>CM037095.1:24580119-25865119 GCA_020916435.1 Oxytropis ochrocephala
CCCTCGGCCACAAACTTGTTGAGATTGGGCGGCTTCATGAGGTCTCTCGAATTTTGTAACGCTGATCTCCCCGGAGAACGGGCGTGTTCATTCGAATGCCGTCGACCCGGAGGGTTGCATTGCGAGGCACGCCTCGTTGCCGGCATTCCATAGAATCCTCCGGATGGGCGGTTGGTGGAAGGCGAGGAGGCCTTACGGGTCGCTCGCTTTGGCTCTCCTTGGCTCCACGCCTCTTTCATGGCTCGTCGGAGTGTCTTTGCGGTACCACCCGAGGTGCTCAACGCGTGAAGCCAGGACCGGTCCTTTTCAACCCTCTCAACGGCGGCCCATTCAACGAAGCAACAACTACTTCAACACTTCATTGGTCAAGGTACGACGTAGAAGGCCTCCTCAGCTTCCACCAACTGGCCCACGCTATCCTACCTCTTTCATGGCTCCACGCGACCGGCCCCAGACGCGGGCCACTTCTCGACTCAATCCTCCGCGGCGAGAATCGGCAGACCCGACCGGGCGTGGCCGCCACGATCCCACGAATCTCAAGGACTTCCACGACAAGAACCTTCGGTGCACAACGGTCGTGGACCGGTCCTCCAGCAGATCCATCCGCCCGTTCCTGGAGACTTGCCGCCCGAGCTGATTGAAGCGGGCATCCAGGAACCTCTGCCGGACCATGTTACTCAAGCCGTTTTGCAGATCTTGCAAAACAAGAATCAAGTGATCGCAGACCGAGATGCGCTCATCTCTCAGTACGAGAGAGGTTCGATTCGGGCGCCAAGCGTGCGGAAGACGGAGAACCTTCAGCTCGCCGCCGACCGGCGCGAAGACACCGCTCCCCTCCTCGAAGGAGCATTTCACGCCGAGAGAGCACTACTCATCGTTCTCCGCCGGAAAAAAGCGAGGGCACGCAGTCGCCCCGAGCGAGAAGCGTGAGCGCCGCTCGATGTCCGATGACTATGAAGATTCCAACTACCGCCACGACACGGTCGCCGCCGCCTACCGTACTCCTCCAATGAGTCGTCCGGTCACGCTCGGTCGAGAAGCGAATCTTGGGATTCTCGTGAAGAGCCGGAAGATTACGAAAATGGAAGAATTAGGGGCGTTTCGCGTCGGCCAAGGAGAGGCCAAAGCGGCGACCCGAAGGCCTCCTCGCCTTCCACCAACCGCCCATCCGGAGGATTCTATGGAATGCCGGGCAACGAGGCGTGCCTCGCAATGCAACCTCTGGGTCGAACGACATTCGAATGAACACGGCCCGTTCTCCGGGAGATCGGCGTTACAAAATTCCGAGAGACCTCATGCCGCCCAATCTCAACAAGTTTGTGGCCGGGGATCCCCGACAAGCACCTCCGTTACTTCAATAATTACTGCTTTGCTATAGGGGTGGGACCGACCATGAAATGCGTGCTTTTTCCCGATCTACGGGCGGCCGAGCATTGGAATGGTGGGAGTCTCTGCGACCCAATTCCATCTCCTCGTGGGACGACACGATCGAATATTCTTGTCCCACTACACCGCAAACCGCCGCCAATATCGGTATGAAGAATACTTGGACTCGTTGTTCAAGGAGATAATGAGACGCCGAGGCGATATATCGACCGGTTAACACCGAGGCCGAGTCATTCGTGACTTGTCGAGACAAGGACAAGTTGAAATATCTCGAGCGTGGTATTCGACCGGACCACCGGTTCGTCGAAGAATTTACATTGAATCATTACGGTGATCTCGGCCACTTCCTAACAAGGGCTAACGTCCACATGCGATATGAAGAAACTCGGCGACAGCAAGAAAGGCCGTCCGCGCCGCGACCTAAAGAAGAATATAGTAAGCGGCCAAAGGGGCATGAAGGTCGCCGCGACAATCGGCCGACTTTCGAGACAAAAAGTTTGATCATCGCACTCGACTCAACACCTCATTGCGCGGATCTACAATGAGTGTCGTCGAATAATGAGTTTGTGGGAGTTAAGCGGCCCGAACCACTCGTGCTCAAGAAGGGGCACGACCGACTAAAAGATACTTGCCGCTACCACAAAAGCAAGCGGTCATGATATCGACGATCGTATGGCCTCAAAGATGACATTGAAGAACTCATTCGAGAAGGAAAGTTGGGAAAGTATGTGAGGCGGAGGAAGACGCACCGACCTCAAGAGAAGCGGCCGCCGATCCTGACAGAGGAAAGGGCGCTCTAGTTGTTTCAAGCGTCCAAGAGAAAGACCGGTCCGAAGGTCGAGAAGCCCCGCGATCCAGAGGTCGCAACGTTGCTATGGTCATCCACGGTGGCAACCCTCTGGACCGTAGGGAATCAAACAAAGCCACCAAAAAGAAGTGGGACGAGCTCCTGATGGTCGGTTCAACATCAACAGTCCCACCGGTCTCGAACAGACCCCCCATCTCGTTTGGAGATAGCGACCTGCGCGACGGCAGGCCAAACAATTATGTTCCATTGGTAATCAGGGCAGTCATGGCCAATACGGAAGTCCAAAGAATCCTGGTCGACCAGGGTAGCTCGGCCGACATCATGTTCGAGGGCTTGATTGACAAGATCAAGGTTGATCGGAGCGAGATAATTCCCCAGGCCGAGCCAGCGCCCATGACGGGCTTCAATGGAGCGGTCACCTACCCGTTGGGAACGATCGAGCTCATGGTCACATTCGGTGACGACACTGGAGATAGCACCTTGTACAGGACGGTCCGCACGACGTTCCTCGTACTCCCCCTCAAATCATGCTATCAGTGTATCATTGGTAGGCCGACCCTGGGCAAGCTAGAGGCTGTGGCATCAACAGTACACCTGAAGATGAAATTCTACAGCAAGGACGACCAGGTAGTTACCCTGGCGGCCGACCTAGAGGCAGCAAGACGGTGCCACGATCTGTATCAACAAATTTGTGATGAGGTAGACCTTGGCCCAAATGTTCGAAGCACTGGTGAAGGCCATCAAGTCAATGTCGCTGATCTGGATGCTCGGTGCCACGTTTGAATGTAATGAACAATTTGGGTGTAATGAACGACCGACCTATGAATGAAAAGCAGGCAGGCGCTCTTTTTCCCACTGGGTTTTTTACAGAGGCCTGACCTTTAGAAATATGATGTGTTCTTCACTTTCTCGCAAGAATGTATGACCGATCGCTCAAGATTGCCCGTGGCAAAGGAGCGATCGAAGATTATCAACTTGATCAAACATAAACAGGTCGTCGAAACGATCTAAATCGAGCGACCATCGAAATGGTCCCAATCGAGTGCCATCGAAATGGCACAAGGGTTGAAACCCACAAACCTTAGATCGTCGAAACGATCTCAATCGAGCGACCATCGAAATGGTCCCAAACGAGCGCCATCGAAAATGGCCCAACAACGCTAGGTCGTCGAAACGATCTACATCGAGCGCCATCGAAAATGGCCCAACAACGCTAGGTCGTCGAAACGATCTACATCGAGCGCCATCGAAAATGGCCCAAGGGTTAAGTGATAACCCATCACGGTAGGCCGTCGAAACGACCTACCTCAAATGCCGTCGAAAGGGCATGATTGAAGGTCGCCGAGCGATCCAAAGCCCCGTTGGGATATTAAAACTTATCAAAGAATGGATGCTTTCGAAATAAGCGCGGACGACGGCCGAACGGTCTTAAAACTCGAAGACTTAGAGAAAAATAAACATACAAGGATGCTATCGAGGTAGCACGAAACGGCCGCCGAGCGGCCCACAAGTTCGAAGTGAACAAGGCGAATAAATGCAAGAAGTACGCAGACATAGCAATATAAATTTAAACGGGAGTAATTAAAGGCAAGTAAACATTGTCATTGCAACACCGGACGCCCGGTCGAAGCCGAGCGCCCACGAATTGAAAAACTGCACGAAGGCAGAAAAATTGTTGTGCCCGAAGGCAAGTTAAACGGTTACAAAGTTTACACCGCTCATAGGCGGGCTTTAAAAGAGAACGGTGGCCGGGCAGACGACATTGCCTTGCTCATCGACTTCTGCAGGCAGCATGATCTTGTTGTCGTCGACATAGTGCGTGGGCTTGATCATTTTGTCATCGAAATTGATCTTCAGATCTTGATTCAATACCCGCACCTGCCCGAGTGAATTATAGAACTGCTCGATCGCAGCCTCCTGACCGGCCTGGGCCACCATTAGGATCTTTTTCTCCAGCTCGGCCTTCTCTGCCGCCCAGGCAGCCTCTTTCTTATCCATAGCCTCAAGATCGCCCTTCAATGTAGCGACCTGAGTAGCAAGCTCTTTTTTCCTCTTTGCAAGCCTGGCACGGTCGTCCTCCCCCCGTTTGAGGGCCTCCTTCTTCGACTGGGGGAGCTTGTCATATTTTAGCTGCGCCTCGCTTTAAAGCCTTGTCCTTTCTCGCAATTCAGTCGAAGAAATTAGTTAGTCGGTCGAACAAAGGTAAGATGAAGAGTACAAGACTAAGAAAATGAAATTACCATCGATTCGGCCACCACTCGCCATATGACTTTCTCGACCCCATGCGCAGAGAAAGCGCGAGAGCGCCATGGGTTTCTTTTTATCGCTCCCGGATCGGCGCGCGCCAAACTTTCGAGCGAGATGATAGGAATCTCCTCCGTTGCGGTAGGCCGGACCCGACAATCACGCTTGGCCCGCTTGGGTGAGCGATCGGCACTTGGGGGAGGCGGCCAGAAGTGCCGCCGACCGCTTCTTCCTTGGCTCTTAGGGGTTTGGGGACTTTTGAGGAAGATTCGGGGGTTATCTCCCCGACGCCAAACGCGTCCTAATTCTTCCATTTCGTAATCTTCCGACTCTTCACGAGAATCCCAAGATCTTCTTCTCGACCGACGTGTGACCGGACGACTCATTGGAGGAGTACTGGTAGGCGGCGACCGATGTCGAGGCGTAGGCTGGAATCTTCATAGTCATCGGACATCGAACGGCGTCTACGCGCGTTCCTGCTCGGGGGCGACCTGCGTGCCCTGCTTCTTCTGGCCGGAGAACGATGAGTAGTGCTCTCTCGGCGTGAAATGCTCCTTCGAGGAGGGGAGCGGTGTCTTCGCGCCGGTCGGCGGCGAGCCGAAGGTTCTCCGTCTTCCGCGCAGCGGCGCGGCGAATCAACCTCTCGTCTCGATCGAGATGAGCGCATCTCGATGCGATCACTTGATTCTTGTTTTGCAAGATCTGCAAAACGGCTTGAGTAACATGGTCCGGCAGAGGTTCCTGGATGCCCGCTTCAATCAGCTCGGGCGGCAAGTCTCCAGGAACGGGCGGATGGATCTGCTGGAGGACCGGTCCACGGCCGCTTGTGCACCGAAGGTTCTTGTCGTGGAAGTCCTTGAGATTCGTGGATCGTGGACGGCCCACGCCCGGTCTCTGCTGCGATTCTGCCGGAGGATTGAGTCGAGAAGTGGCCCGCGTGCGGGGCGGTCGCGTGGAGCCATGAAAGAGGTAGGATAGCGCCGCGGGCCTCCCACCGTGGTCGCCAATTGATCGTACCTTGACCAATGAAGTGTTGAAGTAGTTGTTGCTTCGTTGAATGGGCCGCCGTTGAGAGGTTGAAAGGACCGGTCCCGGCTTCACGCAGCGTTGAGCACCTCGGGTGGTACTGCAAAGACACTCGACGATCTAGTGAGAGGTCGCTCGCAGATAGCACAAGGTTAGAGAACGTACACGATGCCATATGCGAATGGCGTATATATCTTTGCGAGTCCGACCGTTAGCGAGATTTTCACGGCGGCGAAGTGCGCTCCAAGCGGCGTGTTTGGGCCGATCGAGTTGGGCCGGGCCGCAGTCCAATTGTTTGTTGGCGGTTCTCGTATTTGCTAATACACCCAGGAACATTAGCAAACAATCATTAGTTTTCAATATTGTGATTGTGAGATCAAACTAGAAAATCTCTTTGACAATTGCCCTTGTGTTTTTGTGTTTTCAACGATCTTAAGAACAGTAAATGGTGCGAAGAACAAGATTAAAAGTAAAGCAAAAGTAGTAGTTGCAATAAATGTAAAGAGAAATTGAAGATTGCATAAAATTGAAAGTAAAGTGGTTCACAAACACGTACAATGAATCTGTTTCACTCGTTTTCGCTTTCGTCTGGAAGTTGAGTTTTCAGAGTTCTTGTGAAATGTTGTGACCCTGATTTCCTATTACAAAAGAGTATTTATACTCTTGGAAACAAACGTGGGAAAAAAGAATAACTGCCTCCTAGAAATAAGGAGAAGTAACTGCCCACTAACTGTTACTCTTTGCATTTCGACTAAAACGTCGTCAACCGTTTGGCGAAGTGTTGAACCCTGCTTTGTCGAAGAGTTGAGCCTTCTCTTGTCGAAGGTTTCTTGCTTTAAGAGCCGAGCTTGTCGAAGCTCATTCACATTGTCAGCACTTTCATACCTTTCCTGTCGAATTGATGGTGAATTGGCTTGCATATTGACCTGTTGTCTCCAAAACATTATTAAATGTGAAGTCAACCCCATTTAAAGCTTCATTTAATGTACTGTCGAAATTTTGAGGTAACAGATTGCCCCCCAAAAAATGCTTCTTTCGACGGAATAAGGAATGGAGGTAAGAAAGGGCATTTTTTGAATCTTGTGCAATGGTCACTTCTACCGCCTTTTGCACTTCAACAGTAGTCGAAAGATAGTCATCATGACTTGCACAGATAAAGTGAACAGTTTCATTGGCACACGTAATATAGTAGGTGGGCCATCACGTCTCTCAAAGGTCGCAAACGTGCGAGTAATGGTGAACGTGCCAATAACTGTTGCTTCCAAACATATATAAATGGCTAAAATCCTTTCATATTCCTTTTTACTCAGTTGAACTCCTTGTGAACAGTCTCTTTACCTTCCTCATCTCTGAACTCTGCAAAAAACCCCAAATCCACGAAAGTTTCAAACTTTCACCATCGTTCTTCAATCTAAACCCAGATTCCAACCTGCATTTGCTTTTCCACACTTATGGCTTCATCATCTGCTGTTGCGGTGCAACCTGAAAGTTCGAAAAAAAAAGACGAGCCCAGAAAAATCCAAACTCTCGATGGCTTCGTTGATGAACCTGACATCAATGACGAACGAACCATCCAATGGCAAACTCAGTCTTGATTCCTTCCACTCGAAATTTATACCCATGCCTATTTGGGTCCCCGCCTAATATTCTCACTGAAACCGATGAGGTTTTAGAAAATTTCCTAGTCCTCGTTGTCTTCAACCTAGAATTTTTGCTAAAACACCCTTTCACTTAGAATTCTGAATAATCCTCCTAGGGTTTTAGAGTGCTCCTAGCTTGACCAACAAGTCTACTTGGATTGGCTTGACAAGGTAGAGGCTAAGAAAGCCAAAATCTGGAAACAACAAGGTATTTTCGACCTTATTCAGTTGTCTAGGTATGGGCTAAGTATGATAGCACCCTAATCTTGGCAAACATGCGATTACTGGATTGTGCCACCCATAGCCTCCATCCGAAATGTGGCATGTTGTCCCCTACTCTGCTAGATGTTGCTACCATTACAGGTCTGAAACCTCTAGGTGAGACCTTTGATCCTACTCTTCCTAATTATGAGTACAAGTTTACTTTCACTAATGCTACCTTTGCTCCTTACATTAGTGATCACCACAATCTTGATCTTCGAGGAGGTGTGTCGATGCGAGAACATGTAGCCTTTCTAACCCTCTCAGTTATCTCTTTTTGTTTTTTGCACACGTTCCCTGCAAGTTTCCAAATCCTATATCCCACTAGCTGTCTAACTCCATGCACAACAAGACATCAATCTTGCCAAACTGATTCTAGGCTCTCTCCACCAACAACTCGACAATGCTGTCATAGAGTTGAGAGAAAATGAACCAACAACCAAGTTTTTAGCTTACGGTCCTATATGGTTGTTACAATTGTGGTCGTTAGCTACTTTTGAGTTTCGACTAAGCTCAGACATTCCTAAGTCCGTTCGACCAACTCTAGAGACTAGGAGGATCAAGGGATTCGACTAGCGAAGTTGAAACCTAAACAAATAGGCCTTTTCTGCGCGTAAGAATCTTTCTTAGATTACTTGAAGTCTTCTTGAAATGCACCACTTTTACAGACTCTATGGCCCCCTTTGTCCAAAGGCCTTATGGTCCAACTTGGTTTAAACAACCATTTCCTTCTCCCTCTGTCGAGTATGCTGAGGAAACCAACCGAATCTGGCAAGCCTATCTCTCTCCATCTATCCTTTCCACTAGACTCACCCCTGGCAAGAATAAAAATAATTTAGGAATCACTAAGTATTTCCCAAGTTATTTTGCCAGGCAATTTGGGCTTTGCCAAATTCGACCTGCGCCGGTGTATTTTCACAGGCGAGAATTCATGAGTCCAGAATCAGAGATAGCTTATAAACAAACCTTTAAGAAATTCCAGTACAAAGCCTTGAACTTTGAACCCCTCAGTTACAACCCAAGGTTTTCATGTACTGCGAAGTTTCAAGAATGGTGGTCCGATTACTACACTACTGCTGCTGGAGCAGCCAATGACACTTTTGCTGAAACTTGTGAAGAAATTGACGCCTGCTTTTCCTTCAAACAACACATGTATATACCTTTCGACACTTAAAACTTTCTAAGTCTTAAACACTTGTAATTTAATTTCATTTCTGTTTACTTATCAATGTTTTCGACGCTAGAAAAACCTGCAGCGAAGCTGAAAGGTAAGGTAAGCAAGACCACAACAGCAAAGTCTTCTCCACAAGTCAAGAAGAAAGTGGAAGCAAGTCCCACTCCAGACGTCACCCCAAAGAAGGTATGTCGCCCTCTATCTATCTTAAGTTGTTTTTGAATATGACTTTTATTCACGTCGAATTTTTTTCCAGAAAACAACCAAAGCAACAAAACCTCTTCAGAAACCCAAGGCCAAAGAGAGAGTGGTCATTCCCTCCAGTTCTGAGGTACTATACACACACCTTGTTAGCATGTCGAGACTTTTATGATATCATTTACACCATAACCTTAATTCTTTTTGCAGGATACTGAAAGTGACGATGACAATGTTACCCTCCAACAAAGATCAAGGAAAAGGTCTCTACCTGATCCCCGAAGGGCAACCAAAGGCATTGTTCTCAATGAGCCTTCTGAACCATCACTTTCTCCCCCAATCAAAAGACTCAAGGTAAACTTTCTTTCGAAGTTATTTCGAACCTTTTTTGGTTTTACACCTTTCCAGTTTTAACTTAAGTAATATTACTTATCGTAAAATGGTGGGTGGGCGACTTGTTGCTAATCCTCTTCGCCGAGTCTTTGACTGAAGTTGCAGAACGAGAGTTGTCGGCCACAAGGCCTTCTTTGCCTTTGTCACCTCTTGGCGTACTCACTGAGGAGATTTTCCAAGAACTTGCCGAACCTGGTCTTCCCATTCTCGATGCAACTATTCCACATGCTGGTGGCGTCGAACCAGAGGCCGTTGTTGAGGAAAATGCTCAAGTTTTGGAAGCCAACAATCCAGAAAATGAGAGACAAGAAGTAGTAGCTACTCCTGCTGAAAATCCTGACGAGAACATGGTCGATCAAGGACAAGAAGAACTTAGAAGGGAGGAACCTGAAAATCAAGATATTTCTGCCAAAGAGTCATCTAACAGTGCTGTTAGTGACCAAGAATTGGCTGAGCTGAAAAAGAAAGACTCTTTGGCAGCTCTGAAGATCATGCTGAGTCTCCAAAGTTCGTCAAATCGCTTGATTTGCAGTTCTTTGAACACATCTCTTAGCTCTATTAACCAGGAATCAGTGGAGAGCCTGCTTTGTCAATTGAAGGCTAAAGTCTTAGAGGGGAATCTTGTGGCGAACATTGAAAGTGATCCATCTGTGTATCTTGAAGTAAAATCACTCATTCACAAAATCACCAAGTTAGATCTTCCTCAAAACCTCCTCACCTTTTTCATGGAATTTGGTCCTATCTTCGAGCAGCTCTCTCTTCTGATCACACAACGGTCGAATATCCTCAAACACAAGGCTCAAGAGAATCAACTTTGTGAAGTGGAGCTTGCTTCTCTTAAAGCTGATCAAGATGATATAGAAGCTCTTGAAACCCAAGCAGCCAATGACGAGAAGGCCATTGCTAAATGGGATTCAGATATCACGCGTTATGACGAAGAGATAAGAATACTTCAAACCCAACTGTCAAACGCTAAGTATCAAAAGGGCTTGGTCGTCGAAAGAATGAGTGCTGCCTCTTCGTCAATCAAAACAACTAAGGCGTTGACGGCCATAGAGCATTTGGAGAAAGCCAACCAACATCAAGCCGCTCTTGCTGAACTCGACAGGGATTTGCACCTTCTTGAGACTTCCATTTCTTTGAGTGCCAACATTCTTGAGAGGCTCAAAGCAACTCTGACGAATTTCTGAGACTTTGTAATAGTTTGACAACTTTATAATGGTTATGTATATTTTTTTTTATTTTGCATCATACATTACCACTTGTGAACAGTTTTCATTTATCTACGTTTGTTCAACTCTTATCTCAGTCAATATTGGCTTATACTGCTTTAAGTATTTGCCATTTATTCGAAATATTCTGTTTTCGTCACCCAACTATTCGATTTCATAAGCACCATTCGAAAAGCATTGCAATACGCGAAATGGGCCTTCCCATCCTGGTGACCATTTGCCTAAGACTCTATCTTTTTTATCCATAGACAATAAAACTTTCCACACTAACTCTCCTTCTTCAAAGGTTTTTAACTTAACCTTTTTGTTATAGGCTTTAGCTACTCTCTCTTTCTGTCGAATAAGCATTTCTAAAGCCAACAACCTTTCTTCGTCTAAATCAACTAACTCATCAATCATCATATTCCAATAATGATCAGAAGGGATTTCCCACTGTTTCTGAATTCTTGTTGATTGTAAACAAATTTCAACAGGTAACACTGCATCATGTCCAAATGTTAACCTGTAGGGAGTAGTGTTGATAGACTCTTTAGGTGAAGTTCGACAAGCCCATAACACTTGGTCAAGAGAACTGTGCCAATTTTTGGGCTTACGTCCAACGTGCTTTTTAATCAAGTTAATAATGATTTTATTGGCAGCTTCTACCTGACCATTGGCTTGTGCGTAGTATGGCGTCGAAGTCAATAACTTGAAACCAATTTCTGCAGCAAATTCTACCATTTTTCGACCAGTAAAAATAGTGCCTTGGTCTGTAGTAATGGTTTCTGGAATTCCATATCTATAAATGATATGATTTTGAATGAACCTTATTACTGCCTCTTGATCAACGTTGGCTAAAGGTATTGCCTCTACCCATTTAGTGAAGTAATCGATTCCTACCAGAATGTATCTATGGCCTTTTGATGAAGTTGGTTTTATTTCTCCAATCACATCCAAAGCCCAACCTCTAAATGGCTAAGGTTTCACTATAGAATGTAATTCATTTGCAGGCACATGTTGTATTCCAAAGATGCTTTTGGCATTCTTGGCAACCTTTAGCAAACTCTATACAATCTTTCAAAATAGTTGGCCAGTACATTCCTTGTCGAAATAACAACCATTTCATTTTATGGCCTACTTGATGTGAACCACATGCTCCACTATGCGTATTAGAAACTGCTAAGTACGCCTCATTCTCACTAAGACATTTTAATAGTACCCGCCCGGGGAGTTTGCTTGAACAACTCATTTCCAATTAACACATAGCTCGAGCTCAGTACTTCACTTTTTTATAGTGTTTCTGTAGGATTTTGCAAATACTCTACAATAGGTTTACGCCAATCATCATCAACCATATTGTCAATAGCAAAAATTTCGCTAAGTCAATATCATCAAAAATGTGGCGTTTTTCGACGCGTACTTCATTTGTATTTATTGCCCCCCCAATTTTTGGTGTTGACAATAACGTCGAAGAAGTATCATTGTAAAGATAATCCTCTGAGATTAATTTATCTTTTATTTCAATTAACTCTTCTAGGCTTTGCTTTGACACTTTGTAGCACGAAGCAATTTGTGCTAACTCATTTGCCACTTGATTTTCAATTCGTGGTAAATGTTCTAGGTGTACCAATGTAAACCTTTTTAACAAAGTATTGGCAACAACGAAATACTTAATAAGGTGTTCACTGATGCATTTGAATTCTTTTGTCAATTGTTTGACAACTAATTGAGAATCACCCTTTATTTCGACATGACTTGCCCCCAATTCAAGTAAAATTTTAAGGCCTACTATCAAAGCCTCATACTCAGCTTCATTATTGGAGCAAAAGTCTCGAATTTTGAATCTATACTTCGTTGGAATGTTTTCTGGAGAAATGATTAAGATCCCAATACCCACTCCATTTTTATGGCTTGAGCCATCGAAGTATAGCTTCCAAGGACGTATGTCTAACGAATATATCTCATGTTCGACAACAGAATGGTCTACTATGAAATCAGCAACCACTTGTCCTTTGATTGATTTAAGAGGCTGGTAAGTTAAGTTATATTCTAACAAAGCTAAAGCCCATTTACCAATTCTACTATGCTACATTGGTTTTGATAACATATGTTTAATAACATCAAAGTGCGAATAAACATAAACATCTGCTGACTTTATATACTGCTTTAATTTCGTACAAGAAAAATACAAGCAAAGGCATAATTTTTCTATTGGACTATACCTTGTTTCAGCATCAATCAAAACCCTACTAAGGTAATAAATGGCTCTTTCGACACCATTATCATCCTCTTGTGCTAACATGCTACCTATCGTATTATCAGAAGCTGCTATATACAATTTTAGCATTTTGTTTCTAACAACAGGCAACAAAATTGGTGGTTTCATTAAATAAGACTTAATTGCATCAAAAGCTTCTTGATGGACTTGCTCCCATTTGAACTCATCTTCTTTCTTCAGTCTCAACAATGGCGAAAATGCTTGTGTTTTGCCACTTAGATTTGAGATAAATCTTCGAAGGAAATTGATTTTTCCCAGCAATGACTGAAGTTCTTTCTTGGTCGAAGGAGCCTTCGTTTCCATAATTGCTTTAGTCTTATTTTGATTGATTTCTATGCCTTTCTTGTGTACTACAAAACCCAAGAATTCACCTGCACGTACACAGAAAGCACATTTGGTTGGATTCATTTTTAATCCATATTTCCTCATTCGTTCAAAAGAACGTCGAAGATGGTCTAAATGACCAATTTCTGAGGATGACTTAACCACCACATCATCTATGTATATTTGCATAAAATCATCAATAAAATCATGAAACATAGAATTCATTGCTCTTTGATAAGTGGCACCAGCATTTTTTAAACCAAAGGGCATTACTACCCATTCATAAACGCCTAATGCCCCTGGACATCGAAAAGCTGTTTTCGACACGTCCTCTTCAGCAATAAAGATTTGATTATACCCTGAATAGCCATCTAGCATACTGAGATAATCAAATCCTGCTGCTGAATCTATTAGCATTTCTGCTACAGGCATAGCGTATTCATCTTTAGGTGTTGCATTATTTAGATCTCTAAAGTCTACGCAAACTCTAAGTTTTCCATTTTTCTTCATTACTGGAACAATATTAGCTAACCAATCGACATACCTGGCAGTTCTGATGAATTTGCTCTTGAACAGCCTTTCGATCTCTTCTTTGATTTTAGCCAATACTTGCGGAGCAAATCTTCTTGGTGTTTGCTTTCTTTTTCTTCCCCAGTCGAATAGGTATTTGTAATTCTACTACCTCTCGACTCAAACCCGAGCATTTCGTTATATTCCCAAGCAAAGCAATCTTTGAACTCCTGCAAAAGTGAAATAACTTGGGTTTTGAATGCAGCATCAAGGTGTGCACTGATGTATGTTGGCCTTTTAACTAAGCCATCTCCCAAATCCACTTCTTCCACTGGATCTTGAGCTTGCATGCATTTTGTCGAATCTCTAGGATCCTTTTCAAAACCTAATGGTTCATCATCATAAATGCAATCAAGCTTGTCATCTATGACTTCACCATTTTCTTCAGATGAAGCTATGGCTTCGACAGCCATTGTTTGTTGAATTACCTCGGCTTCCAAAGCCGCCTTTACTTTATTTTTGGCCATATAGGCCGTAATTCTATCCCAAGCATTGGGCACTGGCATCTAAACCTTTTTAGGATTCAGTGTCCCATCCTGTTGGAGGTAGAACACCTTCAGGATAGACACTTGCATCTTCTATTACCTCCCTTTCCCAAACAAAACCATGGGTTGGGTATAGGTGAACTGAGGAAAGCACATTATCAGAAGAGGTATATGCTTGATTAGAAGATGTACATGGCGCAATGTTCGCCATTTGCTTTTCAAAATTTTCCTTGGTGACATTGTTCACATCAAGAAGAAAATAACTCGCAGTGCTCGACGTATTCCACTAGACCATTCTCTTTCCACATCACCAATTTTTGATGTAGACTTGAAGGCACAGCACCTACTCCGTGTATCCATTCCCTACCAAGGAGCAGATTATAGCTTGCCTTAGAAGCTATGACAAAAAACATAGTGGTTCTTTTGACAGTGCCTACCACTATCTCAACTTCTACGGCCCCCAAAGATTGGCCAGATTTGCCTTCATAGTTGGTTAAGACAATATTATGAGGTTTGAGGTCTGTGTCGAACATCCCTATTGCCTTCAACAACGCTTGAGGCATCAGGTTTACTGCAGCACCTCCATCCACCAATATTTTGTTGATACCCACGCCGTTGACTTTGGCTTGGACATATAGTGGCTTTAAGTGATGTTGCATGCCTTCATCTGGCTTCTCGAAAGTAGCCATTTGGTCTTCGACACAACCGTTTTTCATCACATAATAACAAACTGCTTATGGTTAGCCATATCTTCAGTAAAATTTTCCTCGACATCATTAGGAACTGTAATGACATCATATTCACTAGGTAGAATAGATACCACATTGCATATGACATCAAAACTAGCTTCAGAATCTTCAAAATCTGAAGTTATGTCCTCATCCATGTCAAATTCGACGTCTTTCTTTTTCAAAGATGATAGTGGAGGAAAAATTCTTTCTATTGCAGGCCTTCTAGCCTTTTCCAGCACAATGGCTTTACCTTTGGCCTTATTTCCAGCATTCACCTGGTTGGCAGCACCTATACTCACTTTCGCGGTCCCCACGGCTTTAGGAGTCATATTCTTAGCCGCCTTCGAACTTCCTGGCGTTCGCTCATTGGCAACAAGTGTTGCTTTCTTCTTTGAGCGTTGGAAACGACGCCATTGAGTCTTTGTCATAGGATTCTTTCCTTTATAATTATTTCTGTAATTATATTTTGCAGCCTCACTTGTATTTGGCTTAACAGCCTCAGCCTGTGTGTAACGCCCCGAAATAATTTAATTATTTATTTAATTCTTCATTTAATTATTTATTTAATTAAGTTATTTAAGGCTTGCAAATATTTATTTAAGTAATTGGGGAGTGGTGGAGTTAATTAAATGGAGGAGGTGTTTAATTAATTTGGGGGTTTTATTATATTAGGAAGTGCATAAATAAAAAGGGAGGTGTAGGTATTATGGCCCAAAGGCCAAATTAAGTGGGTTAGGGTTAAGAGAATTGAAATAAAAAAAAAAGGGAATGAAGGAAGGATGGGATCTCATTTGGGTAGATCTGAGAAGGAAGAAAGAAAGAAAGAAAGTGAGAGGAGGGAGAAGAAGTGAAACTCACGTGAGTGAAGAAGGAGAGAGGAAGAGAGATAAAGAAGAAAGTCAAAGGGTAATAGAAAAGAAGGAGAATAAGAAGAAAAGGAGAAGAGGTGGCGTGGGATGATTGGGGAGGATGAAAAGAAAAGAGGAATGAGAGAAAAGAGAGAGATGGCGTGGGCTCATGGAGAAAGAGGAAAACTTATTTCTTTTGGTGGTCCTTAATGGTTGCTTGGAGTTCTTCCTAGTTCTTCAATTTCGAGTGGTCTGCGATTTCAAGGAGGAGGAGACGTCTCGTTCGTTGTGTTCTTTGAGTTTTGTGCGTGACTCGCCACCGTTAATTCGGAACATACAAATTCGAGGTAAGGGTGAGCGTTTCGGTTTAACGTAATTGGGTATATGATGGGTGTAGTGGGGTTTCTTGATGTTGTTTGATGATTTGTTGATGTTGTCATGTGATTATCTATGATTGAGTATAATTGAGTATGTGATTTAGTATGAATTGCGTATGGGATGTGTTTTGTGGAGTTTCTTGATGTTGCTTGATGATTGTTGATGTTGTCATGTGTTTTAATATAAATTGCGTATGTGTGACGGTGATTTTATGGGGTTAAAATCGAATTTAAATATATAGTGATGAGAGCGTGTAAATGGAGTAATTTGAGATGAAATTGAGATGTGAAGTAAAGCGTGTTTTGGTAAATTGAGTCTTGGGGCTGCTGTAATTTTTTTATTATAGATGTGTGCTGTTTTCACAAATTAAAGTTGCTGTTTGGTTGTTTACAAAAAAAAAAAATAGAATGGGTTGCTTTGTGTTTTTCAGAAAATATATAGTGCAGATTTTATAAATGAGTATGGTTCTTGTTTTCAGGAAAATATATAGTGCAGATTTTATAAATGAGTATAGTTGCTGTTTTTTTTATGAAAATATATAGTGCAGATTTTATAAATGAGTATAGTTGCTGTTTTTATGAAAATATATAGTGCAGTTTTTATAATTGAGTATAGATGCTGTTTTTGTGAAAATATATATAGTGCGCTTTTTTTAATTGAATATAAGTTCTTTGTTTTGTCACTAAAATGGGTGCTGTTTTATAATATATAGTGCGATTTTAAAAATGTAAGTTGCTGTTTTTGTCACTAAAATCAATGCTATTTTACTACGAAATATATAGTGTAGTTTTTTTCAAAAATATAAGTTCTTTGTTGGTTATTAAATTGATGTGTTTTTATGAATACAAGTTGTTGTTTCACGAGAATAGAGCTACTGCTTTTTTCTCTAGTTTTGTCTTTGGTCAAGAACCGAATTTTCCGAGTTCATTTTATGATTGAATTGTTTGTAAGAGGTTATACTACTAGTGTACTCCTTGACTATGGCTAGGTTTGGGTTTACCACTAAGGCCGAAATTTCTTTCACCGTGTATTTACAAAGGCATCATCGAGAGCCTTGCAAATGTGGCCAATGCCTCTTGCAAGTAGTATCGATTACCCGAGTAATCCCATAGTCAATCGGTTCACTATTTTATAACACACTAAACCAAAAGATAACGAAAAAGTATATATATTTTAAATGATGTTGGTGTGTATTGGTTTTGACGAGTTGCATGTGGTAAATGTTCCCTATGAGTGTAATTAGGATGGTGTTGTAGTGTGATTTGTGTGAAAGGTGATGAGTTCACTCTATGAGTGATTATGATGTTGTGATATGACTTGTGATGTTTTGTGAAGAATATACTCTATGAGTATAGTTTTAATAATCTTTGTTGTGTGGATTGTGATGAATTATGAAGAATACACTCTCTGAGTGTTTTATGATGACATGCCTTGAGTGGTTACTTCTTTTATGATGACATGCCTTGAGTGGTTATTTCTTTTATGATGACATGCCTTGAGTGGTTATTTCTTTTATGATGATGATGATGAGTACTCCGAGTGAGTGTTGATTGAGTTGCACATGTGTTATAGAGTCTCATGGCATGTGCATACTATGACTAATATTGATGATGTTATGCCTTGAGTGGTTTTTCTTCTATGATGAAGATATGCCTTGAGTGGTTTTTAAAGATGATATGGTACCATCATGCATATGCCCGCGTGTGGGTTGCATTTTCATACATCATTATAAGTGTGAATTGTGCTGTTGTGATTGGAGCCTGTTGTTGTGTGACCGTGTGAATTGTGCTGTTGTGATTGGAGCTGTTGTTGTGTGTGGCCGTGTGAATTGTCTTTGTTGTGATTGGAGTTTGTTGTTGTGTGACCGTGAATTGGTGATGTTGATGATGCTACGTGATTGCCCGCTCTCATTTCCTATTATGTATCCGATTATGTTTTATTGAAATTCTCACCCTTCGCTTGGAATGTTGCTCTATGGTGGCAACGCTGCAGTAAATCATGAGTGAAGGTCTAGCTGCCTTCTTGTTAGCTGTCGGGGAGTCTGTTTGTGTCGCTCTCTGATACCGTAGCACCTAGGGGGCGTGGTTGACAATTATTAGTTATTAGTTAACTGTTTAATGACTATGTAGATACTATGAGATGTGTTTTGAGAGGCTTAGTGAGGTTACTATTTTATTCATTTGTGATGACTGATATATGACATGTACTTTTAAGACGTGGTTTTGCTGCACACACTTTAATGAGTGCAATTGATGAGATGAGTTTTTATGACGAGGTAGCATTTCTTTTCTACCAATTAAATTAATACTTTTGAAAAGGAAATTACTCTGATAATGACGTGAAAAATTGAGGGGTAGAAAAGGGTGTTACATTAGTGGTATCGAGCGATTCGATGGCCTCGTCCGCCAAGTCGTCGAGTCGTCGTGTCGGTTGACAAATAGAGTGTTGTCTGTTAGTTCTAACCATTGTTTGTGTAGTAAGTGATGTTCCCGCAGTGGAGGACAAACCGAGTAATCTTCTTGATGGTAAGTGAATAAGTGGGGGAGATACCCTGCTGATAATGTGTACTGTATTGTGTTTTCAATGTGTGAACTCTGTGTCCTTTGTTTTGTTTTCTCTGCTGGTTTGGAAAATGCTTGGTTTTCGAAAGATGCATTAGTAACCTCTTTTGAAACCGAAGGAAAATATTTTCGGGGTTGGGGTGAATTTTCAATATTGTATTTCAGGTCATCCTAGTTATCATATCAAAAGAAATATTTTGCCTCTCTAGGATTTGATGTTCTTATAAATAAATAAAAAAATAAAAATAAAAATAAAAAAAAAATTATATGATTTGAAGAGCTGATGACACTTTTCACTTGCGAAAATCATTTCCAAAAATAAATTGTTGATTGTGTTGAAAAACAATTTTTCCTCATTTTCGCACTTCCACTTATAAGTATTTTGAGGTAGAGGCATCACATTAAATGATATGTCAATTGTGTGACTGTTGTGCTCATGTGACCTTTGCTTACTTGGCATGTTGTTTCGGTAGCAAGTTTATAGTTGCTCCATAGTAACTAATTATGTTTGATTATGTGACTGTTGTTTGGCTTGGATTTGGTCCATGATTTTGTTGTCGTTGTCGTGTGTCTAAATATATTAAAGTTGTTGTTCTTGTTGTTGGGTCAATGTGACCAAATGTTTATGTTGATGTTGGAATTGGTATTTTGGTGATTGGGTGAATGTGGGGGTCTTGATGGTTTGATTGGGTAGTAGTCCAAGTGTTACACATAGGTATTTAACCAAATAGCCTTATGTTGATTGAATGCCCAAGTGTTGTTTAAATGATATGAGTTGTTGAATTGAGTGTTGTTTGAAAATTATTGTTTGGTGATTGGACATGAAGAATTTTAATTGTTTACGGTTTTGCACATTTCGGACACTGTTTCAGTTTTTCTAAAACTGGTATCGTTTGGTTGATTCAAAAATTATGTGGTTGATTGTTTTTGAAAATATATTTACCGCCGGTCGTTTTGCCGCTGGTTTCGTTCAATTTGGAGTTTTGTAGCTCAAGTTATGATTGTTTCAAGTTAGGTCAAAGTTTTGAAATCAAACTGTGAGTGGGTTCGGTTTTTGGAGGTTTTGTGCCATCAAATGAACTCCGTTTTGAATGATTCTTGTTTCTTTGGAAAGTAGACTTAATTCTCTGCAAGGTAGGCACTGGTTTCATAAATTTTCAATAAGAAATGAGAAAGATAATTTGGTTGAAAATTGAGTAAGAAATTCTGTCCAAGTTTGGTACCTCCGTGTAGTGTTTGAAAAACTGTACCAATTGGCTACTTATTTTGAAAAATAAAAATTTTGGGTAGAAACTACATTCATAGAGCTTTCCAACAAGTATTTATTTGCTAAAATCCGAGGTCGTTTACTATTTTAATTAATTCGCCAAAGTAGGCGCATAGTTACAGAATTTTCTGCACTCGAGTTTTTGAAGATTAGCAAAACGTTTTGAACCTTGATATTTAAACGTTGTGGTTCTGTGATCTAAAAACGAAGTGGTTTTTGAGGTTGCTTGTGAACCTTTGAGAAACGCTTTTTTATGGTGGGGTATTAATGTGAGTGTTAAATTTATTTCCAATAAATGAATATTATCCTTGTTGTCGTATGTTCTCATACGTATTTGCTTAGATGGCTAAGTTGAATTTTAGTCTAGCATGAACTAGTTATGTGGTTAATTTAGCGTCATTACTTTAACTATATGAATTGGTGGAAGCGTAGTATGGACTTTACTGTAGCATGTTCTTGATTACATGTTGATGTTGTATGCTTGGTGCCTTGTAGACTAATCTTGATGCTTGTGTTAAGATGCCTCATTGTTTGACCCCTAGGGGAAATTTTTCGTTGGGGTACCCGGTGACCCCAATTTGGCGTTTATGTGTTACGTGTTATGTATTATGTGAGAACCATTGTAGGAACAATGAAATAAACATAAGTGACGAGTTCTTTATAATAAGTAGGGCAAAAGCATGTTTTGATGATAACGTGGTTAGGTATAATTATGATTGATTGACGATTTGCTTAGTGTACTAGGACAATGAAAATGATTTGTTCATAAACTTATTGTGTATGGTCATAAGAATAGTCTAATGATACAGATTGATGAATTGATTTTGTACTTAACGAAGTATGTGGTTATACATGACTAGTTGAACTTGTGGAGTTTGATGTGTTTGCTTGTTCCTTTTAACTAATTAGTTGATGTGATACGGAAGTTGTGTTGCTAATTGTTTAGATATGTGGAAATAAAAGAGTTTTAACGATGTTAGAAGAGTGAAAGTCGTGGCGACGCCTTCGCACTCTAGACCGCGTTAAAAGCCTTTTAGTGTGGTATGGGTAAATTGGAAGGATTGTAGCTTTGTGACCTTAATTAATTGGTTGTATGAGTAGGAGGGACTGATCACCCCAATAACTCATCTCCAATGAAAGAGGCGACAATGACTCATGGTATTATCAATTGTGGATAAATGTGCTAGTTTTGATTCGATTGATTAAGTGGTGTGCTCATACTTGACTTCATGCTAATTAATACATATATGTATAGGTTCTCAATATGTGATGTTGTGAAAAATGCTTGATTTTGAAGTTATGTATAGTACACGTGGTGGAATATCTTAAAGTTATTTTATGTTATATGATAAGGATGGTTAGAGATGGTTAGAGATGATTTGGCATTGTTATCGTGAGTTTGGCGTAGATTTTCGAGGACGAAAATATTCTAAGTGGGGGAGAATTGTAACGCCCCGAAATAATTTAATTATTTATTTAATTATTCATTTAATTATTTATTTAATTAAGTTATTTAAGGCTTGCAAATATTTATTTAAGTAATTGGGGAGTGGTGGAGTTAATTAAATGGAGGAGGTGTTTAATTAATTTGGGGGTTTTATTGTATTAGGAAGTGCATAAATAAAAAGGGAGGTGTAGGTATTATGGCCCAAAGGCCAAATTAAGTGGGTTAGGGTTAAGAGAATTGAAATAAAAAAAAAGGGAATGAAGGAAGGATGGGATCGGCGCTGGGTAGATACAGAAGGAAGAAAGAAAGAAAAGTGAGAGTGAGGGGAGAAGAAGTGAAACTCACGTGAGTGAAGAAGGAGAGAGGAAGAGAGATAAAGAAGAAAGTCAAAGGGGTAATAGAAAAGAAGGAGAATAAGAAGAAAAGGAGAAGAGGTGGCGTGGGATGATTGGGGAGGATGAAAAGAAAAGAGGGAATGAGAGAAAAAGAGGAGATGGCGTGGGCTCATGGAGAAAGAGGGAAAACTTATTTCTTTTGGTGGTCCTTAATGGTTGCTTGGAGTTCTTCCTAGTTCTTCAATTTCGAGTGGCTGCGATTTCAAGGAGGGAGGAGACGTCTCGTTCGTTGTGTTGCTGAGTTTTGTACGTGACTCCGTCGCCGTTAATTCCGGAACATACAAATTCGAGGTAAGGGTGAGCGTTTCGGTTTAACGTAATTGGGTATATGATGGGTGTAGTGGGGTTTCTTGATGTTGTTTGATGATTTGTTGATGTTGTCATGTGATTATCTATGATTGAGTATAATTGAGTATGTGATTTAGTATGAATTGCGTATGGGATGTGTTTTGTGGAGTTTCTTGATGTTGCTTGATGATTGTTGATGTTGTCATGTGTTTTAATATAAATTGCGTATGTGACGGGTGATTTTATGGGGTTAAAATCGAATTTAAATATATAGTGATGAGAGCGTGTAAATGGAGTAATTTGAGATGAAATTGAGATGTGAAGTAAAGCGTGTTTTGGTAAATTGAGTCTTGGGGCTGCTGTAATTTTTTTATTATAGATGTGTGCTGTTTTCACAAATTAAAGTTGCTGTTTGGTTGTTTACAAAAAAAAAAAATAGAATGGGTTGCTGTGTTTTTCAGGAAAATATATAGTGCAGATTTTATAAATGAGTATGGTTGCTGTTTTCAGGAAAATATATAGTGCAGATTTTATAAATGAGTATAGTTGCTGTTTTTTTTATGAAAATATATAGTGCAGATTTTATAAATGAGTATAGTTGCTGTTTTTATGAAAATATATAGTGCAGTTTTTATAATTGAGTATAGATGCTGTTTTTGTGAAAATATATATAGTGCCGTTTTTTTAATTGAATATAAGTTCTTTGTTTTGTCACTAAAATGGGTCTTTGCTTTGCAATAATATATAGTGCTGATTTTAAAAAATGTAAGTTCTTTGTTTTGTCACTAAAATCAATGCTATTTTACTGAAATATATAGTGTAGTTTTTTCAAAAATATAAGTTCTTTGTTGGTTATTAAATTGATGTGTTTTTATGAATACAAGTTGTTGTTTTACGAGAATAGGAGCTACTGTTTTCTCTAGTTTTGTGCTGGTCAAGAACCGAATTTTCTGAGTTCATTTTATGATTGAATTGCTGTAAGAGGTTATACTACTAGTGTACTCCTTGACTATGGCTAGGCTGTGGTTTACCACTAAGGCCAGAATTTCTTTCACTGGTGTATTTACAAAGGCATCACTGAGAGCCTTGCAAATGTGGCCAATGCCTCTTGCAAGTAGTATCAGTTACCCGAGTAATCCCATAGTCAATCGGTTCACTATTTTATAACACACTAAACCAAAAGATAACAGAAAAGTATATATATTTTAAATGATGTTGGTGTGTATTGGTTTTGACGAGTTGCGGTAAATGTTCCCTATGAGTGTAATTAGGATGGTGTTGTAGTGTGATTTGTGTGAAAGGTGATGAGTTCACTCTATGAGTGATTATGATGTTGTGATATGACTTGTGATGTTTTGTGAAGAATATACTCTATGAGTATAGTTTTAATAATGTCTTGTTGTGTGATTTGTGATGAATTATGAAGAATACACTCTCGAGTGTTTTATGATGACATGCCTTGAGTGGTTACTTCTTTTATGATGACATGCCTTGAGTGGTTATTTCTTTTATGATGACATGCCTTGAGTGGTTATTTCTTTTATGATGATGATGATGAGTACTCCGAGTGAGTGTTGATTGAGTTGCACATGTGTTATAGAGTCTCATGGCATGTGCATACTATGACTAATATTGATGATGTTATGCCTTGAGTGGTTTTTCTTCTATGATGAAGATATGCCTTGAGTGGTTTTTAAAGATGATATGGTACCATCATGCATATGCCCGCGTGTGGGTTGCATTTTCATACATCATTATAAGTGTGAATTGTCTGTTGTGATTGGAGCTTTGTTGTTGTGTGGCCCGTGTGAATTGTCTTTGTTGTGATTGGAGCTGTTGTTGTGTGGCCGTGTGAATTGTCTTTGTTGTGATTGAGCCATTGTTGTTGTGTGACCGTGAATTGGTGATGTTGATGATGCTACGTGATTGCCTGCTCTCATTTCCCTATTATGTATCTGATTATGTTTTATTGAAATTCTCACCCCTTCTGCTTGGAATGTTGCTCTATGGTGGCAACGCTGCAGGTAACCGCGAGTGAAGGTCTAGCTGCCTTCTTGTTAGCTGTCGGGGAGTCTGTTTGTGTCGCTCTCTGATACCGTAGCACCTAGGGGGCGTGGTTGACAATTATTAGTTATTAGTTAACTGTTTAATGACTATGTTGATACTATGAGATGTGTTTTGAGAGGCTTAGTGAGGTTACTATTTTATTCCATTTGTGATGACCGATATATGACATGTACTTTTAAGACGTGGTTTTGCTGCACACACTTTAATGAGTGCAATTGATGAGATGAGTTTTTATGACGAGGTAGCATTTCTTTTCTACCAATTAAATTAATACTTTTGAAAAGGAAATTACTCTGATAATGACGTGAAAAATTGAGGGGTAGAAAAGGGGTGTTACACTGTGGAACAACATTCCTGTAGTGTTTACAACCAGCATGTATCCACTTTTCGTTTGGAGGATTTGCCATTGGAATAAACAATTTGGCAGATGCTGACAACACAAACTCCTTCTTAGTTGTATTCTTACTAGCAGGCTGTTGCTTGCTTGTCGAAGGTCTATTCGAATTCTTAACCTTATAAGGAAGGTCCCCTCTTTTGAAACTGAAGTTTGGCCTTTTGTCTAGCCATTTCCTTTTCAGAGGCTGTCGAACTCCATAGCCTTCAACACTCTTGGCTGCCTCCTTGTCGAAAACAACGCTACATCTGGGGCACAACATTACCTCAGAGTTTTTTAACTTGCACCTATTGAGGAAATCTATCAATTCCTCTTCAGCCTTAGGGTATACAAATTGTACTTTTTCATCATACTCTTCCTGAGTAATTTTTTGTACAGCATCACCCATTTGTACGACACTTTTGAGCTTGTCTGTAGAAGGTTTGACAAGTTTAGGAGAACCTACCATCTTCACATCAACCATGCTTATATTCATTTCGATTGGCTCTGCATACATATGCCTCGGCTGATGGAGTGGATCAACGTCGATCTGCATTGGAGCTTTGTTCTTTTTATCACCAAATTTGAGTCTTCCTTCTTCAATTGCCTTTTGAACTATGTCCCTGAAAAGTACACAACAGTCGGTTGTATGTCCCAAAAATTATGAAACTTACAATAACCCTTTTTCTTCCTCTGTTCGAGAGGAGGTACTTTCAGGCCATTTGGCACTATTATTTGGCCATCAGTTACTAACAGATCAAAAATTTCGTCACATTTAGTAACATCAAAAGTGTACGTTTTAGGCACAAATCTATCATTTTTAGGCTCTATAGGATTATTCCCATTTGCAGGCCTTAATAATTTACAGGCATAAGGAGGACCAGACTTAAGTCAGCCACATCTATTTCCTCTGCTTCGACATCACCAAATGCGAAGTCGAATTCCTCATCAACATAGGCTATTTTCTCTTTTTTATGAAACCCAACTGAGTTTTCTTTTTTATTGAATTTATTCACTCTAGCCTTTTCCTCTTTGAGCCTTTCAACCTGTCGAACTCTATCGGCTAGTTGGGCCATGTCTCTCAAATGAGAAGTATCCAATTTCTTTCTAATTGAATAATCAAGGCCACCTGCAGCCATTTCGACAAGCTCATGCTCAGGCACTTGTGTAAAACACCTAGCCTTTAATAGCCTAAACCTATTTAAATAATCATCAATAGCTTCAGGCATTTTACGTCGAACACTGGCCAATTCTTTAAGACTAATCTTCGACTGGCCCATATAAAATTGTTCATGAAAAGCTTTTTCCAATTGCCCCCATGTATACATAGAGCCAGGGGGTAATGTGGTAAACCACGTAAAGGCATTCTTAGTTAGAGAGTTTGGAAAATATTTCATTTTCAAATTCTCATTTTGGGCTATATCCCCTGCCTCTGTCATGTAACGGGAAATATGTTCGACAATAGACTCATTGGTATCACCCCCAAACTTCGTAAACTTGGGAATTTTCCAACCACTTGGCAATTCTGTTTGCAACACATATTCACACAGTGGTGATATGAAATTAGGCCTATGTAAACCTATGTTAAGGCCATTTTGCGCCATTATGGTTTCTACCAAAGTGGCTATGTTATCTTGAGCGCAAACGTTATTTCGTTGCACTTGTCGAACAACTTCATCAGCGTTTTGGTTTGGGTTTACCATAACTACTTCAGGAACATGGTTTCCCATCCCTTGTTGCTCTCCTACAACTGCCTGGGCTTCGACAGTAACTGATCTCTGTGGGGTATTAGGCGCATTATTCCCACAATTGGGTACTTGCCTATTATTTCCCGTAGGAGCCCCAAAGAAATCTGCAATCCTACCCATTTGATTTGCTAACATTTGGTAACTTGTATTGGTATTCTGAATTAATGGATTAAAAACAGTACCAATTTGTTGGGTTAGCATATTAACCATATCATGATTACTTTCGTCTACTTGTTGTCTTAATGCCAACAAGGACACATTGGTTAATGCAGTAGGATTTCGACCAAGTGCGCCTTCAGAAGAAACATGCGAAGTAGAAAAGGTCGAGACATGTGGCATTCCAGTAGGCATGCCATATACACCAAAGGGATATGGTGGTAGACTCATATTCTGGAAACGTGTCTCTAAACGGTTCCCTGTTGCCATATAAGGACTAGAAGGAAGTCCTACATTTGGTGGCAAAGACATAGATTGTGTCGACCCAACATTGGTCATCGACATCGTAGGAACGGTTATTGATGTTACTGGGGCCATTGTCCCTGCAACATTCCCAACGCTGACACTTACAGAATCCATGGTTGTTCCTTGCCCTTGTGATACAACAGGGTTAGAACTAGAGGCATTGTTAGAATTAGTACGTGGCATTCTACCACTCCTCAAGTGCATACAAATACACGCACGAACAGAACAAACACAAAATCAATGGCAAAGGTCCCACTGGGCGTGCCAATTTGTTTGCTGGTGTTTTTAGCAAACAATCACTAGTTTTCAATATTGTGATTGTGAGATCAAACTAGAAAATCTCTTTGACAATTGCCCTTGTGTTTTTGTGTTTTCAACGATCTTAAGAACAATAAATGGTGCGAAGAACAAGATTAAAAGTAAAGCAAAAGTAGTAGTTGCAATAAATGTAAAGAGAAATTGAAGATTGCATAAAATTGAAAGTAAAGTGGTTCACAAACACGTACAATGAATCTGTTTCACTCGTTTTTAGCTTTAAATGCTGAAGTTGAGTTTTCAGAGTTCTTGTGAAATGTTGTGACCCTGATTTCCTATTACAAAAGAGTATTTATACTCTTGGAAACAAACGTGGGAAAAAAGAATAACTGCCTCCTAGAAATAAGGAGAAGTAACTGCCCACTAACTGTTACTCTTTGCATTTCGACTAAAACGTCGTCAACCAGCTTACGCGAAGTGTTGAACCCTGCTTTGTCGAAGAGTTGAGCCTTCTCTTGTCGAAGGTTTCTTGCTTTAAGAGCTGAGCTTGTCGAAGCTCATTCACATTGTCAGCACTTTCATACCTTTCCTGTCGAATTGATGGTGAATTGGCTTGCATATTGACCTGTTGTCTCCAAAACATTATTAAATGTGAAGTCAACCCCATTTAAAGCTTCATTTAATGTACTGTCGAAATTTTGAGGTAACAGGTGTACTTGATAAAAATTATTTTTCCCCCATAAAAAAAGTGGTTGCCCGCCGTGAACTAATTTATTTACGAAAAATAGAGACCATTTTATTCTCTTAGAAATGAAAATTATTAATTTGGTAACTAAAAACACAAATAATAGTCAAACTAATTTTTACAGTGACTAAAATGTCCCTAAAGTTATTTTAAAATGACTAATTTAATTGATATTAAAGACAAAATTGATTTTTTTATTTCTATAGGGACAAATAAGTTTTTATTTTTATCAAGAAATAGTTCAAGATATAGTCTTTGCTATTTTTTTTATCGTGAAATTATTTATTTATTTTCTAAAAAATAATAGACAGTCTTTTAGCCCCCACGACATTAAATTCTAGATCCGCCACTGAATAAAATAGATAGTCAATTCCATAATTTACAAATTTACATGTCGTACAATCATGGTTTTAATATATGGTTGCGGATGCGGTCGTTGTGATTCTGGCTATTGCAGTCGCTGCGATACGCATTGCTGTGTGAATTAATTTTAAATTCACATAAAAAATTAGTATTTATCATGACTTATCTTCAAAATCAAATATCTCTCATTTTACCTCAAATATCTAATACTTCCAACATTAACAACTTATTATCACTTTAAAATATTTTTAACTCTTTTAAAATTCTCTCTAAATCTATGATTTTAAGAAAGAGGTTAAGATAGTAAAATAATTTGTGTTGCGAGTGCTATAAAGTGTAATACGACTTGATGCGATCGATTGCAGCCTAGCGTGTGTGTGGTGAGAGTGGTTGACTACTGTCTATCATTTCAACCTGAGGTATATGACTCATTGTAAACAAAGCAAAGAATGGACATAGCTCTTGAAATAACTAAAAAAGCATCCAAGGATAAAGGATCATCTTATTCCTAGTTGATTGAGATTCTTATATATGGCTCGTTAGATTTACTCCTTGCATGGAGAATATAAGTGGCTCACTCTTTTTTTGTTACAAAAAGTTTAAGTGGGTTGGGCTCGGGAGCACACTAGGGTCAGTGTAGTCCTCACGACTCTTTGAGCGCTTACATAGATAGTTACAAATCACCCACCAAAGACATCCCCACGCCGACAGTGGGAGTTGAACCCAAACTCTTGTAGGGAATGAGCCAACTCCTTACCAACTAGGTCAATCTTCATTGACTATAAGTGAGTACTCACTCTACTATTTTTTTTCTTGACGTGGAAATACTGCTTCATTAATAGAGAAATGTAACATTACATATCGATGCTAATGAGCATAACTACTCATAGCCAGACCAAACATGATTTCCTAAAGCTTGAGCTATATACCTACAAGTTGATGGGCAATGCCATTTTCAGTTCTCTTAATATGAATTACATATGATGAATCAAATTCTAGGAGAAGTTGTCTACAATCTTGCATGATAGGTTCAATAGAAGCTCTAGATGTCTTTTTGCTAAGACGATCAACAACAACAATGATCGGTTCTAAAACAAGGGCTTGCAATGTTCATTTCCTTTGTCATCATGATAACCAACCAAAATCCCAAGCCACAAGCGGTTAGGTTTTCACATTGTCTCTCTTACTCGAAGCAAAAGAGGTCCAATGTTGTTGGTCTTGAATCATCATCCCCCAACTAGTGCTGATACCATTGAAACACCCTGCATCAATAAAACACTAGTGAAAAAATAGGAAAAGAATGGGTATATTTAAGTCGGATGCCTACATATCCGACTTAAAATACGGACGCGGTGGCAATTTTGTAATAAACTTGGGAAAAGATTTCAGTCTCTCAACTTTAAAGTCGGATGAAAAATTACATCCGTCTTTATATGGGTCATTGTTTTTTTTTGAATAAAAAAAATACTGAACGCCTATTTACAAAAAAAAGGACTGAGAGGTTTCCATCTTCCTCCGCTCTCTCTCGCGTACGCTCTTCTCTCGTCTCACTCTTTCACTTTTGAAACCCTAAGCCAGCCATCTTCCTCCGCTCTGTCTCGCGTACACCTCCATCTCTCGTCCTTGCTCTCTCCGCCAAGCTCCGCCGTTCTCTCCTCTCTGCCGTCGTCATCTCCCTCTTTGTTTCCATCTTCTTACGCTGTTCTCTTTCTTTTGGTTCTGAAAGGTAAAGTACCACTCTTCTTTTTTGTTTCTTGTTGCTATAAAAACGATTCCCTCTCTCTAATTTGAGGTTGTGTTGTTCTATTTTAGTTGACATATCAAAATGGTAGGTGGGTGAGAGGAATTGGTCACCGCCTAGAGGAAGAAGGGAAAGGTAGAAATTGGCTTGCTTAAATTGTTTATTAGGTTTGTGTTCTAATTGTGTGTGAATCATATCTCGAGAACATTCATTTGGTTATGCTTTGTTTGCAATGTTAACTTTGTTTCTCTGTTCTAGGTATCTCATTAGACTTTTTGAATTAGTTCTTCTTTTAAAATCAACATATTTCTTTGGCTTGCATGTATTCTCGAGAGCGAGAGAGAACGAGTGAGAATAACTTTATCTGTGCTAGATTAATGTCTTTGGTTTATGTATTTTTAAAATCTAGAGTTTATGTATACTATTCAGATTGTAAAGAAATTAAAAAGAACCGATTTACACACAACCAAGACATTAATTTCTTGAGAGAGAGCAAGATTCATGAGTTTCGATTGTTCTTTACATTGTTCTCTCTCGCTCTCAAAGATACATACACTCGGTTCTTTAATCTTAATGCAAGTCGCGCACTGAAAAATTAAATCTTAAGCCACCCTCGATCTCGATAGGTATCAAGAAATGAAGTAAAAAAAGACAATTCTATATTAATTATGAAAGGTTGCTGTGCGGCAGGTGCGAATCTATATGCCGCCACTTCTGTTTTAGATTTTATTATATCTACGATATTTACTAGTTTAGGCACATACCAATACATTCACTTTGCCCATTGTTTTGTGTAAGATATTCAAGTCATATGCATTGAGACATTGACTGCAAAAACAATGTGGTACAGTGTCTCATGAAGTGTTTGTCGATTTTTATGTGTGCGTGAGTTAATTTTAGGAAATTCTGTGTTTTGTCAAGATGTCCAACTTTTTATGAGCAATGGTTCTGTGTCTTTTGTGTGTCCAGTGTGTATTATTTTCTTTTCCCGTGCTTTTCAACAAGTGATAGAATTTGAGCAGAGAAAATGAAGGAAAGTGATGAAAACCAAGAAAATGAGGAAGATTTGATATGACTATGTGGTTCTGCATGCAAACCATGGCATGGATACTAGATGAGTATTCCAAATTTCATGGCTACTCTCCTGCAGTAGTAGGATGGGAAACCTATAGTAAGTACTTGTGTGTGTTTGTCATTTCATTGCAATTTCCATTTAATTGACACCAAACAATTCTTAATACACCATTCACTTTTCTATTTATTCTCTTTTCAAATTAGGATCTTGGTGGATCTCTAGGTAGAGATGCAACATCGGAAGAGGAGTCCTCTTTGCAGCGTGCAGAGGCTTTGCTTAATGACTATGGAAAGAGTCTATCTCGACAACGCTTTGTCATACAGTACTTTTGCTTTGTACATTACTTGCGCCAAACCGAGGATTCGAGCCTCCAAAAGAATAGTAGTTTTTTCATTTACAAAGTTATATGTTTTTAATACCCACCACTTTGTTGATGACTAATATCCGCTAGGAAATGATAGTTTGAAAATGGTGTTTGATAGGAAAGAGGGTAATTCTAGAATTAACAAATTGTTTGGGAAAACTTACTCTAGGAAGGGTAAGGGTGGTATTTCATCTAAGTAATAGGTTGTGGAATTCCATTCTGCACTCATTTGCCGAGTTGGCGGGATCGGAGAGAGAATACCATTAGTAGAGGATCTTCTCACGTTGGGTGTGAGGGAATAAAGTGTGAGAGAGGTTGCATTGTGTCATTAGGCAAGTTTTGGCTTGATTGGGTAGGGTGGGAGTACTTGCTTCTCTCACACAGAGTGCGATGACTTGGATATTCCCAATTTCCCCGATTTCCTTACTTCATTTCCTCTGTAATCTCACCTTGAATTCGTAGAGAAATATATATCCATTTCTACTTTACTTGTCTACTTGTTTTACTTGTTTTATTGAGTTCTTATCGTTATTCATATTGTGTATTTATTTGTTCGTGGTTTTGGAAATGTGGGGTCTTGGGTGCACAATTAATTAGTGAGAAAGGTGGGAAAATTGTTCTTTGTGAGTGACATAAGTGGAGCCATAAAGAATGAAGAAAGGTATTGACATACCAAGCTTACTCAAACATACCAAAGAGCACAGGGCAATAAAAGGATTCCAAGGTGCCGATCCAATTGATTCTAACTCAATATTGGTTGAAGATTGTGATGTTCTAATCCCAGCAGCTCTTGGTGGAGTCATTAATAGGTGCTTTTTCTAATCAAAATGGACCATATCTGCTTTTTGTTAATTTAGCAAATGAGAAAGGGTCTAAAGCCAATTCTCTTTTCGCTTGGTATGGATGAAGGGAAAATGCAAATGAAAACAAGGCTAAATTTATTGTTGAAGCAACAAATCACCCAACCGATCTAGATCTTTGATGAGGTTAGTTTATATATTTTTCTCTTTCCTTCCCTTTGTCAAACAAGAAAAATGAAAAGTGTTGTTAACTACCTTCCTAACTTGCAGATTCTCAAGAAAAAGGTGTTGTGATCCTCCCGCACATATATGCAAATTCGGGAGGTGTTACTGATAGCTACTTTTGAGTGGGTTCTGTAAATATCATATTTACACAAAATTAATCAGATAATCACATAGATGTCGCCTCTAGTATAGACCTCTCAATTTTCTATCTGGTTTGCATGCGATCGAATCGTGTGTAGTCAATAAGCTCGATCGCACTTAATCCAAATTCACTAGATGGGTTGGTTGGGCGATTTGTGACTTTCAACTCTAATATAGGAAGATGGATTACAACTCGATTAATCTATAACGATCTGTAGTCTAGTCCTTATTATGTGTGAAACTGTTTTTAAGAGGGTTTTGATATGTATGATTCTCGGTTCTATTTGATATGTTTTGAGGTTTGTTCTTTGCGATTCTCGTTTCTCGTTTTCATTTTTGTTTAACATGTATGATGACTATTGTCTCCTAACTATCACCAACAATTGGAAAAAGGTAATTGACTTTTCAACTTTTAAGACTATTACTAGATAATTATTATTGAGTACGTATTAGATTAACTCATGGTTCTTATATACATTTTATTGTTTTAGGTATTCAATTCAACTGATCCGTTCTCATCTGAAGAATTGAAGGACATTAGACAAGTTTGGGCTGAATTCTTTCTAAGATTGTATGAGGAGGAGCGTAAGCCAATTGAAAAGGAAGAAAGAAGAAACTTAAGTGAATGTGTAGTACATTTTGGAATATATTATTAGAATATCAACAATTTATTTACTTGTTTTTTTTGAATCGATGGAAGTGTAATGCGTATATTTTGGTATGAAATTTATCAGTTTAACTCTATATATTTAAGTAAAGTAGTTTAATTACCGTGTTTGTATGTGTTCCTTTGCCTAGCTGAAATTGTAGTACTTTAATTACTTTAAAGTATGTGCAGGAAATTATTGTGTAAGAAAGGTCAATCAAAAAAATAATTAAAACCCAAAAAAAAGTACTTTTAAAGTCGGATATTCTTTTTATATAGGCTTATATCCGACTTAAAATAAGACTTTTAAAGTCGGATATCCTTCTTAATCCGACTTTACATGTATTCCAGAGATATTATAACACGTTACAATAAAACTTTTCAAGTTGGATTATTGAATTTATCCGACTTTAAATTCGTCTTTTAAAGTCGGATTATTGAATATATCCGACTTTAAAACCGTCTTTTAAAGTCGGATGTCCATCCGACTTCAAAATTTTCTGACTTTCTAAGTCGCCTTAATAGAAGTCGGATGCACATCCGACTTTGAATGTCCAAAATATCCGACTTTAAATCCTCTTTTTTTACTAGTGAAAATGATATCACTAGCAGCAGAATTAGCCGAAACTATTAGTCCACGGTTTTTTAGTCATTTTTTTGTCTACTTCAAACAACACTACCGCCATTGAGAGCTATTGATAACTCTATAATATATAGAGTTATTTAACTCTTAAAATTGAGTTATTGAATGTAACTCAGTAGTTTTGCATTGCCAAATAAGAGAATGAAGAACAATTTCACATATCTATTGCTTTGAATTGATAGGCATTAATTTCTATGACTTGTGGTATTTTTGTTGTGTTTGTTCAATTTGCTGCCAGCAACCATTGCACCTGCAATAGAGCCAAAGAACCATTGCACCTACAATAGAGCCAAAGAACCATTGCACTGCAATGCATCCAGCAGAATCATAGCACCAACAATAGAGATTCAAGCGAAATGAATCATGCATCAACAACACAAATTCTCACTCATTGCTCCAAACATTTGATGATGACGCCGATGTCAAGTTGCAAGTGCAAGTTGCACAAGTGGCAAAGATGCGGCTTCAAGTTCATGCATCTCACCAACAAGTTGGATCTTCACAAGTACACTTGGCTTAAGGATATTGGACCTCCCTTCTTAGTTGGTGGAGCTTCCCATCAATCACATTTGAGCAAGTGGATGAGCTACTTGGCGCCAAAGGCAACTCATTCATGGAGCCTATAAATACTCCTCATTCTCTTCATCAAAGGCATCACTCAAGTCTTACTACACCTAGATTATAGTTTGTTTTAATTGTAAGGAAAGAGAGAAAGTGCTTAGACATAAGCTAGGTAATGAAACTCTGAAGAAAAGTTGCTGAAAAGCACAAGTATTTATTTTAGCAGCATTCATTGCAGGTGCAATCATTGAAGGAGCAATGATTGCAGGAGCATCATAAGTAGTATATAGGAAAATGCATTCCAACCATCTCTCTCAACTGAATTACAACATCTTTTAGCTTTATATACATATTCAAACACTTCTCATATTTTACTCTCGAACTCTTTCATCACTTAACTCAACTACTACCATAAAAGGCTAGCAAATTAATCAAATCCCTGTGGGTTCGACCTTTCTTATCACTTTACTACTTAATTAAGACTGTGTACACTTGGACAACCTTTTTACACAACATCTATCCAACATTGTTCTTTCTATCAATGGCCTATTATACACCCAAAGACATAGCTAGGATGGTGTTTAGCTACACGGGTGAGCTTCTCACTCTTATAGTTTACTAGTTTGCATTGCAACAATGCTATTTTGACAAAAAAAAATTTGACAAATCGACAAGTTACCAACCTACAACACCAATTAACCAAGTTTTTTAGTCTATTAGCCAAGTGATCAATTAACCAAGTTTTTAATCTACGCCTCGAAAACTGTGAAAAAGCAGGTTGGCTAATAGTCTAAAAAACTTGGTTAATTGGTGTTGTAGGTTGGTAACTTGTCGATTTGTAAAATTTTTTTTTTTGTCAAAATAGCATTTTTGTTTGCCTTGATCCCCTCCTATTTGCTTTCCATTGTTTGACTTCGTTAATTCACGTTTTCACTTTTTGGTTCTCCCTTTTGAGATAGAAAAAACTTTTTAAAATAGAAGAAGACAAACCTCTATATATAATTTCCTTTACATTTTCTAGTCTTTTGTTTTTCTTTCATTTTGTCAATTTGTAAAGATTGTTCTCACTTGTTGCTACTTTTGATGAGATACTTAGACAACTATTACAGTTCTGGAAACAAAACTCAAAATTTGTTTGTAGCTTCTTAATTTCTTTACAATGTTCAATGTAATATATTTTCATACATCTCTGTTCAGTTTAGTTGTTGTCTTGTAACTTTATTTGTGTTTTATATGTAACAATAATGTTATTTGGATACCCAAGAGCACTTGGATGAGATGGTAAGGGTCTCTTCCAGCTTAACCAAGGTCTTGGGATCGAATCCAGCCTTGGGCATGCAGTAGTGTTAAATCTCTTGAGGGAGAGCTTTGCCGCCAATTGTGGTCCTACCCGGCTCGAGGGATTAGTCTCTGCAGTTGCGCGCAGAGGATAACCGGTTTATACCAAAAAAAATAATGTTATTTGGACATTTTTGTTAGACAAAACCATACAATAACCAACTTACAACATGAATTAACCGAGGGTATCTGGTGAATAATGGGTATGTGCTGGATTATTGGTATCTGGTGAATTATTCTTTGACACGGCAGCAGGGGGAGAGTAAGTGCTGAGAGTTGAGACAATGCATAATTGTATATGAAATCATGCATCCATAACAGCTTATATTTGTTGGAGTATCTGTGATATTCACTCACCATTGATAACTCTCACACACTCACTTTCACACACTCTCAATGGAAAACAAGAAGAACGATGATTACACATAGAGAGAAAGAGAGAGATGAAGAAAACAAATTCTGTTGTATTCAACTAATTCAGTTAAGTCTGATATATCAACACAGACTATGGTTCTTTACAAGTGTGCTTCTTACACGTGTGAAATGAGGAGTGTGAATTTACAAAGGTGTCCTCATTAAAACTACAACAAGTAACTTTATTCACTACTTATTACAGTTACAGTAAATCAGTAAAACAGTTCAAAGCTTAATTGTTGAAGTGTGAGCTACAACTTCAATACCATCCCTTAGATCATAGCTTCAACAATGCATGAATCATCCCTCAATTTGATGAACAGATCTGTTTTGACAGCCTTAGTGAGTATGTCTGCCTTCTGCATTTGAGTTCTGCAATGTAGTACCTCAATTTCTCCATTCTGAACTTGATTCCTCAAAAAATGAAATTTGGTTTCGATATGCTTGCTTCTTCCATGAAGGACAGGATTCCTGGCAAGACTAATGGCTGATTTGTTGTCAATTAGCAGTTTCACTGGCTTGACAAATTCAATTCCTAATTCAGTCAACAGATTACTAAACCATATTGCTTGGCATGCTGCAACAGCACCAGCAATATACTCAGCTTCACATGTTGATAGGGCAACCACTGGTTGCTTCTTAGAGCACCATGAGATAGGTGCTCCTAAGAACATAAACAGATAGCCTGTGGTGCTTCTCCTATCTACCTTATATCCGCACCAATCAGCATCAGAATAGCATAGTAATTCACACATAGAGTTTGCATCAGCAACTGGGAATAAGATACCATATTTCACAGTACCTTTGATGTATCTAAGAATTCTCAGAGCTGCCTGATAGTGAGATACCTTTGGTTTGCTCATAAACCTGCTGATAACTCCTGCTGAGTAGCAAATGTCAGGGCGTGTATTGCACAGGTACCTCAGACAACCAATTAATTGTTTGAACATTGTTTCATCCACATCAGAACCTTCTGTATCAGAATCAAGTTTCTGATTTGCTTCAGCTGGTGTGATTGCCAGTTTGCATTCATTCATACTAAATCTCTTTAGTACCTCAGTTGCATACTTTGTTTGATGCAACATTATTCCATTGCTTGTGTAGAGAAACTCCATCCCTAGGAAGTAAGTTACTCTACCCAAATCTGTCATTTCAAACATATTCATCAACACTTTCTTAAAATTTTCTATTACTTTGATACTGCTGCCTGTGAGCAGTATGTCATCTACATACAGACATACAAGCAGCATATCCTTCTTCTTTGTGTACTTCACATATACACCATATTCCACTTCACACTTTTTGAACCCTTCTTGCTTGAAGAATGAGTCAATCTTCATGTTCCAAGCTCTTGGAGCTTGTTTTAACCCGTATAAAGCCTTATGTAGCTTATACACCATCCCTTGCTTCTTTCTTATCTCAAATCCAGGTGGTTGAGATACATACACTTCTTCATTCAGTTGACCATTTAGAAATGCTGATTTTACATCCATATGGAATAGGGACCATCCTCTGCTAGCTGCCAAAGCTATCACAAGTCTAATTGTTCCGTGTCTTGCAACAGGTGCAAACACTTCAAAATAATCAAGGCCATGCTTCTGCAGAAATCCCCTTGCCACTATTCGTGCTTTATGTTTGGCTATTGAACCATCTGGTCTTAATTTCACCTTAAAACCCCACTTTACACTTATAGCTCTCTTGTCTTTGGGAAGATTTGTTAATTCCCAAGTCTCATTCCTTTCAATAGCACTCAATTCCTCCTTCATTGCATTTCTCCACACTTCTTCCTTGAGTGCCTGCTCTACACTCAATGGCTCTGCATCAGCAAGCAGAGCAATATGTACTAAGTCACCTTCATTGTCAATTTCTGTATCTTGCATTAATTCATAGTCAGCTAGTCTTGGAGGCAAATTTCTATTTCTCTGTGCTCTGTTCACTTGAGCAGGTACTTCAACTTGTTCCTCTTCAGAGCCACTGTCACTACTTTGCTCATTATTCTGCACATCACCTTCTGGTACTGTATCAGTTGCATTAGTAAGGATATCACCATCAATCTCAACCTCAATAACTTTCTCTGCATCAGTAATTGGTTTGGAAGTGTTCCAATCCCAACTTTCCTTTTCTTTTACTAACACATCTCTACTAATCTCAATCTTGTTGCTCACTGGACACAACAGTTTGTAGGCTCCAGTTGAGTCATACCCTACCAAAATCATCACTTTGCTCTTATCCTCAAGTTTCCTTCTAGTTGCATCAGGTATATGCTTGAAACACAGTGCACCAAACACCTTCATATGACTAACACTCTGTTTTCTACCTGTCCATTTCTCAAGTGGCACTATTTCCTTCAATTTCTTAGTTGGGCATCTATTTAGGATGTATGGGGCAGTGTCTACTGCCTCACCCCACAGTGTGTGAGGTAGATTCTTCTCTTTTAGCATACTCCTAGCCATATCTAACACTGTTCTGTTTCTTCTTTCTGCAAGCCCGTTGTGCTGTGGTGTGTATGGAGCTTTCACTTCATGCTCTATACCTTCTCCTTCACAAAATTCACTGAATTCCCTTGAATTAAATTCACCTCCACCATCAGTTCTGAGCACTTTCAGCTTCTGACCACTCTGGTTTTCAGCCTTTGCTTTAAACTTCTTGAATTATGTCAAAGCCTCATTCTTGTACTTAATCAGACTAACCCACATCATCCTTGTAAATTCATCTACAAACGATACAAAATATCTGTTTCCACCAAGTGAGGGCACCTCAAATGGTCCACACACATCAGAATGTACCACTCCTAGAGCATGTGTTGCCCTAGGTGGTAACTCAGATGTAAATGGTAGTCTTGATTGTTTACTCCTTAAACACACTGCACATGTACCTTCTGGGTTTACTGTCTTAGGGACACCCTGAACCAAATTCTTTGAATTCAAGTGACCTAAGCTTCTAAAATTCAAATGTCCCATTCTCTTGTGCCATAGCATGCTTTCATCCTCCATATCAATAAAGACTCGAGACATTGTGTCTCGGCTTGCTTGGATATTCACTTTAAAAGTTCTATTCTTGCTTAATTTTGATGTCAACACTAAATTCATTTGTTGATCAAACAGTTCCAACTTACCATCACACATGGTCACTGAAAATCCTTTTTCTAGTAGTTGACCAACACTCATGAGATTGCTTTTCATGCTAGGCACATACCATACATTCTCTACCAACACTGTCTTACCATCTTCTCTAGTTATTAGAATATTTCCCATCCCTTCTGCAGCTAAGGTTCTGCCATCAACAACTCTAATCCTAGTTTTCTTGTTAGGATCAAAATTTATTAACCAATCCTTGTTACTAGTCATATGGTTTGAACAACCAGTGTCCATATACCATATGTCAACCATCGTTCCCATCTTCATTGTGGTTACCATAAGCACAAACCGTTCATCCTCACTATCCTCTTCAACTATATTAGCCTCTTCCTTCTTACCATCTTTCTTGGACCAACACTCATCAAAGAAAATGTCCAAATTTATCACAATTGAAACATCAACACGCTTTCTTATCAAAATCACCTTTCTTTCTATTGAAATTCTTGTTATTCTTACCACTAACATTTGAAGATTCAAATTTTTATTACTATCAAGTATCACTCTTATTCTTTTCTAGCCAAGCTTGTTTCTTTGCTTTCCAATTTGAGTCATTTCCATTCTTTCCTTTCTTGACTACATGAACCTTAAGTGCACCGTGACTGCTTTTTTCTCTACACTTCTAGAGTCCACTAGTAATTCATGTGCTTCTAAACTACCTTGTAGTGTGTCAATTTTCATTGTGCTAGTGTCCTTAGATTGCTCTATAGCTACTCTAAGGTGATCAAATTTTTCAGTTAAAGAACGAAGTATCTTTTCTACAATCATCTGTTATGTAACAGCTTCACCACATGTCTTCATCTTGTTTGTAATCTCCATGACCTTCACCACATAGTCTGCCACCTTCTCTCCTTCTTTCATGTTCAAATTTTCATAGGTTTTCCTCAGTGACTGAAGCTTTACTTTCTTCACCGTGTCATCACCACCGTAGCATCGCACCAGTATGTCCCAAGCATCCTTGGCCGTTTTTGCCTCTGCTATCTTTTCAAATACTTTCTCATTCACACACTGATGAATATAGAACAGTGCCTTTTGATCTCTTTTTCTTGTATCCCTTTGCGCATTGCGTTGAGCTTCCGTAGCGCCTTCCCCCACCGGAGTATAGCCGTCATCCACCAATTCACACACGTCTTGCGCACCGAACAGGACCCTCATCTGAATCGACCACCGATTCCAGTTTGTCTTAGCCGAACACCGGTAATTTGGTGTTTAGACCACCGTTGCCACCGTTCATCTCCAATCTCTGTGATTTCACTCAAATATCACTCTTTCACTCGTGTTTCCCAACCCTAAGAATCAAAATCTTGATTCTTTTCGATTTCGTGTTTCAATCCGATGTGAATTGAAAACGAAGATCTTGCACACAACTCACAAACTCTCGTATTTCCCTTTGATCGATTTCACTCTGAATACCAGTTTGTTGGAGTATCAGTGATATTCACTCACCATTGATAACTCTCACACACTCACTTTCACACACTCTCAGTGGAAAACAAGAAGAACGATGATTACACACAGAGAGAAAGAGAGAGATGAAGAAAACGAATTCTGTTGTATTCAACTAATTCAGTTAAGTCTGATATATCAACACAGACTATGGTTCTTTACAAGTGCGCTTCTTACACGTGTGAAATGAGGAGTGTGAATTTACAAAGGTGTCCTCATTAAAACTACAACAAGTAACTTTATTCACTACTTATTACAGTTACAGTAAATCAGTAAAACAGTTCAAAGCTTAATTGTTGAAGTGTGAGCTACAACTTCAATAATATTGACAATACTGAGTACATATTAATAATTAAATAATAGGGAAGTTGTTCGCTGTATATATTCAGCAAAAGAATAGGGATTTAAGAGAGAGAGAGGCGTATGGAGAGAAAAGGGATTTAAGAGAGAGAGGCGAGATGTGTAAAGCGTAGAAGTACGTTTGGAAAGGGTCCATTCCTCTTATGATTCATCTCTACCTGCCCTAGTATTCCATTCTATTCTCCCATTTTCTTTTCCATCAATCAATTATATTATGGGTTTTTTTTTCGCACCCCCCTCCTTCTCTATCTCACCCCCAGAATTACCTCATATCCCGTTTTTACCCCTGGTTTGTTAAAAAAAAATTAAAAATTTCGGAATTACCTCTAAAAAAGGTAATTCCGGTTCAAAAAATAAAGGAATTTCAGATTTACCTTGTAATTCCGAAAAGATTTTCGGAATTACCTCAGAAATGAGGTAATTCCGGTTCACATTTGTGAAGCGGAATTACCTATTTCTGAGATAATTCCGAAAATTAATATTTTTTTTTCAATCATTAATTTTTTTCGGAATTATTAATATTTTTTATTTCGAACGAATAATTTAGGCTAAAAATCGGTTTTCGGACAACATACTCTGATCGTAATGAAACCACAGCCATTATATCCGAAAAAAATCAAGAATCAAGACTCTCATAGAAGGGACTTTTTACGGGACTATGGTCTCAAAATCCCAAATTCCATCGTTTACTATTTTTTACGATTTTTTTTTAATTTTTCATAGTCTCCAAAAAATCTAAAAAAATTTGTATAGCCTTATTTTGGTTTTGTTAGATTTTTAGTGGTGTTTTTATATTTTTTTAGAATAGTTTTGACTATTTTTAGTAGCGTTTTAATAATAAAAATTAAAACAAATCGTATATATGTCATTTTGGACATATATACGATGCCTACTAACCGCGAGCGGCGAGAATGTCATGATACAACTCGAGCCTCTGTAGTGCCCGGAGAAGAGTATCACTCTCGCCGCCTCTCCAAAGATGTTGTCGCTTACCGCGGGTGTTGCTCCGGAAGACTCTGCCGCGCTTACACCGTCAGTGGTCGCCTACTCGCCATCGTTAAAAAAAATGTAAATAAAAAATATTAATAATTGAAAAAAAATTGTAATTTTCGGAATTACCTCAGAAATATTCTCGAGGTAATTCCGAAATCTTTTCGAATTACAGGTAAATCCAAATTCCTTTATTTTTTGAACCGGAATTACCTTTTTAGAGGTAATTCCAAATTTTTAATTTTTTTTTAACAAACCAGGGGTAAAAACGGGATTTATGGAATTATGGGGGTGAGATAGAGAAGGAGGGGGGTGCGAAAAAAAAACCCCAAGAATTAATTGCTCAATGGTCCTGAATCATTAATGTGATTTTGTGCAAATTATTTAAAATTAAATAGTCCTTGTTTGCTATGGAGGAATTGAGTGGGTGTAGTGCCAAAATCATTCATTTATCTCTTATACATAATAATGATAGAAACTATAGTAAGTAAATTATCTTTGTGTTGTGTTTGGTCAAGAAAGAAAAAGTAAAAAACAATGGTCATGCGCAAAGTAATTAAGGTTGGTTGGACCCTGCATTTCCTTTACACATTCAATCTTTGCGTCTACTCCAAACCACACTACCGCCATCGAGAGCTATCCAACATTGTTCCTTCTATCAATGGCTTATTATACACCCAAAGACATAGCTAGGATGGTGTTTGTCTACACGGGGGAGCTTCTCACTCTTATAGTTTACTAGTTTGCATTGATCCCCTCCTATTTGCTTTCCATTGTTTGACTTCGTTAATTCACGTTTTCACTTTCTGATTCTCCCTTTTGAGATAGAAATTGAACTTTTCTGGTGTATTTGGAGTTAACTATTGTTTTACATGTCCCCCAGCCAGCACTAGTGCAGAAAAGACTTTTAGTATCGGTTGTTTTGCACTTTTAGTATCGGTTATCCATCGATACTAATTCGACCGTTACTAAATGTTTGACATGATAAATGTGACTTTTAGCATCGGATTTTCAAAAAACCGATACTAAATGACGTTTTTTGGTGATTTTTATGTCTTGAAAACGTACTATTAGTATCGGTTATTTAAATAACCGATACTAAATGTCACTTTTAGTATCGGTTATTTAAAAAACCGATGCTAAATGTCTTTTCAACATTGTGTTTGCTGTCTAAAAAATGACATTTAGCATCGGTTATTTAAATAACCAATACTAAAAGTGACATTTAGTATCGGTTAATTTAAATAACCGATACTAAATGTCATTTCAACATTGTGTTTGCTGTCAAAAAATGACATTTAGTATCGGTTTTTAAAATTAACCGATACTAAATGTCACTTTTAGTATCGGTTAATTTAAAAAACCGATACTAAATGTCATTTCAACATTGTGTTTGCTGTCTAAAAAATGACATTTAGCATCGGTTATTTAAATAACCGATACTAAAAAGTGACATTTAGTATCGGTTAATTTAAATAACCGATACTAAATGTCATTTCAACATTGTGTTTGTTGTCAAAAAATGACATTTAGTATCGGTTTTTTAAATTAACCGATACTAAATGAAACCGATACTAAATGTCACTTTTAGTATCGGTTAATTTAAAAAACCGATACTAAATGTCATTTCAACATTGTGTTTGCTGTCTAAATAATGACATTTAGCATCGGTTATTTAAATAACCGATACTAAATGTCACATTTAGTATCGGTTAATTTAAATAACCGATACTAAATGTCATTTTTTGGTGTTTTTTAGGACTTTTAGCAACGGTTATCCTTAATAACCGATGCTAAAGGTCCATTTTGGGTGTTTTTGCATCCAACTATGATCCATGGCTACGTTCAGAAATAACAGACCAACTATATATTGTTAAAAAAACATTGAAATGATGTTCAAGTTACTATAATAACAATCAAAGAAATGCTCCATGGATCATATTGAAAGGTGTATATAATACAAATCATATCAACACTAGTGCAAAAACGTCATTTAGTATCGGTCATTTTGCACATTTAGTATCGGTTATCTATCGATACTAATTCGACCGATACTAAATGTATGACATTTAGTATCGGTTAAATAACTGATACTAAAAGTGACATTTAGTATCGGATTTTCAAAAAACCGATACTAAATGATGTTTTTTTGGTGATTTTTATGCCTTGAAAACGTACTATTAGTATCGGTTATTTAATTAACCGATACCAAATGTCACTTTTAGTATCGGTTAATTTAATTAACCGATACTAAATGTCTTTTCAACATTGTGTTTGCTGTCAAAAAATGACATTTAGCATCGGTTATTTCAATTAACCGATACTAAAAGTGACATTTAGTATCGGTTAATTAAATAACCGATACTAAATGTCTTTCCAACATTGTGTTTGCTGTCAAAAAATGACATTTAGTATCGGTTATTTAAATAACCGATACTAAAAGTGACATTTAGTATCGGTTAATTTAAATAACCGATACTAAATGTCATTTCAACATTGTGTTTGCTGTCTAAAAAATGACATTTAGCATCGGTTATTTAAATAACCGATACTAAATGTCATTTTTTGGTGTTTTTTAGGACTTTTAGCAACGATTATCCTTAATAACCGATACTAAAGGTCCATTTTTGGTGTTTTTGCATCCAACTATGATCCATGACTACGCTCGTAAATAATGCACCAACTATATATTGTTAAAAAAACATTGAAATGATGTTCAAGTTACTATAATAACAATCAAAGAAATGCTCCATGGATCATATTGAAAGGTGTATATAATACAAATCATATAAGTTACTATAATAACCATGACAAATATGCTACACAATAGAATAAAGGGTGAAGTAGTCTTTGAATAGAAAGAGTTCAAGTTATAGAAAAGGTGTAGTTACAGAAAATGTCAAGTTACAGAAAGAATAATGGGTTTGATGGATAGTTTATGTTCTTGTACAACTTTCAATTGTAACATAAACAGAATGAACCACACTATCAACAAAAGTAGTGAATACTCATCAATGCTGTCAAATAGCATATATCGAGCTTGAATTGGAGGGGGTGTCCATCACTACCAGATTTTCACATTTCATCTCCTGCTCTCCATGTACTTTGTCACAAATATTAAGATTTGGTGGGGTGTTCTCCACTATTAGGCTTTCAAGATTGATCTCTTGCTCCCTACACAAGCATTGAAATAGAACTAAAACTGTAAAGACTGATTTATGCCAACTTTGAAAAATAGATACTCATATTAGTAAGTCATACATAGAATCGAATAAATGACTAGAATTTATTAACATAAAATGTTTCCCATTCCATCAACGTTAATAAAACTAGCAAGCCACCCACAAAAAGTTGCCAATGACTGATGACGATAGACTCAACAAATAAGATCAAATGTCTTAGCTTAGGTGTCATGACTGAACAAATAAGATCAAACATCTACTCAAATATCTTGATTTTTTAAGTTGCTATAGGAGGTTGGTGGCATGCTTTGACTTTAGAATGAAGCAACTTTGCCTCTCCGACCAGAAATGTAACGAACAAATTAACAAATAAGAAGCAAAAAAAACTATAACTTACATTACTTGATGTACTTGCAGAACAGTTTTCAGCCTCTTGAAACTCTTTGTCATCACCTAGAAACCCGAGTGCTTCTTTTATCACCTCTATTTGAAACTCTCCAAAAGTAGGTTGGAGTTTCCAAACCACCTGCAATGTACATGATAAAATACAATAGAATTATAATCCACTTTTCCTTCCTCTGTTTTTCTGGAGTACAGGGACTACAATCTCTCAACACTATTATCTCACCTTACAATCTTTTCACAGTATCTCAAGTAGCAATACAAACAATCCTATACTTTGCATGCAAAAGAAAACCATCCATTTATTTACTAGACTTTTCTTGTTACTGTCCTCCAAATTCTTATAGGCTACCTAAAGCCATGTTTGAAGAGAATAAATAATTTATAAGATGATGTGGAACCAGAAGCTATTAATTTCCAACGTAAGATCACAGCAAAATCAGGATTCAGTGATCAAACATCAATTCCACCATCTTTAGCTCAAATACCAAAAGTAAAATCTCTACACTTTGCACTTGGAGAAGCTCAAACAATAATGTATTCAGTAATCACAGAACTCTTTCAAAAAACCAAAACAAACACAAAATCCATTGACATTTTAATCACTAACAAATATCTGCAAACTAATCATTTTTTTAATATTTTTCACCAAAAAAAAAACATTTAGAGCACATTTCTTCAAGTTATTCATATACATAATTAAATTTCCAAAAATATAAGGTTTGATCATTACTAATTTGACTGGGTCAAAAAAGATTATGTAAATAGCAAGTTGGTAAAATGGAAAAACTCAAAAAACTCTTTAACCACGACTCTTCTTTGCGATACAAAACAGCAAATCTAAACCAGCACAAGTTTTTTTCACCTCATTTGGTTTGACCCCATAACAAGCAGAACATAGGAAATCAACAAAAGCAGAACCCTCTTCTTCATAGTGGGCAGAACCCAAAACCACAAAAGGCTTGTACACAGGCCCTGATTGGGTAAGATTCAGCTTACAACAAGTGAAAAGGTAAGAAAGCTAGTAGGTACAACTTGGAAACTGAACAGAGTTTAAAGTTCTTGGTCAATTACAACTTCACATTAGCCCAAGCTTTATAGCCACATTTGCATATTTAGGGGGAAACATAAATCCCAACACATGATTATTTAAATGAGTCAAGCTTTGTAGACTTGACTTTAAAAGCTCAAGACTAACTCAGGTATGTGAATTTTAATTTAACTAATGACATTTACCAAGTGAATTATACTTTTTATTTAAGCAGAAAATTGATAAAAGAAATAAATAGTTGAGCCATAAGCAAACTCAAGCCATGCTCAAGCTTCATGTTCAAGCCATAAGCAAACTCAAGCCTTGGTCAAGCTTCATATTCAAACAAGTTGGCCAAACCTTGAATCTGGCTTATTGAATTAAATTAATCAGGCTTGAACTTTTTTTTCTTGCGAGCCGGGTTTTAAAATCAAGTAATTGATGTGGTCAAGTAATTGATGTGGCTCAAATTGTTGAATGCCCCAAATGCCATTACTTTGTAGATTACCCATTCTACAAAGCACAACATTATTATGAAAAACAAATAGGACAGATAAGAGAAAGATTTCTGACCACTGAAAGCAACCCTATTCCCGTCCATGAGTTTCTTCTTTCCCCGTTCATAGAGAAAAAGTAGCTCACGGTCACCATCAGCCTGTCAATAGAAGCAGCTTCAAGTTAGTTGACTGCATCAACTGTAACTATAACCGAGCAAGACAGATCAGAAATTCCGAACACCATCTACAATAAGATGATGATACAACCTCAAAGAGAAAATCAACTGAATTCAAATTGGCATATTTCCACTTCAAGAGTCCTTTGTGAGTACGTGGTACATAAGGATCGTCCCAACCCTGCAAAGCAATATTGTCAGTAACAAACCTTTGCTTGTTGAATCCAATAACAAAAGGTAAAGAAGAACGCTATGTTAATTTGCTAACAAGGTTTTGGTCCATTTCCTTCTAAAATATATATTTAGCTAGTAGCCATAAAGATATATTCCCATGCGGATTACATTGCAATAGTAGTGTATGTATTTCGTAGATTAAGTAGGCAATCGACAGATTCAAAAGCATAGATGCAAAAGGGAAATGGCACACCATGATTTAGAAAACAATATATAAACTAAATGACTTGCTAGCTTGACACATAACTGAATATCTCATTCTCGTATTTAGTACACTGAAAGTGATCACCAATCGCAATTCACAACCTACCTGAAATATGAGACCGTCTGCCTCATGTGAGAGTTTTTTAATTAATGAATTCTCTTAAAAGCTTTGCGACAGTAGAAAGCAACCAAAAATCTTTCCTCCTCACCTAAACAGCATTTCAAACATGTCAAGAATAAGCCATAAGGGGGAAAATGAAGCTTAAAGCATTCTAAGATTAATTTAAGGCTCGAGATGCATGCCCTGAATGGTTCCAGATCATATCTATAGTAAGGAATTCTGCTCTGATATATATGTTGCCGTTCATGATTCCTAGGGTCAATCACTTCTTTCTCAAGCATCTTCCACCTTTCACAAAAGGGTCGTTGCACCAAATTTGAGCTATTAATCAATAATTACACAAAGCTAGGCAAACTCCATATCAAAGAACCAAGAAAGCCAACAAAGAAAATACAAATTGTAGCAGCAGATAAAAACATGGAACAAACACTGTTCAAACATTTAAAATTATGATTCATCAAATGTTTTTCCACCAATATATTTTATGAAAGCCTAACTTAAATTTTTCACCACAGCAACTCATGATAAATTCACTCTTGGCAAACAAAAATATGAATCAGACTGCAACCAATACATATCAACCTTGGATTGACCTACATAGAGGTTTCAAATGATGGTCACTCATAGGTGATGGCGTGATGAGTGCAAGTGATGGATCTCTGTCTAGCCTACACAATGCAGGTGAACTATACAGACTGAAAATGTTACATACAAAATATTACTGTTATCCTATAGATTAGAGGAATTGAGCAAGAAATTATGAGCAATGACACCACAAACTCTCATCCACCGCCGCGAGTCTACCCTCTCCCATGACAGCGATCTTCCGCCCCTCTCTCGGCCAAAAACAAATCTCTCTTCTCTCTCGGTCCTCAGCCTTCTCTTTCTCCCCTCCTTTCCTCTCTTTCTCTCCTATCGATCACTCTTTCTTCTCTCCTATCTCTCTCATGTGTGATTCCTCTCTTCTCTCTTTGTACGAACACCTCTCTATGAAATCCAAACAACATATATAAAAATAAACTTCAAAATCACCATCCTCAATGTATCATTATCAAATAACAAAAGTAACATCAAAACGAAAATCTAAAATGATTGAAAACAAAACCCTAGATAGACGGTGAGCAAGGCGACGGCGAGAGGAACGACGATAGCGGCGGTGTTCACTTTGCTTTTTTGCGCTTTATGTAAGGTCAGGGGTTTTGGCATTTCTGGGGTTCGCGAGGAAGAGTGAAACATTGCAAGGGTTTTGGTATTTCTAGGGTTTCGATTTGAGAGAGTTCAGAGAACAAGAGGGTTGAGAGCGAGAGAGTTAGTGTTAGTTATAGGGAAAATTTCTTGACCGTGAAAACGAAGGCATATCGTGAACTGGAAATGGTGGTGATGAACGGAGGAAGAGGAAGAAGACGTGGTGCTGCTTGTGAGTGAGAGGGTTGAGAGCGCAAGAGTTTCAGAGAGTGAGAGATGTGAAACACGAGAGAGTTGTTTTTGGGATTGAAAAATAGAAGAAAAAAAGAGGAACTTTAGTATCGGCTGTTTCAACCACCGATACTAAATGTGTTTTAGAACCTACATTTAGTATCGGTTGTTTAAAAACCTGATACTAAATGTGTTAGAGACACACATTTAGTATCGATTGTTTAAACAACCGATACTAAATGTAAGCGTGAAAATTGAAAACTTCAATTTAATTTCAAATTTGCCACCGCGCCTACATTTAGTATCGGCTGTTTAAACAACCGATACTAAATGGTGCTGTCTAAAGTCATTTTTGCACTAGTGCAGATGGTGGTCTCGGCGGCCACGTCGTTCTGGGATCTCCTAGACTTGGAGCGCTGGCGATGCTGCCTACGAGATCTATCCCGGCTTCGAGACCGATAACGGAAGTTGGATGATGCCAGTGAATAACTTCCATTGAAGGATTCATCTAGCCGATGGTGCTACCGGAGTAGTCAGGAGAGAGCTGAGAGGGCGATCTCCGGCCTCTGTGACAGCGGGAAGGGGGTCAGTGATATGATCTGCTTCGAGATGAAGACCTGTGGTGGAGTCTTCACCAAACTAATTATTGAGGAACGACTTTTGCGTATTTGAATTGTTAAAATATTTTCTAAACCCTAAATAACCCCAAAATACACTATTTAGCACACTTTATGTATTTTGTCACGTAATTATTTTTTTCTCCATACCAGTTTTTGAGTTTGCTTATTTGAACTATTAATTTTTTTTTCAAACCCTAAAATACCTAAAAACACACTACTTAGCATATTACTTTATGTATTTTGTAATGGAATTAATTTTTTGGAGAGTGATAATGTTACAAACTACCCCTATAAAGTATGGTGATAATAATTAGGCTTAAATATCATTTATCCCATACAAATATTACCATAATCCATTTATCCCCTGTAAAAAAAAGTTTTAAAATGACCCTTGCAATTAATTAGTATTTCTAGTTCCCCCTACAGAGCGTAATCGTAAACGATTTATATATTTGCAGGGGGTAACCGTAAACGGTTTATATTTGCAAGAGTAGTCATTTTAAAACAATAGTAAAAGTCGATTGATAAAAAAAGTCAAAGTTGATACTAAACTCACCTGTACATTCAATTTCCTTTAAATTTAAAGATTATTGATAAAAATATTAATAATTAAAAATAGATATAACTTTTATTATTATTATTATTTTGATAGAAATATATTAATTAAATCTGCATAGCATAAGACAAGAATAACAGGTTTTTGTTATGAAAAATTATCATTGGATGTCCATTGACCTTCATCTCCCACCATTATCTTGTGTAAGTGGTATTTTATGAGTGACTACTCATTTGCCAATCCCTATCCTATAAATAAGGATCACCCTCACATGTAGAGACTTACACTTGTGAAGAGCATAATGCAAAGACTCTCTCATTCTCTTCTTCTCCCTTATTCATCTCTATTCTCTTATATGATGTCTAGTATTTGTTCTTACTCAAGTTTTGGTTATTTTCATAACACGTTATCAGCACGAAGCTCTACCGTATGATTGATGACATAATATCTTCAAGTTTTATTACAAGAATACTTTTTCTTCTTCTTCTTCATCTTCATCTTCTTCTTCTCGCTATTATTTATTTGTGATCTTATTTTATGTTTTATCTCATTTTCTATTTATTTATCATTGTTGATGAAACTTTGTTATATAACTCCTGAAGAACGATAAATTCATTATCCATGCATCCCTGAAGGATTGCACAAAGAATGATTGTGGTATAGTTCCTGAAGAACTATGTATCATTGTTTATGATATAGATCTTGAAGAACTTAAAAAAAATTCCTAGCATCCCTGAAGGATTATGGTATAGTTCCTGAAGAACTAATGACTTGGTAATCACATATCTTTGTAGGATCGCACAAAGAATAATTTTCTTTATCATTGTTTGTGAAGATTTGTGATAGTTCTTGAAGAACTCAACGAAAGAAAATATTCAAGCTAGCATCTTTGAAAGATCGCTCATAGTATGGTTTTGATTATAATTAAAGAAATTTTGTGGTATAAGTTCTTGAAGAACTAATGAATTGTAATTTAAGCATCCTTCGAGGATTGCACAAAATACATTTTTCTTTGGCCATCTCTTATGAAGTTTCTGAAGAACTATACATTTGGACTATGACTAAAATCTATAAGATCTACTTGATCTTAGTATATTTATGAATCAAGATTATGTGATACGGTGATTGTAAAGAATACTCACAAATCACTCAATTAATTGAAGTTCATTCCCAAAAGTGAATGACTCACATTATAATTTATTTTTTTTGAGATTACTCACATTATAATTTTGGTACAAGAAAAACTGTGGTGATGAACATTGATGTGGTAAATGTTATCATTATCCTATTTAAGTGCAATTTGTATCATTTGTGATTGTGACCTTTGTTATTCCTGATAGTGGTTTAGTATCTGGCTCTTCAAATATAATTAAAGGCTCCAGAAGAGCTAATATACTTTTATTCGGGGGAACAAATTTACAGATTGAGAATGCATTATATTCCCCTAAGTCTCGTAAAAATATATTAAGTTTCAAAGATATGCATATAAATAGAAATCATATTGAAACGAGAGATGAAGGAGATATTCAATATTTTTATATAGTGAGACATATTTTGATAAAATAAGTGCATTGGAAAAATTGTCTACTTTTTCCTCTGATCTGTAATACACTTATATATGTGCAATTGAAGCACATGTTGTTGTAAACCAGAAGTTTACATATCATAATAATTTAGTTGTTGGCAAGATCGGTTGGGCCATCCCAAGTATATTATGATGCAAATAATAAATTTCTATGTGAACTTGTATTGAAGAGCCGTAGTTTCTTCAATCTACTAATTCTTGTGTTCACTAATTCCCAAAGGAAATTGGCAATTTGAGAATAGTAAATCTCTCATATTTCTAGAACTCGATATAATGTGATATTTGTAAACAAGTACACTAATCACGTGGACTATTTAGATATTTGTGGTTTTAATTGATGCATCAATTAGATGACCACATATATGTTATATATATTTGTCGTCATCTCACAACCGGAAGTTTGAGATTGTTTGCTCAACTAATTTGAGTAAGAGGTCATTATATGAATTACATTGAAAGCATATGATAAGTATTGTATGTCTATTAGAATTGATATTGGATATCACATGTCATACGTTCATTCATAAAATGGTCTTGAAGAACCATTCTTTAGGCGTCTAAAGTTAATTACATGACCAATACTTATGAGATAATAAATTCTAATTTCTACTTGGGAACATGCAATTTTACATGTTGTAATATTGATTCGCATCAAGCCAACAAGTTATCACAACTCTTCCCCTTTACATTTGGTTTTGGTCACAAACTTAATATTTCCCATCTTAGAATTTTTGGATGTGCAATGCACTATGATGGGTCCTAAAAGAATTTTGGAAATATATATTGGATATAAATATCCATGTATAATATAGTATATTGAGCCAACAATTGGAGACTTGTTTATATTCCAGTTTGATGATTATCATTTGAAGAATTTGATTTCCCAACATTAGGGGAGAGAATAAGCAGCTTAGTTGGAATGAATTATCATTATCTCATATTGATCCTCAAACTAAACAATGTGAACCAGAAGTTCAAAAGATAATTCATTTGCAAAGCTTAGCAAATTATCTATCAAATGCATTCACTCGATCCAAAAGGTGTGACCAAATCATATATATATATATATATATATATATATATATATATATATATATATATATATATATCACCAAGCTAAAGCTCCAATAGAATGGATGTCCCTGCTGGACACTCTAATATTGCAAATGAGTCTCAACAGCGCCTGAAGCGTGGTAGACAAAACGGTTCCAAAGATAAAAATCCCCGAACAACAAAAGGAGCTAAAAAAATGGTCCAAGCGAGGATATAGAAACTCTAAAAGAGTATTCAAACATAATTGAAATTACAGTTCCAGAAGAACTGATCAGGTACCTGAAAAGTTATGAAATTAATGAGATCTCAATGAATTATGTCAAGAATGAAATACAATGGAACCGAAACAAAGTCAACATTGACGATGTTTTACTAAATATAGCGCTAAATGTGATAAATAATAGTGAGGATCATGAACCAAAGTCTACTAAAGATTGTAGACAATGTGAATTGGCCAAAATTGAAAGATAAGCAGAATGAGAATGGTGAAATTGTGAGATACAACACTCGACATGTTGCTCAAGGATGGATGCGAGTACTTTTCAGTACTTAATTAGCCTTGTAGTGCATGAAGAGCTCAATTTTCACCAAATGAATATTGCTTCAACTTATTTGTATGACTCATTTGATAGTCATAATTATTAAAGATTCCTGAAGGATTTAATATTGCAATGCAAACTTTTTGGATTCGCGAGATGATTACTCAAAGAAAGAGCTCTATGTGAATGACATCAAATTTTATATGATGGATTTTGAAGTTGAACCTGTAGGTGACCTCTACATGGACGCAATGATGAACCTGTAGGTGACCTCTATGTGTAGTGATTAGATAAGATGGCTGGACGCAATGATGCCGCTCTTGCTGCTGCTCTTCAAGCAATGGCCCAGGTTGTGGGGAATTAGCAGGCTGCTGTTGATGCTGGTGCTCGCACCTTGGCCACTTTCCAGAGGGAGAACCCTCCTACTTTCAAGGGGAGGTATGACACCGATGGGGCTCTTGCTTGGTTGAAGGAGATTGAAAGGATATTCCGTGTCATGGACTATACGGCTGCGCAGAAGGTTAAGTTTGGTACTCACATGTTGGCTGAAGAAGCAGATGACTGGTGACTTGAGGTTCTACATAGGCTGGAGATTGCTGGTGAAGAAATCACATGGGATGTCTTCAAGAGGGAATTTATGAGAAAATATTACCCAGAGGATGTGCGTGGAAAGAAAGAGATTGAATTCTTAGAGTTGAAGCAAGGAAACAAATCTGTAGCTGAGTATGCAGTGAAGTTTGTAGAGCTAGCTAAGTTCTACCCTTACTACAATGGTGACAATGCTGAATTCTCCAAATGCATCAAGTTTGAAAATGGTCTGAGGCCTGACATCAAGAAGGCAATTGGTTGCCAAAAGATTCGGGTGTTTGCTGATTTGGTCGACAGTTGCAGAATTTTTGAAGAGGATAACAATGCTGCCTATAAGATGGTGAGGGAAAATAGGAATTCTCAGTATCGTGGAAAGCCCTATGATGTTTCTGGTGGTAAGGGCAAGTGGAAAGCTGGTTCGGGCAAGAAGCCTAGTGGGGGAGATGCTCCTTCTAAGGTTGTGTGTTTTAAGTGTGGGGGGGGGGGACAAGTCACAAGATGAATGAGTGCAAGAGTAGTGATAAGAAGTGTTACAAGTGTGGCAAGGAGGGTCACAAGGCTGCTGACTGTGAGCGCAAGGAGGTTGTGTGCTTCAACTGTGGAGAGGTGGGACATATTAGTACTAAGTGCACCAAGCCAAAGAAGGAGAAAGCTAGTGGGAAAGTGTTTGCTCTTGCGGGGTCCGAGGCGGCTAATGAGATTAGAGGTACATGTCTTATTAAGGGTATTCCTGTGATTGCTATTGTTGATACTGGTGCTACCCATTCTTTTATTGCTGCTGTATGTGCTGAAAAATTGAATCTCACATTGTCTTCTATGAGGAGGGAAATGGTTATCGATACTCCAGCTAAGGGTTCGGTGACTACTTCTCTCGTGTGTGCTAAGTGTCCTCTATCGGTTTTCGGTAGAGATTTTACTGTTGATTTGATTTGTTTGCCATTGGATGGGTTAGATGTTATCTTGGGTATGGACTGGTTGGTAAATAACCATGTTCATATCAATTGTTTTAGTAAGTCTGTGAGTTTCTCTTCTCCCGAAGAGGAAGAGTCTAGTTTGTTGCTTACCCGATCGGTTGCATAAAGTATTGAAGGAGGCGGTTCATCCGCTTTGCCTTGATGGCATCCTTGTCTGTTGAGAGTCAAGCTAAGATTGATGAGTTACCAGTGGTGCGTGAATTTTCTGAAGTGTTTCCCGATGAAATTCCTGATGTGCCACCTGAAAGAGAAGTGGAGTTTACTATTGACCTGGTACCTGGTACTAGGTCTGTGTCTATGGCACCTTATAGGATGTCTGCATCTGAGATGTCTGAGCTAAAGGAACAGCTTGAGGATTTGCTTGAAAAGAAGTTTATAAGGCCAAGCGTGTCGCCATGGGGAGCTTCGGTGTTGTTAGTGAAAAAGAAAGATGGGAGTATGAGGCTTTGTGTTGATTATCGGCAGTTGAACAAGGTGACGATTAAGAACAAGTATCCGCTTCCAAGAATTGATGATTTGATGGACCAATTGGTGGGAGCTCGTGTGTTTAGTAAGATTGACTTGAGGTCGGGTTACCATCAAATCAAGGTAAAGGACGAAGATATTCCTAAGACGGCGTTTAGGCCTCGGTATGGTCACTATGAGTACTCGGTGATGCCATTTGGTGTTACAAATGCTCCGGGGGTATTCATGGAATATATGAATCGTATTTTTCATGAGTATCTAGATCGTTTTGTGGTGGTGTTCATTGATGATATTTTGGTTTATTTTAAGTCTGAGGAGGAACATGCCGAGCATTTGAGGTTGGTATTGGAGGTCTTGAGGGATAGGAAGTTGTATGCTAAGCTGTCAAAGTGTGAATTCTGGTTGAAAGAAGTGAGTTTTCTTGGCCACGTTATTTCTGGTGAGGGTATTGTTAGCTTTTCGGCAAGTGTACCGAATCGTGCAAGTAATAAAACCGGTAAGTACCGGGATATCGTCCTCAAGGATCGAAGTTATTTTACTAAAGACGTTAACAGCTACTAATAGGAACCAAGTTTAAAGGGGGTTTTGGTTTGATATTTGTTGAGCTATCAAGCTCGAAGTAAAGCAATAAAATATTTTTGGATTTTTTATAATAAGAATGATGAACACGATGAAAGATATGCGATGAGAAGATGCTAGGGATGAAGGCCCTTCGATTTCCACTATGGTCATTGATTTATTCTTTCAAAGATAATTCCTCTCTATCGTTCGCTATAAAATTCACTCTTTTACTAAGCCCTAATCCCTTAGGTGATTAGCCTTTGTTAATTCATAAAATCCCTAATCCCTTAGGTGCTAATAATCATAACAAGCATTAAACGACGAGAATTCATACACATACAGCAAATCGACGATTATCCCTAAGCGACGAAATTGAAGGAATCGAATTTCAAGCTATTCAATAACCAAATTTCCATTTAAATTATTGAAACAAATATTATTCTATATTTTTTCAAATATAAACATCTGAAGAATAGAAATTCGATCCACAAACGAAAAGAGAAAACAATAAAAGTACTAGATTAAATCAATAACCACATTTTGACATCAAAGTGCAATCATCCCTAACAAGGGGATTTAGTTCCACATGATTAAAGTAGAAGAAAGAGAATAATTACGAGATGAAAGTTGGAATGAAGGCATCCAATCGTCAATCCTTGTTCCCAAGTGTTGATTCCTCGATGGCCGTCGGGAGGTAGGATCTCTCTCTTAGTGTGCTAGGGCTTCCAATTCGTCAAAAGGTCCTCAAAACGATCTCTCGGTGTTTTAACGTGTTTTCGGTATTTGGCGCCAGACCGGGCGCTCCCGGCGCCACTTACGCGCCACTCGGCGTGCTGCTCCCTCGCCAATCCTGCGCGCGACTCTCGCGCTCCCAGCGCCAACTGCAGCAGCGCGCTTCTCTCTCTAACTGATCATGCGACTCGCTCCCAGCGCCAACTGCGCAGTGGTTTGGCCGAATGCTCTCTTCTTGCATTTTTTTGATCTTGCTCACTTGCATTTCTTCGTTCTTTTCTTCCACCTAGTTCCTGGGCACAAAAACACCACAAAACCCAACATAAACACTGCAAGGCAATTAAATCTCAAATAGAACAACTCATTAATTTTCTCCTAACAATTTCCATTCATTCATCAAATTATCAAGTAAAATCCCCCTTTTTCGCAGTGAAAAAACATCATGTGATGGGGATTCATCACAACCCCCAACTTGGACATTTGCTTGTCCTCAAGCAATGACAAGACCAGACAAAACAAAACATTGTCAACATCAGATAACATGCAATCAATTATGAATCCCTTACTAAACAAGACAATCACGAACATCCAAAGGACAAGTTGAGCAACAACTTTCAGACCGGCCACTCAATTTCCAACCCACACGTGGTACTCTCACTAGCATAAACTTGCTTAATAGTGTGTTTGTGACACTTGACTCAGTTGGACATTAGCTAGTTTCAAAATGCATTTACCTAAGACTAGAGGGTTTTCTTCTGAGAGTGCCAAAGATGGTTCAAAACATAGGGTAGATTCACGTTTTCACAAAATGATCGGAGGGATTTGATCAACATGTGCTTCGGGACATTGCAGCAATTATTAGTTTAAACTACACAACACGGCATACACTCCAGCATTACGGGTAGACGCTACAGTGCTGCACACACGCACCCCGACACACACGGCATACACTATAGCGTTATGGGTGGACGCCACAGTGCTGCACACACACATTAACACACGACACGGCATACACTATAGCGTTACGGGTACGCCTACTGAGGCTTTGCACACACACACACAATGCACTGATCTTTCTACAATCCTCATGCCCAGCCTTAGTACAACTGATGCACCCCCAACTTAGCTTCTACAACTACCCTAAATTTTTAATAAAAATTTTGCAACTCCCATGGTCCACCAACAACTAGCTTAGCTACCAACATTTCTAGGATCACTAAGTTCCACAGGTTAGTGTTTAATGTGTGGAAGCAAGAATGCGCTAATTTGATCACCACAGAGGTATTATTCGCTCAATTCTCACTGAATCATCACAAAGTTTGCTCAACTGTCCTTTATTAAAAAAAAATTTAAACAGGAAATTCACCATATGATTGCATTCTATTCATGAAACTGACGATAGGTCCTCCCCCCACTTAAACACAGCAGTGTCCTCACTGATTGATTTAGGGGAAGACCTATTTACAAAGACTAAGGCAAAAACAAAAATAAAATTAAAAACGAAAACTAACCTAAGGAAAACATTAAAGCACACAATCAATTAAAGCAGAAAAGAAGGGAAAGAGAAAAAGTAACCTGGCGGTGAGTAGACTACTCAACCTGCATGCAGTCCAGTGGAGGCGCTGAAATATGTCGAAGATCGGGATCCATCTGCGCTCCACTATGCAAAAGATGCACATGGCTCTGTACATATTTCTCATCCCAACTTCCATCCGCTGCTGGTTCAATGTTAGCAGATCCATTCTTGCCTACAAGTGTGTAAATGTGTCCTAGATGCACTCTAAAGTACTAATCAAATAAAAATAATGCGAGAAAATAAAATAAAATCAAATAAGGTAAAATTAAAAGACAGGGATAGAGAAAATTGGGTTGCCTCCCAACAAGCGCTTCTTTAACGTCACTAGCTTGACGTTACCTCCGGTTTTAAGGATCGCTTAAAACCAATTCCAGCTTTTCTCTCTCTACCACTTCGCCCAAGTACGGCTTCAACCTCTACCCATTAACTTTGAACGATCTTTTTGACTCAGGTTCCTCCACTTCAATTGCTCCATAAGGAGTCACTTCTTTGACAACAAAAGGCCCTGACCACTAGGATTTCAGTTTTCCTAGAAATAGCTTGAGTCTTGAATTAAACAACAGCACTTGCTGTCCAGGATGAAACTCTTTCCGTGAGATATTTTTGTCATGGTATGCCTTCATTCTCTGCTTGTAAATCTGATTATTCTCATATGCCTGCAGACGCATCTCATCCAATCCGTGTAGTTGTAGGATCCTCTTTTCCCACAGTGAAGTGGCAAAATTCAAAACTTTAGTGCCCAATACGCTTTGTGCTCAAGTTCAACCGGTAAATGGCAAGCTTTACCATAAACCAATTGGTACGGGGACATGCCTAAAGGTGTCTTATAGGCTGTTCTATATGCCCAAAGCGCATCATCTACCTTCAACGACCAATCCTTTCTTGAGCTTCCAACCGTCTTTTCCAAGATCCTCTTAATCTCTCTCTGTTTGAGACTTCGCTGACCATTGCTCGAGGATGATAAGGAGTTGTCACTTTATGCATAACACCATACTTGGAGAGAACATTGTTGAGTTGGGTGTTGCAAAAGTGGCTACCCCCATCACTGATTAGGACTCTTGGCACACCGAATCTAGAGAAGATGTTCTTCTTTATGAATTTAACCACAGTTTGGGAATCACTCTTAGCAGTGGCAATGGCTTCAACCCACTTGGAGACATAGTCAACTGCCACTAAGATGTAATCACAATTGTAAGATGGTGGGAATGGTCCCATAAAATCAATGCCCCAGCAGTCAAACACTTCTACTTCAAGAATGGGGTTCAATGGCATCTCCCCCTACGTGAAATATTGCCAGTCCTCTAGCATTTGTCACAGCTTCTCACGTAATTATGTGCATCCTTGAAGAGGGATGGCCAATAAAAACCGGATTGGAGAACCTTAGCAGCTGTGCGTTACCCATTGTAGTGCCCTCCACATGGAGAGTCATGGCAATGCCATAGAATGCTTGTACTTTCAGCCCGAGACACACATCTTCTCAAGATTCCATCAGCTCCAACTTTGTAAAGATACGGATCATCCCAAACGTAATGTTGGGCATCTCGGAGGAACTTCTTCTTCTGTTGCCATGTGAAATCTTCCGGGACCTTTCCGGCTGCCTTATAATTTGCAATGTCGGCAAATCACGGTCTTTCCACAATGCAAGTAACTTTTCATCCGGGAACTCTTCCAGGATTTCTTTTTCACAAGCAGTCACTTCCTTGTTTTCCAACCTTGACAGATGATCTGCTACCACATTCTCGCTCCCCTTTTTGTCCTTAATTTCCAAGTCAAATTCCTGCAAAAGCAAGATCCATCTAAGGAGTCGAGGCTTAGACTCGCCCTCGGTTAGCAGATATTTTATTGCTGCATGGTCAATAAAAACAACTACTTTTGATCCAACCAAATAGGAACGAAATTTTTCCAGTGCAAATACTATGGCTAGCAATTCTTTTTCAGTTGTTGCATAATTAACTTGATTCTCATTTAAGACCTTGCTAGCATAATATATAGCATGAAATTTTTTTACGATCTCGCCTTGTACAAAGACTCCATCACAGTAATCACTAGCATCGCACATGAGCTCAAACGGAGCATCCCAATTCGGGGCTACTATGACTGGAGAAGAGATAAGTTTTTCCTTTAAAATATTAAAAGCGCATAGACAGTCATTATCAAATACAAACTCAGCCTCCTTAACAAGTAAATTGCATAAGGGTTTTGCAATCTTGGAGAAGTCTTTTATGAAACGTCGATAAAAACCGGCGTGTCCTAAAAAACTTCTCACTCCTTTTACATTTAGAGGAGGAGGTAACTTTCCTATCACTTCGATTTTTAAACATTGTCAACCTCAATGCCTTTTGCGAGAAATTTTATGGCCAAGCACAATACCTTCCTTGACCATAAAGTGGCACTTCTCCCAATTCAAAACTAAATTGGTTTCAAAGGCATCGTTTTAAAACGCGCATCAAGGTTAGCCAAGCAAGAATCATTAGTAGAACCAAAAATGTAAAAATCGTCCATAAATACCTCAATTGCATTTTCCATCATATCAGAGAAAATAGAAAGCATGCACCTTTGAAAAGTCGCTGGAGCATTGCACAACCCGAAGGGCATCCTCCGATATGCGAACACACCGAAGGGACACGTGAAAGCTATCTTCTCTTGGTCTTCTGGGTCTACTGCTATCTGGTTATACCCAGAGTATCCATCCAGAAAGCAATAGAACGCTTGTCCAGCCAACCTCTCCAAATCTGAGATCCATGAATGGCAAAGGGAAGTGGTCCTTCCTGGTTGCTGGTTTAACCTCCGGTAGTCTATACACATTCTCCAACCCGTAACAGATTCGAGTCGGAATCAGCTCATTCTTATCATTCTTCACTACCGTCATACCACCCTTCTAGGGACCACATGAACCGGACTCACCCATGAGCTATCTCGAGATAGGATAAATCATGCGCCGCCTCTCTAAGAGCTTTAAAACTTCCTTACGCACCACCTCTTTCATTGTAGGATTTAATCTCCGCGAGGTTGGATCACGAGTTTGAATTCTTCCTCCATTCGATTTTGTGCATGCAAAAAGTGGACTTATCCCCTGAGTGTCCGAGATAGTCCAACCCAACGCATTTTTGTTGCTTCTTAGTACCCTCATCGAACTCTCCTCTTCCAATTTGGTCAAATAGTCGCTAATGATAGTGGATGAAGATCATCATTTGCAAGGAAAACATACTTGAGATGAGAGGAGTTGCTTCAATTCGAGAATCTTTTTCTCGGGACTCTCCCCCTATCTAGCTCTTCTTTTTTCTTTGACACATTTTCTATCTGAGAAGCTTCAAACTGCAAAATACAATCTTCTATTTCACTCCCCAGATTCTCTTCTGCTCTTCAATAGAGTTTACAATTACATTCTCCAATGGAGGAGATGGTACTTCTGTCTGAAGGTCTCTTTCACATAATTATCAAGTACATCCACCCTAAAACACCGCCCTTTGTCATCGGGGATGGCGCATAGCTTCAAAAACATTAAAAGTGATCTTCTCATCCTGGAACCTTAGGATCGCCTTCCTCTTGTTGCACATCAATCAAAGCTCGCCTGTGGCTAAAAATGGCCTACCCAGATAAGTGGTACCTCTGCATCTTCCTCCATGTCAAGTATCACAAAGTCTACCTGAAATAGGAATTTATCAACTCGACTGAACATCTTCCAACACTCCATAAGGATATTTTATGATCGATCGCCAAGTGTCGAGACATTCTAGTCGGTTTCACCTCACCACTACCAAGTCTCTTTAGCATAGACAATGGCATAAGATTAATCACGCCCCCGCATCACGAGAGCTTTGCCAATGGCTATGTTGCCAATTGCACACCTAATGGTGAAGTTTCCTGATCTTTCATTTTCTCGAGGAAGCTTCCTTTGAATTATGGCACTGCACTCTTCAGTCAAAGCCACTGTTTCATCCTCTTTGAATTTCCTCTTCTTGGTCAAAAGCTCCTTCATGAACTTGGCATAGATGGGCATTTGTTCTAGAGCTTCTGCGAATGGGATATTAATTTGAATTCGCTTGAAAATCTCCATGAACTTTGAAAACTGCTCATCTTTTTGATTTTTCTTGCTAGCATGAGGATATGACAGCTTCACTTGAGGAGAGGATGCTTTGGGTTTTCTTGTACCTGCACATCAAAGAACAAATTGTTTTCATTAAGGTTAGACTTCACACCTTCTTCACGTTGCTCGTTTTCAACTTCCCCAATTTTTTCATTTTCATTTTTTTCACTCAACTCATTTTTTTCATTTTCTACTTCCACCTTCTTATCACAAGTCACCACAGGCGTTTTCAACTCCCGACCACTTCTTAGTGAAATAGCCTTAGCAGTTTCATTCTTTGGGTTATCAACGGTGGTGGTAGCGAGAATCCACTACCGCATGATTCAAAGAAGTTGCTTTGATAATTGTCCAATTTGAGTCTCTAAGTTCTTTATGGATGCTTCATGATTTTTCTCCATATGCTTCATAGTCTGCTCTTGTGATTGAAAAGTGGTTTTGGTCATTTGCATGAATTGAGTTAAAGCATTCTCCAATTGAGAAGATTGTCTTTGTTGTTGAGGAGGTGCTTGAGATTGCACTTTGTTGGTTTGAACCAAATTGTATCATTATTTTTCCAAGAGAAATTGGGATGATTCTTCCACCCGCAATTGTAGGTGTTAGAATAAGGGTTCCCACCTTGCTTCAAAGTTTCCCATGTAATTAACCTGTTCACTGTTATCACCATGAGTAGCACAAATCACCTTAATGAGCGTTTCTGCCACAAAAGTTACATGCCCCTGTTTGCACTGCTTGAACGGTTGCAAAATTTTGAGATCCACTTGGCAAAGCAGCAGCTAACTGTTTAGTGAGGGCTTCAATCTGAAGTGACATTACCTTTTGTTGAGCCAATACAGCACTATTAGAATCCAATTCTAACATCCCTTTCTTCGTTGTTGGTGCCCCTCTATTATTCGGAATTCTGTATTCATTAGAGGCCATATGCTCTACTAACTGTTTTGCTTCCTCTGCAGTTTTAGTACCCAAAGATCCTCCAGCTGAGGCATCTAACATCATTCTTGTTTGAGGTCGCAAACCATGACAGAATGTTTGCAATTGCACAAAGTCATCAATACCATGCGAAGGACATTTTTTTAATAACAATTTGAATCTTTCCCACGCATCATAAAGAGACTCAGCATCTCCTTGCTCAAAGTTTGAAATTTCAGCCCGCTTCTTGATAAACTTAGAAATTGGAAAGAATCTTTCTAAGTACTTGCTCTCTAGATCAGCCCAAGTGGTGATAGTTCCTGCTGGAATAGTGTTGATCCAATCTTTAGCCCTGCCAGTCAAAGTATACGGAAACATACGCAACTTTTTTTGGTCTTCAGTTACTCCCGTAGGATTGGTGGACCCACAAATTTCATAGAACTGAAATAGGTGCTGGTTTGGATCTTCAGCATCAGACCCAGAGAATTGTTCAGATTTCAAGGCATTGAGGATCGAAGACTTGATCTCGAATGCTACAGCTCCCACAGGTTGGAAGGTGTAAGCTTGGACACCTTGGTTTCTTCTACCAAAATCACCAAGAGTACGAGCAGGTGGATTTTCTCCCATGACTTGAGTTACAGTAGGTTGCACAGGAGTCTCTCCGGTTGTTACTTGTTGCTCTCTCTGCTTTCTTAACCTTGCTTCCCTTCGATTTGCTTTTGCAGTTTTCTCGATCTCGAGATTGAAGAGTAAATCTTTAGGATCTCTCTTCTCCACGCATGCACTTGAAAAACAACAGAAACTAAGACAAGCGTCAAAGCAACAGGTGTGAGAAATAAAAATAATGAAAAATTAAAACTGAAATAAATCTATGTACGGGTTCGAATTAGCAGTTGCCTTCAAAATAATTAGTAAATTAATTCCGATCCCCGGCAACGGCGCCAAAAACTTGTTAGCTTTTCGGCAAGTGTACCGAATCGTGCAAGTAATAAAACCGTAAATCTTTGGGATATCGCCCTCAAGGATCGTTATTTTACTAAAGACGCGTTAACAGCTACTAATAGGAACCAAGTTTAAAGGGGGTTTTGGTTTGATATTTGTTGAGCTATCAAGCTCGAAGTAAAGCAATAAAATATTTTTGGATTTTTTATAATAAGAGAATGATGACCACGATGAAAGATATGTGATGAGAAGATGCTAGGGATGAAGGCCCTTCGATTTCCACTATGGTCATTGATTTATTCTTTAAAAGCTAATTCCTCTCTATCGTTCGCTATATAATTCACTCTTTTACTAAGCCCTAATCCCTTAGGTGATTAGCCTTTGTTAATTCATAAAATCCCTAATCCCTTAGGTGCTAATAATCATAACAAGCATTAACCGACGAGAATTCATACACATATATCAAATCGGCGACTATCCCTAAGCGACGAAATTGAAGGAATCGAATTTCAAGCTATTCAATAACCAAATTTCCATTTAAATTATTGAAACAAATATTATTCTATATTTTTCCAAATATAAACATCTGAAGAATAGAAATTCGATCCACAAACGAAAAGAGAAAACGATAAAAGTACTAGATTAAATCAATAACCACAGGTTTACATCAAAGTGCAATCATCCCTAACAAGGGGATTTAGTTCCACATGATTAAAGTAGAAGAAAGAGAATAATTACGAGATGAAAGATGGAATGAAGGCATCTGAATCGTCAATCCTTGTTCCCAAGTGTTGATTCCTCAGTAGCCGTCAGGAGGTAGGAGCTCTCTTCCGTGTGCTAGGGCTTCCAATTCGTCAAAAGGTCCTCAAAAACGCATCTCTGCTGGTGTTTTAATGTGTTTTCCGGTATTTGGCGCTGCACTGGCGCTCCCACCGCCACTTACGCGCCACTCAGCGTGCCTGCTCCTGCCAATCCGCGCGCTCCCAGCGCCACTGCAGCGCGGTTTGGCTAAATGCTCTCTTCTTGCATTTTTTTGATTTTGCTCACTTGCATTTCTTCGTTCTTTTCTTCCACCTAGTCCCTAGGCACAAAAACACCACAAAACCCAACATAAACACTGCAAGGCAATTAAATCTCAAATAGAACAACTCATTAATTTTCTCCTAACAATTTCCATTCATTCATCAAATTATCAAGTAAAATCCCCCTTTTTCGCAGTGAAAAAACATCATGTGATGGGGATTCATCAGGTATTGCAGTGGATCCTTCTAAAGTTGAGGCTGTGTTGAATTGGGAGGCTCCTAAGTCAGTCACTGAGATTAGAAGCTTTTTGGGGTTAGCCGGTTATTACAGGAGGTTTATTGAAGGGTTTTCTAAGTTGGCACTGCCACTAACCCAGTTGACTTGCAAAGGAAGGGCATTTGTGTGGGATTCCCGTTGTGAAGAAAGTTTCAATGAACTGAAGAAGGGGTTGACCACATCTCCTATTTTGACGTTACCTAAGCCAGGGGAACCTTTTGTAGTGTATTGTGATGCTTCTAAAATGGGGTTAGGAGGAGTTCTTATGCAAGGTGGTAAGGTAGTTGCTTATGCATCCAGGCAGTTGAGGGTTCATGAGAAGAACTACCCTACGCACGATTTGGAGCTTGCGGCGGTTGTGTTTGCATTAAAGATTTGGAGACATTATCTGTATGGTTCTAGGTTTGAAGTGTTTAGTGATCATAAAGGATTACAATATTTGTTTGATCAAAAAGAGTTGAACATGAGGCAAAGGAGATGGCTAGAGTTGTTGAAGGACTATGACTTCAGTTTGAATTATCATCCGGGGAAGGCTAATGTGGTAGTCGATGCTTTGAGTCGAAAGACTTTGCATGTTTCAGCAATGATGGTGAAAGAGCTTGAATTGATTGAGCAGTTTAGAGACATAAGTTTGGTTTGTGAAGTGACACCTCAGAGTGTCAGATTAGGGATGTTGAAGATCCATAATGAATTTTTGGATGTCATTCGAGAGGCTCAGAAGCGAGATATTAAGCTAGTTGAGTTGGCAGTTGGGATTGATCACTCCGAAAGTATGGACAATGAGTTAGATGCGCAAGATGTGTTGAGATACCGTGGAAGGATTTGTATTCCTAGTGATGAGGAGATTAAGAAGAGGATTCTTGAAGAGGGTCACAAAAGTAAGTTAAGTATTCACCCGGGAGCTACAAAGATGTATCAAGACTTGAAGAAATTGTTTTGGTGGCTGTGTATGAGCGTGACATAGCCCGGGCCAGTATGCTTGCTTGACTTGTCAGAAGTCAAAGGTTGAGCATCAGAAGCCTGCAGGACTGATGCAACCGTTGGAGATTCCGGAATGGAAGTGGGATAGCATTTCTATGGATTTTGTAACAGGTTTGCCAAGTACCGTGAGGGGTTTTGATGCTATATGGGTGATTGTTGATAGATTGACGAAATCTGCTCACTTTTTACCAATTAGTATTACTTATCCTATTTCAAAGTTGGCGGAGATCTATATTAAGACGATTGTGAAGTTGCATGGTGTTCCTCTGAGTATAGTATCTGATAGAGATCCTAGATTCACTTCTGAGTTTTGGAGAAGTTTGCAAGAGGCTTTGGGTTCTAAATTGAGGTTGAGTTCGGCGTATCACCCGCAGACAGATGGACAGACGGAGAGGACCATTCAGTCACTAGAGGATTTATTGAGGGCTTGTGTTCTTGAGCAAGGGGGTTTGTGGGATTCTCATCTTCCATTGATAGAGTTTACCTATAATAACAGTTTTCATTCGAGTATTGGAATGGCTCCTTTTGAAGCTTTGTATGGTAGGAGGTGCAGGACTCCTCTGTGTTGGTATGAATCAGGAGAAAGTTTAGTGCTTGGGCCAGAGATTGTTCGTGACACCACTGAGAAAGTGAAGTTAATCCGTGAGAAGATGAAAGCCTCGCAGAGTAGGCAAAAGAGTTATCATGATAAGAGAAGGAAGGATTTGGAGTTTCAAGCAGGTGACCATGTGTTCTTGAGAGTCACTCTGGTGACCGGTGTTGGGCGTGCCCTAAAATCTAAGAAGTTAACCCCTCGTTTTATTGGCCCATATCAGATTTTGGAGAGAGTTGGGAAAGTTGCCTATCGGGTGGCCCTGCCACCTAATCTTTCGAACTTGCATGATGTGTTTCATGTGTCTCAGCTGCGGAAGTATGTTCATGATCCATCTAATGTGATTCAAGTGGACGATGTGGAGGTGAGGGAGAACCTCACCGTGGAGACCATGCCGGTTAGAATAGAAGATCGTGAGGTGAAAGTGCTAAGAGGCAAGGAGATTAATTTGGTGAAAGTGGTTTGGTTGGGAGCCGTTGGCGAAAGCATGACTTGGGAGTTGGAGAGTAAGATGCGGGAGGCATATCCGGAGTTGTTTGATTCTGGTAATTTCGAGGACGAAATATTCTAAGTGGGGGAGAGTTGTAACGCCCCAAAATGATTTAATTATTCATTTAATTAAGTTATTTAAGGCTTGCAACATTTATTTAAGTCAATTAATTAATTTGGAGTTTTATTTTATTCAGGAGGTGTTTAAGTAACTAGGGGGTGTAAATAAAGGGCCCATGGTCCATTAGTAGGCCCAAATTCAAGGAATTAAACTTAGGGGTAGGGTTTCCTTCCCATTTGAAGCTAAGACAAGAAAAAGGAGAGGGAGAGAGTGAGAGGGGGGCCGACGGCAGCTGAAGCAAAATTGGGAGGAGGAGAAAATTCCATCTTGGCTTTGGGTAAGTGAGTTTTGATACCATTCTTCTCCATTTTTCTTGCTCTTTCCATTAGTGTAAGTTTCACCCACTCATTCTTTCTCATTTTCACTTTGCCATGGAAGGGATTTGAAGCTCAAAGTTGGTTGAGTGACTATTTTTGGTGGTGCTTGAAGTGGTGAAGGAGAGGTTCTAGTATTCCTTCAATTTCTAAGGTTAGGGGGCTCTCTTTCATACATAATAGGTCATATGATGAGTAATTGTGTGTGGGTTAGGTTTTTTTAGGATAATTAATTGTTGTTTATGTGTTGTTTGAATTAATTGGTGTTTATGTGTTGTTTGAATTAAATTGGTGTTGTGTTTGAATTAAAATTGATGAACCCATGAATGTTGTTGTGAAAGTGAACTTGATATGGACTAGGTAAATATGATTTTTGGTGTAATGTGATATGGTGGTTGAATGTGAGTTTGTGATAATTATAAGGTGTTGGATGAATTGCCCAAAAATGAGTTGAAACTCAAAGTGATAAATTCAAGTTGGTTGTTGTTGAAATGGAGTTGTTATGCACTATTGTGATGTTTATGTGTGTGGGTGATTTGGTGTTGAAGTTAGGAGTTTTGAAATATTGTGCCTACATTGTGTTGGATATGTGTATGAATAAATTGGGTGTTTGAGTGTGTATAGGTGAAGTAGGTGTATGGGTATGTTGGAGAAATTAGAATTTGGGTGTGTTGGTGTAGTTGTGTGGGGAATTAGGCTATCGGTGCTGTGAGCAGGGGGAGGGCGCCATTTTGGCCTAAGTTGTGCGCCTAGTGGCGCCGGCCTGTGCTGGGTTCTAGGTTGGTGCTGTGTGGGGCGGGGCGCAGGCAGGGGCACCATTTTGGCGTGCCCAGCGCGCCCGTGTTGTGTGCGGTGTGTGCAGGTGTGTGGCGCAGGACTGGGCGCCATTTTGGCATGCCCAGTGCGCCTGGTGGGTGCGTGCGTGGTGCCGGTGTTGGCGCAGGAAGGGGCGCCAAGTGTGGCAGCCCCATGCGCCTGTGCTGCTGTGTTGCGCACAAGGGCGCCATGTTGGCTGCCCAAGTGCGCGTGTGTTGTATCTAAGTGCTATCTAAAAATCCTGTTTTGGTCCTTTTCACCGTTTAGTCCCTAAAAGTGGTGTTTTGGTCCTTGTGCCCTATTGGTCCTTCTATTGTGTTGTGTTGGTCCCTATGTGACTATTTAGTCCTTAGGTGACCGTTTAGTCCTTGTGGGTGTCGGTTTAGTCCTTATGTGAGAAGTTGGTCCTTTGGTGAGAGTTGGTCCTTGACATTGTGTGTTCGCCTTAGAGCTATGTCTTGGTGTTAGCCTTAGAGCTAGTGGTTGATGATGTCTTGGTGAATTTAAGGTGGTTGTTTAATACTTTAAGGTGGTTGCTTAATACTTTAAGGTGGTTGTTTAAGGTGGTTGCTTAAGGTGGTTGTTCAATGGTGGTGGTATTTTGCATATAATGAGATTGTATGTGATTGATGCATTGTTCATGGTGTCTCATACTTCATATGCATCAAAAGGTGGTTGTAGGCTTCGGCCTTGATATCAAATGGTGGTTGTTGATATATATATATATATATATATATATATATATATATATATATATATATATATATATTATGGTGGTTGTGCCCTCAAGGCAAAATTTAAGGAGGTTGATGGTACCACATGCATATGCCCTTAGTGTAGGGTTACATACATGCACACATTCATGTAATTGGTGTTGCCTTTATGATGGTTGTGAGTTGATGTGCCAAACTTAATGTCATATGCTATTTGTTGGAATGTGATTGTTGCTAGTTGCCTTCCCTAATATAATGCTTATCCTATTTGCTATTATTTATGTAAAGAGACTCACCCTACTGCTTTTATGTTGCTTCTCATGTCGGCAACGTGCAGGTGATAGCGAGTGAAGGTTCTTCTACCTTCTAGTAGGTCCGTTTGAGTCATGCTCTGATATGTAGCACCAGGGGCGGGGCATTTTAGTTACTCTTTATTTTGTTTTGATGTTACTAGACTGATATTTGGTGATGTATTAAATATTTCTAGACTTGTTGTTATTCCGCTGTGCTGGTGAATTATATTTCGGGTTGTTGTAAAACAAAACAGGTGTTTTGAGGGTTCGCCCCATTTTGATGTGCTATATATCACACACTAGTTGTGTTTGAGCTTTTAAAGTGCTATCTTATGTTGTTTGATGAACATGTAGCATCCTCTTGTGGTTGCATTGAAAAAGTTTTTGAAAACTCTGATTTATCAATTAATTAGTAGTATAATTAGAAGGGGGTGTTACAGTTAGTTTATATTTTGTAAGAGGGGAAGGAAGGAATTGACAAATCCTCCTTACTTCAATTTAGTAGTTTTTACATAGTGCTAAGGAGTGCAACTGCATTGCTAGGAGAATTCATGCAAAGAGCTAGAACCCGTGTAATCTCTATCTTGTTGTCTCTCTTTTGTGATTTCAATTATATAAACATGTTCTATTCAGTTTATATTTGTCTTGCAATGTCTATGTTGAGCTAAATCTCTCTTAGTTGGAATGTTCTAATCATATAATGAGCTTTTAAGTAAGTTTGATGAATGTATGTAATGGGTGCACTTTAGTTCTTGCTTGATAATACTTTCAACACTTATTTTGAGGTTGATCTCTTTGAATAAGTAGATTTGTAAAAGCAGACATGACTTACAATTAAGAACTCAAGAACTAATATGGGTGAGTGTTTTACATAAAGGAAACTTTGTGAAAACCATGCTAAGTCCTAGACATAGGATAGTATAGTCCATAGGGTGATACTGTGGGTACTTTAAAAGACAAGAGTGAACTTATTTAGCATGCCTAGACATATGAAGCTTGTAATGAAACTCTGAAGAAAGTGACTGAAAGGCACATAGCTAATGCAACAACATTCAGTGCAACTGCATCACATACTGCATTAAACACATAAAGGTGAGTTATACCCCAATTTTGTCCGTCTTTCTTTTTTATTGTTTTAGTCGTTTAATTTATTTTGATTAATATGTAGTCCAAAAATGTCAAAAAAATCAGTTTAATTTTTATTACAACTCACGAGAGTCTAATTTTCCAAAAGTCCAAAAATACAAAAAATAACGGGAGCAACAACAGCAATCTTTAGGAGTTCTTAGCAAACCCATATTCCAGATCTGCAAAAGTCAAAAGCCCAGTCAAATGTAATTAATACTAAACCTAATTTTTACCTATAAAAACACTGTCAAACCCTCAGTCAAGACAGACAGAGAGTCATCCAGAAATCACCCAAAAAAGGATTAGGGCTTCACATCGAAATCCTAATCACCAAAAACACTGAGTTTAGTTCTAGAAGTAGAGCCCGTAGTTGTGACGAGTAAAGATTAATGGAGCCTCTCAGGAGCTAGAAACACAGGAAGCAAGAGGATAGCAGCCGCAAACATTAGCAGTGATAATAAATAAATAACAAGAGTTTACAAAGGCTGGAATTTGGGGTTAGTGCTTCATTTTTTTTTCTTGTATATTATCTTCCATAATAGATCATTAGATATGAGAAGTGTTAGAGGTGCTTTTGTTGTAAAAATTGATAGGACTTTAAAATCAGTATTAGATTCATGCTACTCTAAATATTAGATGTGTCTCTATGTGTTAGTTTAAAGATTTAAGGTCTTAATTTTTTTATTTATTTTTATTATTGTTTTTTTGACGTCAAGCTTGTGAATATGTTTGTATTGTAAAAAGAAGAGCTTCAGAAATTGAGAATAACATGGATTGACTAAGAAGTAAAAAATCACCAAAACCAAACAACTCTCACTTCTTTCACAAATGGGTTAAGGTGTAAAGCAGTACCAAAAATCAAACTAAAGGGAGGAAGAATAACTGAGAAACTGAACCCAGAAACGAAATATGAAAGGAACCGAACGCCGGCGACACCATAGCCCCCTCTGTGGACGTTTCCCTCCGGCAATACTCCGCCGTCCTTCTCTCCCTCTCATCGCGAACGACCCCACAATCCACTTCCATGGAAACCGGCGAACGTCTCGCCGGATTTTCTCTCTCCCCCGCCGTGGAAACCGGCGGAATTCTCGCCGGCAATCTCACTCTCTCTCTGCGGCGCCGAAATGAAAGGGGGAGGAGTTGAAATGTCTTTAGGGTTTCGGTTGTTAGGTTTGGGCCTATATAGCATCTTCCTTTTTTTTTTAAATGTTCAAAACGCTATTCGCACCCCCTTATTTACGCGCACACCTCCCCCCACTGAAGCCCAGTTTCGCATACTGGGCTCTTCTATGTGAACTGGGCTTTCCTTTTTACACCTCCTATTAATTATACAACCCCCTGCGACTAATAAAACCTCATTTCACAATTTTCACCCCCCTTTTTCCATTTTAATTCTTTTCCAATTAAAATATAAATACTTTTTCTCCCGAAATTAAATAAACGGCTAAGTCGGTTGTACAACTGGGTTAGTCATGATTTTAGGGCCAATGAGTTGTACAGTTCAGTAACCCTGAAAACTTAATAAATACGAATAAACTATTTTTCCTAAATAAACGGCTAAGTCGGTTGTACAACCGGGTTAGTCATGATTTTAGGGCCAATGAGCTGTACAGTTCAGTAACCCTGAAAACTTAATAAATACGAATAAACTATTTTTCCTAAATAAACGGCTAAGTCGGTTGTACAACCGGTTAGTCATTATTTTAGGCCAATGAGTCAGATCATATTCAAGAACCACGAAAACTTAATAAATACGAATAAACCATTTTTCCTAAAAATAGGGGACTAAGTCGGTTGTACAATCGGGTTAGTCAGCGTTCTAGAACTAATGAGCTGTACAGTTCAGGAGTTCTAGAATACCTATTTTAAAATGGACCCACCTCACACCAAACCAATTTCTTTCAAAAAACTCAAAAATTACTTTCAAAAAGTAGGGGACTAAATCGGTTGTACAATCGGGTTAGTTAGCGTCCTCGGAATTAGTGAGCTGTACAGTTCAAGGAATCCTAAGACCCCTACACTAAAAAATACCAACCAACAAACCTTTTTCAGGAAGAACTACGTAGCTTTGATTCCTCCATTGCATCCGGAGGTACGTAGGAGCAAGACTCAACTCTTGTCAAGCACTAAAAACCAAAATTTAAATAAGTCTTTTTCTATATAAATAAAAGGGTAATTATTAAATAAATCTTAATTAATTAGACAATGGATGGCGTGGGGTGCTAATACCTTCCCCACACATAAACGACTCCCGAACCCTAAACCGGCCTTGTCCTAAACCTAAAGGAATTTTCCGAATTTGCCCTTAAACTAAAATTTGGTGGCGGCTTCCTTTCGAACTTCGAAGAATCCTTTCCCGGATTTTTCGGTCGCTACACATTCCAACTAGCTTTTCTCATTTGCATTACAAATACTTGCACTTTGTTTTATACTAACTTGATTGTGATCACATCAACTCCACTATAAATTGTTATTTGGTTACCTTGCACTTTATTACTTTGTATTAAGTTTCAAAAAGAGTTTCTCAATCCCTGTGGGTTCGATATTTTATACTACTTGTTTAGGACTGTGTATACTTGCACGTGCTTTCCACACACCAATGTCCATTGCCCTTCATCTCCCACCATTATCTTGTGTAAGTGGTATTTTATGAGTGACTACTCATTTGCCAATCCCTATCCTATAAATAAGGATCACCCTCACATGTAGAGACTTACACTTGTGAAGAGCATAATGCAAAGACTCTCTCATTCCCTTCTTCTCCCTTATTCATCTCTATTCTCTTATATGATGTCTAGTATTTGTTCTTACTCAAGTTTTGGTTATTTTCATAACAGTTTTGATTTATTAAGACAATGGAAATGGAATTTTTTTTTGTGACGTGAGGGAAGATATTTTAATAATAAAAAAATGATTTAGGGAAGATAAATGAAAGGGTATAAGCATTTATTAAACTTGGGTGAATGTTCAAATAATATAAATATATAGTAAAAATTGTAAAGCAAATAATATAAACTTATTTATGAGATAAATGTTAGTGGAATCCATGTATCAACTTTTAAGTGGATAAGACAAATTACCCACATTCTATTTAAGGGCAACCAAGAATTTATCATTCGTCCATGTTGGTGGCATAATTACATTTTAAGAAGAAAAAAGAATTTACCATTCGTTCATGTTGGTGGCATAATTACATTTAAGAAGATCAAGAGAGCGGCTTTCTTGGTTTTGTTTTCTGTTATTTGGTCCCTCTAGTTTATGAGGATCAAAACTATTTTATAAGTAGTAGGTAGTGGATACACTAATAGATAAGTTAGCTTATAGCGGTTGATGTAGCAGGTAGTGGATAAAATTACATTAATAGATATTTGTAATTAATGCTTAAAAATGATAGAGAATATTCATTTAATGAAGGATAAATGAAAAACTTAAATAAACAAATAAAGATAAAAACGAGATAAAAAATTCAACATTATACGCTATTAGCTCAAATGTTACTTCAAGTATCTTATGAAAAAACACTATACGTTTGGGTGGTTTATAATTTTTAGGAAAATCCAAAGGTTTTACGCATTTGAATGAGTTTAAAACAATTTGGTAATAAGTTCAAAATATGTGGTTCAAATAAATTCTAGACTTCCAAGTCTTCTCTGCTTTTTCTAAGTCTTGTTGTAAGATTCCATGTCTTCTTTGCCGTATCTTAAAATTCCAAGTCTTCCATGAATTTTCCAAGTCTGCTTTGCCTTGTTTAGGGGTGTCAAAACAATACGTTTATCCATCATTCACCCGGTCCATCTATGTTAAAATCCATCTATTACTGTAATAAATTATATATCCATCCATTATTTTATGGACGGTAAATGATATGTTCACTATTTTCTCAACATCCATTAAATTATACTCCATCTGGTCCTTATTATAAGAAGATTTTACAAAAATCATAAAGACTAAAAAGGTTATTAAATGTGATGCAATTTCAGTTTTATCCCAATCATATCCCTTGTATTTAATTTTTATACCTACCGAGTAACTTTCTAGTAAACCTATATTTCTCATTCTTTTTTTATAAGCAAAAATATTATCGAAGGGGGCACAAGGGATGCACCAACCCCTATAATGGGGGTGGCTCGCTAAAACCTCCAAAGGCTCAAAAAAGAAAAGAGTACCCCCATAAAATGTTACCACCATATTTGACCAAAAAAAAATGTTGCCATCATACAAAATACACCTTTACAATGTTATTACAAATGTTTTCCCCACCCTCATCACGTCAAGATTTAACCAGGGAAGCCAACTTTTGTATTACTACGGTAAAAACCAAAATGATATCTGAAAGCATGTCACTTTTGTATTAATTTTTTTATTATAATGTCAGTAAATTTTTTTTAAGCATGTCACTATATGATTTTGGTTTTTCATATATCAATATAAATTTTGTATTAATATAGGAAAAAACAAAACCATATAGTCACATGCTTTCAAAAAAATTACAGACCCGGTCAAAAAAAAATTACAGACATTAAAATAAAAAAATTACCAATTGGTGACATATTTTAAACAGAAACTCGAAGTTATTAAAACTTTCAAGTTATTAACATCATGTAACATTTTATGTATAAATAGACTTAGATAGAATTCAATTACGCATGGGTAACATCATATTCTATGTATAAATAGACTTAGATAGAATTCAATTATAAAAAAACTTTCAAGTTATTAAGAAATGAATTTTTACAACTTTATAGTATTTTATTCATATAACATTTTTAATCGTTACGAAATACATTTTATCAGTTATAAAATTATAATAACAACATGTAACATTTTTACATTGTATCTCAAATATATAAAATAAAATGATTAGATAGATAGTTAGTGATTAGTGTTTTGATTAATTAGATAGTTGATAAATATTGGTGTTTTGTTTAAAAAGAGTAGATAGATTAAAAATAAAATGTGAGGGGAGAGAGGGAGAGAGAGAGAGAGAGAGTAGAGGTGGGAGGGATAGAGAAAATTGAGAAAGATAAGAGTTGAGATAGATGAAAAATAGTAGGTTTTAAATGTGAGACAAAAAAAGTTAAAAGATAATATGAGAAAGTGTAACCCACAAAAATAAAATATGAAATAAAATAATAATAATTTTCCAATTTTGTCCTCACAAAAGGAAAATATAAGAGGGAAAATTGTTGATTTGATAAACTCATTCATTTCCTAAATTGTTAGTTGATGTTATAAGAGAGGGAGAGGCTTTTTAGGCTTTTATTTTTAATAATATATGTGGTTCAAATAAATTTTAGACTTCCAAGTCTTATTGTCTTATCCAAGTCTTCCTTACCTTTTCCAAGACTTCCATGCTTCTCCAAGACGTCCTACGTCAAAATTTTTATATAGCCATACTCACAAACTCCCATTTTATTAAATCAATTAATCATGGTTACTTTCACTTCCCAAATTACAATTCTAATGTTTCTACTTTTTGGGTGGTTTATAATTTTTAGGAAAATATGAAAGTGTCACTAATTAGATGAGTTTGAAACAATTTGGAAATAAGTTTGAAATATGTGGTTCAAATAAATTATAGACTTCCAAGTCTCTTTACCTTTTCTTAGTGTTGTTAATGTAAAATTCCATGTCTTCTTCTTTGCCTTATCTTAAAATTCCAAGTCTTCCATGCTTTTTCCAAGTCTACTTGCCTTGTCATGGGGTGTCAAAACAATCCGTTTATCCACCAAGTCTTCCATGCTTTTTCCAAGTCTATTAGCGGATTGAATCCTATTCATCCATTACTTTTATAGATGGGTTGATGGTCTGTTCACTATTTTTTCAAAATCCAACAAATTACATTAAATAAAGAAATAAAATACATTGGATAAAAGGAAAAAAAAGATTTGTTGAATTATTGAAGCTATATATTTAATTCTTAGGGAGTCTGGAAGCCAATCTCTCGCGCTGCTCCCGCCACCTTCCCTTTTTTTCTTTCATACTTTTATGTTTTTGGGACTACTTTACTGTCTCTAAAAAATGTTAATTGCTTATATACATGAAGTCTGTTCCTTTATAACCGTGTTGATGAAAATAAAAAATGAATTTCATGACAAATTGCGTAATGTGTGATCTTTGAGGCGGTGTGTTTTTGGGAAACTTTAGGTCTGAAAAAATTTTAATTGTTCAAATAAGCCACCCTGACCGCTGTCGTTGGCCATCGTCGGCTGATGGATAGCCGTCGTCGAACCACTACCGGTCACCGGACCATCGTCGGTCGCCGGATCGTCGTTCTTAGGACCACCGCCGCCACCACATGATCTCTATCGACGATCAGCGTGTGCGCTCACGAGCTCGACCTCCGTCCGCTGCTTGCACCACCACATAAATATATAATTATAAATATAAAAAATTAATTTTCCAAAATAATAATAAAATATTAAAATCATGAGTAAAAGTTGTTTTCTTATTTTTTTGACTCATAAAAATATTTTTTACTAAAGTTTTTTTAGGTTTTAAATTTATTAGTGGATGAATTGGATATCCATCCATAAAATAATTGCTAATCAATGAATTGAATGAACTTTTTTCGTAAATAGATGGATTGGATTTATTTGGTAGAATTTTAATGGATATAAATGGATAAATGGATCGGTTGTCTCCAATCCATCTATTATAATTCAAATCCATGCAATCCATCCGTTAAGCAATGTGTTTTGGGATGCTTTAGGATTCAGAAAAAAATTTAGATGTACAAATACATGAAGTTAGTTCCTCAATATTTAGTTTGGTCAAACCAAAAACTAATATCGTGGCAAAATACGTCTAGTGTGATGCTAGATAGTGTACTTTGTGTTACTTTAGCATTTGAAAAAAAAAATTAACTGTTCAAATGCGGAAAGTTTGTTGCTCAATAACCGATTTGGTGAAAAAAATAGGTTCCTGACATAATACGTAAAGTGAGATGCTAAGCAATGTGTTTTGGGGAGCTTTAGCGTTCTGAAATTTTTTTAAATATTCAAATAAGCAAAGCTTGTTCCTCAATAACCGATTATAATAAAACTTTCAAGTTATTAAGAAATGAATTTTTACAACTTTATAGTATTTTATTCATATAACATTTTCAATCGTTACGAAATACATTTTATCAGTTATAAAATTATAATAACAACATGTAACATTTTTCCATTGTATCTCAAATCCATAAAATAAAATGATTAGATAGATAGTTAGTGATTAGTGTTTTAATTAATTAGATAGTTGATAAATATTGGTGTTTTGTTTAAAAAGATAGTAGATAGATTAAAAATAAAATGTGAGGGGAGAGAGGGAGAGAGAGAGAGAGAGAGTAGAGGTGGGAGGGATAGAGAAAATTGAGAAAGATAAGAGTTGAGATAGATGAAAAATAGTAGGTTTTAAATGTGAGACAAAAAAAGTTAAAAGATAATATGAGAAAGTGTAACCCACAAAAATAAAATATGAGATAAAATAATAATAATTTTCCAATTTTGTCCTCACAAAAGGAAAAATTGTTGATTTGATCAACTCATTCATTTCCTAAATTGTTAGTTGATGTTATAAGAGAGGGAGAGGTTTTTAGGCTTTTATTTTTAATAATTAATTTGATTGACAACAATTTATTTTATTATTTTTTCTATATAATATAACGGATAGATTGTATATCCGTCCTTAAAAATTTTAAGTAGATGAGTTAGACTAGTTTTTATTGGATGGATGGTACTTGTAATAGATTGATTTTTTTTAAAGAAAATACAAATGTGTTTCCAATTAAAATAAATTTGAAACAATTTGGCAATAATTAAGTTCAAAATATGTGGTTCAAATAAATTTTAGACTTCCAAGTCTTCTTGTCTTATCCAAGTCTTCCTTACCTTTTCCAAGACTTCCATGCTTCTCCAAGACTTCCTACGTCAAAAAATTTATAATTGTTCAAATAAGCCACCCTGACCGCTGCCGTTGGCCACCGTCGGTCGATGGATAGCCGTCGTCGAACCACTACCGGTCACCGGACCATCGTCGGTCGCCGGATCGTCGTTGCCGGACCACCGACGGCCACATGATCTCTATCGACGACCGTCGTGCCGGCTACCGGAGCTCAACCTCCGTCCGCTGCTTGCACCACCACATAAATATATAATTATAAATATAAAAAATTAAATTTCCAAAATAATAAGAAATTATTAAAATCATGAGTAAAAGTTGTTTTCCTATTTTTTTGACTCATAAAAATATTTTTTACTAAAGTTTTTTTTTTATGTTTTAAATATATTAGTGGATGAATTGGATATCCATCCATAAAATAATTGCTAATCGATGAATTGAATGAACTTTTTTCGTAAATAGATGGATTGGATTTATTTGGTAGAATTTTAATGGATATAAATGGATAAATGGATCGATTGTCTCCAATCCATCTATTATAATTCAAATCCATGCAATCCATCCGTCAAGCAATGTGTTTTGGGATGCTTTAGGATTCAGAAAAAAAATTAGATGTACAAATACATGAAGTTCGTTCCTCAATATTTAGTTTGGTAAAACCAAAATCTAATATCGTGGGAAAATACTTCTAGTGTGATGCTAGATAGTGTATTTTATGTTACTTTAGCGTTTGAAAAAAATTTAATTGTTCAAATACGCAAAGTTTGTTGCTGAATAACCGATTTGGTTTAAAAAAATAGTTTCTTGACATAATACGTAAAGTGAGATGCTAAACAATGTGTTTTGGGGAGCTTTAGCGTTCAGAATTTTTTTTAAATGTTCAAATAAGCAAAACTTGTTCCTCAATAACCGATTTGGTGTAAAAAAGAAAATAATATTTATGTATTGCCAATGAAATTTTTGTCCCGTTCATACTCCAACGACTATAGTTAGTTGCGAAATTTTTTTATATTGGTTAGGATTATTGTGGTTACGAAAGTGTTATGATGATTAAAAATCTAACTAGTTAAATCTTAAATTTATTTATAATATTATAGAAGCCTTAGGAAATTTATATTACAGGAAAAACCAAAACTAAGTAGTGACATGCTTTCAAAATCCAGTTACATGCTTTCAAAAGAAGTTACCGACATCACTCACATATAAAGAAAAAAAGTTTGCTAACGGTGACATAATTTAGATAGCAATGTTATTAAAGAGGGAGAGGGAGAGAGGGAGGTATTTTTACTTTTTTTTATTTATAATAATTAATATGATAAAAAATTATTTATTTTTCTTTTTCTATATAATTTAACGGATAAATTGGACATTCATCTGTTAAAATAAGTAAATAGATGAGTTGTATTGGAAGATGCCTTAGTTTATTGGGAGAAAAAAAAGTAAATAGATGAGTTTTTTTTTTAAGCAAGTAAATGGATGAGTTGGAATGGTTTTTATTGGATGTGTGATAATTGATTGATTTTTTTTTTCATTCATTTATAATGGATTGTTTTTTGAAACGCAAACGAACAGTTCATTTATAATTAGGGGTGTTTAGTGGTTTGGGTAAATCCAAACAAACCCGCTGCCCAATCCAAACCGAAGCATTTGGTTTGGAATTTTTTTGTAATCGGATCAAATCCGAACCAATCCGTACAGACCCGTATTAGTTTGGTTAGTATTCAAGAGTTCTACTACTCCTTTCAATTTTAAAACACTGTTCACTGCCCACTAAATTCTCGTTGAACCCAATCCGAACCAACCTATTCAATCTCAGGTTGGTTTTGTTCGGATTTATAGAAAAAAACACAAAATCCAAACCAAACCAAACCGGTTAAATAGGATTGGTTCGGATAACGGATTTAGTCAAAATTCATTCAAACCAACCTGTGAACACCCCTATTTATAATAGATTGCTAATGGATTATTTTTATCCATCCAATAGAACCAGAGAAAACTTTATTTGTCCAATAATAGATAGTAAAGTATATATGATTTTTTTGTGGTTTTATAATTTTTAAGAAAATACAAAAGTGTTACAAATTAAAATGAGTGCGAAACAATTTGGCAATAGTTATGTACAATATATGTGGTTGAAATAAATTTTAGACTTCCAAGTCTTGTTATCATAAAATTCCAAGTTTTCTTGTCTGATCCAAGTCATAGCATTTCTATATAATCATACTCCCATCTTACAATACATCTCACAAAGCAATCAGAATCCCATTTGATTGAATCCATTAATCATGACTACTTTCACTTCACAAATTACAATTCTAATGTTTCTACTTTTATCCTCAATCACACTCCACAAAAGCATGTCGAGTAACCACAATGTGCCACATTGCAATGAGAAAGATAGAAAGGCGTTGTTAAACTTCAAAAAAGGAGTCATAGATCGCTTTGACCGTCTTTCAAGTTGGACAACTGTAGAAGATTGTTGTGCATGGGAAGGAGTCTATTGCAACAACATCAGTGGTAGAGTTACAGAGCTTCATCTCACTGGAATATTTTGGGAGGATGAAAGGGAATACAAACCTTTTGAAGGTGAGATCAATTTTGCTTTTTTAGAATTGGAATTTCTTTATTACTTGGACTTGAGCGATAATTCATTTGATGTGATAAGTTCTCCACCAATTCTTCACAACATCACACATGCCTCTAACCTTTATCACCTTGACTTATCTTCGAATTATCATCTTCACATGGATGATTTTCATTGGCTTTCACAACTTTCTTCCTTGACTTATCTCGACCTTAGTGGAATTGATCTTACCAAACATGCCAATTGGCTTCATGAGTTGACTATGCTTCCTTTACTATCAGACTTGCACATGTTGAAATGTAACCTAAGAAACTTCATGCCCAACTCATCTCTTAAGTATCTGAATTTCACTTCACTTGTAACTCTTGATCTTTCTTTCAACAATTTCAACTCTGAGTTACCAAGTGGATTTTTCAACTTCACTAGAGACATCTCCTATCTTTTTCTTGAAGATTGCAATATACATGGTGAAATACCTTCAAGCTTGTTAAACCTTCAAAATTTGAGAGGCCTTGATCTATATTTTAACCAACTTGAAGGATCGATTCCCGATTGGATAGGCCAACTAGATCATCTAGAAGAGCTTAATATTTCCAACAACATGTTCAGTGGCTCAATTCCTTCTTCTCTAGGAAACCTCTCATCCTTAGTTTCCTTATATATTGGCTCTAGTGAAATATCTGAAGCAACTCTTTCCAAACTCTCTCATTTAAAGCGTCTGGACATGAGCAATTCCAATCCAGCATTCCGATTTGATCCTCAATGGGTTCCTCCTTTTCAACTCTCTGAGCTTTATCTAGCGAATACAAATCAAGGTCCTACTTTTCCATTGTGGATATATACCCAAAATTCACTACAAGCTCTCGATTTATCTAGCTCAGGAATTTCATTTGTTGATCTAAATAAGGTTATGAGCTTTGTAGAGGGAATATCATCAATTCTGTGTTTGTCCAACAATTCAATAAGAGGAGACATATCAAACGTAACGTTAAATGCTTTCAATATAATGTTTGATCATAATAATTTCACCGGAAGGCTCCCACACTTATCACCAATGGCTGAAACAGTGGATTTCTCTTACAACTCCTTCTCGAGATCAATTCCACATAGTTGGAAGAACTTGAAAGATTTATGGTCCCTTAATCTTTGGAGTAATAGGTTGTTTGGTAATGTTCTACGGTACATTTCAGACATGAAAAGCTTGGTTATTTTGATCGTAGGCAAAAATGAATTTTCAGGAACCATACCTATCAAAATTCCACAAAATTTAAAAGTGATTATATTGAGAGCTAACCAATTTGAAGGCAATATACCACCTCAACTTTTCAATCTCCCTTCTTTGTTTCATCTGGATCTTGCCCAGAACAAACTTAAAGGAGCCATGCCCAGGTGCCTCTATAAAATGACTCAAATGGTTATTACTAAGGAAGATTTTACTTACTTTGTAGAAATTGATTTGTTTACAAAAGGTCAAGATTACCTTTTGTATCGTGTTGATTTTCATAGGCGGACTATTGACCTTTCAGCTAATAACTTATCTGGAGAAGTTCCATTGGAATTATTTCAACTTATTCAAGTCCAAACATTGAACTTGTCTCATAATAATTTTAGTGGTAGAATACCGGATATGATTGGAGGGATGATAAATATGGAATCTCTTGATTTGTCCAGTAATAAGTTTTCTGGAAGAATTCCACAAAACTTGACTCTCTTACACTTTTTGGATTATTTGAATCTATCTTGCAACAACTTGAATGGGCAAATCCCAATAGGGACTCAACTTCAAAGCTTTAATGCATCGAGCTATATTGGGAATCCGGGGCTATGTGGAGAACCTCTTAAAAAGTGTTTCACAGAAGAAGAAAATCCTGAAAATGCAAAATCATCTTCAAGGCATCACGATTCTGACCCTTTCAGAGAATCACTCTATCTAGGAATGGGAGTTGGATTTGCAGCCGGATTTTGGGGGATTTGTGGTTCTTTGTTTCTCATTAGGAAATGGAGGCACACTTTCTTTCAGTTCTTTGATCAAGTGACTAACAAGCTTTATGTTGCTTTCATGGTGAAGTTGAATAGCTTTGGAAACACTAAACCACCTGCATGCTAGTTAAGGTTAGCTAAACAAACCTCGTGATTTTGTTTTCATCTTACTCTGGACTATTTGATTTCATTTTTTTATTTATTGATTATATTTTTGTTACATGTATATCAAATTCAAAGATTGTTATAGAAGCAATTGGAATCTCAGAATAGGAAATCCTTGAGAAGGACATTGCTACCAGAAATAAGGTTTGAAGATTGCGGACAATTCGACACCATTGAAAGGGCTGAAGTGGCAATCAATCATTGCAATCATTGATGAATCATAGTATAGTGTAGTAATTAAATGGGCATGTGTCCAACATGCAATAAGATAGTTGTGTTTGTAAAAATCTAAAAATATTTTTTAGCTAGTATAGACAAGAGGGCGAAATTCATATCATACAATAACCTACAATCGCCTAACATCTGATTTCACAGGATTATGGGCTTTTGTGATGAAATATGTATTTGTCTTGCCATGATTTACTTCATTTCGAATTCAATGTATCTTTTTCTTGTTCTTGATAATTAGAACACCATGTTATTGTCATTTATTTAGTCATTTTCATCATCTTTCATGAAATTCTTGGCCCATTAGCTTGGTTCTGATATTTGTTTGTTTTTTATTTACTTGCACAATTATCCTTGAATTCGTTATAACTCGTTAATCTAGAGACAATTTTTATGATTCCATTGATGCTTATAGTTGTGTCCAGTTTATATTTGTTTTCTACTTTGAATAAATATTATTATGTAAACACATGAAACCTATATTTGTTGTTCTAATCACTTGCAGGACAACAATTAGCTCTTTACATGTTTTTTTTATAGTCTATGGAGGAAAGTGTATGTTTTGATGGAGTGCATTGTGTGTTACAGTGATGAGATTTAACATTTTTCGCACCATGTTGGCTCGAGAAGGATCTAGAAGTTGATCACACTGTATGTACTAAAATTTAAAAATTAACAAATATTAAATAATTAATCAATTATATCAAAAAATAATAAATATTAAACCCTAAGATAGTATCTATATTTGCAAATTATATCTCACTTCTATCTAATGCATGTCTATAATAGTATAGTATTATTGTTAAAAAAAATTAAAACTAGAAGATAAACATAGATATAAATTATAAATTTAACACAAGTTCAAAAAATAAGGAAAAATCATGGAAAATGTGGCATATTCTAAAAGAAGATCAAGGCAATAAAATTTTAAAATATTATTAAATCGTCTTCGACGGGAAGCAGAGCAGCAGATGTAGACTGACTTTTCATGGAAATTATCAACGTAACTTTGTTCATGGTCCTTATCAGGTTCTCCTTTTCCAGAACTGAAAATTTTAACGTGGACGGTAACTTATATTACGTTTTCCTATTACCTTCTTTTGTTTACTGGTTTATGAACTTACTGTTAAAATCTCAAACTTACTAAAATACGATTGTACATAAGTATCTACTGTAGCGGAATAGAATAAATGAGAGAGAAGAGCTTTAATGGTGAGATTTATATCACTTTATTTCCTCATGTTTTTTCCCACTTGAGAGGATCCATTCCCGGATATGTTAGTGGGTTGATTTAAAGTCTTTGGTAACATTAACGGTTGAAATAGTTTATCAATACAAAATGACATAAATGAGCATTTGTAATTAATGCTTAAAAGTGAGAGGGAAGATTCATTTAATGGTGGATAAATGAAGAATTTAATTGAATAATGAGGGTAAAAATGGAATAAAAATGAGACGCTATAAGTTATATTCTTAAACACTACTTTAAGTAGCGTTTAAAAAAATGATTTAAGTTAGTGAAAAAATGTTGTACGTACGCTAGTCATGTCAAACACAACAAAATTAAAACCTAAAATAAGATGCAAATTAGGGGCACCAAAAGAGAATGTTTCCAAAAAAGGAATAAAATATTATATATATATATATATATATATATATATATATATATATATATATTATAAAATATGATACCATTTGAAAATAACAATTAAATTAGTAAAGTAACACTAAGAAAAAGTATATGATTCCTGCCTTGCCCTTCAAGTAATAGCAGCTTATATACACGTAAGTGGAACCAATAAACCATTCCACTATTTCCCTCTTATTGCTACCAACATTCTAAACATGACAAACCAGAATTATGAGCTTGATTGCAAGAAAATTCATGATTCTTTAGGTAGCTTGATTGCCTAACTCATCTTGAAAAACAACAACTAAGGGAGACTTATAAGACAGTGTATGGAGAAAAATTGATAACTCAACTTCAACAAGATGAGACTAATTTCAAGGCACTTGTGGAAATTTTTGTTGGTAGAAAGTCAAGTCATGTTCTCATCACACATGCTTATCACAAAATGTTTAGGAGACATTTGGACCAAGATATTATGAACTTGGATCCTCCACATCCATTTCAAAAGGTGAGGCTTTTGGCTATCACTTAAATTCTTCATTAGAAATTGTTAGTTGTTTTTATTATTATCGAGGCGAGCACGAACTTAAGGCCCTATAAATTGTTCCCGCTATTGAAGGTTGACTCAGTTTGTATGGTAAGGAGTTGGCTCATATCCAGTAAGGTTGTGGATTCAACTCTCGCTACCAGCGTGGGGGCCTCTTTAGTGGGTAATTTGTAAGTACCTCTGTTAGCATTCAAATAGACTTGAGCCTTGCTCTGACCTTGGTGAGTTCACGGAGCCCAAGTCACCCAAACTTTTTGTAACAATTTTTTTTTGTCCCCAACGTTAAAGCACATTTCCTTGATGCTACAAGGCTAGATAGTTACCAGTGCATTATTACATTTGGAATTTTTAATTGTTGGTAATTTTAAAAGAATATTGGGTTTGATTATTCTTGTGGCATTGTCTGCATCACATAAAGCTCATCAGGAAGATATAAGTCAGCATATATCTAAGTGTGATGCTAGGAGGCTCTATGAAACTGGGGAAGGAAGTTCAGGAGTTATAAATGAGGCTGTTGTACTTTAAATTAGTATTGATTTTCACAGAGTAATGTTCGGACTAATTAAATTATGTCTAAGTCTATTAATAAAAAATAATGCGATAACACTTGTGCGTATGCACGAGTATACTGCTAGTATGCTATAGTAATATGCTCCCTCTCCCCATCAATCCGTTTAATGTATTTTAATTATTTGATAGATTTGAAATTTGTTTTATTTACCTTCAATGCATTTTATGTTTTAGTTTATAAAGGGGGGAACTATGGCCAATTTGGTAAAGCTCTATTGGTGGTTGTTAAATGTTTTTGCAATCCAGCTCACTATTATGCAAAGGTGACCGTTTTGTGATCTATTCGTTTTCAAATTCATTTTAGAGTGATGATCCATTGTAGTCTCTGACAATTCTTTTATGTGACAAATTGGCTAAAGAGAATTTTTTTTGGACAAATTAGGCCCTAATATTATCAAAACTGTGGGGGGATTAGCTTATCCCAACTTTGAAAATATCATGGACTAATTTGTCCCAAAAAATTGTTAAGGCCCAATTTGTCATGTAAAGAAATTGTATGAGACTAAATTGGGCTTTTACTCTTGTTTTTAGTGAAATATTTTAGGATGAGATTGGTTAATTAAAAAGTACTTACAATTTTGGTTAATAATGGCTGGCAGGAATTGTATACAAGCATCAAAAGGGATGTAAGAGACATTAGAAAGCAGGAATTGTCAAGAACACTAGTAAGCAGGGCTGATATAGACAAGGATGATATTAGAAAGGTTTTCAATGAAGAATATGATAATGAACTTGCTGATGTTATATGTGAAGGCATTCCATCTGGCGACTCTATCTTTAGCTACAAAGTCTTCTACACCCTATTAAGTGGTTCGATTCTAAACATTGAGGGAATTAATCATCAATTTAGTGTTTGAAATTATAGGAATCGGGCAATACTTGGTATGTGAAACTCAAACATTTCGATCACATTAGTCCCTAACAGACAATTTCAGGAACTAAATTGGTCAATGGAAAGGAACTAATTTGATCAAGATTTTTCAATTTTAATTTAAAGACTATTTTGAAATATTAATCATAATTATATTAATTCATGAGTTGTCCACATGTACATCCACATAGGACCAATAGGAAAATGACACGCACATTATTGAAAATACGTGGCATTGCACTTAGCACATCACCATCCACGTCTGATCATCTCTCCTCTTTATAACATGGGATCGACCCCTCTTCCTCTCTCATTCCCATTTCTAATTTTATCTCTCTATTCTTTTTTTTACATTTCTCTCCACCATTTATATCAAAGTTATTTTCTCTCCTTCTTTTACTCAACACCTTCGGGACCTTCCCAAAGACCTCCAAGGTAAGCATTTACTCAACATTTCTCTCCACCATTTGTATCAAAGTTATTTGTGTTTTTTAAATTTTTAATATGTTTTTTTTTGATAGAAAATTTTTAATATGTTGAAATACATTTTTTTGAAACAATATGTTGAAATAATAAAAATCGTAAAATACTAAAAAGGAAATGAACAATTTATTACTTCCACTTAAATGCTCATCCCATAATATATTACTAAACAAAGTAACTTTCGAAAGTGTTAATTATAAAGATAATACTTAAAATTCATATAAAACATTGTATATTAGATATTTTTGATCAAAATTTTATATTACATATTAATTATCCTTTCATATATTATTATATAAAAAAATATTGCCATCCAGTTAATGTACGTATATTTATTTATATCAAGATGATCATTTTATTCAACATTTTAAAAAAATTCAGCTAAAAACGTCTCCATTTTAATTATAGATTTGTGTTTTTTTTTTATTTTTTTAATATGTTATTTCTAATCTAAAAACGTCTCCACCAATTACTACTCATTTATTTCGCTTTTAATGAATTCCATACCTCAGTTATAATTTTAAAACCACCAAGTAACATTTGAAAAAATAAAAATCTGATTCATATGCATTAATAATATTTACAATAGGTATACAGATTTGGTATATTTTAGTATTTTACTTTAATGTTATTAACTTATACACATGGCGTCTATGTTTTGAATTTGGATTAAATTTCAAATTTTAAATTCAACAAAATTCCCACCATTTTACACATTGATTATTATTGTCGGTTATGTGCTTCAAAAAAAATTATTGTCGGTTATGAAACAAGACCAAATATGATCCAATTAATTAGGATCAGAAAAATAAAGTGTCATAATTTTAAACTATTTAAAATTTGATAAAAAAATTGGAGCAATAATGGATACATTTTTTTTATCAATTATAAGCAATAATGGATACGTTTAATTTTATATTGGGACTACAAATAACAATAATTAACTTATATATGAAAACTTTATATTGTAAGTGCCAAACTAAGAAAGATAATTTCATATTTGGAATAATTTCATTTTTTCATATCTGGATTCATTGTAGAGGCTCGGGGTGGTTGTGGCAATGAGCTCCCCACTCTTGAAGATTTGAGACAGTTAATTTCATTATGTCAAACTTATTCTTCCTCCCCACCTCCTAATAAAATAAAAATGAGAAGATTAACGATCAAAATCTAATGTGGAACATGGTTGGCCATTTGATTTATTTATTTATTTTTTGGATTTTTTTGGTAGAAGTGGAATCGGCAAAGAACAATGTCAAATATGCAACCCAAGGCAATTTAAACAAAAGCAAGGTTTTGCTCATTTTTTTTATCAAAGAAACAAGGTATTGCTTTGGGAGTGTGGTTCAATGCCTAATGTGCTTAAGTGATTTGTCAAAAATTATTACATTTATGCATTAATTTGTTGACACCATTTTTAATAATATTTTTGTAGGTTTCCAATACGAGTTATAAAGAAGGGTGAATGGTATTGGAATATTTTGAAACTTTGAGTCAAATTTAGTTGATTCGTTTCTTATGATACTTTCGCTGTTATGATCCATTAACTCGATAATATCTGCGAGACACTATGCAGGAATTATAGTTGCAGAACTGATAAGTAATAAGCTACTACAAACTCATACATCAGAAATAAAATTTAGTGTCAACATCTAATTCTCTCTCTAAGCTAAAACACGATTATTGAAGTTGTTTCCACACACTAAGTTTAATTATTTCTTTTGTGTTTTCAGATTATAAGTTCTTTAAGATTTTGAAAAGAGCAACATATGTGGGAACCATGAAGTTGTATGCAATGGGTGAGTTCTAAGAATGTATGAGTTTGTGCAGGGTAGTACAAACAATGGATCAATTTGAGATGTTTTTCTAAAGCAAACATAATATTATATATGAATAAACAACTGAGCTCAAGGGGTATTCAACCCAAAACAAGCAAGAGAAAATTGTACTCAAATTAGGAGGGGATTCTCATCAGTTTAAATAAACTGATCAATATTTACATATTGGTTTGGATTCAATCCTTCCGATTGTTTATTATTTTGATTTTGATTTTGATAGTTTCGGTTTGTTGTTAATATAAGAGTATTAGCTAATATGCCTATAATTAATCTATTAAATTAAAGACTGGAACAAATCTATACTAGAACTCTATCCTTTTAAAGTTTCTGTAGAGCCTTGGTATACATAACTATGTGGCTGATCTAACATTTGAGCCGCAAAATATTGGTAATATTATAAGAATGTTTGTTCATTTTTTAATTCATATTTTCAGGTTTCTCCATTTTGAAGAATAAACTTTATATGAAGAGAAGGTTTATTGCTGTATCCTGGAGGAGTCAAACATGTTATTGTCATATCACATTTGAAATCCAACTTCTCAAGAACTTGACTATTCTAATGCGGCTATTCTAATGCCAATAATAGAATTGAGAGTTGTTAAAATTTGTTTCAACTTAAAAGATCAAAGTTTTTGCACATGTTGTAATTTGTCTTTCTTACATTGATCTTCGCTCAATCCAAAGACTTAGATGTTTGCAAATCAAATGGACTATATGTCTACGATTCAGTCATCTCACCTTCTCGGTTCTCACAATAAAAGCACTCTCACCGGAGTTGCAATATTATCTCAATTATTTTGTATTTTAGCAAACATCCATATGTGTTGTTTAAAATTAAGTGATTCACAAATGTCATACCAAAAATCATTTTCTATGATATTCTTAAATAAACAAAGTTAAATTTATAGAATAACTATGTATATATATTGATATATATATATATATATATATATATATATATATTACGTAACATTAGCAGTTTCATAGACGACACCGTATAAAAAAACCCATATAAATCACACCATGCATGAACTTCACTCAACAATATTTTTTTACTTTCCAAACCCCGAAGACAAATTTTACGCTTAGAAGAGATGTATACCCGTGCTGGCGCGGGTGATACATACTAGTAATTTTATATGTTAAGTTAACAACAACTTACAATTTCTAGAATGCCTTTGGTGATTCATTCTTCTAACATCTATAGTAATTAGCAACCATACTAGTTGAGTAAGGTGTAATATATTTATATATGCTTTTTTGTGGTTTTATTGTGAGTAGCATGCCCTGAAGAAAAAAAAAATTAGCTTAATTACTTGTAACAGCAGACGGTTGTATAAATTAAATGTGACAATGGAAAAAATTATGCCTCTTTTTAAGAAGCAATCTTGCAATCTTTAATATGATTGTGTGTAAACCACATAGCTACTTTTGTTGTTATATCTTTTTGGCTGCTTCTTTTTTTTGATGCAAAAGATCTAATTCATTTCATTAAAAATAGTAGTAGAGATACATGCTGACATATCAAATAAAGTATGAGAAGTGGTTGAGAACAAGGCTACCCTCGATAAGGTATGAGCCACCTTGTTAGCCGCTCTCCTACACGAAAGTTTACAGAGAAAAAACCAAAGGACTCCCTACAATAGTTTAAAATACAACCATAGTCAGAAGTAATAACGGGAGCTTTATTAAAGTCATCCACAACGATTTTAGCATCCAACTCAAAAATGACATTCCGGTATTGAAGTTCCCGCATCCAATCAATAGCCACTAACAATCCAAGAGCCTCACTAATGTAGACATCAAGAAGAGGTGCAACAGTATGGAGTTTTGCAGCCACAAAGTTTCCAAGTTCATCCCGGACACACATTCCAATTCCAACACGGTTACCATTCGTATCAAATGCCGCATCAATATTGCACTTAAGGAAATTATAGGGTGGTTGAGACCAAGTAGAAACTGCAGCATCAGTGTGCTACATAACTGGACCAGTTGCTGGCTTCGGAATTGCAGATCTGCATAAAATGAAGACCCAATCCTAATGATCGCAGCAGCAGAATCGCGATTGTTGTTCTAGATTAAGTTATTACGGCTAGACCAAATGCTCCACAAATTCATGGCCCAAGCAAGTCGCAAATCCCCATTAAGTTGCTGCAAAACATTAAAAAACCAAGATTGGACAGAAACTGCAACTGCAGATTCTCGTGCAATTATCGAGCCAATACCGAGGGCCATCCAGCATGTTGTAGCAGTCGTACAATTAGCAAAAATATGGAGACTAGTTTCTGCAACATCCCCACAGAAAGGACACTCCGCAGGCATGTCCAGGCCCCGTTGAAGAAGGGTATCACGCGTAGGGAAACAATTTCTAGCTAGTCGCCACAAGAAATTTTTGACTTTTGGCGGGACTTGTAACTTCCATAAAACACTCCATGACCCATCTACCAATAAGGCAAATAATTATTGCTACTACTAGTTGCGCAGTTTCGAGCACGCACTTCTAACCGAGTAAATACCATCACGCTCACCTTTCCAAGTCAAAACATCACCTTGGACACAAGAGAAAAGGGGGGTATTCATCACAGCCAAACAAGGAGGCTCATTCCAACACTTCCTTTCAGGGATTACCAAGTAGTCAACACAGAGTAATAAAATATTAATGTGATTCTAGAGTTGGTCAACATAGGGTCTACTTGTCAATGACTCAGCAAAAGATTAATAAAATATTAAATAAATGAGAAAAAGGTCTAGATTAGTTGTCAATGTTGTCTTTATTTTAACTTCTTCAACTAAGAAGTTAATGGAACTAGCCCTACGACCCGTCCGATGGACGGGTTGGCTGTCAATTTCTTAAAGAGTAAATCTCTAAAGAAAAGAAGCATAAGAACAACAGTAAATAACATCAAACAAAATCTAAGTTATTTTTTTGACTAAACAAATTTTAAGTATTAGAAAGATATCACATTTAAAGAAAAAAATCACACATATTAGAACAAGTCATAACAGAAAACAAATGACTTAAAGTTGGCATAAACAACGAAATTTAATCACACATATTAGATGAAGTCATAACACAATCAGTTTAAAGTTGTAAAATAACAACAACCTATAATAACATTATCCATATTCATCAAATGTAGCCATAAAAACTTAATCCATAATACCGTCTTACCGATTCGAGGAATTAGTCTCTAGAGTTGCGCGTAGAGGATACCAGGTTATACAAAAAAATGTACACATGAAAACTTAACTCATAATTAAAGAGAAAAGAAGACACCATAATTGAAAAGTGAAACACGTACGTAGGTCTCATACAGAAACTGATTTAAAAGTAAATATCAATTTAATTATGCTTCTAATACTTCTTGATGCAAAATTATCTAAATAAAGAAGAAAATACCAATTTGGACATGTAATTTTTTTTCAAGATTTTAAAGTACCCCAAAACACACTGCCTAGAATAACACTTTATGTATTTTGCCATCAAATTGTTTTTCCATCAAATAGATTATTGAAGAACGAAGTATTTCAATAGTTAAAAAAATTTCTGAATACTAAAGTAACCCACAACACACTGTCTAACATTTCACGTTACGCGTTTTGCTACATTCCTCGGTGTACATAAGTCATCGATAAAGCCGATGAAAACTGCACACTAATGAGATGGTAACAAAAAAAGTAAAAGAAAGGGGGAAAAAGCCAATTAAAGTTAAAAAAAAAAAAAAGACAATTGGCCAAAAAATTGGAAGCCAATTGGCCAAAAATTATTCCCCCCAAATTTAACATGCATGTCAAGCCGCATACATGTTTTAGATATCATACCCGATCATCTTGTGTTAAATACGTTTTTAATTATAAATATTTATATTTTTTGTTTAGATCTTATAGACTATTTTAGTCCTGAACTACATGCTTTTAGTCTTCAAAATATGGAATAAAAAGCATGTCGTTTTATAAGATGTAAGAAATAAAATATAGATAAAACATTTCTATGGACTAAATGTAAAAAATGATAATTTTACAAGGACTAAAACATCATATTTTTTCCCACTTATTTTTATAGATAAAATACCAATGGTTAATTGATATTAGGAAGGAGAAAGGTTAGTTTCGAGAGTTTGAACCATATATGTCTTTTATTATATTATTCAATGTCTCCTATCTCATCAAGTGAGTTACCTATTTAGAACATTTTGGCTTCACCACACTTATGAGAGAAGAGAGAATGATCTTCTATTGTTTGGTTGAAGTGAGAGAAAGAGGAGAGAATGACTTTTTATTGTACTAAGAGTGTGTTTGTTTGAGGTGAAAGAGAGAAGAGAGAGTAAGGGAAGAGAGAAAGAGAGAAGAGAGTGTACCAAGCAATAGAAAGAGAGAAGAGAGAAAGAGTCTCTCTTCCCTCTTTCTCTTCAACCAAACGGACATGAGAGCGCTGGTTCAAAGTCACAATACTACACTTTTCCCCTCTCATCCTTCACCGTAACCGTTGATACAAAAGACCAAAAAAACAGACAATGATCACTAGCTTGAATCAAACTGACAGAACACTAACTAAAAGTTGTTGATAACATTCATTGTTATATATTCCATACACAGTCTCTCAGACAGCTAGCTAGCATTTACACTTTCAAGCAAAATACAAGTATCAAAAGAAATGGCTGCAGTTATCAAGGTGATTATAAAGTACCACCCTCTTCAATTTCGACATTCGTCTTGCCTTCTGATGGGGTGCTTACTGCAGTTGAAGGCATATCACTTTTCTCAGAAGCAACATTTTTGCTGTCAGAGCATGAAGGAAAATTGCTTTTCATATGCTAGGGAAAATTTCTCTGAGCCACCATTTACACTTCCAACTGATGACGATCCTTTCTCCACCGTAACAAAATCAGAAGATAAAACAATGCATTGCAAGATATGATGCAATTAAACTACAAGATTCATGCAAAAATGAAAAAAGAGTTCAACTACAATAAACTGGATTTGTTGAAACAAAGTCAAAAACCATTAAGATCAAAAAATCATTGCTAGGCTAATAAAATTAGCGAATGGACGAATGATGCAATTTAATTTTTGCAAATTGTGTGCCTAGAATCTGTCTTTCATTTCATCAACACCAAAGTATCTAAAAAAACTAGATATCAGAGAAATCCAAAAAGGCTCACCATATTAAACTGCATATTAAGCCCTTCACATAAATGCCTAATTGAAATACTGACAATGAACTATTACCCCAATATTTACATGAAGGAAGTTGAATGAACCTTTTCGTTCTTTCAAAGTTGTATAAGCAACCTTGGCTGCACTAGTTTCTGCCTGCTTATTGGATTTAGCTTCTTGTCCAGTAAAAATCTCCCCTTCTACCTCGACTTGTGACACGAAAATAGGCATGTGAGCCTCACCAGATTTTTGCGTAGTATAAAGCGGCAAACGAAATCCTTCCTTTTGTTCCTTTTGAACCGCATGGCATGAGAAGGACCCTCCCACTCAGAAGTATAAGTTGGAAGACTGAAGTTTCTCTTATGGGCATAGGATTGCAGCTGTCTTGTACACATGCAGCATACCTATGAAAAAGTTGAATGTCAATTAAATGTCAAAAAGTCATAACTCATAAGTAATACTATCATTGTGATTCATCATTAATTAAAGGAGACAATGTCATTATAGAGAGAGGATAAGCAACAGAAAGATCAAATGTGTTATGTTGATTATCAACTCCTATCATATCGTACTTTCTCGGTTTATTCCATTATGGTCTGGTTGATCAATGCATCCAACATCAGGACTGTTGCCAGATGAACCTGTAGGTCCAACGTACAAATCACATATTTTTGCTCTCTGCCCATTGCTTTTGGTGCTGGGTCTCACACTGCCACTGCACATTGCACATCCTTTTGTTCAAGATCGTGCAATGAGGCTACTCTGTCACTCACACCACACATCACCCTGGTGTTAGCCTGCATTTTAGACAGGCTCAATTAAATGCAGTCAATGAGGTTTAACTCATTACTTCAAGGAAAGACATTGATTTCGATTTTGAGTTTTGACATTGAGAAGTGTTAAGATATATGGTTGTATCGAAAGAAGTTCGACACGACTTTGGACTTGAAGATTTGAAGACAATAATGTCGACAATGAGAGGATCTAAAGACTAGTGATGGATTAGAGTTAATTAATTTGTCGAGGTGATGATAGTTACATTAGTAGCCATTGTCGAAATGACATTGCAGTTATGCTTTTAAACGTTGTCAGCAGTTATCTTTTTCTCTCTTAGTATAAATCGTAGTTTTTCATAGGAAAAACGGGTCACAACTACACATACAGAATTCTTACACTCAAACTTTCAAATCAGAGGGAAAAACGAGTTACAGAAGCAATGTATGAACTTGTGTACCATTCTTCGTTTACTCAATGCGATTGTTTTCTTAAACATTCTTGTACTTTACTTGTCTTTCTGCACATTCTACTCAATTTCCTATCCATTCGAAGTAATTTCGACAGTTTCAATACCTTTGAAATTGGCAGTTATCTTCAACGTTTTATAAATAACTGTAAGAACATTCATCAAAGTAACAAATTTTAAACTAGTGATTGTTTACCAAAAATTGTAAAGTATAACAGAATGAATTTGAGGGAAAATCACTTAGATTGCTTTATTCATTTACCCTTATATAGGTGCTGCACAATACAAAGAGTGTTATTGTTATATCAGTTGTAACAAACCTAACTGATATAACAGATTACTACTAACTGATATGCTTATCAGTATATTACTAAGACAACTGATATAAGACCCGATTATTACAATACAAGCTTCACTACTAACACAGCACCTAAAACAACAATATAGAGAACTAACTTTATTCAACAAAAATCACGGTAAACACCTAGTGTCAACTTTTCTTGAGTTGTTAAAAGTTTCTCACATCCTTCAAACATAATAATTATATGGACTTCATGGTTGTACTTGTAAACAAATCTCAGGATATTTATATGCATTGTTTTGTTTAGTTGCAGTAGTGCAGAGCACACATTCTCTCTGTCACTGCCACATGTTGAATCTCAGACGTTAACAATCCCCAATGGAAGCTATATTGGAAAGCAAATCAGTTTCTCGCTTCAAACACAAACTTTTTATAAACCCCAAAGACTCATTTTCTTCCTACCACAAATCTCTCACTGTACCTTTCCCACTGTCTCCGCCGCACTCCATCAGAAACCCACACACCATCCTCAACAACAACTACCTCCTCCACCTTCAACCCCTTCATCCCTTACTTCCTCCACCGATCCCTTCATGTTCATATTTAATTTGGGGTTCTTGGTGGATTTAAGGCTAGTCCTTTTTTTGTGTGTGAATTTATGTATAAAAAAGTAATTAAAGATAAGAATCTCAAAAACAAATGTCAAAATATTTGTACAAAGAAAGAATAAAATAAAAGTATCAAAGGATCCTTTGACTCGTGATTGTTAGTTGTTCGGTAAATATGCATTCAGCATGCTGGCATGATTGTATAATTAGTTTTGGATAAATATGCTTTGGATGTGTTTAAAAGGCAAATATGAGAGTTTTGGATGTATCTAGAATCATGAGATATGTTATTCAAAAGCAAAAAAATACTAACCTGCAAAAGCAAAAAAATAGTTTTTCAAAAGGCATGCAAATATTCCAGTAGTACCTTATTCAAAAGGCATGAAAAAAATAGTTATTCAAAAGAGAGATAAGAGTCTAAAATAATAATAAATTTTAGACTTCCAAGTCTTCACTACCTTTTCCAAGTCTTGTTGTCTCAAAATTCCAAGTCTTCCATGTTTACTCCAAGTCTTCTTAGCCTTTATCCAAGTCTTCCATGCTTTTCTCCAAGTCGTTTTCGTCTTAGAAATCCTACGCCAACATTCCTATATAATCATACTCCCATCTTACAATACATCTCACAAAGCAATTTGAATCCATTAATCATGGCTACTTTCACTTCTTCCCAAATTACTATTCTAATGTTTCTACTTTTATCCTCAATCACACTCCACAAAAGCATGTCTAGCAACCACAATGTGCCACGTTGCAATGAGAAAGATAGAGAGGCGTTGTTAAACTTCAGAAAAGGAGTCATAGATCCCTTTGACGGCCTTTCAACTTGGAGATCTGAAAAAGATTGTTGTGCATGGGAAGGTGTCTATTGCAACAACATCAGTGGTAGAGTTACAAAGCTTCATCTAAATTCATATTTTGCTTTGGAAGGTGAGATCAATTTTGGTTTTCTAGAATTGGAATTTCTTTATTACTTGGACTTGAGCGGTAATTCATTTGATGTGATAAGTTCTCCACCAATTCTCCACAACATCACACATGCCTCTAACCTTTATCACCTTGACTTATCTCTTAATTTTGATCTTCACATGGATGATTTTCATTGGCTTTCACAATTTTCTTCCTTGACTTATCTCGACCTTAGTGGAATTGATCTTCACAAACATGCCAATTGGCTTCATGAGTTGACTATGCTACCTTTACTATCAGACTTGATCTTGAGGGAATGTAACCTAAGAAACTTCATGGCCAACCCATCCCTTAAGTATGTGAATTTCACTTCACTTGTAACTCTTGATCTTTCAGTAAACAATTTCAACTCTGAGTTACCAAGTGAATTTTTCAACTTCACTACAGACATCTCCCATCTTGATCTTAGATATTGCAATATACATGGTGAAATACCTTCAAGCTTGTTAAACCTTCGAAATTTGAGAGACCTTTATCTATCTCATAACCAACTTGAAGGATCGATTCCCGATTGGATAGGGCAACTAGATCATTTACAATACCTTGATATTTCCCACAATTTGTTAAGTGGTTCAATTCCTTCTTCTCTAGGAAACCTCTCATCCTTAGTTTCCTTATCTATTGGCTCTAATTGTTTTTCTGGTGAAATATCTGAAGCAACTCTTTTCAAACTCTCTCATTTAAAGACTCTGGACATGAGCAATTCCACTCCAGCATTCCGATTCGATCCTCAATGGGTTCCTTCTTTTCAACTCACCTACCTTTATCTAGCGAATACAAATCAAGATTCTGCTTTTCCATTGTGGATATATACCCAAAAGTCACTACAAGCTCTCGATTTATCTAGCTCAGGAATTTCATTTGTTGATCTAAATAAGTTTAAGAGTATTGTAGAAGGAATATCATCAAGTCTGTATTTGTCCAACAATTCAATAAGAGGAGACATATCAAACTTAACGTTAAATGTTGTAGTTATAAAGTTGGATCATAATAATTTCACTGGAAGGCTCCCACACTTATCACCAATGGCCGTTGATGTGGATTTCTCTTACAACTCCTTCTCGGGATCAATTCCACGAAGTTGGAAGAAATTCCATTGGAATTATACTGTTGATCCACATAGGCGGACTATTGACCTTTCAGCTAATAACTTGTCTGGAGAAGTTCCATTGGAATTATTTCAACTTATTCAAGTCCAAACATTGAACTTGTCTCATAATAATTTTAGTGGAAGAATACCGGATATGATTGGAGGGATGATAAATATGAAATCTCTTGATTTGTCCAGTAATAAGTTTTCTGGAATAATTCCACAAAACTTGACTCTCTTACACTTTTTGGATTATTTGAATCTATCTTGCAACAACTTGAATGGGCAAATCCCAATAGGGACTCGGCTTCAAAGTTTTAGTGCATCAAGCTATATTGGGAATCTGGGGCTATGTGGAGAACCTCTTAAAAAGTGTTTCACAGAAGAAGAAAATCCTGAAAATGCAAAATCAACTTCAAGGCATCACGATTCTGACCCTTTCAGAGAATCATTCTATCTAGGAATGGGAGTTGGATTTGCAGCAGGATTTTGGGGGATTTGTGGTTCTTTGTTTCTCATTAGGAAATGGAGGCACGCTTTCTTTCAGTTCTTTGATCAAGTGACTAACAAGCTTTATGTTGCTTTCATGGTGAAGTTGAATAGCTTTGAAAAAACTCAACCACCTGCATGCTAGTTAAGGTTAGCTAAACAAACCTCACGATTTTGTTTTCGTCTTACTCTGGACTATTTGATTTCATTTTTTTATTTATTAATTATATTTTTGTTACATGTATATCAAATTCAAAGATTGTTATAGAAGCAATTGGTATCTCAAAATAGGAAATTCTTGAGAAGGACGTTGCTACCAAAAATAAGGTTTGAAGATTGCGGACAATTCGACACCATTGAAAGGGTTGAAGTGGCAATCAATCATTGATGAATCATAGTATAGTGTAGTAATTAAATGGGCATGTGTCCAACATGCAATAATATAGTTGTGTTTGTAAAAATCTAAAAATATTAGTTAGCTAGTATAGACAAGAGGGCGAAATTCATATCATACAAAACCCTACAATTACCTAACATCTGATTTCACAGGATTATGGGCTTTTGTGATGAAATATGTATTTGTCTTGCCAAAATTTACTTCATTTCGAATTCAATGTATCTTTTTCTTCTTCTTGATAATTAGAACACCATGTTATTGTCATTTATTTAGTCATTTTCATCATCTTTCATGAAATTCTTGGCCCATTAGCTTGGTTTTGATATTTGTTTGTTTTTTATTTACTTGCACAATTGTCCTTGAATTCGTTATAACTCGTTAATCTAGAGACAATTTTTATGATTCCATAGATGCTTATAGTTGTGTCCAGTTTATATTTGTTTTCTACTTTGAATAAAATTTATTATGTAAACCCATGAAACCTATGTTTGTTGCTCTAATCACTTGCAGGACAACAATTAGCTCTTTACATGTTTTTTATAGTCCATAGAGGAAAGTGTATGTTTTGATGGAGTGCATTGTGTGTCACAGTGATGAGGTTTAACATTTTTCGCGCCATGTTAGCCCGAGAAGGATCTAGAAATTGATCACACTGTGGCGAAGCAAAATTTTAAAAAATAATAAATATTAAATAATTAATCAAGTATATCAAAAATTAATAAATATTAAATCCTAAGAGTATCTATATTTGCAAATTATATCTCACTTCTATCTAATGCATGTCTATAATAGTATAGTATTATTGTTAAAAAAAATTAAAACTAGAAGATAAACATAGATATAAATTATAAATTGAAACACAAGTTCAAAAAATAAGGAAAAATCATGGAAAATGTGGCATATTCTAAAAGAAGTTCAAGACAATAAAATTTTAAAATATTATTAAATCGTCTTCGACGGGAAGCAGAGCGGCAGATGTAGACTGACTTTTCTTGGAAATTACCATCGTAACTTTGTTCATGGTCCTTATCAGGTTCTCCTTTTCCAGAACTGAAAATTTTAACGTGGACAGTAACTTATATTACTTTTTCCTACTACCTTCTTTTGTTTACTGATTTATGAACTTACTGTTAAAATCTCAAACTTTTTTAAACAAGTGGCACCCATGAAGTTTACTTTAATTACCATCACTGATATTATTTACAACAATTCAAGTAAAATTAAATTTTATTTAACTTATTTGAACTTTTTAGGATGTTTATTCTTTTTGGCTGATTTTGTTTATGGGCCGACCCTGATAGAGGGGAGGTACTTTGCGCAAATGTTAAATTACCTTGATGGTGAATATTTGCGCAAATGATTGCTTAATCTATGTGTTTGACTTTTCACTTTTTTTAGTGCAGCAAAAAGCCAAAAATAATTCAATTACAAAGATTTTCACTGTGCATTCTTTTCTCATTTTAGTAGTTGATATGTGAATTTTAACTTATTTTTGTAACAAAAAATAAACTAAAAGCATGAATTAAATTAAGAGAAAAATACACAGTAAATCGCGACTAAGGATAGAAATTAAATAAAAGAATGAATATTTACTAAAATACGACTATACATAAGTATCTATTGTAGCGGAATACAATAAATGAGTGAGAAGAGCTTTAATGGTGAGATTTATATCACTTTATTTCCTCAAGTTTTTTTCCACTTGAGAGGATTCATTCCCGGATTCGTTAGTGGGTTGAATTTAAAGTCTTTGGTAACATTAACGGTTGAAATAGTTTATAAATACAAAATGACATAAATGGGCATTTGTAATTAATGCTTAAAAGTGAGAGGGCAGATTCATTTATTGGTGGATAAATGAAGAATTTAATTGAAATAATGAGGGTAAAAATGGAATATAAATGAGACGCTATAAGTTATATACTTAAACACTACTTTAAGTAGCGTATGATTAAAAGCTACTTTAAGTAGCGTTTAAAAAAATGATTTAAGTTAGTGAAAAAATGTTGTACGCTGTAATACCCCAATTTTGTCCGTCCTTTTTAACTTAAGCCAATTTCAATTATCCAGCTCAACTAAATAGAAATACCGTTGTTTAAATTAGGCAGACACGCGAATGATCGATCTTTTCATGCGTTCTTCAATTTAATCTTCGTATTTGGGTTTAGTCGTACATATGTAGGTCTACCAAAAGTCATTTTTCTAGAAATTTGGCTTGTCTTTTCAATTCAGGCTTAAGAATGCAATTCTGAGTTAATTTTAGTGTTTTTAGTTAATGAGCCCATTTCTTCTATTTGGGTCTCGTTTTAGCGTATTTGTCTAGTCTGGCACGTTCTCGTCTTTGTGTTTGGCCCGACTCTTTTTCTTATTATTATTCTTATTTTGTGCAGTTGATTTATTTTGAGCATATAAATAGTCGAAAAATGTCAAAAAAGTTCTATTTAGTTTTATTTACAATTTAAAAGCGTTTAATAGTCGAAAAATGTCAAAAAAATACAAAAAATAATAACACAAAATATACAAAAATAATTAAATCCGAAAAATACATAAAAAAGGGGGGAAGCAAAAGGCAGCAGCTGATCTAGGGTTCCAGCAGCTGCTCTCCAAGTCGCTGGGCCTGGGTCGATCCGCTCCAAAACCTGAAAAATAATTCAAGGCCCAGTCAAAAAGCAATTAATGCAGAAACCTAGTTTTTAATATAAAAAGCAATCAACAGCAGCAGGAGGAGGACACAAATTTCAAGACTAACCACAAAAATTAGGGTTTTACACTGAAACCCTAATCACACAAACACCGTTTTTTGAGATCTGAGAAGCAGTTACTAGGAGGAATGCGAGACACAGCAGCAGAGAAGCAATAGATCACCAACAACATCCACACAGATCTCGTTTTAATCTTTCCTTTGGCAATAGGAGGTCAGGTTGGTACCTAAGTTGCTGTCAAGTTTTTTTTTCTTGCTTCACTGTTTTGTCTATGAGCATAATAGAAAAAAAATGTGAATTGTTTTCGTTTTAACATACTGCTTCACTGTTTTGTCAAGTTGCTTTACACAAATACTGTTTTGTCAAGTATACTGTTTTCGTTTTAACATCAGAATCGGGTAAATTGGATTAGAATAAAAATTAGATGTTTCCACTTGGTGAATCTGGAAAAAATGTGCTTAGGCTATAAGACCAGACCAAATTAAAAGATCCCTACTTTGTTTCAAATCCCATATACGCATATGATTAAAAAATCTAAGATAGCAAAGAACCCAGTTAAAAACCAGAAACAAGGAGAAGAGAGGGAAACCGAAGAGAATAGCCACGAAATCGAAAAAGAAAACGAAAAAACGAACCTGTGGCAAAAACCACCTTCGCCGGTCATCTCCCTCCACCATCACCGAAAACGACGCCGGCCAAAGGACGGCCGGACGTCGCTGTTCTTCCTCCTCGCCGTCGCTCCCCTTTCTCCTTTGCAAAGCTCTCTCTCTCTCTCTCACCTCAAACCGTGATTCTCTCTCTCTCCCCCTTAAAACCGTGCTTCTGTCAGAGTATGACCTCGTGTACGTAACCCAGAAGGCGATTAAAGGTAGCGCACTGGCAGACTACCTGGCACATCAACCGGTTGAGGATTACCGACCAATGCAATGTGAATTCCCGGATGAGGACATTATGGCATTATTTGACGAAGGGAAATCTCAAGATGATGAAAGGTGGAGAATGTTGTTTGACGGTGCCTCTAACATGTGGGGGCACGGAGTCGGAGCAGTGCTGATCTCTCCAGACAACCGCTTCATACCATTTACTGCCATGCTAAGTTCTACGTCACAAACAATATTGCAGAATATGAAGCGTGTATCCTGGGTATCCAGGCAGCTCTCGATTGGAAAGTCAAGAGGCTCGACGTGTACGGAGATTCAGCTCTAGTTGTCCACCAGGTAAAAGGGGATTGGGAAACAATAAATCCTGATTTGATTCCTTACCGTGACTATATTCAAGAATTAATCAAGCCTTTTGAGGAAATCACTTTCCAGCACATACCCCGCAGCGAGAATCAGTTGGCAGATGCCATGGCAACTTTGTCTTCAATGTTCAATGTCAGCTGTGACAAAAGTTTGACGACCGTCGATCCATCACGCAGGTCTACACCGCTTATCACTACTCAGATGGCGACGAAGAGGAATCAGATAGTAAGCCTTGGTATCACGACATTAAGCAGTTCATCACAAACAGAGAGTATCCTCCTGGAGCTACAGAGAATGATAAGAGAACACTCCGGAGACTATCAGCAGGTTTTTTCTTGAGTGGAGACGTCCTTTACAAGAGAAACTATGACTTGGTACTCCTCAGGTGTGTAACTAAAGAAGAGTCAGTAAAGATTATGCGAGATGTTCATGAGGGTTCATTTGGGGTTCATTCCAGTGGGCACACAATGGCTAGAAAAATCCTGAGAGCTGGTTACTACTGGTTTGCGGATGGAGTCGATCATATTAATTTTGTGAGGAGATGCCATAAATGTCAAATCTATGCAGATCACACCCATGTACCTCCGACTTCTCTGAATGTCTTGAGTGCACCATGGCCATTCTCAATGTGGGGCATGGACATCATTGGTCCCATTGAACCCAAAGCTTCAAATGGTCACCGTTTCATTTTGGTTGCTATTGACTACTTCACTAAGTGGGTGGAGGTTGCTTCTTATCCCAATGTAACAAGCTCAGTGATTGCTAAGTTCATCAAGAAAGATTTGGTTTGCCGCTACGGCCTTCCAAACAAGATTATCACGCATAACAATGGCGTAATTTGAACAACGTAATGATGAAGAACTTGTGTGAAGACTTCAAAATACAAAGATCACAATTCTTCTCCTTACCGCCCAAAGATGAATGGGGCAGTTGAGGCAGCTAACAAGAACATCAAGAAGATTGTGCAAAAGATGGTGGTAACATACAAGGATTGGCATGAAATGCTCCCTTTTTCCCTGCATGGTTACGTAACCTCGGTGCGCACTCTCACCGGGGCAACCCCTACTCATCGGTTTATGGGTGGGAGGCGCCCTCCCCATTGAAGTTGAAATACCATCCTCTGCGGTGTTAATGGAGACAAAACTTGATGAAGCGAGAATGGGTTAAGTCCCGTCTTGACCAGTTGAACCTCATTGACGAAAAACGGGTAGCCGCGATGTGTCATGGACAGGTTGTACCAACAGAGAGGATGATAAGGGCTTTTGACAAAAAAGTCCCGTCCTCTGAAATTCCAAGAGGGAGATCTTGTACTCAAGCGAGATCTTGTCGATCCGCACGGACCCAGGGGGCAAATGGGCTCCCAAATATGAAGGACCTTATGTGGTGAATAAGGCATTCTCGGGAGGAGCTCTAATCTGGCGAACTTGGACGGAGATGAGATTCCAAATCCAGTGAACTCGGATGTGGTCAAGAAGTATTATGCCTAGAAAAATAGACGAAAAAGAGAAAGATAAGCCAAGGAAAAGTTAGCTCGGTAGGTTGAAAACCCGCAAAGGGCGGCTTTAGGCAAAATCGTGAGCGACCTTGGATTGAAAACCCGCAAAGGCGATCCAGAAAAAAATTAGGTCGAAAACTTGGGCTTGAGAAAGAAAAAGGCAATCGGCACTCCGAAGGTTTGGATAAGAGGTGATCGAGTTATGAGTATGGGCGGCGGGCACGGGTTACTTGAGAGATGAAATCACGAGATCTGTTCCTTTCTCTTGTATTTTCTCAGTTTAAAAGAAAGATTGTAATGCACTTTCAATTGGCGTGACTTTCTGCACGTCCAATTTCTATATCAATAAAAGTCCAACTTTTCATTCATATATGTGCTTTTCATGTCTCTGCTTTCATCTATACAGTTTCTTTCAAAATAATAACTTCTATGATTGATGAAATTGATTTGCAAAACATGTGCACATTCAGAGCATTACAGGATCATTGCGAAATCTTTGAAAAATACAGAAAGAAATGATTCCCCAAGTGAATAAAATTGCCAAAAAAAAAAAACAGTCGTGACGAACCAGTGCGCAATCCTCACGTGATCATCGTCCTAGGACAGCCTCCGTCCGGCAGATCGATTTAACTAGCACAAAAGAGTGCCAAAAAAACAAATAAGCAGAAAAAAGAAAGCTGCTTAAGGAAAAAACAGAATAAGCAAAAAAAAAACAAAAGAGAAGAAAAATCACAAAAAACGGAACACAAAAGAACACAACATCTTCATATCATTCATCATTCTCATATCATCCATACCATTCATCACTCCATGGCATCAAACAGTACATTACGCTTTCAAATTCGCATCTTAGAAGAGCGAAAGAATAACAAAAGAAAAGAAGAGAATGAAAAATCAAACAGAAGAAGCATCCCACCAAAATCAATCATTGCATCCATGTGCACCCAAATACCCAAGTGCATGCATTTCATGCACCATCCAAGAGAAAAGCTACTTCGGACCAGAGAGTCCCAAAAATCTCATTTTTAGAAAATCACCATGACAATGAGTTAGTAAACTCCCTCAGCACCGAGTTAGTAAGCTCCATCAGCACAGAGTTAGTGAACTCCATCAACCCAGAGTTAGTGAACTCCTTCCACAAATCACAACATCGTGTACGAGCACGCAATGGATCCATCAGACTTCGTTAAGTCCTTCGGATTAGTTGTGTCAGCCTAAGGCACAGCGTAAATCCATTGATCAAATCAGTTCCGAGCCTGATGTTGATCGGCAACTCGAGAGGCCACCCCCAGAGCTCGGACTCGACAAGAGTCCGTTAGAAGGTTTTATGCAACCTCTGAATTCCCAGTTTACCGCTTTTCCCAATTTATTGCTTTCTCGTTAGTGCGACAAGTGTTAACCCCCTCTCTCAAAAGGAAAATAACAAAAAGATTTGAACTTTTCTAAAGCGGACAAAATTAGTATTATTTCTATATCTTTATTTCCATTTCACCAACAAATATGAAAAGGCCAATTCATATTTTGGCGAAATGTGAAATAAAGAGGGGCAGCTGTAATACCCCAATTTTGTCCGTCCTTTTTAACTTAAGCCAATTTCAATTATCCAGCTCAACTAAATAGAAATACCGTTGTTTAAATTAGGCAGGCACGCGAATGATCGATCTTTTCGTGCGTTCTTCAATTTAATCTTCGTATTTGGGTTTAGTCTGGCCCGTTCTCGTCTTTGTGTTTGGCCCGACTCTTTTTCTTATTATTATTCTTATTTTGTGCAGTTGATTTATTTTGAGCATATAAATAGTCGAAAAATGTCAAAAAAGTTCTATTTAGTTTTATTTACAATTTAAAAGCGTTTAATAGTCGAAAAATGTCAAAAAATTAAAAAAAAATAATGACACAAAATATACAAAAATAATTAAATCCGAAAAATACATAAAAAAAAAAAAAAGGGAAGCAAAAGGCGCAAGAATGATCTAGGGTTTCAAAGAAATGCTCTCCAAGTCATTGGGCACAGGTCGATCCGCTCCAAAACCTGAAAAATAATTCAAGGCCCAGTCAAAAAGCAATTAATGCAGAAACCTAGTTTTTAATATAAAAAGCAATCAACAGCAGCAGGAGGAGGACACAAATTTCAAGACTAACCACAAAAATTAGGGTTTTACACTGAAACCTTAATCACACAAACACCGTTTTTTGAGATCTGAGAAGCAGTTACTAGGAGGAATGCGAGACACAGCAGCAGAGAAGCAATAGATCACCAACAACATCCACACAGATCTCGTTTTAATCTTTCCTTTGGCAATAGGAGGTCAGGTTGGTACCTAAGTTGCTGTCAAGTTTTTTTTCTTGCTTCACTGTTTTGTCTATGAGCATATGATAGAAAAAAAAATGTGAATTGTTTTCGTTTTAACATACTGCTTCACTGTTTTGTCAAGTTGCTTTACACAAATACTGTTTTGTCAAGTATACTGTTTTCGTTTTAACATCAGAATCGGGTAAATTGGATTAGAATAAAAATTAGATGTTTCCACTTGGTGAATCTGGAAAAAATGTGCTTAGGCTATAAGACCAGACCAAATTAAAAGATCCCTACTTTGTTTCAGATCCCATATACGCATATGATTAAAAAATCTAAGATAGCAAAGAACCCAGTTAAAAACCAGAAACAAGGAGAAGAGAGGGAAACCGAAGAGAATAGGCAAGAAATCGAAAAAGAAAACGAAAAAACGAACCTGTGGCAAAAACCACCTTCGCCGGTCATCTCCCTCCACCATCACCGAAAACGACGCCGGCCAAAGGACGGCCGGACGTCGTTGTTCTTCCTCCTCGCCGTCGCTCCCCTTTCTCCTTTGCAAAGCTCTCTCTCTCTCACCTCAAACCGTGATTCTCTCTCTCTCCCTTAAAACCGGCATGATTCTCGCAAGAAAAATCTCCCTCTGCGCGAAGAGGCTGCTGCGGCGCAACTGGGATAGGTGGGGAGGAAGATCTGAAATTAGTGTTGATTTTAGGGTTTCCACATTTATAGGGTCCTTCTTTATTAATTTAATTTTATTTTTTTTACTCAAATTATTACCCACACCCCCTTATTCATGCGCAAACCCCTCCCTCACTTAAGCCGAGTTTCGCATACTGGGCTCCCATATGCGAACTGGGCTTGTTTTATACACCTCCTGTTTAGCTATACCACCCCCCGTAACTATTAACACCCCCATTTCGCAATTTTTACCTTTTTCTCGTTTTTTAATTCTTTCTAACCCAAATACTCTTCATTAAATCAAAAACTTTATTAGTGGTCTTGCGAAGCCTTTGCTTGCATGATCATTAACAATGAGGACCTAGTGGTGATCACTTGGAGCCTTTGCTCAATTGATCATCATGAATGCCTAATTTTTCTAAAAAAACTTTCAATAAATCAAAAACTTTGTTAGTGGTCTTGCGAAGCCTTTGCTTGCATGATCATTAACAATGAGGAACTAGTGGAGATCACTTGGAGCCTTTGCTCAATTGATCCTCATGAATGCCTAATTTTTCTAAAGACTTTCAATAAATCAAAAAACTTTGTTAGTGATCCTGCGAAGCCTTTGCTTGCATGATTATTAACAATGGAGTGCTAATGGTGGTCACTTGGAGCCGTCGCTCAATTGATCATCATGAAAGCTCAGTTTGCACAATTAAACAAGATAAAAAAATAAAAAAAAACCAGAACTACGTAGCGTTGAATTCTCCATCGCACCGGGAGATACGTAGGACCGGATCCCCTCCGTCAAGCACAACAAACGAAAAAACATTTTCCCTTTCAAAAAACCAAAGCGGCTAACCCTCGTCAAGCACCGCAAATAAAAAATTTTCATTAAGTCTTTTCAATCAAGAGGCAAATTTAAGTACTTTCCAAATCAACACTTAAAACCACACGTTTAATTAAAGGTTCTCTTTCAGTAGAAAGGAGATGTGGGGTGCTAATACCTTCCCCATGCCTAACCGACCCCCGAACCCAAATCTTCCGGTTTTCCAAAAGGCCATCCGCTTTCCAAAAAGGTTTTTCTTCAATATTTTCCTTATAAAAAATATTGGTGGCGACTTCATTGTTCTAAAAGGTTGTAAACGAGGAAAAACCCCTCGGGGACTTTTTCGGGCGCAACATACGCTAGTCATGTCAAACACAACAAAATTAAAACCTAAAATAAGATGCAACATCCCTAACATCGTTAATTTCGATTTATGAAATTAATGAGGGATTTATTATTCGAAGTGAAAAATCAATCAAGATACGGATATGGGATAGTCGAAAAAGCATTATATATTTGCTAAGTCATAAGTTTAAAATGCCTTAGTGTTTAAACTATGTGGTAATTTGAAGAGAAATTGGGTTAAAATGAGAGTTTATGTGAGAAGGGCATTTTAGTCACTTACTTGTTTTAAAAACTCCCTCAACTCCAAGACACAAAAACATCCAAACACTCTCTCATTACTCACTTGTGCTGAAATTGAGAAATGGAAAGAAGAGAGAAAAGAAACAAGCAAAGAGAGAAATAGGGGTGAGCCGAGAGGGAGAGTGAAGGGGAGGAAAAGGAAATCAGATTTTTCTCTTCTACAATCTTGATCTTTGCTTTCACAATTACATCAACATCACACTCCATCTCTCATTTATGCCAAAAATCTGAAACCAAGGAAGAGAGAAAACAGAAAAATAGAGGTCGTGATTGGAGTGTTGAGGAATTCAGTTTTGGAGTTTTGGGAAGCTTGGTACGGTTTCGGAGTGATTTCGTGAAGTTTCGGAGTCGGGTGGAATTCGAATACTCGGTTTCTCATGATTCTCATCACGATTGGTGAGTTTTACTCACGCTTAGGGTTTTTATTGTTTCTGGACTTGTTGATGTTACGGAAATGATTTCGTCTCATTCGTTTCGAAAGATTTTAGAGTCGAACACCGTAAAATTTTATGCATTACTCTGAAACCCGCATGCCAGTGTTCTTGATAATTTGATCGTAACTTTCTGTATTTCATTGGAAAGTAGTCTTAATTTCCTACGAATAGGCACTAGTTTCACCAAAATTCATTGAGAAATAAGGAAGAAAATTGGGTTGCAAGTTGACCAAAAAGTTCTGTCCAATTTTGGTACCTCAGTGTAGTATTTTGAAAAACTCTAGTAACTGGATGCTTATTTTGAAAACTGAAAACCATATGTAGAAACTACACTCAGAGAGTTTTCTAGCGAGTGGTCGTTTGTTGAAATCCGAGGTCGTTTGCTATTTTAAATAATTTGTCGAAGTAGGTGCATTGCTGTAGGAAACTCTGTACTCATGTTGGGTGTTGAAATGTCGGTTTGTGACATTACAAATCTCAGAACTAATTACTTGATGTAATTGCTTGTGACTGATGTTGTTTGTACTGGAATTGGGTGTTATATTTTCTGTTTGTAGGTTGGAATTGGATTGGAAGACAGTTTGGATACGAACGAAGAGCGAAACGAAACGAAAACAAGCGAAGTTTATTCTCGAGTCCCGATTCTTCGTTTCAACGCTCCTTTCGACTCTAAACTTCCTCTAATCCTTTTCCCAACCAATTGTGATTAGTATGGATTGACATTGTCATTGTTTTGATGCATGTTCAAGTTGTTTTGAATTAAATGGTTAATGTTATAAATATTTCGAAAAACCGTAAAACCTACAGTACGTGTGGGAACTAAATGTTTTGTAACTTAAATGTTAACTGGACTGATTTCATGAGTTTATACTTATGATAATATGGTATTATAACATATCATAGATTGAAATATGTTTCGATATATAAATTATATCGAGTATAGGAGCCCAATGCGGGTGCGATATTTAATTATGTCGAGTATGGGTGACGACCCAAAGAGTTTAGCATACTAGGCGGGGAAGTCATGAGCCCCTAAACCTAGGCCCTATAAAATTTTACCATTAGGGAAAGTCCTATTGGGAATGGGGTTCACCGGGATTAGCCGGAGGGCAGTCGGTGTTATGCGATGAAGCTATGATTGCACGGTTTACCGGGATTAGCCGGAGGGCAGTCGGTATAGTGCAATTGATAATGCACGTGGTTTATTAATTAAATCACGAAGTTAATAAGATTTCATAAATGAACCGAGTGATAGGTAAGGGGTCACGGTAAGACTCACTGAGATATGTTATCTCACCCTATCATTGTTGTTGTTTTTACAGATAAACAGGAAAAGAAGGAGGCTAAGCGGCACTAGTAGGTGGCGGGTTTATGGAGCTGTGAAGACTTAGTGTCTTTATCCATATCTATTAGTTTCCCTTGTTATTTCTGTTTGGATTATGTAACTTGCTTTGTTGCAAAGTTGTGTAAACCGCTTCCATATTTCCTTTGTTTTTGGATATTGAACAGTTGGACAGGTTAAGTCTTAAGTACTTGAGTTATGCATTAGTTGATAAGTACTTATGTGGTTAACTCTTGAATTAGAATTCAACGAGTTTAGTTTGGTTCAATATCTGAAACAGAAATTTTTATACTCTGATGTATGCTAAAATATATATTTTGGTATTTCTATCTTTTAGAAATACTAGGCTGTTACACCAAAAGAGAATGTTTCAAAAAAAGGAATACAATATATTTTTTTTTATAAAATATGATACCATTTGAAAATAAAAATTAAATTAGTAAAGTAACACTAAGAAAAAGTATATGATTCCTACCTTGCCCTTCAAGTAATAGCAGCTTATATACATGTAAGTTAAACTACCTAGTGGAACCAATAAACCATTCCACTATTTCCCTCTTATTGCTACCAACATTCTAAACATGACAAACTAGAATTATTAGCTTGATTGCAAGAAAATTCATGATTCTTTAGGTAGCTTGATTGCCTAACTCATCTTGAAAAACAACAACTAAGGGAGACTTATAAGACAGTGTATGGAGAAAAATTGATAACTCAACTTCAAAGATATGAAGATGGTTTCAAATTTTGTTCCATGAAATGGTCTGCTTTATCCTTATGGATGCTTGGTCCTCATGAGAGAGATGCTATTGTAGCTAGAGAAGCTCTTCAACAAGATGAGACTAATTTCAAGGCACTTGTGGAAATTTTTGTTGGTAGAAAGTCAAGTCATGTTGTTCTCATCACACATGCTTATCACAAAATGTTTAGGAGACATTTGGACCAAGATATTATGAACTTGGATCCTCCACATCCATTTCAAAAGGTGAGGCTTTTGGCAAACACTTAAATTCTTCATTAGAAATTGTTAGTTGTTTTTATTATTATCGAGGCGAGCACGAACTTAAGACCCTATAAATTGTTCCCGTCAATGAAGGTTGACTCAGTTTGTATGGTAAGGAGTTGGCTCATATCCAGTAAGGTTGTGGGTTCAACTCTCGCTATCAGCGTGAGGACCTCTTTAGTGGGTAATTTGTAAGTACCTCTGTTAGCATTCAAATAGTCTTGAGGTTTGCTCTGACCTTGATGAGTTCACGGAGCCCAAATCACCCAAACTTTTTGTAACAATTTTTTTTGTCCCCAACGTTAAAGCACATTTCCTTGATGCTACAAGGCTAGATAGTTACCAGTGCATTATTACATTTGGAATTTTTAATTGTTTGTAATTTTAAAAGAATATTGGGTTTGATTATGCAGATTCACTACAAGAAAATCGCTGATTTGCCACGGACATTTCCGTGGCAAATGCACAAATTTCCGTGGCAAAACAACATTTGCCACGGAGAAAAATTGGTGGCAAAAACGCTCGTCGCAAATCGTTTGCCACGGAATTTCCGTGGCAAATTTTTCCGTCGCAAATCCGTGGCAAATTTTCGTCGCAAGTCCGTGGCAAATTTTTGTCGCAAGTCCGTGGCAAATCCGTCGCAAATTTTTAAAAAAAAAATTAAAAAAATGGAGCAGTAGTTTCCTACTTCTCCAACTTCTTCACAAATTGGGTTATCTTTCAAACTAACAAAAAAGGAAACTTGTGAATAGTTTGGCCCAATTAAAATTGAAATATAACTAGATGCAACACAAACTACAAACTAAATTCATAAAACCCCCCAGTGTGCAAAATTTCAAAATGGAAATAACAGGAAAAGAATTACAAACTCCAGTTTGACATTTGATGGGAGGGCATTACGCCAAACCCTTGTTACATATGCATTGACCTCAAGACTAGTAAAATTTCATATATAATTACAATCACTTGTAGGTGTATACATATCTCTAAAAATACAATGAACAAATAAAACGTACACTAGAATAACGCTGTAGTGAGAAAATAAACCAATCCACAACCCTTGTTACAATGAACAAATAAAACATTTAACCTCTTATTAAATCAATTCCCAATTGATATAATGGTAACTCATTTACACAGTGAATAACGTCAGTGTAGTGAAAAATAAACCAATCCACAACAAAGGCATTAACCACTAAATACCAACATAGGTCAAGTTAAACTTAAATCGGTCTACCTCATCATCGGTTTGATTACCGCTTTGTTTCGCTCATGTTTTTCCTTCAAAAATTCACCCAACATTCGATCTAGATCTTCTGCTTGTGTATTTGATGTACTTCGAGGATTCTTTCCACTCTCCACTAGAGGCCTATAAACACATCATTTTGCAAAATAATAGCTTATTCAAAAACCACAAGGTTGTGAAAGAGATGTTATGAACATATCAAAATATGAATTAAAATGAGAACGCACTCCAAAACGTTTCACAAATGATCTATAGGCGGCAACAAGACTTCAAAGAATCGCAAGTCTAAGAGACTCTCGCAACTCGAGTCGAACCGTCCATTGAGATTGTTTACGGTGAAGTTCCTCAAACATAACGTTGAACGCTTTAAACCCGACAACACGATAGACATTGGCATGTTAAAAGGGTGAATCATTTCGCTATCCGAAAAGTCCATAAGGAAGAAACAGAAGGGGTACCTATCTTTAACAAGTGCTCTTGAAGCACCGCTACTACTTCCACTCCACCTTCACCACCAAAGATACTTACTCCCGCCACCGATGAGGTAAGGCCCTGAATAGATAGGCAATCGAATAATCTGCCAAGGGAAAGGATAAACATTCAGCAATGGAACAATAAACAAACACTACTTTATTTTTGACGAATTACGGCGGTCGACTAGCGGCGGTTGCTTCTAACCGCCTCAGTTTGAAAGGTCGGCGGCGGTTGCATTGACCGACGTTAGTCTTTGAAACTGCGCGCGGTTCACTTAAGTGATAGCGGCGGTTCAAAAAAAAAAATTCACGCGATTTCGTTTTCACTTTACTCTTCGCGTTTCACTTTTCACTTTACTCATTTTCTGGAAATCTCACTCATAGAACGGAACAATTTCTTCTCAGTGGATGGAATCAATTTCTTCTTGCAATTGAAAGCTTAAGGGATTTCTTCTCAACTTCGGAATCAATTTCTTCTCAAAACACGGAATCGATTTCTTCTTAATCTAACGATAATTCGTTCATCAATTTTTCGATTGCTTCTCATTTTCCTTTCGATTTCTTCATCACTTCTTCTAATTTATCATATCTGCAGCTGATTTCATCACTTCTGGTTTCGATTTCTTCATCATTTCTTTTGATTTCATCAAACCTTCAGGTATGAATAAACCCTAGTTTTTTTGATGTGGTTTTTTAGGGATCTGTTTTAGAACCAGTGATATATGTTTGGTGTGATTACTATTCATTCCAATGTGTTTTACTTCAGTAGTTGTTGGTATTTCATTGCAATGTGTTTTACTATTCATCATTTCTTTTGATTTCATCAAACCTTCAGGTATGAATAAACCCTAGTTTTTTTGATGTGGTTTTTTAGGGATCTGTTTTAGAACCAGTGATATATGTTTGGTGTGATTACTATTCATTGCAATGTGTTTTACTTCAGTAGCTGTTGGTATTTCATATGGTGTAAGGAATGTGTGTTGTGTGTTTGGTTAACTAGGAATAATGGTTTGAGTTGCATGCTCTTAATTTACAGTTTGGATGTCTTGTTGCTGGTGTGATAAAGGTTGAGTTGCATGCTCTTAAATATATAGCTGCAAATGCATGCTTGATTTGAAGTTGGAATGAAGTGCCAATTGTGTGGTTATATTTGCAATTGATTTGGTATATGGCTTGTTTATAATCTGAAAGTTTGTATTTTATAAAGTGTGTATCAATAGTATTAAGTGCTGGAATCATACTTTTTTGATAGTCTTCATTAACTTTGGGATTATGGACCCTTATGCATATATATTTGCTATTGATTGATTGATCCTATTATGTAGATAAAAATTTGGTACTGTTGTGATTCTTGTTTTCAACCCTCAATTTATTGCTCTAGCATACTCCATGAAGTTCATGCATGTTTCCTTAGTTTATTGCTGCAATTGAAGTTTCTAAGGGAATAGCTTAAAACAAATATATATTGACTGATAGGCATGATGCAACCAGAGAAGCAGATTCTGAATTGTTTCAAACAACTAGTTTTAGAATGATATATGTTGACTGAATGATAGAATGGATAAGTCATGGATTACGAAGCTAAACACAAGATATATAGATCCCTATGCTGATCTATATATATATTTGATCTCAAGTATTTTAGTATGTATGTATGTGTGTGTGACTTTCTAAGGTGATTAGATTAAATTGCATAGAGTAAAGAGCTTGAATTTTATAGACAGTTAAGACAAAGAAAGTGGTGGAACAGAAAATACAATTATGTAGATTGCCCTTTGATTGATTCTTGTACTTATTTGCTTCCTATTTTAACTTTTGGATTTAGGGTTGGAAACACAGAGATGTACAATCACTAAAGGCTAGATTCGGTTTCCATTGCTGTTTGTTGCTTCAGGTACAATTCTCTTCCTCCTCTTTGTATCATTCGAGATCTCAATATATTTTGTCTTCTTGATGTTTATCCTACTTACTTCATATTTATCTTTAATATATGTTGTTTACAATTGTTCAAGCTATTAATTAGAGTGTTTTTGTCAAAATTCCTTAAGTATGAAGTTTAGTATTTACTGCTGCTATTAGTGGTGCTATAGGAAATCGTGCATGATGTCACACACCAATTTCATGTTATATGTTATGCCTTTGTTATGAATCATAATTGCATCTGTCTTTTTGACTGGTTAGTAGTATTGAAAAATAACGAATGCTTAAGAACTAGAGTTTCAGCCATGTAAAAATGTACGCATTTGTCCCCTGAGTTTGATTACAGTGCTTGAATTATGCTTATGTATCATGATTGTGAATTGTTTTGGTTTATTTCTACTGCTTTTGAAAATAGGGACCGCATTGTCTCATAGTTTTGAGCCCGTGTTAGGTGATATTTTTGTTTCCTAATTTTGTATTGTTAATAATTTTGTTGTCTTGTTAATGATTCTACAGCTACCATGCGCAGAATATGATCTTTTAGAAATGGATAAGTCTTGGATTACGGCCGCGAAACACGATGAATATAAGGAAGGGTGAAGGATTCATTAACTTCGCCTTTAAACATGGTGCGGTTAACGGGAAAATATTATGTCCTTGTCGAGAATGTGGCTTCAAAAAAAGGAGGACTTGGGATGTGGTATATGACCACTTAAGATGTACGCCATTTCCAGTAGGATATACTTGTTGGTCCTATCATGGGAGATAGAAAACCATAACGCCTCAGCAAGAACACTCAACATGCAACTCAAAGCACAACCGTTGAAGATCCCATCCAAAATATGATTAATGATGCTTTTGGTATCGATGGCCATTGTGCAAATGAAGTACCAGTTGCATCCAATGTAGAGTTTCAGAGAGATGAGGATGTGATGCAAAACACCAATCTAGAAAGGAATGAAGCCAATGAATTTTATGAATTAGCAAGAGATGGAGAACAACCCTTGTATGAAGGTTGTACAGACTATTCAAGGTTATCTTTTTGGTGAAGTTATATCATATCAAATGCTTGTGTGGAATGAGTGACAAGGCCATGACAATGATTTTAGAACTTTTGCAAGATGCATTCAAAAATGCAAAGATTCCAAGTTCATTTTATGAGGCAAAGAAAACAATCACCAAACTTGGTTTGAACTATGAAAAGATACATGCATGTCCGAATCATTGTATGCTCTATTGGGGAAATACGGAAGACGCGAAGCAAGGGAAAATTGTAAAGTTTGTCACACTTCTAGATGGAAATCAAGGAAAAAGCCCGGGTACTGGGTTAACACCGATGACAATAGTATGAAGAAAGTTCCCGCAAAAGTTCTTCGCTACTTTCCGTTAAAACCTCGATTACAGAGACTATTTTTATCTTCAAAGACAGCCGAGGACATGATATGGCATGCTACTAATAACAATAATGATGGAATGATGAGACATCCTAGAGATTCTCAAGCTTGGAAACGATTTGATTCAACACACTCTTTGTTTGCATCGATGCACGAAATGTTCGTCTTGGGTTAGCTCTTGACGGTTTTAATCCCTTTGGTGTTATGAGTTCAAATTATAGTATTTGGCCGCTTATTCTCTTTCCTTACAACACTCCTCCATGGGTGTGCATGAAACAGAACATCTTTTATAATTTCGATGATAATTCCCGGGAAAAAATGCCGAGCAATAATATAGATGTCTACTTGCAACCTCTTATTAGAGAATTAAATGAATTGTGGACAACGGTGTGGATGCTTATGATTCTTTCAAGCGTGAGATGTTTAAATTACATGCAGCGTTAGTGTGGACAATAAGTGATTTTCCGGGTTGGGAACACTTTCTGGTGGAACACATACACCGGACTTGCTTGCCCATCATGTAACTTTGACTCTATTCCTTGTCGTCTTCCTCATAGTAGAAAGTGGTGTTTCATGGGTCATCGCTCGTTTTCTTGACAGAGGGCACCGATTTAGATTGAACCGGATTCGCTCAGCGGTGAGCAAGATTTGCGTGAGTCCGCCAAAAATATTGTCCAGTTCTCGATATTCTTGGGCGGGTTTTTAACATTGAAAATAAATTTGGACTAAGACTAGAGAATGAGGGGACAAGAAAAAGAACAAGAGGTGCGCGACTTCCACGGGTAACACTACTCAACAATGGAAAAAAAAAGTATATTCTTTGAGCTTCCATATTGGAAAGATAACTCGCTTGCGCCCACAACCTTGATGTGATGCACATTGAAAAGAATGTATGTGATAATATCTTACACACTCTGCTAAATGATAGTGCAAAGTCAAAAGATCACATCAATGCTCGAAAAGATCTTAAAGATATGGGCATAAGACCGGACCTTTGGCGGATGAAAATGGAAAATATCCTTTAGTTTGTCTTTACAATGACTAAAATGGGCAAGAGAGCTTTTTGGCAACTTTAAAGAACATGACCGTGCGAATGGTTATTCGAGCAACATTTCAAGGTGCATTGACTTAGATAATCTCAAGTTGAATGGAATGTTAAAAAGTCATGATTGTCATATATTGATGGAGCGATTTACTTACTGAGTTAGCCATGCGAACATCATTGCCCAATGAGGTTTCAGCTGTGTTGATTGAGTTATGCTCATTCTTTAGACAAATATGCAATAAAGTATTGAAAATTGAAGATTTGGACAAATTGAATAATCAAATTGTCGTCACTTTATGCCACATGGAAATGTTATTTCCTCCTTCATTTTTCACTGTTATGGTTCACTTGGTTGTTCACCTTGTGGAAGAAGCTAAGCTTGGAGGTCCTGTCCATTATCGCTGGATGTATCCAATAGAGAGGTAAAATATATGTTTTAGCTTCTTTTTTATATGTTTTCAATTTGATAATGTAATGGTTATTCTAAACGACATTTGCATATATAGGTATCTTGGACATTTAAAATCCTACGTCAGAATAAAGCACGTCCCGAAGGTCTATAGCAGAAGGTTACCTAATGGAAGAAATCCTTACCTTTTGTTCAAGGTATTTAGACAATATTGAAACAAGAATGAATAGACCTCCTCGTGTAGACGATGAACTATTTCCTATAATTGGAAAATCGGTTGGTGGTTCTTCGTATTTTACTCTTACACCAAGAGAAAAGTTACAGGCTCATCGACACGTGCTAACAAATTGTCAAGTTGTTGATTATTATCTTCAGTAAGTATTTCTTCACTTAGATTGACCGTTCGTTTTCTTTTTCGTGGGTACATCTAATACTATAAAATTACATAGGCAATTTAGAACTATTGTGCGAAGGAAACTTAGGGGAAAAAATGCTTCAGAGATAGACAAACAGGTTCATAGAGAATTCGTTCGTTGGTTCGCCAATCGTGTAAGTGTTTATGCTATTTCTATTTCATTAATATTTTCGCAATGTGATTAATAATCTACACTATGACATTCAGATTGGGAATAATCTTGACACTCTTAGCATACAAGATAAAGATGTTCTTGTTAGTCTTGCACAAGGTCCTTTTAATCAAGCTAGAAGGTTCACCGCGTTTAATGTTAATGGATACAAGTTTCGGACTTTAGAACGAGACAAGTTTCTAAAAACTCAAAATAGTGGAGTTTTTGGCATGTTTGGAACGAGAAGTTATTCAAGCAGTAGTGATACTCAAATGAGGTTTGGAGGGTGCCTTACTATGGACGATTAGTAGACATCATTGAGTTGAGCTATAGTGGTTTCACAAAGAGTCATGTTTAAATGTGAATGGGCTAATACCACTAATCCAAGAGGTTTGAAGATGGATAAGTTGGGCTTTACCTCTATCAAGTTTGCAATGAAATATACATAGTGGAGAACATGAAGATGATGAACCATACATTAGAGCTTAGAAGCTCAAATGGTCTATTATGTAGAGGATGAGAATGAACAAGGTTGGAGTATACCAGTTCATTTGAAACCAAGAGACTTGTATGATATGGGTGAAGATGAGAATGAAATTGTGGCATCCAACGAGACATACCCATCACAAAATCTGGAACAATTTTTCTTGGATGATAATACACATATTCCTTTAGCAAGAGTAGTTTTAGATAATGAACACGAAAGTTCAAATTGTTAATGAAAATGTTGATGACGATGATCAAGATATGGTTTTATGAATGTGATTGGTAGTTCATTCTATGTAATATTGTTGCTAACTCTTTTAGTTTAACTATGACATAGTTTGTTTGAGATTGATCTCAATCCTTTTAATGTTTCCATTAAATGATTTACTTTACTTAATTCCTTTTTGATACGGTGTTATGAATTTCTTCATCCATTACTTATGTTAATCAAATCAAGGTTTATGATTATGTCAGAAGCTTTATGCCATTACTTGCTAACCAAAGTGAGTTTTCTAATTTAATACGTGCATGTGAGTTTTCATAGAATATATGCATGCGATTTCTTTTGATTTTGATTTATTGCCTAACATGTATTGGTAGGTATGCCTCCTAAAAGAAGATATGATGGCCTCCGTAATGGTCAACCCACATCCGTTCAAGGACATGATTCTTCTGTGAGAAGCACCCATAGGGTACCGCTACCCCAAAGGGGTGTCTATGCCTAACCCATCTTCATCTTTGGAAGATGACATTCCTGAGTTCGATGATGTGCCCTTTCCAAATGAAGCTGGTATCTCAGAAGGTTCATCTTCAAAAATACCCAAGACTAATCCCAAATGGATAGTGGATGTTATTGGTAAATAAACTCTAATTAGGTGGTGTATTTTCCATTATTTATATTTCGTGTACTAATATTTTGACTTATTTTGTGTTAGATGAGGAGGGTAATCGCAGCCAAAGAAGCCTAAAAGTGCGAGATTTGATTCCAAACCGCCTAGGATTCAAAGTTATGACCCAATGGAATGCAAAAATCAACCATTGGATATCTGCTGGTTTATTAGGAGGGTTTTGGGTTTTCTTGGAAATCATTTTCACAAATTCCTATTTTGTACACGGATTGGCGTGAAGTCCCTATGGATTACAAAAATAATTGTTATGAGAAAGACATAAAGGTATAGAGCAAAATTACTTAATACATTTTATTGTTATTTATGTTTTGTTACTAACATCTTTTATTGTAATTGTATTAAAGACAAAGTTTGTGGTAAATGATGGAGCTCACAAGAAATGGATTTTATCAAGCTTGGGAAAGAAATGGAAGGACCAGGTCGTTGCAAGCTTTTTAAAGAAAATTATAACTGGGAGCTTACTCGTGAAGAAAATACTCGGAACCCACCGAGGACATTCCCCAGCATCATTGGAGGAAGTTTTTGGAGTATAGGTGAAACACAAAACTATGGTAATAACATAACTTTTCTTAAATTGGTTGCTTTTTAATTTGATTAGTATCACTTAATTGGTTTCATTTCTTTGTTATTGATATTGTGGATGCGAAATTTTTTCCTATTATATCCTTCAGAATGAAACATTAATAATTTTTTCCTATCATATCCTTCAGAATTAATATAAATTACTTTTAAATGACTTTGTTTATAGGCAATGGCGGATCAAAATGTCGAAAACCGCTCAAGCAACGGGTTCCTCATACATTAGGGGCTAAGACAATTGCGAGAAAGCAACATGAGATGGTATCATATCTCATTTTTTCTATTGTTTGAAAATCATAGAAAATGGTTTAACTATATTTATATGGTGATACGATTTAGGAAGAGCGAGATGGGCGGACTTATACTAGAGCGAGATATGTATGAAATTGCTCATAAAAATCAACTGTGATTTTGTTAATGATGAAGCAAGACAAAACCATGTAAGTCCAATATCATATATGTATAGCTATGTTTGATTGCAACATATCATATTATTGGGCACATCGTAAAATCTTTATGTCTTTCTTCAATACATGTAGGAAAAATTACAACAAGCGCTTCTTGAGGGTTCTTCCGAGCATGAAGCCTTTATTGAAGTTTTCGGAAAGAACATCCCGGTATAGTCGAGGCATGGGACTCGGTGTAACACCAACTCGACTCTCTGAAAGCAGTTCTCGTTCTCTGACGATGATTCATATGATTTTCAAGCTAATGAAAAGATGTCACGAATCAGAGTCAAATTGATTCTTTACAAGCACAAGTTGTTGAGGTTGAAAGTTTAAAGGCAAAAGTCTTTGAAGTTGATGCTCTAAAGGAAAAAGTTGCTGAATTACCTCTTTTGAAGGAACAACTTGCTTTTGTTATGCAACTTCTTAAGCAAAATCCGGTGAGACAATATTTGTCTTAATGCATTAAGTAATGCTTATTGATCCAATGGAAAAGTTGCTAATTTTAGGCATGTTTGTTCCAATAAAACTATGGTAACATAATTAACTTTTCTTAGTTCCTATCATGATTATTTATGACGATTACTGCTTGATTGGTTATGAAGTCAATTATGGTGCATTTTTCATTGGCACATACTCTTGTTATAAATGGGGTGAGCACACTGACACATACTCTTATTAGATGACTGGTTTCTGGTTTGTCCATCTAAGCCTATTTTAAGCTGTTTCTGGTTTTTGAATGACTGGTAGCAGAGTTGTTTCTTCTCTTAAATGAATTCAGTTTGTGTGATGATATGCTGAATTATATGGAATTGGACTTTAGTGAAGTTCTCAAAATGATATACGTAAAACATAGAAAAGGAAATCCAATATTTATTACTTGCAGTTGCAGGAATTCACCTAAGATGGTTGTGTATCCTTTTTCTTCTTTAAAGAGAGACTCTGTTTCTGTTTGTGGTTTAATCTGGAAAATATCAGAGTGGGGTAGCTATGGGAGGTGGTAGTGGTCAAAGTATGGGAGAGTTTGTGGTTTGGATTGTAATGTGAAATGGAGAAAACATATATGTCAGGGAGGTTAAGATAATTAAGAGATTTTAATTAATTATTCATATTATTAATTGTCTTATTGGGAGGTTGTGAAGTCAACAATAATTGTTCATTACTTGGGTTTTAGTTTTGGCTACAATATTGATTCTAACTTCATTTATGGCTCTTTTTTTCAGTCGCTTAACTTGGAATCACAAGATGATTTGAGACGCTCTTCTGGTGCCAGTCATACAGGACAAAATGAAGCAAGCCCATCCCGTAGGACATCTAGATAGATGATTCTATTTGGTTGTATTTTGATGTTATGAACTAGTTTTGCTAGTTGGTTGTACTTTGATTTTATGAACTAATTAAGTCGGTTGTACTTTGATGTTATGAACTAATTTAGTTGGTTGTATTTTGGTGTCATGAACAACTAGATTTGGATGTATGAACTAAATTTGGTTTCTAGAAGGCTGTATGTGATTTTGGCATAATTGTAGTTTCTTTAATAGGTACAAGTTGGGTTAGAAAGGTACAGAAACAAAAATCAGGTTTAAAATTTTAAAAAAAAATTATTTTTTTAACAACCGCCGCTAGTGTTGGTGGGAAAATTTTGGCGCGTAGCTTTGCGACATTTAATAACCGCCGCTAGTGTTGGTGGGAATTTTTGGCGCGCACATTGGCGGCAGTTATGAACCGCCGCGAACCTGTTTGAAGAAAATTCAAAATGCTTGTTGACGGCAGTTGCGAACCGCCGCCAAACGTGCGGCGGTTTGTCAGGCGATTCTTGGAACCGCCACCAAAACAACTCGACGACGCTAGAAATAACGGCGCTGCGAGCAACGCCGCCGCCAAAGATAAATCCACGGCGGTTAGAACCGCTGCGCCGCTCTCACTTTTAACCGCCGCCGTTCCTTCGTTTCTATGTAGTGAAAATATCCAAGTAAACATATAAAAATGCTGCAGGACACGCGGTAGTCGGTAAAGTCATTAGAACAAAGACCTTTGCCCAAGCATTTCTTTTGTATTGATTTGCATCTTTGTTGTACAACCCTCCTATGTCTTTGCACCCAATCATCCCCAAGCAAATCCTTGGCTTGGACTAAAATAAAAGAAAATTTGGAGAATAATAACTTTCATCCACTGCGGATAGAACAAAACTAATTCCAAGAAATCAATAATATAACTAAAATATGTCGAAGACATACCTTCGAATCGATCCGACAATATAATGAATATTGTTCATGAGAAAAAGATGTGTCAATGCAGGGTCTTTATATTGCTTTGATTTACCATCCAGATTTCACAATTCCCTCATGCACAGTAATGATAAATTATGTCAACAAAACATGACCCTTTTTTTATAAATAATAATTTTAAAATCGCTTCGCCATTTTTACGCAAAGAAAGTGGGAAATGAAATTAACAATTGCTTAGCGTGAAGAGAATAACAAGTACTTAGGCTTATGTAATGTAATGTAATGTAACTGACCTTTCCTTTGGGTGAAGCAAACCAGAAGTAAATGAGAACATAGGAGAACTCAAGAACAATTCCAACTCCATTAACTGTAACAAGAGGAAAAAGAGATACCTTCTTCAACTAAGCATGCACATAGAAGAAGTGCAGATCCCCATAATTGTCCTTCTTGTGCACGCTGTATACATGAAAATCCATATCAATAAGGCCAACCAAAACAAGATGCGCAAATCATATTCGAGGCGAAAGTTGGCAAATCTTATTACATAAGTCATTATATGTTTTATCAACTAAACAGAGATGATAGGTTCTGGGCAAAAATATGACTAGTGGAGATGAATGAAATGAAAAATTGCTTACACCTTTGTTCTCTAAATTGCGAGGTAATGGTGGCAACTTTCCATTCTGAGCAACTGAAAATATTAATTTCACTCATCATGTCATCCAATATCAATCATAAAACAGAATATAATCAAGCATAATCAATGAAAAATCCTTCACTCACCATCAATTGCCTCAAAGACTTTGCAAGTCGCTTTATGATGATTCATTATAAGATCCTCGAATGAAACAGAAACTCTCGAATAAGATTATATATTGGTGAAGTTATCGATATGTCGGGCTTCCAACGGAACAAACAAGCAAATTATGTGCTATTTTTCAAACTTCGATATCCTCACCGTTGAATAGATATCTCTCTGAAAAAGATTGTGAAGATGAGGCACGAGATTTGATGGAGAGATATTGGTATTAGCGCAGAATCATTGGGAGACTATGCGGTTGGTGAAGAGGCATACATCCAACAAAAGATATACAAGCATTAGTTAGATATCAAAAACAATAATCGATGAAACATCCAAGATAAACCAAAGAAGTTGAATATTCACCAAAAATATTATAAATAAGAAAGCTATGTTTATTTAGAACAAATGATATGTGTATAAACCATTGGTTTGAAATCCACCATCCAATTACCAACACCGCAGATTTCCTCGGTGGTGATCTTGATCCCTATATGTGTGCAATAAGGAGAGAATATCAAATGAGAGGGGGTAAAGAACATAAATGTATAGATGACAACCAATTAGACTATCAACCAACCTTGTGGATCGTGAAGATCGGCGTGAACTTACAGGAATATCTGTGCAACAAATGAAGTTAGTTTGAGTTGTAGATGGTGACAAGTCAATTATAGGGAGGAAAGCATACCTTCACCAGATCTAAATTTTCTCGAGGTCACCGAGAACCGCCCTTTAATTTGCACAAGATTAGCCTTAGATTTATCATCCGGGAATCTCGGAATCCTAACAAAAGTTGGGGAACAACAACCAAAGTCAAAATCGATGTTTAACATTCTTTGGTCCAAAAATACCGTAACTTGCACACACTGAAATGCACATGATAATTGAAATACCTCCAGAGAGGATTTTATTGGAGCCAATTAACTATTTGCCGAAGCTCGGTTAGGAAGCATTAATGGTCCATCAAGCTTGGTGCTCGTCGTACTTCACGATTACTTCTCTCACCTGAAAAGAGGAATTTAGGGTTTTAGACACAGACATACATAATTTTTCTAGCATGACCAGAAACCTAAGGAAATCCTTGTAATCATAATGAGCAAGGTAACAGGCAAAAAACCAATAAGCAAATATGCCACTTCTTGTTTTTCGGATGCTTGATCGTAGCAAGAGATGATTTAGTAAGTTTCCTATCGCCTTCTTTAAGTAGTGATTAAACAATAGAACATGGTTAACAACTTAACACAGTTGACTAGGAAAATTAGAATTTGTGCTGATTTTCTTATACCTCTTAGATATTATATAAGGGATACAAATAAGGAAAGAATAGGTAACAGATTGTTTTTAAACCACAATTGCAAATATCTAGTTTTAATCAATCTCATTTCAAACCATTTCTCTAGATCCATTTCAAATGAGTATGGAGCTTAACAATGAAAAACAATGTCACCTATTTAACACTGCAAAAAATCCATCTTCATAGTGTTCTCACGATTGATATACATATTTTTAGAAAAGAAAAATATGTCAACTGTTAAGTATATGGAAAAATAAGCATAAACGTAGAAAACCAAAACAAAAAAATGGGAAACAAAAATCCATATTTTACAACTGTTCAACATCAAAAACCAAGAAATTTTACTATGAAATTACTACCTTCATTACAATGTAAAGCCTATCAATCTACAAAAGCCAATTGATGAGTAATGTTGCCAAGCCAAATGAACAAAGGGAACCGAACCAAAGCGATAAAGAGCAAGAGATAGTGGTGTTTGCTCGAGTCGTAACCGAACCTCCGCGAAAAGGACTCTCTTCATTGTTTTTACTAAGAATACCGAAAAAGTTAAATCGATGGAGAAAGCGAAGGTTGAAAAGGTGAAATCGAGGAGAAACGAACTTGGATGACATTAGTTCGGGAGTAGAAGCTTGATGACATTAGTGCGGGAACTTCAGAGCATCAACTTAGTTTGAGAGTGCAAGATAAAGAAAGTAACTAAAACGACATTTCAATGAAACCCAAGTTATACCTTAGGATGATCAAGGAAGGTTGAACAAAATTCATAGTGAGCGGTAGGAATTTTAATGGTCTCCGTGGATTGAGAAGGAATCTCGATGGGTCCCATAATCACACCGATCGATAACAACAACAATAAATAAATTAATAAATTAATTTAAAAAAACTCACAAGTTAACTTTGGGAAAAAATGATGGAAAAAATAAAGAGTTGAGGTAGGTACACGTGATTGAACTTCGATTGAGCATATTGGTGAAATCAAAACGCATACCTTCAAAAAGATCCGCTTCAAAGACACCAAAAATCACCAAAAACAAAAGTGTTATGTAATTGAAGGGGAAAAAAGCAGAAATGAAGATTAAATAAGATAAAAGAGAAATGAAAGAAGTGGTTGGGAAGGGACGGACTCATAGCTTCGCGGTGGAGTTCTTCGAAGGGAATGGGGCAAGGAAGGTTGAAATAATCGACTTTCTTCTCATCGACTTTGGTGTCATCGGCGGTGGGAATAGGAGGAACCATTGTAGCCATTGTTAGGGGAATCAGAGAGAATGAGAGAGAGAGGATGAAATGAAATGGGATTCTTCTAAGTTTATCTCTATGGGAGGGAGACTGAAAGAGGTTAGGGTTTTAGTTTCTTTGAGAGTGAGAGAGGGAGACTCAAAGAGGATGTTGCAGTGGAGGAACGGTGGTGTTGGGTGGTGGGGTGTTGGGTGGTGGGTCGTGCCGTCGTGGGGTGGTGGGTCGTGCGATGAAAGGTCTCGAGACGGAGAGAGTAAGAGAGGGAGAATGAAATGAGAGAGTGGGAGTGAAAGGTCTCGAGAGTGGGAGAGAAAGAAAAGTGTGTTTGTAGTGGGTTGCCACGGACTTGCCACGGCATCTCCGTGGCAAATTTCTGTCCTTTCACAAGTCCGTGGCAAACCCGTGGCAAAGACCAGCGGGAAATTTCGCGCCCTTCTTTTTTACGCGTGCCGTCGCAAATCTGTGGCAAATTACTGACGGAATAAGCTCCGTGGCAAATACTGGTGGCTAAAACAAGTTTTTCTTGTAGTGATTCTTGTGGCATTGTCTGCATCACATAAAGCTCATCAAGAAGATATAAGTCAGCATATATCTAAGTGTGATGCTAGGAGGAGGCTCTATGAAACTGGGGAAGGAAGTTCAGGAGTTATAAATGAGGCTGTTCTACTAGAAATTTTAAGCAAGTGGAGTATTCCCCAACTAAAGCTAACAATTTTGAGTTGTAAACATATTTATGGACATGACTACATAAAGGTATTAATAAGAATCAACTATATATCTTTTATCAAAACACCCACTACCAAAAATACCAAACTACCCTTCTCTTAAACTAACTTTTTTTTCTATCTTACTTTTTATCACTTTTCTCTATCAATAAGTTTTATTTAATCTCTACGGGAAAAATTACAAATTGGAAAATTTGAAACTTAATAAGATTTTGTTTTCTAATCTCTATGGGAAATTTTACATTTTCCTGGTAAATGTTCCCAGGGTATTGTTTAGACTAACTCAATTACAAGTTGAAATATTTTGTTTATCTACTTTAAATTAGTATTGATTTTCACGGAGTAATATTCAGACTAATTGAATTATGTCTAAGTCTATTAATAAAAATAATGCGATAACACTTGTGCGTATGCACGAGTATACTGCTGAGTATATATATGATAGGCCGCAAGTGCACGGTTCTATCGCGTAATAAAAAGTATCGATCCCACAGAGACTTTTGTGATTACCAATTTCTTTTTTAAGTGGTGATTAGCTAAAAGGAATGATTTTAGTAGAAGAAGTGATTGTTTGATCTAAAATTCAAAAATTAAAATAATCTCGGGTTATAGTTTCATCACAACAATGAGGAACCAAAAATAATTCTTTAGATCATTCACCAAATTATATAGTAATGTATTTCAAAGACAAGGCAGCGAATATAACTAATGTCTCATTTCAGAGTACAATAGCGTGTTTTGAACTAACAATCAAGCCTCTCATGGTTGATTGTCACCAAAACCCATTAAGCATAACACCTTTATAATGTCTCAAGAGTTTCAAAACTATTCTCATGTTTTGATTCCCTTGTCTAATTTCATAGTTCCAACGTCAAACTTCACCTCTCGGTACCTCGTTTGATGTTTAAAATAAGATTTGAAGGACAATAAAATTAGATTGAAATATAAAACAATTTGGAGTGGAGAATAGTCTTGGGAATTACTAGGGACCTATCATTGGATTACTCTCAATAACCCAAGACCAAGTTTCTACTCACTCATAATTGAAAAGTAAATTGCAAGAATAGTAATTGACATAATGTAAATGACTGAAGATAAAGAGCAGAAAATAAGAACAAAAAACTAAAGTGCAGAAAAATTAAAGAACAAGAAATAAAAGATGAAGAGAAAATTGCATAAACTTAGATTAAACTTTAGAGAAATTTTGCAAGTGATCAGGTTTTTTTTTACAAGTGAAGAGAGAGCCTTTATATAGCCTATGATCAGTAGACAATCACATAAATTCACAATCATGGCCATAAAAACCCACTAAGAAGAAGAATGGATCGGCTTTGTAACTGAATTTTGAGTAGTAGGAAGGTCGCACGGGTCGTGCTCAACAGGCGCACGGGTCGTGCTCACTGTTCTCAAATGTTATTTTGCTGATTTTTGAAGGCGCACAGGTCGTGCTATCTTGCGCACGGGTCGTGCTTGGTTTCTGACTTTTTTATTTTCTTTATTTTCTTGTTCCTCCTTTCATGCTCTTTTGATCATTGCTATTCTTTCATCCAAAATTTCTCTTTTTCTCCACTTTTAGTCCTGAAGACACAAAACTAACATTTTGTAGTAAAATAGCTTCAAAATAGAACTAAAATTCCACAAATTTTATTTAATTCGAATACTAAAAACACTCTAAATTTTGACTTATCAATATAGTGCTAGTATGCTATAGTAATATGCTCCTTCTCCCCATCAATCCATTTAATGTATTTTAATTATTTGATAGATTTGAAATTTGTTTTATTTACCTTGAATGCATTTTATGTTTTAGTTTATAAAGGGGGGAAACTATGGCCAATTTGGTAAAGCTCTATTGGTGGTTGTGTAATGTTTTTGCAATCCAGCTCACTATTATGCAAAGGTGACCGTTTTGTGATCTATTCGTTTTCAAATTCATTTTAGAGTGATGACCCATTGCAGTCTCTGACAATTTTTTTATGTGACAAATTGGCTAAAGAGAATTTTTTTTGGACAAATTAGGCCCTAATATTATCAAAACTGCGGGGGGATTAGCTTATCCCAACTTTGAAAATATCATGGACTAATTTGTCCCAAAAAATTGTTAAGGCCCAATTTGTCATGTAAAGAAATTGTATGAGTCTAAATTGGGCTTTTACTCTTGTTTTTAGTGAAATATTTTAGGATGAGATTGGTTAATTAAAAAGTACTTACAATTTTGGTTAATAATGGTTGGCAGGAATTGTATACAAGCATCAAAAGGGATGTAAGAGACATTAGAAAGCAGGAATTTTCAAGAACACTAGTAAGCAGGGCTGATATAGACATGGATGATATTAGAAAGGTTTTCAAGGAAGAATATGATAATGAACTTGCTGATGTTATATGTGAATGCATTCCACTGGAGACTATCCTTGGCTACAAAGTCTTCTACACCCTATTAAGTGGTTCGATTCTAAACATTGAGCGAATCATCAATTTAGTGTTTGAAATTATAGGAATCGGGCAATATTTGGTATGTGAAACTCAAACATTTCGATCACATTAGTCCCTAACAGACAATTTCAAGAACTAATTCCCATTTTATGCAGATCTGCCCCCTTATAACACCTGATCGACCCCTCCTCTTCCTCTAATTCCCATTTTATTTCATTTCTCATTTCATCTCTCTATTCTTTTCTTTACATTTCTCTCCACCATTTGTATCAAAGTTATTTTCTCTCCTTCTCTACTCAACACCTTCGGGACCTTCCCAAAGACCTCCAAGGTAAGCATTTACTCAACATTTCTCTCCACCATTTGTATCAAAGTTATTTGTATTTTTTAAATTTTTAATATGTTTTTTTACAGAAAATTTTTAATATGTTGAAATACATTTTTTTGAAACAATATGTTGAAATACTAAAAATCGTAAAATACTAAAAAGGAAATGAACAATATTTTACTTCCACTTAAATGCTCATCCCATAATATATTACTAATCAAAGTAACTTTCGAAAGTGTTAATTATAAAGTTAATACTTAAAATTCATATAAAACATTGTATATAAGATATTTTTGATCAAAATTTTATATTACATATTAATTATCATTTCATATATTATTATATAAAAAAATACTGCCATCCAGTTAATGTACGTATATTTATTTATATCAAGATGATCATTTTATTTAACATTTTAAAAAATTTCAGCTAAAAACGTCTCCATTTTAATTATAGATTTGTTTTTTTAATATGTTATTTCTAATCTAAAAACGTCTCCACCAATTACTACTCATTTATTTCGCTTTTAATGAATTCCATACCTCAGTTATAATGTTAAAACCACCAATTAAATTTGAAAAAAAAAATCTGATTCATATGCATCTCTTTTCATACAATTGCGCATAATTAACTAGCTCCGAGATGATTTGTCAACACCAAACAGGTTCGGTAACAATAAATCCACATGTCAGACACTAATTGGTTTCACATTTCCACGTAGACCTCCTAACCTAAGGTACCATCCGTTCTTAGTTACAAAATCAGATTTTGACCATTTCCCTATACAATTACTTGACTCAAAAGCATTTAATTCCTTCCCACTTCCATTGCAATCCATCAATAGCTAAATAAATGCTTTAAATCCTTCCCACTTCAATCGCAAATCATCAATATCTTTTTTTGTAACTTTTTATTTAAAAAGATATTTTTCTGTTTTTTATTAAACCACCTAAAAATCATTTTTTTCAAAAATATTAATTAAGATATTAGTTCGGAATTAAAAATTTTATTTTATTAAATCTCTTTTATTATGAGTTTTTAACTTACATTATATCACATAATTTATAACGGGTTTTTATCAATGAGTCATAAACACCTATTATTTATACTGGCAACTTCATACACATATTCAAAATTATATCAAGAACTTCGTGTTAAAATATCTTTTGGATGCGTTACCAACAAATTGCAAATATATATTATCAGCTAAACATATTATATACACCTATTACAAGAATAATTTTTCTTCTTCTTCTTCTTCTTCTTCTTCTTCTTCTTCTTCTTCTTCTTCTCACTATTATTTATTTGTGATCTTATTTTATGTTTTATCTCATTTTATGTTTTATCTCATTTTCTATTTATTTATCATTGTTGATGAAAGTTTCTTATATAACTCCTCTAGAACGATAAATTAATTATCCATGCATCCCTGAAGGATTGCACAAAGAAGGATTGTAGTATAATTCCTGAAGAACTATGTATCATTGTTTATGACATAGATCTTAAAGAACTTAAAAAATTTAATATCCAAGCATCCCTAAAGGATTATGGTATAGTTCCTGAAGAACTAATGATTTGGTAATCAAGTATCTTTGTAGGATTGCACAAAGAATGATTTTATTTATCATTGTCTGTGAAGATTTGTGATAGTTCTTGAAGAACTCAACGAAAGAAAATATTCAAGCATCCTTGAAGGATTGCTCAAAGTATGGTTTTCTTGATTATCATTGAAGAAATTTTGTGGTATAGTTTCTGAAGAACTAATGAATTGGTAATTTAAGCATCATTGTAGGATTGCACAAAATACATTTTTCTTTTGGCAATCTCTTATGGAGATTTGTGGTCAAGTTTATGAAGAACTATACATTTGGACTACGACTAAAATCTATAAGATCTACTTGATCTTAGTATATATTGAAGTAAAGGAAAAGACATGTAATTTATGTCTCAAATATTATCATGAATTAGCAAAATGAGAAAATATTTTCAGAAAGATATTATGAATCAAGATTATGTGATATGATGATTGTAAAGAATACTAATTTATGTCTCACAAACCACTCAATGAATTGAAGTTCATTCCCAGAAGTGAATGAATCACATTATAATTTTGGTACAAGAAAAGTTGTGGTGATGACCATTGATGTTGTATATGATATCATTATCTTATTTAAGTGTCATTTGTATCATTTGTGATTGTGACATTTGTTATTCTTGATAGTGGTTTAGTATCTTATGGAAAAATGTAATTTTCCTTCTTTCTTTTGCTTGGAATTCCAAATAAAATTGTTGCATGAAAAAATATAATTGAAGGCTCCGGAAGAGCTAATATACTGTTATCTGGGGGAACGAATTTATAGATTGAGAATGCATTATATTCCCCTAAGTCTCGTAGAAATTTATTAAGTTTCAAAGATATGCATATAAATAGAAATCATATTGAAACGAGAGATGAATGAGATATTGAATATTTTTATATAACGAGACATATTTTGATAAAATAAGTGTAGTGGAAAAATTGTCTACTTTTTCCTTTGATTTGTACTACACTTATATATTTGCAATTGAAGCACATGTTGTTGTAAACCAGAAGTTTACATATCATAATAATTTAGTTGTTGGCAAGATCGGTTGGGTCATCCCGAGTATATTATGATGCGAATAATGGTTAAAATTTCTATGTGAACTTGTATTGAAGAACCAGTAGTTTCTTCAATCTACTAAATTTTGTGTTCAATAATTTCCAAAGGAAATTGACAATTTGAGAATAATAAGGCTCTCATATTTCTAGAACTGATATAATATGATATTTGTAAATGTGGACCATTTAGATATTTGTGGTTTTAATTGATGCATCAACTAGATGGCCACATATATATTATATATATTTGTCGTCATCTCACAACCAGTAGTTTGTGAGATTGTTTGCTCAACTAATTTGAGTAAGAGGTCATTATGTGAATTACCTTGAAAGCATATGATAAGTATTGCATGTCTATTAGAATTGATATTGGATATCACACGTTATACGTTCATTCATAAAATGGTCTTGAAGAACCATTCTTTAGACGTCTAAAGTTAATTACATGACCAACAAGTTATCACAACTCTTCCCCTTTACATTTGGTTTTTGGTCACGAACTTAATATTTCCCATCTTAGAAATTATGGATGTGCAATGCACTATGATGGATCCTAAAAGAATTTTGGAAATATATATTGGATATAAATATCCATGTATAATATAGTATATTGAGCCAACAATTGGAGACTTGTTTATAGTCTATTTTGATGATTAGATTTCCCAACATTAGGGGGAGAGAATAAGCAGCTGTAAAAAGAGATCAGTTGGAATGAATTATCATTATCTAATATTGATCCACAAACTAAACAATGTGAACTAGAAGTTCAAAAGATAATTCATTTGTAAAGTTTAGCAAATTATCTACCAAATGCATTCACTAATCCAAAATGTGTGACCAAATCATATATGTCAGCTGCTAATGCTCCAATAGAATGGATGTCCCGATTGGACCATCTAATATTGCAAATGAGTCTCAACAGCGCCTGAAGCGTGGTATCGGTTCCAAAGATAAAAATCCTCGAACAACAAAAGGAGCTAAAAAAATGGTCCAAGCGAGGATATAGAAACTCTAAAAGAATATTCAGACATAATTGACATTACAGTTCCAGAAAACTGATCAGGTACCTGAAAAGTTATGAAATTAATGAGATCTCAATGAATTATGTCAAGAATGAAATACAATGGAACCGAAACGAAGTCAACGTTGATGATGTTTTTACTAAATATAGCTCTAAATGTGATAAATAGTATTGAGGATCATGAACCAAAGTCTACTAAAGATTGTAGACAATGTGAATTGGCCAAAATTGAAAGATAAGCAGAATGAGAATGGTGAAATTGTGAGATACAAAACTCGACATTTTGCTCAAGGATTGAAAACTTTATATTGTAAGTGCCAAACTAAGAAAGATAATTTCATATTTGGAATAATTTCATTTTTTCATATCTGGATTCATTGTCGAGACTCGAGGTGGTTGTGGCAATGAGCTCCCCACTCTTGAAGATTTGAGACAGGTAATTTCATTTTGTCAAACTTATTCTTCCTCCCCGCCTCCTAATAAAATAAAAATGAGAAGATTAACGATCAAAATCTAATGTGGAACCATGAAGTTGTATGCAATGGGTGAGTTCTGAGAATGTATGAGTTTGTGGAGGGTAGTACAAACAATGGATCAATTTGAGATGTTTTTCTAAAGCAAACATAATATTATATATGAATAAACAACTGAGCTCAAGGGGTATTCAACCCAAAACAAGCAAGAGAAAATTGTACTCAAATTAGGAGGGGATTCTCATCAGTTTAAATGAACTGATCAATATTTACATATTGGTTTGGATTCAATCCTTCCGATTGTTTATTATTTTGATTTGATTTTGATTTTGATAGTTTGGGTTTGTTGTTAATATAAGAGTATTAGCTAATATGCCTATAATTAATCTATTAAATTAAAGACTGGAACAAAAAATCTATACTAGAACTCTATCCTTTTAAAGTTTCTGTAGAGCCTTGGTATACATAACTATGTGGCTAATCTAACATTTGAGCCGCAAAATATTGGTAATATTATAAGAATGTTTGTTCATTTTTAATTCATATTTTCATGTTTCTCCATTTTGAAGAATAAACTTTATATGAAGAGAAGGTTTATTCTTTGTAACTTTGGAGGAGTCAAACATGTTATTGTCATATCACATTTGAAATCCAACTTCTCAAGAACTTGGCTATTCTAATGCCAATAATGGAGATTGAGAGCTGTTAAAATTTGTTTCAACTTAAAAGATCAAAGTTTTTGCACATGTTGTATCTTTATCTTTCGTACATTGAAAGACTGCTCAATCCAAGACTTAGTTGTTTGCAAATCAAATGGACTATATGGCTACGATTCACTATCTCACCTTCTCGCTTCTCACAATAAAAGCACTCTCATCGAGTTGCAATATTATGTCTCAATTATTTTGTATTTTAGCAAACATCCATATGTGTTGTTTAAAATTAAGTGATTCACAAATGTCATACCAAAAATCATTTTCTATGATATTCTTAAATAAACAAAGTTAAATTTATAGAATAAATATATATATATATATATATATATATATATATATATATATATATATATATATATATATATATATATATATATATATATATATGAACATAGATATATTACGTAACATTAGCAGTTTCATAGACGACGCCGTATAAAAAAACCCATATAAATCACACAATGCATGAACTTCACTCAACAATATTTTTTTACTTTCCAAACCCCAAAGACAAATTTTACGCTTAGAAGAGATGTATACCCGTGCTGGCACGGGTGATACATACTAGTAATTTCATATGTTAAGTTAACAACAACTTACAATTTCTAGAATGCCTTTGGTGATTCATTCTTCTAACATCTATAGTAATTAGCAATCATACTAGTTGAGTGAGGTGTAATATATTTATATATGCTTTTTTGTGGTTTTATTGTGAGTAGCATGCACTGAAGAAAAAAAAATTAGCTTAATTACTTGTAATAGCAAACGGTTGTATAAATTAAATGGGCTATTGCTTTTCCCACGCCCCCTTCTACTCAAAACACACCCCACAAGGGTGTGAAAAGACCAAAAGACCAGCCAAAACCTCTTTTTTCACGAAATTTCACCTGTTCGAACACGGGCCTTCGAACAGGTTCGAATGACATCGTTCGTGTGTGTTAAATATTGACATCACACTCTCTTTGGGCGTTTTTCACCTGTTCGAGTGAGGTCATGCGAACCTGTTTGCATGACCTTGTTCGAACTCGTTCGAACGACATCGTTCGAGTGTGTTAAATATTGACTTCACACCCTCTTGTGCGTAATTTCACCTATTCGAACGAGGTCATTCGAACGTGTTCGAACAAGGTCGTTCGAACGGTCTTTAAACACGTGAAATCAATGGCCATTAAATGTGACAATGGAAAAAATTATGCCTCTTTTTAAGAAGCAATCTTGCAATCTTTAATATAATTATGTGTAAACCACATAGCTACTTTTGTTATTATATCTTTTTGGCTGCTTCTTTTTTTTTGACGCAAAAGATCTAATTCATTTCATTAAAAATAGTAGCAGAGATACATGCTGACATATCAAATAAAGTATGGGAAGTGGCTGAGAACAAGGCTACCCCCGCTAAGGTATGAGTCACCTTGTTAGTCGCTCTCCTAGAGAACTCCACATGAGAGTTTACAGAGAAAAAACCAAAGGACTCCCTACAATAGTTTAAAATACAACCATAGTCAGAAGTAATAACGGGAGCTTTATTAAAGTCATCCACAACGATTTTAGCATCCAACTCAAAAATGACATTCCGGTATTGAAGTTCCCGCATCCAATCAATAGCCACTAACAATCCAAGAGCCTCACCAATGTAGACATCAAGAAGAGGTGCAACAGTATGGAGTTTTGCAGTCACAAAGTTTCCAAGTTCATCCCAGACACACATTCCAATTCCAACACGGTTACCATTCGTATCAAACGCCGCATCAATATTGCACTTAAGGAAATTATGGGGTGGTTGAGACCAAGCAGAAACTGCAACATCAGTGTGCTGCATAACTGGACCAGTAGCTGGCTTCGAATTGCAGATCTGCAAAAAATGAAGACCTAATCCTAATGATCGCAGCATAAAATGAAGACCCAATCCTAATGATCGCAGCAGCAGAATCGCGATTGTTGTTCCAGATTAAGTTATTATGGCTTGACCAAATGCTCCACAAATTCATGGCCCAAGCAAGTCACAAATCCCCATTAAGTTACTGCAAAACATTAAAAAACCAAGATTGGACAGAAACTACAGCTGCAGATTCTCGTGCAATTATCGAGCCAATACTGAGGGCCATCCAGCAAGTTGCAGCAGTCGTACAATTAGCAAAAATATGGAGACTAGTTTCTGCAACATCCCCACAGAAAGGACACTCCGCAGGCATGTCCAGGCCCTGTTGAAGAAGGGTATCACGCGTAGGGAAACAGTTTCTAGCTAGTTGCCACAAGAAATTTTTGACTTTTGGCGGGACTTGTAATTTCCATAAAACACTCCATGACCCATCTACCAATAAGGCAGCGTTATTGCTACTAGTAGTTGTAGCAAGCCGGTACGCACTTCTAACCGAGTAAATACCACTGCGCTCACCTTTCCAAGTCAAAACATCACCTTGGACACAAGAGAAAAGGGGGGGGGGGTATTCATCACGGCCAAACAAGGAGGCTCATTCCAACACTTCTTTTCAGGGATTACCAAGTAGTCAACACGGAGTAATAAAATATTCATGTGATTCTAGAGTTGGTCAACATAGGGTCTACTTGTCAATGACTCAGCAAACGATTAATAAAATATTAAATAAATGAGAAAAAGGTCTAGATTAGTTGTCAATGTTGTCTTTATTTTAACTTCTTCAACTAAGAAGTTAATGGAACTAGCCCTACGACCCGTCCGATGGACGGGTTGACTAACAATTTCTTAAAGAGTAAACCTCTAAAGAAAAGAAGCATAAGAACAACAATAAATAACATCAAACAAAATCTAAGTTATTTTTTTGACTAAAAAAATTCTAAGTATTAGAAAGATATCACATTTAAAGAAAAAAATCACACATATTAGATCAAGTCATAACAGAAACAGCTTAAAGTTGGAGCATAAACAACAACCTAATCACACATATTAGATGAAGTCATAACACAATCAGTTTAAAGTTGTAAAATAAACAACAACCTATAATAACATTATCCATATTCTTCGAATGTAACCATAAAAACTTAATCCATAATACCGTCTTACCGATTCGAGGAATTAGTCTCTAGAGTTGCGCGTAGAGGATACCAGGTTATACAAAAAAAATTTACACATAAAAACTTAACTCATAATTAAAAAGAAAAGAAGACACCATAATTGAAAAGTGAAACACGTACGTAGGTCTCATACAGAGACTGATTTAAAAGTAAATATCAATTTAATTATGCTTCTAATACTTCTTGATGCAAACTTATCTAAATAAAGAAGAAAATACTAATTTGGACATATAATTTTTTTTCAAGATTTTAAAGTACCCCAAAACACACTGCCTAGAATAACACTTTATGTATTTTGCCATCAAATTGTTTTTCCATCAAATAGATTATTGACGAACGAAGTATTTCATTAGTTAAAAAAATTTCTGTATACTAAAGTAACCCACAACACACTGTCTAACATTTCACGTTACGCGTTTTGCTACAAATTAATTTTGTCCCCACCAAGTACACTAAAGCACACTATTTAGCATCCCACTTTAAAATATAAAAATATAAAAAAAATGTAGATTAGTTATCGGTAAAACTCTGTTGGGAGGATATAACCACACACGTTGTCAAAACTGAGTACTCGTGGCCAGCCAACTTCTCCGGTGTACATAAGTCATCGATAAAGCCGATGAAAACTGCACACTAATGAGATGGTAACAAAAAAAGTAAAAGAAAGGGGAAAAAAGCTAAAGTTAAAAAAAAAGACAATTGGCCAAAAAATTGGAAGTCAATTGGCCAAAAAATTATTCCCCCATAAATTGAATATGCATGCCAAGCCGCATACATGTTTTAGATATCATACCAGATCATCTTGTGTTAAATACTTTTTTAATTATAAATATTTATATTTTTTGTTTAGATCTTATAGACTATTTTAGTCCTGAACTACATGCTTTTAGTCTTCAAAATATGGAATAAAAAGCATGTAGTTTTATAAGATGTAAGAAATAAAATATAGATAAAACATTTCTATGGAGTAAATGTAAAAAATGATAATTTTACAAGGACTAAAACATCATATTTTCCCACTTATTTTTATAGATAAAATACTAATGGTTAATTGATATTAGGAAGGAGAAAGGTTAGTTTCGAGAGTTACCTATTGAGAATATTTTGGCTTCACCACACTTATGAGAGAAGAGAGAATGATTTTCTATTGTTTGGTTGAAGTGAGAGAGAAAGGGAATAGAGAAAGAGAGAGGAGAGAATGACTTTTTATTGTACTAAGTGTATACCTTTGATTACATTACACTATTCTATGCTTATCAAAAAGAATATTACACTGTTTGTGGTTAAGAATAAGATCAATAGATAAACGCGCATTGAGATACAAATAAAATCCTTTACATTGTATTAAAGTCAACTTTCAAGAAACTGTTGCCTAGGGGCTCAAATATTAATGATGGTCTAATAACCATGTTTAAGGAGATGTGCAATGCCAGAATGGTAGCAATGACTATATTAAAAAAAATACCTTTTCGTTCTTTCAATGTTGTATAAGCAACCTTGGTTGCACTCGTTTCTGCCTGCTTCTTGGATTTAGCTTCTTGTCCAGTAAAAAGCTCCCCTTCTACCTCAACTTGTGACACGAAAATAGGCATGTGAGCCTCACCAGATTTTTGGGTAGTATAAAGTGGAAAACGAAATCCTTCCTTTTGAACTACTTCTTGTAAGAGATTCTTGTACAATCCACTATTATAATGAAATTTGTAGACAATAATAAGGATTTCAGCAGACCAAACAAAAGAGGCTATAAAATAAAAAAATTATCTAGTAGACCACAAGTTATTAAAAGACTAGCCTCTTGAAGTCCACTCGGTGATAATGTCATCAAAGCGATTTCAGCAGTTGCATGTTCAGCATCCTTTAATGTAGAATAGAACTTAGGACTCTCAAAGGTTTGTCCATCAATTGTGACTTTAGACTTGAACCGCATGGCATGAGAAGGACCCTCCCACTCAGAAGTATAAGTTGGAAGACTAAAGTTTCTCTTATGGGCATAGGATTGCAGCTGGTTCTTGTACACATGCAGCATACCTATGAAAAAGTTGAATGTCAATTAAATGTCAAAAAGTCATAACTCATAAGTAATACTATCATTGTGATTCATCATTAATTAAAGGAGACAATGTCATTATAGAGAGAGGATAAGCAACAGAAAGATCAAATGTGTTATGTTGATTATCAACTCCTATCATATCGTACTTTCTCGGTTTATTCCATTATGGTCTGGTTGATCAATGCATCCAACATCAGGACTGTTGCCAGATGAACCTGTAGGTCCAACGTACAAATCACATATTTTTGCTCTCTGCCCATTGCTTTTGGTGCTGGGTCTCACACTGCCACTGCACATTGCACATCCTTTTGTTCAAGATCGTGCAATGAGGCTACTCTGTCACTCACACCACACATCACCCTGGTGTTAGCCTGCATTTTAGACAGGCTCAATTAAATGCAGTCAATGAGGTTTAACTCATTACTTCAAGGAAAGACATTGATTTCGATTTTGAGTTTTGACATTGAGAAGTGTTAAGATATATGGTTGTATTGAAAGAAGTTCGACACGACTTTGGACTTGAAGATTCGAAGACAATAATGTCGACAATGAGAGGATCTGAAGACTAGTGATGGATTAGAGTTAATTAATTTGTCGAGGTGATGACAGTTACATTAGTAGCCATTGTCGAAATGACATTGCAGTTACGCTTTTAAATGTTGTCAGCAGTTATCTTTTTCTCTCTTAGTATAAATCGTAGTTTTTCATAGGAAAAACGGGTCACAACTACACATATAGAATTCTTACACTCAAACTTTCAAATCAGAGAGAAAAACGAGTTACAGAAGCAATGTATGAACTTGTGTACCATTCTTCGTTTACTCAATGCTATTTAAATTCGTTTTCTTAAACATTCTTGTACTTTACTTGTCTTTCTGCACATTCTACTCAATTTCCTATCCATTCGAAGTAATTTCGACAGTTTCAATACCTTTGAAATTGGCAGTTATCTTCAACGTTTTATAAATAACTGTAAGAACATTTATCAATTTCTGGAAAAACACTGCATAATATGTCTTAAGATTTACTAGTTGATTTTGCAAGTAACAAATTTTAAACTAGTGATTGTTTACAAAAAATCACGATAAACACCTAGTCCCAACTTTTCTTGAGTTGTTAAAAGTTTCACACATCCTTCAAACATAATAATTATATGGACTTCATGGTTGTACTTGTAAACAAATCACCTTCAATTTGCAATTTCGACATTTGTCTTGTGCTAGTAGACAATGACCTTTTTCTTGCCTGATGGGGCACTTACTACGGTTGAAGACATATCACTTGTCGTAGAAGCAAATTTTTTGCTATCAGAAGATGAAGGAAAAGTCTTGCCATCTGAATAATCTGATAAGTAAAAAATGTTTGAGCTGCCATATGGACTTCTGACTAATGACAATCCTTTCTCTACTATAACAAGATCAGAACATAAATCAATGCATTGCAAAATAATAAATAATAAAGGCATCTCATAAACTATGCACACACTTTTATACATTTTGAAATTCAACTACTTTTTCACAATGCACATACTCGCACGACAATTTAGTCCCTATCTTGCCATAAACTATTTCCACTTTTACGAAATACACTTCAGAGACAAAATATGATACAGGTGAGAATATGCGTAAGGATATGGAAGTTGGTTATGAACATTCTGAAAAAAATTGTTTGGTTGTTATCTGTTGCCTTATGATATATGCATAGATTGTTCAGCAGAAGCATGATTCTTCGGCAAAGGACTGCCCTACCAGCAGGTTGCGACGTGATCACGGTTGCAGTTGAGTATTACACTAAAGAGCTGGTTCTCGACAGCGTTCGAGGACGGTCTGAAGGTTTTAATTTGGCTAGGAAAGCACTGAAGAATTTGGTTGAGTATTGGGAGTCCATGGGGATTGGAAGGGTGGGGGGAGGAAGACATGGTGGTGGTGAGTTTGTAAACTAGTGTTGTTACTTCTCATTGTAAGTGTGATTTCTCATAGATGTTTGATTTACCATCATGCCAACCGCGCCTCTCATATTTTCTATAACTGTTGAAGAATTTTCTAATTATTTGATGTATACTTGCCAATCAAACATATTCATGCTAACCGTTGAAGAATTTTCTTTCCAATCTCTGTCTATCTGACCTTGAAGGAGTATCTAATTTGTAGGTGGAGATCCTCTCAACTTCCTAAAAGAAATGGATGGTCAATTAGTGGATGTATGGTTATCTTCATTTCAAGTAGTTAATAAACTACTATGCCTTCCAAGTTTCATGCCAAAAAAATAGTTGATCAACTACCTTAAACTGGATTTTGTTAAACAGAATCAAAAACCATTGAGATCATAAAATCATTGCTATATTAATAAAATTAGTTAAGGGACGAATAATGCAATTTAATTTTTGAAAATTCTGTGCCTAGAATCTTGTTTTGAAAATCAGCGTCAGTTTTAATGAAATCAACAAATAATTTTCTCCAAGAGAACCTTTGGATAAACACATAGAGGAATACTTCAATCACACACACAAAATGTTCTTAAAGTAAAGGACACAAAATATTTAATTTGGAAAACCCTTTAATACCAAGGAAAAACCATCAGGCTGTAATACCCAAAGTAATAAATAACTACTTTGGCTATTGCATTGTTGGTTGCTCGCGTAGTTTTGATATCTTTGGTAATTGTTGGATTTTAATGCAAGTATGCTTTTGGGATTTGGTATGCTTCCGTCATTGTTCGTTCATTTTATTAATGTGGGCTGTCCATCTAGCTGCAGACATGATTTGATGCTCATCTGGGATTCTGTTCTCTGGGTTATTTGGGACCTGAGAATCAAATGTGTTTTTTTTGGAGGTGTATCTAACTAGTGTGTATAACCCGTGCGATGCACAGGTATACATAATCTTTATTAAAAAGTTTTGAATATTTTCAAAAAAAAAATATATCTTAAAATTGATGTAAAATTGCTTAATGTTTCGATTATATTCAGAAAATTTAGAATTTTTAAAGATATATATTGAATACATATTATTAGTCGTCGAACGTTAATATCTATATCTATGTTAACCTACTTATTTAAATAGTAAAAGTAAAATTATGTATTATGTATTAAATATAATTTATTATTTCTCACTATGTATTTTTTTTATTGCACTTCCCGTCCTATTCCTCAGTCCCAGATTCCCCACACAGGGAATTCACGTCCCCTTCCTCGTCACTACCAATTCCCATAGACTTTGCGGCGACCTTAAAAAATTATTATTTTTTTACCAAAGACCTTAAAAAATTATTAAAATTTATCAAAAACATAAGTTAGGGTCTAGTAAAATTGAAAAAAATATAAAAGTGTGACAAAAAAATAAATTAATGTTCGAATATAAAAATAAAATAAAAATTGTCTTTTTTTATTATTAAAAAATATGAAATAAAGAGTAAAAACATAAAAGTGAGCACTCTTTATTTACTTTTATTGGCAGGAGTGAGCACTCTTTATTTAAAAATGCATATGAAAAGACAAAATATTTATATATAATATAAATTAAGAGTATACATGTAATGTACTTAGCGTGGAAAGCAGGGTCTCAGTCCTTATGCCGAAATTGAGCGCAAGGGGATTTTCTCCCCCCTTCTCCTTCCCCACGGAGTGCAAGTGCAATTGAAAAAATTTAGTTCAAATTTTCAAATACTAATTAAGGTTAGATTTGATAACACAATTCCCAATTTTGAATCTTACTAAATCCCGTATTAGCATTTTGAGTAAATAAGCCTTTTATTTCTCCATATAATTAAGAGTAATCAAATGTTTACCGGTTCCTTATGCATCCAGTTCTTAATTTCAATTTTGAGAAAATTTGGTGTGCATTCAAATAAGCCATTTGTTTTCGCAAACTACTTGGGTCCCTTAACCATTTGGTCATGAGTTTGATCCCTGATTGACGCGTATGGAAAACATATGTTGGGAGAACAACCCTTAAATAGATCTTCGATACCTCGAAAGATTAGTAGATTAGTTTCCACAGTCGTCGTGGAAGATACATTGTTTACAAAAAAAGTACGATAGAGTAATTTGTGCATTCAATTATTAATGTTGAGTCTGATTAAATTTGGTGTGCATTAAGTTCGTTAATTAGTTGAGCAAAGAATCAGAGCAATCAAATTTGACACAAAATAAAATATCTCAAAGCTGTTATGGACATAACCTGCACCAATGTAACTTGATTATTATGGTCCAAGTTCATTATAATATTGTCAACATACTGAACTTGATTATGGTCCAAGTTCATAAAAAATCTCCATGCTGTATTACATGATCTATCATTGAAATAATGAAAAAAAAATGCATCTGTATATAAACTAAATATCATTAGATATAGGTGACATATTGCTTTAAACTAAAACATATCTTTGGAATTCATGGAATTGTAATATATTCAAGTTGTTCTAGGCCACATACAATGATTGTATCGCGATAGTAGAATCCAAATACAATGCAAGGGATGGGATGGGATGGGATGGGATGGGATGGGCAGGAGTTGAAATCACCGCTTATCAACTTTGTTAGCAAACACTCATCCAGAGCAGCTTCCTTAAATTTAGAAGTGTCAAGCTCTCCCATTTGCCATTTTCCCTTCTATTACATACGAACAATCACTTGTTAAAGGAAATATCTCTAACAAATAACAACCAAATTTATTAATGTTAAGCAATGGGAATAGAAGAGTCTGGCTGAGTGCTTTCTGCAAATGTAATAGATTCTTCAGGTGCTTCACAATCTCGTCAATTTAACTTGTAGACAGAATAGCTCAATTTTGATTTCATTTTGTCAAAGTGTCTAATACTACAACAATTTTTACTTTAGGCAACAGCAGAAAACTGTGGCTAGAAGTCAAAAAACCGTGGCCTAAACTTTAGCCACTTTTTTTTTTTAAGCTATTGTCTCTGGTGGTCGTCGCTTTTATTCCTTTAAAGCGCCACGCTTTGATACATTAGGCCACAAAATATTAAAACAGTTGCCAAAGTTATTAGAACAGGCCACAATTTAGTAGTCTAGTTTCCGGCCATGGTTTTCAATTGGCCACACATAAATAATCGTGGCCTATATGTTTACGCCACGGTTTTCAATTGGCCACACATAGATAACCGTGGCCTATAAATTGAAATTTTCTAAGTGAAATAAGGCTTAATGTTAATCTATATAGGCTAACATGTAGATCTTATAAAAAAATTCACCCAAAAGTACTACACAACAAAAATAGACATCAAAAAGTTGAATTATAAGAGACCAATATCGAAACCAATTCGATAAATCATCTAAAAATAAACAACATACATTTATAAAAGGCTTAAATATATGTTAGTCCCCTGCAAATATACCAATTATCCATTTACCTCCTGTAAAAATAAAACTTTTAAAAAAGACCTTACAAATATAAATTATTTCTAGTTACCCCCCTGCTGTTAGATTTTGTTAATAGCGTTAAGTGTAAATATATGTTACCCCCCTGCAAATATGTTCATTATCCATTTGCCCCCTGCGTAAATATATGTTACCCCCTGCAAAAATCCTCATTATCCATTTACCCCCCTACAAATACGCTCATTAGCCATTTACCACCCTACAAATAATAAGTGTTTCAACATACACTTAACGTTGTTAACAAAGTCTAACAGCAGGGGGTAATTAGAAACAATTTATATTTGCGAGGTCTTGTCAAATGTAACACCCCAACTTTTTTTATATGTATATCTCAACTAGTGTTGTGAATAGTTTTTCTTATATGCATGTCTTTGGTGTGATAATTTTATACATGATTATTTAAGTGATTAATGACAATTATAATAATATTTTATTTAATTGACTTATTTTATATTTACAGTAACTAATGTTATTGTTAGAATATTATATTAATGTTTTACATATGGTAATTTTATTAGTGTAGGAGTGTTCAGTTTATAAAAAAGAAGGGAAAGAAACAAATAAAAATAAAAGAAAACACAGAAGAAGGAAATCGGATGTGCAGGATTTTTAAGATTTTACTTCCTACACCCCACGAATTACTGCGCACACCTCCCTGGCCCATTTATATTTTACTGTTTCTCACCTCTGTCCCTAACCTCATGATGAGTATGTTTCATCGCAGCCAAGAAACACAGAAAAACAACTCACGTTTCCAAACTTCTTTCTTCAAGAACTCATTCGTTTGATCGGCTCTCACCACCTTTCTCGAAATCATCTCCCAAATCTGTTTCTGACCTCCGTTTAGGCAAACGGAACACTGTTCATAACCTTCAAATACTATGGGCGAACTGTATATTGGCTTTTTTGAAGAAATATGTATTGTCTTGCCAAAATTTACTTCATTTCGAATTCAATGTGTCTTTACCTTGTCCTTGATAGTTAAAACACTATATCTTTGTCATTTATTTAGTCATTTTCTTTATCTTTCACGATATCCTTGGCCCATGGGCTTGGTTCCGATATCTATTTGTTGGTTATTTACTAGCATAATTATCTTTGATTTTGTTATAACTTGTTAATCTAGTGACAACTTTTTTGATTTGATTGATGCTTATTGTTCAATCTTGGAATTCGGTTGTTACCTTGTCCGAGGAGCTTGAGGGAATCCGCTTCTCGAGCCTTGAAGATTGTTATCGGCGTAAAGATCATACTCGGCAGCTCCGAGTTAGAGTTCTTCCCACGTCTGGTGGGAGTGCACGAAAGACACTCACGCCTGCTCGATAAATGAACAAGGCGAATGTGCGGGAATGAAAGCGTCACACTAAAATGGAGGGGTGCACCTCTATTTATAGACGAAGTAGCTCAGCTCTGTCCGTCGGATCTTACCGGTTGATCCTGGCCGTCGGTCGCTAATCTCCGAGCGAGACATGTAGTCCATACCTTGGCGTTTTTGGGCCGTGTCTCTAGAGGGTAATTGGGCCTGGCCCAGTCGTTCAATGGGACTTCTTTAGCCCAGGTCGGAACACTTATAATTCCTTTCCATGGTTTAATTTTGTTTTCTACTTTGAATAAATATTATCATGTAAACATGAAACCTATGTTTATTGCTCTAATCACTTGGAGGACAAAAGCTGCAAAAATCAGCTTTTTACATGTTTTTTTCTTATAAAGTAAGGAGAAAAGTGTATTTTTTGATGGAGTGCATTGTCTCTCACGGTGATGAGGTTTAACATTTTTTGTATCATGTTGGCCAGGGAAGGATCTAGAAATTTGTCACACCGGGACAAACAAAATTTAATTAAAAATTATAACAAATATTAAATAATTATTTAAATAATAAATATTAAATGCTAATAGTATCTATATTTGCAAATTATATATCACTTCTATCTAAGTCGTGCACGCCTATAATAGTAGTGTTGTTAAAAAAATTAAAACTAAGGGTATGTTTGGATACTATAAAATGAACGGAGGATACTATAAAATGAACGGAGCAGAACGGAATGCGGAGCGAAATGAAATGAAATTTCAATTCCATTTTTGGGTATTTCACGATTGAGTTACGTTTCAGAGTGGACTCAATGCCTAATCTGAAATTAATAGGACCAATATGGCCCAATACTGTAGCTATAAGTATGGCACGAATCCCAAGAAATTAGGTACGTCATTATTAATTGTGGTCTTATTCACTGTTCACTGCTGACTTGAGCGTCGGAGTGCTTTCGCAGATACCACCCGCGGGCGACCCAGATTCAAGGACATCGACGCGATCAACGACCGAGCCAAGGGACTACATCAACACTACTTCTATTGGTCTTGTACGATCATTTGGCGACCACAGTGGGAGCCCGAGCGCTATCCCACCATCATACAGCCGAGGAAGCACGCCACGCAGGCTTCGTCGCGAGCCGACCCCTCTGGGAGGAGCGCCCATCTACAGCAAACCCCAGAGGGCGTGCCACAAACCATTCATGAATCACTGGACAATCCTCGCCAAGAGCCCTCAGTACAAGGCGGCCGACCACCCTAGAGCGATAATCTGACGGTAATTTAACAACAAAATGCAGCTTTTAGGAGTTTGTCAACGCAGGAATTGATGCATCCTTGCCTGAGCACGTGACTCAGGCCTTCCTCCAAATTCTACAGAACAAGAATCAGATTATTGTTGACCGTGAGGCAATAGGGATATTTATGAGATAAATGTTAGTGGAATCCATGTATCAACTTTTAAGTGGATAAGACAAATTACCCACATTCTATTTAAGGGCAACCAAAAATTTATCATTCGTCCATGTTGGTGGCATAATTACATTTAAGAAAAAAAAAGAATTTACCATTCGTTCATGTTGGTGGCATAATTACATTTAAGAAGATCAAGAGAGCGTCTTTCTTGGTTTTGTTTTCTGTTATTTGGTCCCTCTAGTTTATGAGGATCAAAACTATTTTATAAGTAGTAGATAGTGGATACACTAATAGATAAGTTAGTTTATAGCGGTTGATGTAGCAGGTAGTGGATAAAATTACATTAATAGATATTTGTAATTAATCTTAAAAATGATAGAAATTTTCATTTAATGAAGGATAAATGAAAAACTTAAATAAACAAATAAAGATAAAAACGAGATAAAAAGTTCAACATTATACGCTATTACCAAATGCTAGTTCAAGTACCTTATGAAAAACACTATACTTTTGGGTGGTTTATAATTTTTAGGAAAATCCAAAAGTTTTACGCATTTGAATGAGTTTAAACAATTTGGCAATAAGTTTAAAATATGTGGTTCAAATAAATTGTAGACTTCCAAGTCTTCTCTCTCTTTTTTTCTAAGTCTTGTTGTAAGATTCCATGTCTTCTTTGCCGTATCTTAAAATTCCAAGTCTTCCATGATTTTTCCAAGTCTGCTTTGCCTTGTCTAAGGGTACGTCAAAACAATATGTTTATCCATCATTCATCCGGTCCATCTATGTTAAAACCCATCTATTACTAAAATAAATTATATATCCATTCATTAATTTTATGGACAATTTTATGGACAGTAAATGATATGTTCACTATTTTCTCAAAATCCATTAAATTATACTCCCTTAGGTCTTTATTATTAGAAGATTTTACAAAAATCATAAAGACTAAAGAGGTTATTAAATGTGATGCAATTTAAATTTTATCCCAATCATATCCCTTGTATTTAATTTTTATACCTACTGAGTAACTTTCTAGTAAACCTATATTTCACATTATTTTTTTATAAGCAAAAATATTATCGAAGAGGGCACAAGGGGTGCACCAATCCTTATAATGGGGGTGGCTCGCTAAAACCTCCAAAGGCCCAAAAAAGAAAAGAGTACCCCCATAAAATGTTACCACCATATTTGACCAAAAAAAAATGTTGCCATCATACAAAATACACCTTTACAATGTTATTACAAATGTTTTCCCCACCCTCATCACGTCAAGATTTAACCAGGGAAGCCAACTTTTGTATTACTACGGTAAAAACCAAAATGATATCTGAAAGCATGTCACTTTTGTATTAATTTTTTTATTATAATGTCAGTAACTTTTTTTTAAGCATGTCACTATATGATTTTGGTTTTTCATATATCAATATAAATTTTGTATTAATATAGGAAAAAACAAAACCATATAGTCACATGCTTTCAAAAAAAATTACAGACCCGGTCAAAAAAAAATTACAGACATTATAATAAAAAAAATTACCAATTGGTGACATATTTTAAATAGAAACTCAAGTATATTTCCGCATACGCACAGTGTAACATCATATTCTTTTTCAGATAAATGAGACTTAGATAGAATTCAATTATAATAAAACTTTCAAGTTATTAAGAAATAAATTTTTACAACTTTATAATATTTTATTCATATAACATTTTTAATCGTTACGAAATACATTTTATCAGTTATAAAATTATAATAACAACATGTAACATTTTTCCATTGTATCTCAAATCCAGAAAATAAAATGATTAGATAGATAGTTAGTGATTAGTGTTTTGATTAATTAGATAGTTGATAAATATTTGTGTTTTGTTTAAAAAGATAGTAGATAGATTAAAAAAACATGTGAGGGGAGAGAGAGAGAGAGAGTAGAGGTGGGAGGGATAGAGAAAATTGAGAAAGATAAGAGTTGAGATAGATGAAAAATAGTAGGTTTTAAATGTGAAACAAAAAAAGTTAAAAAATAATATGAGAAAGTGTAACCCACAAAAATAAAATATGAGATAAAATAATAATAATTTTCCAATTTTGTCCTCACAAAAGGAAAAAATAAGAGGGATAATTGGTGATTTGATCAACTCACTCTTTTCTTAAATTGTTAGTTGATGTTATAAGAGAGGGAGAGGTTTTTAGGCTTTTATTTTTAATAACTAATTTGATTGACAACAATTTATTTTATTATTTTTTCTATATAATATAACGGATAGATTGCATATCCGTCCTTAAATTTGATGTATTAATTTGTGATGGTCTGTGTTTGATGTGCCGCGCTATTTGCTGCTCTGTATATGAACTGTAATGTAAGAGACACCCTTCATTAGTGGGCCATATTCATTGCCATTCTTTGTGGACCTTTAGAAAGTTTTTGGCCACATAATTGTTGTAGGTCTTATTATGTAGTAGTAGTAACCAATTATCAGAATTAACTTGTCCTAAAGGTATTATACTTTTCACCTACCTTAGCTCCATTTTCAAGGCTTAATTTGTGTTAAAGTAGTACTAGTAGGAATTTATCAGCTTAGTAAAGTCTAGTCAATTTCCTTAGTAAAATATTTATAAAAAAATTTTAAAAAAAAAAGGTAGAGATGATTAGAGGGATTTACCAATTTCAAAGGTGAGGAGGAGTGTTGTAAATTGTAATGTCGTGGAATCTTGCATATCTCAAGTTATGAATCATGTGTCGGCGGGTTCAATTCAATCCCAATCCTGCATTATTACTTATTTTAGGCAACCCGCTATCAAATATTTCTAATCCTAAACCTGCATTCTATAATAAAAAAAAGTGTTAAACTTCATGTTTTAAAAATTTGACAACACGTAAAAAAATTTGACAACACATGACCCGTGAACCCAATCCTAACCAACCCATTCAATATCGGGTTGGTTTGGTTCGGATTTTATAGGAAAAAACTCAAAATCCAAACCAACCCAAACCGATTAAATATGATTGGTTCGGATAACAGATTTAGTCAAAATTCATCCAAACCAACCCGTGAACACCCTATTTATAATGGATTGTTAATGGATTATTTTTATCCATCCAATAGAATCCAGATAAAACTTTATTTGTCCAATAATAGATAGTAACGTATATGAATTTTTTGTGGTTTTATAATTTTTAAGAAAATAAAAAAGTGTTACAAATTAAAATGAGTGCGAAACAATTTGGCAATAATTATGTACAATATTTGTGGTTGAAATAAATTTTAGACTTCCAAGTCTTGTTATCATAAAATTACAAGTCTTCTTGTCTGATCCAAGTCATAGCATTTCTATATAACCATACTCCCATGCATCTTACAATACATCTCACAAACTCTCATTTGATTGAATCCATTAATCATGGCTACTTTCACTTCCCAAATTACAATTCTAATGTTTCTACTTTTATCCTCAATCACACTCCACAAAAGCATGTCTAGCAACCACAATGTGCCACGTTGCAATGAGAAAGATACAGAGGCGTTGTTAAACTTCAGAAAAGGAGTCATAGATCCCTTTGACAGCCTTTCAACTTGGAGAACTGAAAAAGATTGTTGTGCATGGGAAGGTGTCTATTGCAACAACTTCAGTGGTAGAGTTACAAAGCTTCATCTCAATACACAATCTCTTGAAGGTGAGATCAATTTTGGTTTTCTAGAATTGGAATTTCTTTATTACTTGGACTTGAGTTGGAATTCATTTGATGTGATAAGTTCTCCACCAATTCTTCACAACATCACACATGCCTTTAACCTGTATCACCTTGACTTATCTTCGAATTTTGATCTTCACATGGATGATTTTCATTGGCTTTCACAACTTTCTTCCTTGACTTATCTCGACCTTGGTGGAATTGATCTTCACAAACACGCCAATTGGCTTCATGAGTTGACTATGCTTCCTTTACTATCAGACTTGCACATGAGGGAATGTAACCTAAGAAACTTCATGCCCAACCCATCTCTTAAGTATGTGAATTTCACTTCACTTGTAACTCTTGATCTTTCTGGAAACAATTTCAACTCTGAGTTAGCAAGTGGGTTTTTTAATTTCACTAGAGACATCTCCCATCTTGATCTTAGAGATTGCAATATACATGGTGAAATACCTTCAAGCTGGTTAAACCTTCGAAATTTGAGAGACCTTTATCTATCTTTTAACCAACTTGAAGGATCGATTCCCGATTGGATAGGCCAACTAGACCATCTAGAAGAGCTTGATATTTCCAACAACATGTTTAGTGGTTCAATTCCTTCTTCTCTAGGAAACCTCTCATCCTTAGTTTCCTTATCTATTGGCTCTAATTGTTTTTCTAGTGAAAAATCTGAAGCAACTCTTTCCAAACTCTCTCATTTAAAGACTCGGACATGAGCAATTCCACACCAAAGATTCCGATTTGATCCTCAATGGGTTCCTCCTTTTCAACTCACCCACCTTTATCTAGCGAATACAAATCAAGGTCCTGCTTTTCCATTGTGGATATATACCCAAAAGTCACTACAAGCTCTCGATTTATCTAGCTCAGAATTTCATTTGTTGATGTAAATAAGGTTATGAGATTTGTAGAAGGAATATCATTATATCTGTTCTTGTCCAACAATTCAATAAGAGGAGACATATCAAACGTAACGTTAAATGCTTTAGTTATAAAGTTGGATCATAATAATTTCACCGAAGGCTCCTACACATATCACCAAAAGTTGAAGCGGTGGATTTCTCTTACAACTACTTCTGGGATCAATTCCACGTAGTTGGAAGAACTCAAAAGATTTAAGGTTCATTAATCTGTGGAGTAATAGGATGTTTGGTAATGTTCTACGGCACATTTCAGACAAGAAAAGCTTGTTTGTTTTGAACGTAGGCAAAAAATGATTTTTCAGAACCATACCTATCAATATTCCACAAAATTTAAAAGTGATTATATTGAGAGCTAATCAATTTGAAGGCAATATACCACCTCAACTTTTCAATCTCCCTTCTTTGTTTCATCTGGATCTTGCCCAGAACAAACTTAAAGGAGCCATGCCCAGGTGCCTCTATAACATGACTCAAATGGTGGTTATTACTACGAAAGATTCATTCCCTTGCAGAATTGATTTGTTTACAAAAGGTCAAGATTACCTTTTGTATGATGTTGATCCACATAGGCGGACTATTGACCTTTCAGCTAATAACTTATCTGGAGAAGTTCCATTGGAATTATTTCAACTTATTCAAGTCCAAACATTGAACTTGTCTCATAATAATTTTAGTGGAAGAATACCGGATATGATTGGAGGGATGATAAATATGGAATCTCTTGATTTGTCCAGTAATAAGTTTTCTGGAATAATTCCACAAAACCTGACTCTTTTACACTTTTTGGATTATTTGAATCTATCTTGCAACAACTTGAATGGGAAAATCCCAATAGGGACTCAACTTCAAAGTTTTAGTCCATCGAGCTATATTGGGAATCCGGGGCTATGTGGAGAACCTCTTAAAAAGTGTTTCACAGAAGAAGAAAATCCTGCAAATGCAAAATCATCTTTAAGGCATCATGATTCTGACCCTTTCAGAGAATCACTCTATCTAGGAATGGGAGTTGGATTTGCAGCCGGATTTTGGGGGATTTGTGGTTCTTTGTTTCTCATTAGGAAATGGAGGCATGCATGCTTTCGGATCTTTGATCAAGTTACTGACAAGTTGTATGTTTCTTTCATGGTGAAGTTGAATAGCTTTCATAAGCTCGACCACCTTCTCCTTAAGGTTAGATAAATATGCCTCAAAATTTTGTTTTCATCTTACTATGGATTATGATTTTATTTTTTTATTTTTTATATTTATGTTACAGGTAAATCGAATTTGAAGATTGTGATAGAAGCAATTGGAATCTTAGAATAGGAAAGCCTTGAGAAGGACGTTGCTACCAAAAATAAGGTTTGAAGATTGCAGACAAGTCGACACCATTGAAAGGGTTGAAGGCTGAAGTGGCATTCAATCATTGCAATCATTGATGAATCATAGTATAGTATAGTATAGTATAGTATAGTATAGTGTAGTGTAGTAATTAAATGGGCATGCGTCCAACATGCAATAAGATAGTTTGTGTTTGTAAGAATTAAAAAATATTAGTTAGCTAGTATGGTAATTTTATATATAACCGGTTATTTTAATTTGTCTAAAAATGGTTATGGTTTTTTATCCGGTTATTTGATGGATATCCAAGTGAGTCGATCAAAATGTCCATAAACCAATCAAATGTCCAAAATGAAAAAACCCCAAAAATTGAAATCCCAAATCTAAAATCCCCCTCACACTAGGGATGGCAAAACGGGTTTGGCCCGCCGGGCCGGCCCACTGACCCGCCCCGCAAAAAAAACCACGGGCTAAAGCAATGATGGGCGTAAGGTCATTTTCACACCGCTTTTTAAAAAAAATAAATTTCCTTCATTGATCATTTAGATCAATCATTTTTATTTAAAAAAATTCAACAAAATTCATTCCATTTCCAATGCCACACCCGTGAGTCTCATCGACCACTATGCATTCCACCCACTCCCAAAAAGTTCATTTATTTGACCAAAAACAAATTTCTTTAGGGTTTCACGCTTTCACTCTCATTTCTCACACCAAATGACCAACACCGCCTTCCTCATCTCGATTCTCCTCTCTTCCAGTGACATTTCTTAATGGTTAATCCTAGTAATTCCAATGCTATTATTGTTTTATACTTTTAGTTGCTATATAGTTAATCCTAGTAATTCCAATGCTATTATTGTTTTATACTTTTATTTTGAATATATCAAGAGTTTTTAAAGTAAAAATTTGTTAAAAATGCTTTATAAAAATCTATTTTAAAAAGCAAGTGAAAAATCTTATTGAAATTGAAATGTTAAAAATATATAAGTTTTGTTCAAAAACTTTGAAAAAAATTCGTGCGCCGACCGCCAACCCGCGGCCCATCACTTAGCGGGCGCGCGATCTTTTGAACTCGCTGCGTTTTGGAGGGCCAACTCGCCCGCCCTGCTTTTAGCGGGCGAAGGTAAACGGGACCAAGGTTGGGCGGCCCGCCCGCTTTGCCATCCCTACCTCACACCCCCCCCCCTCTCTCTCTCTACCCTTTCTTCTAGCTAGCTGTTTCATATGCAATTATAGTGGTACTGGTATTGAAAAGTATTCCATATTCGTGTAATACAACTGCGCACCATCATTGATTCATCACGACCTTTTCTGAAAGCATGTAATCGTATGTTTTTTTCCACAAAAGTAATTGTATCTTGTTAAATAAACACTATTATATGGTTTTGGTTTTTCGTATAATATAAATTACGTAACCTTCAACAATAATATAAATAAATTTAAGATTTAGGCACTTAGATTTAACATCATCATACAATAATAATCCTTCAGTTTTGTCAATAGACAGAGAGAGAGTGCATAACATTTTTTGTTTTAAATTCTTGATTTTTAAATTTAAAGTTGAATTCAAAAAAAAAAATCTCTTCTGCAACAACATGAAGTGGAACTCACAGCCCCTTGTTTGTTTCTACAAGGATACACAATAGTAAATTGGAGATAAGCTTCCTCTTACTCTGTTTGCCAATTATGCATACAAAGATAACATCATTCTAGAGACTGCAGTGAAACATAATCAAACCTTTTAACTTTGCTAGGTACACATTACAAAGTGTGAGTTTTGCATTCATGCAGTAATGGCAATAAGGAAAATTGTATGAATTTTGCATCACATATGATGGGGGATCTAATTGTATGAATTCTTCACTAACCTAGGATGCATGCTACAACTACACAAAAGGCAAACAGAAAGTAAAAAAGAAAATGTTAGCAAACAGTTGATATAGTTATGTTGCAGATGACTGGTAACTAACTTGCTCTGGTTTGGGTAACTAAGGGCACATCAAAATGGAAGAGTTTTTGTCAATCTAGAATACTTCAGCTTAGAAGACGTATGCAACTGTGATAGCCATATGCCTATAAACAGGACTTTCTGGTGATATCAAAGCATGGTCTTTCTATAAACAGTGAATCCAGGCAAATCTACCTAACAATGCAACAAAAAAATAAAAACAAGAATCAGCGACAACAGAAAGTTATTATGATCTAAAAAAATATTTTGATATGGTTGACAAAGAAAACAAAGATCATAATTCACGCAAGTATATGAAGCTAAATGGAAATTACTTGAACACGCATCGTCAATTTAGGAATTGAAATTATCTAAACCCACAAAGAATGAAGACACATGATCAATTGAATGAATGTAAATTATGTAAACCCACAATCTCTAAAAACCCTAAATGTAGAAAGGGGAAAGAACCGACCTGCTATTAATCACAACCATCTTCAATTACAGCGAGCGATGAGCTTTTGCTGTGGCCCGAAAACAAGAGAAAAGAGAAAAGTAGAAAGGGGTAGTGTTAGATTATAACGAGAGCTCACAGTGTAAAGGAGGTTCGGATTAAGGAGGGCTAGCTCGATTCACACTCACAGAGAAAAGAGAGATAAGAGTCTAAAATAATAATAAATTTTAGACTTCCAAGTCTTCTCTGCCTTTTCCAAGTCTTGTTGTCTCAAAATTCCAAGTCTTCCATGTTTACTCCAAGTCTTCTTAGCCTTTATCCAAGTCTTCCATGCTTTTTCTCCACGTCTTCGTCTTAGAAATCCTACGCCAACATTCCTATATAATCATACTCCCATCTTTACAATACATCTCACAAAGCAATCTGAATCCCATTTGATTGAATCTATTAATCATGGCTACTTTCACTTCACAAATTACAATTCTAATGTTTCTACTTTTATCCTCAATCACACTCCACAAAAGCATGTCCAGTAACCACAATGTGCCACGTTGCAATGAGAAAGATAGAGAGGCGTTGTTAAACTTCAAAAAAGGAGTCATAGATGATGAATCCCCATCACATGATGTTTTTCAGTGTTAAAAAGGGATTTTACTGTGAAGTTTGATGAATTAATGTGAAGTGTTAGGAGAATTTGGCAAATTGTGCTATTAGAATCTTATGTATTATGCAGTGGTTATGCTTGGGATTCTTGTGTGTTTTGTGCCCGGGAATTACAAGGTCTTGAAGAACAAGTGGTACAAGAAAGGGAAAGAAAGGAAGGCGGCGCGGGACATGGCGCGACGCTACTGGACGGCGCGCGCCACAAGTCGAGAAATTCGTGAAGCCGGCGCGGGGCGAGCGCGCGCCATGGCTGACGGCGCGCCACAAGTCGTGGAAGCGGTAGGCGGCGCGAACTCATGCGGAATGAATCGCGCGCGCGCGCATGCGCCACTGCGAAAAAACAATTAAAAACGCGATTTTACGTGGGAGCGAGGACTTTTGGGCGTTTTGGAACCCTAGCACGCGAAGAGAGCTCATTCCACCGGACGGCAAGCGAAGAATCAAGACTTGGGAACAAGGATTGAGGATTCTCATGCATTCATCTTCATCATTAACTTGTAATCATTCCTTTTTCTCTTTTTAGCATGTGTAACTAAACCCCAATGTTAGGGGTGGATAAATTTTGATGTAGTGCTATTGTTGCTTGATTTAAGTCGATGTTATTCATGTTCTTTCCTCGCCAGAATTGATTTTCTGGGCTTAAACATTTCTATGGTTGGAAAATTGTAGAAGTCATCTTTATTCAATGATCAAATGGGAATTTTATCGTTTGAATGTTTGAATGTCAATTCCTTCAATTGGTAGCTTAGGAATAATCTATGAATTGATGTATGTTGCGAATCCTTGTGGTTATTGCTTGTTGTTAGTAGACGTGCTTAAGGAATTAGGGCTTTTATTAATTAACAAAGGATTATTCACCTAAGGGATTAGGGCTTGGTTAGGATTGTGGATTCAATAGCAAATGAGAGAGAGATTATCTTTCGGAAATAAATCGGTGACGATAGCATGAAATTGAAAGGCATTCATCCCTAGCATCTTCTCATTATATTCTTCTCAAGCGTGTTCAGTTTCTCGTAATAGTTAATTGTCTTACCTTCGAGCTTCATAGCTCAACCATATCTATCAAACTCTATTTAAATTTGGTTCACATTTAGTCGTTGTTAGCGTAAGTAGTAATTGAATTCGATCCTCGAGACGATATCCGGATCTTACCGATTTTATTACTTGAACGATTTGGTACACTTGCCAATATCTTAACAAGTTTTTGGCGCCATTGTTGGGGATCGAAATTAATTTACTAATTAATTCAAGGCAATCTACTAATTCGAACCCGCATACATAATTGCATTTCTTCGTAGTTTTATTCCTCGCTTTATTTTTGTCTATTGTATATATATATATCACACGTTTGCTTTGACACTTGTCTAAGTTTGTTGTTTTCTCGGTGCATGCGCGAGCTGTTGATCCTAAAGGTCTACTTTTCGATCCGAAATTGAGAAAACCGCTAGAGCTAATAGAAAGGAAGTAAGGTTAAGGAAGCAAAGAGCAACAACCGGAGAAGCTTCTGTGCAACAAACTGTGACTGAAATCATGGGAGAAAATCCACCACCTGCTCGCACTCTTGGCGACTTTGGTAATAGGAACCAAGGCGTCCAAGCTTACACCTTCCAACTGTGTGGGGCTGTGGCATTTGAGATCAAATCTTCGATTCTCACCGCCTTGAAATCGTAACAATTCTGCCGGGTCCGATCTTTGAAGATCCAAATCAACACTTATTTCAATTCTATGAAATTTGTGGGTCCACAAATCCTGCGGGGGTGATCAAGACCGAGAAAAAGTTGCGTCTCTTTCCTTATTCTTTGACCGGTAGAGCTAAGGATTGGTGAACACTATCCCAAGGAGGCTGGTAACAATTGGGGTGAGCTAGAGAGCAAGTACTTAGAAAGATTCTTTCCAATTTCTAAGTTCATCAAGAAACGGGCTGAAATATCAAATTTTGAGCAAGGAGATGGTGAGTCATTGTATGATGCTTGGGAAAGGTTCAAACTCATATTAAAAAAGATGTCCCAGGCATGGTATTGATGATTTTCTGCAGTTGCAAACTTTCTGTCATGGGTTGCGACCTCAAACAAGGATGATGTTAGATGCCTCAGCTGGAGGATCTTTGGGTACTAAAACTGCAGAGGAAGCAAGACAGTTAGTGGAGCATATGGCCTCTAATGAGTACAAAATTCAAAATGATAGGGGTGCCACAGTGAAGAAAGGGATGTTGGAGTTGGATTCTAACAAAGGTCTTTGTGTTGGCTCAACAAAAGGTAATGTCACTCCAAATTGAAGCTCTTACTAAACAACTAGTCATTTGCTCACTCTGTAGGGTGGACCTCAAACACCTGCGACCGTTCAAGCAGTACACCAGGGGGCGTGTAACTATTGTGGTAGACAAGCTCATGAAGGTGATTGTGCAACTCATGGAGATAACAGTGAACAAGTCAATTATATGGGCAACTTTCAGAAGCAAGGTGGGAATCCTTATTCTAACACCTACAATCCTGGGTGGAAGAATCATCCCAACTTCTCTTGGAAGAATAATGACACCGTAGGGTCACATCAAGACAGAACCTAGTCAAGAACAAAGAAAGCCATCTCCTATGGAGGAAGCGTTGACCCAATTTATGCAAATGACAAAGACAACGTTTCAATCACAAGAGCAAGCCATGAAGAGTATGGAAAAGAATCATGAAGCTTCCATAAAGAATCTAGAAACTCAGATTGGCCAGTTATCAAAGCAGCTTGCTGAATCATCTAACAGTGGTTTCTCAGCTAATACAGTTGACAATCCTAGGAATGAAACTGCTAAAGCTATCTCTCTCGAGAAGTGGTCGGGAGGCTGCGACTCACAGTGGTAAATAGTGAAAGGAGGAAAAGAATGAAAATGAAAAGAATGGAGAAGTTGAAAATGAGTCGAGTAAGGGAAGTGAAGAAGGTGTGAAGTCTAACCCTAATGAAAACAATTTGTTCTTTGATGTGCAGGTACAAGAGAAACTCAAGACACCTCTTCCTCAAGTGAAGCTGCCATATCCTCAGGCGAGACAAAAAAATCAAAAAGATGAGAAGTTTTCAAAGTTCATGGAGATTTTCAAGCGACTTCAAATTAATATCCCCTTCGAAGCTCTAGAAACAGATGCCCATATATGCTAAATTCATGAAGGAGCTTTTGACAAAGAAGAGGAAATTTAAAGAGGACGAAAACTGTGGCTTTGGTCGAGGAGTGCGATCTTATAATCCGAGGAAGCTCCTCGAAAAATGAAAGATCCTGGAACCTTCACCATTCCGTGTGCAATTGGCGACATAGCAGTTGGTAAGGCCCTTTGTGATCTGGGGGCTAGTATTAATCTTATGCCATTATCTATGCTAAAGAGATTGGGTGGTGGCGAGGTAAAACCCACTAGGATGTCACTGACACTTGCTGATCGATCAGTAAAATATCCTTATGGAGTGTTGGAAGACGTTCTAGTCAGAGTTGACAAATTCCTGTTTCCGGTAGACTTTGTGATCCTTGACATGGAGGAGGATGCAGAGGTACCGCTTATCCTGGGCAGACCATTCTTAGCCACAGGGCGAGCGTTGATTGATGTGCAACAAGAAACCGATCTTGAGATTCCGGGATGAGAAGATTACATTTAGTGTTTTTGAAGCTATGCGCCATCCGGATGACAAAGGACAGTGTTTTAGGGTGGATATGATTGACAACTCTGTGAAAGAGACCTTTAGACAAGAAGTACCATCTCCACCATTGGAGAATGTAATTGTTAATTCTATTGAAGAAGCAGATGAGCATCTGGGTAGTGAAATAGAAGACTGTATCCGGCAGTTTGAAGCTTCTCAAATAGAAAACGTCTCAAAGAAGAGGGAAGAGATAGATAGGGGGGAGAGTCCCGAGAAAAAGATTCTTGAATTGAAACAACTCCCCTCTCATCTGAAGTATGTGTTTCTTGCAGATAACGCTCTTCATCCAGCTATCATTAGCGACTCTCCTTGACCAAATTGGAAGAGGAAAAACTAATGAGGGTACTAAGAAGCAACAAAAATGCGTTGGGTTGGACTATCTCTGATCTTAAGGGGATAAGTCCAGCTTTTTGCATGCATAAGATCAAGTTGGAAGAAGAATTCAAACCTGTGATCCAACCTCAGCGGAGACTAAATCCTACAATGAAAGAGGTAGTGCGCAAGGAAGTGTTAAAGCTCTTAGAGGCCGGGATGATTTATCCTATCTCAGATAGCTCATGGGTAAGTCCGGTACACGTGGTTCCTAAGAAGGGTGGTATGACGGTAGTGAAGAATGACAAGAATGAGCTGATTCCGACTCGAACTGTTACGGGTTGGAGAATGTGTATAGACTACCGGAGGTTAAACCAGGCAACCAGGAAGGACCACTTCCCTTTGCCATTCATGGATCAGATGCTGGAGAGGTTGGCTGGACAAGCATTCTATTGCTTTCTGGATGGATACTCTGGGTATAACCAGATAGTCAGTAGACCCGAAGACCAAGAAAAGCGAGCTTTCACATGTCCGCCCGGTGTGTTCGCATATCGGAGGATGCCGCCGGGTTGTGCAATGCTCCAAAGAACTTTTCAAAGGTGCATGCTTTCTATATTCTCCGATATGATAGAAAATTCAATTGAGGTCTTTATGGACGATTTTTACATTTTTGGTCCTACTTATGATTCTTGCTTGGCTAACCTTGATGCGGTTTTAAAACGATGCGCTGAAACCAATTTAGTTTTAAATTGGGAGAAGTGCCACTTTATGGTCAAGGAAGGTATTGTGCTTGGCCATAAGATTTCTGCAAAAGGCATCGAGGTTGACCAAGCAAAAATTGAAGTGATAGAAAAGCTACCTCCTCCTCTAAATGTAAAAGGAGTGAGAAGTTTCTTAGGACACGCCGGTTTCTATCGACGTTTCATAAAAGACTTCTCCAAGATTGCAAAACCTTTATGCAATCTACTTATTAAGGAGGCTGAGTTTGAATTTGATGATGATTGTCTGTGTGCGTTTAATATTTTAAAGGAAAAACTTGTCTCTGCTCCAATCATAGTAGCCCCAAATTGGGATGCTCCGTTTGAGCTCATGTGCGATGCTAGTGATTACGCATGGAGTCTTTGTATTGGGCGCGAGATCGAGAAATTTTTCATGCCATATATTATGCTAGCAAGGTCTTAAATGAGAATCAAGTTAACTATGCAACAACCAAAAAAGAATTGCTAGCCATAGTATTTGCACTAGAAAAATTTTGGTCCTATTTGGTTGGATCGAAAGTAGTTGTTTTTATCGACCATGCAAAGAATTAAATATCTCGCTAACCAAGTATGCGTCTAAGCCTCGACTCCTTAGATGGATTTTGCTTTTGCAGGAATTTGACTTGGAAATCAAGGACAAGAAAGGGAGCGAGAATGTGGTAGCAGATCATTTGTCAAGGTTGGATAACAAAGAAGTGACTGTGCAAGAGAAAGAAATCTTGGAAGAGTTCCCGATGAAAAGTTACTTGCAATTGTAGAGAGACCGTGGTTCGCAGACATTGCAAATTATAAGGCAAAGGAAAGGTCGGGAAGATTTCACATGGCAACAAAAGAAAAAGTTCCTTCATGATGCCAATCACTACCTGTGGGATGATCCTTATCTTTACAAGGTTGGGGCGGATGGACTTTTGAGAAGATGTGTGTCTGGTGCCGAAAGTAAAAGCATTCTTTGGCATTGTCATGACTCTCCCGTGGAGGGCACTATAATGGGGAACGCATACAGTGCTAAGGTTCTCCAACTGGTTTTTTTGCCATCCTCTTCAAGGATGCATATGAATACGTGAGAAGTTGTGACAAATGCCGGAGGGTCGGCAATATTTCACGTAAGGGGAGATGCCACTGAACCCCATCCTTGAAGTAGAAGTTTTTGATTGTTGGGGCATAGACTTTATGGGACCATTCCCACCTCTTTACAATCTGTGAGTACATATTAGTGGCGCTTGACTATGTTTCCAAGTGGGTTGAAGCCATCACATCGCCAAGAGTGATTCCCAAACCGTGGTTAAATTTGTGAAAAAGAACATCTTCTCTAGATTTGGTGTGCCAAGAGTCCCGATTAGTGATGGGGTAGCCACTTTTGCAACGCCTATCTCAACAATGTGCTTTCCAAGTATGGTGTTACGCATAAAGTGACAACTCCGTATCATCCTCAAAGCAATGGTCAAGCAGAAGTTTCAAACAGAGAAATCAAGAGGATTTTGGAAAAGACGTTGGGAAACTCAAGAAAGGATTGGTCCTTGAAGGTAGATGATGCGCTCTGGGCATACTGAGAATGCACCCTATAAGACACCTTTAGGCATGTCTCCATACCAATTGGTTTATGGTAAAGCTTGCCATTTGCCAGTTGAACTTGAGCACAAAGCGTATTGGGCATTAAAGTTTTTGAATTTTACCACTTGACTGTGGGGACAAAAGAATCTTACAATTGCATGGATTAGATGAGTTGCGTTTGCGGGCATATGAGAACAATAAAATTTACAAGCGAGAGAATGAAGGTCTACCATGACAAAAGCATCTCAAGGAAAGAGTTTCATCCCGGTCGCCAAGTGCTATTATTTAATTCGAGACTCAAGCTTTTTCCAGAAAAAGCTGAAATCCAAGTGGTCGTGGCCTTTTGTTGTAAAAGAAGTGACTCCTTATGGAGCAATTGAAGTAGAGGAGCCCGAGTCAAAAAGATCTTTCAAGGTAAATGGGCGAGAGGTTGAAGCCATACTTAGGCGAAGTGGTGGATAGAGAGAAGTGGCATTGGTTTTAAGCGACCCTTGAAACCGAGGTAACGTCAAGCTAGTGACGTTAAAGAAGCGCTTATTGGGAGGCAACCCAACATTCTCTATCCCTATCTCTTTAATTTTCTGCATTATTTTATTTTGAATAGTATTTTAGGATGCAAATAGGACAAAATCACACATTTTAGCAAGTTAAAAAGCGAGTTCCTCGTCTGCCAGTAGCGGACATCGGCGCGCGCGCGCGCCACTCTGCGCGCAGAGAACAAAGCAACGATCCTCTGTCTTGTAGCGCGAAAACCAGCGCGGGAACTAGCGGCGCGCTACGAACAATAACAATAACTGCTCACTGCGCGCGTGTACCCTATTGCTGCCGTTTCCTTCCTCCTTCTCTCAAACGAATTTGGTCGAAAAATAATTGCAAGAATCAAGTCAGGAATTGTGTGGGTTTACCTTGTTGCATCATCTAGTGCTAGAATTAAAGGCTAACATCAAGTAAGTGTTCTCAAATTCTTTCCATTTTTCATTAAAAATTCATCTCATGCATTCAAAATGTGAAATCTGAAATTGAGGATTATATGAGTGTTGGAAGGGTTGATTGTCTGTGATATTGCCAAATTTTGTGTTAGATTGTTGAAAGGAACAAGATTGTGGTATGTTTAGGGTGTGGGTGTTTGTTGTTCATAGTGGGTTTTGGGATGTATACAAAGTGTTTGTTAAAATGCTCCATTGAATTGAATTTTGAAAAAACATGCCTTCCCATTGTGAACAACAAGCCGAGTGCTTACATTTGTATGGTAAATTTGTCGTGTGAACTCATTATGCGTTCAACAAGAGTAATGTGGTGATGATCTCGAGTAAATTTTACTTATCTATGTGTTTATGGTGCACTAACCTTTACCCAAAATTTTGCACAACTCTGTATGTGTTTATACGAGGATATGGTGGTGGAAAAGGACGTGATAATGAGCCAAAGAGGAAAGGGGTGTGCTCGGGCGTCATCATCTCGAGTTTCGATGCCAATAAGTTCGGGACATTGGGATGCAAGAACTTCTATGACACATTCCCAGAAATCCTCCCTTTGTGAGAGAGAGGGCCATACGCCTCACTCGGGGTGACTATCCAGAGATCCAAACAAATATTGAGGAGAGAGATGGGGAAAGTTTGTGTCCTATCCTAAGAAGGCGAGTCAAGCTCTCACTTTTGAGTTCATTGCTAACGTCAATCCTCACCAATCGACGGGACAACTGCGATTTCCTCCTAACACAAGTTTTGTTCGGGGTTGTATTGTACCATTCGATTCAACCACTATCAATGAGCTATTTGAGATACCTCATGTATCACTTGCAAGATGTGGGTTTAGGCAAAGGTCGAGAAGGAGCCCAAGGAAGATGAAGATCATCTTTGTAGAGATTCTGAGAACACTGTGCAAACCAGGTGTTGATTGGGAAAGGAATGGATATGGTGATCCTATAAAAATCAAAACCAAGAATCTCACCCCGATTGCTAGAGGATGGGCGGATTTTATCCTTCATACAATCTTCCCATGCTCTAATCAAACAGAATTACATGTCCCTAGAGCATCCCTAGCCACAAAGAATCATGAAAAGGGAACCGATCAATTTGGGGTCGGTGCTTGAAAATGAGCTCCTGGAATTTGCAAAGATTAAAGTAGAGAAAAAACCATGGTGGAGGCATGCTAGCCTCATCACCCTTTTGTGTGAAAAAGCGGGAGTAGATGTGGAAGCTGAGGAAAAAACTATTGATCCAGGTAAGCCAATCACTGGGGATTGGATCCGTCTTCGCTATAATCTTGTTCAGCACTTTTCACCGAGCCCCATGCAGAGCAAGAAGTCCATGAAGAGCCCATGTTCCAATTTGAGGACTTCGAGCCACAGTGGCACCTATCAAGGGAAGATTTTCAACACATGCAGGGAAGAATGGATGTTTTGGCAGAGGAGCAGAGGAGGTGGCAGAGGAACAAAGGAGAATGGGAGAAGAGCGAGAGGATGGGGATGCAAGCTCTCTGCAGGCCATTTGCAAGTCTCGAGAGGGGAGAGCATATGGATCCCGATCTTTGACATATTTCAGCGCCTCCAGGTGCGGGCGCGGTTGAGCGATCTACTCACCGCCAGTTACTTTTTCTTTTTCCTTCTTCTCTCGCTTTAATTGATTGTGTAGTTAAATGTTTTCCTTAGGTTAGTTGTAGTGTTGAATTTTATTTTAGTTTTTGCTCGAGTCTTTGTGCATAGGTCTTCCCTAAATCAATCGGTGAGGACAACTGCTGTGTGTTTAAGTGGGGAGGACCTATCGTCAATTTCATGAATAAAATGCAATCACATGGTGAATTTCTGTTAATTTTTTTATAAAGGACAGGTTGAGCAAACTTTGTGATGATTCGGTGAGAATTGAGCGAATAATACCCCTGGTGATCAAATCAGCGCATTCTTGCTTCCACACATAAAACACTAACTTTGTGGAACTTAGTGATCCTAGAAATCTTGGTAGCTAGGCTAGTTGTTGGTGGACCATGGGAGTCGCAAAATTTTTATTAAAAATTTAGGGTAGTTGTAGAAGCAAAGTTGGGGTGCATAAATTATACTAAGGTTTGGGCATGAGGATTGTAGAAAGACCGGTGCATTGTGTGTGTGTGTGCAGCACTGTAGCGTCCACCCGTAACGCTAGAGTGTATGCCGTGTCGTGTGTTAATGCGTGTGTGCAGCACTGTGGCGTCCACCCGTAACGCTAGAGTGTATGCCGTGTGTGTGTCGGGGTGTGTGAGTGCGACCTCAGAGCGCCTACCCGCGTATTGGAGTGTATGCCGTGTTGTGTAGTTTAAAATAATAATTCTTTGCAATGTCCCGAAGCAAATGTTGATCAAATCCAAATGCCAATGTAAAAAGGGTTGCGCCCAAAAAAATAAAGTGGTGTAGTGAAATGCGTGAGTTATAATAGTTAGTGCACTCTGGTCGAATCTAAAATGCCTTTTTAAGACCCTTTGTTGTGCTTGAAGCCCCCCGATCATTTTGTGAAAACGTGAATCTACCCTATGTTTTGAACCATCTTTTGCACTCTCGGAAGAAAACCATCTAGTCTTAGGTACATGCATTTTGAAACTAGCTAATGTCCAACTGAGTCAAGTGTCACACACGCACTATTGAGCAAGTTTATGCTAGTGAGAGTACCACGTGTGGGTTGGAAATTGAGTGGTCGGTCTGAAAGTTGTTGCTCAACTTGTCCTTTGGATGTTTGTGCATGTCTTGTTTAAAAAGGGATTTATAACTGATTGCATGCTATCTGATGTTGACGATGTTTGGTTTTTGTCTTGCATTGTCTTTGCTTGAGGACAAGCAAATGTTCAAGTTGGGGGTTGTGATGAATCCCCATCACATGATGTTTTTCAGTGTTAAAAAGGGATTTTACTGTGAAGTTTGATGAATTAATGTGAAGTGTTAGGAGAATTTGGCAAATTGTGCTATTAGAATCTTATGTATTATGCAGTGGTTATGCTTGGGATTCTTGTGTGTTTTTGTGCCCAGGAATTACAAGGTCTTGAAGAACAAGTGGTACAAGAAAGGGAAAGAAGGAAGTCGCGCGCGGATACATGCGCGCGCGACGCTGGGCGGCGCGCCACAAGTCGAGAAATTCGTGAAGCCGGCGCGGGGCGGCGCGCGCGCTACTGGGCGCGCCACCACAAGTCGTGGAAGCGGTAGGCGGCGCGGAACTCGCATGAAGGCGGCGCGCGCCACGCGCTGCCACGCGAAAAAACAATTAAAAACGCGATTTTACGTGGGAGCGAGGACTTTTGGGCGTTTTGGAACCCTAGCACGCGAAGAGAGCTCATTCCACCGGACGGCAGCGCGAAGAATCAAGACTTGGGAACAAGGATTGAGGATTCTCATGCATTCATCTTCATCATTAACTTGTAATCATTCCTTTTTCTCTCTTTTTAGCATGTGTAACTAAACCCCAATGTTAGGGGTGGATAAATTTTGATGTAGTGCTATTGTTGCTGATTTAAGTCGATGTTATTCATGTTCTTTCCTCAGTTGTGAATTGATTTTCTGGGCTTAAACATTTCTATGGTTGGAAAATTGTAGAAGTCATCTTTATTCAATGATCAAATGGGAATTTTATCGTTTGAATGTTTGAATGTCAATTCCTTCAATTGGTAGCTTAGGAATAATCTATGAATTGATGTATGTTGCGAATCCTTGTGGTTATTGCTTGTTGTTAGTAGACGTGCTTAAGGAATTAGGGCTTTTATTAATTAACAAAGGATTATTCACCTAAGGGATTAGGGCTTGGTTAGGATTGTGGATTCAATAGCAAATGAGAGAGAGATTATCTTTCGGAAATAAATCGGTGATGATAGCATGAAATTGAAAGGCATTCATCCCTAGCATCTTCTCATTATATTCTTCTCAAGCGTGTTCAGTTTCTCGTAATAGTTAATTGTCTTACCTTCGAGCTTCATAGCTCAACCATATCTATCAAACTCTATTTAAATTTGGTTCACATTTAGTCGTTGTTAGCGTAAGTAGTAATTGAATTCGATCCCTGAGGACGATATCCGGATCTTACCGATTTTATTACTTGAACGATTTGGTACACTTGCCAATATCTTAACAATAGATCGCTCTGACGGCCTTTCAACTTGGAGAACTGAAGAAGATTGTTGTGCATGGGAAGGAGTCTCTTGCAACAACATCAGTGGTAGAGTTACAAAGCTTCATCTCTTTGCACAATCTCTTGAAGGTGAGATCAATTTTGGTTTTCTAGAATTGGAATTTCTTTATTACTTGGACTTGAGCGCTAATTCATTTGATGTGATAAGTTCTCCACCAATTCTTCACAACATCACACATGCCTCTAACCTTAATCACCTTGACTTATCTTCGAATTCTGATCTTCACATGGATAATTTTCATTGGCTTTCACAACTTTCTTCCTTGACTTATCTCGACCTTAGTGGAATTGATCTTCACAAACATGTCAATTGGCTTCATGAGGTGGCTAGTCTTCCTTTACTATCAGTCTTACACATGAGTGATTGTGACCTTAGAAACTTCATGCCCAACCCATCTCTTAAGTATCTGAATTTCAATTCACTTGCAACTCTTGAACTTTCTGACAACAATTTCAACTCTGAGTTACCAAGTGGATTTTTCAATTTCACTAGAGGCATCTCCCATCTTGATCTTATAGATTGCAATATACATGGTGAAATACCTTCAAGCTTGTTAAACCTTCGAAAATTGAGAGACCTTTATCTATCTTTTAACCAACTTGAAGGATCGATTCCCGATTGGATAGGCCAACTAGATCATCTAGAAGAGCTTGATATTTCCAACAACATGTTCAGTGGTTCAATTCCTTCTTCTCTAGGAAACCTCTCATCCTTAGTTTCCTTATCTATTGGCTCTAATTGTTTTTCTGGTGAAATATCTGAAGCAACTCTTTCCAAACTCTCTCATTTAAAGACTCTGGACATGAGCAATTCCACTCCAGCATTCCGATTCGATCCTCAATGGGTTCCTCCTTTTCAACTCTCTGAGCTTTATCTAGCGAATACAAATCAAGGTCCTACTTTTCCATTGTGGATATATACCCAAAATTCACTACAAGCTCTCGATTTATCTAGCTCGGGAATTTCATTTGTTGATGTAAATAAGGTTATGAGATTTGTAGAAGGAATATCATTATATCTGTACTTGTCCAACAATTCAATAAGAGTAGACATATCAAACGTAACGTTAAATGCTTTAGTTATAAAGTTGGATCATAATAATTTCACTGGAAGGCTCCCACACTTATCACCAATGGCTGTTGATGTGGATTTCTCTTACAACTCCTTCTCGGGATCAATTCCACAAAGTTGGAAGAAATTGAAATATTTAGAATCCAATAATCTGTGGAATAATAGGTTATTTGGTAATGTTCTACGGCACATTTCAGACATGAAAAACTTGCTTGTTTTGAACGTAGGCAAAAATGAATTTTCAGGAACCATACCTATCAATATTCCACAAAATTTACAAGTGATTGTATTGAGAGCTAACCACTTTGACGGCAATATTCCACCTCAACTTTTCAATCTCTCTTCTTTGTTTCATCTGGATCTTGCTCAAAACAAACTTAATGGATCCATGCCTAGGTGCCTTTATAACATGACTCAAATGGTTATTGCCAATGTTTACTCATGGCGAGATGCCCCAATTGATTTATTTACAAAAGGTCACGATTACTTGTATAATGTTAATCCGGATAGGCGAACTATTGACCTTTCAGCAAATAGCTTGTCGGGAGAAGTTCCTTTGAAATTATTTCAACTTATTCAAGTTCAAACATTGAATTTGTCTCATAATAATTTTAATGGAATAATACCAAACATGATTGGAGGAATGAGAAATATGGAATCTCTTGATTTGTCCAGTAATAAGTTTTCTGGAAGAATTCCACAAAGCCTGGCTCTCTTAAATTTTTTGGGTTATCTGAATCTCTCTTGCAACAACTTGAATGGGCAAATCCCAATAGGAACCCAACTTCAAAGCTTTAATGCAACGAGCTTTATTGGGAATCCGGGGCTATGTGGAGAACCTCTTAAAAAGTGTTTCACAGAAGAAGAAAATCCTGAAAATGCAAAATCATCTTCAAGGCATCACGATTCTGACCCTTTCAGAGAATCACTCTATCTAGGAATGGGAGTTGGATTTGCAGCCGGATTTTGGGGGATTTGTGGTTCTTTGTTTCTCATTAGGAAATGGAGGCACACTTTCTTTCAGTTCTTTGATCAAGTGACTAACAAGCTTTATGTTGCTTTCATGGTGAAGTTGAATAGCTTTGGAAACATTAGACCACCTGCATGCTAGTTAAGGTTAGCTAAACAAAGCTCACGATATTGTTTTCATCTTACTCTGGACTATTTGATTTCATTTTTTTATTTATTAATTATATTTTTGTTACATGTATATCAAATTCAAAGATTGTTATAGAAGCAATTGGAATCTCAAAATAGGAAATCCTTGAGAAGAACGTTGCTACCAGAAATAAGGTTTGAAGATTGCGGACAATTCGACACCATTGAAAGGGCTGAAGTGGCAATCAATCATTGCAATCATTGATGAATCATAGTATAGTGTAGTAATTAAATGGGCATGTGTCCAACATGCAATAAGATAAATTTGTGTTTGTAAAAATCTAAAAATATTTTTAGCTAGTATAGACAAGAGGGCGAAATTCATATCATACAATAACCTACAATCGCCTAACATCTGATTTCACAGGATTATGGGCTTTTGTGATGAAATATGTATTTGTCTTGCCATGATTTACTTCATTTCGAATTCAATGTATCTTTTTCTTGTTCTTGATAATTAGAACACCATGTTATTGTCATTTATTTAGTCATTTTCAACATCTTTCATGAAATTCTTGGCCCATTAGCTTGGTTCTGATATTCTGATATTTGTTTGTTTTTTATTTACTACAATTATCCTTGAATTCGTTATAACTCGTTAATCTAGAGACAATTTTTATGATTCCATTGATGCTTATAGTTGTGTCCAGTTTATATTTGTTTTCTACTTTGAATCAATATTATTATGTAAACACATGAAACCTATGTTTGTTGTTCTAATCACTTGCAGGACAACCATTAGCTCTTTACATGTTTTTTTATAGTCTATGGAGGAAAGTGTATGTTTTGATGGAGTGCATTGTGTGTTACAGTGATGAGATTTAACATTTTTCGCACCATGTTGGCCCGAGAAGGATCTAGAAGTTGATCACACTGTGGCGAACCAAAATTTAAAAAATTAACAAATATTAAATGATTAATCAATTAAATCAAAAAATAATAAATATTAAATCCTAAGATAGTATCTATATTTGCAAATTATATCTCACTTCTATCTAATGCATGTCTATAATAGTATAGTATTATTGTTTAAAAAAATTAAAACTAGAAGATAAACATAGATATAAATTATAAATTGAAACACAAGTTCAAAAAATAAGGAAAAATCATGGAAAATGTGGCATATTCTAAAAGAAGTTCAAGGCAATAAAATTTTAAAATATTGGCTTTGCTTTTTTCTATTTAAAAACATAAGTATACATTAATGAATGATATCTAGTTGTGATATATATATATATATATATATATATATATATATATATATATATATATATATATATATATATATATATATATATATATATATATATATAACTTAAATAATTAATATACTAACTTGAAATCCGGATCTCAGTAGTGCGTATATGTACAAATTTGCTCCAATCCTCCTTACTTATAATTCCGAATACAATGCTGGAGGCTCTGTCGATGGTCCCATCGGGAAGTTTCGAATACTTTTTCCTACATCGTTCTATAAGCCCGATGCAACCTTCTAGCTTCCTTGAGTATCCAATCTCTTCGGGCATCATCCACATCAAAGTGTTTCTACTTATACATAAAAATGAATTAAATAAATATAACTAAAAAATCACTAAATAAGATTATTAAAGAGGTCTAAAATTATATACCGTATTAAGGACCGTAAATCATCTTTCATTTTGGGCAAAACTCTATTATCTTTCTCATTCCAACTTTTAATCGAAATTGGAAACATTTGCTTCACCTTAGTACCAATAAAAGTAATCAAATTTGTGCTGTTCTCTCCAATAGGCAAACCTTTAACACTCCATCTGACCTGCATTAATTAAATCATTAAATAATTAGATTGAAAGGTAGAAAACAACATTAATAATTAGTAATTAACTTACCCTATATTTCTCGTGTCCTTTACTTATCCGATGGACGATATTCTTTTTCGCTGTCATTCAACGGGGAGTGAACTTCTTTGTGTTTCTATGACCACCCCCATCACCACTCTCATGACTACTCTCATGATTACTAAGTGATGCCATCTGACTTGCAATGGCCCAAATGAAATAGACTCAGTGAGTTTTAGCTTTCTAATTGTTTAGAACCAACAAACACTTAACAAAATATAGAACAAGCCATGCACTAAGTAACAGAGAAAGCCATGCACTAAGAACCTAGAGTAAACATATATAGGAAAGCCATGCACTAAGTAACCTAGAGTAAACATATATAGGAAAGCCATGCACTAAGTAACCTAGAGTAAACATATATAGGAAAGTCATGCACTAAGAACCTAGAGTAAACATATATAGGAAAGCCATGCAATAAGAAACAGAGAAAGCCAAGCACTAGGAAAGCCATGCACTAGGAAAGCCATGCACTAGTCAAGTTAATAATGCTATCTAAGCTAGACTAATCTAACAACTAATTAAATACAACATTGAGCTAAGTAACAGAGAAAGCCATACAAAAGAGAACTACATAACAAACCATAAAAAAACCAGTGAGAGTATGTGCAGAAATACCTTTTGAAAGGGAGAGAGAGTGCAAAAAAGGAAACAAATGGGAGGGAGCTGCGTGGTAAGATAGCACCAAGGAGAGAGAGTACGTTTGGGGATTCTGCGTTTTAGGTTTCCTGGGTCGCGCGTTTTTGGGTTTCTGGATGATGAACGAAGACGTGGAGTGTGGGTTGTTCGCAAGGGATGAGCGAAGAAGGGATGAGCGAAGAGGATGAGCGAAGAGGATGGGGCGTTTGGTTTCTGGGTCTCACACGAAGGGATGAGCGAAGAGGTTTCGGTTTTTATTGGTTTTTTCAAGAGAGGAGTTAGGTAGATAAAGAGACAACGTGAGTTTGTGTGAGAGAGATGAGAGAGCGCGCCTTGTAAAAATTTTAATAACAATGTCTAGCGCTTTCTAGCAAAAACGCTAGGAAGCCTAGGAATTATAATTACAATTCCTAGCGTTTTTTTAAAACGCTAGGGATCCTCTAGCGCCTCTTTACAATTCCTAGCGTTTTACGTAAACGCTAGGGATGCTATAAGCGCCTTTTACTACCATTCCTAGCGTTTTCTATAAAACGCTAGGGATCCTCTAGCGCCTCTTTACAATTCCTAGTGTTTTCGTAAGAAACGCTAGGGATGCTATAGCGCCTTTTTACTACCATTCCTAGTGTTTTTCAGAAAAGCGCTAGGGATCCTGGCGCTCTCTTTACAATTCCTAGCGTTTTACTGAAAACGCTAGGGATGCTATAGCGCCTTTTTACTACCATTCCTAGCGTTTTCTGTAAAACACTAGGGATCCTCTAGCTCCTCTTTACAATTCCTAGCGTTTTCTTTAAAACGCTAGGTATTGAATGATTTTTTTAATTTCATTTCTAGCGTTTTCTCCTTAAAACGATATGTATTGACTGATTTTTTTAAATTTAATTTGTAGCGTTTTTTTTAAAACGCTAACTATTGACTGATTTATTTTTAAATATTTTTTTATTTTTGTTTATTCTCCCTTTTAATTACAACCTATAAATTCATTCTCTTCCAACAAAATTCATCAAATATCATTCCAACAAAATTCAGCCAATATCATTACAATCCAATATAGATACACACACATATGTACATATCACCAAAAGACCATATTAAACTAACAAGTACTTACAACATAATTAATATAATCCAAATCATACAACATAATAACTAACTAACATTATGAAACTCAAAAGTAGCTACAAATTAAAGCTAGAAACTTAACAGCACAACCCTCATGACTACTGTCTTGACCACTCTCATGATCACTAAGTGATGCCATCTGACCTGCAATATAACATAATCCATGTTATTGTTAAATTTACATAAACAATATAATAATTATCTATTAATAAAAAATAACGAGATATCATTAAGTCTATATTACCTTTTCATTTTCCTAGATAAAATATTGTTAGCAATTCGCGTCTTGGTATTTTTTTTCCGACGAATAGTAATTCCATCATTATGATCTTTTCTAAAATATACAACATCCTCTATAGAAGTATTTTCCCCTATTATTGGTTCTGATGTTCTGAAGAAAGGGTCGTCCTCAACACCAACATCATCGGGTGCTTCATCATCATCGTTGTTATACACAAAATTTTTGTCAGTCAATAGAACAATAGACCAATTGATATTAACTAGATCAGTGACATAAAACACTTGTTGAGCTTGCGATGCTAAAATAAAAGGTTCATCTTTATATCCTAACTTGTTGAAATTCACCCGCATGAACCACGATTCATCAATTTGTAAACCAAGATATTATTGTCAACCCATTCACATTTGAGCACGGGCTCTCAAACATATTGTAATCCAACTCCCATATGTGTTCAATGAAGCCAAAGTAAGACATATTCGCATATATATGGGATTTACTGTCTTTGCACTGGATGCATGCATAGAATGAGCTACAAGAGTCACCCCACTATTTTGCATTTTACTCGATCATCTTGTTCTTTTGTATAGAAAGTGCACTCGTTCATTAGATAGTCACATTTGTAAGAGAAGACATGTATATTTGGACCTTTTGCTAACCATCTCAATCTTTTTGAAATCGAAGTAGGATTCGAAACACACTCACCATCAATGTGATCTTTTAGCCACACTATGAAACTCCTATTGTGTTCTTTTGCTAACCAAACTTGCTTCTTTCCCGGGAATTGACTCTTAAGAATCTCCTTGTGCTTGGCAACATATGAATCAACCTCACTATCATTGTGAAGAACGTACAAGTGTGCTTGCTCTAGTTCTTTCCTTGATACCATCACTAATTTAGTTCCTGTCATCCCTTTACTAATCCTTCCTACATGACGAGACCTTGGCAGTCCCACAGAATATTCAAGACTAGATAGATAGCCCGTGCAAAACTCAATAGCCTCTTCAACTATGTAGCGCTCAACAATACAACCCTCAGGTCGTGATCGATTTTTCACATATCCTTTTAATATCTTCATGTAACGCTCAAACGGATACATCCATCTCATGTAACATGGGCCACACAATTGTGTCTCTCTAACCAGATGAACTATTAGATGAATCATTATGTCAAAAAAGGAAGGTGGGAAATACATCTCAAGCTCACACAAAGTGACAGTAATTTCTCTTTGCAATGTTGGCAACTTTCCAGGGTCAATCACTCTACTACAAATCGCCTTAAAGAAGAAACAAAGTTTGGTTAAGGTCTGACGCACTTTCTTAGGCAAAATGGATCGTATACCAATGGGTAGCAAATGCTCCATGAGAACATGACAATCGTGGGACTTTAGAGACTTTAACTTGAGGTCTTTAATCGATACAAGAGTCGCCACATTTGAAGAGTATCCTCCGGAACTTTAACTCCATGAAGAAACTCACAAAAGACATCTTCTCCTTTCTAGATAGAGTATGAGCTGCCGAGGTAGAGATGTACGTGTACCCTTCTTTACCGGACCCAATTCAGGTCTCAAACCCATACTAACCAAATCCAACCTTGAGTTGATGGTATCTTTAGTCTTACCCGGCATATTGAGTAAGGTACCAATGACACTTTCGAAGACATTCTTTTCAACATGCATCACATCAATGAAATGCCTTACATATAATGACTTCGAAAGATGGCAACTCAAAGAAAATCGACTTTTTCTTCCACCCCGTTTGGCAAGCTCTCCTGCAAAAGGCTTCCCAAATTTAATGTTCAAATCTTCCACATTTTCAAATACCTGTTCGCCCGTAAAAGGCGGGGGAGCTCTACGTGTTTCTGTATTCCCATCAAATGCCTTTCTTCACAATCGATAGTGATGAGTTGATGGCAAAAATCTACGATGACCAAGATAGATATTCTTCTTACCATGTTCCAACCACATCCAATCAGTGTTATCTTCACATATAGGGCATGCACATTGCCCTTTGTTATTGTACCCAGATAGATTGCCGTATGCAGGAAAGTCGTTAATTGTGCCAAAGATCATAGCCCTCAGGGTGAAACTTTCTTCTCTTTACCCATCATACACCTCTACCCCAGTCTCCCACATTTGCTTCAAGTCTTCAATTAAAGGAGCCAAGTATACATCAATATCATTTCCTGGTTGTTTGGGCCCAGAAATTAACAAAGACGACATCATATATTTGCGTTTCATGCAAAGCCACGGCGATAAGTTATAAATCGCCAAAATCACGGGCCATGTCTTGTGGGAGCTACTCGATACCGTGCGGGTTAAATCCATCAGCCAGACAATGCAAGGCGTAGGTTTCTCGGTCATCCCGAAATTAGGATACTCAATATTAATTTTTTCCATTGCGGAGAATCTGCAGGGTGTCGTAGCATACCATCTTTAATCCTTTCATCCTCATGCCATGTCAAGTGTTTTGCATCTTCGAACTACGATACATGCGCCTAAATCGAGGAATTATAGGAAAATACCACAACACCTTTTTTGGAGCGAGAATCTTTCTTCTTATACGCGGTGCATTACATTTAGGACACGACTTTAACAACGCATGTTCATTCCGAAATAAAATGAAATCATTCGGACAAGCGTGTATCTTCTCATAGTTCAAGCCAATAGACCCCAACATTTGCTTTGCATCATACGTCCGAGAAGGAAGCACATTATCATTCGGCAACATTTCTTTCAGAAGTGCGAGTAAATCGGTAAAGCTCTTATCCGTCCATCCGTGGCGAGTTTTCAAGTTATACAACTTGATCACAGCCAATAATTTTGTGAATTCAGTACAATCCGCATACAATGGTGTCTCTACATCAGTTATCAACTTCTCAAACATATCAGGACAATCATTAAGATCCTCTTCAACCACCTTTGCCATCTCTTCAAATTTGTTCGCATCAAATGAATGTGTTCCGGTTTCAACCGGCGGCGCATATCTCTTACTAATATCATTCATATTTGAAGATTCACCTTTTTTCTCACCGTGCATTATCCAACAAGTGTAACTTTGATCAATTCCATTCGCCTTTAAATGTCGTGCCAACTCCTTTGCAGTAACTGATTTTACATAACAACACCTTAAACAAGGACATTTCATACCACTAGAAGTCCCTAAATGTTCAACAGCACAGCTCACAAAATAATCCACTCCAGCGGCATACTCCTTGGACAGACGATTGGCAGACATCCAATTTCTATCCATAATTTCCAAATATTTATAATAAAATCCTGAGAAGAGAACTTTAACATATGACCCATCAAGCAATTCGAATATAATGAAGAATCAATTCATATAAAAAAACAAACAAAATTTCCTCTTTTAAATTTTTTTTCAATTCCACTCCTTATTTTCCCAAGCTATATCTATATCATATTCTATTTCTATTCTCGGTCCTTTGGTCAAGACAAAGGAACCATAGTCTAGTCTTCCAAATAATTAATGAACTTAATTTATGTGTCACAAGAAGAGACTAGTGGGAGAAAAAAAAAAGAGTCTAGTGTGCACAAGTGACAAAACTAATATATTTCTAAACTAGAACCTACAATTAATATCTAACAAATTTCCTAATTGTAATTTACAAGAAAAAATTGCAACAAGAGACTATTGTAATTAGAGAAAGGAACGAAATTAATAAAGGAACCCAAACAGAGAAAGGAAATGAAAAACTCACCAATGTTGTCCAGAGTGAGAGAGACTGAGAAAGATGATGTTCAACTGAGAGAGATGATTTTCGTTGAGAGAGATGATGTTAATTTGCGTTAGGGTGTTAGGGTTTTGCGTTTCTGGGTGAGTGATTTTGTGTTTCTGGGTGAGAGTGTTCGCTGAGAGAGGGAAGTAGCTCAATGGGAAACGGAAAAAAATTATTTAACCATACCTAGCGTTTTATGAAAAACGCTAGGGATCTATCTAACGTGTTTTCTAAATACCTAGCGTTTTGAATAAAAGCGCTAGGGATCTGTCTAGAGTATTTACTAAATAACTAGCGCTTTCTAAAAAACGCTAGGGATCTATCAAGCGTGTTTTCTAATTGGCTAGCGTTTTGATAAAAGCGCTAGGGATCTGTCTAGCGTGTTTTCTAAATACCTAGCGCTTTTTAAAAAACACTAGGGATCTATCTAGCATGTTTTCTAATTGGCTAGCATTTTGAATAAAAGCGCTAGGGATCTGTCTAGCGTGTTTTCTAATTGGCTAGCGTTTTGAATAAAAACGCTAGGGATCTGTCTAGCGTGTTACCAAATGGGTAGCGTTTTACCTTAAAACGCTACTAATGGTGTAGCGTGTTATTAAAATGGGTAGCGTTTTTTTATAAACGCTACTAAAGGTGGTGATCTCTTTTTACAATTCTGGCGTAGTGAGCGGAATAGAATAAATGAGAGAGAAGAACTTTAATGGTGAGATTTATATCACTTTATTTCCTCAAGTTTTTTCCCACTTGAGATGATCCATTCCCGGATACGTTAGTGGGTTGAATTTAAAGTCTTTGGTAACATTAACGGTTGAAATAGTTTATAAATACAAAATGACATAAATGGGCATTTGTAATTAATGCTTAAAAGTGAGAGGGAATATTCATTTAATGGTGGATAAATGAAGAATTTAATTGAAATAATAAGGGTAAAAATGGAATAAAAATGAGACGCTATAAGTTATATTCTTAAACACTACTTTAAGTAGCGTATGATTAAAAGCTACTTTAAGTAGCGTTTAAAAAATTATTTAAGTTAGTGAAAAAATGTTGTACGCTAGTCATGTCAAACACAACAAAATTAAAACCTAAAATAAGATGCAAATTAGGGGCACCAAAAGAGAATGTTTCCAAAGAAGGAATAAAATATTATATATATATTTTTTATAAAATATGATACCATTTGAAAATAAAAATTGAATTAGTAAACTAACACTAAGAAAAAGTATATGATTCCTGCCTTGCCCTTCAGGTAATAGCAGCTTATATACACGTAAGTGGAACCAATAAACCATTCCACTATTTCCCTCTTATTGCTACCAACATTCTAAACATGACAAACCAGAATTATGAGCTTGATTGCAAGAAAATTCATGATTCTTTAGGTAGCTTGATTGCCTAACTCATCTTGAAAAACAACAACTAAGGGAGACTTATAAGACAGTGTATGGAGAAAAATTGATAACTCAACTTCAAAGATATGAAGATGGTTTCAAATTTTGTTCCATGAAATGGTCTGCTTTATCCTTCAACAAGATGAGACTAATTTCAAGGAACTTGTGGAAATTTTTGTTTTTTTTTTTAGATAAGCAACGATTTATTGATAAAAGCACCAGGTGTGCCCAAACACTTACAAAGGGAAGGGGGAGGGCCTCCTCAAAACCTCCCTGAGCCAAAACCCCCTTGGGAAAAAAGACTCAAGGAGGAAAAAGAGTACCCCGCACGCCAAAAACGTACAACAGTGGGAAAAATGCCCTAGCCCACTGCTTCTCCCCCCACTGCTTCTCCCCCTACATGTGGAAATTTTTGTTGGTAGAAAGTCAAGTCATGTTGTTCTCATCACACATGCTTATCACAAAATGTTTAGGAGACATTTGGACCAAGATATTATAAACTTGGATCCTCCACATCCATTTCAAAAGGTGAGGCTTTTGGCAAACACTTAAATTCTTCATTAGAAATTGTTAGTTGTTTTAGTTATTATCGAGGCGAGCACGAACTTAAGGCCCTATAAATTGTTCCCGCCAATGAAGGTTGACTCAGTTTGTATGGTAAGGAGTTGGCTCATATCCAGTAAGGTTGTGGATTCAACTCTCGCTATCAGCGTGGGGACCTTTTTAGTGGGTAATTTGTAAGTACCTCTGTTAGCATTCAAAATAGCCTTGAGGCTTGCTCTTACCTTGGTGAGTTCACGGAGCCCAAGTCACCCAACTTTTTGTTACAAATTTTTTTGTCCCCAACGTTAAAGCACATTTCCTTGATGCTACAAGGCTAGATAGTTACCAGTGCATTATTACATTTGGAATTTTTAATTGTTTGTAATTTTAAAAGAATATTGGGTTTGATTATGCAGTTTCTTGTGGCATTGTCTGCATCACATAAAGCTCATCAAGAAGATATATGTCAGCATATATCTAAGTGTGATGCTAGGAGGAGGCTCTATGAAACTGGGGAAGGAAGTTCAGGAGTTATAAATTGTTCCCGCCAATGAAGGTTGACTCAGTTTGTATGGTAAGGAGTTGGCTCATATCCAGTAAGGTTGTGGATTCAACTCTCGCTATCAGCGTGGGGACCTTTTTAGTGGGTAATTTGTAAGTACCTCTGTTAGCATTCAAAATAGCCTTGAGGCTTGCTCTTACCTTGGTGAGTTCACGGAGCCCAAGTCACCCAACTTTTTGTTACAAATTTTTTTGTCCCCAACGTTAAAGCACATTTCCTTGATGCTACAAGGCTAGATAGTTACCAGTGCATTATTACATTTGGAATTTTTAATTGTTTGTAATTTTAAAAGAATATTGGGTTTGATTATGCAGTTTCTTGTGGCATTGTCTGCATCACATAAAGCTCATCAAGAAGATATATGTCAGCATATATCTAAGTGTGATGCTAGGAGGAGGCTCTATGAAACTGGGGAAGGAAGTTCAGGAGTTATAAATGAGGCTGTTGTACTAGAAATTTTAAGAAAGAGGAGTATTCCCCAACTAAAGCTACCAATTTTAAGTTATAAACATATTTATGGACATGACTACATAAAGGTATTAATAAGAATCAACTATATCTTTTATCAAAACACCCACTACCAAAAATATCAAACTACCCTTTTCTTAAACTTTTTTTTTCTATCTTACTTTTTATCCCTTTTCTCTATCAATAAATTTTATTTAATCTCTACGGGAAAAATTACAATTTGGAAAATTTGAAACTTAGTAAAATTTTGTTTTCTAATCTCTATAGGAAATTTTACATTTTCCTGGTATTGTTTGGACTAACTCAATTACAAGTTGAAACCTTTTGTTTATCTACTTTAAATTAGTATTGATTTTCACGGAGTAATGTTCGGACTAATTAAATTATGTCTAAGTCTATTAATAAAAAATAATGCGATAACACTTGTGCGTATGCACGAGTATACTGCTAGTATGCTATAGTAATATGCTCCCTCTCCCCATCAATTCATTTAATGTATTTTAATTATTTGATAGATTTGAAATTTGTTTTATTTACCTTCAATGCATTTTATGTTTTAGTTTATAAAGGGGGGAAACTATGGCCAATTTGGTAAAGCTCTATTGGTGGTTGTGAAATGTATTTGCAATCCAGCTCACTATTATGCAAATGTGACTGTTCTATTTGTTTTCAAAATTCATTTTAGAGTGATGACTCATTGCAGTTTTTGACAATTTTCTTATGTGACAAATTGGCTACAACACACCACACTCCCTCCACTCCAAAACCCACTCATCCTAACCTTCATCATTCACTCCCATTCAACTACCCAAGATTGGCAATTAGTTCAAGGTAATAACCCTACCAAACTTTTTTTCATTTTGGTTCTGTTTTGAGTTTTTGACGCCATTTTTTTTCTGCAAGCGCGCTCAGTTCGGACAGGGTCGTTTGAACACGTTTGCATGAGCGTGTTCGAACGGGTGTTAAATGGGATGTGAATTTGCTTTGTTCGAACACCCTCATTCGAACTCTGTTCGCATAAGGCCGTTCGAACAGGCGTATGACAAAGAATCGATAAGTTGCGGCTTCATCTTGAGTTTTTCTTTGGTTAAATGGATGGAAATGAGAGAACATCTAGAGCAGTTGAGTTGTCAACTGTAGCAGTTGACATGTCAACTTTCGCAGTTGACATGTCAACTGTCGCAGTTGACATGTCAACTGACGTCGTAGAAATCCCAAGATTTTACTATTTTGTTCAAAACTGATACGGTAAGAATGAATTAGTTGTTTTAATATTAGTGAACTATTCAAATTATGTAACTGGCACTTAGTAATTGAATTTCAGTTATTTCCTACTGGTGACGAGCTGCTGACTTGGGATGGTGATTGTTATAGGAAGATCTGACACTGGACGACGATCAGGTAAACAATACTGCATGTTGATTTGTGATAAAGCTGGATCTTATAAGACAAATGTTGAGGAAGGCACAAACACTAGAAAATGTTGTTGTCCGTTCAGACTGAAAGGGAAATTTATTAAGAAGCTTGGAGAATGGATTTTGAGGGTTATGAATGGAACTCATAACCATGGTATGGCTACTTATCATGATGGACGTCCGTACATTGGTAGGTTAACTTCAGAAGAGAAGGAACTAGTGGCTAGAATGACTAAGAATCATACTCGGTCTAAATTGATCCTTAATGAACTGAAATTGATGAAGCCTGATGATAACTATACGGTTGTGAAACAAATATACAACTGTCGTCCAAGGAAACGGTCGACTATGCGTGAGGGTAGGACTGAGCTCCAACAACTGATGTTTTATTTGCAACGCGATAATTATGTTTACTGGACTCGACTTGCAGAAGGAACTACGGTTGTGAAAGACATCTTTTGGGCACATCCAGATTCTATTGAGCTTCTAAACACCTTCTCAGTTGTTTTGTTGATTGATTCCACATATAAAACCAACCGGTACAGGTATCCGTTGGTTGAGATCGTTGGTGTAACCTCAACTGAGAAGACTTACTCTGCTGCATTTGCTTATGTCAATTGGGATAGGATGGACAACTTTGCATGAGTTCTTGAGAAATTGAGGGGTTTATTTAGGAAACAGGATGAACTTCCACAAGTCATACTTCTCGTGAGAGACACAGTATGATGAATGCTCTAGCAAAGAATATTTCCAAGATCTGCAAACTTGTTGTGCCAATTTCACATTAAGAAAATGTCGATCGCCAAAGCAAGGCTCATTGTGAAAGACCAAGCTATTGTTAATGACATTATGGGTGCATTTCAATCATTGTGCATGCGAAGACTACGAAAGAGTATGATTATGAGTTGGAGTCTGCTTTACGACTTGGCGAGGACCTTATCCCAGTTTCATAGAGTATGTCAAGACCACCTGCTAGACCCCTTCAAGGAAAAATTTATTGATGCATGGATAAATAAGCATATGCACCTTGGCAACACTACCACCAACAGAGTTGAGTCTGCACACTCTCACTTGAAGCAAATATTACGAGACAGTAGGGGAGATTTGTGTAAGTGTTGGGATGGAATGCAGACCATGCTTAGGATACAACATTCTGACCTTAAAATGCACTTCGAGCATAGTTTGAGTAGAGTGAAAGTTCACCACTTGATGAAGAAGATTTTTGATGAAATTAAGGGTTTATTTTCATCTAATGCTATAGACCATATTTTGGATGAGATGCAGTAGATTGGATCTATTTCACTTAACCCATCATTATGTCGATGCACGCTCAGGACCACACACGGACTACCATGTGCATGTGAGCTTTCTAGGTATGATGTACACTTATCTTGTTATTATGTCTACTAACTCGACTTGTTTTGATGGGTTGTTACTATATCAACGTCGCTTATTTTGTAGGGTTATGATGGACTGCACTCCAATTCCGTTGATCCTGATTCACCAACATTGGCAGAGGTTGAATTTCAAAATACAGACAGAGGTAGTGGATGATGAGTTGAGTCTAGACATTGAACTTGAAGCTATCAAAAGAAGGTTTGAGGCCTCTTATCACGCCGGTAGAGTTATGATTAAGGCAAAAGCACGTGAATTGACATTCCCAGACACGACTTCTATGTGTCCACCTCCGGATACGATCATTACAAAGGGAGCACCAAAAAAAGATAAGAAAGGGAATGTTGATTACTCAACAAAGCGAGACAAGTCATTTTGGGAGCATGTAGATGACAAATTTGACTCCCCCCAGGGTTCATCTAGTGGATGTTTTGCTCAGTCTCGTAAACGACCTACTCCCCCCCAAAGTAGGAGTGGAACGCCTACAAACCCACACAGTTCTGGTTCAACTCCTACTTTGTCAACGTGTCCAGCACCTAATCCATCACTAAGCAAAAAGAGAACTCAAGCTGACAGTGCTACTACAATCCCTATGCCTCCACTACATAAGAAACCAACACCCACACCTATTGTTACAGAATCTGCTACTGCTACTGTTTCAAGAGCTCCTACTTTGACACCAGCTCTTGCTCTTACACCGAGTCCTATTGTTACAGATATTGATGCTGCAGTTATGGATGTTTTTAATACATACATAATAGGGATGCCAGAATACATGCGTCCCTATGTTGAAAAAATTCTTAATGTGGTTGGTGATGGTAACTGTGGATTCCGGTGTATTCCAGCATTTCTTGGAAGGGGTGAGGAGGCTTGGCAGTCAGTCAGAACTGATCTGATGGAGGAGCTTAACCAATACAATGACTTCTACACTCGAATGTATGGTGGTATTGGTAAGGTCACATTTTTGACGAAGGCGTTGTTGAGGGCACATCATGGGAATAATATTGAAGATAATTGGATGATTACACCAGATATGGGGTATTTAATCAATAACAAGTACAAAGTCGTCCTGACTTGTTGGTCACCTAATTGTTGTTACACAATTTTTCCCTTTAATGTTGCACCATTCAAAAGTGCCCGACAGTTCAACATCCTTTTGGTACCAGAACACAAACACTTTGTACAGGTAAAGTGTCTTCTATTTAGATTCAATGTAGTAATTCCAAAACATTACATAACATTCTGTTTTTTTGGTGTCTTTTTGAAGGTCTTTATGAAGCCTGGAAGTCCAATGCTCCTGCCGGATTTGATATGGAATACTAATAGGGCACCCATAGCAAAGGGTTGGGACTCGCTTTTTATTGCCCGGATGCAAAAGTGGAAGTCTTTTCTCATACAATCACAACCCCCCCATCCCCTTCCTTGTTTAGATTTAAGTAAAGATACTGATGGTAGTCAATGTTAAGTTAGGTTTATAATTTTGGTACACAATGTTGTATAACTCTTGACTGACATATTTTGAAATCACCAAAACTGTGTTTCTGGTTTATTAAGTTTCTGTTTCTGCATAACACTTGTTCGCATGCAACCATTCGAACGCATGTTCGAACGCTCCCCTTCGAACAAGTTCGAATAACTCCATTTGAGGCAGCCAAAACACACCCTCACACCATCAGTTGGCAATATTCCTTAACACGCATGAGTTTATTCGAACACGTTCGAACGATGTCGTTCGAACAACAAAAATTCCTTAACACGCATAACAGCGTCGTTCGAACTGTTCGCTGCAACGCCGTTCGAATATCACTTAAACCGTCTTTGCCACGGCGTCCCACGCGAGGTCATTTTTGGAAAAAAAAGTTTAGGGGGGTGCGATGAGTAGGAGGGGGTGTGGGAAAAGCAATAGCCGAAATTGTTAAGGCCCAATTTGTCATGTAAAGAAATTGTATGAGACTAAATTGGGCTTTTACTCTTGTTTTTAGTGAAATATTTTAGGATGAGATTGGTTAATTAAAAGGCGCTTGCTTTTCCCACACCCCCTCCTACTCAAAACACACCTCATAAGGGTGTGAAAAGACCAAAAAGCCAGCCAAAATCTCTTTTTTTCACGAAATTTCACCTGTTCGAACACGGGCCTTCGAACAGGTTCGAATGACATCGTTCGTGTGTTAAATTTTGACTTCACACCCTCTTGTGCGTAATTTCACCTTTTCGCATGGGATCATGCGAACAGGTTCGCATGAGGGTGTTCGAACACCCTATTTTATTACAAAAAATGGACTCTCACACCACATTCACCTTTTTACCTGTTCGTTGACCTCAACCGAATATATTCGGTTGCCCATCCCCGAATCGGTGAAAACACGCACTCTACTTAAAGGTATTTTTGGAATATTTGGAGTTAAGGGGTGTGAAAGAGTAGGAGGAAGTGTGGGAAAAACAAAACCCAATTAAAAAGTACTTACAATTTTGGTTAATAATGGCTGGCAGGAATTGTATACAAGCATCTAAAGGGATGTAAGAGACATTAGAAAGCAGGAATCGTCAAGAACACTAGTAAGCCGGGCTGATATAGACATGGATGATATTAGAAAGGTTTTCAAGGAAGAATATGATAATGAACTTGCTGATGTTATATGTGAAGGCATTCCATCTGGAGACTATCCTTGGCTATAAAGTCTTCTACACCCTATTAAGTGGTTCGATTCTAAACATTGAGCGAATCATCAATTTAGTGTTTGAAATTATAGGAATCGGGCAATATTTGGTTTGTGAAACTCAAACATTTCGATCACATTAGTCCCTAACAGACAATTTCAGGAACTAAATTGGTCAATGGAAAGGAACTAATTTGAGAGATTTTTCAATTTTAAAGACTATTTTAAAATATTAATAATTTTAGATACTAAGTTAACAACAGCTTACAATTTCTAGAATGCCTTTGGTGATTTATTCTTCTAACATCTATAGTAATTAGCAACCATACTTTGCTTTTTTGTGGTTTTATTGTGAGTAGCATGCACTGAAGAAAAAAAAATTAGCTTAATTACTTGTAATAGCAGACGGTTGTATAAATTAAATATGACAATGGAAAAAATTATGCCTCTTTTTAAGAAGCAATTTTGCAATCTTTAATATAATTGTGTGTAAACCACATAGTTGTTATATCTTTTTGGCTGCTTTTTTTTTTTTACGCAAAAGATCTAATTCATTTCATTAAAAATAGTAACAGAGATACATGCTGACATATCAAATAAAGTATGAAAAGTGACTGAGAACAATGCTACCTCCGCTAAGGTATGAACCACCTTGTTAGTCACTCTCCTAGAGAACTCCACATGAGAGTTTACAGAGAAAAAACTAAAGGACTCCCTACAATAGTTTAAAATACAACCATAGTCAGAAGTAATAACGGGAGCTTTATTACGTCATCCACAACGATTTTAGCATCCAAATCAAAAATGACATTCCGGTATTGAAGTTCCCGCATCCAATCAATACCCACTAACAATCCAAGAGCCTCACCAATGTAGACATCAAGAAGAGGTGCAACAGTATGGAGTTTTGCAGCCACAAAGTTTCCAAGTTCATCCCGGACACACATTCCAATTCCAACACGGTTACCATTCGTATCAAACGTCGCATCAATATTGCACTTAAGGAAATTATGGGGTGGTTGAGACCAAGCGAAACTTCAAAGACATCGGTGTCTTTGCATAAGCGGACCGATGGCGGCTTCGAATTGCAGATCTGCATAAAATTAAGACCCAATCCTAATTATCGTAGCAGCAGAATCGCGATTGTTGTTCCAGATTAAGTTATTACGGCTTGACCAAATGCTCCACAAATTCATGGCCCAAGCAAGTCGCAAATCCCCATTAAGTTGCTGCAAAACATTAAAAAACCAAGATTGGACAGAAACTGCAGCTGCAGATTCTCGTGCAATTATCGAGCCAATACCGAGGGCCATCCAGCAAGTTGCAGCAGTTGTACAATTAGCAAAAATATGGAGACTAGTTTCTGCAACATCCCCACAGAAATTACACTCCACAGGCTTGTCCAGGCAACGTTGAAGAAGGGTATCACGCGTAGGGAAACAGTTTCTAGCTAGTCGCCACAAGAAATTTTTGACTTTTGGCGGGACTTGTAACTTCCATAAAACACTCCATGACCCATCTACCAATAAGGCAGGGTTATTGCTACTAGTAGTTGCAGCAAGCCGGTACACACTTCTAACCGAGTAAATACCACTGTGCTCACCTTTCCAAGTCAAAATATCACCTTGGACACAAGAGAAAAGGGGGGTATTCATCACGGCCAAACAAGAAGTTTTATCCAACATATACAAACTAGAGGCTCATTCCAACACTTCCTTTCTGGGATTACCAAGTAGTCAACACGGAGTAATAAAATATTCATGTGATTCTAGGGTTGGTCAACATAGGGTCTACTTGTCAATGTCTCAGCAAAAGATTAATAAAATATTAAATAAATGAGAAAAAGGTCTAGATTAGTTGTCAATGTTGTCTTTATTTTAACTTCTTCAACTAAGGCCTTCTTCAACATGTGATCCTATTTTTTCCCACTTATTTTTATAGATAAAATACTAATGGTTAATTGTTAGTAGGAAGGAAAAAGGTTAGTTTCGAGAGTTTGAACCATATACGTCTTTTGTTATATTCTTCAATAACTCTTATCTCGTCAAGTGAGTTACCTATTTAGAACATTTTGGCTACACCACACTTATGAGATGATGATGAGTTTCGGACCATGAATTTATTGAGGGTAAATTGAGATACAATAAGGTTTTACTGCTTACTTTATTGGTAGACATAAATTGGTGAACGAGAAAATAAAATACAATTACACAACGTTTATTGTATCAAGAGTAAAGTCTAATAGTAAAACACCAGTGCCGTATTAACACTGAGAGCGCTGGTTCAAAGTCACAATACTACACTTTCCCCCTCTCATCCCTCAATGTAACCGTTGATACAAAAGATCAAAAAAACAGACAATGATCACTAGCTTGAATCAAACTGACAGAACACTAACTAAAAGTTGTTGATAACATTCATTGTTATATATTCCATACACAAAGTCTCTCAGACAGCTAGCTAGCTAGCATTTACACTTTCAAGCAAAATACAAGTACCAAAAGAAATGGCTGCAGTTATCAAGGTGATTATAAGCATAAATCCCAAATCAAGTTGTTGACCACAGCGCATTCACTAAGGAGTTCCGATTCCCTTTCTACAAACTACATTTTAGGGACAAAATATGATGCAAGCCTGCAGATTTAATTTCCGACAATCTCACTGAGAATAAGCGTATGCAACCCACTTGTCATCGCTAAACGGAAATAAAGTACCACCCTCTTCAATTTCGACATTCGTCTTGCGCGAGTAAACAATGACCTTTTTCTTGCCTCCTGATGGGGTGCTTACTGCAGTTGAAGGCATATCACTTTTCTCAGAAGCAACATTTTTGCTGTCAGAGCATGAAGGAAAAGGCTTTTCATATGCTAGGGAAAATTTCTCTGAGCCACCATTTACACTTCCAACTGATGACGATCCTTTCTCCACTGTAACAAAATCAGAAGATAAAACAATGCATTGCAAGATATGATGCAATTAAACTACAAGATTCATGCAAAAATGAAAAAAGAGTTCAACTACAATAAACTGGATTTGTTGAAACAAAGTCAAAAACCATTAAGATCACAAAAATCATTGCTAGGCTAATAAAATTAGCGAATGGACGAATGATGCAATTTAATTTTTGCAAATTGTGTGCCTAGAATCTGTCTTTCATTTCATCAACACCAAAGTATCTAATTTCCATTTTATATGGTAGGGTTCTGAGGGCTTACCTTTATATTTATTAGGTTGATTATGGGTAACTAATCCATGGCTGACAAGTGAATTTGAATCAGAATTGTGTTGCAGGTCAGTTCCAACATTTTGTCTGTGATTAGCTGACAATGGAAATAAAGAGCTCTGATCTGACTCACCTGAACAAAAAAATCAAGCAAATGAAAAATGACAAGCGTTTCTAAGTAGATAGGAATATATTAAGCTCTTGCATCTTAATAACAACATGGTAATAAAAAAACTAGATATCAGTGAAATCCAAAAGGCTCACCATATTAAACTGCATATTAAGCCCTTCACATAAATGCCTAATTGAAATACTGACAATGAATTTTTCCTATTTTCTTGTAACTACGCCAATATTTACATGAAGGAAGTTGAATAGTTACTACTTACTAGGAACTGGATTTGATTAAACTATGTCAAAAATCATCAACAACCTACCAAATCATAGCTGGTTTAATAAAGTAAGTTATTTCGTTTGTGCAAAATGTGAACCTTCAATCTGGGCTTCTTAATTTTTAACATCTAAATAACTAGTATCCAATTTATGGATTCTAGATTATATATAGACTTGATGCAATCGAAAGCCTACAAATGTAGCAAGATTGTGAGATATAGTCCATAATTTTGTTTCAGAGGTGAGAACATGGTAGAAATGACAAGGGCTTTAACAAGGGGACTCACCCTTATCTTTGTTAGGTTTATTCCCGATGACCAATCCAGGTTGTACAGGTGATTTTCGATTAGAAAGGTGTTGCAGACCAGTGATGACATTTTCCTCTGAGCAGTTAGGTGGAAATTCAGGAGCTTGTCCTTGATGAGCTGACATACAAAAGTACAATGACTATTAGTTGAGTAGATAGAAAGGTAACAGTCACATACATCTTATTAATAATAATGATCACAGTAATAACGAATGTAGACATCACTATAATCCAACAACAGGGCACCTTGATAATTTTGATTCTACCAAGGAAGAGTACAGAAAATTCAATAACTAGATAAACCAAATAAAAGTGCAGTTTGAGAGTTAATCTAGTCAATAATGTTCTTGTCAACATCAGTGGCCCAAACTCATGTCCCTATTCCAGTCTAACCAGAAACCGGACCCCTAACCAGTCTGAGCAGGCTTTTGGTTTAGAAGTGTCGTTGACTCAGCTGTGATGTCATCAAACCGGGTTTCACTCAGAGTGAACTGACCGAGTGAGAGGTTGAGCGAATACAGATTACCCTGAACTAAGTGTATACTTTGATTATATTACACTATTCTATGCTTATCAAAAAGAATATTACACTGTTTTGTGGTTAAGAATAAGATCAATAGATCAATAGTTAAATGCATATTGAGATACAAATAAAATCCTTTACCCAATAACTGTGTTAAAGTCAACTTTCAAGAAACTGTTGCCTAGGGGATCAAATATTAATGATGGTTTAATAACCATGTTTAAGGAGATATGCCAGAATGGCAGCAATGGCTATATTAAAAAAAATACCTTTTCGTTCTTTCAAAGTTGTATAAGCAACCTTGGCTGCACTAGTTTCTGCCTGCTTCTTGGATTTAGCTTCTTGTCCAGTAAAAAGCTCCCCTTCTACCTCAACTTGTGACACGAAAATAGGCATGTGAGCCTCACCAGATTTTTGAGTAGTATAAAGCGGGAAACGAAATCCTTCCCTTTGAACTAGTTCTTGTAAGAGATTCTTGTACAGCCCACTATTATCCTGAAATTTGTAGACAATAATAAGGATGTATGGAGCACCAAACAAAAGAGGTAATAGAATAAAAAAATTATCTAATCGACCACAAGTTATTAAAAGACTAGCCTCTTGAAGTCCACTAGGTGACAATGTCATCAAAGCGACTTCAGCAGCTGCATGTTCAGCATCCTTTAATGTAGAATAGAACTTAGGACTCTCAAAGGTTTGTCCATCAATTGTGACTTTAGACTTGAACCGCATGGCATGAGGAGGACCCTCCCACTCAGAAGTATAAGCTGGAAGACTGAAGTTTCTCTTATGGGCAAAGGATTGCAGTTGGTTCTTGTACACATGCAGCATACCTATGAAAAATTTGAATGTCGAGTGAATGTCAAAAACTCATAACTCATAACTAATACTATCATTGTGATTCGCATTAATTATTAAAGGTGCTAATGTCCTTATGGAGAGAGGATAATCAACAGAAAGATCAAATATGTATGTTGATTATCAACTCCTATCATATCATACTTTCTCGGTTTCTTCCATTATGGTCTGGTTGATCAATGCATCCAACATCAGGGCTGTGGCCAGATGAACCTGCAGGTCCAACGTACAAATGAACCTTTGTAAGGATTAAAATCTGGAATATAGTTGCACAAAAATTTCTTTTCTGGATATTATTACAAGTCCACCTAGAAGAAGATGAAACTTCCCTATATTTGATTATTGAATAAGGAACAAAGTTACAATACAAGTGATTTAGAATGAGATCTTACAATAATTTGAACAATAAATTCGGTATAAACTTTGACGTATATCAAAGTATTAACCTAACTAATGGTGTAATGCAAACAATTTGTAGTCATATTTGCAACAAAGTAAAAGCACTTTCAGCATGAAAGGGAGAAATTGCGCCACATTTTAATCTTATAAGCAGAAACCTATGAAATAAAGATACTCCAAAATTAAAAATGGATGTGTTTCATTATTAACCCTCGAGGCTTCTATCCCTCCTATTCTTTGCAAGGCACCCTGCTCCTGTTCAAGGTCAGGTCTCACAAATCACATATTGTTGCTCTCTGCCCATTGCTTTTGGTGATGGGTCTCACATCACTTTTGTTCAAGATCGCACAATGTGGCTGCCCTCACACCACACATCACCCTGGTCTCAAACTTTTCTTGAGTTGTTAAAAATTTCACACATCCTTCAAACATAATAATTATATGGACTTCATGGTTGTACTTGTAAACAAATCTCAGGACATTTTGGTAAATATAATAATATATACTTTAAGGATATTTATATGCATAGTTTTGTTTAGTTGCAGTAGTGCAGAGCACACACTTGCTTTTGCTTGTGTCTTGTTTCTTGTTTCGTTCAATACACCTTAACCAACCCCGCCACACCACACCACACCTAACCCACAAAACACAGGACCAAAAAATATCTATCTAGAACCATAGGAAAATAAACAGATCTAAATCTCGTGTTGAGATCTTAGAATAAGGAACAAAGTTGCAATACAAGTGATTTAGAATGAGATCTTACCCACTAATTTGCAACAAATTCATTTACATTTGTTTTACTAAGCTCAGGCCCAAGACACATAAACCTAAATCCTCTTCTATTGGATTCTCAACATTTTCTATAGGGGAAGTCTCCGCATGTTTTCGACCAGCTGGTCCTGTCCACTTTTAATAACACTAAATTACAGCTTACTGCACTAAAACACTGATGAGTCATAAACCCAATTTTGCTAATCACAATTACAATCACAATTCAACAATCACAAAGAGTGTTCAAGGCATTAATTTAGATAGGGAAGGGAAAACCGTGAAAGAACAATCTTGAATCTTGAATCTCAAACCCTCAACTATCAAAAGAAATACCTCACAATCAAAAACTAAACTACTCTAAGAACTCAAAATTTCACAATGTTGCATGCTATTGACAACATATCTATTTACAAGCACTATTTTCCTTCATAAAATCAGAATAGAAACTCAAAATAGAAACAGAAACAGAAATGCAATTTTGCGAATCAAGGACAAAAATCACAGTTCAATAATTACAAATACTATTCAAGGCGCTAATTAAAAGAAGCGAGATGAAATCCGCGAGGCAACAAAGAGAAGTGCAGATTCACAATCACAAAACCTACTGATTTCACTCAGATATAGACTACTCTAAAAACAAATTTTCACAACGCTCCGCTGTTGCATTCAATTGACAACATTATTCACAAAATCAAAACAAAACCTCAAAACAGAAACAGCAACACATAAATTCAATTTTGCTAATCAAGAACCACAATCACAGTTCAATATTCACAATTCAAGAATCACAAACAATGTTAAAGGCGTTAATTAAAAAAAGAGATGAAATCGAAGAGACAACAAAGAGAAGTGCAGATTCACAATCATAAAACCTACTGAATTCACTCTGATATAGACTACTCTAAAAACAAATTTTCGCAATGCACTGCTCCGCTGTTGCATGCAATTGATAACATATTCATATTCACAAAATCAAAACAAAACCTCAAACAGAAACAGCAACACATAAATTCAATTTTGCTAATCAAGAACCACAATCACAGCTGAATATTCACTATTCAAGAATCACAAACAATGTTAAAGGCGTTAATTAAAAAAAATAGATGAAATCGGCGAGACAGCAAAGAGAAGTGCAGATTCACAAACAATCACAAAACCTACTGAATTCACTCTGATATAGCCTACTCTAAAAACAAATTTCTGTAATGTACTGCTCGTCTGTTGCATGCAATTGATAGCATATTCACAAAATCAAAACAGAAGCAGACACACATAAATGCAATTTCCGGAATCAAGAACCGCAATCACAAATCAATAATCACAAATAATGTTCAACTTCAAGCAGTTAATTTTAAAAAAGCAAGAAGAAACCAGTGAAACAACAAGGAGAAACGCAGATTCACAACAATCACAAAACCTACTGATTTCACACTGATATAGCCTACTCTAAAAACTAATTGCTGGAATATACTGCTCCTCTGTTGCATGCAATTGATAGCATATTCACAAAATGAAAACAAAACCTTAAATCAGAAGCAGAAACACATAAACGCAATTTTCCGAATCAAGAACCACATTCTCAACTCAATAATCACAAATAATGTTCAAGCAGTTAATTTTATTAAAGCAAGACGAAATCAGTGAAACAACAAGGAGAAATGCAGATTTCACTCTAATATAGACTACTCTAAAAACAAATTTTCCCAATGTACTCCTCCGCTGTTGCATGCAATTGACAACATATTCACAAAATCAAAACAAAACCTCAAAACAGAAGCAGAAACACATAAACGCAGTTTTCCGAATCAAGAACCACATTCTCAACTCAATAATCACAAATAATAATGAAGGCGTTAATTTTAAAAAAAGCAAGATGAAATTGGCGAAACAAGAAGGAGAAATGCAGATAAATACATACCAGGAGACGAAGAAAGAGAAGGTTGAGGAAAAGAGGGGAAATTAGGAAGAAAAGGAATAGAAATAGGGTTAGAAATTTGTTGAGAGAAATGATTAAAAGCGAACATAGCAGCGGAATTTTGAGATTGTTTCGCAGAAGGAGAAGGAGAAGTTGAACGGAAAGGGATTTCATTGACGGTTACGGTGGTTGTAAAACGAGCCTTATGTGGTGGTCCATCTCTGTTGGTTTCGTATACTGGTAAACTCCATGAGTTTTTTTGACATAATTCTTGCAATTTTGTTTTGTACATTGTGTTTGTTCAATGAAGAGTGAAAGGAGAAATTTTTGATCTTATTTTATTCTCTTCAAGCTTCTTTCAACTTCTGAACTTCTTTATAGCTCAGCTACAGTGAGTCTCAGTGTGACGTGCGTGAAAAAGTGAATCCAACTACAAAAGAAGGTTAAATGACAGGGTAAGATTCTTTGGGTTTCCTAGTAATTCTTGTCAAAAAAAAAAAGAAAGTAATTCATAATAAAATGTACAAGAAAAATTATTCTTTTAACTCTATTTATAATTATAATATTATATTTGCTCTTTTATAAATAAAAATATATACATTATATTATATTTTATTAAATCTTAATGTATTTTATAAGCCGAATCAACCGAGCAGTTTAATTGATTAAACCATGAATTCACATTGTAGTTAGGTCATTTCAATAGTTCGACAATAATTTTATCTGGGTTAGAGCGATCTAAAGTAGATGAACCATGGCCTAGATATCTCACTGGTTCTATGTTTGGTCCGATTTTCAAAAGTTTGATCTTATAAGAAAAAAATATATAGGAAAACTATGAAGTCATTTATAATTTTAATTTTTTGAATGTTTTTTATGTACTTCTTTATAGTAACTTGAGGGACATTAAATATAACTATTAATTATTATTGTTATTATTATTATTTTTTGATAAAAATACACCAACTAATACTCCCTCCATTCCAAAATTTTGATATTATTGACTTTTAATACCCAAATTAAAATATCATTTTTATGTTAGCTAAGTAAAAATATTTTGGTAGTCTGTCCCTGAAATAATTGAAATCAAAATAAAAGAGTTAATATCTATCTATTAGGATAACTGAGTACAAATACAGTCTTGGAACCAAAGTTTCAAAAAACGGTCTGTTACGGCAAAAATGGCACAACAATACTGTCTTAGTGATCGTCTTTTCCGTTGGTATCAGAGAGTGATATAAAATCACGGAATAAAGAAACAAAACACCATTACGAGTGCGACGACCGTGACAAAATGTTGTTCCGGCCGCGACACAACCCATTCAACATAAAAAAGTATAAAAAATAAAATAAAAAAATCTTTCAATAAAACCAAAAGAGAACACGCCTTTCAACTTTCAAATTAGATTTTTTAGATCCAAGAAAAAAGCTCTTGGCCCTAAAATGTGTGATGTTGTAATGTAACATATCTAAAATATGTTGATGTCCTTGCCTTCAATCTTCATATCCTTCTCCATGCGTTGTGTCGTGCTTGTTGTTGTTCTCATGTTGTCTACTTTCTTCCTTTTGTTTGAGATGAGGTGGAGATTTGTGGAGAATGAAAGATTAGATGGAATGATTTGGGAATTTTTTTTTTTTTTTTGAGATTAATGATTTGGGAATTTTGGTTAAAAAGAGGGTTGTTTGATTTGGATTAAAAAGATTGGAATAAATCGTGTATATGTTGGGCGTGGGGTGTTTTTATTTTTTTCCTAATTAATAGTCGATGTTCATCTCTCATTTTTTTACCAACTTATAATAATGAAAAAGGTATTAATTTTAGTTATATACATTATATGATAGTACAAATAATTTTAATTAATTTTTTGTACATTAATTTTAATTAATTTTTTGTATTTTTTGTCTGAGAGACTGTGATCGCTATTTAGAACCTTGCTTAGGACAATAATCTATATTTTGGGTCTCATTATTCTACATTTTAAATATTTTCGTGTCAAATGCAATCAAAGAAAAGCTCAAAATATTATTCAAGTAGACTGAAAAGCCCTCATTTGTGGCTGATTCAAATGTAACACTGATGGTACTTCGTCTTGGCCCTTCGTCTTTTTTTGTCTCTCGTATCTTTAGAGAAGGAAATAGTTAAGCAGATAAGTTAGCTGCTTTTGGATTAGTTAATAGAATTTATACTTGGTGGAGTTTGCCTCTGAGCTTTATCTTAATTAGATAACTTTAATCGAAATAGGCAGGGTCTTTCTTTTTTGAAATTTAAATGATTTATCCTTGTGGTTTTGTCTCCTTGATAATTTTTTTTTTGCACTGTGGTGCTTTTTCATATGCTTGTTGTTTGTTTTTCAGACAAAGGTTTTGGCTTAATTCCTCCTTTGTCCTTCCTGTATTCCACTTTTTTATTTCTTTTTAATAAAATGTAGAGTATTCATTTTCCTTTTTGTTGATTTAACCCTAAGGAGGGTTTGCATCAGAAGGTTTTAGCGAGACTATTTTCTTTTTACCCAAAAAAAAGCTAAGGGACAATTCATAATAAAAGCATAGACGGGTGTTATGGATTTTGATGTGAAGAAAAATGGTCACGCGCACTCTATATGATATCTGAAAATGAGAATTTTTTTTTATGGATTGAAATTGTTGTGACTGCTTTGCCACGAAATTTTGCGACGGAATTGCGACGAGTTTGCCACGGACGCATTTGCCACGGGCGATCCCGTGGCAAAGCTTTTTCGACGAGCGTTTTTGCTACCATTATTTGTCCGTCGCAAATCCGTGTCAAATTCAAATTTGCGACGGGAATTTGTGCATTTGCGACGGGATTGTCCGTGGCAAATCACCGATTTTCTTGTAGTGTATATGATATCTGAAAATGAGAATTTATTTTTTGGGTTGTGCCGATTTCATCTTTGCTATTTGATAATTTTGGGCATTGTTTGTGAGACTTCGACGTGATTCTAGCCTTGAGTGTATAAGTTTAGACGCTATTGAGTAAAACCTTGAGAGAGCAAAGTGGATGGAACTTGAGTTGCACCAAAGGTCTACCGAAATTTACTTTTTAGGGCATTGATTTTTACGACACACAAGATTCTTTTTATTCTTATTCTACTTTTTTATTCACTCTTCTCTTAAATTTATGACAACTAGAAATTAGCAACTCTAGATTATATTTTCTCTTTTTTATTACATATGATTGGAAATATTGATATTTTTTATTTGTCACCGCTCATAGTGTTTTGGAAAATCTACAAAGATATTTATCAGTTTCTTCATCAATGGTCTAGTCCTTTGGAAGATAGTTAAAGTCATGAATCTTTTATTTTGATCTATCAGTCTCCTTTATGTTGGCTAGTAATAATTTTAAACCTCAAACCCTTTTTGTTATGACTTTCTTGATGTCTTAAGATGTGTCTTGTTTGACCTGCGGTCAAAAGATAGTATGGAGTCCAAGTACTTGGTGGTGGAGCTAACATAAAATGACTAAATTGTATTTTTGTCTCTCAACTTTTTTTGGTTGGCGAATTTAGTCATTTTATTTTGGCAATTTTGCTCTTGTAATTTGGTGATCTTGGTCCTTATAATTTTTCATTTCAATTTTGGTCACAAAAAATCATGAATTATGCAATTTTAGCCCCTCGTTTATCAAAAATTCAAGAATTTTGGGGAACAAATAAAAATACAATAACCCCTAATTTTGAAGATAAAAATTGCGAAACTAAGAAAACTGAGAACCAATTAATATTGTCATAAGTAAAATAAAAGGACCAATTACCACTAGTGGACATAAATCTTTTATTTGTTTAAGGAAATAAAAGAACAACAATAAGTCCACTAGTCTAGAAAACTGAGAACCAATTAATATTGTCATAAGTAAATTTTAAACTAAGAAATATTAGTATTTTTTTAACAAGTTAATTTTAAATGTAGATAATGGATGCTAAAATATAACTCAGGGATAAATTCTTGGTGTATTACTAAAAAAAGTTAAATATATACTATGCATAACACAAGACTACAATTACATGGTAAGTAGGAATAAATATTAGCTAGACCATCCTGCGATAAACAAATAATTGCGCAGTATTGTATGTTTTTTAGATAAGCAAAAATTGTATTGATGGGGCACTAAGGGTGCACCAATTCAATTTACATTAAAGAAATGGGGAGAGTCTCCTCAAAACCTCCCTGAGCCAAAACACAGTGGGAAAAAGACCCGGGCAGGAGAGTACCTCAAAACGGAATTGGGTTGCTAACATTGTGCATGACAACCCACCGTTTCTCCCCCTTCTAATCATATATTGAAGTGGATTAGACCGTCACATTGAAATAGAAATAGAGGAGCCTAACTTCAATCTATAAACACACCAACTCTCCAGGTTAAGATTTTGATGCGGGTCACCACGGATTCGGCATTTGGTTCCTCGTTGTTAAAAATAGCACCATTCCTAGCAAGCCACACACTCCAACATGTTGTTAACCAGAACATGTGTTTCGTACGCTTCGCCTTCTTCCCTTTGCATAAGCGGGCACATCTAAGGAAGAAGTCAACAATATCCAAGGACATGTCGAGATCAACTCCGAGCCAAGAGCCAACAAACTTCCAAACAAAACGAGCAAAGCTACAGCTGAGAAACAAGTGGTTGGCTGACTCGCAAAAGTTACTGCACAGCGAGCAGCTAGCCTCCTGTTCAGAATGGAGGACATTTCTGTGAAGTAATTATTCATCTATTTTTACTTAAATTATTGTTTATTTTCAAGTACATTAATATATAAATATAGTTTATTTATTAAGAAACAACATTTTAGAGATCCAAATGATTAGGACAAATAACTAGGCATAAATACACATTTCTTGTTAGGTTTGATGTTTTTGTTCAGTGCAGCAACTGCAGGAGTGGAAACACTGCCAACACCAGGACTGGAAACACTGCCAACTCTAGGAGTGGAAACACTGCATACACCTGCAGAGTCTAGCAGTTTGCACCAAAACATCCAAGGACCATTTTGATGCTTCCACACTTGAATTGTGACGTCATGCCTAGTCACCTGGAGCAGAGCCACTTGCAGAAGTCGGCGATAAACATAAAAATCAAGTTGCAAGGCTCATCTATCTAAAGAGACATGTGGCACTTCTCCAATGGACCACACCTTATGTTATGCATGCAAGCGACCACAACTGAGCTATTTGCTTCATTGGTTGTCTGATTTTATCCAAGGTTGGTCCCATCAGTTGAATCATACGCGCCTAAGGAAACCCCTCAAGGGAGGAAAGCTTCCAAGCCTATAAATAGAAGCCATATCTTCACCTACAAACAATCCTGAATCCTTCAATTGTATTTCTTCATTTGTTTCTGAAAGGAACACTTAGTTTTAGTTTAGTTTAGTTTAGTTTTAGTTTTAGTTTTTCTTTACGTTTCTGAAGAGAAGGAAGGTAAGGAGGTGTTTGACAACCACTCCCTTCACTTCTACTTGAAGGAAATTTGTGTAAGAAACTCATGCAATATGAACCAAATTTCAAATCAACAAACCAATTGCAAATCAAATTCGATCCAACTAATAAAACTTATTAATCATTAACAAAGTATGTACCAACAAAAATTACATAAATCATTAACCAAATTCTGAATGTCAACATAGACAACAAAGATTACATGACATCCAATATGAGGAACAAAAAACAAGTTAACCAAAATTACATGAATTTCGATTTTCATTAATCAAACCGACAACATGACGACACCACTCTCCTTTGACCTCAGTAAGTTGGTCATCAGAAAATGGAGCTCTAACTGCCTTTCTAGGAAAATACTGCAAAAATAAAATAAAATAAACTTAGAATTAAGTGGTTAAATGCAAGATATAGAATTACTTGTCAAAAACAAACTATATAAATTACATACATTTACTGGAATTTCCATTTGATGGTGAGTGATTATGTCCCTCATAAACTTCATAACGTAATACCCGCAACCATCATTGTTTGGTTGTCTGGGACAATAGAAATAAAAATAATAATTAATTATTAAAATGCGAGCAATATCCATTGTGTTTCCAAAAAATGGTTTGTTTTGTTTATTAAACTTACCTTTATTACTATCCATTGTGTTTTATTTTTCACATTCCCATCTCTAGCTTTGACCTCATTCGATCCCCAATAAGTTGTCAAACAGCTGAAACATTATACATATAACTATATTAACTAATCGAAATACATAATTTAAATGATGAAATATGCGATGTATCTAAATACACACCTTTCAAACATTTCTCTCATCTTGAGGTGGTTGCTAGATTCACCATACGAATCTAAATAGAAAATTCTATTTCTTTTAGGATCAACTACCAACAATATCCAATGTTTCCTACAAAAAAATTGAATAGCCAAATAAATAATGAGATATTTCAAAAACACGTTATATATATATATATATATATATATATATATATATATATATATATATATATATATATATATATATATATATATATATATATATAGATTAAATTTCTTACCCTAAGAGAGTGGGTGCCAAAAACAAGCTATCACAGCTGCTTTCATGTGCCAAAGCCAAGCATTCATTGATATAGGCTTTTACCGCTTCCTTGTTTTCTTTAATCACTTTCTTCAATTCTGCAGCTTTTTTTTTGAGATGCCATTTCCAAAGCGGACATTGCGTAACTATGATCAAAGATTCAGTTTAATCCACCTTCACTCTTGCTTTTAGAATTTAGGTGAGGGAATAAAGTGATGATCAATGAGGTGAGCATTGAGTTATTTATTTTCTTCTATCAGCTCAGCAAGCTAAACATAAACACCTTGTTGTCAGGGTAGACTGTCTCCTTGTACCAAGCAGGCCTGTTCTGAAGGTCAATAGGAACCAATTTGATCTTTTATTCTAGTCCCTTCTAGGGGCGGATAATGGTCGGTTTCGGTCGGATTCGGATTGGAAACCCCCCATCCAACAATAACTGCGGATGACAACATGTCACCCATTCCCGACCGTTCCAGCCTTCAGTTACGCGGGTGACGGTTTACGCGGATCAACGGTTCTTCGGTCGGATTCATATGGTTTGGTGTATAATAAGATAAAAAATTGCCATTGAAATTTCAAGTAGAGAAATCAAGAAACAAAAGCTTACAACTTTCAATAAAAATAGTAAAATCTTTCAATGAAAATTGAAACTTTCTTCCTAATAGAAGCAACTGAAGTAATGGCATGCTCATTCCTTCACAGATTTGATACAATAGATGCTAGATAGGAAATCTTCCTTTATTTCGTTCGTCGATGGAGTCTGGAGATTCTAGTTTTGCTATTGGAAGAAGGCATTGTGGTCTTGGTGATGGAATGTTGCTATGGTAGAAGAAGAACGACGTGACCAACGAAGAAGAAGAAGGGCATTTGGAAATGAAGAAGTTAAGAGAGAAGATTCAACGTTCTCAATGAATTAATGTTATGGAATTGGAATTGTAAAATGTAGTAATGAATACCCCTTGGAATAGTCAAAACGTGGATCAGAATAAGAGATATTGACTATTTAATGTATTTTAACATTTAAAGAAACACAATTTCATCTCAGCCACTCATTTTTTCCATGTCACTAATCCAATAATAACATTTCAAATCAAATGAAGGATATTTCTTTATACTGAATAGTGTTTGTAAGTTGTAACATAAGTTTCGGGATCAGAATAAGAGATATTGACGGATCCTTTCATCCCAGCCCGCCACCGACCATATGAATCCAAATGAAACCGAATAATGAAATCGAAAACTTGATTACCCGATGTCATTCATCCGTTTCCAATTTTGCAGATGCGGGTTTTACGATTTCGGTCGGTTTATAAAATGTTGTCCACCTCTAGTCCCTTCAATTCATCAATCAAGAAAAAGATCCTATTACGTATAAAGCACCAACATAGACACAAATACGACACAAACACAAATATGACATAGACAGACACCAATTATAATTTAAAAAAATGGAAGTAATTTAAAAAACCTTATAGTTCCAAGTAGTGGTGTTCGCGGTGCGGTTTGGTTTGGTTTTGAGATAAAAAGTGAACCGAACCGCAAGGTAAAATTACATGCGGTTTGGTTTGGTTCGGTTGGCTTCCTAAAATAAAACCAAACCAAACCAAACCAATGCGGTTTGGATTGGTTCGGTTGGTTCGGTTTTTTCCAAGACAAAATTAATTTAAAACGGAGTTAAAATTAACTAACATAAAAAAGGCTAACATAAATCATTAAGAAAAAATCTACTCAAATATATGTAGTATATAAATCACTATCTTTTAATTTTTTTCAAATAGTTAAGACAATGTTTAAAAGAATTTGAATGAAATATTTTGTTGTAATTTTTAAATATAGCATAACAATATGGATTATTTGTAAGTGAGTCATAGAAATTAATTGGATTTGGGCTAGTAAGTGAGTGAGAGTTGGGTTGTAGTTGCAATTGGGTTAGTAAGTTAGTAAGGAAGGTTGTAATTCAACAAGCCTTAGTGTTACTTGCGGTTTGGTTCGGTTTTGGAAAACAAAACCGTGAACCGAACCAAACCGCGCAGTGCAATGAAAAAAAGAACCGAACAAAACCGATCAAAAGCGATTTTTTGCAGTTTTCGGTTTGACTTGGTTCGGTTTGCTGTTTTCCTATTGGTTTGGTGCGGTTTTGAACACCCCTAATTCCAAGTGATCCATGCACGTTGGGCGTAAGGACAAACATACCTGATGTACAACCTAAAAAAATGAAATAATATTAAAAAAGTTAAAAAATATATTGTTGCATTGTTAAGCATGAGAGATATGGTTGGTGGAATATTGCATAAATAAATAAAATAACAGGAGAAGAAGAAGAACCTGGTGTCTCCGTTAAAAATAGGAGGTGTATCGGAGGTGGATGTTAACGGGGAGCAAGAACTTCTTTCGCACTGCTAAATTACAACCAGTAGGTGACCATTGAGACGGTGGTTGAGGGTGGGGTTGGGTTTGGAGATTTGGGGGTTTAGGGTTTGGGTTTCACAAATGAGAAGAAGGAGAGAGGGAAAGATACTTTTTTGACAAAAGAGAGGGAAAAATATTAAGAAGCGTACGGGGGAAAGAGGGAGTACTCGAAAACTAAAAAAAATAGGAATTGGGGGCGCTCGTGTGTAAAGCGCCCACTGTAGGTGGCTCCGTGTTTTAGGAATTGGGGGCGCTTGTGTGTAAAACGCCTCTGATTGTGGTTCCGTGTTTTAGGAATTGGGGGCGCTCGTGTGTAAAGCGCCTCTGATTGTGGTTCTGCGTTCACCTTCCGGAGCACTCGTGTGTAAAGCGCTTCTGATTGTGGCTCCGTATTTTAGGAATTGGGGGCGCTCATGTATAAAGCACCTCAGAAGGACCTTCGTGTTTTGAGATAAGTGGCACTTTGTAACTAAGCGCCACCAAAGGGGGCGCCCTTTTTTAACAATTCTGTCGCAGACAAAATCCGCAAAAACATGTCATAGTTTGTTCCAACTCCAAGTATCTCCATGCCAAGACCCGAACTCTGCGAATGTAACATGTTGCTACACACCTCCATAAAACAATAAGGGAAAGACTTTGAGCAAAGGCTCGGTACCTAACCATTGTTCCTTCCAAAAGTTTATTGAAGTGCCATCACCCAACGCTCTTTTAATGCACCAGGCGAACCTTCTTGGTTGCTCTTTTAAGGCGTCGTCCATGTCCGACCTTAATACTTTAACTTTACTTCTTCTAAATGTTTATTTCTTCTGAATGTTCATTTGTGTTTGGTATGCCCGCACGATGTTTACTGGCTTACGCTTTCACATTTCCTTTTCCCTCATTTTGATCTTATTTTGATCTGACGTCATAGTTAAGTTACTTTGTTAGTTCATGGCCAAGGCTCGTAGTGGGGGCGAGCTTCTTCCAAACTGTGGGAAAGCCCCTTGGTCGGCACCAAAGAGGGAGGTGAGACTACTGAGTCAAAGTCGCGATGGACTTCTTCCTCTAGTCTTTGACTGAGTTTGTTAAACTCAGAGTTAAAGAGGAGGTCGGACTCGCGATGAGCATGTGGCGAAGTCGCGTTGGGCTCACGATTGAACTCGGAATCAGAGAGGAGGTTGGGCTAATGATGAGCATGTGGCAAAGTCGATATGGACTTCTTCTTCCGGTCTTTGATTGAGTTATTGTACTCGAAATCAGAGAGGAGGTCGGGCTCATGATCAGCATGTGGCGAAGTCGCTATGGACTTTTTCCTCCGGTCTATGATTGAGTTTTTGAACTCAGAATCAGAGAGGAGGTCGGGTCACGATGAGCATGCGGCAAAATCGCTATGCATTTCTTCCTCCAATCTCTGATTGAATTTTTGAACTCAGAATCAGAGAGGAGGTCGGGCTCGCGATGAGCAAGTGGAGAAGTCGTTATGGACTTCTTCCTTCGGTCTCTGATTGAGTTTTTGAACTCGGAATAAAAGAGGATGTCGGGCTCGCGATGAGCAGTTGTGGAAGCCGTTGTGAGCTTCCTTCCAGCGTCAACCTAGTCCTTAGAATACTACTTTTCTTGAACCTCTTGTTTGTTGATTTTGAATGATTGATTTTGAATTTGATAGGCAAGGTGATTGTTTACAAGATATCAAGATTTTCGATTGTTTTTTTAGCCCTGGGTTGACGTGAGCGTCTTCAATTTCATGCTGCTTTGGCCTGTTCTTTCTCGGCTTTCTGATCCGATTTTAAGGAGAGATAGTGGCACCTCTTGGATGCTTCAAGATCAGCAACTGTAGTGACGACTTCATTCTCTTGCTAGTAGAACTTCATTTTCAGGTGCACTATGGACGCTATTGCGCCGAGTCTGCCTAGAGTCAGTCCACAGATGATTCATTAGTATGGGGAACTGCAAGGTAGGACCAACTACTAAGTTTTGACTGTCTTTGATAATTTTTCTTCAACATAGGTGACCATCAGCTCGACATAGCCCAATGGTCTGGTCATCGCCCCCATTGAACCCGGACAGATCAGTGCCTCAGTATGGGTCAAGGTCGGTCTCGGCGATCTTGAGCTTGGGTCACAGTTCCTGGAACAAGATATCAGCCGAACTCCCCTGGTCCCCCAGCATCCTCTTGACATCAATCATGGCCATGACTGTCGAGATTATGAGGGGAACATACTTGTTGGGCTTCCCGTCCAAGAGATCTTGGTCGGAAAATACAGCGGGAGCTGGGTTGCCGCCGAGGTTGAGAATTTCCTGCCATATTCATTTTCATGGAGCTCTGTGTTTCTCCAGCAGCGACTGAATATCCCCCAATAATAACCATTTCAATCGGCCGAGGCCATTGTGTTCTCGGTGTCTCTTCAGCTGAATCGCTAGTTTCATCTCTCGGGGTCTTGGTAACCTCGTTAACCACTGCCTTACCTTTCTGTGGTGAACGATGAGGTGATTGAGACCTTTTCTTTAATTCTCCTTTCAAATATTGTCTGAGCTTGCCTTTTTGTATTAACACTTTTATATCATCTTTGAGAACCCTACAGGTGTCGGTGTCGCAACCATGTCTCCGATGGTATCGGTAATATGTGCGCATGTTGGTATTTTCTCTTTGTGGGATCAAAGCCGGCCACTTCATTTCCCTGAATTTTGCATGGATGCGCTCCGCCAAGATCTTGTGTCGTGGAGTGTTGAGCTCGAAGTACTTAGTGAATCTACCCCGAAACTCATGTGGGTTGGACCCAAAATCCTTCTTAGGTTGGCCTTCTTTCGTATCTTTCTCCTTGCCCAAGGCACAGTTGCGCATAGGTCATCGGCCAGGTTGGCCTCTTCGTAGTCGATGAGTCGTCGGGCTCTCCTCAAAAACTCATCTAGAGTCCGAGGTCGGCGGAGGCCGATGTTGACCATGAAGAGCGTCCCCTTGCAGAGACCGTGTCTCATGAATAACATTCTTACCCCATCATCTAGATGGCAAACCTGATCAGCTTCCTTGTTGTATCTCTCAATGTAATCTCTCAGTTTTTCTTTCTTGCCCTGTTGTACCACCCTTGACACATCTTCCGACTTGGGTTTGAGTCTAGATGTTGTGAATCGTGCCTAGAACAATTTTATGACGTGATCCTAAGAGGAGATCGAGGCCGGAGCTAGATCCCGGAACCATTCCTAGGTGTTCTTGGATAGGGAAAGATGGAAGAGCTTGCATTTCGCATCATCGGTGGCATTCTGATATTGCATGTCAAACATGTCCACGTGTTCATCAAAGTCACCTAACCCATCGATCATACATGTTTAACTACAAAGGTTTCTCTAACAACCTCGGCACACGACACTTAGCAATTTGTGCAATGAAGGGCTCGACCGAGATCAACAAGTTTGTTTATTGTCATGTTTAGAATGTTTTGATTTGTCGCCTGTATTCAAGGGAGGCTCGTTTTGACGGGGAGACGGACATCGCAGTGATGAGGAGTTAAAGGAGGAGTTGTCACTTGGACTCGAGTTCGGCGGCGTCGGTGGCGTCGGGGGCCTGCCTGCTCGGCCTTCTCGGCGAGAAGGAGACTTATGAGTATGTCGTCTATGTATAGTCTTGCACCGGGGTGGAGAGCGTGTCTTCTCGATGCAACAGTCTCTGGTGAGGCGGTCGTGTCCGACCTGGTGGTGGAGCAGTTACGACGCGCATAGCAACGACTACTTCCATTTGATTGAATCGTATCTCTTGTTGAATGAGGTCCCTGCTGTGACGCTCTAGAACATACAGGATATGGTTCACTGCCTGTACTTTGGCAGGTACAGCCTTAGTAGGAGGAAGCGGTGTCGGAACTGAAGGTGGGAGTGGATTAGGAATTGGAAGAGACTGTGCTTCTTCAATGGGAAGTGTTTGCACATTCCCTTCTAGTGTCGAATCGAGTTGGGGTGGAGGTTCCACAATACTCTGGAGCCGAGATTGGGCTCGAGTCGGAGGGTGTCCTCTAGGAGCCATGGATGATTTGGGTTTGAGAGTAAGAAGTATCCTCCCACTGTGGTCGCCAATTTTCGTACCTGTGTCGGCTAGCAGATTTGATTTGGAGTAAATGATGTTGGTTGCTCGCCTGGGTCGACGGTGGTCCGACCCAAGCTTGATCCTCCGTGGTAGGGGTCGCCGCGGTGGTGATTTCTGCAAGCACTCTGATGCTTAAGTCAGCAAACAGAAGTGAGGGGTGACGAATGAATGAAAACGTTCCTGACTCAGTGGGTTGAGGGTCTATTTATAGACGCGGGGTCCGAAGCAGGACCGTTGGATGTGGTCGTGATGATCTGGGCCGTCCATTCGATCTCACCTTAAATGCTGTCAAAGTGGGCTGGAGCCAAGGCTGGATTGGGCCTAGCTTCGCTTCGGGTTGAGTTAGGCCTAGTCCGGAATAGATAGTAACCATATTGATCCTATCAAATCAATTGCTAACGGTATGACTGTCATAGCAATAAAAAGGAAGTTTCCAATGAAGTTCCACCGTGTAAGTGAAAAAAATGCATTTCTTTTTCTTTTTCAGCCAAAAATTGGAACTCCAAGTTTGAGAAAACGGCAATGTGCCTCTTTACTTATATTTAAGTTTGGACTTTGGAGTAATCTATATATTAATAATATATAACGATGAATAGTTGACGTGTGCATGACACGTCAGCAGACAAAAAAAATGACGCAATGCATTACGTCATTTCCACGTCATCCTGAACAAATTACATGGCAGCGCTGCATCAAAATAAACGGCAAAGATTTGATCAAATAGAAGCAACAGATATGATTCACTTATAAGGTGGAGCATCTAACGGACCTGATTTGCTCAAACAATATAAGAAGAAATCAACGGTTTATAACGATTTAGATTTCGGCTGGGACAATGGAAAACTATGTTAATTATCATTCATTATTGCATTAAATGATTTAATGATGCCATTATTATTAATCAAATTTTTTACTCATTTGATTACCATTTTTCTTCCACCGTACCTTCTTTGTCCCCCTTCTTCTTCTTCTTCTCCTTCTTTCTTCCATTCAAAAAATTTAAATTTCAATCTCTCTTTCTCTCTCTACGGTTCTATCCCCACCATATCTCTTTCTCTTAATCTAAATCTTCCTTTTTATTTTTGCTTTCTTTCACTTCATCTCTTTTCTTTCACACTTCACACAGAATCAAATTCAGTACCCACTAACAAAATCAAACCCGAAACCCAGAGATGAAAAAAATCCAAACCCATCTTCTTCATTTTCGAAACCCAAAACGCAGAGCTGAGCATTTTCAAATTCATATTCAAATTTTCAAAACCTAGGTAACGTGCATATTTCCTTCCTCTAATCTTCTTATTTTCATTTTGGTTTTGATTTTGATTTCTGCTTTTGATTTTATTTTGGTGTTTTCAGGTTTTTTAGTTTCCTCTTAATGGAAGTCAATTTTTTTTTTGAGATTTGGAGGTCATTTTTATGCCGATGCTATTTTGCATTTTTAGAATCTATTGTTTTGGACTTATTGAATTAGCTTTCTATCTATCAAAAGTGTGCATGAGTATTACATATAGTTCTTGATTTATGTTGCTATACTTAAATGTTGGAATGACATTTCTTTTTGTTTTAGCTTTGATACTCAAAGTTGAGCCATATGGACTAACTCCCTTATATTTCATTTATCTATTTTATGCAAAATCTATGAAGAATAAAATTTGGAGAGGAAGTATAACGCAAACAACAAACGGGAGCATGTAGGCCTTTGCTTTAAGATATGTGTTGCTCTCCTTTTACATTTTGTGAGGTATTTTCGATTCACTTCTATTTGATCTTCTTGAATAATATTCTCTTATTTTTTCCTTTTCTAGGATGATTAGTGTTTTCCTAACACAAGATTAAAAGAAAATTCATGCTTGACTAACATTTTGCTTCTTAATTAGTCATTGTTCTAGATTTCCTATATTTTGTTATCTTAATAGACTTATGTTACACTCTCATTAGATCTTAGCTGATAAATAAAATTATGTTCTTCAACTTTTCATGCCTATATTTGTTGGTTAGTGGCTATTTCCAAAAAAACTATATGCATGTTGTTCTGCTAAATGGATGAACCCTCTGCGTACCTAATGGACTATAAAGCAGCAACATGTAATCCAAAAATTAGCTCAAGGCAAACACAGTGTGTGTTCTGATCAAATAATTGTGCATCCTAAAATCATAGGGTCAAATAATTGTGCAAGCAAAAATCATGGGATCAAATAAGTGTGTGTTCTGATCAAATTAAAAAAATATCTGGCAATACGTTTCTCCAGACGTTTACTTAATACATCCTAAAATCATGGGATCAAATAATTGTGCATATTAGTAATTAAGGCAATATTGGTTTATTATGCATTAAATTCATTTCTTTAAAATCGCACCCTTGGTGGAATTAACATTAGTAAACAAATTGTATGATTTTTCTCTATTGCTTCTAAAAGATGCATATTTTTTTGAACAACACAAATCTTGTTGAAATTTTTTTAGAAGAATTCCATTTAAATTTGATTTTTCAAATTTATCATTCATGTTGGCAACGTATTTCATTATGGGAATGGGAATTATTATTTTTGCTCAAATAATGGAATTGGTTTGAACGTTCCATTATAGGTAATAATGGATAATAATGGGAAATTGACTAATTGACTAAAGTGGTTTCAGTATTTTGAATTTTAAATTATCTCATTTATGGTTATAACTTTGGCTATATGATATTTTAAGATGCATAACTCCTTTGATTTGATTGCTTTTTTTAACATAATTCCTTTGAATTTGAACTGTAGGATGGACAGTTTGAGATCAAAATTGGAAAGACATGCTTAATCGAGAGGTATTGCTCTTTGTTTTTCCTCTTTTTGCCTCCTCTGTGATTTCACTTTTTCTTTCTGTTGTTTTTGTAATTTGTGATTTTTCTTCGATTTCGTGATTGTATTGATATTAGAGATTAGAAGCCACATTCCCTTCAACGTTATTGCGACAATCTTTGTGCAAGTCCGGTTGAATTTTTTTCTTAACCATTAAGGTGGGTCTATTTGTTCGATGTTTTAAATTACTAATGCAAATGGATTTGTCTATTGGTTGTAGCTTATTTACTTATTAGCTTTTGTGAGGACACGCCTTTTGATCTACTCACCGGAGTGTTTAGTTTGTGATTTTTCTCAGGTATTTATTTTTGAAATTCTTGACACTTCTTTTTCAGTAGAATGTTGTTTGTACCATTGCTTAGGTGTCATTGCCTCTAGATTGCACAGAAGCTTCATAGAGGATGAGAAAAGAGTAAAGTTTGGCCTGGTCGCAGAAGGATATGCCCAAAATGAACATGTACCTATCTTATTTTTTCCTTCCATTTTATTACTATTTTTTCACATACCAGGTGACTATAATTTTTAATCATTTTTTGACAAGATTCTCGCAAAAGTTTGATTCACTACTCATTCTAAGTTTTTTTTATCACAACATTTTTACTGTTTGATTCATTCTCAATACAGGGGTGTGATAGTGGCAATATTGCACTTACTCAGACAAGTTATTATGTTCTTGGATGTGTCATATATATTGTTGTAGAAAAACTCGAGTTACCTCAAGATGGTATGTACATGTTGATGTTGGTCATTGTATTAAGTTATCTTGATAAATTAAAGGTGAGGATTCCTATGTGGCTCATAAATTATAAATTATTACAATTTTTTATTTCAAATAAAATTCCGTGCAGTTTGCTCTTTGATAATATCCATAAATGGCACATGTTTTAAAAACATATCCACAAATTGCAATGCTCTTTTTCCTATTGTTATACCCCAATTTTGTCCGTCTTCTTTTTTTGTTTTGTTTTAGTTGTTTAATTTATTAATATATAGTCCAAAAGTGTAGAAAAAAAGCTAATTTAATTTTTATTACAATTTAGGAGTGTCCAAAATGTCCCAATCTCTAAAAGACAAAAAAAAAACAATAATTAAAAATACAAAAAAATATAAAAAAAACGAAAATTAAATAAAAGGAGCAACATCAGCAATCTCTAGGGTCTGTTCTTGTTCTCCAAGACTGCTCAGCTAACCCATGTTATCAGAACCTGCAAAAGCCCAGTCAAAGCAGTCAAAACCATTTAAATGCTAACCCTAGGTTTTTAATATAAATAAGCAGTCAGTCCACAGTAAAAGACACACAAAAACCAAGGCAGAGACATTTGACTGCAGAAAAATCACCTAGACAAGGATTAGGGTTCAAAATCAGAACCCTAATCCAAAAAGCATTTGATTCAAAACTTCGTAACCAAAGAGTCGAATCAGTCAAGAAAGGGAAGCAACCAATACACACAGCAACCGTAGCAGTCACAGAGCAATCAAAAGGAGGCATAACAGAGTCTGGAATTAGGTTGGTCTTGTATTATCAAATCTAAATACGTAGAATATATGAGCATAATTTGTTGTTTAATGTTTTTCGTTTTTGATGATTCATTATCGTAAACGACGTTGTCGATGAAATTAGGATTTAGGATTTGTAAATATGATTACGTCACACAAACATGATTTAGTTGCAAATATGATTAAGTTCTTACACTTAGAATTTGTAAACATGTATCTGTCCATAAACGTGGTTCATGTGCAACTAGATTAGGATCTTCACCATAACAGATTTAAGGTTCCTTATTTTTCCAATATATCAATAAACACAAACAGAGTTCCTAAAAATCCTAACCGAGTACATAATCAAAAATCCAAAAATTAATTTAGATTAGATTCCTTTCAGTAATCAGAACAAGCTTCTATTTATCTTAATAGAAATAGGGTGAATTAGAGATTATGTTAATAATGACTTAAGATCAGTTTTTGTTCATATGAGGTGAAAAAAATGATAGAACAAACAGATCAGAAAATTACATGGAGAGAGTTAGAGTGGAAGAAGAAATCATAAATCAACAATAGCATTCAAAAATACACCAGAAAAATACCAATAAACCAGAGAATAGGGATGTACTCCAGAGAATTCAAAAGATAAGAAGAGGAATAGAAGTTGAAAGGAAATCAGAATAGGAGAAAGAATCTAAAACCGGAAGAAAAAACAATCTGAATCCCTGAAATAACAAAAATAAAAAAAATAAAATAAAAGAAGTCCAGGTCGCCGAAATCAACGATCAAGAGACTCTCGCCGCGTGCTTGGCAGTCATCCCCTCCGACCACGAACCTCCACGTCGCCACCGTTCTCCCTCTCCCGTCGCGAAACCTCCCTCCATTTTTCCCCCACCGTCGTCGTTCACTCCCTCTTCCTAGAAATCGCGGCATCTCCCCTTTCTTTCCCCTCGAATCTGCTTCTCTCTCTCCGCTCATGGCAAAGCAAGGGTTGCGCCAAATTCCTCTCTCATCAGTTAAGAGCAAATGCATGGCGCAATGGAGGAGAAGAAGGGAATGGGTCGGTTTTTTAGGGTTCTTTTTGGGTAGGGTTAGTTATTTATATCAGAACGCTATTTGCACCCACTGATTCCTGCGCGCGCCACTCCCCCACTTAAGCCCAGTTTCGCGTTCTGGGCTTCCCCATGCGAGCTGGGCCTTTCCTTTTTGCACCTCCAATTAATTATACAACACCCTGATATTAATAAAACCCAATTTACAATTTTCACCCCCTGTTTTCTCTTTTTAATTCTTTTCCAACTCAAACATAAATAATTTTTCTCTCAAAATCAAATAAACGGCTAAGTCGGTTGTACAACCGGGTTAGTCATTATTTTAGGGCCAATGAGCTGTACAATTCAGTAACCCTCCAAACTTAATAAATACGAATGAATTATTTTTCTCTAAAAATAAACGGCTAAGTCGGTTGTACAATCGGGTTAGTCATTATTTTAGGGCCAATGAGCTGTACGGTTCAGTAACCCTGCAAACTTAATAAATACGAGCAAACTATTCTTCCTAAATAGGGGACTAAGTCGGTTGTACAACCGGGTTAGTCAGCGTTCTAGAACTAATGAGCTGTACAGTTCAGTAGTTCTAGAATACCTATTCTAAAACGGACCCACCTTACACCAAACCAATTTCTTTCAAAAACTCTAAAATTATTTTCAAATAGTAGGGGATTAAGTCGGTTGTATAATCGGGTTAGTCAGCGTCCTAGGAATCAGTGAGCTGTACAGTTCAAGGAATCCTAGGACCCCTACACTAAAAAACACTAACCCATAAACCTTTTCAGGAAGAACTACGTGGCTTTGATTCCTCCATTGCATCTGGAGGTACGTAGGAGCAAGACTCAACTCTTGTCAAGCACTAAAAACAAAAATTTAAATAAGTTCTTTTTACAAATAAAAGGGTAATCATTAAATAAATCTTAATTAATTAGACAATGGATGTCGTGGGGTGCTAATACCTTCCGCACACATAACGACTCCCGAACCCTAACAATGCTTTGTCCTAAAAAGGGATTTTCCGAATTTGCCCTTAAACTAAAATTTGGTGGCGGCTTCCTAAGAACCTTTCGAAGAATCCATTCCCGGATTTTTTCGGTCGCTACAGCTGGCGACTTCACTAGGGACTTATCTTTTTAGAGAGTCAAAACCTAGTCTAATCATTTAGGATTAATTTAATTTTTACCCTTCCTTTATTTATTTATCTTATTTTTCGCATCTTATACTTTTATGTGATTTTTGAACCCTAGGATAGAAGACAATATTTGTATATGTGTTTGTTTGTCTGTTTGCAGCTTTTGGGTTGTTTTTAAATTGCTCCTACACACACTTCACAATTACACTTCTGCACACACATGTGAGAAAGGTCCTCTACCCGGACTTGAGTGTACCCTAAGTTAGAATGAGATCGTGTAATGATGGCCTGCGGGACGTACGTCTCGTTGGGTGGTCATGAAAATCTCACCTAGAGTTTGATTCCTTTTAAGGATGCTATCCCTTCTAATAGCTTGCCTATTGTTGGGGTCAGTGTTCTTGACTGGAGTCCTTGGCTCTAGGGACCATGTGTAGGATTCTTTAGAACCATCCCATGTGAGGTTCACTATAAAAGAAACCTTAGACCCACTCTGTAAGATGCATTTCTAGGGTCACAAAGGAGCTTTATACCCTTGCATTCAAACAAATATTTATGCATGCCGTCTTTTATCGAGAAAAAAAATCGAAAAAAACCAAAAATCATTTTTTTTTCTCTTTACTACTTTTTTAGAAAATATACCACATGCATACAACAAATAAACATCTACTGTTGCATGCACTTTTATGACCGTCAGGGAATTTAAATCTTTACCTTGGAGAGAAGCCGTGCACGCTGAAGTCAAAATTAAATTTTGTACTTTACTCTCCAATGAAAAGTTTATAATTCCCCGACATGACGAATAAAATCATATTTTCATACACATACATCACATTCGCATTTCACATACATTCATTCGTTCATTCGCATTCTCATTCATGCACATTCATTCATTTGTATACTTACATCATGCATTATAAAAACGAAAAAACATAATTTTGAGAGAAAGATTGTGATGAGAGGTGAGGCATTCTTGTGAGGTAAATCATTCCTTTTGAAAAAGTTTAGCCATACTTAGTTGCAAGCTCAAGGTGTTTCAAGTCACTAAGTTTTTCAAATTTTTGGCTTGCTCACATTTTTTTAACCAAATGTTGCATCTCTTCCATCCCATGATAAATGACCGAAATGTCCATCAAAAATTTCTATCATGTTTTAACTAATGTTAACTCTCTACGAAGCATTTGTGTAGTGACTTGGGTAACATGTGTGTTTATTTTTGTTTGAGTCAGTTAGCGTCCCTACCTTACCATCATCCCCTGTCAAAGTCTAATCCCATCCCGACCACCCATAAAGTACATACTCCCCACATCAGTACATAGTTGACGCTTCTGGTTGGTTCCCCTAGTGAAATAACACTTTAGGCCCTCCATACTCAAGTAATGTGTGATCTCTAAAATACCTTGTCAACGTTGTATTCCCTTGGTGCAAGTCCTTTACAAAAAAAAAAAATAATAAATTCAAAAAAGGCCCGTTAGGTTGAAAACTCGTAAGAGCGGCTTAAGCAAAAATTAGGGCATAAAAAAAATAAAGAAAAAAGAGCAAATATATAAAAGTAAATAAATTATTGTTCTTAAGAAAACTAGCAATCATGTTTTGAAATGAAGTTTGACCATCTTCCCCTATCCTCAAAAAATCCTTTGCCACCCACCTTAAGCCAAAAATCCCAAACCCTAGACAAGGATCGATTCCGCATCAAAAAATGGTGCATTTGTTTTATCAGCTCACTCACCCAAAAAAGAAACAAAATCACAAAGGAGTGAAGTCAAAAAGAGGATTAAAAATCCCAAAAAAAAAAAGTAATTAAACGCATAAGAGATCCTTGTCTGAAATAAACCCTCAAACACTTCCCAATGTCCTATCCTTCATTAATCCATCTAAATAGATCCATTCTACCACGAGACATAGACCCTCAAACACTCATTTGAGCTTAATAACCCCTTCTTTCACAAACCACAAACCATTAACCATTAGCCAAGTCATACCGCTCAATAAAAAATCATCCGTCCCATCAATCCCCAAACACTACTTTGAGCCCAATTATCATTTCCCTCATAAATCACTAAACCATCGCCCACGTTACAACCTCTGAGAGTTCATTCCGATCAATGATGATTGCTTTTGTTTTCTCAAAATTTTAATTTTAGGACAAATAAGTTTTTATTTACAATATGTTTGCTCAAAAAAAAAAATCAAAGGCTCGCACTACAAGATTCATTCAAATTACAATTATACCAAGACAAGGTCTAGTGATCACCAAGCAAAGTTTCCATCATATCAAAAGCTCAAGACTATCATTAGTCTTGAGATTCCATTTTAAAGAGAGCCAAAAGTTTGTACTAGGACCAAAGACCTAGATTTCAAGGTGGGGCACTCCGCTTCACCGCTCATTCCACTATGGGAAGTTTGTCATTGTCCATCCCATCCATATAGCCATATTGGACCAATTCCAAAAGCCACTACCTCAACTCCACCACCTTTCCCAATCGACTGTAAGCAACCATTCCGAGTGGGGCAACCTGCTCTCCTCACTCCACCTACAATTGGGGACATTCACCATACACCCATCTCATCCCCTTGCTATATCCACATTAACAAAACTATACTGGGGCAATTTCTCAATTCATTACCCTATATGCTGCTCGGGGAAACCTTGTCCTTACTACAATTGGGGCAACACCAAACCCCATACGTTGAGACAAAGTCCCCTGCTTTCCACCTTTCATTCCAAAGTTAGGGCATCCCTAAGTCATCATCTTCTACACCCCTAGCTTGTCACCACTAGATGTGGGCAAGTTATTCACTCACCGTCATCAAATCTAAATTGGGGCAGTCCTGCATTCCTTGGCTTGGGAAAACCTACCTTTCATGACATTGACAAAGACCAGACAGTCATTCACCCCTTCATGTGCCACAAATGTCCACACCCTAGGTCTTTAGAACCCCAAGTTAACTGACTCATTCATCTATATATACACTGCTGTACATCTTTACTAAGAAATGCTTCAAAGAGAGAGAACACAAGTTGATAATATGATACTGAAAATCCACTTGGTTAACTTTGTGGACCAAAATTTCGGTCATCATGGGGCATCATAGTGGAAAAGAAAAAGAAGCAAGCTTGCAAATATAGTACTTTTCACATCAGTGTCTGTAAATAACAACTTTGAGATTGCCGAAGTTTGAATCAAATCTAGCCTTTCAAATGAATGATCAATCTCCACCTCTCACATTTAAAGTCTCACATCTCATCATCACAAAAAAAAAAAAAATTCTACACCGAAATCAATCATTTCATATCATCGCACCATGCACCATAGCATTTGCATTCAAGCATTTCATCCACATTCGCATTTCATGCATTTACTGTATACCAAAAAAAAAAAGAGAAGCAAAAAAACTAAAAAACAAAAAGAGAAAAGAATCACCTATTTCATTCATCACATCGCCAAAAATCAATTGTTGCATGTATTATTGGCACTGTATATGCATTACATGTATTATTGCTAAATCGACTTTAAGGGTCGATCCCTATATTTTGTTCCTCTAATATTAGCGCTTTAAGCGTTGATCTCATATCATATCACAGATCACCAGGTTGATCCTTCAGACCCCGAGTGGTCCTTCAGAGCACTACGCTCCTTCAGTGCCCTAAGTGGCCCAGGTTGCAAACGTCGTAGTCGAGCCCGACGGACCTTCCAGGCCCCGCGTGGTCCTTCAGACTAGCTGTGTCAGCCTAAGACATGGTGGGCGTCCTCTATTGGTCAACATATCGCCTTCCGATCTCGATCTTGACCCCTGGCCGCTCGAATCTAAAGGCCCCTCAGATCGTTTTACTAGTATCATAGCTAGTAGCGCTCCTTCAGAGCACGATGATCCTCTATTAAGGCCTAGGCAGCCTTCTAGACCCCGGGTGGTCATTCAGAGCCTTAGTGCTCCTTCAGATCCCGAGCGATCCTTCATTTTGTTCTCGGTTAATGCGCCAAGTGTTAATCGCTCCCTGTATATTCTTAAACCCTCTATTTCCCCCCTAAACGAACAAAATTGACGTCTATTCTATCTTTATTTCTATTTCTACTACGAAAATTTGAATACACCTCACATTTTCTAGTAAAATATAAATAAAGAGGGGCAGCTGTTATACCCCAATTTTGTCCGTCTTCTTTTTTTGTTTTGTTTTAGTTGTTTAATTTATTAATATATAGTCCAAAAGTGTAGAAAAAAAAGCTAATTTAATTTTTATTACAATTTAGGAGTGTCCAAAATGTCCCAATCTCTAAAAGACAAAAAAAACAATAATTAAAAATACAAAAAATATAAAAAAAACGAAAATTAAATAAAAGGAGCAGCATCAGCAATCTCTAGGGTCTGTTCTTGTTCTCCAAGACTGCTCAGCTAACCCATGTTATCAGAACCTGCAAAAGCCCAGTCAAAGTAGTCAAAACCAATTAAATGCTAACCCTAGGTTTTTAATATAAATAAGCAGTCAGTCCACAGTAAAAGACACACAAAAACCAAGGCAGAGACATTTGACTGCAGAAAAATCACCTAGACAAGGATTAGGGTTCAAAATTAGAACCCTAATCCAAAAAGCATTTGATTCAAAACTTCGTAACCAAAGAGTCGAATCAGTCAAGAAAGGGAAGCAACCAATACACAATGCAACCGTAGCAGTCACAGAGCAATCAAAAGGAGGCATAACAGAGTCTGGAATTAGGTTGGTCTTGTATTATCAAATCTAAATACGTAGAATATATGAGCATAATTTGTTGTTTAATGTTTTTCGTTTTTTTGATCTGTTACCGTAAACGACGTTGTCAGTAAATTAGGATTTAGGATTTGTAAATATGATTCTGTCCACAAACATGATTTAGTTGCAAATATGATTAAGTTCTTACACTTAGAATTTGTAAACATGTATCTGTTCATAAACGTGGCTCATGTGCAACTAGATTAGGATCTTCACCATAACAGATTTAAGGTTCCTTATTTTTCCAATATATCAATAAACACAAACAGAGTTCCTAAAAATCCTAACCGAGTACATAATCAAAAATCCAAAAATTAATTTAGATTAGATTCCTTTCAGTAATCAGAACAAGCTTCTATTTATCTTAATAGAAATAGGTTGAATTAGAGATTATGTTAATAATGACTTAAGATCAGTTTTTGTTCATATGAGGTGAAAAAAATGATAGAACAAACAGATCAGAAAATTACATGGAGAGAGTTAGAGTGGAAGAAGAAATCATAAATCAACAATAGCATTCAAAAATACACGAGAAAAAATACCAAGAAACCGTAGAATAGGGATGTACTCCAGAGAATTCAAAAGATAAGAAGAGGAATAGAAGTTGAAAGGAAATCAGAATAGGAGAAAGAATCTAAAATCGGAAGAAAAAACAATCTGAATCCCTGAAATAACAAAAATAAAAAAAATAAAATAAAAGAAGTCCAGGTCGCCGAAATCAACGATGCAGCAGCTCGCCGGCGTAACGCCGGTCATCCCCTCCGACCACGAACCTCCACGTCGCCACCGTTCTCCCTCTCCCGTCGCGAAACCTCCCTCCATTTTTCCCCCACCGTCGCCGTTCACTCCCTCTTCCTAGAAATCGCGGCATCTCCCCTTTCTTTCCCCTCGAATCTGCTTCTCTCTCTCCCTCCGCGAAAACCTAAGGGGTTGCGCTAAATTCCTCTCTAATCAGTTAAGAAGCAGCATTGGCATGCACCGGGAGAAGAAGAAGGGAATGGGTCGGTTTTTTAGGGTTCTTTTTGGGTAGGGTTAGTTATTTATATCAGAACGCTATTTGCACCCACTGATTCCTGCGCGCGCCACTCCCCCACTTAAGCCCAGTTTCGCGTTCTGGGCTTCCCCATGCGAGCTGGGCCTTTCCTTTTTGCACCTCCAATTAATTATACAACACCCTGATATTAATAAAACCCAATTTACAATTTTCACCCCCTGTTTTCTCTTTTTAATTCTTTTCCAACTCAAACATAAATAATTTTTCTCTCAAAATCAAATAAACGGCTAAGTCGGTTGTACAACCGGGTTAGTCATTATTTTAGGGCCAATGAGTTTATGATTCAAGAACCACCCGCAAACTTAATAAATACGAATGAATTATTTTTCTCTAAAAATAAACGGCTAAGTCGGTTGTACAATCGGGTTAGTCATTATTTTAGGGCCAATGAGCTGTACGCACTACGCCAGAATTGTAAAAAGAGATCGCCACCTTTAGTAGCGTTTATAAAAAAAACGCTAGCCATTTTAATAACACGCTACACCATTAGTAGCGTTTTAAAATAAAACGCTACCTATTAGGTAACACGCTAGACGGATCCTCAGCGCTTTTACTCAAAACGCTAGCAAATTAGAAAACGTGCTAGATGCATCCCTAGCGCTTTTATTCAAAACGCTAGCCAATTAGAAAACACGCTAGATAGATCCTAGTGTTTTTATAAAACGCTAGGTATTTAGTAAACACTCTAGACATATCCCTAGCGCTTTTACTCAAAACGCTAGGTATTTAGAAAACACGCTAGATAGATCCTAGCGTTTTTTAGAAAACGCTAGGTATGGTTAAATAATTTTTTTGTTTCCCATTGAGCTACTTCCTCTTTTTCACTAACACTCTTACCCGAAAACGCAAAATCACTCACCCGTAAACGCAAAACCCTAACACCCTAACTCAAATTAACATCATCTCTCTCAACGAAAATCATCTCTCTCAAAGAACATCATCTCTCTCACTGCACAACATTGGTGAGTTTTCTGCCTTTCTCTGCTTCTTGTTAGATATTAATTGTGGGTTCTAGTTTAGAAATATATTAGTTTTGTCACTTGTGCACACTAGACTCTTCTTCTTTTTTTCACCACTAGCCTCTTCTTGTTACACATAAATTAATTGTTTGGAACACTAGACTATATGGTTCCTTTGTCTTGACCAAAGGACCGAGAATAGAAATAGAATATGATATAGATATAGCTTGGGAAAATAAGGAGTGGAATTGAAAAAATTTAAAAGAGGAAATTTTGTTTGTTTTTTTATATGAATTGATTCTTCATTATATTCGAATTGCTTGATGGGTCATATGTTAAAGTTCTCTTCTCGTGATTTTATTATAAATATTTGGCAATTATGGATAGAAATTGGATGTCCGCCAATCGTCTCATCCAAGGAGTATACATACCGAGTGGATTATTTTGTGATTGTCTTTGTTGAACGTTTAGGGACTTCTAGTGGTATGAAATGTCCTTGTTTAAGGTGTTGTTATGTAAAATCGATTCTCGCAGAGGAGTTGACCACGACATTTAAAGGCGAATGGAATTGATCAAAGTTACACTTGTTGGATAATGCACGGTGAGAAAAAAGGTGAATCTTCAAATATGAATGATATTAGTAAGAGATATGCGCCACGGTTGACACCGAACACATTCATTTGATGCGAACGAATTTGAAGAGATGGCAAAGGTGGTTGAAGAGGATCTTAATGATTGTCCTGAAATGTTTGAGAAGTTGATAAGCGATCACGAGACACCATTGTATGCGGGTTGTAATGAATTCACAAAATTATTGGTCGTGATCAAGTTGTATAACTTGAAAACTCGCCACGGATGGACTGATAAGAGCTTTACCGATTTACTCTCACTTACGAAAGAAATATTGCGAATGATAATGTGCTTCCTTCTCGGATGTATGATGCAAAGCAAATGTTGGGGTCTATTGGCTTGAACTATGAGAAGATACACGCTTGTCCGAATGATTGCATTTTATTTCGGAATGAACATGCGTTGTTAAAGTCGTGTCCTAAATGTAATGCACCGCGCAGATAAGAAGAAAGAGTCCGCTCCACAAAAGGTGTTGTGGTATTTTCCTATAATTCCTCGATTTAGGTGCATGTATCGTAGTTCAGAAGATGCAAAACACTTGACATGGCATGAGGATGAAAGGATTAAAGATGGTATGCTATGACACCCGTGCAGATTCTCCGCAATGGAAAGAAATCAATATTGAGTATCCTAATTTCGGGGATGACCCGAAAACCTACGCCTTGCATTGTCTGGCGATGGATTTAACCCGCACGCGGTATCGAGTAGCTCCCACAAATTACATGGCCCGTGATTTTGGCGATTTATAACTTCTCACGTGGTGGCTTTGCATGAAACGCAAATATATGATGTCGTCTTTGTTAATTTCTCGGGCCCAAACAACCGTGAAATGATATTGATGTATACTTGGCTCCTTTAATTGAAGACTTGAAGCAAATGTGGGAGATTGGGGTAGAGGTGTATGATGGGTTCAGAGAAGAAAGTTTCACCACGAGGGCTATGATCTTTGGCACAATTAACGACTTTCCTTCATACGGCAATCTATCCGAGTACGAGAACAAAGGCGGTGTGCATGCCCTATATGTGAAGATAACACAGATTGGATGTGGTTGGAACATGGTAAGAAGAATATCTATATTGGTCATCGTAGATTTTTGCCATCAACTCATCACTATCGATTGTGGAGAAAGGCATTTGATGGGAATACAGAACACGTAGAGCTCCCCGCCTTTGACGCGAAATGTGTTTGAAAAGGTGGAAGATTTGAACATTAAATTTGGGAAGCCTTTTGCAGGAGAGATTGCCAAACGGGGGTGGAAGAAAAAGTCGATTTTCTTTGAGTTGCTGTAACACCCCGAAATAATTTAATTAATTATTTAATTAAGTTATTTGAGGTTTACAATAATTATGTAAAATAAATTAACTAACTAGGAGTTATTTAATTTCAGGAGGTGTTTTGAATTAAAAGGAGGGGTGTGAATAGGGCCCAAGCCCATTAGTTGGCCCAATTCCCATTCACAACCTAATGGATCCCTAAGTGTGTATTACCCCATCAAAACAAAGAAAGAAAACCGTGAGACAGTGAGAAAGGAAGCGCGCGGCAGGGAGAAAGGAAGAAGGGGAAGAAGAGATTTCTCTCAAATTTAGTAAGTAATTCGTTTAACCCATTCTTCTCCATTCTTCTCCTTTTGTGATCTTCAACCCCTTTCCTTATTTTCGGGCTGTTCTCCTTGTGTTTGAACGAAGGTTTCCAGCGTGAGTTGAAAGGAGGAACGAAAGCTTGGGTAGTGGTGATTTTGGTGGGTTCTCAAGTGTGGAATTCTCCTTCAATTTTCGTGTAAGGGAGTTTCCTTTTATAGCCAATAGTCTCTAAAACATGGGACCATAGGATTGAGTATTGGGATATAGAGGATTGAATTGGGCGTTTCAATATATATATAAATTTATTCTTTGTATTATAAATTGTATACGTTCTTTGTTATACTGCTTACAACCTACATATGTGTTGTTGCTGTGTTAGAAAATATATATAGTGCTGTTTGGGCTGTTTCATGAGCCATGTGATTGCTGTTTGTGTTCCATAAAACCCATGTATTCTTTGTTTTTGTTTGCTTTACCAACCATACATGCTTTGTCCTGTTTCATGAAATGTATAAGTTGTTTATCAAGTTTTATAAAATATATATGTTCTTTGTCTGAGTTTAAAAAGTACCTATATGTCGGTTGGTGTCTTAAAAATGTATGTACGTTGTTGTCGGTGTTTAAAACAGAGAATATATAGACAGATGAGAGGGGCGCCAAAATCCCCTGAAATGGCGCCCTGTGTGTGTGTTTGGTGTGTGTCCATGTGGTGTGCAGACAGATTGAGAGGGGGCGCCAAAATCCCACGAAATGGCGCCACAGTGTGTGTGTTTGGTGTGTGTCTGTGTGGTGTGCGTGACAGATTGAGAGTGGGCGCCAAAATCCTCGAAATGGCGCCCGTGTGTGTGCGATTAGTGCGTGTTTGTGTAGTGTTGCAGGCAGACTGAGAGGGGCGCCAATTTCCCTGAAAATGGCGCCTGGGGAGTGAAATGGTGTGTGTCTGTGTGTGTTGGTGCAGGTGGGCAAAGGGAGGGCGCCAAATTCCCCTGAAAATGGCGCCTGTGTTCTGTTTTGGAGTGTGGCAGTGTGTGTTTGTGCGGTAGGCGGGGGGCCAAATTCCCACAAAATGGCGCCACGTGTGTGAATTCAGTGTGTGGCGTGTAAGTGAAGTGCGAGCGGGGAAGGGCGCCAAATTCCCCGAAAATGGCGCCCGTGTGTGGAATTCTGTGTGTCTTTGTGTGCGTGTAGTGCGGATGCAGGGGGCGCCCATTCCTCGAAATGGCGCCTGGGTATGTGACATTCTGCGTGTTCTTTGGTGTGCGGTGAATAGTGTATGGGCGCCAATTGGCTGCCCTGTGCTTGTTTTTTGCGCCTAGGAGTGCAAGGGTGCCTAGGTGAGCTGTGAAATTAATCCCTAGGTGCTAAAATAAATATTATGGTGGTAAATTAACCCCTAGGTGCTAAAATAAATACTATGGTGTTAAATTAGTCCCTAAGTGCCAAAAATAATTATTATGATGTTGAATTGGTCCCTTTGGTGTGGCATTTAGCTATGGTGGTTGTTTCTAATGGTGATGGGATTAACGGTGAGTTTATTTGGGTGATTAAGGGTTTATGACCCTATTGGTGACCGGTGCAAATAAAATTATTGGTGAATATTCGGTGTGCTATTATCGTTGTTGTTTTGGTGTGGTGTTGCATAGTCATGCGTCGCATAGGCATGTGCATTATTTTCGGTGAATAGGCCTCGGCCTCATAAAATATTTTTGGTGAATGCCTTCGGGCTTTTTGGTGATTGGTGAATGCCTTCGGGCCTTTTTGGTGATGGATCCACATGCATATGCCCTTGGCGTTGGGCTGCATTCTCATGCACTTGCATATGTCCTGGTGTTTGTTTGGGTGTGTATGACCATTGATGAAATTGCTTGAATCTTTACGGTGTTTGTGTGCTAATGCTTATCTGACTGTGTTGCATGTTTTATTTACTATTTTCTATGAAATGAAACTCACCCTTTCTGCTTGGAATGTTGCTCCTATGTGGCAACGCTGCAGGTGACAGTGACTGAAGGTGACGTGAGCACCTTCCGCTAGTATTGTCGAGTCGGCTCTGATACGTAGCACCGGGGAGGGATAGCTAGATTTTATCGTTTATGTTATGTTATACTTTAATTTCCTTGGATAATCAGATTCACAGTATTTTGGTTGTTATTTCCGCTGCTACGATTTCTATCCCTCGTACGGATTTATGGTGCTATGTATCACCTTTTGGAGTTATTTTAATTATTATTTGGAGTTTAATGTAGTTGTTTGAATGTGGCACCCTCTAGTGGTCGCACTAAAGGTTTTTCGTGACTCTCGGATTGTTCGAATTATTTAAAATAATAGATTAAATAGAAGGGTGTTACAATTGGTATCGAGCGCTTCGGCCTGTCCACGTAGTAGTCGAGTCGCTCAGAGTAGCACTTAAGTTTTATTCATCGATTCTCAACTCGCTGTTTTTGCATTTGCGACTAGAATGGCGGGGCCGAACGACGCAGCTGCACTTCCGCATGCCGTGCATCAGCAGCTATGGTCAGGTTGTGGGTGATCTGCGTGGTGTTGTGGACCACGAACGCCGCAGCTTGGCTACCTTCCACGGAGAACCCTCCTACTTTCGGGCGCGTACAACCCCGATGGTGCCCTTGAGTGGTTGGGAGAGATGGAGCGAATATTCCGCGTGATGGATATCTCGATGCTCGTAAAGTTCGTTATGGTACGCATATCTTTGAAGAAAGAGGTCGATGATGGTGGTGGATGACCATTAGGCGAGGTTGATGGTCGATGAATGAAGAGATCACACGGGCCGTGTTCCGAGAGAGTTCCGAGGAAGTACTACCCGGAGGATGTCCGTGGAAAGAAAGAAGTCGAGTTTCGAGGCTCGAGCAGGTAATATGTCCGTGGATCGAATATGCCGCCAAATTTACCGAAGTTGTCCAAGTTCTATCCGCACTATGATGGACCAGATCTTTGAGTTCTCTAAATGCATCAAGTTTGAGAACCAGGTTACGTCTTCGACATAAAGAAATTCATAGGGTATCAACAGATTCGCGTGTTCTCCGTGTTGGTTAATAGTGCAGGATTTTTGAGGAGGACAAAGAATGCTCACTCCGAGTTATGAAAGAGAAACACAAGAACTTCTGCCGGAGTAAGCCGTGTATGAGGTACCCGCCGGTAAGGCAAGGGAAGTTTGTTGGTGGTCCTAAGCGAAGTGGGGAGATGCTACTGCCGTATTACTTGCTTACACGTGTGTGGAAACCGGGTCATAAGAGTCCGGATCGCCTGCAAGGATGAGAAGAGGTGTTATCGGTGTGGGAAAGTGGGGCACATATCTTCCAACCGTGATAAGAAGGATGTCGTATGTTACAACTGCGGGAGAGCAGGCATATTAGTACTAAGTGTTCCAAGCCAAAGCAAGGAGCGCGCGAGTGGGAAAGTGTTTGCTCTCGCGTTCGTAGGCGCTAACGAAATTAGAGGTACGTGTTTCATTAAGGGTACTCAATTGCTTGCTATAGTTGATCTCGTGCCACACATTCGTTTGTTTCTCGCTGCATGTGCCGATAAGTTGAACCTAGAATTATCTCGTCATGAAAAGGGAGATGGTCATCGACACTCCAGGCTAAGGGGTTCGGTGACTACCTCTCTCGTGTGTGTGTTAAGTGTCCTCTATTGGTTTTCGATAGAGAGTTTCTTGTGGATTTAATTTGCTTGCCACTATGAGGGCTCGATATCATATTAGGTATGGATGGTTAGTGAACAACCATGTCCACATCAACTGCTTTAATAAATCAGGATTTCTCGCCTCGCCGAAGGAGAATCGCTTTGTTGCTGCCGCCGCTTGCATAAGATAATGAGGGACGGTTAAGTTGTTTTCCTTGATGGCGCGTCATTTGTCTCTTGAGAGCCGACTAAGATCGACGAGTTGCGATGAGTGCGGGACTTTTCTCAAGTATTTCTGATGAAATCCCGATGTGCCACCGGAGGAGGAGGTGAATTTGGTATTGACTTGGTGCCCTACACACTGGACCCGTGTCTATGGCACCGTATAGGATGTCTGCAGCAGAATTGTCGGAATTGAAGAAGCGGCTTGAAGATTTGCTAGAGAAGAAATTCATAAGACCGAGTGTATCTCCGTGGGAGCCCTGAAGTGTTCTTTGGTAAAGAAGAAAGACGGGAGTATGAGGCTTTGCATAGACTATCGGCGCTTGAACAAGGTTACAATCAAGAATAAGTATCCGCTCCCAAGGATCGATGACTTAATGGACCAACCGGTGGGTGCTCGTGTATTGATGAAGATAGATTTGAGGCCGGGATATCACCGATAAAAGTTAAGGATGAAGATATTCCAAGACGACATTTAGGACTCGGTATGGGCACTACGAGTATTCTTGGTGATGCCATTTGGGGTTACAAATGCTCCGGGGTATTCATGGAGTACATGAATCGCATTTTCATGAGTATCTGGATCGTTTCGTAGTGGTCTTTATCGACGACATTCTGATTTATTCCAAGTCCGAGGAAGAGCATGTCGAGCATTTGAGGTCAGTATTGGAGATCTTGAGGGATAGGAAGTTGTATGCTAAACTATCTAAATGTGATTTTTGGTTGAAGGAAGTAAGTTTCCTCGGGCATATCATTTCTGAGGGAAGGCATTCGTTTGGGATTCTCGCTGTGAGGAAAGTTTCCATGAATTGAAGAGGAGGTTGACCACTTCGCCTGTGTTGACGTTACAAAAATCAGGAGAGCCTTTCGTAGTGTATTGTGACGCTTCCAAGATGGGACTAGGAGGTGTCCTCATGCAAAATGGTAAGGTGGTGGCCTACGCATCTAGGCAATTGAGAGTCCATGAGAAGAATTACCCCACTCATGATTTGGAGCTAGCGGCAATTGTGTTTGCATTGAAGATTTGGCGACATTACCCGCATGCGGCTCGAGGTTTGAGGTGTTTAGCGATCATAAGGGGTTGCAATATCTATTTGATCGAAAGAGAGTTGAACATGAGGCAAAGGAGATGGTTAGAGTTGTTGAAGGATTACGATTTCACTTAAATTATCATCCGGGTAAAGCTAATGTGGTGGCGGATGCCTTGAGTCGGAAGGCCTTGCGTGTCGTCAATGATGGTTAAGGAGCTCGAATTAGTGGAGCAAGTTTAGGGATATGAGTCGATTTGAGGTGACACCTAAGAGCGTCCGATTGGGTATCTTTGAAGATCCATAATGAATTCTTGGATGTTATTAGAGAAGCTCGAAAGCGTGATATTAAGTCGGTGGAGATCGCAGTAGGATTGATAATTCGATGATAAAGACTATGAGATCGATGCGCAAGGTGTATTGAGGTACCGTGGGAGGATTTGTATACACGATAATGAAGAGATTAAAAGGCAATTCTCGAAGAGGCCATAGGAGTAAGTTGAGTATTCACCCGAGCTACGAAGATGTATCAAGACTTAAAGAAGTTGTTTTGGTGGCCCGGTATGAAGCGTGAGGTGGCTCGGTTTGTATATGCTGTTTAACTTGTCGGAAGTCAAAAGTGGAGCATCGAAGCTGCGCGGGGTTGATGCGTAGTTGGAGATCCGGAATGGAAGTGGGATGACATTTCCATGGATTTTGTGGATCAAGTTACTGAGCACACGCAAGAGGGGTTTGACGCTATTTGGGTAATCGTGGATAGATCGAAGTCCGCTCACTTCTTGCTCTATTAATATCACCTATCCTGGTTCGAAGTTGGCGTAAATTTATGTGAAGACGATTGTGAAGTCGCACGGTGTCCCCATGAGCATTGTGTCGATAGAGATCCCAGATTCACTTCTGAATTTTGGAAGAGTTTACAAGAGGCCCCGGTTCTAAATTGAGGTTGAGTTCGCGTACCACACCCGAGCATGATGGACGCAGAGAGAACTAATCGATCCGCTCGAAGATTTCTTTGAGGCGTGTGTTCTTGAGCAAGGAGGTTCGTGGGATTCTCATCTACCTTTGGTCGAGTTTACTTACAACAACAATATCATCATTCGAGTATTGGGATGGCACCGCTCAAGCATTGTATGGTAGGAGGTGCGGGACTCCTCTGTGTTGGTATGAGTCGGGAGAGTGTGGTACTTGGTCCTGAAATAGTCCGTGAAACTACGAGAGAAGGTTAAAATGATCCGTGAGAAGATGAAAGCCTCGCAGAGTGGGCGAGAAAGAGTTATCACGATAAGAGGAGGAAGGATTTGGAATTTCAAGCCGGTGAGCACGTATTTCGAGAGTCACTCCCACGATCGTGTCGGGCGTGCTCAAGTCTAAGAAGTTGACTCCTCGTTTTATCGGTCCGTATCGAGATCGGAGAGAGTAGGGAAGGTTGCTTCTGAGTAGCCTTGCCACCCAATCTTTCAAATTTACATGACGTGTTTCATGTATCTTAACCGAGGAAGTATGTTCCCCCACCCATCCCGTGTGGTTCGGATGGACGACGTGGAGGTGAGAGAGAATCTCACCGTGGAGACGATGCCGAGAAGAATTGAAGACCGTGAGGTGAAGGTCCTAAGGGTAAGGAAATCAATCTGGTGAAGGTGGTTTGGTTAGGGGCCGTGGCGAGAGCACGACTTGGGAATTGGAGAGCAAGATGAAGGAGGCCTATCCGGAGTTATTTGACTCGTGTAATTTCGAGGACGAAATGTTCTAAGTGGGGGAGGATTGTAACACCCCGAAATAATTTAATTAATTATCTAATTAAGTTATTTGAGGTTTACAATAATTATGTAAAATAAATTAACTAACTAGGAGTTATTTAATTTCGTGAGGTGTTTTGAATTAAAAGGAGGGTGTGAATAGGGCCCAAGCCCATTAGTTGGCCCAATTCCCATTCACAACCTAATGGATCCCTAAGTGTGTATTACCCCATCAAAACAAAGAAAGAAAACCGTGAGACAAAGTGAGAAAGGAAGCGCAGCGCAGGAGAAAGGGAAGAAGGGGAAGAAGAGATTTCTCTCAAATTTAGTAAGTAATTCGTTTAACCCATTCTTCTCCATTCTTCTCTCTTTTGTGATCTTCAACCCTTTCCTTATTTTCGGCTGTTCTCCTTGTGTTTGAACGAAGGTTTCAGCGTGAGTTGAAAGGAGGAGCAAAGCTTGGGTGGTGGTGATTTTGGTGGGTTCTCAAGTGTGGAATTCTCCTTCAATTTTCGTGTGGGAGTTTCCTTTTATAGCCAATAGTCTCTAAAACATGGGACCATAGGATTGAGTATTGGGATATAGAGGATTGAATTGGGGCGTTTTACGAATATATATAGGAAATTTGGTCTTATTATAAATTGTATACGTTCTTTGCTGCACTGCTTTACGAACCTACATATGTGTTGTTCTTTGTGTTAGAAAATATATATAGTCTTTGTTTGGGGTCATTTCATGAGCCATGTGATTGCTGTTTGTGTTCCATAAAACCCATGTATTGCTGTTTTGCTGTTTTACCAACCATACATGCTGCTGTCCCTGTTTCATGAAATGTATAAGTTGCTGTCAAGTTTTATAAAATATATATGTTGCTGTCTGAGTTTAAAAAGTACCTATATGTCGCTGGTTGGTGTCTTAAAAATGTATGTACGTTGTTGTCGGTGTTTAAAACAGGAGAATATATAGACAGATTGAGAGGGGGGCGCCAAAATCCCCTGAAATGGCGCCCTGTGTGTGTGTTTGGTGTGTGTCTGTGTGGTGTGCAGACAGATTGAGAGGGGGCGCCAAAATCCCCTGAAATGGCGCCCTGTGTGTGTTTTGGTGTGTGTCTGTGTGGTGTGCAGACAGATTGAGAGGGGGCGCCAAAATCCCCTGAAATGGCGCCCTGTGTGTGCAGTTGGTGCGTGTTTGTGTAGTGTTGCAGGCAGACTGAGAGGGGCGCCAATTTCCCTGAAAATGGCGCCTGGGGAGTGAAATGGTGTGTGTCTGTGTGTGTTGGTGCAGGTGGGCAAAGGGAGGGCGCCAAATTCCCCTGAAAATGGCGCCTGTGTTCTGTTTTGGAGTGTGGCAGTGTGTGTTTGTGCAGGTAGGCAGGGGGGGGGCGCCAAATTCCCCTGAAAATGGCGCCCTGTGTGTGAATTCTGGTGTGTGGCGTGTAAGTGAAGTGCAGGCAGGGAAGGGGGCGCCAAATTCCCCTGAAAATGGCGCCCTGTGTGTGGAATTCTGTGTGTGCTGTGTGCGTGTAGTGCAGACAGGGGGCGCCATTCTCGGAAATGGCGCTGGGTATGTGACATTCTCGCGTGTTCTTTGGGTCGTGCAGTGAATAGTGTATGGGGCGCCAATTGGCTGCCCCGTGTGCTTGTTTTGGCGCCTAGGAGTGCAAGGGTGCCTAGGTGAGCGGTAAATTAATCCCTAGGTGCTAAAATAAATATTATGGTGGTAAATTAACCCCTAGGTGCTAAAATAAATACTATGGTGTTAAATTAGTCCCTAAGTGCCAAAAATAATTATTATGATGTTGAATTGGTCCCTTTGGTGTGGCATTTAGCTATGGTGGTTGTTTCTAATGGTGATGGGATTAACGGTGAGTTTATTTGGGTGATTAAGGGTTTATGACCCCTATTGGTGACTGGGTGCAAATAAAATTATTGGTGAATATTCGGTGTGCTATTATCGTTGTTGTTTTGGTGTGGTGTTGCATAGTCATGCGTCGCATAGGCATGTGCATTATTTTCGGTGAATAGGCCTCGGCCTCATAAAATATTTTTGGTGAATGCCTTCGGGCTTTTTGGTGATTGGTGAATGCCTTCGGCCTTTTTGGTGATGGATCCACATGCATATGCCCTCGGCGTTGGGTCGCATTCTCATGCACTTGCATATGTCCTGGTGTTTGTTTGGGTGTGTATGACCATTGATGAAATTGCTTGAATCTTTACGGTGTTTGTGTGCTAATGCTTATCTGACTGTGTTGCATGTTTTATTTACTATTTTCTATGAAATGAAACTCACCCTTTCTCGCTTGGAATGTTGCTCCTATGTGGCAACGCCATAGTGATGATGGATCAAGGTGACGTGAGCACCTTCCGCTAGTATTGTTGAGTCGGCTCGATACGTAGCAATCGGAGGATAGCTAGATTTTATCGTTTATGTTATGTTATACTTTAATTTCCTTGGATAATGTAGATACCGTATTTTGGTTGTTATTTCATTGCTACGATTTCTTTCTATCCTCAGACGGATTTATGGTGCTATGTATCACCTTTTGGAGTTATTTTAATTATTATTTGGAGTTTAATGTAGTTGTTTGAATGTGGCACCCTCTGTAGTGGTCGCACTAAAGGTTTTTCGTAGACTCGGATTGTTCGAATTATTTAAAATAATAGATTAAATAGAAGGGGGTGTTACAGTTGCCATAGTGGAAGTCATTATATGTAAGGCATTTCATTGATGTGATGCATGTTGAAAAGAATGTATTCGAAAGTGTCATTGGTACCTTACTCAATATGCCGGGTAAGACTAAAGATACCATCAACTCAAGGTTGGATTTGGTTAGTATGGGTTTGAGACTGAATTGGGTCCTAGAAAGAAGTACACGCATATATCTACCTCCCATGACTTTCATACTCTATCTAGAAAGGAGAAGACTGTCTTTTGTGAGTTTCTTCATGGAGTTAAAGTTCCAGAGGGATACTCTTCAAATGTGGCGACTCTTGTATCGATTAAAGACCTCAAGTTAAAGTCTCTAAAGTCCCACGATTGTCATGTTCTCAATGAGAATTTGCTACCCATTGGTATACGATCCATTTTGCCTAAGAAAGTGCGTCGGACCTTAACCAAACTTTGTTTATTCTTTAAGGCGATTTGTAGTAGAGTGATTGACCTCGAAAGTTGCCAACATTGCAAAGAGAAATTATCATCACTTTGTGTGAGCTTGAGATGTATTTCCCACCTTCCTTTTTTGACATAATGATTCATCTAATAGTTCATCCGGTTGAGAGACACAATTGTGTGGCCCATGTTACATGAGATGGATGTATCCGTTTGAGCGTTACATGAAGATATTAAAAGGATATGTGAAAAATCGATCACGACACGAGGGTTGTATTGTTGAGCGCTATATAGTTGAAGAGGCTATTGAGTTTTGCACGGCTATCTATCTAGTCTTGAATATTCTGTGGGACTACCAAGGTCTCGTCATGAAGGAAGGATTAGTAAAGGGATGACAGAACTAAATTAGTGATGGTATCAAGGAAAGAACTAGAGCAAGCACACTTGTACGTTCTTCACAATGATAGCGAGGTTGATTCATATGTTGCCAAGCACAAGGAGATTCTTAAGAGTCAATTCCCTGAAAGAAGCAAGTTTGGTTAGCAAAAGAACACAATAGGAGTTTCATAGTGTGGCTAAAACATCACATTGATGGTGAGTGTGTTTCAATCCTACTTCGATTTCAAAAAGATTGAGATGGTTAGCAAAAGGTCCAAATATACATGTCTTCTCTTACAACACCTATCTAATGAACGAGTGCACTTTCTATACAAAAGAACAAGATGATCGAGTAAAAAATGCAAAATAGTGGGGTGACTCTTGTAGCTCATTCTATGCATGCATCCAAAGCAAAGATTGAAATCCCATATATGCGAATATGTCTTACTTTGGCTTCATTGAACACATATGGGAGTTGGATTACAATATGTTTCAGAGCCCGTGTTCAAATGTGAATGGGTTGACAATAATCTTTTACGTACTGATTGATGAATTAGGGTTCATGCGGGTGAATTTCAACAAGTTAGGATATAAAGATGAACCTTTTATTTTAGCATCGCAAGCTCAACAAGTGTTTTATGTCACCGATCCGATTAATATCAATTGGTCTATTGTTCTATTGATCGACAAAAAATTTGTGTATAACAACGATGATGATGAAGCACCCGATGATGTTGGTGTTGAGGACGACCCTTTCTTCGTAACATCGTAACCAATAATAGGGGAAAATACTTCTATAGAGGATGTTGTATATTTTAGAAAAGATCATAATGATGGAATTATTATTCGTCGGAAAAAAATACCAAGACGCGAATTGCAAACAAAATTTTATCTAGGAAAAGGAAAAGGTAATATAGACTTAATGATATCTCGTTATTTTTTATTAATAGATAATATTTATATTGTTTTTGTAAATTTAACAATAACATGGATTATATATGTTATATTGCAGTCGATGGCATCACTTAGTGATCATGAGATCTAGTGGTCAAGACAAAGAGTCATTGAGGGTTGTCTTTATTATATATGTTTCTAGCTTTAATTTGTAGCTACTTTTGAGTTTCATAATGTAAGTTACTTATTATGTTGTATGATTTGGATATATATTAATTATGTTGTAAGTAATTGTTAGTTTAATATGGTCTTTTGGTGATATGTACATATGCGTGTGTATCTATATATTGGTTTGTAATGATATATTGGCTGAATTTTGTTGGAATGTATTTTCTGAATTTTGTTGGAAGGGAATGAATTTATAGGTACGTTGTAATTAAAATGGAGAACAAACCAAAATAAAAAATTCATTCAATACCTAGCGTTTTATAGATAAAACGCTAGGAATTGTAAAGAGGAGCTAGAGGATCCCTAGCGTTTTACAGAAAACGCTAGGAATGTTAGTAAAAAGGTGCTATAGCATCCCTAGCGTTTTTACATAAAACGCTAGGAATGTTAGTAAAAATGTGCTATAGCATCCCTAGCGTTTTTATATAAAACGCTAGGAATGTTAGTAAAAAGGTGCTATAGCATCCCTAGCGTTTTTATATAAAACGCTAGGAATGTTAGTAAAAAGGTGCTATAGCATCCCTAGCGTTTTACAGAAGACGCTAGGAATTGTAAAAAGACGCTATAGCATCCCTAGCGCTTTTTACATAAAACGCTAGGAATGGTAGTAAAAATTTTAATAGCATCCCTAGCGCTTTCTGAAAAACGCTAGGAATTGTAAAGAGGCGCTATAGCATCCTTAGCGTTTTATGTAAAAACGCTAGGGATGCTATTAAAATTTTTACAAGGCGCGCTCTCTCATCTCTCTCACACACACTCACGCCGCTCTCTTCATCTACCTAACTCCTCTCTTGCGAAAACCTCTTCGTTCATCCCTTCGTGGTGAGACCCAGCAAACCAAACGACCCATCCTCTTCGCTCATCCTCTTCGCTCATCCTCTTCGTTCATCCTCGCGAACAACCCACACTCCACGTAAACCTAAAACGCAGAAACCCATAAACGCGCGACCAGAAAACCTAAAACGCAGAAACCCATCCTCTTCGCTCATCCTCTCTCTCTTGGTGTTATCTTACCACGCAGCAAGCACCCATTTGTTTCCTTTTTCTCGCACTCTCTCTCCTTTCAAAAGGTATTTCTCGCAACATACTCTCACCGGTTTTTTTGTTGTTTGTTATGTATCTTTTGTATGGCTTTCTCTCTTACTTAGCTCAATGTTATATTTAATTAGTTGTTAGATTAGTCCGGCTTAGATAGCATTATTAACTTTCCTAGTGCATGGCTTTCCTAGTGCATGCATGGCTTTCTCTGTTTAGTGCATGGCTTTATATATATGTTTACTCTAGGTTCTTAGTGCATGGCTTTCCTATGTATGTTTACTCTAGGTTATATACTTAGTGCATGGCTTTCCTATGTATGTTTACTCTAGGTTATATACTTAGTGCATGGCTTTCATCATTACTTAGTGCATGGCTTCTTCTATATTTTGTTAAGTGTTTGTTGGTTCTAAACAATTAGAAAGCTAAAACTCACTGAGTCTATTTCATTTGGGTCATTGCAAGTGAGATGGCATCACATAGTGATCATGAGAGTAGTCAGGGTGGTGATGGGAGTGATAGAAACACAAAGAAGTTCACTCCCGAGGAATTACATCGAAAAAGAATATCGTCCCATCGGATAAGTAAAGGACACGAGAAATATAAGGTAAGTTAATTACTAATTATTAATGTTGTTCTCTACCTTTCCAAGTTATCTAATTATTTAATGATTTAATTATTTAAGGTCCGATGGAGTGTTAAAGGTTTGCCAATTGGAGACAACGGCACAAATTTAATTAGCTTTATTGGTACTAAGGTGAAACAAATCTTTCCAATTTCAATAAAAGTTGGAATGAGAAAGATAATACTGATTTTGCCTAAATCTGAAAGATGATTTTTGGTCCTTAATACAGTATATAATTTTAGACCTCTTTAATAATCTTATTTAGTGAATTTTTAGTTGTATTTATTTAATCCATTTTTATGTATAAGTAGAAACACTTTGATGTCGATGATGCCCAAGAGATTGGATACTCAAGGAAGCGGGAAGGTTGCATCGGGCATATAGAACCGATGTGAGGAAAAAGTATTCAAACGCATGCTGATGGGACCATCGACACAGAGCCTCCAAAGATCAGTATGCCTAATTATAACTAAGGAGGATTGGACCAAATTTGTAGATATACGCACTCTGAGATCCGGATTTCTGGTTAGTATATTAATTATTTAAGTTATATATATATATATATATATATATATATATATATATATATATATATATATATATATATATATTTCACAACAAGATATCATTCATTAATGTATACTTATGTTTTTAAATAGAAAAAGCAAAGCCAATAAAGTGAGAGCTTCTAATCCTTTGAGTACCCTTATAGAGGAGGTTCAAGTGGATATCAAATTCTTGAAGAAAGATTGGTAAGACACAATTAGTTTAATTTATTATGATTTAATGAATCTTTTAATTTACAGTTGATTAACAATTATTAAACTTAAATAGTTCTTGCAAGAGGGGAAAGATCCAACTCAAGAATCCCTTGATCGTTGTAATCTTTATGCAGTTAGAGGCCCGACAAAACAAGGATGGGGAGATTGTGGATCCGAAACTAAGGAGGTCAAGGACAAAATTGTAAGTATTCCAAAATTCATGTATTGTAATTTTAATTTTATGATTCCTAGCAAGTTGGAATTTGTGTCTGACTATATTTTTTTAATCCGTTACTCGATTTTTTTGACACGTGAACATATTTTTTTATTGTCGATTAAATTTCTTTGACACTTGTTTATTATTTTTATCCGTTACTCGATTTTTTTGACACGTGGACATATTTATTTATTGTCGATTAAATTTCTTTGACACTTGTTTATTATTTTTATCCGTTACTCGATTTTTTTTGACACGTGAACATATTTTTTATTGTCGATTAAATTTCTTTGACACTTGTTTATTATTTTTCTCCGTTACTCGATTTTTTTTGACACGTGGACATATTTTTTATTGTCGATTAAATTTCTTTGACACTTGTTTATTATTTTTATCCGTTACTCGATTTTTTTGACACGTGAACATATTTTTATTGTCGATTAAATTTCTTTGACACTTGTTTATTATTTTTCTCCGTTACTCGATTTTTTTTGACACGTGGACATATTTTTTATTGTCGATTAAATTTCTTTGACACTTGTTTATTATTTTTATCCGTTACTCGATTTTTTTTGACACGTGAACATATTTTTTATTGTCGATTAAATTTATGTTTGTGCATCAGCAAAGCATATCACAATCTGTATCACAAGGAGATTTAACAGATTGTGATGGTCAACAAGATGTCCTTGCTCGTGCCTTGGGAAGGGAAGAGAGACAGGGTCGGATTAGAGGTTATGGATATGGGATTCCTCCATCAACTGTGTTTGGGCCAAAGAGCCAAAGCAAGGGATGACGAGCTATCCAAGAATGTTGCTGTATTAATGGAAGAGAGACAGATGTTTAAGCGACTCTTGGCACAAAGGATTGGTGCACCATCCCCGCCGCACCACCCCTGCTTTGAACCTATATCACCCGCCGCACTTCCATAGCGCACGAGATAGCTACACCATCCCTTCAACACGTATTTAACAAAACTCGACTGCTTTTTTGTACATATGTATTTGATAAAATTATCATGTATATTTATTTTTCTTTATAACCGATTTAGGATAATCTGTGAATGTGAGTTATATATTGCAAACCCACATCGAAAAGGTTGCAAGTGGGTTTGATATGTAACCAATTGAGTGCCACACTCGCACAATTTACCCATGCCCGAAAACCATTTTGAGAGTTAGGGTAGACTATTCAATAGAGGGTCTGCACCATTGCACTCGCTCCAATTGCTAATGCGGATATATTTACTGTGGATCAAGCACTTAGTACTTTTTGTGGCATGGCTCGAACAACTTGTCGTTGTAAGTGACAATATTTTTGTTAATAAGTTGATGACTATAATGTGTGTTAACTAACTAATTAATCATTTTTAATATATACTAGGTACCCCAAGTGTCCCGACCTTCCCTTCCATAAAAGTGTCCCGACCTTCCCTTCCACTACCAAACTCTCTCGACAATCTACTTCTATACAAAGAAGTCCAACATGTTGGTCAATTTCCCATTGATGAATTCCGTAGTACATCGATTCTCTAAAGGTCCACATCACTCAAAAATGAACCCGACGACCAAATTTTTTTGGGCCGATAACATTGTGGGCCTGGAACAGTTGGTAATGATCAACATGGAGGATCCGAAAGCTATAGTTGAAATGGATTGGGCCACTCACCATCGATATTAGAGTATACCGTAGGTATGTATTAAATTATTTGTACACAATAGTTGTTTATATTAGAGTATATATTAGAGTATATATATGAGGATCCAAAGTTGTATATATATTATTTATAGGTTTTTGTACAATCGTCTTCTGTCCCTTCAACGGACACGTAAGTATTTCTTCTTGTGTCCAGCGTGTATCGTTGTGTTTAAGCAAGGTAATACAGAGGAACGTATTATGGCTATTAAGAGTGAAATACAAAGTTATATCCATTCACGCTTCATGGATGCCAAGCATTTGAAGGCGAATCTTTATTTTTGGCACCACTCAATAATGGGTGAGAAATTTAGTCTTCAATCACTTGTTTAATTATTTTGAGGATTGTATTATAGTGTAAATTAATCTGTACTCATTCGTGATTCATTTACTTGCAGCAACATTGGGTACTCTTTGCAATAAACCCTAAGCAAAATGTTGTCTACTATCCGGATTCACTTCAAGGCCATTACAACGTCTCACGAGACTTCGTAGAGATGGTTGAGAGGTGTGTATGTGTAACCCTCTCATTTTAATTTGTATAATTTAATATATGTATTTTGTTCAACTTAACGTTATATATATATATATATATATATGTATGACGTTATACAGTTGTTTTGAAAGAATACTTGGGATTATCTACTGAGTAAAACAAGATGGCTACCCATAACTGTAAGCTTTTAAGAATCATTCTTATAATTTTAATTGAATTTTTGGTCATAAAAATGTGACAATTAAGTTATAATCTTTTGCTTTGTAGTGTCCTAAACAACCAAATAACAATGATTGTGGGTACTACGTTATGAGGTTTATGAAAGAGATTATCACTCATGACAAAGTAACAATCCCAACCAAGGTAACTACTTAGATTTCTTTTTATATTGATATTATAATACTTGCTCACATTTAATAAACATTTTAATTCTAATTTTATTTCATTTTATTTTTCAAGATTTTCCCGCTTTAAAAATATCCAGATTACTCTGTTAACAACTTACAGCATAAGGGGGAGTGGTGCGCTTTTGTTTCTAGCTTTTTGTAGCAAGTTTTGAGATTCATAATAGTTTAGTTATTATATATGTTGTATATATTGGATTTATATTATGTTGTAAGTACTTCTTAGAATGATATATATTGGATTGGAAATATTATTTGATGAATTTTGTTGATGAATTTTGTTTGAATGATATTGGATTGGAATGTATTTTCTGAATTTGTTTGGAAGGAAATGAATTTATAGGTTGTAATTAAAATGGAGAACAAACCAAAATAAAAAAATATTTAAAAAAATTCAGTCAATAGGTAGCGTTTTAGAGTGAAAACGCTAGAAATGAAGTTAAAAAATTCATTCAATACCTAGCGTTTTAAAAATAAAACGCTAGGAATTGTAAAGAGGAGCTAGAGGATCCCTAGCGTTTCTGTAAAAACGCTAGGGAATGCTAATAAAAGGTGCTATAGCATCCCTAGCGTTTTACATAAAACGCTAGGTATGGTAGTAAAAGGGCTATAGTATCCTCAGCGTTTTAATTTAAAACGCTAGGAATGGTAGTAAAAGGAGCTATGATCCTAGCGCTTTTATTTAAAACGCTAGGAATGGTAGTAAAAAGAGCTATGGGATCCCTAGCGCTTTCTGAAACGCTAGGAATTGTAAAAAGCTACTGGTCAATGGCTAGCATTTTATATAAAACGCTACGTATGTCTAAAACACGCTGGGTCAATGGCTAACGTTTTTTAAAACGCTACTAATGGGGTGTACGCATTAGTAGCGCCAGCTTCTCTAGCGTTTTAAAACGCTACCAATGCCAAAAAAAAACGCTGAAAATCCTAATACGCTGGCGTAGTGACGGTTCAGTAACCCTGCAAACTTAATAAATACGAGCAAACTATTCTTCCTAAAATAGGGGACTAAGTCGGTTGTACAACCGGGTTAGTCAGCGTTCTAGAACTAATGAGCTGTACAGTTCAGTAGTTCTAGAATACCTATTCTAAAACGGACCCACCTCACACCAAACCAATTTCTTTCAAAAACTCTAAAATTATTTTCAAAAAGTAGGGGATTAAGTCGGTTGTACAATCGGGTTAGTCAGCGTCCTAGGAATCAGTGAGCTGTACAGTTCAAGGAATCCTAGGACCCCTACACTAAAAAACACTAACCCATAAACCTTTTCAGGAAGAACTACGCGGCTTTGATTCCTCCATTGCATCTGGAGGTACGTAGGAGCAAGACTCAACTCTTGTCAAGCACTAAAAACAAAAATTTAAATAAGTTCTTTTTACAAATAAAAGGGTAATCATTAAATAAATCTTAATTAATTAGACAATGGATGTCGTGGGGTGCTAATACCTTCCGCACACATAACGACTCCCGAACCCTAACAATGCTTTGTCCTAAAAAGGGATTTTCCGAATTTGCCCTTAAACTAAAATTTGGTGGCGGCTTCCTAAGAACCTTTCGAAGAATCCATTCCCGGATTTTTTCGGTCGCTACACCTATTCTTCATTCTCTACTCCATTCAAAGGTTATTATCTCTTTTATCTATTATAATCACTTGCTTTTAAAGTTAAAACAAATTACCATACTCTTTTTCCTATTTCTTCCCTCTCTACTCCATTCAATTTATAGCTATTCTTTTTTCTTTTTTAATTTTTTTCATAATTTATTTTTTCAGTAATAATTTTTTCTCTACTAGGTGCACTTATTTCTTCTAACTATGGAATATTGGAAGGTCATGTGTTTTTTTAGAATACTCGAAGAACAAACAATGGTGAAGCATATAGGAGATGAACACAAAGGTATTATCTTTTTTATCTATTATAATCGCTTGCATTCAAAGTTAAAACAAATTACCATGCTCTTTCCTATTTACTACCTATCTACTCCATTCAATTTGTAGCTATTAGTTATCCTCTTTTTGAATTTTTTTCTAGTTTGGCTTTTCAGTTGTAACACCCTAATATCTCTAACAAGTGGAAATATCAAAATGTACAATTTTAGCATACATCAGAGATAAACTTCCTGCTTAGATATACATATTTTACAAGAACAGCGGAAACAATTACATAACTTAAAACAAATTCAAGTCATAATCGGATACAAAGATAACAAGGGAAAAACATAATTAACGGGAGAAGAACTACATCTTCGATTTCTTCTCGTGCACGCCATCTACTCGTGCCTTAAAGCATATTCTTTCATTGTTTCTATGTAAAACAACAACATATGATAGGGTGAGATAACATATCTCAGTGAGTCTTACCGTGACCCCTTACCTATCACTCGGTCCATTTATAAAACATTTATCCTTTCAAAAAGATTATTTATGACGCACCCAATCTTTCACCGAATTGGTCAATAGCATTGAGAGTTTTCCCTCAACCTAAGTACGCCCATTTATAAAACCATAATTAGTAATTCAGAAAGAATTACATACAACAATCAAATCATAAATAATTCATAGTCCAATTCTTGATGACTATGTACAATTTAAATTACTTTTCTATAGTTCATAACCCAATTCTTGATGGCTATTCACCATCCTCTTAATTAATCTAATACAACACCTTAAACCATTTTTCTTTTCTTTGGTTTGCGGTGAACCCAATCCATTCACAGTGAACATCCTTATATGGGCCTAGCTCGAGGGCTCATGACTTCCCTCTCCCTAGTGTACTATCCTCTTGGTTCGTCACCCATAATTGATATAATTACATGACATACCCGCAATGGGCCGTCTCCTATACACAATAGAATTTTTATATCATACCCGCATTGGGTCGTCTACTATATTCGATATAATTCATATACCGAAAACATAATTCATTCTATGACAAGTTATAATAGCATATTATCATAAGTATGAACTCATGAAATCAGTCCAGTCAATATTTAAGTTATAAAACCTTTGGTTCCCACACGTATTCTAAGTTTTACGGTATTTCAAAAGATTCATAACTCTAACCGTTTAATTCAAAACAACTTTGCATATGCATCAAAACCATAACAATGTCAATCCATAATCATCACAGTTGGCTGGGAAAAGGATTAGAGGAAGTTTGGTTTCGAAAGGAGCGTCGAAACGAAGAATCGGGACTCTGGAATAAACTTCGCTCGTTTTCGTTTCGTTCTCCATTCATATCCAAACCGTGTTCCAATCCAATTCCAACCTACAAACAGAAAATATAATACCCAATTCCAGTACAAACAACATCAATCACAAACAATTACATCAAGTAATTCATTTCGAGATTTGTAATGACACAAACCGACATTTTAACACACAACATGAGTGCAGAATTTCCTACAGCAGTGCACCTACTTCGGAAAATTATTTAAAATAGCAAACGACATCGAAAAGTTGCAAAAGACCACTCGTTGGAAAGCTATGGATGCGTCGTTTCTGAATATATCTTTAGAGTTTCAAAACAATGAGCCAGTTAGTACAGTTTTTAGAAACAATACGAATGGTTTGCAGATTGGACATATTCTGTCCTTCAACTTCAAATCACTCTAAACTGACTTAAACTTGACCAAATGTAACAAAACTTTAGCCCTAACAAAAGTAATTTGAGTATAGTTTCTAATGGGACAAGAATCGTTCAAAACGGAGTTCAATTGAGACCACAAGACATGAAACACTGAACCTATACCCAGTTTAATTTCAGAAATTTGACCAAATTTGGGACACTCATAACTCGAGTTACACTAGTCCAAATTTAACCAAACCAGTGCCAAAATGACCAAAATTAAGTTTATTTTCTGACAAAACAAGTCCCATAATTTTTGGGCAAACAGAAAGTTTCCAGTTATAAAAATGTCCAGAATGCTCCCAGAATATTACCTTAACTTGTGGAGCCTATATCTAGATCTACACAACTTCAAATGCAATCAAACCGATGCCAAATAAACAAGCATTCAATCTAATTTTCAAAATGACAGACGACATAATTTTTCAATTAGTAAAACCTTCTCAGTCACTGAAATACCGAACCTATGTCAGAACATCTCAATACAGTGAATTCAATTCTACAAGAAAAGCTTGTTTTAGCCACCAGCAGTTGCCACGGAGCTTATTCCGTCAGTAATTTGCCACGGATTTGCCACGGACATGTGAAAGGACAAAAATTTGCGACGGATATGCCGTGGCAAGTCCGTGGCAACGTATTGATAAAATTAAAACAAGCCCGATCCCTGTGAATTAGAACGTCTCTCGCTCTCTACCTCTCAAACTCCTCCTCTACCTCTCTACGCTCTCTCCTCTACCTCTCTACGCTCTCTCCTCTCAAACTCCTCCTCCGACCTCCACCCTCCACCCTCGTCCGGCCTCCTCCGCCCTCCTCCATCGCTAATCGAGCTCTCCCTCTCCGTCGCGCCTCACTGGAACTGTCTCGCTCACTCTCGCTCTCGCTCACTCCCGCTCTCGCTCACTCTCGCTCTCGCTCTGCTTCATCAGTCGTCACTCTCGCTCATCACTCTCTCACCGTCCCTTCTCCACGAGTACTGCGAAACCCAAACCTCAATATTCCCCAAACCCTAACCCAACTCTGGCCTCGACCCTCGCCTCAACCACCACCGCGCCAGTCAACCTCCGTCTCAAGATCCCCTCTGCTGCAATCTCAACTTCCATGCCTCTGAAACTCTCAAGGTTAGAGTTTTATGTTCTCTTGAAACCCTTAATCCCTAATCCTGATTCTGATTTCTCTTGTGTTAAATGTTAATAATGAATCTGTTGATGTTGAATTTAGGGTTTTACTCATGTGAATCTATTGACGTTGATATGAATCTGTTCTTGTTTTATTTAGGGTTTTTTTTGTTATGTGTTTTATTTAGGGTTTTATACAAGCAATAGTGAAAGCAATTGATTTCTATTTGGCTGAATGTTAATATGACCTAATAATCACTATTAAGTGGAATTGTTATCAAAGTAAATAATTAGATGTAAACCTCATAATTTTAATGTCTATCTATCTATATTTGTCCATCTTACAGTTTTGTTTTACCACCACAGCCATATGATTTTTTAATATTTATTTTTAACTATTTTGTGAAATGAAAAAAATACTAAAGATTATAGTAGTGCTAATTTTAGAATGAAACCCCATTTAATTATTGATAATAATAATAATATCTTATCACTGAATTTGATGATGATAGCAGTGACTGTCAAGTTACCCAGACTTTGGGGCTTTAATTTGAGTTTCTTGCTAACCTCTCTCTCTTTGGGGGGGTTGTAGTTGCATGCAGCAATGGCTTCTGAATCTGATTTCTTGAACAACTTTAAGGTCCTGAGGTTACGAAAGTTGATGACTGTCCTCACGTGCATAATTGTCTGGTGCTGGTTTTTGTTAACTCCAAGAGTGGTGGCCAGCTCGGAGGTGACCTTTTACAAACCTATCGTTCACTTCTTAATGAAAAACAGGTATATAGTCTTATGTGGAATGTTTTTCATTTTCACAATCTTCGATTTCAGGAATTGTTTGTAGTTGTGAGTTGTGACATTTGCAAATTTTGTAATTGAAGCAATGTAAATTTCAGGTGTTTGATTTGGGGGAACATGCTCCTGATAAGGTCCTGAGAACAATCTATGCTAATCTGGAAAGACTCAAGAAACGGGGTGATCAATTTGCTATGAAGACCATGAAGAAGTTGAAGTTAATTGTGAGTTGTGTTATAAATTTTTATCTGGAAAGACTTAAGGTGTTTGTATAGCTACAAAGCAATTTCATATTGGTATGGTCTTTGTTTTGAGTTTCTGATATTTGTACTTTGTGGTGTTTGTTGCCTTTAGGTTGCAGGAGGCGATGGAACCGCTGGCTGGCTACTTGGAGTTGTGTGTGATCTCAAATTGTCTCATCCGCCGCCAATAGCTACTGTTCCTTTGGGCACAGGGAATATTCTACCTTTTGCATTTGGGTGGGTAGGAAACTGCAGTTCTATTTGGTTGTTTGGTTGTTTCTAGTGAAACTTTGAACTTTGAAGTACATTTTACATGTAAAACATTATGCTTTCTCTGTCACTCTGTGGATATAATAAGATCTAAGATCAAACATTATCTTTGGTACCCGATCCTTGTTTAACCGGATTCACCCTAAGAGGAAGCCCATTAATATGCCGGTTTATTCTGAATTTTTGCATGTTTACCATTTCTTTGGATTTCAAATTGCCACAGATTTTCCCCTGTTTTTATAAAGATTTGTGGTTCCGAACTCCTATACTTCTTTTCAATTTCTTCTTGAAGTTGAAAAAGTTTTCTCGCAATAGCTATGCTATGATTTATCGAAAAAGTTATAAAGAAAATAATTATGAATCACATGATTTTTGCCGCTTTACAGGGAAGAGGAACCCGGGACGATAAAAAAGCTCGGTTGAGGCATTTTTAGATCAAGTCATGAGAGCTAAGGAAATGAAAATAGACAAGTAATGAATTACGGGCCTATTCTTTAATCTTATAGCTAGGATGATTTTCTCATTCTTGTAACTGATGATCTCATTTAGTTATGATGCCAATCCTTGCTAAATCTAAAAGTGACATAAATATTAAAGTGACCACTTGAGCTATGGTTCACGGGATACCGCCAATTACATTATTTATCTTTTAAACTTTGTGAATATTTTTACCTCTTGTGTACATCCCGAGTCATTTTTATGGCCCCCAATCCAAAATAAATATATAAATTCGATACACTTATATGAATGTTTAAGAGTTGCTTCATGTTTATTTTGTGTACTCGTAAATTGTGTTTATTTCTACAAAATGTCATTTCTTTCGATGAATGTTGTTGGTTCTTGTTTTAACTTCTCGGTTGGCATATTCTCGATGAGGATGCGAGCTCCAAAAGAAGGTTCCCGTGATCCAATCCACCGCTTGAGCTACCACATTCTTTGCACGCTTCCATCGTGTATCCGAATCGGATGAACTTAGTAGGGTAGGACAACATATCATTCACTATTTTGAAATCTGATCTTGTATCCGGTTCATGGTGTGACTCTATGATTCAAAGGAAAAAACACTTCTAGTTTCTTTTCCTTTTTTTTTTTTTGTTTTGCCATAAAACCTTCTCGCTTCTTGCACTAAAATTTCTATTTTGATTTGTCTTTGTAGGTTATATAGATGATATTGTGTTTGTAAATATTTGTTTTGCACTATCAAAGTCATGAACGTTATTGCTAAAGGGACATCAGTAAACAAGTAAAACAAATGTTTTGCAGATTTTATCCACTTTTCTACATGATTTCGATATTTTGAGTTAACAAATATTAAAACCGAGGGGTGAAATTCACCATACTTCTGTTGTGTTTGTTTCTATATTTTCTCGTAGGTTGCCACACCTTTCGTGGGGGTTTTGGAATTACTTCACATGGGTAAGTAAGAATAGTGGTTTCTTCTCAGACCAACTTTATGTTGTGCATTGTGTATAAACCCATTTTAAACTTACGGAAAAATTAATTCATTTAGTTGGCACTTTTTATGTCATTTAAATTTGGTGCAGGTCCAATCTTTTGATCTTCTTGGTTAGGTAATGCCAAATGTTAAACAATGTAAGTTCAAGTATAAATAAATCTTAGCATTGAAAATATGTACTTTTAACATAAGTGAAACATGTCATATAGGTAATGCTGAAAGCAATTTATAATTATATAAGCATGCATGCCTATTATATAAAATTTTGAACTTCATTGATTATGAACATCATTTCTTGTATTTTCTTAGAATGTTTTATGTCGTAGACTTGGACTATGTTGGGGTAATTTTGTTTTCTAGTCCACCTTACTTCGATCCTTGTTAAATAAAATACCTGTGATTGCTGATCATAGGAATGATGCACAAGTGTCTTATGCATTTCATTCAGAACGAAAGATGAATCCTGAAAAATTCAAAAACCAGTTGGGTAATCAGGTATGCAATTGTTTCTTCATTAAAACCAGAACAATTTGCAATTTGTTGATAGCATTACTTGTTTTGTTTGACTTTCTGACTCTTGAATGAGAAATATAGATAATTTGGGAATAGACCGATGTATTCTCATCCGCTAGTTTTTTTATTTATCTATTTACAAGTGTATTTGGTTGCTTACGTTTGGTGAGTTTTGTTAAACTTATTTAAAGCATCGTACTTGTAAATGTCATGTAATGTAGCATGCTTAAAGAAGGCCTCTCTCTTCTTCTCTCTCATTGGGTTGGTTGAATTATTACCTAAAAATCTTGCTGTACCTTTTGGTGAGATTGTTGTGCAGGTGCCTTGACCTTGGCTAGTGTTCTGTTGTACCCTAAAACTTTAGGTGGACGTGCAGTTTTTAGCGGTTGGGTTCCATTTAATTCATCTATGGTAGAAAAAATTACACCCGAGGCTAAGCGGGTACTTTTCTTTACTCTGTCCATTTTCTTCAAGAGTAATTGTGATCATTTTGGATAGTTGATACTTGATATTTAGTTTGGCCTTATCTTTGTTCTTTGAAACAAGATGTTTATTTTCATCCACAATCAAGCATGGATGAGCTCAGCTAGTTTCCTTCACGGGACATGATACAGTTGTCCTTGGAATAATAACACTCCACAAATAATGTGTAAAGACATTATGACTTAATTATATAGCCTGTTATAATAATGTGACTTGGTTGAATTTTGAAGTTTGCAGTTATCATCTATGTTTTATTTTACTGATCTACTATGCATAAAATATTCTTCTATACATCAATTTTGACATTTTGTATTAACAGGCTTATCCTGGCCTTATACAGGAGCATTTAGGCAGAGATGATCTATCATTCGTCTTTACGCTCAAGATATTACTATGAGCATTACTTGATTTTAGTCCTGCATATGGAGTCTTCCCCTTCACAAGACTTAATCTCATCTCAAGAAATTGGTGGAGAAGGCAGAATTCATTATAAGAAATGCTTTGTATATTGTTAGTATGCAGAACTATTCCCTTTATCTTTTCCTTCTATATTGTACTAGTTTTAGTTGCCTTATTTTCATTAAGATTTGATGGTGGCATAGCTTTTGAATGTGGCAAGCAATCAGTAGTTCAGTACTGACATAGTACTATTGTAAATATAGAGTTGAAACGCTGGGCTTAAAATAACTTGGATGAAGAAAAAATATTGTAAAGCATTCGTTTTAATGTGGCAAGCAATCAGTAGTTCAGTATTGAAGATTTAATTTTTTTTTTAATTTTTGCGACGGATTTGCCACGGATTTGCGATGAAATTTGCGACGACTTTGCCAAGGATATTTGCGACGGATTAGCGACGAATTTGCGACGGAAACATTTGCCACAAAAATTCCGTGGCAAACTATTTGCGACGAGCGTTTTTGCCACCAATTTTTGTCCGTGGCAAATGTTGTTTTGCCACGGAAATTTGTATATTTGCGACGGAAATGTCCGTGGCAAATCACCGATTTTCTTGTAACCATCACAATTCAGCAACCAATTCAAACAACATTTAAATTCCCTAAACGTGAGTAAAACTCACCAATCGTGATGATAATCACGAGAAACCGAGTCTTTGACGAAGTTCAATCGTTCCGAAACGCTCTGAAATTGACCCGAACTCGTTCCAACTCTTCCAAATAGCTCCCAGTTGAAAAACCAACAGCTCTAACACTCTCCACTACTGCCCAACAACCCAAACAGCAACTAAAATAACAATATGGTCCAACCTAAGCTTCCAATTCAGATTGTGAACTTGTTAGGACCTCAAACTAGCTCCAAGTGGTTCAAACTTCCATTTTTTGGGCTTGAAGCTTCAAAATACATCGATGGTGATTTGAGAAAGATGAAGAAATAGGGTATGAAATTAGTATCAAAAGATAGATCTTGAAAAATGGAAAAGAATGATATAAGAATCACTTACAAGCATTGAGAGATAAAGAACCTAGGGTTTCCTCTTTCTCTTCTTTCCTTCTCCTTTCCTTCTTCTTCCTCTTCTCACGACTTCTTCTCTCTCTCTCTCTCTCTAACTTTCCCTTTTTCAATATATCTTTCTTTCCTTCTTTCTTATCCCACGGCTCTCCCTTTCTCTCTCTTACTTTCCCTTTCTCTATTTCACACAAGTGAGGAATGAGAGAGTGTTTGGATATTTCTGACTATGGAATATTGGAAGGTGATGTTCATGTTTTTTTTTTTGTAGAATATTGGAAGAACAAGCAATGGTGAAGCATCTAGGAGATGAACAGAAATGTATTATATGTTTTATCTATTATAAATGCTTGCATTCAAAGTTAAAACAAATTACCATGCTCTTTTTCATATTTCTTCCCACTCTGCTCCATTCAATTTATAGCTATTCCTTTTCCTCTTTTTGATTTATTTTTCTAATTTGTTTTTTCAGGAAAAAATATTTCACTACTGGGTGCACTAATTTCTTCTAACTATGGATTATTGGAAGTTGATGGTCATGTTTTTTTGTAGAACATTGGAAGAACAAACAATTGTGCAACATTTAGGAAATGAACACAACCGTCGTTGAAATAATTTTCAGTTTGAATTTACTTGCAATGGCGACATATTCCATTTAAGGAATTCTCAATTTTATTATTCTAATAGTTGTAGCAAGGGTACTGAAAAGACATTTTACTTGCTAAATTTGCCTGGGGATGACGACCATGTTTCGCTCTTTTACGGTTTCCTTTCTATCACTTTCCCTTGGCTAGAGACTTATTAGAAAATGAATGTTTTTCTATTGATAATGCACTTTGGCGTTCCTTATTTGCTAGCCTTAGATGCAAATAAGTACTAAAACATTCTAGTTTTTAGTTGGTTTTTACAGCAAAGTTAAAAATTGACTGAGAATTAATTAAATTAACAGATAATCAATTAAACATATTCAGATTAGAGTTAAAGTTAAAAAAAACATTGCAAATTTAAAATCTGAAACTCAAGATGAAATTAGAATTGAAATTAAAATTTTGAGTTGAAAATTAAAGGCTAAACAGTACATTTGGTCCCTGCAAATGTCAAGAAAATCCAGTTTAGTCCCTGCAATTTCAAAACTTTTAAAATAGTCATTGCAATTACTAAACGTTAATCGTTTAGTCCCTGCTGTTAGTTTTGTCTTAACAGAGTTATGTTTTGATGATGTGGCAGCCAGTAAGGATGCCAACATGGAAGACACGTGTAATCTCTTTCTCACTTTCTCTCTCTCACTCTCACTCTCTCACTTTCTCTCACTCTCTCACGTTCTCTCACTCATCTCCAGATCTCACTGTTCTTCTTCTTTCTTCTTCTTCTTCTTCCATCTTCTCTCTTGTTTTTCAATTTTCTCCCTTTACCTTCTTCTTTTTTTTGAAGCAACTTCAACTTCTTCTATTATCTCCATCTTTCTCTCATACCATGATCTTCACTTCCCTTTTCTTTCTTCCAGATCTAATCATCCCTTTCTTTCTACCAGACCTGATTGAAACCCATTTTCTTAAATGGAAACCAAAACCCATTTTCTTAAATGGAAACCAAAACCCAGAAGAAACCACAACAATTGAGCAAAAACCACAACAATGAACAATATGAGAAGAACGAAACCCAGGTTGAAACCCATAAGAAAATCGAAACCCAAAAACGATTAGAACGATATGTGATACGTAGCTTTTAGATTGAACCCCATAAAAAAAAATCAAAACCCAGAATCGATATTAGGGGAGAATAACAAAATAAACGATTTATTATTATTATTATCTTTGTTTCATGAACGAAATTGCAATTGTAGATGGAAATCGAAATCGACAGAAATCATTGTTAATTGGTATTGATTGTGGTTGATTAGTGCTGCAACAAACAATAACATAAGAAGAAGAAGAAGAAGAAGGGGGAGCGAAGAAAACGTGAGAGAGTGAGAGAAAGTGAGAGAGTGAGAGTGAGAGAGAGAAAGTGAGAGAGAGATTACACGTGTCTTCCATGTTTGCATCCTTACTGGCTGCCACATCATCAAAACATAACTCTGTTAAGACAAAACTAACAGCAGGGACTAAACGATTAACGTTTAGTAATTGCAAGGACTATTTTAAAAGTTTTGAAATTGCAGGGACTAAACTGGATTTTCTTGACATTTGCAGGGACCAAATGTACTGTTTAGCCAAAATTAAAATATACTTTTCAAGTTCAGCATATTGATAGAAAATGGGATTGGTTGTGGGTATATGTTTTGATTGTAATATAATATAATATAATATAACAAGCATAATAATATAATAAGTAAATAACTATTATTGGGGAAACTAATCAACTATATTAAAATAGATTAAAACATCTATTAATAGGGACTGATTAATTAGGGAAAAATGTAACTCCTTTAAGTATGTAACTGTTTAAAATTATGTATGTATATATGTATATCTAAATAAATTTAAATTTATTTTTTTGATTCAAATAATGTTTTTCACTACAAAATATTTATTTAAATATATTTTAGTCCGTTTATTATTAAGATGTAATTTTTATTGTTTTTACATGATATATTACAAAATAAGTTCAAATGATATGTATACCCGTGCGTTGCACGTGTGATACATACTAGTATAATACATTCATGAATCTACTCCTTGCTGACTAATCCTAAACAAACAATCCCATTGGTCCACACGTAAAAAAATAAATCTATATGTGTCCTGCGAAGTGCCAACACATCCAACCTATAAAAAACTGTTTTTCAATAACAATCAACAAATCAAAACATGCATTAATTTAATTTATATTCAAAACCGCCAGTTACACTACAAACACATTAATCACGATACCAAACGATTAAATACACAATTTTCAATTTTGAATTTCATTCTTTTTGAAATTTGAAACTCAAATTTTCAATATAACAATCAACAAGTATCGTTTATAACTGATCAAAAAATAAATATCGTTTATAAGCATTCTTTTTGAAATTTGAAACTCAAACTTTCAATTTTGAATTTCAAAATTCAGTTTTAAATATCTATAACTATTAATAAAGGGGAATCAAAAAATAACTGCTCATTTTGGTGTCATATTTTTCTAACTAAAATGCCCTTACTATAAGTACAAGTTTTAATAATGATAATCACCCACTAACACACTAACACATTTCTATTTTTAATAATGATAACCACCCAATAATAAAATCAATTCATCTTTGTTTTTCATCATTTCTTTTGTTCTTTGATTAATTTATTTTTTGTGACAACGATCTAATCCGTTTTTGATCCTTAATTTCTTTTCTTCTTTGATAGTTTTTCTTTTTGTGACAGGTTCTAATTGGAGGAAAATGATGGATACTATTGTCTATTGGATCCGGGTTCGTGTGTGTTGGTTCGTTCTTTGTTTCATCATGATTACTACCTTCGAATTTCCTCCAACTTCATTTTCAAGATGAATCAAATTTTGATTTAGATTTTTTTCACCGTCCCAATTTGCGATCTCACTATATTAAATGCTCTCTGCAAATAAGTATTGTGTAAATTCATGAAATTTAACATCTTTTTACTCGAAGATCATCTAGGTGTTATGGATTTGATTCAGAATATTTGACTTGCGTTGCATTGAAATTTCTTCTATTGTTACATCTTGATCTTTTAGTTTCCTTGATCTCTGTATAAATAAGTTTGATTTTATTAATTCTTCCTTTGGATTATTATATTACATGTATAGAGTTGTTTTAATTTGACTTTGTATTTGCAGTTCTCTCTTTTTCTTCCATAAATGTGGTAAGTTGATACCATATTAAGAGTGGTAGTAGATACCACATGAGTCAATAGGTTAACAATGAAGTCAACAAAAAGTATTTTGATACCACATTCATTCCAATGGAAACAAATTGTAGTAAGATGTCCTGTAATGTAATCTTACAATCAAACTGAATTGATTCATTAGCATATTCCAATTCCAATAATATTGTTAATGATACCCTCATATTTTTCAAGAATGTTTTCATTACTTGTGCAATATATTTGGAATAGATATTTAATACACCAAATCTCAATAATAACACTATGGAATAATTACTTATTTTATGTGAAACATGACTGATATAATGATACAAATATCAATTATCATTTATGAATATCAACCAATCAACTAAAATTAACGAAGACATAAATACACACACACACAAATATATATATATATATATATATATATATATATATATATATATATATATATATATATATATATAGAGAGAGAGAGAGAGAGAGAGAGAGAGAGAGAGAGAGAGAGAGAGAGAGATAGAAAATTGCACTTAATTTCATTTATATAGTATGAGACTGAAAAAGCTAGACATTATCTTTATCTTTATCTTTGTCTTATTTGAATCCAAAAATTTTCTCGGAATTGAAATTAAGAAAGACTTATTTACTTAGAATGTTGGGATTTGGTCAGATTCAAAGTTGGCAATTGTTATCAAACTTAATTAGTATTTAAAAATTTGAACTAAATTTTTTCAATTCTACTTGCATTTCGTTGGGAAAGAGACGTGGGAAGAAAATCTCCTTGCGCTCAATTTGGGCATAGGGACAGAGACCCTACTTTCCGCTCTAAGTATATATTACATAAATACTCTTAATTTGTATTATCTATAAATTGTTATTCTTTTCATGCACATTTTTAAATAAAGAGTGCTCACTTTTATGTTTTTATTCTTTATTTTATATTTTAAATAATAATAATAATAATAAAGACAATTTTTTATATTTTTATGTTGAAATATTAATTTATTTTATTAGTCACACTTTTATATCCCTAATTTATGTTTTTGATAAATTTTAATGATTTTTTAGGGTCCCCGAAACACCTACGGGAATCTTTAGTGACGAAGACGGAGATGCGAATTCTCTGTGGGGGGAATCAGGGATTGGGGAATAGGACGGGAAGTGTACCTATCCCGCCCCACCCTATTTCCATGCATTTCTAAATCTAATGCCAATTACAAAAATATGTAGCTTTCTTTTTACAGTGCAACAAAATTACTACATAGTGAAAAATAATAAATTATATTTAATACATAATTTTACTTTTACTATTTAATTAAGTATGTTAACATAGATATAGATATTAACGTTGGACAACTAATAATATATATTCAATATATGCGTCAAAAAATATGTATTCAATATATATATATATATATATATATATATATATATATATATATATATATATATATATATATATATATATACTTAAAAATTCTAAATTTTTAGAATATATTTGAAACATTAAGTAGTTTTACATACATTTTAAGATATATTTTTAAAAATATTATTTTAAATAAAGATGACGTATACCCATTAAATCACACAAATTATACACACTAGTATGATAGTAACCATATTGATCCAATCAAATCAATTACAAATAATAATTAGTATTGTGCCTGTTTATCTATAAAGAGCTAGAGTCTTAATTAGTATTGTGCCACCCCAACATGCGAGGGAAATGAAAAGGAGACATTCTAATTATATACTAATAATTTGCTACCTTGTTGAATACGGGAAACGTCTTTAATTTAAGGACTTTTTTTTAGGAGAGTAATATAAAGATTTATACCCCTTCAAATACATGAATGGATGATAAAAATGTTGATGTTATAGAAAATGAGAATGTATGAAGTGGGTGTTGATAGCTATAGAAAATGTTACAAGTAAAAAATGATTGCCCTATAAACATTGACCTTTCTATTTTCTATTATCTATAAATGAAAGGTCGAATCTGAACATTTGCAGTTAGAAATGAGAATGTATGGCCACAAATTAAAATAGCTAGAGGGATAAACATGCGTCCATGCGTGCCTCTTCTGGATTGAGTCTCCTTTAGTCAAATAAAAAAGGGTTGTTTTTTTTTATACCCCACCCCCTTCCTTCCCACCCCCACGTATTTCACTAATACCCAAACTACCCCTCTCATAATTGACAAAATTTGACTTTGTATTGATTTTTCTCTGACTGGAACTCACTATATCTGCAATCGTATATACGTCTTAGAAGGTATATACGATTGCATTAAATAATGCAATTAAGTTGACCTGGAAAAATGAACATCGTATATATGTCCTTTGAGACGTATATACGATTGAAATAGTAAATGCTTCGTTGACTACCCATCGTATATAACGTATATACGATTGGGGCTTTAATATTCAATCGTATATACGTTTGGGCCACGTATATACGACGTTGTACGTTTTGCCATCGTATATACGTGGTAACTGAGGTATATACGATGGTTTTTTTTTTTGCGTTTTTTTTACTGATTTATGTTTGTTTTCTTGAAATGATATTCACCTTTCTCGCGCAGATCGCACTCTCGCTTGGCTCCTTTCGATGTCGATACTACAGCGGCGTTTACCACGGATACGGTATATTTTTCATTTTAATTTTTGTTAATCAAATTTGCTAAATATTTAATTAATTACTTAAGTACGTAACATTTATCTATTCTGTAGGTATTTTCTACATGTGAGGCTGTGAAGAGTGGGTGAAAGCGGTTGGTAGAAGTATTGGTGTAGTGGTTATAAAAGTGAGATCGGACAAATCTGGTAAGAGGGGGCATCGAGAGAAGATTGATTTTGGTTGTGAGAAGCAAGGGCGGTTTACTAATGATTCTAGAGTTTTCCGTTCTAAAAGAAGAAGCTGTCCGTTTAGATTGAAAGCTACTTGCACTATTCGTCGTGGGGGTTGGGGTGTGACGGTTAAGTGTGGTCGGCACACACATGAGTTGCTTAAAACACCCATCGGTACTAATGCTTTTGGGCGTCTGTCTAAGGCGCAAAAGGATCTGGTTAATGAGCATGCTGATCTTGATGTTAGTCTGAAAGCTACTGTTACTGCTTTGAAGAAGCTAGATCCGGAGAATGTCACTACTCTTAATCAAATTTATAGGCATCGGCACAAACATCGGTCTACGAAGAGGGGTCCTAGAATGGACTTTCAGGAGGAATTGAAATTAATTGCATCACATAATTATTTATGTTGGAGTAGAAAGGTTCCGGGGTCTGATGTGTCGGTGATATAATGTGGGCTCATCCCATTTCTATCAAATTACTCAGGTTGTTTCCGAAGGTTCTCATTCTTGACTCAACCTACAAGACCAACAGATACAACTTGCCTCTTTTACAGATTGTGGGAGTCACTAACACTGAGTTAAGTTTCCACGTTGCATTTTCCTATATTGGACAGGAGCTTGCTATTCATTTTTCTTGGGTATTGCAGCAGTTGAAAGATATTTGTGACTTGCATTCGATTCATCCTCAGGTTTTCTTGACTGACAAAGATCTCGGCTGTATGTCTGGTATTCTTGATGTCTTTCTTTCTGCTACAAATTTATTGTGACATTGACATGTGACAAAAAATATCAAAGCGAAGATTAAAGACTTGGTGCACAACGATAAGCGGGAGGAGGTCATCTCTATCTGGCTCTGTATTATTGATTCTGCTGAAAAGTCAGAGTACTTATTTAATCTGAAGTTTTTTGAGAATTCTTGCTCTGATAAACCTGCTCTTATTAAATTAATATGTGCATGACACACGGTTGACACCGCACAAGGAGCGATTTATCTCAGCATGGAATAACCATATCCCACACTTGGGGAATCAGACGACCAACAGGTACTTTTCGCACGTGTTTAGTATTTTTATCGTAGATTAAACTTTTTTGACACGTGTTTAGTATTTTTATCGGTTACTTAATTTTTTTTGACACATGTTTGGTATTTTTATCGTAGATTAAAATTTTTTGACACGCGTTTAGTATTTTTATCGGTTACTTAAATTTTTTTGACACATGTTTAGTATTTTTATCGTAGATTAAATTTTTTTGACACGTGTTTAGTATTTTTATCGTAGATTAAATTTTTTTGACACGTGTTTAGTATTTTTATCGTAGATTAAATTTTTTTGACACTTGTTTATTATTTAAGAGTGGAGTCATTGCATTGGAGTTTGAAGAGACAATTGAAGACTTCTAGTGGTGATCTATCTAAATGTTTCATTTCTATTGATGTCATGCTGACAATTCATTTTGATCAAATCATCGGGTCTTTTCAAAGAAGCATTAACAGAAATGAAGTCAACTCCAATATTCCACTGTTTAAAAATCTTCAAGGTCTTGTTTCCTTAAATGCATTGGGTCACATGGTTAAAGAGTTTCAAAAATCTACATCAGGGGTTGGTTATGACAGAGGCCGGTGTGGGTGCATTAAAAGGAAGACACATCTTCTTCCTTATGCTTGTGAGATAGATATTTATCATGCTTCCGGTACTTCTATTCCGTTGAATGTTGTTGATGATCACTGGAAACATTTGAGCTTGGATGCAGTAGATAATAAATCCACTCAGGATAAATCATCTAGCTGTGATATTTCTTATCAGTTTGAGGCTATCTTCGCAAGATTTAATAAAGTGACTGAGGAGGAGAAATTTCTTATTAAGACACAACTTAATGAGATAGCATTCCCTTATACTTCTTCAATGGTTCCACCTAAATCTAAAGTAAAAACAAAAGGTGCACCAAAGAAGAAAAAACAGAAATTATTTAATGCTAAGCGTGATCCTTCTAGGTGGGAGCATGTAGATATGAAGGTAAAAATGACTGAAGAATCCAGGACTTCTAATATCAAATCATCACAGCGGTCTTTCAAAAATACTTCACAGCGGTCTTCCAAATTATCTCAGGGTGCTTCTAGAGTTTTATCACAGACAACCAAGACTAAAATCCAGTTACCGTTTGTTCCATCTCACGTGCACTCTTATGTTCAAAAAGTTATTGATGTTAAGCCTGGCGGTAATTGTGGTTTTAGAGCACTCGGGGTTGGTCTCGATATGGGTGAGGATTCTTGGCTGTGAATAGGCCAGATTTAATTAGGGAAACAAAGGAAAGGGAGCCAGTGTATTTGAGCATGTTTGGGCAGAACAGATTGTTAGAGCATCACAAAGCATTAACTATTGATTCCTACGGTTTTCAGCCGGACTCGAACTGGTTGGATTTGCCATAGATGGGGTACATGGTTGCAACCAAGTATAATGTGGCACTAGTTCAGTTGTCTTTGAATATGAATTTTACTTATCTGCCTTTGAGAGGTACCTATGGTTCGTCTAAGTATAAAATCATATTTATTCTGAACAAGCGCAATCAACACTAGTTGCATATTTCAATCTCTTCCACCTGTCTGTTGCCTCCTATTGCTCCGCAGTGGTACCAGCACCACTCATCAGAGTCTGCTTCATAATTGAATCCGTATGCCGGTCATTTTGCCCTCTGGCAGTTTATGTGTCCTTGTGCACCCTCCCACTCCCGGTGATGCGCCTAGATGTGTTGATTTAGCCGATGATTCTCTTGGCGATTTATAGATTCACACGTTTTTCGTATTACTATTGCACTTGTATTTATTATTGTACCGCGTTTTTGTAATTACACGTGTTTAGTTATCCATATCTACACCATTGATCAAATCACAACCGTTAAAATTAAAACAGTTGATCAAATCACAACTGTTAAAGTCACAACCGTTAATACCGTTGATCAAATCACAACCGTTAACTAAATTTAGGGCTATCGTATATACCCTTGGTGGGACATATATACGATGTTGTATATTTAGGCATCGTATATACCCCCCAAAAAACGTATATACGATTGACTTAAAACAGATCAATCGTATATACGTCTAGTACACATATATACGTTGTCTAAATATATAACATCGTATATATGTTCATAAAACATATATACGATTGGTGTAATTTTTTTAAAAAAAAAATACGTTTTTTGAAGGGCATTTTGGGGTTTACATATAATGTGGGGGTATGAAGGAAGGGGGTGGGGGTACAAAAAAACCTAACAAAAAAATTTTAAAATTTGGAATTTTAAAATTTTGAAGGACATTTTGATATTGATTCACCCAGAGTTTTAAAATTTGGTGAATCCAACTGTTGTGATGATCAACCGATGGTGTGGAGGATGTAGGTATGGGTGGGAAATTTGTAGTTATAGGAAGGGTAGCTAAAGATGCATTGAAATTTTGAGGAATGATTGGTGGAGTGGTTGGAGGAGGCACATTTGCATAGAGTTGTTGAAGGATGAGTTGATGATGACGAGATATGGGTAGGGTTGTATTTGGGTTTGAGGTTGGTGGGGTGGGGGGCTGGTTGATTGTAGTGAAAGGGAATAGAGTCTCTTGGAAGATCACATGCCTAGATAGGTACGTATAGTTTGTGAGTTGGAATGTGATAGCATAGGTGGGCATGATGTTGAGGGGAGTGGCCTAGAAATACACAGGACATGCTTCTATTTGATAATTTATGTTTAGAGTAATTGTAGCAATGGATAACAAAGGCACCCAAAAATACGAAGACTGTGGTGATTCAGTTTGGAGCCAAAAAGAAGCTCATGAGGACACTTGTTGTTGCTTTGAGGGCTAGGCATGCGGTTGATGAGACACACTGCCATTTGGAAGGCATAACACTAAAGCTTTTGTGGAACATAGGAGTGAGAGAGTAGGGTAAGAGAAGTTTCAATTATATGGCGATCTTTGCGTTCAGCGATGCCAATGTGTTCAAACTTATAAGGTGGGCTTATGAAGTGGGATATCCTCGATCTGCTTATTGAGATATGGCTATAGCTTGAAATATTATGTTCTACCAACAGTGTACATGCATTTGACTTTGTGGGATAAAAACTTTTCAATTTTGGAGTGATTTAGGGAATATAATAGCTACACAGTTTTGCTTTTTAGTGGATAAATCCATGTGCAGCAAGTGAAACGATCAACAAAGACAAGGTAGTATTTGTAGCCATTGTTGGAGATTATAAGAGACAGACACCAAACATCAGAAAAATAAATTCAAGAGGAGAAGTGGCTCGGATTGAGGATCCAGAGAAAGGAAGTTTATGGCTCTTACTTAGAGAGCATGAATTACAATTCAAAGTTTTTTTATTGAAATTTCTGGGTATACAAGCAGACAAAATTTGTGTAAGAACTTTTAGAGATGGATGGCAAACTGTTGTTGCTAGAGGCCAATGATAGGTAAGGTTGTGTAAAGGGCAATGGGGGCAGAGAAAGTTGGGCTATAGGAATACAGATCACCATTACTTGGACCACACATCAAAACCACCCCGTCACCTGATCCTTCATGCAGAAAAAATATCCATGAAATTCAACATAAACATTGATATATTTGCAAAGTTTATAGACAAAAATGAGATTATATTTTGCATGAGGAACACAAAGAATATTTTTGAGATTCAGTGTTTGGTATGGGGAGTGTGGTGGAGCCAATATGAGATATTTTTAAACCTGTACCATCACCAATATGTACTTCTTCAGAACCATCATATGATGAATCACTGTGCAAATTATTCGGACTGTTGGCAACGTGGTGACTAGCTTCTGTGTCAAATACCTAGTTTAGGTTAATGAGGTTGGTCGATGCATACTGAGAAACTGGTGAGTTGCTAGCTTTAGGAATTTCGGGACAGTAGCGAGCAATATGTCTTGTGGTCGAGCATAATTGGCAACATGGAGGCGGCTTATTTCCACGAAAGTGAAAGCCCTTGGGTTTACGTCAGCAATAGTCGCGCCCCTGGTTGGAGCTACGTGAAGGATAAGTTGAGAAGCCACGATCATATGATGGTGTTGGTAGAAGATCATTATTTGTGGAGTTTCTCTGAGCTATGTGTGCAGTTGGAACTTGGATTTCCACTTGGGTTTCACGATGAATGTATTCATCATGGGGAAGTAGGTGGTTGTGAAGTTCTTCATAAGTAAAAGAATGCTCACGAGTTCGAATTGAGGCAACAATGTCACGATATTCAGGTCCAAGGCCGTTAAGGATAGGGTAAGATCATCATCAGTTATTTTGCTATTAATGACAATGAGTTCATCTACCAGACTTTTTACTGAATTTGATTTTTGATGGACATGACATGAAAGCGAGAGATTTTCGCATATTATGCTTCAATGAAAATCAGAGTGTGTGGGCAGTGTCATAAGAGGAAAATGAGAGACTATTTGCTTCAGTCATGGAGGAGAGAAGAAGGTTCATGATGAGTTGATCAATAGTGAACCAGTTTGTGTATTTTGAGTTGGGGTTTGATACACCATCAGTAACTATAGTGGGAGGTTAGGGTGGTGTAGTGTCGTCAATGTGGCCAAAGAGGAGAGTATTAACCTGACATTTCCAGACAAGATAGTTGGTTCGGGACAGCTCCAAGATGATGGTATTGAGAAGAAGGGAATGTTTAAAGGGAGTTGTAACAGTGGCAACCATGAGGATCGAAGAAATGCTGTTAAGCAAGGGCTATGCTGATACCATATAAGATTTAGAAAAGCTTGAGTGATTTTCACCCAATCCCAATCCTTTATTATACACTATTGAAAATAAATACAATTTACAAGGAAGTTAATGAACTTACTATTTCCTATGTGCATGCATGAATGATATTTCTTAGGTGCATGAAAGATTTTTCCTATAGGTACATGGATTGGCTTTGTGCGTGAATGTGTTTTCTACAATTTCTAATGATAGCACTAATCACCTTTAGAAATTGTAGAAAAATGGAGTGAGTTGATCATTATTAATAAGCCTACTTAATAAGTGGGTGATACCCAGACAATTTTACTCTCTCCCTCTTTCACATTTCTCTTCTAATTAAAAAAGAGAGATTCCATACTTCTCTCTAACTTTTATTCTCTCACCAACCTCTCACTCTCTCTCACCTATTTCACCTATACAACATATCATAAATGTCACAAGCTGTCAAATTTTAACCTCACGTACACTAATAATAATTTTAACTAACACGACCACATATTTAGGGCCCGTTTGGATAAACAGCTTAAGTAAGTGTTTATAGTATAAACGCTTATTATATAAGTGTTTATGCATAATTGTTTATATAATAAAAGATAAAATAATGTTAAAATTATTTTCTATAAGCCATAAACTGTTCTCATAAACTATCCTTTGGAGATTTATGAAATTAGTCATGAAACAAACATGAGCGTGTCATAAGTTGTTTCTATAAGCTCAACCAAACAATTTCACAAGTGCTTATATCAGTAGATAATTAAGGCCAAATAAGTCGATCCAAACGGGCCCTTAATCAAAACAAACGGATAGGATTTGGTATCAAAGTAAAAAAAGAAATTACTAAAAGCATCAAAGTAAAATTTGATAATCTGTCCCATGTGCAAAATGCTTGGTTGGAAATCTCAAAAAAAAAAATACTTGATTGGATCAAATAAGATTATTGCAAGTCCCAAATGACGAGTGGAAAACATGACTTCAATTGGGGAGGGATCGGGTGTCTTTAGGACGAAAAAGACATTCATATCTTTAGCTCTTTGTGTCTATCTCTTTACTCAAATACTTCTTCTGCATCTTATAATAATTTTCTCTCATCATTTTCTCGTGAACATGACCCTAAAGGTACCAAAGACCGCTAATATTCAAGTTACTGAATCGTTTTCCACTTCAATTCTAAGATTTGGGGTTTTGGGGCCATCAACTAGTGACAAAACAACTTGTGCTAACAAACAAAGAAAGCAACATCACAGAATCGTACAATTGTTTTTTTTTTACAACAGAATCTTACAATTGTTTTTGTCCTCATTATAGTTGGCCTAGTAAATCAATGTACTATGTACCTTATTTTTTTTAATATTGAAAAAAAATTTAGTGTGAGAGATAACAAATTAATCTAAGATAAGGTAAACCTTTTGTGTTTTTTAATATTTATAAAGAAAATTATATTTTACTTACCCCAATAAAAAATAGTGGAAACTTGAACTCGTGACATGTTGGATTCAAGTCATGTCATATTTCACTAGACCAATCTTTTGGAGTTAATCAATATACTCGAACCTTGTACACTTTGAGCATATACTCTTACTAAATTATTTGTGTTTCTTGTTGGTCACACTGGAATGTTTTCTCAAATTGCCAAACCAAATACTATACCTTCTTGTACTCATTCAAACCAAGCCAACAAAGACTTCATTTTCAAAAGAGAGAAATCCAGTGATACATAGGAAAGAAAGAAAGAGCAAACATCTTAGAAAATTTCATAGTTCTTTAAATACTTTCTTATGTCCCTTTATAGCCGTATAATATTTCTTTCACTATAAACTAGATATTCCCACAAACAATTATAAAGACAAATATCTCGAATCATGTTGGATCACATAGACAGCAAAATTTTCTCTCAAGAGATTTAACACGCCAGTATTGTCAAAGCAGGATTTAAACTCGAGACCACTGATTAAACTAAACAAAGCTCGTACCATCTCATTCAAGTGTTATTGAGTAGTTATATAAAATTCGAACAAGACAAAGAAAGGAATATATAAGATTATTGAACAACAAAAATTGGCCCATTCAATGCAAAATATCATAAACTAAAAGCAATGAATGAAAGTGATGTCCAACAGAAGAAACATAAAAGATTCATTGATATAACCTTAACTTATAAAACAACTATGTTATACAACTTTTACACTAATTCATAAGCCGAATAGAACAAGTCATCATTGTTCTTTCCATCACCACTTGGCACATTCTAATTATAGCCGGCTTCCTAGTATCTTTCTTTTCCATTCACATTCACATTACCTTAAATAAAAACAAACCCTACCAAACCCTTCACCCTTCACACACTTCAAACTTCAACCTTCCTTTCATTTTCTCTTCTCCTTCATGGCTTTTGCATAAACCCTAAACCAAAACTAGTGTGTGAAAAAAAAACACCAACAAAAAAACATGGACAGACTCATAAAGCTAGATCCATCAAACATAGTACTAATAAGAGTAGAACAAGGACAACAAAAGTGTCATGGAAAAATAACCTTAAGAAATGTCATGTACACTATGCCAGTAGCATTTAGACTTCAACCACTTTTAAAAACACTTTACACTGTCAAACCACAATCTGGTATAATATCACCTTTAGCTACAATCACTATAGAGATCACTTTTCACCCTTCACAACAAAATGGCTCTAACAATAACAATAACAATAATCTCCCTCACACTTTTCCTTATTCAGATGATTCTTTCCTTCTTCATAGTGTTCTTGCTCCTGGTGCAGCTATTAAAGAACCTTCTTCTATGTTTGATTCTGTTCCTAGTGATTGGTTCACTACAAAAAAGAAACAAGTTTTCATTGATAGTGGTATTAAAATCATGTTTGTGGGGTCACAGATTTTAACTCACCTTGTTGAAGATGGTAATAATTCAATTGATGATATACGAGAAGTTCTTGAAAAAAGTGACCCTTCATGGAAATCAGTCAACTCAATAGATTCAAAAGGTCAAACTTTACTTCACTTAGCTATTTCAAAGAAAAGACCAGATCTTGTTCAATTGTTATTAGAATTCAAACCTGATATTGAAGCTAGAAATAGCTTTGGTTCAACAGCACTTGAAGTTGCTTGTTCTTGTGGTGAAGCTTTAATTGTTGAGCTTCTTTTAGCTCATAAAGCTAAAACTGAAAGATCAGAATCTTCAATGTTTGGACCAATTCATCATGCTGCTAGAGAAGGACACATGGAAGTTCTAAGACTTTTGTTACTCAAAGGTGCAAAAGTTGATTCTTTCACAAAAGATGGTAACACAGCTTTACACCTTGCTGTTGAAGAACATAGAAGAGATTGTACTAGGTTAATGTTAGCGAACGGGGCGAGAACCGATGTTCGAAACGCAAGAGAAGGCGATACGCCTTTGCATATAGCTGCATCCACAGGAGATGAGAACATGGTGAAGCTCTTACTTCATAAAAATGCTAACAAGTATGTGAGAAACAAACAAGGGAAGACAGCATACGATGTTGCGGTTGAGAACGGTCACTCGCGACTCTTCGATTCGCTTCATTTAGGTGATAAATTGTGTGTAGCTGCAAGAAAAGGTGAAGTGAGGACAATCCAAAAGGTTTTGGAAAGTGGTGGAGTGATTAATGGAAAAGATCAAAATGGTTGGACAGCACTTCATAGAGCTTCATTTAAAGGAAGAGTTGATGCTGTTAGGTTACTTGTTGAGAAAGGTATTGATTTAGATGCAAAAGATGAAGATGGTTATACTGCTTTACATTGTGCTGCTGAATCTGGACATGCTGATGTGATTGAATTTTTGGTTAAGAAAGGTGCTGATGTTGAAGCTAAGACTAATAAAGGTGTTAGTGCTTTGCAAATTGCTGAGTCATTGCATTATGTGGGAATTACAAGGATACTTGTTAATGGTGGAGCTAGTAGAGAAGGTTTAGGTTTATCTCAAATGCCATCAATTTCACTAGCTAAAATTCCTTTTGGGAGTAAAGTTGAAAGTGAGGGTATGAGTTTGATGAAGAAGAGAATGAGTAGAAATAGAGTTTTGAGGGCTAGTCGGGGTAGCTTTGATCGTTCGTTGGCTCTCGCTGTGCTCTGAGATGATCAAGGTTTTAAATTGCAGTGACAGTCGAGTTTATTGTTATGTTATGATATTGATGTTATGAAAATTGCGGATAAATGTGGTTGAAGCAATGCATTTGTAGATGTAGAACACAATTGAAAACATTGGAGTTGTTAGTGTGATTTGGTACATTGTAATGAGAAGAAATTGAGATGGTTGTATTTTGAACTTTGGATGTAATTTTAATTTATTGATGGAATTGTAGATTTTACCAAGAATATGTTCTTTCTAATGTTCTTTCTAATTTATTGATTTTTATTGTTAGGTGTTACTATTTAGAAGCTGAGGATAGATAGGGTATTTAGTTTTATTCGTTATAACACAATGAATAGGCTAAGTTGTCGAGAAGTACTATTTTTAAATTAAAACTTTAAGCAAGCAGAATTCATGTATGGGATAATTGTTACTTTTTTATGCGTATAAACATACTAGTATTTTTTTTATAAGTCAAAAAATTGCATAAAGAATTTCATTTAAAGGCCACTAGGTGCCGCAACCCGTTTACAATTATAAACATACTAGTATGATAGCTTAACCAAGATTTTGGATTCGAATCCAGTCTTAAGCATGTAGGAATTTTAAATCTCTTGAGGAAGAGCTTTGTTGTCCATTATGGTCTTATTTAGCTCGAGAGATTAGTCTTTACAGTTGCACGCAGAAGATACCTGTTGTGCGAAAAGTAGTTGTGCAAGTGTACACAATCGCAACAAGTAATATACTGATAAGTAGAGTTCGTCTCCACAGGGATTGGTATTAATTTTAGAGTTTAAAAAGGAATTACACTTTAGAGGAACAAGTAGCAAATAGTTTGAGTAACAAAGTTTCAGTTGAACAAAGATTGTTAAAGTAACAAGTTAACAGTGAATTAAAATATGAGAGAAATAAGTTGGATTGCTTTCACTATGTAAATTCCTAAAAACAAGACGCTATAACGTCACACGCTATAGCGTTAAGCGTATTGTAAAATATTTTGTGCCTTTCACCACTAGCGCCGTGGTTTCATTACAAGATGCCTATGTCTAAGTTCTAAATAAGTTCACCCTCAGATATTCAAGATCCCACACCTTTGCCTTATAAACTATTGCAACTTCTATGTCTAGAGGAAGCAAAAATTGGCTAAATGTCTTTACCCAACCTTCTCGCTTATATTAACCCTTGAGTTCTTTCTATGGCTCATGTCCGAATCCACACGTTTCTTGTTTTACGTGGCCAAATATAAAACAAGATTGAAAGAAGTATAACACAAGGATTAAAACACAAAACGTGAGAAATTATATACGTAATATTAAAGGTTCATTACAAGCTTATAGCAACCCAACTCAAAGAGTTTAGCTCATGTTGAGCATCATCAAAATAACACAAATACAAATACTTGCATTACTGTAGGTAGGTAAGGGAAATACAAGTGCAAAAGATACAAGCTTGAAGTCTCCTAATCATCCACGCATAGATAGTACATCATCAGCCTTACACCGTGAGGAATACAGAAATTACAAAAGAAAGAAAATTAAGAAATGCAAAAGCTTCAAAAGTGTATCAATGGAGAAGAAGAAATGTCACGTTCTCTCTCTCTACCAATACTCTCTCTAACTCTGAAAATCCTAAGGTAAGGTAAGGAAAATCAGCATCTCTAGTATATCTAGCATGAGGTACAACTCTCCTCCAAAAGTTAAGAAAGGTGATGTTTGCTTTTTTCACCAACTCCACTATTCCTTTACGCATGCTGTAACACCCCCTTCTAATATCTACCTTATTAGTAATTAAAAATCAGAGTTTCAAAATTTTTCGCACATAAGGAAGAAAGTGTCACATTTACTTCATAAATAACAACAACAGTTCATGCTCATATATACATATATTTACAATACATAGCACGTAAATCAGGCGCGATACAAACAATCACTGTCTCAATACAAAGACATATCATAAACATAACTCACAAATGGAATACATCAAAATATTAGCAACAACTCTTTTACAACACCAAGAAAGAGTAATACAACAAAGACAAAGAAAAAATACAACATAATACTACGCCCCGGTGCTACGACGTGAGCATGACTCAAAACAACCCATCAAGAGGTTGAACAATCTCAATCTTCAAGACTGCAGCGTTGCCACAATAGAGCAACATTCCAAGCGATCTAGGGTGAGTCTCTTTACACAAATAATAGCCAATAAGATGAATATTATATTCAGCAAACACCCTACCAACATCAACTTACCACAACCTCAAGATATATTTTATTTCACAGATTCAACCATATCGGGTATCACACGGATAAAACACATCAACAACTCATCACATATCACACCAATGAACAACACCAAATTCATGAGTGAAATGCATGAATGCAACCCTTCACACCTAGGGCACATGCATGTGGTACCAATAATCATCATATTCCATTGCCATATAGGCAACAACGCCCCTTACCATTGCCATAAAGACAACAACGTCACTTTTGATGCATATGAATCATGAGACTCGATAAACAATGCATCAATCATCATCATCACCTCATACCGAATTATCATCATCATTAATTCCAACGTCATAATTTATATCACACGGATACATCATACATGAATCTCAAACACCATAGATTCATCATCAATTTAATCACCATCATCAAATTCAACATCATAAGAATCAACATCATCATTATTGCCATCACCAAAAATAGCCTTGTGGGCCAACAATAATTTTTACACATCACAGTCAATGGATTAAATCACACCAAGGACTAAATTCCCACACCAGACCAAAAACACGCCCGGGGACCAAATCATCACATAGGGACCAAAACAAAGATACCAGTGACAAAATCGTCATACCGGGACAAAAAGCAAGACACGTAACCAACACAAAGACATTTCAGACCAACAAAACAATTAGGGACCAAAATAGCGTCTTAGGTTTCTGTGGCACACCTGGCGCCAAATGCCTAGCAAAATGGCGCCTTGCCATGCAAACACAAAGAACCAGCGCCAATGGGCACCTAGGGGCGGCCAAAATGGCGCCCCTGCACCACACACACACCCAAACGCACACACAGGCGCCAAAACGCAGGCAATCCGCGCCCCTGCCAGACACGCACAACACACCGGCGCACACACAGGCGCCAAAACACGCAAACATCGGCGCCTGCTTGCGCGCCACCCCACACGCACACACACAGCACGCAGCGCCTCACCAGCGCGCCAGGCAGCTATTTTGGCGCCATGCTGTTAGCGCCAATGGGCGCCAGGGGCAGCCTGAATTGGCGCCCCCCTTAGCACACCAACCACCAAAAATTCAGTTTTCAAAATAACTTTTCCAACACAATTTCAATACTCAACTCAACACCAAACCACTTCAAATAACTCATTAACACATCAAATAATAAAATCTCATTTTTCAATCACCATTTCCATCAAAACCCTAAGCACACATAAACCTCAAAAATTTATTTTTGAGCACCACCTTCAAACAACTCACCAAATCAATTCAAGCAACTCAATACTCAATCAAAGGCATCAAAACAACATTTAATCCATCAAGACACAATCCAATATCACATAATCTATCCAATCTCAATTTTAAACCCTAACCATCACATAATACAAATCCTATAAACTATCATAGGTATAAAAAGAGTCCCCTAACCTTAGGAATTGTAGATCAACTAACTCTTCACTCTTCAAAACTCCAACAAGCCAAAACTCCACTTCTTTGAGCTTGAAACCCCTTTATGGTAGATTCCAAAATAGTGGGATTCATAGGTTAATACTTATACCAAAAGAAAGAGAATGAAAAACTAGTGAGATTGGCATCAAAAACACTTACCAAACTTGCTAGATGATCAAAACCCAAAATCTCCAAGCTCAAGAACACCCACGGTTTCTCTCTTCTCTTCTACGTTCTTGCTTTCTTCTTCTCCTTTCTCTTTTGTCTTATTCTTCCTACCTTTGTTGACTTTTCAATTACTTATTCAACTTTGCTTCTTTCTCTCTTATCCTACCTTCTTCTTAGAAATATCAAGAAGGCAAGCCCACTATTAAATTGGATATGGCCTAAACCATAACTAATGGGCCTCTAATAGCACCCCTCCCTCTTTTACTCATACACTCCCTGAAATTAAATCAACTCTAGATTAATTCTTTGATTTAGTAAAAATGTTGTAATCCACAAATAACTTAATTAAATAAGTAATTAAATTACTTAGGGTGTTACAACTCTCCCCCACTTAGAATATTTCGTCCTCGAAATTACCTGAGTCAAACAACTCCGGGTATGCCTCCCGCATCTTGCTCTCTAACTCCCAGGTCATGCTTTCACCAACTGCTCCTAACCAAACCACTTTCACCAAGTTGATCTCCTTACCCCGTAAAACCTTCACCTCACGATCTTCAATTCTAATTGGCATTGTCTCCACGGTGAGATTCTCCCTCACCTCCACATCGTTCATTTGAATCACATGAGATGGATCCGGAACATACTTCCGTAATTGAGACACATGAAACACATCATGCAAATTTGAAAGATTAGGTGGCAAAGCCACCCGATAAGCCACCTTCCCAACTCTCTCCAAAATCTGATACGGTCCAATAAAACGAGGAGTCAACTTCTTTGATTTCAAAGCACGACCAACACCCGATCACGGAGTGACTCTCAAAACACATGATCACCCGCCGGAATTCCAAATCTTTCCTCCTCTTATCATGATAACTCTTTTGTCTACTTTGCGAAGCTTTCATTTTCTCACGAATCAACTTCACCTTCTCGGTGGTCTCCTAACAATATCCGGTCCAAGCACCACACTATCCCCGGGCCTCATACCAACATAATCTGTCCTACACCTCCGACCATATAATGCCTCAAAAGGTGCCATACCAATGCTCGAGTGAAAACCATTATTATAAGTGAATTCTATCAATGGAAGATAAGTATCCCATGCACCACCATGCTCAAGTACACAAGCTCTCAACAAATCTTCTAATGACCGAATAGTCCTCTCTGCCCGACCATCATCATGGGATGATACGCCGAGCTCATTCTCAACTTAGAACCCAAAGCCTCATGTAAACTCTTCCAAAACTCAAGTAAATCTAGGATCTCTATCTCAAACAATACTCGAAGGTACACCATGAAGCTTCACAATCACTGTATATAAATCTCCGCCAACCTAGGCATCGGGTAGGTGATGTTAATAGGAATAAAGTGAGACGACTTTGTTAACCTATCAACAATCACCCAAATAGTATCAAACTTTCTCACGATGCTGTGGCAAACCCATCACGAAATCCATAGAAATACCGGGTCCCACTTCCACTCTGGTATATCCAATGGTTGCATTAACCTGCGCAGTCTCTCGATGCTCCACCTTTGACTTCGGCAAGTCAAACAAGAATAAACAAACCGAGCCACATCTTTCTTCATCCTCGCCACCAACACAACTTTTTAAATCTTGATACATCTTTGTAGCTCCCTGATGAATACTCAATCTGCTTCTATGACATTCTTCAAGAATGGCCTTCTTTATCTCATCATCATCAGGAATGCAAACACGACCCCGATATCTCAACACACCTTGAGCATCCAATTCCACATCTTTATTTTCAGCTTGGTCAATTCCAACTGCCAAATCCACCAATTTGACATCTAGCTTCTGGGCTTCCCGAATGCTACTCAAAAAATCATTAGTAATTTTCAGCATCCCCAACTTAACACTCTGAGGTGTCACTTCACAAACTAAGCTCATATCTCGAAACTATTCAATCAAATCAAGTTCTCTCACCATCATAGCAGACACATGTAAAGACTTACGGCTCAAAGCATCAGCTACCACATTCGCCTTTCCCGGATGATAATTTAAACTGAAGTCATAATCTTTCAACAACTCAAACCATCTTCTTTGCCTCATATTCAGCTCTTTTTGATCAAACAAATATTGCAACCCTTTATGATCACTAAACACTTCGAATCTGGAACCATACAAATAATGCCTCCAAATCTTCAAAGCAAACACAACTGCAGCAAGCTCCAAATCATGCGTAGGGTAGTTCTTCTCATGAATTGTCAACTGTCTAGATGCATAAGCAACTACCTTACCCTCTTGCATAAGCACAGCTCCCAAACCCATCTTGGAAGCATCACAATAAACCACAAATGACTTACCCGGAATAGGTAAAGTCAAAATAGGCGAAGTTGTCAATCTCCTCTTTAATTCATTAAAACTCTCCTCGCAACGAGCATCCCAAACAAAAGCTTTCCCTTTACAAGTCAACTGAGTCAACGGAAGAGCCAAACTAGAAAAACCCTCAATGAATCTTCTATAGTAACCGGCCAACCCCAAAAAGCTTCTAATCTCAGTGACTGACTTAGGAGCCCCCCAATTCAACACAGCCTCAACTTTAGAAGGATCCACCGCAATACCTCTACCCGAAATAACATGCCCAAGAAAGCTCACCTCTTTCAACCGTAAATCACATTTAGACAACTTGGCATACAACTTCCTTTCCTCAATACTTCCAACACTAACCTCAAGTGCTCGCATGTTCCTCCTCGGATTTAGAATACACCAAAATATCATCAATGAAGACCACCACAAAACGATCAAGATACTCATGAAAAAATACGATTCATATATTCCATGAATACCCCGGAGCATTAGTAACACCGAATGGCATCACCGAATACTCATAATGACCATACCTCTTCCCGCGAAAGCCGCCTTGGAATATCCTCATCCTTCACCTTAACTGATGATACCCCGATCTCAAATCAATCTTGTTTGAACACACAGCTCCCACCAGGTTGATCCATCAAATCATCAATTCTTGGAAGCGGATACTTGTTCTTAATTGTCACTTTGTTCAACCGCCTATAATCAACACATAACCTCATAAGATCCGTCTTTTCTTCTTTACTAACAACACCGGAGCTCCCAAGGTGACACACTCGGCTTTGATGAATTTCTTTTCAAGCAAATCCTCAAGTGACTCTTCAATTCGCATAAATTCGATGCAGACATCCTATAAGGTGCCATAGACACGTGCCTAGTACTGTGTACCGTGTCAATAGTAAACTCCACTTCTCTTTCAGGTGGCACATCTGGAATCTCGTCAGGAAACACTTCAGAGAATTCATTTACCACAGGCAACTCATCAATCTTCGCTTGATTTTCAACGGACAAGGATGCTATTAAAACAAACAGATAAGCCTCCTCCTCTATCTCTCTAAGTAACTTACCCACTGGTAACAAACTAGGATTCTCCTCTTCTGAGAAGAGAAAACTCACGAACTTTTTAAAACAATTAATATGTACATGATTTTCTACCAGCCAATCCATACCTAAGATAACATCCAACCCCTCCAATGGCAAACAAATCAAATCAACCAAGAAATCTCTACCAAACACAGATATAGGACATTTAGCACACACGAGAGAAGTAGTAGTCACCGAACCCATGGTCGAGTATCGATAACCATCTCCTCATCATGGAAGACAATTCAAGATCCAAATTTTTAGCACATACAAAGAAGAACAAACGAATGGGTAGCACCGTATCAACAACAAGATTAACCTAATACCCTTAATAACACACGTGCACTCGAATCCCATTTGCCGCAAATCTCGACTTCGCCAGTGGCAAACACCTTGCCACTTGTTTTCTCCTTCTTTGGCTTGGGACATTTGGTACTAACATGTCCCAACTCCCGCAATTGAAGCAAACCACATCCTTGCTTCCACAATTTGAAGCCATGTGACCCTCCTTGCCGCAAATCGGTAACACCTCCTTTCACCACTCTTGCACTCACTCCTCGTGTGACCGGGTAAACCACACTTGTAGCACACCAAACCCGTGGAAGCACCTCCCCACTAGGCCTCTTGCCTCAACCAGCTTTTCCTTTGCCTTTGTTGCCACCAATGTCATAGGGTTTCGCCCTAAACCGAGAACTCTTCTTGTCCTCACACCTTGTAAGCAAACCAAGCAGCGGCAAGTTGCTATCTTCTTCATAAATTCTCGCACTTGTCAACAAGTCTTGCAAAATCCCTGATCTCCCGATATCCAATGGCTTTCTTTATGTCGGGTTTCAAACCATTCTCGAACTTCACACACTTTGAAAATTCGGAATTGGCTTCATTATCATAATAGGGATGAGAACTTGACCAGCTCTCAAACTTGGTCGCATACTCACCACGCCTTGTTCCCGCTTGATTCCAAGAACTCCACCTCTTTCTTTCCTCGGACATCTTCGTGGATAATACTTCTCGTAAATTCTCTTTTGAACACTTCCCGTGTGATCTCTTTCACCGCATTTTCCAACCTCTGTCTCCTTCCCATCCACCACCATCCATCGGCCTCCTCTCGGTAACATATGAGTACCAAACTTTACTCACGAGCGGAGTACATTCCATGACACGAAATACCTCTCTCTATCTCCTTAAGCCATGAAAGTGCCCCATCCGGATCATATCTTCCTTTGAAGGTGGGTGGGTTTTCCTCCGAACGTCGCGATTCCGAGAAGTAGTCTCAGCAGCGGCAGGTCGGGTTTCCCATGGCTTGCAATGCACGTGATCATAGCGACCTCATTACGTCTCGCCGCCATAGTATCCTATCACTACACAAAACATATTTAGAACAACAAATCATAACAATCGGACACTTGGTCGACATGACCAAACATATGCTCGATACCACTAATGTAACACCCCTTCTAATATCTACCTTATTAGTAATTAAAAATCGAGTTTCAAAATTTTTCGCACATAAGGAAGAAAGTGTCACATTTACTTCATAAATAACAACAATAGCTTCATGCTCATATATACATATATTTACAATACATAGCACGTAAATCCGGGCGATATAAACAAGCGATCACTGCCTCAATACAAAGACACGATCATAAACATAACTCACAAATGAATACATCAAAATATTAGCAACAACTCTTTTACAACACCAAGAAAGAGTAATACAACAAAGACAACAAAATACAACATAATACTACGCCCCAAAGTGCTACGTGACGAGCATGACTCAAAACAACCCATCGAAGAGGTTGAACAATCTCAATCTTCAAGACTGCAGCTGCGTTGCCACAATAGAGCAACATTCCAAGCGATCTAGGGTGAGTCTCTTTACACAAATAATAGCCAATAAGATGAATATTATATTCGTGCAAACACCCTACCAACATCAACTTACCACAACCTCAAAGATATATTTTTATTTCACAGATTCAACCATATCGGGTATCACACGCGATAAAACACATCAACAACTCATCACATATCACACCAATGAACAACACCAAATTCATGAGTGAAATGCATGAATGCAACCCCTTCACACCTAGGGCACATGCATGTGGTACCAATAATCATCATATTCCATTGCCATATAGGCAACAACGCCCCTTACCATTGCCATAAAGACAACAACGTCACTTTTGATGCATATGAATCATGAGACTCGATAAACAATGCATCAATCATCATCATCACCTCATACCGGAATTATCATCATCATTAATTCCAACGTCATAATTTATATCACACGGATACATCATACATGAATCTCAAACACCATAGATTCATCATCAATTTAATCACCATCATCAAATTCAACATCATAAGAATCAACATCATCATTATTGCCATCACCAAAAATAGCCTTGTGGGCCAACAATAATTTTTACACATCACGATCAATGGATTAAATCACACCAAGGACTAAATTCCCACACCGGGACCAAAAACACGCCCGTGGACCAAATCACACATAGGGACCAAAACAAAGATACCAGTGGACAAAATCACATACGGGACAAAAATAAGATGACACCGTAACCAACACAAAGACATTTCAGACCAACAGAACAATTAGGGACCAAAATAAATATCTTAGGTTTCAGTGGCACACCTAGGCGCCAAATGCCTAGCAAAATGGCGCCCTTGCCATGCAAACACAGCAACCAGGCGCCAATGGGCACCCAGGGGTGGCCAAAATGGCGCCCCTTGTAACACCCCCTTACTCTCTTTAAATATTTAATCAAAAATTAGAGTTTAAAAATTGTTTTTCTTTTAAAAGATACATCCTCAAGGGAATGCTACGTTCACCATACATATGACTTAAATTTAGTCAACATTACTCTTTCATTAATAAAATATATTGCGTGTTACATATCACGACTTAAATGGGGAGAACCCTCAAAAATACCTGTTTAGTTTTACAACAATCCAGAACTAGTCCACTAGCACAGCGGAATGAAAATAAGTTTAACTTATCCATTACATAATCAATACATACTCCAAAATAGTTTAATACATAAGTGAAATAACGATACTATACTACCCCATTCCTAGTCTGACTATACAGAGCTTGACACAATAACTCGTGAGAAGGCATAGGCACCTTCACTCGGAATCACCTGTTTGTCGCCACGAGAGCAGGCAACAAGAAATGCTAGGGTGAGTCTCTTTACATAAATAATAACAAATAATATAAGTATTATACGAGGAAGGAAACAGAACACGCTCTACAACCATACTAACATACGTCACTAAATACAAATCTCGAGAAGCCTCACTGCTCAATTACACAAACACTCATCATCCGTCATATAGCATTCAACTCCCACTCATCGGGAGGCATCAATCAAATGTATGAGTATATGCATGTGTGCAATATGCATGTGGATCCATAATCATCACCTCATTTGGCCGAAGCCACATCATCCTACATCCTTCGTCACGTAATGCATATGAAATATGTGACACCATGACAATGCATTAACAACATCACAATTCATCACCACAATTATTTAACTCACCATTTTTGGCCGAAGCCACATCATCATTCATCATTCACCTCAACTATTAATCATCACCTCATCAATTATTAATCATCACCTCATCAACTATTAATCATCACCTCATCAATTTATTAATCATCACCTCATCACTTATTAGATTAAATCCCACCTAAGGGCCAAACCACCTCATAAAGACCTTTTCTTCACTTAAGGACCATTTTTGACACACCAAAATTAATTTAGGGGCTTAGGAAAATTATTGACATATTGGGACTAAATAGACACTAGGGGATCATTATGTCACACTATTAATTAATTTATTACTTTGAGACTTATATGGCATAGTAGAGCTAATTAGGCACTAAGAGATATTTTGTCACGCCAAGGATTAATTTAATTCTTAGGGACTAATTTGTCACACCAAGGATTAAATTAATTCTTAGGGACTAAACCATCACTTAGACGCATTTTAATCCAACAAATCAATTATCCAATTAAGTCATATACACCTATTGCACATATATACTCATACTTCATCTTTTTCCAACAAACATATCATCAAAACAATCCAAATACACCTAACACCCATTTATTCACAACAAAACAACCACACTCATAAACCACACAAAAATGCATATCAATTCCATTTCAACAACAACATAGTGTTTTCCTCAAAAATCAATTCAACACACAACAATCAAACCAAATAACACTCAATCAACATATAATCACTATTCATCATCTTCACCAAATAATTCAACAATTATTTTAAAACCCTAACCTCCATACAATACAAATCTTATAAGCTATTATGAATGAAAGGACCCCCTAACCTTAGGAATTTGAAGATACAAGCTCTCCCTCCACTTAAAGCTCCAAGAGCCACCAAAACTCACTCAATCCAACTTTGAGCTTCCAATACTCATCCATGGTGAAATGAACAATAAAAGGATTGAGAGATTGAAACTTATATCAATGAAAAGAGCATGAAAAACTAGAGAAATTGGGACCAAAAACAACTTACCAAACCAAAGGGTGGAGAAAACCCTAAATCCCCAAATTCATCACCACACCGCCGCCTCCCCCTCCTTGCTTCGGCCACCTCTCTCTCTCTCTCCACCGCGAGCTCCTCCTTCCCTCTCCTCCTCCTCCGCCGCGCGCTCTCTCTCTCTCTCTCTCTCTCTCTCTCTCGGTTTCTCTTCTTCTCTCCTTTTCTTCTCTCTTCTCCCTTCTTTCTTCTTGTTCTCGGTTTCTCTCCCTCTCCTCAAACCGATCCCCCCTCTTTCTCTTTTAATCCATTTCCTTCCTTTCAATTAACCCCAGGCCCAATTGATTTGGGCCAAAGGCCTCCTATTTCCTACACCTCCCTTTTTACTTCCCCCTCTCCTACTACTTAAACAACTTCTAATTAAAACAATAAACCTCAAATTAATTAATCAATTCTAATATTTCTCCACAACTTAATTAATCCACTTAAATAAATATTCAAATTATTTTCGGGGCGTTACAACTCTCCCCCACTTGGAATATTTTCGTCCTCGAAAATACTCACGAAGCACTACCCAACATTCTTCACACCTCTAATCGTACTCATCGTAATCTATCGTACACTAAGGTAACAAAACACACACCTTCTCTACACTCTTACTCTTAGCAGATATTCTAACCTGTAGGGTATCCAGATCCTACTCGACTACTCAAATACCATCTATTCCGATGTAGGGACACTATGCCCTCAACTACGATTTGCGATTAGCTTACCCTCTTTAAGTTTCCAATCTCTGGTGCTCACTTCCGAACTCAACCTCCTAATCCAAACTATCTCATTCATCTAATTAACCTACTCGTCGTCATTACTAATAATTCCTCCTCGAGTTCCATAACAACCGCACTCCGGTGCTTAGCAATAATTCTAAACCATGTTAACATCAAACGGCATCTCGGCACACTCACTCGGGATCTCGGCATCTCAGCATTTAGGTGTACGCACACTACAAAGAATTACTCCTCGCCACTCACCTTGGTTACACTACACTTGAGCACATCACTCTTAAACGCAACATCTCATCAATACTAGTTTAGGCTTCCATACATTACACCCACTCCTTTACGCTTGCTTAGATACATCACACTATACTTCCAACTTTCAATATTTCGACCCTTCCACTCTAACTTAGAGAAATACACTTAGACATTACTCATTTCAACAACTCTATATACTTCAACTTACCTACGTTTCGACAAACACTAACTTCGACTTACACTATTACCTCAATATCTCCATAATCTGTACCATACTAGATTTCGATATACTTAATTGCACATACCTACTATTAGATTCGACAATATATATACTTCCGACTGCATATACTCTTCACTTAGATACTTACACCTATTTCAACAACTCTCGCTCCTCTACTATGCTTAGTTAACACCACACTTCGATACCTATACACTTCGACACTCACTCATCAATCACCTTTGTATTTATAAAGACAAAGAATGAACCGCACCCTTTTATCTATAAAGACGGCCAAGATTTTGTTCAAAACAAAGAACATTAAATTGCGAACCTGACTTTCTAAATAACAAAACAAAGATACAATTTAAGTCACCACACACAACATTTTCTCAATTTCATTTACTATCTAACCACACAATTCAAGTAACACTTTGAACATGTATCAAAATTTCTAACGAAAATTCGGCAGAGTTTCCTCTGAAATATGGACATCCCAAAAATGACTTTTACCTGTATAACCAGTCCAGACATCAATTTTTGTTCAGAAATCATTAATTCGCGCACGTATACAAAATTTACGGTTTTCCAAAAGATTTGTGAATTCAGCTAACACAGACCCACCATGGAAACCATATTCAAGCATAACAATTTAACAATCAAATCTTTATGGTTTCGTTCTAAGTTTCAAACAAACATAATTTCTCAAAATGGCGTTTTTGACTCGAAAATTCACGAAATTCCAATTTTCGAAAACCGTTCAAACATAACATAGCAAGCGTTATCGGAATTAAACAAACAAATATTCATTAGAAACCTTAGAGTGTCTAGTTTCCAATGGAACAGAAATCATTTTCAATCGGATATTCTAACACATGGTTTACATACAACTAAGGCATAATTTCATCAATTCACTCAAGCACAATCGAGTTACAAAGTCACAAACCAAAACATGCTCAAAAACCGTAAAATTTCCAATTTTGTGAAATTTGCACCTTCTCCATAACTAAACTTTCCATCACAAAAGAAATAAACACATGACAACACATAAACACACAAACACATTTTAAAATTCTCTAAACGTGAGTAAAACTCACCTTTTTGTTTCAAAAGATTTTATCTCGTCAAACCATGAAATTATTGTAAGACCTCGTCATTTTTTTTTTTTTTTCAAACAACATCAATCCATGACCTAATCGGTCCTAAAGTTAAAATCATGTCACATCTCATAATAAAATTCTAAACAACTTGGAATGTAATTTAACACAAATCTTGACATCACGTTCATTCCCAAAAACACAGAATTTTCCAAGTACCGTTTCTTTTTGAAAATCATAGAATGCACAATCTTTGTCCAAAAGGGAAAACTATACGCGAATTCTAACCGTAATTGTTATAACCAAGCACCGCATTTCATTTCAATACATATAACTTCAAAACAATTTAGTACAAATCAAAATTAAACTCATGTGCATTACGAAACAATCAACCTATAGCAAAACGTCGATCAAGGGTAACAATATTCAACAAGCAATCCTTCAATTATTGCCTATCCACTACACTTAGGCTTATTCGCAACTCACTCCATCATCTACACTTAGTCATTTCACCTCGACTATTACACTTAGGCACACTACACCTAAACACTCCCTAATTTTTGGCCATTACACTACACAACGCCCTGGTACACTCTTTTGGTACCTCGGTTCTCTACACTACGTCACGTTAAGCTTCACTACACTTACTATTCAAACGTACCTAAACCTCTGGTGACTACATATTTTGACTCCCACATACTACGTCGCATGCCTATTACACTTCAACATACCTATGGTTAAGCAACTACACCTCAGCTCATATGTAGTCCTATGTACCTAGCCTTCCTCTTCCTTCTTTCCTTTGATCTTCACACTATGATCATACTTAAGCCAACTACCAAACACTTTCCCTTCACAATTAGTCTAACACTCATTAAGAATTTCACGAAGGTTACAACACCCTTAATACCTCTTCACCTTGACAGAACACATACCTTGATCATAATACACCTAACTCAAATAGCTACCCTTAGGCATACTTAATCTACACCTTTTACTTTGTACCAAAAACTCTATTTTCAGGTCACCAAAGTCTCACTCGATTATCCAAACACCATTAATTGATCGCTAGGGAACTACGCCATGACAATCATTTAAGTACTAATGCTCCTACCTTACGCCCATCCTTATTTTGACATCTCCCCAAATCAAACTCAACCTTCCATAAGGCCCTATTTATCTAAAAATTAATAGTCAACCAAACTTGCACACACCACTCAATCAATCAAGTTGAAATTATTATATATTCAAAATTTATAATAATTATGAGTTATTGTCACCTCTTTCATTGGGAATGAGTTATCGGGGTGATCACCCTCCTACTCACGCATCCAACTAATTAAGGTCACAAAACTATGTCTTTTCAAAATTCACACCTTTCACATTGAAGGGCTTTTAACGCAAATCCGTAGTACGGCGTCGTCACGATTCCTACTCCTTGACGTCGTTAAAATGCTCTTCTAATCACACATACCTCACTTAATACCATCCAACAAATACAAGCAATTACCAACAATGTCACAATCAACAGCTACAACCAACCAAATAAAATCTCTAACAAAGTCTCTGTTGGAGATCGACAAGGAATCTCTGAGACACTACGACTGGACAAACTTGGCCGGACAGACCGAACTTTTGCTTTGATACCAACTTGTAACACCCCCTTACTCTCTTTAAATATTTAATCAAAAATTAGAGTTTAAAAATTGTTTTTCTTTTAAAAGATACATCCTCAAGGGAATGCTACGTTCACCATACATATGACTTAAATTTAGTCAACATTACTCTTTCATTAATAAAATATATTGTGTGTTACATATCACGACTTAAATGGGGAGAACCCTCAAAAATACCTGTTTAGTTTTACAACAATCCAGAACTAGTCCACTAGCACAGCGGAATGAAAATAAGTTTAACTTATCCATTACATAATCAATACATACTCCAAAATAGTTTAATACATAAGTGAAATAACGATACTATACTACCCCATTCCTAGTCTGACTATACAGAGCTTGACACAATAACTCAGGAAGGCATAGGCACCTTCACTGAATCACTGCTTGTCGCCACCAGAGAGCAGCAACAAGAAATGCTAGGGTGAGTCTCTTTACATAAATAATAACAAATAATATAAGTATTATACGAGGAAGGAAACAGAACACGCTCTACAACCATACTAACATACGTCACTAAATACAAATCTCGAGAAGCCTCACTGCTCAATTACACAAACACTCATCATCCGTCATATAGCATTCAACTCCCACTCATCGGGAGGCATCAATCAAATGTATGAGTATATGCATGTGTGCAATATGCATGTGGATCCATAATCATCACCTCATTTGGCGAAGCCACATCATCCTACATCCTTCGTCACGTAATGCATATGAAATATGTGACACCATGACAATGCATTAACAACATCACAATTCATCACCACAATTATTTAACTCACCATTTTTGGCCAAGCCACATCATCATTCATCATTCACCTCAACTATTAATCATCACCTCATCAATTATTAATCATCACCTCATCAACTATTAATCATCACCTCATCAATTTATTAATCATCACCTCATCACTTATTAGATTAAATCCCACCTAAGGGCCAAACCACCTCATAAAGACCTTTTCTTCACTTAAGGACCATTTTTGACACACCAAAATTAATTTAGGGGCTTAGGAAAATTATTGACATATCGGGGACTAAATAGACACTAGGGGATCATTATGTCACACTATTAATTAATTTATTACTTTGAGACTTATATGGCATAGTAGAGCTAATTAGGCACTAAGAGATATTTTGTCACGCCAAGGATTAATTTAATTCTTAGGGACTAATTTGTCACACCAAGGATTAAATTAATTCTTAGGGACTAAACCATCACTTAGACGCATTTTAATCCAACAAATCAATTATCCAATTAAGTCATATACACCTATTGCACATATATACTCATACTTCATCTTTTTCCAACAAACATATCATCAAAACAATCCAAATACACCTAACACCCATTTATTCACAACAAAACAACCACACTCATAAACCACACAAAAATGCATATCAATTCCATTTCAACAACAACATAGTGTTTTCCTCAAAAATCAATTCAACACACAACAATCAAACCAAATAACACTCAATCAACATATAATCACTATTCATCATCTTCACCAAATAATTCAACAATTATTTTAAAACCCTAACCTCCATACAATACAAATTGATAAACTCTAATTTGATGCATTTTTAGTGATATTTTTGAGTCACTTTTAGAACAATTATTAGCAGTTATATGAATCATTGACTTACATTTGTTATTTATTTTTACAGAGAAGAAGATAATGTGAAAAGAACAAAAATTCAATCTAATGGCACTCAAGTCATCAATTATATATATGGGCTAGCAGCTATAAAATTGGGGTGTGGATATAGTAAAAGAAAGGCCCAATAGTAAAAGAAAGGCCCAAATCCAAAGAGGAGGAATAGTGCCGTGAGGTGAAGGAAAAAAGAAGCTCGCACGGAACCCTAGGCGTGAGGGAATTGGAATTGGCCAGCATTATTAAAAAAGCAGGCAACGTGATTTGAAGATATAAAAAGAAGCCATACCTGACACACGGAGCGGAGACGTGAATTGGGGAAAAAGTAGCCGCACACACAGACGCATACGGAAGGGAGGAAAAGGAGTTTAGTGCAGATTCTTCGACATCGTGAGAGAGGCTGGAGTTATAAAAAAGAGATCAAGACTGAAATAATAATTCTTCTAATTTCCTGGTTATTTTTATCTCTCAGAATTCATGACTTAATTTCTATTTTATTGTTTCGATATTTTATGGATACCTAAGTCATCTTCTGGGTCTTTGGTGGATCTTGCAATTTTAGAGACTTTCATGCTCTAATTTACGATTTGAATTCCTATTTTTATTTTAATTAATATTGTCCTATTGTTTTTATCACATGATTAGGATTACCTACCCTTTGCATGTTTATAATCAATTAGTTGATCGTGACCGTCGCATCGCAATTAGTTGGTGGACCTATAGGATAATTGGGGCTATAATTAGGGCATGACCAAACCATAATTTAGTCTTCCAATCATTCAACCTTTTTGCTCTTTATGCTTTTCCCGAATTTAAATTCTTGCATGACCAAACGGGGAATCTCGGTAGAATTAGCATATGGGATCGATCTTCAAGTGAAACCGTGACTTAGGTCTCTCTCCATTAATTAAATTTAGCATTTTAATTCTTGTTATTTATTTCTTTTATTTTGTTTCTTAATCATCAAATTATTTGTTCGCCTAAACAATATATAATCTCGATTAGTTTGGTACTTGTTAATTAATCTCTGTGGATACGATAATCTTTTATACTACTTCATGCGAAAAAAGTACACTTGCTCTAAGTGTGTTTTTAACGCAACAAGTTTTTAGCGCCGTTCTTGGGATTAATTTAGCAATATTAAACGAAAAAGATTTTTATTGTTTTAGACATTTTTTTGCTTTTATTTTTGTTTATTTATTTATTTATCTTATTGAAAAATACAAAAAAATTGATAACACTTTCCCAAGAGCCTTGCGATTCACTTTGTTTTTTGCGTTGAAAAGTCTAAATCATGGTTAAAACTCTTGGAGACTACATTAGAGAGGCAGAGGCACAAAGAAATTTAGAGAAGTCATATTGGTATATGCCTCAATGTCAACGCTCATTTTCTCCTCCTTATGAGCCTTATTCAAACTATTGGGATGACTATGAGCCACCTCCTTATTATTCCTACAACCGGGATAATTATGAGTCACTACAAGTGGAGAGGAAAGAGGAGGAATCGATATTGATGAGGTCTTAGTCAAATTTATGGAGCAAACAAATGAAACACTTGATAGTTTGAAGAATCAATTGTCAAAGGTTATTGATATGGTAACAACTCGGTTGGCTCAAGAAACTCTTTATTTACAAACTAAGTCTACCCCAAATGAAGAATCTGAGCAATATAAAGATAATATTCTTAGTAGTGATGAAGTGTTCTCCGAGAGAAGATAATCTAGAGGAAGAAGCTCTCGAGAAAGATGAAGAGACTCCTACCAAGGGAGTCAAATCAAAATAATAGATCCTACCGAGGAGAGTCAAATTGAGATAACAGATTCCATTGATGAGAGCGATTTATGAGGAGAATGAGAAAGATCAACGAGTTCCCGATTTGGAGAAAGAGGAGAAAACCCAAATTTCTCGTCAAATTGTCTTAACCATTGGTGATGCTATAATTGAGGTTAATAAGGGGAAAGTAACTTTAAGGAGCGGTAAAGAAGATGATGTTATTAAAGCTTTAAATTTCAATGAAAATTTATTTTCTTTATCTTCTCCTTATTTTGATGATGTGGTTGAAACTAATATTTTTGTGATCTAAAGATGCGGGACCTTTTGAAAAAGTTCTTATTATGCGAGGATCCTAGTTTAGTGGTGGATGGAGATACAAAGAAAATATCACCATCATTTGAAGTTCATCCACCACGTGGAAAAAGAAAGAACAATGTGAACCACATGGTAAGAAAGCTAAAAAGGTGCACCGCGTTAGATGTAAAATTTGCTCTTAGAGAGCCACCGATTGAGCACCAACTATCGCGGGCTCATGACGTTAAACAAGCGCTTCGCAGGAGGCAACCCGTGTTTTATTTTTCAGTTATTTTTGTTTTCTTTTGTTTTCTTTTGTTTTTAGGAACAAGCTCCAACTACAAGCTCTCTCGGGAAGTCACTTTTACTCTCTCTCATTTATTTTGTGTCAATCGATATATTTTGCATTGAGGACCATGCTTCATGCTAGTGTGGGGAGGATATTATATATTGTCACTTGGTCTCTATTAATGCATATACCCACTACATATGTTGATAGCATTTTTTCTCGGCTTGTTTTGCATGAATTATGCTTATATTGAAAAAATAGAGATTATGCCTTTAGGGACCCCATAATTGATTCATTTGACAGACTTGTGCTTAATTGTAATCGTGAGGTTGTCCTTAGGAAGCTAATAATTAGCATTTGTGCTCATTGAGTACTTTTTGTGAACTAGCTTCTAAATGTGAGATCCGAGCCTTCATAAGGGATTGCTACTAAATAATAAATTTTTACCCCTTTTCTTTCTATGAGTGTGTTTCCCAATTTGTTACATTCTAGAATTTGTCTTTTGACCATGTCAAGGCGAAAATTGATTTGCATCATGTAAAAAGATTTGGGGAATTTAGGTATTTTTCTGGCCACAGAGTTGTTTGTTGAATTTATCCCTTAGTTGCCCCCTTTGAGCCTAATTGTTATATTTTTCTTCTTTGGTACCCAGATATAATTTTTTCTTTTTTTTGTGGTAACCATTTGGAATTAAATGTGGATCAACTATTGAAAATTACAATCATGTCCTATATTTTAGTGGTCTATATTGTCAGACTACAAGTTTGTCCTATGCTTTAGTTGTCTATCTTGTTAGAATGAAGAAAACAAAAGGAGTGAATCATGTGCTTACAAGAATATTTTCTTACAAAGGAAACAAAATAGAAGTTTTCATGTGCTTACCTTTACCTCCTAAGAAAAAAAAAATGGAAAAAATATAGAAAGATAATTTGAAAAAAAAAAAACAAGGAGGAGAAAAAGACACATCAAAAGAATGAAAGAGCCAAAGGGCAAATCAAAAAAAAAAAAAAAAAAAGTCAACTCAATAGTAAAAGAAGAGTGATGAATGAAAGAGCAATTAATTTGGAGTTTGGACAAAAATTGTAAAATAGATAGGAGCTCCATATTTGGTTTCAAGGGTTACTATTTGTTTTTTTTATTCTTTTTAGCCCCTTGTTTATCCCTCTCTTCTTATTTCCTACCTTGCATGAATTCACCCTGGCCCCATTACAACCCATGAAAACCCCATCTTTTGCATAAATGTGAACTATTTAGTGGAGATTTGGTCAAATTACAAACATATGGTAATGTGCATTTTGTGGAAGCTTGAGTGTATATTTTCACTAGTCCCTAAACACTTAGAGAGATTGTGAGCGAGTGCCATTGTTCACAGAAATGTAATCTTCAGGGACTTGAGCCTCTAATTGGGCAACCTGTTGACACCTCATGTGTTCTATACTATCTATTGGCTGTCATTGTGCTTCTAACTTTGGGTTCCTTATTTGGCTATCTCTATTATTTATTTCAAAAGTTTTTGAGCCAGAGAATTTGCTTGAGGACATGCAAATGTTTAGTGTGAGGGAGTTGATAAACTCTAATTTGATGCATTTTTAGTGATATTTTTGAGTCACTTTTAGAACAATTATTAGCAGTTATATGAATCATTGACTTACATTTGTTATTTATTTTTACAGAGAAGAAGATAATGTGAAAAGAACAAAAATTCAATCTAATGGCACTCAAGTCATCAATTATATATATGGGCTAGCAGCTATAAAATTGGGGTGTGGATATAGTAAAAGAAAGGCCCAATAGTAAAAGAAAGGCCCAAATCCAAAGAGGAGGAATAGTGCCGTGAGGTGAAGGAAAAAGAAGCTCGCACGGAACCCTAGGCGTGAGGGAATTGGAATTGGCCAGCATTATTAAAAAGCAGGCAACGTGATTTGAAGATATAAAAAGAAGCCATACCTGACACACGGAGCGGAGACGTGAATTGGGGAAAAAGTAGCCGCACACACAGACGCATACGGAAGGGAGGAAAAGGAGTTTGCATCGCTTCTTGACATCATGAGAGAGAGGCTGCAGGCGAGAAAAAGAGATCAAGACTGAGAATAATAATTCTTCTAATTTCCTGGTTATTTTTATCTCTCGTAATTCATGACTTCTAATTTCTATTTTATTGTTTCGATATTTATGGATACCTGTTCTCTCTTACAGGTGTCTTGGTGGATCTTCTGCAATTTGAGACCTTTCATGTTTCTAATTTCCGATTTGAATTCCTATTTTTATTTTAATTAATATTGTCCTATTGTTTTTATCACATGATTAGGATTACCTACCCTTTGCATGTTTATAATCAATTAGTTGATCAATGATCGTCTCGCAATTAGTTGGTGGACCTATAGGATAATTGGGGCTATAATTAGGGCATGACCAAACCATAATTTAGTCTTCCAATCATTCAACCTTTTTGCTCTTTATGCTTTTCCCGAATTTAAATTCTTGCATGACCAAACGGGGGTTAATTTAGGAAAAGAATATTAATCACTTAATGACCAAACGGATTAATAGTTTTAGTAAAGGGATTGGTAATTAAATAAAATAAGGGAATTCGTAGAATTAGACATAGGGGATCGAAGCTTGCAAGTGAAACCGTGACTTAGGTCTCTCTCCATTAATTAAATTTAGCATTTTAATTCTTGTTATTTATTTCTTTTTATTTTGTTTCTTAATCATCAAATTATCTGTTCGTCTAAACAATATATAATCTCGATTAGTTTGGTACTTGTTAATTAATCCCTGTGGATACGATAATCTTTTATACTACTTCTGCGAAAGAGTACACTTGCTCTAAGTGTGTTTTTAACGCAACACAAATCTTATAAGCTATTATGAATGAAAGGACCCCCTAACCTTAGGAATTTGAAGATACAAGCTCTCCCTCCACTTAAAGCTCCAAGAGCCACCAAAACTCACTCAATCCAACTTTGAGCTTCCAATACTCATCCATGGTGAAATGAACAATAAAAGGATTGAGAGATTGAAACTTATATCAATGAAAAGAGCATGAAAAACTAGAGAAATTGGGACCAAAAACAACTTACCAAACCAAAGGGTGGAGAAAACCCTAAACCCCAAATTCATCACCACACCGCCAGCCTCCCCCCTTGCTTGCTTGGCCACCCTCTCTCTCTCTCCACCGCGAGCTCCTCCTTCCCTCTCCTCCTCCTCCGCCGCGCTCTCTCTCTCTCTCTCTCTCTCGGTTTCTCTTCTTCTCTCCTTTTCTTCTCTCTTCTCCCTTCTTTCTTCTTGTTCTCGGTTTCTCTCCCTCTCCTCAAACCGATCCCCCCTCTTTCTCTTTTAATCCATTTCCTTCCTTTCAATTAACCCTGTGCCCAATTGATTTGGGCCAAAGGCCTCCTATTTCCTACACCTCCTTTTTACTTCCCCTCTCCTACTACTTAAACAACTTCTAATTAAAACAATAAACCTCAAATTAATTAATCAATTCTAATATTTCTCCACAACTTAATTAATCCACTTAAATAAATATTCAAATTATTTTCGGGGCGTTACACCCCTGCACCACACACACACCCAAACGCACACACAGGCGCCAAAACGTAGGCAATCCGCGCCCCTGCCAGACACGCACAACACACCGGCGCACACACAGGCGCCAAAAACACGCAACATCGGCGCCTCGCTGCGCGCCACACCACACACGCACACACTAGCACGCAGCGCCTCACGGCGCCTGCGTTAGGCGCCAATGGGCGCCAGGGCAGCCTTGAATTGGCGCCCCCCTAGCACACCAACCACCAAAAATTCAGCCAAAAAATAACTTTTCCAACACAATTTCAATACTCAACTCAACACCAAACCACTTCAAATAACTCATTAACACATCAAATAATAAAATCTCATTTTTCAATCACCATTTCCATCAAAACCCTAAGCACACATAAACCTCAAAAATTTTATTTTTGAGCACCACCTTCAAACAACTCACCAAATCAATTCAAGCAACTCAATACTCAATCAAAGGCATCAAAACAACATTTAATCCATCAAGACACAATCCAATATCACATAATCTATCCAATCTCAATTTTAAACCCTAACCATCACATAATACAAATCCTATAAACTATCATAGGTATAAAAAGAGTCCCCTAACCTTAGGAATTGTAGATCAACTAACTCTTCACTCTTCAAAACTCCAACAAGCCAAAACTCCACTTCTTTGAGCTTGAAACCCCTTTTATGGTGGATTCCAAAATAGTGGGATTCATAGGTTAATACTTATACCAAAAGAAAGAGAATGAAAAACTAGTGAGATTGGCATCAAAAACACTTACCAAACTTGCTAGATGATCAAAACCCAAAATCTCCAAGCTCAAGAACACCCACGGTTTCTCTCTTCTCTTCTACGTTCTTGCTTTCTTCTTCTCCTTTCTCTTTTGTCTTATTCTTCCTACCTTTGTTGACTTTTCAATTACTTATTCAACTTTGCTTCTTTCTCTCTTATCCTACCTTCTTCTTAGAAATATCAAGAAGGCAAGCCCGCTATTAAATTGGATATGGCCTAAACCATAACTAATGGGCCTCTAATAGCACCCTCCTCTTTTACTCATACACTCCACGAAATTAAATCAACTCTAGATTAATTCTTTGATTTAGTAAAAATGTTGTAATCCACAAATAACTTAATTAAATAAGTAATTAAATTACTTAGGGTGTTACACATGCAATGACAAGTGTCCACACAAATCCAATAAAATCCGCACATGTCAGCAAACACTGTGGACACAAGATATGGAACATGGATTAATGAGCTTGGCGCCAAAATTTCACTTTTCCTTTAGATGCTCAAATTTACTCTCTCTCGACGCTATAGCGTTAGGCGCTATAGCGCTAAACACCGCACTACTTCACAAAATACATCAAAACAATCACAAGGGCACCAAATGTGCCAATTTCATAGCAAAGCGTTGTTTAGCCCTTCCTTACCTAATATAAACAAATAAATACAATAAATACTATACTAATATTACTTGAGAACTTACTTAATTCAATGATTAGAGGCATAAATAACTCATATAAATATGAGTTATCACACCCCAAACTTAAACCATTGTTTGTCCCAAGTAATGACACTTGCAAAGACAAAAAAAAGACACTTATTCACAAACACAAGACTGATCAAAGAATTCACTTCTAAGCATACTCATTCAAATATTTTCTCAATGGGCTAACAATTGATTCACACTCACACCAACACACCAATGCATTTTACTCAACTTCTAAGCTTATTATCGCTCAATAGTGTGTGTGTGATCTTTTGACTCATCTCAATTCCTAGCTAGATTTGGATTTCTCTTTAGCCTTGGGAAGAATGGCCTTCTTTTGGTGAAATCAAGAACTTTTTCAAAACAAAGTGACTAGATTAACATTTTCACACGTAAATGGGGATTTTCAAGCATGACAAAGGGTTTAACTAGGCATTTCAAGTCTATGGTCGGTGCTCTAACTTATTGAAATCGAACAACTCACGCTTATAGCGTTTGCGCTATAAGCGCTTTGAACACCGATAACGGATTTATTTACTAGTCGCAAATTTCATTACTCGGCTCCACAAAGAATTATATATATATATATATTCTTCTTTTTTTTTTTTTTTTTTTTGAGGCTTTGCCTCTTTGCCTTTAGGGGATGTACCCAGAGCTCTTATTTCGAAACTACAACTTTACAACGTATTTACACCGAACTTCTAAGTCACCGACCACCCTAAGACCTTCGTGACCTAACCTTTATATAGCCCAAACACCCCCAAACTTTGCTTCAAAACTCTTCAAGCTTTTAGTCAAGCCTTGATGTCACCTTGGTTAACCAGACTAACCTAAGCATCGATAGTCCTAGGCTAACTAAGTTTTTCCTTAAGCACGTAGATTTTTATGTGTGGGAGCAATAATAAACAAAGATTTTATCTAAAAGCATGGCTCTCTCTTACTCACTCACACAATCATCATTAAAACTAGCCCAAAGAGAACGCATTCAATGATTATACTTAAAAATGAAACACATGAAACAGATCATTGATAACTTTAGGCCCTCCCCATTAACAAAAGTGAGCAGTGTCCTCACCGCTCTTAAAGAACTAGGGAGAAGCCTAAGACAAAATGAAAAACAAGATAAAACAAGTCTTTAAACATTTGTGAAGCGCAAGACAGACGCTATATAGCGCTTCACAACTTATTGGAACATAAAACACAACTAGAAACTACTACAGCAGAATGGGAAAATCATTTTTTTATTAGACCAGACCTGGTCCTTGAACTGACACGAGTTGGTGGAAGAGGCTTTGTAGCCTTTTTCTTCTTCTTCTCCTTCTGGCCTTGATCAGCGCTTATAGCATCGACGCTATAGCGCTTCCACTGGGGCTTCCTTCTCTTTAGCGGCCTTCATCTCTCGCTAACTTGCTAGCGCCTTCAACTTTCTGATCGATAACTCCTTTTCAGTTTCATGTGCTTCTGGCTGCACACTTTCTTGATCCTCTTCCTCAATCACAGCAAGTTTTGCTCCTGGGCTCCTTCTGGTAGATACATATGTTGGCCTCTTTGTTGCTACGTGCTTCTCCTTCAGAATACGGCTTGGTGTGCCAGATGGCACTGGGCCTCACACTACCTTCCTTGGAGGTCACGGCCATGGCTCCGAGCTTCTTCTTCGAACCTCGCAAGAATATTAACCTTTGATTGAGGGCTCCTTTGGGCTCTTTGCTTAAGCCTAGGAGATTTTGTTGTACTTGACACAAATGATGATGGACTTTTTGCTCATACGCAGCGCTATAGCATCATACGCTATAAGCGCCAGCAGCATTTTCAAGCAGAATTTGGGGATTGAGTTGTTGTGGTGATGCAGTGGTGGACTTGGTTCTTTTCTTGCTATGGGAGATTGGACAGTGGTTCCGTCAGGTCTTTGGCTCATTTAGATTTGGTGTTTCTTTGTGTAGGTGTGGGTGATGTTTCTTTTGTTGGGATGGGTGGAGGGGATGGTTCTTTGCAGATTGGGGTGTTTCAGAATAGTTTGATCTTGGTCTTTGGTGGTGAAGGTATTTGTGGTGAAGGTGGTCTAGTGGGGCTAGGTGTGGGATCAGCAGGCAATTCCTCATATTCTTCACTCTCTGATCCTTCCTCCTTTTCTGGGCTCTCCTCACCAGATTTCTCCTCACTTTCAGAATCTTCCTCTTCTTCAGAGTCATTTACTTCCTTCATCAGCCTCCTCGTCTCTTCTTCATCTTCTTCACTTAGTTCCTCCAAATCTTCAGTGTTTAAGGATTCTTCACTGCTCACCTTTGTTTTCTTCTTAGCAGGACTCCTTCCCTTCTTCAAGGCAGGGCTTCTTGGTCTCTTTTTGAGTGCCTCATCAGATGCCTTCTTACTTACCCTTTCTTCTTGTTGAGGTGGCTCCTTCACACCTTCTTCCGCAATTAACCACTCTGAAACACAGGGGTTCCAATAATTCCTTTCCCTGGACAACTTCTCCATGACAGCCTTTTCCCACTCAAACTTTGCATTCACAAACTTGCACAAGGCTTGTTGGTTCTTTTTCAATCGATTAAGCGCTACAAAGATCGTGACGCTATAGCGCTAGCACTTCTTTGCTCCAGGCTTAAACACGCGGGATATCTCCTTGAGGAGTTCTCCTCTCATCACGAATCTCAATTTCTACCTCACTGCTTTACAACTCAAGTAATTAAACACGGAAAGTAAAGATTACCATCAGTCTTCAGTCTGCTTTTCTCAATCTCCCTTGCAATGATTTTGCCCACATCAATGCTCTCTCCTTCCAAAATAGCATCCATCACTATTAGCCTGTCCTTCTCCACATTGGTTGTGTGGGAAGTAGGCATGAGTGAATGCCTGATAAAAGTAAACAACATGGCAGCCTCATCCACCAGAAATGCTTTCTTCACCTTAAATTCAGATCCAAACCTTTCCCACGTAGCTTCCTCCACACAGATCCTCTTCTTGACCTCCTCCATTTCGTCACAGCCCCATGTATCAAGCTTTTTCTCCAATGCTTTCCCAGAATAACCTAGCTTGAAGTGTTCATTGATGGAACTTGGACTGAAATCAACCATTTCACCCCTAACCATGGAATAGGTTTGGGGCTTTCCCCCTTTTGGAGGAGGAATACCTTTGTAAAATTCTCGCACTGGGCACCACAAATTCCCCTCGTGTGCTGATGAATTTCTGCCACCCTAGCGCTATAACAATGAGACGTGAACACATCGTGGGCTTTTACTGCTTTAAAACCCCTTTCTCGCGATGAAATTCATCTTCCAAAGAACGCGCAGATCGCTTTTTTGGGTCTATAGCTCTGAGAGGAACTGGGTTCGAGGTCTTGGTCTTTCTCTCGGGTTTTTCAATTGAATGTTTCTTCACCATTTTGAGATTTTTGAAGAGATGAAAGTGATTTGTGAATTTTCTCGAATCGGAATGTGAGATCGGTTGCGAGAGAAAAGGAATGAAGTTATGGCTGGATGGGGTTAGGGAAGAAGAAGAAAAATCAACGGTTAGAAGGAAAGAAAGACAGGGAGTGGTTGAGTGAGAGGTTATTGGGAATTGAATGAGGTGACCGTTGTTGATGGGGCGAGTGATCAAGTGATTGGGGCCACTGCGTGGGCGCATAGGGTGAAGCAGTTGAAGTGTACAGAGCGCGCGTGCCACGTCATTTTATAACCGTCCCATACTTTGAAATAACAATGTTTCTTCCTGCCAGCTACCACCTCTTGACGCTAATACGCGTCAATATCACACTTTGGTCTTCAATTTTCCAAATTCCTCAACACAAAAATTTTCCTCCTGCACAATAAAATAAAAACAACAGAAATGTTAATTAAAATCTTGGGGTGCCTCCCAAGAGCGCTTGTTTTAAGAGTCTTCAGCCTGACTTCTTCATTTGATGTTAGGGATCTTGAAGATCAATTGAGGTCTTGTCCCTCATCATAGTGTCACCATGGTACTGTTTTACTCTCTGTCCATTCACCTTGAAAGTGGTGTTGGTTGCTTGATCATATAAATCCACGGCACCATGAGGGTAGACCTTGACTAATTTAAAAGGGCCAGACCACCTGGATTTGAGCTTGCCAGGAAACAATTTTAATCTTGAATTAAAGAGAAGCACTTGGCCTCCTTCAATCAGCTCTCTGTTCTGGATCTTCCTGTCATGCCACACCTTTGTTTTTCCTTGTAAATGGCTGAACTTTCATAGGCAGTGTGAACACTCAATTTTTTTCGGTGTTTTTCACTTTTTTCGAAAAAATTACAAAAAATAGTCACTTTTTTCGTATTTTCGGGTTTTAGTTTTTAGCTACTATGCGAATGTAATTTCTCTCTCTCGCACCTCTTTTTGACGATCCGAACGGTTAAAGTGAAGACATATGTGCCACTTAACCTCATTGTCAAAAATGAAGACGGCCAACGGTTAACCAATCCGAATCGCACTTTTACGGTGAGAGGTTTGAGAAAACAATGGCCCAAAATCGCAGCTATTGCGAAAGCAATTTCTCTCTCCTCAGACCTCGTTTCGACGATCCGAACGGTGGAAGTGAAGATATATGTCTCACGAACCTACTGTCCAAAAATAAAGACGATCCAACGGTTAACGAATCCAGAATCGCATTTTTATGATGATATGTTTGAGAAAAACGGAATTGTGTTCTCCAAGTGGGAATTGTTTTTTCTATCTTGTTTTAGTCCCACATCGCTTGCAAGAAACATAAACCCCATAGCAATTGACTATAAAAGAGGTTGAGAGGTGAAGGTTTATGGAGAGATCATTGGCGGGTTAAGTGATATTTTGGGTCAAGCGCTTGCGCTCATTTCACTAAAAGCCTATCTTTGATCATTTAGTATGTTTTGAGTCGGTTTTCCGGTTCTCAAAGCGATTTTTGCGGTTTTGGGTCAAAATGGAATGCGACGGGAGCCCTGCCACACTGTTGACTGGGTCGATCGCTTGGTCCTGGTTCGGCATTCATCGTGTTAAGGTTGGTCTTGTATTTATTTATTTTTATTATTATCTTTTTTGTTTATGTACATATTTGCTTATTTTTGTCATTTATTTATTGTTTATTTATTTATTTATTTTTGTGTATATTTATTTATTTATGTATATGGTTTTCTATTTATTTATTTATTAGTTTTATCATTTTTTTAAATACACAAATTATTTATTTATTTATTTATTTTTCTTCAAAAAACTAAAAATAAAATAAAAAATGGGTTTGGTCGAGATGTACATCTTATCAAACTCAAGAACACCGCTTTAAGAGACCCGAGTTGTACAACTTGGTCCTAAACCACCTTAAAACTAAAACCGAATGACACGTTTTCCGAAAAATCTCCAATCAGTTTATTTCTATGTAGCATCTATTTTCAAAAATACAAAAAAAATATGGGATTGGCCGAGATGTACATCTTGTCAATCCCGGTTTAAGAGACTCGAGTCGTATGACTTAGATCTTAAACCCCTTCAAAACTAAAATCAACCAACAAACAAATTTTCAGGAAGCACTACGTGACTTTGAGTCTCTCATTGCAACAGAGAGTACATAGGAGCAGGTTTCCCTGTCAAGTCAAAATTAAATTTTCTTAAATTAGTCCTTTGTAAATAATTATATTTCTACTAAATTTTATTAAGTCTTATTTAGGGTAAACAAATAATTAAACGACTTAGTAATTATTGCACAAATCAAATTTAGGGTAACTGTCTTAGGACAGATGTGTTAGGGGTGCAGTGAAACTAGTTTTCACCCATTCCCTTCGCATAACCGACTCTCGAATCCGACCTAGTTAACGCAGACCACTAACTCTGAAATTAGGTTTTTCTCAATTTTCCTATTATTAATAAATTGGGTGGCGACTCCTCGAATATCTATATTTGAGCCGTCCGCGTCGAGATCCCGGTCACGACAGATGGCGACTCTGCTGGGGATAGTGAGAGTCAAGCCCGGTATGTTTGGTTGTGCAAAATGATTATAAGGTACGCTTTGTTTACCCCTCTTAATTGCTTATTTATTTATTTCTTTGTACATATCTTATTTTTATATCTATATTGTTCCTTATAAACCCTAGGCTAGATGACATGTATTATTTGTTGTTTAGTTGTATTTATTGAAATATTTTGTGATTTTATTTTATTTTTAAATTTTGAGGTTTGTATGCTCCTTCACACATTACACCTACACCGTGAGCACACATCGAGAGTTGAGCTCATACCGAGCCACAAAAACACCTTAAGTTAGAACGAGGATAAGTGGGACTCATTCGGATGTACATCCTATGTGACTTCCATGAACTCCTCATCTAGAGCATGATCCTTCTATGGGTACTCACTTCCGGGATGTACATCCTGTTGTGTTTAACTCTCTAAAAGGGTACTTGGCTCTAGAGACCTTAAATCTCCATAGGATGTAGCTACCACCCCAGTGAGTACTCACAATAAAGACATTAGCCCTATAGGTCCCAATGCCCTATAGCACACGCTAACCAAATTAGACCACAAAGGGAGCTTTTTTCCTCTTATCATAATTTTTGATTGAATATATTTTTCTCGTTATCGCTCATTAGTCTACACACAAAAAAATCATCAAAAAAAATTGTGTTTCATGTCATGCAACAAAAATAATCATATAGCCTTTCATGCATAAAAAACAAAATAATCGTATTACATTTCATGCATAAAAAAAAACCTTATTGCATTTCATACATAAAAAAAATATAATCATATTGCATTCCATGCATAAAAAAATAATATTGCATTTCATGCATAAAAAAATCATATTGCATTTCATGTATAAAAAGCATTAAAAATAATGTTGCATCTAGAAGTTCATTTCATCTAAAAAAAATAGGATTTACCGTGTATCATTCATTCGTATTGCCTAAGTCCTTAAAAAAATTGCATGTAGCGTACATTTTCATTTCATTGTCATTCATCATAAAATTTCTCCATTATTTTTCTTTGTATGTATGCCAAAAAATTTGCACATCTTCATGAGTAAATAAGCAAAGCACGTAGCATATTCCCTTCAAGGGGCAATAAAATTTGCATTACTTTTTTTTTTTTCATAAAACAATGAAAAAATATTACAAAACAAATGCATGTTGCATCTTAGGGTGAGTGCTTGCATTCATATCATACATTTCATAACATATTGGTTTCCTTGACCCATTCTCATGTAGCATTTTTTTCCTGTTTAAAGAAAATCAATAAAAAAAAGAGTTTTGAAGTCATTAAGTCTTCATTCATGTTAAATTTTTGTGCTTGCGTGAAAATGGATACCAATCAAGCTTAGACTCATGGAATTGGATCATTCTCTTGAAAGTTTTTGGTAAGATTAGTCATTGAAGGATTAGAGAAGTAGGGTGAGAGGATAAATATCATGGGAACTATACCGGGCATATTGGAAAAGATGAGTGGAAAATAGGGAGACATAAGGTTGTGGCAATCAGTTCTTGAATAAATAGTTCAAAGCCCAAAAAGAGAGGATTGTCATTAGCGCTTGTTTAGTCATGTAAGCTTGAAACTAAGTTAACTTTGTTGAAGCTTTACACTAATGGATTTGCATGAATCTCATTTTTCCCCGTGTCCCCTTAAAACACCAACCCTTTTGAGTTCTTGTCTCGTGATAACTCTTAAAGCCCTTTTGGTCGCATCATTCAAGGATGAACCAAAGAGCAAATATCGATCTCAAAGGTCCATTTCCCGGAAAAAACAAAAAAATGACATAAAAAAATATATAAAGAGCAAAGGATGTGTAAAAGAGTGAATGTTATTTCAAATTAAATTTTTGAAAATGCGGAATCATGATTTCAAATGAAGAGTGGCCATTTTTTTCCTCTCTATCCCATAAAAAGAACCTCATTGTTGCCTTTGAGCCTGCAGACTTCCATTCACTAAACCTCGACAAGGATCAACACCACAATAGAATTTAGTGCATTCAAATTTCCAAAGTTATTTTATCAAAGATAGTGGAAAAAGTTCAAAAAGAAAAAGAGAAAATGAATAAAGCCCGCAAGATGAAAGCAAGTATTGTCATTCTTGGCAAAAGTTAGGGCACAAAAGAAAAAGTAATGAAAAAGCATAGAAGTGAAAAAAATAATTAAAAAAAAATGTGAATGATTTGAGGAAGCTGAATGATCTGTTCCCATAACCCATTACCCATACCCATAAGACGTTTCTCTGAACCTTCTACTCCTTTCTCTTCCATAACCCATATCCAAAAAACATTTCTTTAAGCCTTCTAACCATTTTTTCCCCATAACTCATAGCCCATATCCATAAAACATTTTTTTAGCCCTCCATTCATTTTCCTTCTATAAACCATAACCCAACCCATAAAGCACTTCTGGGGACCTTCTAATCATCTTTCTTTCATAAGCCATAACCAATAGCCACATTGCAAACCTTTAAAAGTCCACTCTGATTGATGGATGATTGATTTCATTTTCTTAATGTTAATTTTGAGATAAATCGTTTGCTCCTTTTATATTATTCTTTGCTCTAATAAAAAAATGAAGAAAAAAAGAGAAAATCCCGCTAGATTGAAAACCCGAAAGGGCAGTCTAGGCAAAAATTAGGGATAATAAAAAAAAATAATAAAGCACGCTAGATTGAAAACTCCAGCGCGCCTAGGCAAAAATTAGGGCATAAAAGGGGAATGAGACTTTCAATGAGATGTTTAAGTAGTTCACAGGGGAAAATTTCTGCTACTTGGACCAAACAAAAGTGTACATTGGGGCAATTTGTGGAGGATAAGTTTGAGAGTCTCGAGAGACCCCACACTGGGGAAAAGTTTCGTAAGATCCTTTAGGAGTCAAAGGTTTCTTGCTACACCATGTAGTATTCCTCAAGGCGATGCATTTCACTAGAAATCTTACAATACCCTACATCCATCAAACTTTGTTTGCCACACCTGTGCATCCTCGTAAGCAAAAACTTTTACCAATATTTGGGCAAAGCTTGTACATGGCCCTTCATGAGTCAAACTTTGTTTGTTACACCCGTGTAGGGGCAATAGCTCTTACCAACACAGGGGCAAAAATGTTTGCTCGACCACTGATGAGTCAGATTTCGCTTGCTATGCCTGGTAGTCTTTCTTCCGTGATAAAACCCACCTCTCACCAATTTCCAACAAGTCGTACCTCAAGTAAATGGAATGCCCAATAACTCAATGGTTGCCATAATACATCTTCCTCTACTATCTTGTGTCGCTTTTGTCCTCCCTATGATCTCCTCCGGGAAATACCTCCACTTTCAAACCCAAAAATCCGTAAACACAATATCCCACTCTCAAATACCTGTGAATCCATGCATGTTCATTAAGTAATACTTCAATGAGAGTCAACTTGGAATCGGTGGTGTGATTTAGAGAGCTAATGACAATCGTGGAAAAAGAAGAAGGAGAAGGTCAATTTTGAGGGTGTTTTGCATTGGAAGGTGAGAAGTGACCTTAAAAGAAAATAGAAAGCTTGAAAGGGTGACGATAACCTTCCATATGAGGACAAGCTTGATTGGTTTAAAATAAAGCCTCGCACAAAAAGAAATTCTCGAATCCATCTTTCAAGACAAATGCATCTCAATTTCAACTCAAGACTCATGCATAATTCATGCATTTCATGTCATAGTTTGCATACATTTTCATCCATGCATTCCACTTCATAACTAGAAGCATACATCTATGTTCAAGACTTTGTAAATAAAGTAATAAAACCATCCAAAATGCAGGTGTGCATTTCATGCTCTAAACTTTGTGCTATAGGTTCAGCCCTGGCACATTCTTTCATGCTAACGGTTCAGCCCTGGCATTGTCTTTTATATTTCGTGCTAACGGTTCAGCCCAACGCTACCGCTTTTTACTTTTCATGCTAACGGTTCAGCCACGGCATTGTCTTTACATTTCGTGCTAACGGCTCACCGCACAACGCTTTACTTTTCATGCTAACGGTTCACCGCATTGTCTTTTATATTTCGTGCTAACGGTTCACCGCAACGCTTGCTTTTCACTTTTCATGCTAACGGTTCAGCCATGGCATTGTCTTTACATTTCGTGCTAACGGTTCACCGCAACCGCTTTACTTTTCATGCTAACGGTTCACCGACATTGTCTTTTATATTTCGTACTAACGGTTCACCACATCGCTTTTTACTTTTCATGCTAACGGTTCAGCCACGGCATTGTCTTTACATTTCGTACAACGGTTCACCACAGCACTTCTTTACTTTTCATGCTAACGGTTCACCGCATTGTCTTTTAAATTTCATGCTAACGGTTCACCGCATCGCTTTTTACTCTCCGTATACTCGCTCACTTCGCCACAGCACATTCTTTCATGCTACCGGTTCAGCCTCGCATTTCCTTCTCATCTCCGTGCTATCGGTTCAGCCACGACACATTCTTTCATGCTACCGGTTCACCCTCGCATCGCTTTTTTTACTTTTCATGCTAACGGTTCACCCTCGCATTGTCTTTACTTTTCATGCTAACGGTTCAGCCCTGGCATTGTCTTTTAAATTTCATGCTAACGGTTCAGCCCTGGCACTGCTTTTTACTCTCCGTACTCTGGTTCACAGCGCACATTCTTTCATGCTACCGTTCAGCCCCGCATTTCCTTCTCATCTCCGTACTATCGGTTCACCGACACATTCTTTTTTCATGCTACCGGTTCACCACAGCATTTCCTTCTAATCCCCGTACATCGGTTCAGCCCGCACATTCTTTCTTCTTACTACTGCTTCAGCCCGCATTTCCTTCTCATCTCCGTGCTATCGGTTCACCGCGACACATTCTTTCATGCTACCTGGGTTCACCACGGCATTTCCTTCTAATCCTCGTGCTATCGGTTCACCGACACATTCTTTCTTGCTACCGGTTCAGCCATGGCATTTCCCTTCTCATCCCCGTGCTATCGGTTCGCTCGCACTGCACTTCTTTCATGCTACCGGCTCAGCCCCTCGCATTTCCGCTTCTCATCCCCGTGCTGCTATCGGTTCACCGCACATTCTTTCATGCTACCTGGTTCACCTGCATTTCCTTCTCATCCCCGTACTATCGGTTCAGCCCTCGCACATTCTTTCATGCTACCGGCTTCAGCCCTCGACTTTCCCTTCTCATCCCCGTGCTATCGGTTCACCGCAGCACATTCTTTCATGCTATCTCCGCCCGCCTCGCTTTGTCTTTAACTTTCATGCTATCGGTTACGCCCTGACATTGTCTTTAATTTTCTTGCTATCGGTTTCGCCCTGCCACTGTCTTTAATTTTCCTGCTATCGGTTCCGCCCTGGCCTTGTCTTTAATTTACTGCTACCGGTATCACCCTGGCATCGTCACCATTGTAATATAACCCTAACACCGCACCTTCAACATCACCGGCTAAAATTGAGGTTCATGTCTGTACTCATTTCTTACTTTGATAACACAAGGAAACATACGTTTTTTGTATTATATCGTAAGAAAATGAGCACAGAGGGGCAACTGTGAACACTCAATTTTTTTCGGTGTTTTTCACTTTTTTCGAAAAAATTACAAAAAATAGTCACTTTTTGCGTATTTTCGGGTTTTAGTTTTTAGCTACTATGCGAATGTAATTTCTCTCTCCTCAGACCTCTTTTTGACGATCCGAACGGTTAAAGTGAAGACATATGTGCCACGAACCTGCTGTCAAAAAATGAAGACGGTCCAACGGTTAACCAATCCGAATCGCACTTTTACTTACGTGAGAGGTTTGAGAAAAAAATGGCCCAAAACTGCAGCTATTGCGAAAGCAATTTCTCTCTCCTCAGACCTCGTTTCGACGATCCGAACGGTGGAAGTGAAGATATATGTCTCACGAACCTACTGTCCAAAAATAAAGACGATCCAACGGTTAACGAATCCAGAATCGCATTTTTATGATGATAGGTTTGAGAAAAACGGGAATTGTGTTCTCCAAGTGGGAATTGTTTTTTTCTATCTTGTTTTAGTCCCACATCGCTTGCAAGAAACATAAACCCCATAGCAATTGACTATAAAAGAGGTTGAGAGGTGAAGGTTTATGGAGAGATCATTGGCGGGTTAAGTGATATTTTAGGTCAAGCCTTTGCGGCTCATTTCACTAAAAGCCTATCTTTGATCATTTAGTATGTTTTGAGTCGGTTTTCCGGTTCTCAAAGCGATTTTTATGGGTTTGGGTCAAAATGGACCAGACGGAGCCCGGTTCACGGTTGACTGGTCGATCGCTTGGTCCTGTTTTGGCATTCATCGTGTTAAGGTTCGTCTTGTATTTATTTATTTTTATTATTATCTTTTTTTGTTTATGTACATATTTGCTTATTTTTGTCATTTATTTATTGTTTATTTATTTATTTATTTTTGTGTATATTTATTTATTTATGTATATGGTTTTCTATTTATTTATTTATTAGTTTTATCATTTTTTTAAATACACAAATTATTTATTAATTTATTTATTTTTCTTCAAAAACTAAAAATAAAATAAAAATGGGTTTGGTCGAGATGTACATCTTATCAAACTCATAACACCTTTAAGAGACCCGAGTTGTACAACTTGGTCCTAAACCACCTTAAAACTAAAACCGAAAGACACGTTTTCCAAAAATCCCCAATCGCTTTATTTCTATGTAGCATCTATTTTCAAAAATACAAAAAATATATGGGATTGGCCGAGATGTACATCTTGTCAATCCCGGTTTAAGAGACTCGAGTCGTATGACTTAGATCTTAAACCCCTTCAAAACTAAAATCAACCAACAAACAAATTTTCAGGAAGAACTACGTGACTTTGAGTCTCTCATTGCAACAGAGAGTACGTAGGAGCAGGTTTCCCTGTCAAGTCAAAATTAAATTTTCTTAAATTAGTCCTTTGTAAATAATTATATTTCTACTAAATTTTATTAAGTCTTATTTAGGGTAAACAAATAATTAAACGACTTAGTAATTATTGCACAAATCAAATTTAGGTAAATCGTCTTAGACGTATGTGTTAGGTGCAATGAAACTAGTTTTCACCCCTTCCTTCGCATAACCGACTCCCGAATCCGACCTAGTTAACGCAGACCACTAACTCTGAAATTAGGTTTTTCTCAATTTTCCTATTATTAATAAATTGGGTGGCGACTCCTCGAATATCTATATTTGAGCCGTCCGCGTCGAGATCCCGGTCACGACAGGCAGCATGCCTAATCTCATCAAGTTCATTTAATTGCAAAGAGCCTAGCCTTACCTCGCCTCTATCACAATCAAAGTTGAGCTTTTTATGGCCCAATGAGCTTTGTGTTGCACCTCAATAGGAGGTGGCATGCTTTCCCAAACACAAGTCCTGTATGGAGACATTCCCGCAGGTGTCTTGAAGGTCATCCCGTAAGCCCATAACGCATCATCCGGATGGATTGACCAATCCTTTCTTGAGGGTCCCACCATTTTTTCAAGCATCCTTTTGATTTCTCTATTGACAATTCAAATTGCCTATTTGTTTGTGGGTGGTATGCAGTTGGCAATTTTGTGCCTCACTCCATATTTTCCCAATAGAGACTCAATCAACTTGTTACAAAAGTGAGAACCCTCATCACCGATAATTGCTCTTGTGTACCATATCCGTGAATATGTTCTTCTCATAGAACTTGTCGATCGACTTGGCATCATTGTTGGGGAGAGCCACAGCTTCAACCCATTTGGAAACATAATGCACAAACCCACCAAAGATGTACAAATTCCCATGAGAAGGAGGAAAGGGACCCATGAAATCCATGCCCCATACATCAAAGAGTTCAATCTCTAAGATGTTGGTTAAGGGCATTTCATGCTTGTTTGAAATGTTCCTACCTTTGACACCTTGCACACTCTTTACCAATTCCCGAGCATCTTTGAATAATGTAGGCCAGTAATACCCACATTGCAGCACCTTTGCAGCTGTTCTAGTTCCTCCAAAGTGTCCACCACATGGTGAAGCATGACAATGCTCTAACACTTGAGGTTGTTCTTCTTCTGCAAGGCACCTTCTTATCACTTGGTCTTGGCACTTCTTGTAGAGAAAAGGTTCATCCCAATAATAATCCTTCACTACATGGAAAAACCTTTTTCTTTGTTGATAATTCAGATCTGCAGGCACAATTCTGCTTACCAAGTTATTCACAATATCAAAGAAACCACGGAGCAAGATCTTGGGACGCTTATAGCGTGCGGCGTTATAGCGGCAACCGCTATAGCGTTACACTTTTTCACCGCATCGCTAACAACTTCTCATCCGGGAAGATTTCTTTAATCTCACCTCACTACTGCACTGCATTTTCTCCTTCAAGTCTAGACAAATGGTCAGCAACTTGGTTCTCCACCCCCTTTTTATCATGAATTTCCAAGTCAAATTCTTGGAGGAGGAGAACCCATCTTATTAGCCGAGGTTTTGCATCTTTCTTTGAGATCAAATACTTGATGGCTGAATGGTCTGTAAAAACAATTACTTTTGTGCCCACCAAGTATGATCTAAATTTATCAAAGGCAAAGACCACGGCTAATAGCTCTTTTTCAAGAATCGTAATTTAACTCGTGCTTCAATAAGTGTTTTGCTTGCATAGTAGATGGAATGAAAGATTTTACCATACCTTTGACCGAGCACCGCTCCCACCGCATAGTCGCTTGCATCACACATGAGCTCGAATGGTTTACTCCAATCAGGAGCAACAATGATAGGTGCAGTAATCAGAGCTTTCTTTAACTTCTGGAAGGCTTCAAGGCATGCAAGATCAAAGTTGAAAGTGGTGTCATGTCAAGGAGTTGACATAGAGGCTTTGAGATCTTTGAGAAGTCTTTAATGAATCTCCTATAGAACCCAAAGATGCCCAAGGAAACTTCTTATACCTTTGACACTTGAGGGGTGGCAATTTTTCAATGACTTCAATCTTGGCCCTATCCACCTCTAAGCCTTTCTTGGAGATCCTATGCCCTAGTACAATTCCTTCTTGCACCATGAAGTGACATTTCTCCCAATTAAGCACAAGATTTGTTTCTTCACACCTTATCGATTATCTCTTCCAAATTGTCCAAACACTTCAAAACTATCCCCAAACACAGAGAAGTCATCCATAAAAACCTCCATAGATTTTTCAATGAAGTCGAGAATATGGACATCATACATCTCTGGAAAGTTGCAGGGGCATTACACAGTTCAAAGGGCATTCTTCTAAAAGCAAATGTGCCATAAGGACATGTGAATGTGGTCTTTTGCTGGTCTTCAGGAACTATTGCTATTTGATTATAGCCGAGTAGCCATCAAGAAAGCAAGAATAGTCCTTACCAAAGCAAGTCTGGCCCAACATTTGGTCAATAAAAGGGAGAGGAAAGTGGTCCTTCTTTGTGGCCTTGTTCAATTTCCTATAGTCCATGCAGATTCTCCAACCACCAACTGTTCTTGTGGGAATTAATTCATTTTTGTCATTTGTGATCACAGTGACACCACCTTTCTTGGGAACACACTGCACAAGGCTCACCCATGCACTATCAGAAATAGGATATACAATCCCTGCATCTAACCACTTGAGGATTTCCTTCTTCACCACTTCCTTCATTATGGGATTAAGCCTTCTCTCGTCCTTCAATGCTATGTTTAGCATTTTCCTCTAACACAATCCTATGCATGCAGCATTGTAGGACTTATCCCATGTATATCGACATTTGCCAACCTATTGCCTTCTTGTGCCTTTTCGTAGTTGTAATGAGCTCCACCTCTTGCTTTTGATTCAAACTAGCGAAATGATGACAGTAGAGTCTCATTTTCCCCAAATAAGCATACTTCAGTGTGCTTGGGTAATTCTTTCAACTCTAGATCGGTGGTTGAATAATAGAAGGCACACTCTTCTTGAGGTTTGAGTTTTCTTGCTCTAGTGACTCATATATCCTAGCCCAAACCTCATTCACGCTTTGTTTTTCAATTGGAACCTCCTCTTCTTCCAACAATTCATGTTCCTCAAGATTGTTAAGCACCTTTCCCAAGTGGTTGTTAGTTTTCTCAAAATGCTTTTGCACCACTTGGTCAAGAGAAACCACAAAGGAACACTCTTCAAGATTAACATCCGGAAGCTTTAATGCATTCGTAACATTGATCTTAACTTCTTGATCATTGACTCTCATTGTCAATTCCCTTTTTGTACATCAATGAGTGTCTTCCCCAGTAGCCAAAAAGGGTCTACCTAAAATGATAGGTACCTCTGCATGATCCGCTTCAAAAATCTAGAATAACAAAGTCAACAGAAAACAAATTTATCTACTTTAATTAAAACATCCTCCAAGATTCCTTCAGATAGGCAAGTGACCTATCGCCTAACCGGAGGCTTACGTATAGTCCGCGCGCTTCTATACCCAATTGTGTGTAAATGGACTTGGGCATTAAATTAATACTTGCCCCAAGTCACATAAAGCACGACTGAATAAAAATTTCCAATGGAACAGGTATTGTGAAACTACTAGTCCTTTAATTTTCTCGGGAGTTTATTTTGCATCAACATGCCGCATTCCCCATCCATTGCCACAGCTTTCAAATTCTCCTAACCTTCTTTTCTTTGTCAAAACATCTTTCATAAATTTGGCATAGTTGGGCATTTGTTGTAATGCCTCAACTAGAGGAACATTAATGTGCAATTGTTTTAACACCTCAAGGAATTTATTAAATTGTTTGTCCTCATGTGCCTTTTTTAACCTTTGAGGTAAGGGGAGCGGGATATTCGTGCACCAATTTAGGTTCGTGTGTTCTGTTTGCATTTGACGCTATAGCGTCCAAAGCTATAACGCCAGTGTTCTGCCTTGGAGGTCATTGTTGTTGCTTGCTTTGGAAAACCCGGGAATAGCAGGGGCATTTGTGCTTGTGTTAGCATTATTTCCTCCCCACCGAGTTAGGATGATTCCTCCAACCGTGGTTGTATGTATTAGAATAAGGGTTGTTACCCTTGTTGTAACCACATAGTTGACCAAGCAGAGATTCGTTGTACATTCTTCATACAGATGAGCCCTCCACAATATACACAACCGCTTCTCGGGAGGAGCTTGTTCAATTGTTCTTTGCGATTGTCTTTTCAGCGCTTATAGCATCGACGCTATATAGCGTTGGCGTGTTCAACTCCTTTATCATGTTTGTTAGAGTGGCCACTTGGGCCGAGAGAGCAGAAAACCTCACTTACTTCATGAACCCCAGCTACTTTCCTTGTAGAATTCAACCTTTCAAAGGGCCATGAAGAACTCATAATGGCAATGCGCTCTATAAGCTCACAAGCGTCATTATATGATGAGTTCGTAATTACACCTCCGATGAGGCATCCAACATGGACCTAGTAGGTGCCTCTAGCCCATTATAAAAGTCTCCATTTGAATTACTATAGGAATTCCATGATGTGGACATTTCCTAAGCAACTCCTTCCACCTTTCCCAAGCCTCATGTAATGATTCACCTCTTTTTGCTTGAAGGATGTGATGTCATTCCTCATCCTTGCATTTTTGTTTGGTGGGAAATACTTCTCCGAAACTTCTTTGTCATATCTTCCCAAGTAGTGATAGAATTGGACTCCAAGGAGTTCAACCAAGCTTTTGCTCTGTTTTTTAAAGAATAAGGGAACAGCTTTCACTGAAAGCATCCTCACTCACCCCTGGAATAATGAAATTACTGCACACTTCAAGGAAGTTTCTCAGATGAGCAAAAGGATCTTCTTGAGAAGAACCTCCAAATTGTCCAGTTGTTTGGAGCATTTGGAACATCATAGGCTTGAACTCAAAGTGAGTAGCAAATCACCACAGCCTAGTGATGCTTGTTTCCATGGAATGTGGATCAAACACAGCATAATCTCTCATTGGCCTGTCCTCTGTCATTCACCATTTGATCAGGTCCTTGATTAATGAATCTATCTCTCTACCAGTATTCATTATCAACTTCAGTATGGGTAAAAGGACCTTGCCTTCCACCTCTTGGCATTCTTCCTCCTATTTGTGAGGGAGTTCTTCCCCCAAGTGTGCCTCTACCAGTATGATGAGAGTGTTCAGACATAGTTAGTCTGAGTTGTTGTAACCTTTGTTGGCGCTCTTAACCTTCCGAATCTTCTCTGCGTTCAGATCAAACTCAAAAGTGGGTGGTTCTGATGCGGGCATACGCTATAGCATCAGATGCTATAGCACTTCCTGTAACACACCACAGAAAATTGCCAAGGTAAAACCTCCCTAAGGATGTAATAATTTCTAAACAATAAAATTTAAATGCAATCCCCGGCAACGGCGCCAAAAACTTGTTGTGCGAAAAGTAGTTGTGCAAGTGTACACAATCGCAACAAGTAATATACTGATAAGTAGAGTTCGTCTCCACAGGGATTGGTATTAATTTTAGAGTTTAAAAAGGAATTACACTTTAGAGGAACAAGTAGCAAATAGTTTGAGTAACAAAGTTTCAGTTGAACAAAGATTGTTAAAGTAACAAGTTAACAGTGAATTAAAATATGAGAGAAATAAGTTGGATTGCTTTCACTATGTAAATTCCCAGAAACAAGACGCTATAACGTCACACGCTATAGCGTTAAGCGCTGTTGCAAATATTTTGTGCCTTTCAGTCACTAGCGCCAGGGTTTCATTACAAGATGCCTATGTCTAGGTTCTAAATAAGTTCACCCCTGTATATTCAAGATCCCACAGCTTTTGCCTTATAAACTATTGCAACTTCTATGTCTAGAGGAAGCAAAAATTGGCTAAATGTCTTTACCCAACCTTCTCGTTTATATTAACCCTTGAGTTCTTTCTATGGCTCATGTCTGAATCCACGGAAGTTCTTGTTTTACGTGGCCAAATATAAAACAAGATTGAAAGAAGTATAACACAAGGATTAAAACACAAAACGTGAGAAATTATATACGTAATATTAAAGGTTCATTACAAGCTTATAGCAACCCAACTCAAAGAGTTTAGCTCATGTTGAGCATCATCAAAATAACACAAATACAAATACTTGTATTACCGTAGGTAAGAAGGGAAATACAAGTGCAAAAGATACAAGCTTGAAGTCTCCTAATCATCCACGCATAGATAGTACATCATCAGCCTTACACCGTGAGGAATACAGAAATTACAAAAGAAAGAAAATTAAGAAATGCAAAAGCTTCAAAAGTGTATCAATGGAGAAGAAGAAATGTCACGTTCTCTCTCTCTACCAATACTCTCTCTAACTCTGAAAATCCTAAGGTAAGGTAAGGAAAATCAGCATCTCTAGTATATCTAGCATGAGGTACAACTCTCCTCCAAAAGTCAAGAAAAGTGATGTTTGCTTTTTTCACCAACTCCACTATTCCTTTACGCATGCAATGACAAGTGTCCACACAAATCCAATAAAATCCGCACATGTCAGCAAGCACTGTGGACACAAGATATGGAACATGGATTAATGAGCTTGGCGCCAAAATTTCACTTTTCCTTTAGATGCTCAGCTGCGCTGCCCTCTTGACGCTATAGCGTTAGACGCTATAGCGCTAAACACTGCACTACTTCACAAAATACATCAAAACAATCACAAGGGAACCAAATGTGCCAATTTCATAGCAAAGCAGTGTTTAGCCCTTCCTTACCTAATATAAACAGAAATACAATAAATACTATACTAATATTACTTGAGAACTTACTTAATTCAATGATTAGAGGCATAAATAACTCATATAAATATGAGTTATCACACCCCCAAACTTAAACCATTGCTTGTCCCCAAGTAATGACACTTGCAAAGACAAAACAAACTGACATTATTCACAAACACAAGACCTGATCAGCAATTCACTTCTAAGCATACTCATTCAAATATTTTCTCAATGGGCTAACAATTCAGATTCACACTCACACCAACACACCAATGCATTTTACTCAACTTCTAAGCTTATTACTGCTCAATAGTGTGTGTGTGATCTTTTGACTCATCTCAATTCCTAGCTAGATTTGGATTTCTCTTTAGCCTTGGGAAGAATGACCTTCTTTTGGTGAAATCAAGAACTTTTTCAAAACAGTGACTAGATTAACATTTTCACACAGAAATGGGGGATTTTCAAGCATGACAAAGGGTTTAACTAGGCATTTCAAGTCTATGGTCAGTGCTCCTAACTTATTGAAACTGAACAACTCACGCTATAGCGTTTGGCGCTATAGCGCTTTGAACACTGATAACGGATTTATTTACTAGCTGCAGCCCCCTCATTACTCGGCTCCACAGCAATTATATATATATATTCTTCTTTTTTTTTTTTTTTTTAAAATGAGGCTTTGCCTCTTTGCCTTTGGGACAGCCGAGCTCTTATTTCGGGAAACTACAGCTTTACAACGTATTTACACTGAACTTCTAAGTCACTGACCACCCTAAGACCTTCGTACCTAACCTTTATATAGCCCAAACACCCCCAAACTTTGCTTCAAAAACTCTTCAAGCTTTTAGTCAAGCCTTGATGTCACCTTGGTTAACCAGGACTAACCTAAGCATCAGATAGTCCTAGGCTAACTAAGTTTTTCCTTAAGCACAGAGATTTTTATGTGTGGGAGCAATAATAAACAAAGATTTTATCTAAAAGCATGGCTCTCTTACTCACTCACACAATCATCATTAAAACTAGCCCAAAGAGAACGCATTCAATGATTATACTTAAAAATGAAACACATGAAACAGATCATTGATAACTTTAGGCCCTCCCCCCACAACAAAAGTGAGCAGTGTCCTCACTGCTCTTAAAGAACTAGGGAGAAGCCTAAGACAAAACAGAAACAAGATAAAACAAGTCTTTAAACATTTGTGAAGCGCAAGACAGACGCTATAGCGCTTCACAACTTATTGGAACATAAAACACAACTAGAAACTACTACAGCAGAATGGGAAAATCATTTTTTTATTAGACCAGACCTGGTCCTTGAACTGACACGAGTTGGTGGAAGAGGCTTTGTAGCCTTTTTCTTCTTCTTCTCCTTCTGGCCTTGATCAGGCGCTATAGCATCAGACGCTATAGCGCTTCCACTGGGGGCTTCCTTCTCTTTAGCGGCCTTCATCTCTGCTAACTTGCTAGCAGCTTTCAACACTTCTCGATCGATAACTCCTTTTCGCCAGGCTTCCGCTTACGCACACTTTCTTGATCCTCTTCCTCAATCACAGCAAGTTTTGCTCCTGGGCTCCTTCTGGCAGATACATATGTTGGCCTCTTTGTTGCTACGTGCTTCTCCTTCAGAACACGGCTTGGTGTGCCAGATGGCACTGGGCCTTGCACTACCTTCCTTGGGAGGTCATCGGCCCATGGCCCGAGCTTCTTCTTCAGAACCTGCAAGAATATTAACCTTTGATTGAGGGCTCCTTTGGGCTCTTTGCTTAAGCCTAGGAGATTTTGTTGTACTTGACACAGATGATGATGGACTTTTACTCATACTGCAGCGCTTATAGCATCGACGCTATAGCGCTTAGCGCATTTTTCAAAGCAGAATTTGGGGATTGAGTTGTTGTGGTGATGCGGTGGTGGACTTGGTTCTTTTCTTGCTATGGGAGATTGGGCAGTGGTTCTGCCAGTCGGTAAGTTTTTAAATTGAAATTCATGGGCCGGCTCACAATAAGCCCACTATCATTGCCACCGGTTGAAGTTAACCTTGCCCTCGAGGTTCAAGCGCATTTCGGATTGGCCCATACTTTCTACAACCCCTCGGCTACTTATTGGACACCTCTAAATCCCGTGAAAAGACGAAAAATATAATTAATGAAACACGCTTGCGCTCTTTTTTCTCGAGATTACGTTGGCTCGAAAGTTTACTTCCATACTCATCCGAACCAAACTAACAGATGTTATGTCTTTACGCACACCACCCATATTTAAACTTTTATAAGGTCCTAAGTTTGGAATCGTGCTTGTTCGAGCCAAACTTCGCACTCATTACATTAACCAACGAGGGTGTGTGCATTAGTGCTGCTGTTTACACGTTCGGTACTAAACTACCGAACCAATTCGATACTTTGGTACCGTATCCGTCCAAAATGCGGCGTGAGGCTGTTTAGTAGCGTGTTTGGTAGGCTGTAGGAAGTAGGAAGTATAGTTCTTCGAGTTTGAAGCATGCAGACTGCTTATGACCCATCTTGTGGAAGGTGCACAACTTGCTTGATACTATTGCAATCACTACAACATTTGGACCCTACGGCAACGCCTCAAATTCCAACGCCTAAAAAACCGTTGCCTTAGATAGCAATGGCAACGGTTTTTTCGCCACTGTTGGTGATTCATTTTTTTTTAGTAATTTTTTTTGGCAACGGTTAAAAACCGTTCCCTAAAGGTCTAAGGCAACGGTTTTTAAATTGAGTTTTAACCAACGCGTGTAAACCGTTGTCATATGTTGAATTATTAAAAAAAAAAATTTGAGTTCCCAGATTCACTTTTAAACCCAAAAAACTGAAACACCAAAATCATCAATGAAAAATAAAAACTCCCCCTAACCCTAACCAACACAAATCCTCTTCCTCCCTTCCTTAACCTTCAACTCATAAATTACATCGCTTCTCTCTTCCTCCCTCAAGTCTCGAACGCACCTCTAACGCCTAACTCATCTTAGCCTTCTTCTCGCATCTTCGCCGCCGCTCGCTCCGATTCTCATTTCGCAGTTTCAAGGCGAAGACGATGACGGGGAATTCAAGACTCATCCATCGATCCCGCTTTCTTTGCGATCACCACCGCCTCAAATTTCTCACCACCGATCCCAATCTCAATCTCAATCTCCAACAACCCTCTCCATCTTCCGATCTTCCCAAGTCCACACCTCCCACCGCTACCACCTTCGATTTCGGGGCGACGATGAATTCAAGGCCTACCAACGTAACAACACCCCGGACATCGACCTTCCAAACACCGATCCCAAATCCCTAGATAACAACACAAACAACACCACTAACCCTACCTCATCATCCTCTCAAAATCCAAGTCGCGATGCTTACCATCGAGATCTTCTGCGTAAGTTTCTTAGTGATGTTCGCTATCAATTATTTCACGGTAAAGCGAGAATGAGAACACTAATTGATAAGGTCTGTTGTTTCTTTGTGATTCTCATCGAGAATCACTAATTTTGGCATCACTTTTCACCGATTGATTTGATTATTATAACTTGCTTGGTGGTTATGCTTTTTGCTATGTTCTTTGTAGGGTTTGGTTCCACTTCTGGTTCAAACAATGAATCTTGGTGCCAAGGGTTGGATGGTTTGGCTTCTAGATCTCACTTGAATACTACAAACAAGGTGCTCTCTTTGCTAAGTGGTAAGTCACTCTTTGTTTCTTGTTTGCAAAACTTTGTTGTTGATCTTGATAGAATAGGATGCATTGTGATTGAGGTGATATATGGTGGTTTGCTTTGCGATATACTGAGTAACAGCTTGTCGAAGATTCCATGTGGTCCTTCCGCTTTAGCCATTTGTTAAGGAAGCGGCGTGGGGACTTGCACGATATGCTGCCATCTCTCGGTATTCTTGCACACATTAATGTTTGCTTGTTGATATGAGCTCATTCTTAAAGTAACATGTGTATTTTCATGGTTCACATACACAGAAGTGATTCCAATACTCCATCGAGAAGAGAACCTATGTACAAGCTATGAACATTGGCAATAGATTTAGTAGCTTTTACATAAGCTCTTTGACTGACAAAATTAGCTATAAGGACTAAAATGAAGTTTGGAGATAGCAATCGTAATTTTATGATCGATAATTAAGCACCGATTTGAGTTTTGGCTTTGAGGTGAATCCATGTTTAGAGATAGAGAAGTCAACACCGATTTGACATTGAAACTTTGAAGGAGGTTATTTGGTGCAAATTGGCCTTGAGTTGCTTGCTTTAGTATCATTATATTTTTGTACAATATTTTGTTGCTTTAGTATTTTGTGATGTATGTTTCTTATTGCAACACCGCATTGATAACTAGTACATTTGTTGGATTTCCTTTAACTTCCATCTTTGGTTTTCTGTTAGGTGTTCTTGCTTTAGTATTTTGTGATGTATGTTTCTTATTGTACAAGAGCTTTAGGAGAACAATTTTGGAGCTCGTGTTTGTCATATAAATTAAACCATTTTTTTCCACTGCAATTATTTAGCTTCTCAGAATGTAAGTAGGTAACTAATAGACATATGAATGGTATGAGGTAGTTTTGATAATTTGCGAAACTATATAGTATATACATCATCTTTGGGACAAAATGATGTTTAATCTTGCCTTTTTTGCTTCCAAGATAATCAATTGATTAATGAAGTTTCAAATAATCAATTTGAGATGTGCTTCTTCCTCCCGTCATGCATGACATTGACCTAGATGATCATGAAGAAAAAGCAAAGATCAAGGTATACCGAGCTTTTAATAAGAAGAAATTGACTGGAAAGTTTCAAGCTCTAAAAGGTTAGTGAGAATGGGTTAGCTCTGTGTAAGTAATTAAATTATTTTACTCATGCCCTCGGTTTAGCAAAGGATAATAAAAAGAAACCCATTGGAAAGTTTCAGCTCTAAAAACACTAGTCACACAATTACTTTTTATAATCACTTTAGGCATTGCATAAATTGTTTTATGTAGTGTTCCTATTATACTGTGTAAGTAATTGGATAGAAATTACCGCTTACTCTCAAAGACATGGCATAAGGTAATTAAAACATTATCCGGTACAATGGCGGTCTGCGCTTCTTTGAACCCTATAAACTCCAACAAACTATCAAACCCATTACCACTAGTCTTTACCTATTATTTCCTTGCATAAAGTTTAATGTAATTCTTGCTGGACTTCGAATTTGGAAGCATGGGATATGCCCATAAATCTTGATAAAGGAAATGCTAATATTCTGAATCATGTATATTTTCAAGATCCTCTATTTTTTTCATTAAGCATTCTCTTGATTCCCCACTTCACTAGCTAGAAAGAAGCACGAAGAATATATATATATATATATATATATATATATATACATACACACACACTAGGGGGTGTGGAAATGAGATTTACAGGCATGTTTGGGAGGATTGGTTTGTCTAATATAGGTTCTGATCTTCTAAACCCGAGATCTTATTGGGTCCTTTTAAATAGAAATTGTTATCGTACAAACTAAGCTAAGAAGCCAATTATTGCACACTTTGTTTTAGTGCACTCTGTAAATGCTTTATGTGAGGACATTTAAGTACAAAATTAGACCAAGAAGGCAATGGAAAATGCACACTGAAAAAATGCTAATTTTAATTTTGTAGTTCATGCTGACCAATAATAGTGTTATGTTCTAATGAATAAAATTTAAGTTGCTGATGAGATACATTATGATTGTATAGTAGTACTTAGTGTAGATCGGTTTTGGTGGAAGTGCATTCATTTGTCTATGCTTGCAATAAGGTTAGTTGTTTAATTTCTCTATAATTGTGCAGGTGATGCAATGATAAGCGTATTTTGGACAAAGTTATACCTATGAAGTCAACAAGAGGGTTGAACCATTATGTATCGCAAGAGAAGAAAACGAGGAATCGAGAGGAAGGCAACATCGACGATATATCTCGGACATTGCTTCAAATGTAACTATTATCGATGATTGTGAATGCTTAGCAACTCTGAACGAAGGTCTAAGGAATATGGTTTTTTCTGAACCTTAGGAAACTTGATGAATGGTGTATTATACTGATTTGTTTTCTTTCCTTGAATACTTTTTTTGTTTGCTGATAGATGGATACACTCTACTAAGAATTCAAATTAATGATGTCTTATTTGTATTGCGCCCGAAACTCCAGAATATTTATAGTATTTTATGTTCTTTCTATAAGATACTACACATAACTTCTATGTTGGGAAGGAATGGACTTTTGTAATCATTTTTGTATTTTTTTTTCATTTTTATTATCTATGGCAACGTTTTTGAAGTGTTGTATTTGTTGGTGAAGGCAACGGTTTTTGCATGTTGCCATAAATGGCAACGGTTTTTGCATGTTGCCATAAATGGCAACGGTTTTTGGCTGTTGTCGTTGTGTGAAAATAAAAACCGTTGCGCTTAAGTTATCAATGGCAACGGTTTTGCGTGTGTGTTGCCTTTGGTCACAAAAAACCGTTGCCTATAGTTTAGGCAACGCCGGCATAAACAACGGTTTCAAAACCGTTGCCGAAAGCTAAGGCAACGGTTTTTTAGCTTTACGCAACAGTTTTCAGGCGTTGCCTTTGGGCCAAAATGTTGTAGTGAATCGGAGAAACTAAATTAGGAATTGAGCTAATGTGCTCATTTTGATTGAATTGAAAGAAATGCACCGTATATTGAGTTATTAGATCTAACGCGGGAAAGGATTCTCCTTTAACGCGTAGCTATTAGATCTAAAGCCTTCACTCGTGTTGTGCTTTTAAGATGGTTTGAATTGCATCTTATCAAGGAGCACACGCATTTCCCCCACCCTCACTAAAAATTGTCTATCTAAAAAAAAAGGAGTACACGCATGGTTCTTCTCATGGATGGTTGAGATTGATTCGTATAAATTTGTTGTTGATTGAACGATGTAGTATGCAACTTAGTTGGCTTGTGAGATATAGTTGGATTGGTCCTCAAATTCAAGCATACATAATAAATTAAAAGGTTATTTTAATTAAAAAAGAAAAAAAAAACTCTTTTCTCCCTTTTCTTGTTGAAATTCAATTCCCCCACCCTTCTTTTCAAACTTCTCATATTTTTCGTTCTCCTCATCTACTTTTCTCTTATAGTATTCCTTCTCTTCAACTTCCTTCGCATGACTTTCCTTTTTCTCTATCTTCCTCAACATCACCATGTGTTGAAGACAAATCAAACGAGCCAAAGTCATCAGCCACTAAAAGTAACAAGTCAAGAGTCAACTCTCCTAATAATCTCGCCACATCAGACACAAGTGGATCTCGCCACATCAGACACAAGACTTGATTTCTGTATACTCTCGGTACTCTTCTCTTAGATAAAGCTTAGCTTGTTCTTTTCTTTTGAGTTTTGCCTTTCCCTTTCCTTTCTCTCTATTAGGGTTTGTTGAGAATCGGTTGTTGATTAGTTCTTCGGTTGAGAAATCGTTGGAATCTCACATCTTGTATATATAACATACATTGTACTCTGTTAATCTCAATGAAACCATAAGCATTTCCTTTAGTCTTCGTTTTTCATTCATCTTCTCGGTTCAAATCACCTTTGAGCTTTGTGAATCCATCAATGGAATCTAGATGCCAATTTCAACTTGGTATCAGAGCTCCTTTATAGGGGCTCTGCCACCATTCACTGTGCTTCTGATTCTGTTCATCCTTCTTTAGTCAAATCGATTCATTGATGTTTCTTTCGCCCTTTCTCGTCGATTTTCTCTTCACCGTCTGAGATCATTCCTTTATTTTCTTTCTTTGGTCATAACTCACGTTCTTGACCTAATTCCCTATTTTTCTGTCACTGGATCTCATGATTCAATTTCTTGAACCCTAGTTTCCCTCAATCGGTCCTGTGTACCTTCAACCCTAATTTTCTTGCAATCAATTCCATGGCGGAAATTGAAACTGTCATTGAGAACAACAACAATGGAAATGGAAAGGAGAACAAAGAGAAAGCATATCAAACCGATATGTCCAGTCCTTATTTCATGCATCCAAGTGACAATCCTGGTATTGCGATTGTCACTCCTTATCTGAACGGCAACAACTACCATACTTGGTCAAGATCCATGACGATGGCCTTAAGGTCGAAGAACAAGCTGCACTTCATCGATGGAACACTGCCAAGACCCGCTGACGATGATAGGAACTCTATGGCTTGGGACAGATGCAACACAATGGTTATGTCATGGATCAACAATTCGATCATTCATGAGATCACACAGAGCATATTATGGATGGATACCGCAGCTGAGGTCTGGAAAGATTTGAAGAATCGTTTCTACCAAGGTGATATATTCAGAATTTCGGATCTGCAAGAAGAGATTTACACCACTAAGCAATGTGATGGTTCTATCTCTACATATTATACAAAGTTAAAAAAATTGTGGCAAGAATTAGAGAATGTATTGCCTGCTCCTAGTTGGAACTGTAATACAGACAATTGTAAATGTGATGTTGTGATTAAATTCAAGCAATATAGAGAAACAAATAATGTTTTGAGATTCCTGAAGGGACTAAGTGAACAATACTCATTGGTTAGATCCCAAATCATGCTTATGGAACCCCTTCCAAATATTGGTAAAGTTTACTCCCTAATGATTCAACAAGAAAGGCAAAATGCCTTAGAAGAACCTAACATTCTTGCTGCCACAAATTTTCAAGGGAGAGGTACTTGTCTAAGAAGTAAAACAGAACGTGGAGGGAGGTTTTTTGCTGGTAGAGGAAGAGGCAAGATAGTCTGTTCCCACTGTGGAAAAACAAGGCACATGGTTGATAGTTGTTACAAGAAACATGGCTACCCCCCAAATATTGGTACAATCAACAATTGTGCAAATGAACATGATGAGGATGATAGTACTGCTGACTATGAGGAGGAGCATCAATAAGGAGGAAAGAACAACTCCAACACACTTGGCTTCACACCAGAACAGCATAAGGCCCTGTTGGCTCTTCTGCAGAACTCAGGGCAATTAGGAAGTATATATTAATCATTTCACGACCAACAAATCAGGTATTATCCTTCTTGTTCCCAACTCAAATAGATCTAGAATTTGGATTATTGATACAGGTGCTACTGATCATGTATGCTTCATTTTAGAGTATTTTCAATGCATGAAAATAATTAAACCAATTACTCTAAGACTACCTAATGGAAGTTTAGTAACATGTGAATATGCTGGTACAGTTTGTTTTGATAATGGTTTATGTATACAAGATGTCCTAGATATTCCCAATTTTTCCTTTAATCTGATTTCTATCCCTAAACTAGTTGTTGATATTGACTGTGATGTGCATTTTAACAGAAGGGGATGTTTAATACAGGACGACCCCTGCTAGAAGATGATTGGGAAAGCTGAGTTGAAGAATGGATTGTTTAGGCTCATTTCTCCTTCTGTTAGAATAAATAGCAAAATGTCTTTTCCTAGTATTAACAATGTTAGATTCTTGAATGTAGTTGATAATTGCAAACTTTGGCATTTAAGATTTGGACATCCCTCTTTTGAGAAATTAGTTGAAATAAATAAAGTGTATCCTCATGTGAAATGTGTTAAATCATGTGATGTATGTCAATATGCTAAGCAAAGAAGGCTCCCCTTTCCACATAGTACCAATACAGCTGCAAAATGCTTTGACTTGGTACACGTGGACATTTGGGGACCCCTCTCTGTTCCCTCCATGTTAGGACATAGGTATTTTCTTACTGTAATGGATGGCAAAAGTAGGTTTACTTGGATCTTTCTTATGAAAACAAAATCAGAAACTTCACAGCTAGTTAAATATTTTGTAAATCTTGTTGACACACAATTTGAAACAAAAATAAAGAGCATTAGAACTGATAATGGACCAGAATTTTTTTCTTAAGGAATTTTTTAGTGAAAAAGGAATATTGCATCAAATTTCTTGTGTTGGTACTCCTCAACAAAATGGCATTGTTGAAAGGAAGCACCAACACATCTTAAGTATCACTAGAGCTCTCCTTTTTCAAGCTAATTTGCCCAAGCATTTTTGGGGATATGCTGTTACTCATGCTGTACACATAATAAATAGATTGCCTTCTAAATTTCTTTCTCAGAAATCTCCATATGAGTGTCTACATAATTTTCTACCTGATATGCACCCTTTAAAGGTTTTTGGTTCTCTTTGTTTTGCCTCTACTCTGAAATCTAATAGGAAGAAGTTAGATTCTCGATCTAGAAAATGCATCTATTTGGGTTTTAAAACTGGAATTAAAGGTCACATATTATTTGATTTGAAATCTAGAGAAATTTTCATTTCTAGAGATGTTGAATTCTATGAGCATATATTTCCTTACAGATCCAACTCTCATGAAGGAAACACCACCCAATGCATTTCACTGCCTGACACTTTACCTCCCTATACTGATGATATGTTTGAAGAAGATCATAATAGTTGTCCTGACCCAATCACAACACCAGATCCTCCTCATGATGACGATGAAGAAGGTCATTCCCAAGCTAAACCCTTAAGTGAAACAGAGCATGATCCTCCCAGTAATATCGAGCCTGTTATTGACACTCACATAGAATCTATCATTCAACCAGAGATCTCAAACCAACCAGGTGTAGATGAATCTGAGATTAGAAAATCAACTAGAGCTAGAAAGGCCCCTAACTACCTGGAAGAATATCATTGTTCACTCCTTGCTGATAGCACTGCCACACCAAACCTTACTGATCCCACACCATCTAGTGACAAAAGTAAGCACCCCATTTCCAATTACATCTCCTATCACAAACTATCTCCTTCACATAAAAACTACATTCTCAATGTCTCAACCAACATTGAACCATCATCCTATGAAGAGGCAGTTTGTGATGAGAATTGGAAACAAGCCATAGAAAGTGAACTATCAGCCCTAGTTAAACCCAACACTTGGGAACTTGTCAAACTACCCACTAACAAAAAGGCAGTGGGATGCAAATGGGTGTTCAAGGTTAAACTTCATGCAGATGGATCTGTTGAGAGGTATAAAGCTAGACTTGTGGCAAAGGGTTTTACTCAAACTGCAAGCCTAGATTACATTGAGACATTTAGTGTTGTGGTAAAAATGACTACTGTAAGGGTTCTATTGGCAGTTGCTGCCATTCAAGGATGGCATCTATGCCAATAGGATGTTAATACAACATTCCTTCATTGTGATTTGCTTGAAGAGGTTTACATGAAACCTCCAAAAGGGTTCAAGCTAGCAGACCCTAACCTTGTTTGCAAGCTGCAGAGATCCCTTTATGGATTGAAGCAAGCTAGCAGGCAATGGAATGCCAAGCTAACTGATACCCTGATATCTATGGATTGCAAGCAATATCTAAATCTGATTATTCATTGTTTACTATATTAGATCAGAAATTTAGTATCAAAGATCTTGGTACTTTAAAATATTTTTTGGGTTTTGAGGTTGCTAGGTGCAAGGATGGAATATCACTCTGTCAAAGGAAATACGCTTTGGACCTGCTGGAAGAAGCTGGATTGCTTGGATCAAAACCCTGCTCAACACCCATGGAACCTGCCCTACAACTCTCAAAGCATACTGGAGAAGCCATATCTGATCCCTCCATCTACAGAAGATTAGTTGGAAATATCCTTTATTTAACTCACACTAGACCAGAAATTTGCTATGCAGTTAGCAAATTAAGCCAGTTTCTGGATGCCCCAACAACTGTGCATCTCCAAGCTGCAATGTGTGTTCTCAAATTTGTCAAGTTAAACCCAGACCAAGGTCTCTTTTTCAGCACCACATCACCTCTCACCATCAAAGTGTTTTGTGATTCTGCTTGGGGGGCATGCCCTGATACTAGGAGATCTACTACCGGTTTCTGTTTCTATCTAGGAACATCTCTTGTTTCTTGGAAGAGCAAAAAGCAATCTATAGTATCAAGGTCTTTATCTGAAGCGGAGTATAGAGCTCTAGCTCTATCCACATGTGAAGCACAGTGGCTTTTATACCTCATAAGAGATCTGCAGATTGTTGATCAGAAGCTTGCTATCATCTACTGTGACAAAAAATCTGCATTGTACATTGCTACCAATCCAGTATTCCATGAGCGCACCAAGCACATAGAGCTTGATTGCCATGTAGTCAGAGGCAAAATACAGGCTGGTGTGCTGCATCTGATGCCCATTTCTTCAAAAGAGCTGGTAGCAGACATTCTAACCAAATCACTGCATCCTAGTCCTTTCAATTATCTGCAGAACAAGCTTGGAATGATCAATATTCATTCCAGCTTGAAGGGGACTGTTGAAGACAAATCAAACGAGTCAAAGTCATCAGCCACTAAAAGTAACAAGTTAAGAGTCAACTCTCCTAATAATCTCGCCACATAAGACAAAAGTGGATATGCCACATCACCAAAGACTTGATTGTGTATACTCTCGGTGCTCTTCTCTTAGATAAAGCTTAGCTTGTTCTTTTCTTTTGAGTTTTGCCTTTCCCTTTCCTTTCTCTCTGTTAGGGTTTGTTGAGAATCGGTTGTTGATTAGTTCTTCGGTTGAGAAATCGTTGGAATCTCACATCTTGTATATATAGCGTACATTGTACTCTGTTAATCTCAATGAAACCATAAGCATTTCCTTTAGTCTTTGTTTTTCATTCATCTTCTCGGTTCAAATCACCTTTGAGCTTTGTGAATCCATCAATGGAATCTAGATGCCAATTTCAACACCATGTTAGCTAGAAATTACAAGATCATAGAGAAGAAGTTTCATCTCATACCTGAAATATACTAGAGAGCTTGATTGAGAAAATTTCTCAAATGGGATCATATTGATTGAAAAAGATATATTGAAATGATTACAATGTGCTAGTAGATTATTTACGAAAGCCTACAACATTTGAGTGGTGTAGACTTTATAAATAATCTAACAAGCTAATAGGTCAATGAAATTAAGTACTAATTCAAGAATTATATTTTTATATTACATCTTATTTAAATTCTATTTTATAATAATACCTTTAAATATGTCAAAATTTGATGTAGGTCAATATTTTAAATAAACAAAAAATATAAGTAAATATATGATTTAACATGAGTCTGGACCATATATAGACCATGTAGGCTAGTTTGACCTATTCCCACTGCTACTTATGCTACTTATTTAGAGTATAAATTTTCTCGACTAGTCACTAGCAAAGTAGCAATTACACTCTTTTTGAAAACTAAGAAGGATGTAATGAAAACAAAATATTTAGGCAAAGAAAACTTGGTTTGAGTTGCTTGCACTACTAAAGTTAACGTAGCAGTCACTGGTTGGTGTCCATATTCAAGAGCTAGCCAACCCATATCATGTTGACCGTTACCTACTACACATCTTTATTACGTTACTGATTTTTTACTATGGATAGTTATCTTTTGTCCAATGTAGCAGCTACTACCATTTGCACCAGCTTCTTACCTACCCTTCGGTTATAACCTTATTCTTGCTAGATAAACGAAACCAGTACGGCTTATGTTTTTTTTATAAGCAATGTAGGGGAGGGGGAAATGTTAGTTTTCGGAGTTTGAACTCGGGACCTCTTTCTTGCACACTTTTGGTGCACTCCTTCAGTATTTTTTAGTTCGCCAACTTATGTGTTAACAATGAGTTTGGCTGTACTTGTCGTATCAAGTTTGGAGAGAGCGAGTGTCACTCTCTCTTAATACAACAACTTGTGATGGTACAAACTACCTGACAATAGGCATAATGTTAGGTTTTTATGTTTTTATTGTGTATTGTTGCTTCAAAAAAAAATGTTTTTATTGTGTATTTGTGTATTTTTATTGGTGGTATGAATGGAGCGCTTGATTTGAGTCTAGGATTAGGATTCCTGAAAATTTATGACTTAGGAATGAGTATTTTCAAGTTTATTCTGAAGTTTTAAAAAATTATTCCCAAGTATAAAGATTATTTAGAAGTGAGATTATTCTTTTGGAGTAATTCTACTTAACTTGAAACAAACACACCCTACGAGATTTGAGTCACATTTGTTCGTAAAACTTTAAGGTGATATTTGTGGATATAATCACTTATATACTTTTTATTTTATTTGTTAATGGGAAATGTGAGACTTCTCACACTTGAGATAACTAACATCTCCCCCTCAAGTGTGAATCCCAAGATATATATGTGCACCTCATTGTGAGTTATCGATTATTATTAGACCATAGACACCGACGGAGTATGATATCACTTGTTGGGTTTTTATATTTATATTTATTTATTTATTATTTAATTGGTATGTTTCAATTAATTTCTTAATTAAAAAACAATTGAATTGATTATAATTAGTATGCATAGTTGGTGTAGACTTTTTATACTATCAAACATTAAAGTTTTTTTTTTTTGACAAAAAAACATTAAGAGTTTTAATATGTGTGACTCTCCAAATGATATATATATATATATATATATATATATATATATATATATATATATATATATATATATATATATATATCATGGTTTTTTTATAATAAGTCAATTTTTGATTGATTGCTAGTGTAAAACATTTTACACCGCAAGTACCTACTAATTTTAAATAGAGTTTAATTGTTATACATTGTTGGCGTAAAACAAACAACTTTTTTTAATTATTTGAAAAAGTGATGTATCTAGAATTACATATGGTCCAGATACATCACTTTTTTAATGAATCTAAAAAGTTGTTAGTTGCTTATTTATGAGTCTGAGGGAGTACTCTCTCCGGTCCCTGATATAAGAAAAAAAATACAAAAATCACCAAAACTAAGGAGCTAACTAAGTTTTTGTCTTTTTTAAGTAGACTCTCAAAAATACCCTTTATTCAACTTTAACTTACGTCAAGTTAACATTAACGCATTAGTCTTACTTACTCTTGAAAGCTTAATGCACTAGTTCCAAAAAAAATTATTTAAAGAAATTAATAAGGACAAAATTTGTATACAAGCAATATCTACACACTAAAACTTGAAATGTTTTCTCATATTTGAGACCAAAATTTTCTCCAAAAATCCTCTTATAATAAGAACCGGAGGGAGTAATTGTTATGCACAGTCAGCACAAATTTGTAATTTGTAATTGTAAGTTGACTCGCTTGTTTCTAATAACTTGTTAATTTGTAATTGATCGATGGTGTAAAACACTTTTACGTCGAGGATGAATATAAATTAAATCCAACAAAATAAATAAAATAGAGAAGCATAGGTGATTGAGTGATGTGTCGGTGTGGGGGTTGGAGGGAGTAGTTGAACTTCAATCCAATGGCTAACTATAAATACTTACAAGATCATTCCATTTTCTTCGCGCCTTTCTCTCTTCTTCACCTATCCAATAGAGAGAGAGAAGAAAGAACTGGTCTTTGTTTTTGTAACCAACCACTAAAAAAACGGTTAGGACCTTCTCTTCCTCTTCTTACTCTCCTTCATTCATTCCCTTCCTCTCTCTTCTTAAATATACATATATTAATCATCACTGTTATTATTCCCTCTATTCTCTCCCAATTCCTCTTCTTCTTTTTGATCACAACTATCATCATCATTATTATTACCGGTAAAACTGAACGCTTTCTTGCAGATCTATTGTTTGTTCTAATGTTTAGGTCATAATTATTATCATATTGCTTCTAAACAATGTTACTTACTATTATTTAAAGATGAATTTTGTATTTGCATGTTTATTTATTATTATTTTTGAAGCATTTCTGACAAGTCGTTTGATCCGGAATTTTTGCAACAAATTGGAACCGTTGGATGAAGTAAAACAGCTTAGATTCTTAACTGCAGTGAATTGGAATCACAATTGAAATCAGTATTTGAATGTGCACTTCAACTTTCATCCTATGATGATTCCAATTCACTGATTGTAGTATTGTGTGAATTTCATAGTAATTAGTAGTGACTGATTGATAGACATTTTCTTGGTGATCTGTTGTGGCAGAAAATGGCATCTCATATTGTTGGATACCCTCGAATGGGCCCCAAAAGAGAGCTCAAATTTGCATTGGAATCATTCTGGGATAAGAAGAGCAGTGCTGAGGATTTACAAAAGGTAGCTGCTGATTTAAGGGCATCAATCTGGAATCAGATGGCTAGTGCCGGGATCAAGTACATCCCCAGCAACACCTTCTCATACTATGATCAGATGCTCGACACAACCGCCATGGTAGGAGCCGTTCCCTCAAGATACGGATGGACCGGTGGGGAGATTGGATTCGATACCTACTTCTCCATGGCTAGAGGTAATGCCTCTGTGCCTGCAATGGAGATGACCAAGTGGTTTGACACCAACTAGTAAGTAATGATGGCATGTTTTTGTTTTTATGGTTGTTAAATTCTATGTAGCATTGACACTTTCGGTTGGAGACGTGTCCGGTGTCCGACACTGACACCGATACCAATACCGACACTTCAATTACTTGTATTGGTACCAATACCAATACCGATACCAAGAATAAAGTGTCGGGTGTCTGTGTCTGTGTCTGTGTCGGTGCTTCATAAATTTGTTAACTTTATTCTTGAAATGGTCTTAGTTGCTGAACTGATGTGTATGTGCATTGATCCAGCCACTTCATTGTTCCTGAATTGGGATCTGATATGAATTTCACTTATGCTTCCCACAAGGCAGTGAATGAGTACAAGGAGGCCAAAGGGGTATGCATTTAAAGCCATTTTCATTAGCTGCTTATTACTTGGAAACCTTAGGAACATTTACTTCCCTTTTCATTGTTTTTTGCTTTCCTTTCCACTCATTTCTACTTCAACTAAGAAACATCCTACAAAACAAATTCAAAGTTTCCAGAAATTTTGTAATTGTAAATAACAAAAAAGCTGTTTTCATTGTTTCGAGAAATGCATTCTCTCTAGCTACTCTTCCAGTATGATGCTTTCGTGTGTTTATTGATCTCTACATTGTTCTTGAATATTTAATTTTTCTTCCAGCTTGGAGTAGATACAGTTCCAACCCTCATTGGCCCTGTAACATACTTGTTGCTCTCCAAGCCTGCAAAGGGAGAATCCTTTGATCTTCTTTCTCTTCTCCCAAAAGTCCTTGCTGTCTACAAGTAAGAATCTAAATTGTGGATCACCATTAATATTTTCCGTTTTATGATTATATCTGTATTACTTCAACCTTAAGATGTTGGTCTAGTGGAGCATGACATGATTTGTATCTGGGAGGTCCCGAGTTCAAATCTCCTCTAGTTTCATTGGGGTGAGGTGAATGTAATTCCCTTTGTAAGTGCTCAAAGAGCCGAAGGTTTCCCGTGCCTTGAACTGGTGCACCATCCCATCACCCTAAAAATTTTGTATCCAAAAAGACTTCTCTAACTTGCTTATAATTATTAACTCAGGGACGTTGTGGAAGATCTTAAGGCAGCTGGTGCATCTTGGATTCAATTTGATGAGCCTACACTTGTCTTAGACCTTGAACCTGACAAGTTGCAAGCATTCACAGCAGCATACTCAGAACTTGCTTCTACTTTATCTGGTTTAAATGTTCTTATTGAGACCTACTTTGCTGACGTTCCTGCTGAGGCATACAAGATACTCACAGGTTTGGATGGTGTCACGGCATTCGGATTTGATTTAATCCGTGGAACTAAGACTCTTGATTTAATCAAGGGTGGATTTCCTAGTGGAAAGTACTTGTTTGCTGGTGTGGTAGATGGAAGGAACATTTGGGCTAATGATCTTGCTGCTTCTCTCACAACATTAAATGGTCTTGAGAGTATTGTGGGCAAAGGTAATTTGTCAAACCTGAATTTCATAAAATTTGGCAGACTTTTTTATTGTTAATATATTTGCTTGATAATGATATTTTATTCACTTAACTTATGCAGATAAACTTGTTGTGTCAACCTCTTGTTCACTTCTTCACACTGCTGTTGATCTTGTTAATGAGACTAAGTTGGATAGTGAGATAAAATCATGGCTAGCTTTTGCTGCCCAAAAAATTGTTGAAGTAAATGCATTGGCCAAGGCATTGTCTGGTGAAAAGGATGAGGTAATTAACCCTCCTTTCCATTATCTCATATAAGACAAAACAAGTTATTAAGTAAATAGATAACATTTGTTACTTGATAACTTGTTAAGTAAATATATTCATTGTAGTGTTTTATCCCTGTTTGTCTCACTACATCATTCACTGAATCATTGTTTTTATGGTTTCATTTTCAGGCATTCTTCTCATCTAATGCTTCAGCTCAGGCTTCAAGAAAGTCCTCTCCAAGAGTGAATAATGAGGGTGTTCAGAAGGCTGTGAGTGTTCAATACTCATTTCTGTTGATCAAAATTGTGAATTTTATTCTCCTCTTACTCATGACATTTTTTCTTTCTCCAACAGGCTGCTGCATTGAAGGGTTCTGACCATCGTCGTGCCACAAATGTCACCGCCAGACTGGATGCTCAACAAAAGAAGCTCAACCTTCCCATCCTGCCAACTACTACCATTGATCCTTCCTCAGACTGTCGAATTGAGGAGAGTTCGACGTGAATACAAGGCTGGCAAGTAAGATATGCGCCGGAAGCTGATAACTTGGGCTTGTTTTCTTGACCACTTTCCTTCTTTTGTTGACTCTAATCTTGTATTTTTACAGGATCTCAGAGGATGACTATGTTACTACAATGAAAGAGGAAATTCGTAAAGTTGTTGAACTCCAAGAACAACTTGATATTGATGTCTTGGTACACGGGGAGCCTGAGGTCAGTTCTCATCTTCATTGTGATATTTATGGATAAGTCTTATATGATAAGCGCTTATAACAGAAGCGTTTAATTAAGTTGTATCTTAGGGCCTAATTGGTGTTGCCTTTCATTGCAGAGAAATGATATGGTTGAGTACTTTGGTGAGCAATTGTCAGGCTTTGCCTTCAGTGCTAACGGGTGGGTGCAATCTTATGGATCTCGCTGTGTGAAGCCACCAATCATCTACGGTGATGTGAGCCGACCAAAACCAATGACTGTCTTCTGGTCATCTATGGCTCAAAGCATGACCAAACGCCCCATGAAGGGAATGCTTACTGGCCCTGTCACCATTCTCAACTGGTCCTTTGTCCGTAATGACCAGCCTAGGTATAAACTCAACATCCACTATATTGCAGTGTCGGGTCATTGTTCAGCCAGTTGAATCGTTTGGTTGGTTCAGTTTTTAAAACACTACTCGAAAGTCATACATACCATGATTTATTATTGGTTGATGGTGTAAACAATGTAAAAAATCTTTATACACTCGGTTTGGTGTATACCAATTAAACTCTATTTCTAATATGGTGTTAAACCGTATTACAGATCTGAGACATGCTATCAGATTGCTTTGGCTATCAAGGAGGAAGTAGAAGACCTTGAAAAGGCTGGTATTACTGTTATCCAAATTGATGAAGCTGCTTTGAGAGAAGGTTTACCATTGAGGAAGTATGAGCAATCTCACTACTTGCACTGGGCTGTCCATTCCTTCAGAATCACCAGTGTTGGTGTGCAAGATACTACTCAGGTATTTCTTTATTACAAAGCATTATTACAATGTCACATCTAAGGTGGATTTTGCATCAGAAAGTTTTAACGAGACTACGTATTCCTTTCTTTTGACAGATCCACACCCACATGTGCTACTCTCACTTCAATGATATTATCCACTCAATCATTGATATGGATGCTGATGTGATCACAATTGAGAACTCTCGTTCTGATGAGAAGCTCTTATCCGTCTTCCGCGAAGGAGTTAAGTATGGAGCTGGAATTGGCCCTGGAGTTTATGACATTCACTCTCCTAGGATACCACCAACTGAAGAAATTGCTGATAGAATCAACAAAATGCTTGCAGTGCTTGAAACTAACATTTTGTGGGTTAACCCAGATTGTGGACTTAAGACTCGTAAGTACACTGAAGTTAATCCAGCTCTTACCAACATGGTTGCTGCTACAAAACTCATCCGTAACCAACTTGCTAGTGGCAAGTAAATGGTAGTAAGAAAGTAGAATCTCAGTAATCAATGATGGTTCTGATGATTTACAGAGAAACGGATTTTTTTTCTTTTTTATAATATTTTGGTTGTTGCAATAACAGTGTTTTGAATATTTAGGTGTTTAGTGTTATGATCTTGTGAGTTGTGAGAAATTTATTTCTCCACACAGGAATGCTGTTATTTTCTTTGTTTTTCAAAAAATTGTGTATTTTTGTGGCATTGCCACAATATTATCTAATGCTACTATTGGTTTTGTCTATAAGGTTTTGTATAAGGTCATATCATATCTTAGAAAGTAATATAATTAAATGACAAATGAGAAAAAGTTAAGAAAGCTTAGAATTTCTAAAACGTACATTTGAAATAGTAGTATCGACTAGAATGAAATGAAACAAAATGAATTGGTATTATGTCTCAAAAAAAATATGACCAATTCTTTTTCGTGGGCTCATATGGCTAGTATTTGTGCTTCCTGAAAATTAAAGTGAAATTTGTACATTATTAACAGTTAATCTAATTGTCATTGAATTTTTACTTGTGGAAAATAATATGGAAATTTATTTCCTTTTTGTTTCATATATTGATATTGATCTAACCTGGTTTTGTTTGACAAAGATCTAAGCTGGTTTTACTTTTTAGTTATATATAATTCGCGATATAGAACGCAATAAGCAGACATTTTTTTTATATATAATATGTAAATATTAATCAGACAAGAAGAAAATCAAGAAAGATATATATCACTAATCATAAACCAAAGCAGTGCGGTTTTACATTAAACAGGAAAACATGAAAAAGCATAAACAAGATAAGCTCTCTCTCTCTCAATTGTATTATTTTGAGTGCATCATAAGAAACAAGAGCTCTGAGTGGCTCCGCACCATAAGGTATTGTAGGACCGCTGCAGGCAGAAAATAAAAGAAACTGCATCTGCAAATGTTAGTCCAAAATATCTTCAAATTCAAAAGGAACTGTAATAAATAATAGAGTAAAATGCAGGTTGACCCTACAGTGATGATCTTCAATAGATTATTTCAAAATTTACATTTTTATTCTTATTATTGTTTTTGTTTTTGATAAATATTGTTGTTGTTGTTAGTTGTAATATAAATATATATTTCATTATTTTTTTGTCTGAAATATATTTTTCATTATTAACAATAATATATTATATTCTTTTACTTATTATTATATCCTTTTTCATATTTAATTGTTAATAATCAATACATAACAAAAATAGAACATATATTTTTTTTTGTCAAAAAAAAACTTATTTTTTTGGGACACGAAAAAAACTATAGTTTTTTTTAGAAGAAAAAAATTTCTTGACCTTAAATATACATTCTTAATTAAAAATTTTCAATATGGGCAGTTATAAATTTTTGGTATAATGAGTTTTTTAACAAAAGTAACCACTATTTGTCAACAAAACAAAAGTCACTTTAAAACAGAAATAAAAAATTAAAGGAACTCTTTAGTATAAATTTTAAACGGAAATAATTGAAACTTTTAATACACAAAAGATTGAAACTGAAATCTTTTTTTTTGGTGGAAGAAACTGAAACCTAAAAATAAATACAAAGAACTAAAAAATTATTTCCGTTTCAAACCCACACAATGGGCGTGGTGATAAGGATTCAAACCCACATCTAACACCTCAAACACACCTTTTTACCATCTCAACTGTACTTAACAAAGCATGTTCCCTTATTTCTAAGGGTTTTATGAACAAAAAAATTGAGTAAAAAAAAAGGGTTTTATGAAAAATAATTAATATTATATTTTCATATTAATTATAACAAAAAATAATTCTGGTCTGTACTAAAGTAGATCTCAAATATTGTTAAGAAAAGAGTAGATCTCAAAACTCAAAGAACCAAAGTTATTATTTCCTATAATTATACAAGTGATCATAAAAAAAAACTATTAATAAAAAATTGGCAGGATGATGATGAATCATATGATAATAAACATGAATCTAAACAAAATTAGGTTTAAGAAAAAAACACCAAAGAAAACAAGACATAATTACCTTAATTAACATAGAAAGAGAGAGAGAGAATCAATAGAACCAAGATCTAACTAATCACTGTCACTGCTGCTACTATCATGATCATGTCCATGTTCATGCTTCTTCTTCTTATCTTTCTTATCCTTCTTCCCTTTCTTATCCTTATGTTTCTTTTCACCCTTGTTATCATGATCATGATCACCTCCACCATGGATCTTATCCTTAAGCTTATCAACTACACCTTCTTTGTGTTCCCCATGGTGTTCTCCTTTGTGTTTGTCATCATGGTGTTTTTCTCCTTTGTGTTCATGGCTTTCACCTTTGTGTTCTCCTTTCTTGTCTCCTCCAATGTGAAGTGCCTCTCCAATCTTGTTGATGATTCCTGACATTTTTGTGACTTTCTTTGACAATGTTTGGTTTCTTGTTTTTTTCTTGTGATGTGAATCTGAATGAATTGCACAAGTGTGTGAACCAATGAAATTTTAATTTATAGACTTAAATTATAATGGGGATAATTTTAAAAGACTATCTTATCATCATTTTTGGCTGATATTACGGATATGACCATGTGCGCGTGTTGTGTCCGTGTATACGTGTGTACGCGGAATTATTAATTTCACATTTATTACAAATATACGTTCTTAGTGTGCCCAAAAAAAAGGTGTTTTTTTCTCACCCCCTCCTTCTCTATCTCACCTCATATTTCAAAAAAACCCAATACTATCCCTGCCTTTTAAAAAAAAAATTTAAAATTTTCGGAATTACCTCAAAATAAGGTAATTCTGGTTCAAAAAAAATTAAAATTTCTAATTACTCTAAAAAAAGAATTCTGTTCATAAAAATTAAAAATTTCGGAATTACCTCTAAAAAAGGTAATTCCGAAATTTTTAATTATTATTTTTTTTTTAAAAGTTTGTATATTAAATTAATATTTAAACGCGTTTTATTTTGGAAATATGATACGAACGATTTACGAGTCAAAATATATAAAATGACCAACATAAAATAGGAGTACAAATACAACTATGGGTCCAAAATGTCTAAAAATGATGAAAATAAGCACGTGAAGTAGGTGAACGGCGAGCGACATCTAGCGCATCCCGCCAATCCAGGATGCTTGCATGAGTCGCGTATATATACGATTTGTTTTAATTTTTATTACTAAAAGGCTACTAAAAATAGTCAAAACTACTCTAAAAAAATATAAAACACCACTAAAAATCTAACAAAACCAAAATAAGGCTATACAAATTTTTTTAGATTTTTGGAGACTATGAAAAATTAAAAAAATCGTAAAAATAATGTAAACGATGGAATTTGGGATTTTGAGGCCAGTAGTTTCCGTAAGAAGTCCCTTCTAGGGAGTCTTGATTCTTGATTTTTTTCGCTTCTAATGGTTGTGGTTTCATTACGATCGAGTATGTTGTCCAAAAACCGATTTTTTAGCCTAAATTTATTCGTTCAAATAAAAATATTAATAATTCCAAAAAAATTAATAATTGAAAAAATAATATTAATTTTGATTACATTCGAAATAGGTAATTAGGTTCATTAATGTGAACCTAATTACCTCATTCTGAGTAATTCAAAATCTTTTCTAATTACGTTTTTAGAGGTAATTCCGAAATTTTTAATTTTTTTTGAACCGGAATTACCTTTTTTAGAGGTAATTCCAAAATTTTTAATTTTTTTTTTTAAAAAAATCAAGGGTAAAAACGGAAAGAAATGGATTTATGGGGTGAGATAGGGAAGGAGGGGGGTGCGAAAAAAAACACCCCCAAAAAAATTATATACGTTCTTAATGTATTCACAATTGGTCGGTGTAATTTACTAAGCAGTGGCATATGGACAAAAAATTTCAGACAAATATAACCAAAAATAAATTTGCAACACTAATTAACCAAATTTTTTAGGTTATTAATCAAGTAACCAATTAACTAAGTTTTTAGTTAATGGTTTAAAAAACTCTGAAAAGGCAGGTTGGTTAATAGCCTAAAAAACTTAGTTAATTTTTGTTGTGAATTGGTTTTTGCCTATATTTGTTTGAAACTTTTTGTCCATATAACATTACTCTTATTTACCTCAGGAGATAAGGGTCTGATGCTTTCGGGTGGAATTCTCTATAGAGGACAAACTCAATATTGATTGATGTGAAAATTAATTTTAAATACGAGTGAAAATTAGTCTTTCATTTAAAACAATGAGATATTCTGTGGATAATTAGCATTAATGATCGGAAAAAAAATAATTGATTGGCTTGGCTGAATTGGGTTTTGTAAGGTTTAGTCTAGTTTGACCTTTTTAAAGGTTTAAAAATAGGCTTAAATATCATTTACCCCCTGCAAATATCACCATAATCCATTTACCCCCCTGTAAAAATAAAAGTTTTAAAATGCCCCTTACAAATATAAACCATTTACGGTTACCCCCCTGCTGTTAGATTATGTTGACAACATTAAGTGTGTAATAGGTATAATCTGTTCATTTGCTACTCATAAAAAATATAAATCGTTTACATTTACTACTTCTGTAGGGGTAACTAGAAACACTTATTATTTGCAAGGGGCTTTTTAAATTTTTTGTTTTTACAGGGGGTAAAATGATTATGCTGATATTTGCAGAGGGGTAAATGATATTTAAGCCTTAAAAATATATTTGAAAACTTATTTCACTATTCCTTTATTAAATTTGACACTGCTTAAGTGATGAGTTATGTAAGCTTTTTTTAAAAAGACTAACAAGCAAATATTTTCAACGAGATTAAGTTCTATTTTAAATATGTTTAAATTCAACAGTACAAAAAAAGATTTAAATATGACAAAAAATTAGTATGTTTGAATGTTTAAAATACAGAAAATATTAGAATATTTATGATATAATATAAAATACACTATTTGATATAATAATATTAAGAATAATAATAATTTGATACATTTGGTAAAAAAAATAATTTGATACAATTTTTTTTTGACCAAACAAATTCTTTTTTATATTTGCTTAAATAAATCTATGTGATAATATTAAAACTTTTTTAGTGGCTTGTGATTTGATCTTTTTAGTGAACTAAACTTCTAAAAAAGTATTGGCATTGTCTATTTAGAAAAAATCTGATCCGACTTGAGAATGAAGTAGACTGGACTTTAGACTAGGGGTGGACACCGGTCGGATCTGGTCGGTTTCGGTCCAAAAATAGCTCATCCGAAGAAAACCACGGATGAGAAGCTAAGGCCCATCTCCGACTGTTACAGTTGGCGGATATGGCGGTTGGCGGTTTGGCGGGTGGCGGGTTAGCATGGGCGGTTTGCGCAGTGGTGATGGTGAAAACAAGGTTGGTTGTTTCCTTCAGATGCAGCTTCACAGAAGAACCTCTACGAGCTTGTTAATGGAGTTTTGCTCGGAGGTCGACGAAAGAAGCTTGAAAAGTTTTTTTTATCCTTTCTCTCTCATCTTGAGTACAGCACACGTTTTTATTTATATCATCATAAAATAAAAATAACTAATCTATTACCAGGGGAAATGCTTGTTATGAAGCATAGGTATGTTACTCTACTTGCTGCAAATGCATAAAGTAATTAACAAAAGCCTTTTCAGCTATTACCTTTTGGATTTTTACATGTACTACAATCATTTCAATGCATAGCACACAGAAAGGCACACGTGATTTGCATAAAAAGTTTAATATTTCGGTCGGTTCTGGACACCGATGGATTTGATAGCTGATACTGAATCCGACCACCTTAATCCGTTTATGATTGATTGTTATCATTTTTTACCCGTAGAACCGAATCAATCCAACCGAACATGTTTGTTTTTTCCCGATTTTGCGGGTTTCGAGTGGGTTCACGGATCCTGTCCACCCCTACTTTAGACCCCCTTCGGTCGGCCTAACGTATTCCTCTTCTAATTCTCAATATAAAAACTTTTGGATTCATAATTAATTGATTATAAAAAAGTTAATAATTAATTAGAGACTAACACGTACTAGTTTTTATATTCTATTCTAATCTTGAAAGTCACACTAAAAGTCTTTACATATCTAATCAAACACAAAAAATATTAGTTTCCTTTGAAGCATTCTCAGAAAAACGTTAAACACTACCCAAAAAATGTTAAATGTTAGTGCTTACCAAACGCATGTACTCTTCACCCAGTTTTATCCGCTATCCTCTAGCGGATGGGACGCACCAAACAGAGCCTTAACTTATATTATAGCCCATAAGTTATAGAATATAAACAAAAATTGGTCAAATAAAGTTGATTTATCTTTAGACTAGAGAGATATCAACTTTCGTTGACTAATTTTTGTTTATATTCTATAACGAATGGAGTAGTTTTATCCTTTAACTTTGTTTTAGATTTCAATTTAAATTTGTTCTCTTACCATTTATTCCAAAGTGTGGTCTCATCTATTAAGTTTATACCAAGGTGCTTTCACTACAAAAAAAACTGGGATTAGCGAGAGACATTTCGGTGGTTAATAGGCCCATTTTCGTCGCTAACTGCCATTAGCGAGGGACCAGTTCGGTCGCTAAAATGCTCCTCGCTAATCCCATTAGCGAGAGAAATGGAGGTCCGCCGCTAATTACCTAGGGACACTTCCGTCGCTAATTCTCTCGCTAAGTCTGATATACACGCTTCCCAAACCTGAATGACTGATCTCATATATTACAAAAATTATAATAATATGTTCCCTTTTATTCCATAATGGTCCTTTTTAAAATAAAATAAAAATTGGTATATTTTGTTAACATAAAGGATCATAGGAACAAAAGTTAGACGAAAGATATAAGTGAGAACACATTGGAATTCACATAAAAGATCAATGCGGAACAAAGATTACAATATTAGGAATCAAACTGCAAACTTTTTTTTTTTGTGTGTGTTACATAGTAACAAAACGAAAGAAAAGAAAAAAAATAAGCAGAAAGAAAACTAGCTAATTTTATCCCTCAAAAGCCTGAGAGACAGTGGCGGATTCAGAAAATTTCTTCAGCGGGGACAAGAAAATAATTTATTTATAATATTTCATAAAAGAAAAATATTGTTTCAAAAAAAATATTAAAAGTTTTCAGCAAATACACAATCACATATGTAACAATAAAACTCTAAAAGAGGCATCTAAGTTTCTACTAATTACACTTGCCATCTATGCATTTTTAAATTCTAAGAGTCTTCTATGATATTGTCATTGTTAACATTATTAATAATAATAATACCTCCCTCGGTATATGTAACAAAAAAATTATTCAACTATTGATCACTTATGATTGCGTAGCAGTTCTTCACAAAACTCATTATAGGAGAAACATCTTTCATCCATTGTATGCTAGAGACAAGCCTATTTTTTTACTTTTTTTATGGAAAAATGTTAGTTGTTAATTGTTAAAGTCATGAGGGAAATGCTAGTTGAATTTTGGACATTCTTCTTATACTCATTTGGTATTCTTTAACTCGCCAATTAAGCCACACCTACTTGGAATGTCTATTTTTTACTTGCAATTGGGTACTAATTAAATGAGTTGAATTTGTGTGTTTAAGTAATTAAATTTAATGGGGACACTGACAGTTTTTAAATGGGGTCAAATAATAATTTAGTATGATTTGTACAAGAAATTACTTTTGTTGGTAGGGGCAGATGCCTCCAAAGTGTTGAGTGTGTATCCGCCCTTGTGGGCGGGGAGATAGTCTCAATTTTGTATCACACATTGAGTGAACTTCTTTATACTACTAAAAAAAGGGAAATTAGAGATAACTAAAATCCCTCGCTAAACAATAAAAATATGTCGCAATTTATTTAGCGATGAAATTTGCGACGACCTAAGATTTGTCACCAATTTTGGCGTCACTAAATATTTAGCGAGAGATTTTGAAAATCCATCGCTAAACGAGAAGAATATATCTGTCGCTAGTAGAGAGGGAAAAATTTGTCGCTATTTGAGAGAGAATTGTCCCATCGCTAAAATAGAGGGAATTTTTCCATCACTAATAGCAAGGGAACAATCTGTCACTAGCCACGAGAAACCTTTTTTTGACACCTCTTTAGTGAGGGATTTTTAGTGAAGGAGTTTTTATCAATTTAATAAAGCATTAATCTATATTTAATAAGAAATGCACTTTAATCTCAAATTAGTGATGCCTTAAAACATAGGCTATAAAATTTTTAAAAAAGACAAACATATTTTATATTACTAATTAATAAATCTTAGAAACATAGTCCATACAAACCAAAAGTAATGTTAATTCATCAATAAAAACATACATGAACCTTTTACAATCCAAAAGACATGAACCTTTTACAATCCAAGACACATCAATGTTTCAAAAAAAAAACAAAAAAACACATCAACCAAAAGGCGAAGGAAGAAGTCCTTGCGGCTTCGGTCAAAGTGAAGGCCGAAATCCACAGTGATTTCGGCACCAAGATTTCTCTGATGTCAGAGATCAATGCCCCATCAGGGAACCCGACGGAAGCCCACAGCGGCTTCAGAGCAAAGACTACATGGTAACTCGCTCACTATCAACTATTTACTACGGTAGTATTCGAATTGTTACGGCTACGGCCAGCTCTTTTGTTAACCTCACCACACGAGTATCACACGATCTGACGTTAGTGTAGAAAACAAAGAGGAAAATAACAATTATTGAATAAAAGAAGCAAATTTACATTTCATACAATTTGAAAAGTCTTTACATTAAAGTTGGCAAAAACAAAAGAAAAATTACAAGAGTTTAATCACTGCTAACGGACCGAGATTCCCCCGAAGAATCAGACTTCGGCATTGTCTTCTTCTTCTGATACATATGAAGCCTCGAAGATCACCTCGACAGCTTCCAGAGGAACTTCGGCCTGTGACTTCACGATTTTCCCTTCATTTGCCTCATAGTCGGGGTCCAAGTACTTCAAGGGAAGGTCAGGGTGCACCACAGCGGTCAAGTTCTTGGAGTGCTCAAATCCAAGTTGGGCGGAATCCGCCACTTGGGCAGCTAAAGCGGTCTTCTCGGCCCCAACTTTCTCTAACTCTGCTTGGCCAGCATCGATTTGCAACCGAACCCATGATGCCTCTGCCCTCACAGTTGCAAGCTCTTCCTCCAAGGCGTCATGTCGGTCGGCATCCCCCTGGTTAGCTATCAGCTAGGCCTCTAGTGTAACACCCCAATTTAAGAAAATCGATAAAATATAAAAATAAGTGGTACTTATAAAAGATGATAAGTAGACTTGAATATAACTACTAATTAATAGATAATATATGTAAATATCTACAAGTAGGAATGTCTTTTGACTAAAAAGTAGGGAAAAATAAACAAAGTGTGAGAGAGAATTGCCGTAGAAACAGAAACTCACCTTTGGAAATAATAAAACATTTATAAGTAATTGGATGAGATGGTAAAAGTCTTTTTCAGTCTAACTAAGATTCTAAGTTGAGTCCAACTGGAAGAATACGGAAACATTAAAACTCTTAAGGAAGAATTTTATTTGGCTCAGAAAATTAGTCTCTATAATTAAGCGCAGATGATACCAACTCACTAGATAATAAAAGAAACAAACCATGTACACCGACTTACATACAGTACTTGGAGAAGAAAAAAAAATCTCTTGGTAGAAAGATAACCCCACCACCAGAAGATGTCAAGTGTCCCTCTAGACTTTTTCTTTAAGTAGTATAAATAGACTCCTCACTCAACAATACAATCAAACAAAAATACTGAGTCCCCACCACCATCTGAATTAATCTCCCACGGTCTCTTTCATTCCTTTCCATACACTTTCCTTTTCCCCACCAATCATAACTTCACCTTCATTCTCCTTCTTTAACTTCTCCTTCAATCACAATCCACTTCTATACCCCACCACCCTCACTCTACTAAACCATACACACAGAACTCCTTCTTGGTCTCGCTACGTAAACGGAGAAAAACTAAGGTAGGGGGGATGAGAAGCTTCAACAAAAGTAGTAGAGTAGTTACTAAATTATTGAGTCAAGGGTGACCCTAGCCCTTTTTATAACTGAACTTTTAATTTATATAATTAAGATATTGGTACTAATTTTGCCTCTATGACTATTATCCTAACAGTTATTCATGTTACTAACTGCTATTTGGACTACTAACTATGACTCACTAACAGTGACTGGAACTAACAAATGAACTACTAAGTGAAACTTAAATTACCATTCGGATTACTAACCTTGACCTGACTACTAACTATTTATTTATTTATTTATTTATTTATTTATTTATTTCATCTTATATTATAATCCTACCATTTCGTCTCAATTGAGTTTTAACATCATTAATTTGAATACTTTTATTATTTTAATTGTTGCAAATTGTAAAGATCACTGTTAATATTTTGTTTTCTAACAGACTCATCATTCTTATTTTTATTATCAATAGTAATTCAATTATCATCCTAAGTATTATTTATTCATAAATCCTTGTCAAAATTTTACTTAATACACAGATATCAAAAATTGGAATTGCTCCTATCGTCAAATTGTTAACGTTTTCACTTTATTATCTTAACTACTGGAATGAAATTTTTATACTAAACTTTTATTCTACATGAATTGGTAATTACTACTTGTCTAAGGATTTATCCAATAGTAATAATTTTATAAAATCTTAAGTATTATAATTTTCTGGTGAAAGGTTTATTAGAATTTTTACATTTTCTATCTAATACACAGTGAGATTAATCTATCGGACCCTTAAGAAAATACTTGGGTTGTTTCTAATCCTTATAAACTCTACCGAAATTATAAAAGAATCTGTTGAAAAAGATGAATGAAACCAAATAATTAATAACGATAATTAAAAAGCTTAAAAATGTTTTTGGAGTTGAGCTACGCTTTGGTTGTCTGTTGTATGGGTGCGTAATAAAGACCGGTTAGCTTAGGAGTATATGCTGTGTTGGACGAGTTTGGATGACTGTATTAGTTAAAAGAAACTGTTGTAATTATATAGTTGTGATCAGAATCGATCGAGTAGTGTGATAATAATGTATGATAACGATGTATGTTTTTAGTAATACTAGATGTTTTTCTATATATATAGATATATGTATATGGTCATAGGAAATCCAAGGAAAATAATAGTAATAGATAAAATAAGTCAATCAAAATAAACAAATAACTAAAAATACATTATGGATCGAAATATCCGAGAGCGTCACATTTAGTGGTATCAGAGCGGGCCGAGCCTTATAAGGCCACAGTGTGGACTAATTACGTTTGGCTGCAACTTAAATTAATATAATTATTTTGGATGAAGAAATATTGAGGGAACCATGAAGAGTAATTAAGGATTAAGAATCGAATTTTGAAATTCTAACTTCTGAATTTCTGTAGGAAGCCATGGCCAGAGAAAGTAACGGAGAAATGACTGATGTGATCCAAGCAATCCGGAACATGGCCGAAGCAATACTACAACAGACTCAACGAAACCATGGACGAAGTGAAGGAACACCTGAATCTCAAGGCCTGACAGAATTCCGTTGTAATAAACCTTCCCAATTTAATGGGAATATGATCCGATATAAAGTCAATTATGGCTCCAAGAAATGGAAAAGATATTTGAAGCCATGATGTGCCCACCAGAGCGAATAGTTACTTATGCAACTTACATGCTTGTCGGAGAAGCTGAATGCTGGTGGAAAGCTACCCGTCCATTTCTGGAGGCAGAAGGTCGAGAAATCACTTGGGAACTTTTCCGCAACAAATTCCTGGAAAAATACTTTCCGCTAGATGTGAAACATGCTAGAGAAATGGAATTTCTACAGTTGAAGCAAGGAGGAATGTCTGTAGGGGAATATGCTGCAAAATTTGAAGCACTATCCAAATTTTCGATGTATTTCCAGCATCATCCAGATGAAAACCTGGAAGTGTCGAAAATTTGAAGCAGGATTGCGGTATGAAATTCAAGAGGCAATAGCTCCGTTAAATTTACGAGAGTTTCCTGTGTTAGTGAATAGGTGTAGGGTGATAGAGGATCTAAAGAAATCGAGAGAAAGGAAATTTCAAAATTTAGGAGCCTCTCGATTTAAGGGAAACGAGAAATTCAGGAAGAAACCTTACACCCGTCCTCAAGGAAATAAATATCATAATCCAAACCATGGAGGAAAAGGAGAATCTAGTCAAGCGAAACCAACATTTCTGAGGTGTTTCAAGTGTGGAGGCTCCCGCAATACCAAAGATTGTCTGAATAAGGAAATAATTTGCTTTAAATGTGGGAAACCAAGCCATTTCTCTCGAGACTGTCACCAATTCAAAGCTGAAAACCCCATCAACAAGGAGGATTTGTCAAGACCTAAGACAAAAGGAAGAGTGTACACTTTGAATGGAGTTGAAGCTTCTCCGTCTGATGATCTCATACAAGGTAAGTGTCTCATAGCAAATAAACTTTTAAATGTATTGTATGATTCGGGCGCTACTCATTCTTTTATATCAGATGAACGTGCTAAACAACTGAATTTACCCATGACACAACTCCCTTTTGATTTAATTGTCTCCACCCCTACCCATGATCCAGTAGTAACGGCCTTAGCCTGCTTAGGTTGCCCTATCACTATTGAAAATAATAACTTTTTCATAAACTTAGTTTGTTTACCTTTAACCCAAATAGATGTCATAATAGGAATGGATTGGTTAGCAGCTAACCACATTTTATTAGGCAAAACCTTAATCTTTCCCAACCCTAAGTGTTCTGGATTTCAATCTTCCAACCAAACGACCGCTTCTTTCCGAAAAGAGGCACAAGAATATATGTCACTATCTTCTCTGGAAGTAAAAGGGGAGGCAAATTTGGACGATATACCGATTGTTAGAGAATTTCCTGAGATATTTAAAGAAATCCCAGGATTGCCACCCGACCGAGAGATAGAATTCTCCACCGATCTATTGCCCGGAACTGGTCCTATTTCGATAGCCCCATATCGGATGTCACCGTCCGAATTAGCTGAACTGAAGAAACAATTGGAGGCCTTATTAGAGAAGAAATTTATCCGACCAAGTGTCTCACCTTGGGGAGCCCCTGTACTGCTGGTAAAGAAAAAGGATGGAACCATGAGATTATGTATTGACTACCGGCAGTTGAATAAAGTAACCATTTAAGAATAGATACCCTTTACCTAGAATAGATGATTTGATGGATCAACTGAAGGGAGCAACAATATTTTCAAAGATCGATCTGCAATCTGGATATCACCAAATACGAGTGAAGGCAGAAGATATACAAAAAACCGCTTTTCGAACTCGATACGGACATTATGAATATCAAGTAATGTCGTTCGGAGTCACGAATACCCCTGCAATTTTTATGGACTATATGAATAGGATATTCCGCCCATATTTGGATAAGTTTGTCGTAGTTTTTATAGATGACATTCTTATCTATTCATGAGTCCTCAAGAACATGCGAGATCATCTTGATTAGTTCTCCAAGTCCTAAAAGAAAAGCAGTTATATGCAAAGTTGTCTAAGTGTGAATTTTGGTTAGAGGAAGTCAAATTTTTAGGACACCTAATTTCTAAAGCAGGAATTAGTGTAGATCCATCCAAAGTAGAAGCCGTCCTACAATGGGATAAACCCAAGACTGTGACTGAAATCCGTAGTTTCCTAGGTTAGCTGGTTATTACCGATGATTTATTGAAGGATTTTCGAAAATTGCTCTACCTTTAACCCAACTAACTCAAAAGGGACATGCGTTTATATGGACCGATGAATGTGAAAGAAGTTTCCAGGAATTGAAACGGAGATTGACGATGTCGCCTGTTCTAGTACTCCCTGATCCTAGTAAGCGTTTCGAAGTGTATTGTGATGCATCGTTACAGGGATTGGGATGCGTTTTTATGCAAGATAGAAAAGTAGTTGCTTATGCTTCTAGGCAATTAAGACCACATGAGAGAAATTACCCGACCCATGATCTAGAATTAGCTTCAATTGTTTTCGCTTTGAAAATATGGAGACATTATTTGTATGGGTCTCAATTTGATGTTTTTAGTGATCATAAGAGTCTGAAGTACTTGTTTGACCAAAAAAGAATTAAATATGAGACAAAGGAGATGGATGGAGTTTATTAAGGACTATGGATTTGAACTCCAATATCATCCAGGAAAAGCGAATGTAGTGGCAGATGCCCTAAGTAGAAAGACTCTACACATTTCCTCGATGATGATTAGGGAACTGGAACTCATAGAAAAATTTAGAGATTTAAACTTAGCCATAGATGTGACAGGAAACCGACTTCGTTTAAACATGGTTACCATTTCTAGTAGTTTGTTGACTCATATCAAGCCTAAACAAGAGGTCGATGAGTACCTTCAAGAGGTAATGGAATTGAAGAAACAAGGAAAGATGATTGAGTTTGAAAAGGATTCCGATAGAATAATTAAATTTCAAAATCGGATCTGTATATCGAGTGATCAAGAGATCAAAAAGTTAATTTTGGAAGAAGCACATAAAAGCAAGTTGAGTATACATCCTGGAGCCACCAAGATGTATCAAGATCTCAAGAGGATGTATTGGTGGCCAAAAATGAAGAAGGAAATTGCTCATTATGTGGCTAGTTGTCTAATTTGCCAAAAAGCAAAAATCGAACACCAAAAACCCGCAGGAATGCTACAACCATTAGATATCCCGAATGGAAATGGGACAAGAGTAGCCATGGACTTCGTTTCAGATTACCAAAGACCCCCAAAGGACATGATTCAATTTGGGTAATTATCGATAGGCTAACCAAATCGGCTCATTTTCTACCTATCGGTATTAAGTATCCCTTAGAGAAGATGACCCAAATGTATACCAAAGAAATTATAAGATTGCATGGAGTACCTTCAAGTATAATTTCAGACAGAGATCCAAGGTTTACTTCGAGATTTTGGGATAGCTTACATAAGGCGCTTGCACTAAATTGAGGCTAAGTTCTCGCATATCATCCGCAGCATGCATCATCAACTGAGCGGACGATCTGATCTTTAGAAGATTTATTGAGAGCTTGTGTCTTGGAATATCCCGACAATTGGGATGAATTGTTGCCACTAATCGAATTTACTTATAACAATAGTTTTCATTCTAGTATAGGAATGACCCCTTATGAAGCTTTGTATGGACGGAGATGCAGAACTCCACTATGCTGGTATGAGACCGGAGAATCACTCATTTTAGGACCGTAAATAGTGCAACAGGACCTGAGAGAAAATAAAAATGGTCCAGGAAAAGATAAAGACGGCACAAAGTAGACAGAAAAATTATGCCGATAAAAGGAGAAGGCCCCTTGAATTCCAAGAAGGTGAACATGTATTCTTGAAAGTCACACCGGTGACTGGGGTTGGCAGAGTAATGAAATCTAGAAAACTTACACCCAGATTTATTGGACCTTATCAAATTCTCCCCCGAATCGGTCCTGTAGCCTACCAAATAGACTTACCGCCTTTCCTTTAAAATCTTCACAGGATTTTTCACGTGTCACAATTAAAGAAGTATATATCCGATCCTTCACACGTGATAGAACCCGACACAGTACAATTAAAAGAAAATTTGACATATGAGGCCCTACCTGTTAAAGTCTCAGACATGAGAATGAAACAGCTCAGAGGAAGAGAAATCCCACTAGTAAAAGTAATATGGAACGAGAATACCGGAGATGCTACTTGGGAATTAGAGGAAAAGATGATGTAACGATATCCGCATTTATTCGAAGGTGAGCAAATTTCGAGGACGAAATTTTTATAAGTGGGGGAGAATTGTAACACCCCAATTTAAGAAAATCGATAAAGTATAAAAATAAGTGGTACTTAAAGATGATAAGTAGACTTGAATATAACTACTAATTAATAGATGATATATGTAAATATCTACAAGTAGGAATGTCTTTTGACTAAAAAGTAGGGAAAAATAAACAAAGTGTGAGAGAGAATTGTCGTAGAAACAGAAACTCACCTTTGGAAATAATAAAACATTTATAAGTAATTGGATGAGATGGTAAAAGTCTTTTTCAATCTAACTAAGATTCTAAGTTGAGTCCAACTGGAAGAATACGGAAACATTAAAACTCTTAAGGAAGAATTTTATTTGGCTCAGAAAATTAGTCTCTATAATTACGCGCAGATGATACCAACTCACTAGATAATAAAAGAAAGAAACCACGTACACCGACTTACATACAGTACTTGGAGAAGAAAAAAAAAATCTTGTGGTAGAAAGATAACCCCACCACCAGAAGATGCCAAGTGTCCCTCTAGACTTTTCCTTTAAGTAGTATAAATAGACTCCTCACTCAACAATACAATGAAACAAAAATACTGAGTCCCCACCACCATCAGAATTAATCTCCCACGGTCTCTTTCATTCCTTTCCATACACTTTCCTTTTCCCCACCAATCATAACTTCACCTTCATTCTCCTTCTTTAACTTCTCCTCCAATCACAATCCACTTCTATACCCCACCACCCTCACTCTACTAAATCATACACACAGAACTCCTTCTTGGTCTCGCTACGTAAACGGAGAAAAACTAAGGTAGGGGGGTGAGAAGCTTCAACAATAGTAGTAGAGTAGTTACTAAATTATTGAGTCAAGGGTGACCCTAGCCGTTTTTATAGCTGAACTTTTAATTTATATAATTAAGATATTGGTACTAATTTTGCCTCTATGACTATTATCCTAACAGTTATTCATGTTACTAACTGCTATTTGGACTACTAACTATGACTCACTAACAGTGAATGGAACTAACAAATGAACTACTAAGTGAAACTTAAATTACCATTCTGATTACTAACCTTGACCTGATTGCTAACTGGTATTATTATTAACTGATACTGACATACTTTATTTACTTTTATGCTTCCTACAGTTATCTTCTCATTATGTTATTACCAATAACAGTTACTGGAAATAATTATAATGATGAGACGAAGTGATGTTGAGCTGATTATCTTTGCTTTATTTCTTTAATTCTATATGTCACTATTATCCTTCTATTTTAAATCATTATTTGTTTCATTCTCACTCTTTCACTATGTTACTAACACTTTATTTATTTATTTATTTATTTATTTCATCTTATATTATAATCCTACCATTTCGTCTCAATTGAGTTTTAACATCATTTGAATACTTTTATTATTTTAATTGTTGCAAATTGTAAAGATCACTGTTAATATTTTGTTTTCTAACAGACTCATCATTCTTATTTTTATTATCAATAGTAATTCAATTATCATCCTAAGTATTATTTATTCATAAATCCTTGTCAAAATTTTACTTAATACACAGATATCAAAAATTGGAATTGCTTCTATTGTCAAATTGTTAACGTTTTCACTTTATTATCTTAACTACTGGAATGAAATTTTTATACTAAACTTTTATTCTACATGAATTGGTAATTACTACTTGTCTAAGGATTTATCCAATAGTAATAATTTTATAAAATCTTAAGTATTATAATTTTCTGGTGAAAGGTTTATTAGAATTTTTACATTTTCTATCTAATCCACAGTGAGATTAATCTATCGGACCCTTAAGGAAAATACTTGGGTTGTTTCTAATCCTTATAAACTCTACCGAAATTATAAAACACTACGCCAGAATTGTAAAAAGAGATCGCCACCTTTAGTAGCGTTTATAAAAAAACGCTACCCATTTTAATAACACGCTACACCATTAGTAGCGTTTTACTTTAAAACGCTACCAATTAGGTAACACGCTAGACAGATCCCTAGCGCTTTTACTTAAAACGCTAGCAAATTAGAAAACACGCTAGACGGATCCTAGCGCTTTTATTCAAAAACGCTAGCCAATTAGAAAACACGCTAGATAGATCCCTAGCGCTTTTTATAAAGCGCTAGCTATTTAGAAAACACTCTGAGACAGATCCCTGGCGCTTGTTTTCAAAACGCTAGCCAATTAGAAAACACGCTAGATAGATCCCTAGCGTTTTTATAAAACGCTAGGTATTTAGTAAACACTCTAGACAGATCCTCTAGCGCTTTTATTCAAAACGCTAGGTATTTAGAAAACACGCTAGATAGATCCCTAGCGCTTTTTAGAAAACGCTAGGTATGGTTAAATAATATTTTTTTGTTTCCCATTGAGCTACTTCCTTTCTCATTAACACTCTCACCCGTAAACGCAAAATCACTCACCCGAAACGCAAAACCCTAACACCCTAACTCAAATTAACATCATCTCTCTCAACGAAAATCATCTCTCTCGGTGAACATCATCTCTCTCACTCGCACAACATTGGTGAGTTTTTGTTCCTTGCTCTGCTTTCTTGTTAGATATTAATTATGGGTTCTAGTTTAGAAATATATTAGTTTTGTCACTTGTGCACACTAGACTCTTCTTCTTTTTTTTTTACCACTAGCCTCTTCTTGTTAAACATAAATTAATTATTTGGAAGACTATAATATGATATAGATATAGCTTGGGAAAATAAGGAGTGGATTTGAAAAAATTTTAAAAGAGGAATTTTTGTTTGTTTTTTTATATGAATTGATTCTTCATTATATTCGAATTGCTTGATGGGTCATATGTTAAAGTTCTCTTCTCGTGATTTTATTATAAATATAATTTGGAAATTATGGATAGAAATTGGATGTCCGCCAATCGTCTGTCCAAGGAGTATATTATTGAGTGGATTATTTTGTGAAATTTGTCTTTGTTGAACGTTTAGGGACTTCTAGTGGTATGAAATGTCCTTGTTTAAGGTGTTGTTATGTAAAATCGATTCATCGCAGAGGAGTTGGCACGACATTTAAAGGCGAATGGAATTGATCAAAGTTACACTTGTTGGATAATGCACGTGAGAAAAAGGTGAATCTTCAAATATGAATGATATTAGTAAGAGATATGCGCGCACGGTTGACACCGGAACACATTCATTTGATGCGAACGAATTTGAAGAGATGGCAAAGGTGGTTGAAGAGGATCTTAATGATTGTCCCGAAATGTTTGAGAAGTTGATAAGCGATGCAGAGACACCATTGTATGCGGGTTGTAATGAATTCACAAAATTATTGGTCGTGATCAAGTTGTATAACTTGAAAACTCGCCACGGATGGACGGATAAGAGCTTTACCGATTTACTCTCACTTCGAAAGAAATGTTGCCGAATGATAATGTGCTTCCTTCTCGGACGTATGATGCAAAGCAAATGTTGGGGTCTATTGGCTTGAACTATGAGAAGATACACGCTTGTCCGAATGATTGCATTTTATTTCGGAATGAACATGCGTTGTTAAAGTCGTGTCCTAAATGTAATGCACCATGATATAAGAAGAAAGAGTCTGCTCCACAAAAGGTGTTGTGGTATTTTCCTATAATTCCTCGATTTAGGCGCATGTATCGTAGTTCGTAAGATGCAAAACACTTGACATGGCATGAGGATGAAAGGATTAAAGATGGTATGCTACGACACCCTGATTCTCCGCAATGGAAAAAATCAATATTGAGTATCCTAATTTCGGGGATGACCCGAAACCCTACGCCTTGCATTGTCTGGCGATGGATTTAACCCGCACGGTATCCAGAGTAGCTCCCACAATACATGGCCCGTGATTTTGGCGATTTATAACTTACTGCAGTGGCTTTGCATGAAACGCAAATATATGATCTCGTCTTTGTTAATTTCTCGCCCCAAACAACCGTGAAATGATATTGATGTATACTTGGCTCCTTTAATTGAAGACTTGAAGCAAATGTGGGAGACTCGGGGTAGAGGTGTATGATGGGTTCGAGAGAAGAAAGTTTCACCACGAGGGCTATGATCTTTGGCACAATTAACGACTTTCTGCATACGGCAATCTATCTGGTGCAGTAACAAAGGCGATGTGCATGCCCTATATGTGAAGATAACACAGATTGGATGTGGTTGGAACATGGTAAGAAGAATATCTATCTTGGTCATCGTAGATTTTTGCCATCAACTCATCACTATCGATCGATTGTGGAGAAAGGCATTTGATGGGAATACGAAACACGTAGAGCTCCCCGCCTTTGACTTGACAATGTGTATTTGAAAAGGTGGAAGATTTGAACATTAAATTTGGGAAGCCTTTGCGGGAGAGATTGCCAAACGGGGGTGGAAGAAAAAGTCGATTTTCTTTGAGTTGCCATCTTTGGAAGTCATTATATGTAAGGCATTTCATTGATGTGATGCATGTTGAAAAGAATGTCTTCGAAAGTGTCATTGGTACCTTACTCAATATGCCGGGTAAGACTAAAGATACCATCAACTCAAGGTTGGATTTGGTTAGTATGGGTTTGAGACCTGAATTGGGTCCCAGAAAGAAGGGTACACGTACATATCTACCTCCGTGACTTTCATACTCTATCTAGAAAGGAGAAGACTGTCTTTTGTGAGTTTCTTCATGGAGTTAAAGTTCCAGAGGGATACTCTTCAAATGTGGCGACTCTTGTATCGATTAAAGACCTCAAGTTAAAGTCTCTAAAGTCCCACGATTGTCATGTTCTCATGGAGAATTTGCTACCCATTGGTATACGATCCATTTTGCCTAAGAAAGTGCGTCAGACCTTAACCAAACTTTGTTTATTCTTTAAGGCGATTTGTAGTAGAGTGATTGACCTTGGAAAGTTGCCAACATTGCAAAGAGAAATTACTGTCACTTTGTGTGAGCTTGAGATGTATTTCCCACCTTCCTTTTTCGACATAATGATTCATCTAATAGTTCATCTGGTTAGAGAGACACAATTGTGTGGCCCATGTTACATGAGATGGATGTATCCGTTTGAGCGTTACATGAAGATATTAAAAGGATATGTGAAAAATCGATCACGACCTGAGGGTTGTATTGTTGAGCGCTACATAGTTGAAGAGGCTATTGAGTTTTGCACGGGCTATCTATCTAGTCTTGAATATTCTGTGGGACTGCCAAGGTCTCACGTCATGCGGGAAGGATTAGTAAAGGGATGACAGAAATAAATTAGTGATGGTATCAAGGAAAGAACTAGAGCAAGCACACTTGTACGTTCTTCACAATGATAGTGAGGTTGATTCATATGTTGCCAAGCACAAGGAGATTCTTAAGAGTCAATTCCCTGGGAAAGAAGTAAGTTTGGTTAGCAAAAGAACACAATAGGAGTTTCATAGTGTGGCTAAAACATCACATTGATGGTGAGTGTGTTTGAATCCTACTTGATTTCAAAAGATTGAGATGGTTAGCAAAAGGTCCAAATATACATGTCTTCTCTTACAACAGCTATCTAATGAACGAGTGCACTTTCTATACAAAAGAACAAGATGATCAGAGTAAAATGCAAAATAGTGGGGTGACTCTTGTAGCTCATTCTATGCATGCATCCAAAGTACAAAGATAGAAATCCCATATATGCGAATATGTCTTACTTTGGCTTCATTGAACACATATGGGAGTTGGATTACAATATGTTTCAGAGCCCGTGTTCAAATGTGAATGGGTTGACAATAATCTTGGTTTACTGATTGATGAATTAGGGTTCATGCGGGTGAATTTCAACAAGTTAGGATATAAAGATGAACCTTTTATTTTAGCATCGCAAGCTCAACAAGTGTTTTATGTCACCGATCCAGCTTAATATCAATTGGTCTATTGTTCTATTGGTCGACAAAAAATTTGTGTATAACAACGATGATGATGAAGCACCCGATGATGTTGGTGTTGAGGACGACCCGTTCTTGAGAACATCGTAACCAATAATAGGGAAAATACTTCTATAGAGGATGTTGTATATTTTAGAAAAGATCATAATGATGGAATTACTATTCGTCGGAAAAAAATACCAAGACGCGAATTGCAAACAAAATTTTATCTAGGAAAAGGAAAAGGTAATATAGACTTAATGATTTCTCGTTATTTTTATTAATAGATAATTATTATATTGTTTTTGTAAATTTAACAATAACATGGATTATGTTATATTGCAGTCGGATGGCATCACTTAGTGATCATGAGATCTAGTGGTCAAGACAAAGAGTCATTTATGTTATATATGGTATAGCTTTAATTTGTAGCTACTTTTGAGTTTCATAATGTAAGTTACTTATTATGTTGTATGATTTGTAAACAAAAATATCTATTAATAGGTTGAATTTTGTGTGTATCTATATATTGGATTGTAATGATATTGGCTGAATTTTGTTGGAATGATATTTGATGAATTTTCTTTGGAAGGGAATGAATTAATAGGTTGTAATTAAAAGGAGAATAAACAAAAATAAAAAAATATTTAAAAAAAAATCAGTCAATAGGTAGCGTTTTAGAGTGAAAACGCTAGAAATGAAGTTAAAATTCACTCAATACCTAGCGTTTTAAAGTTAAAACGCTAGGAATTGTAAAGAGAGCTAGAGGATCCCTAGCGTTTCTGACGTAAAACGCTAGGAATGCTAATAAAGGTGCTATAGCATCCCTAGCGTTTTACATAAAACGCTAGGAATGCTAGTAAAAATGTGCTATAGCATCCCTAGCGTTTTACATAAAACGCTAGGAATGCTAGTAAAGGTGCTATAGCATCCCTAGCGTTTTACATAAAACGCTAGGAATGCTAGTAAAAAAGAGCTATAGCATCCCTAGCGTTTTTACATAAAACGCTGAGGATCAACTAGCGGCGTGTTTACCATTCTGGCGTTTTACAGAAAGCGCTAGGAATGCTAGTAAAGGTGCTATAGCATCCCTGGCGTTTTTACGAAAACGCTAGGAATGCTATAGCACCTTTTACTAGCATTCCTAGCGTTTACTGAAACGCCAGGAATGGTAAACACGCCGCTTAGTTGATCCTCAGCGTTTTATGTAAAAACGCTAGGAATGCTATTAAAATTTTTACAAGGCGCGCCTCTCATCTCCTCTCTCACACTCACGCACAACCCGAACTCATCTACCTAACTTCTCCCACGAACAACCCGTAACTCATCTTCGCTCATCTTCGTTCATCTTCGTTCATCTCCTTGGTGCTACGACCCGAAAAACCCGGAAACCCTCTTCGTTCATCTTCGTTCATCTCCTTGGTGCTACGACCCGAAACCCATAAACGCGACCCAGAAACGTAAACGCGAAAACCCATCCTCTCGTTGGTGCTATCTTACCACGCAGCTCACTCCCATTTGTTTCCTTTTTCGCTCTCTCTCTCCCTTTCAAAAGGTATTTCTGCACTCACGTACTCTCCACCTCTCTCACTGCAATGACTATTTGTTATGGTTTTTTTATGGTTTGTTATGTATCTTTTGTATGGCTTTCTCTGTTACTTAGCTCAATGTTGTATCTAATTAGTTGTTAGATTAGTCTAGCTTAGATAGCATTATTAACTTGACTAGTGCATGGCTTTCCTAGTGTATGGCTTTCTCTGTTTACTCTAGGTTACTTAGTGCATGGCTTTCTCTTTAGTTAGTGCATGGCTTTCCTAGGTTATATACTTAGTGCATGGCTTTCCTATGTATGTTTACTCTAGGTTACTTAGTGCATGGCTTTCTCTGTTTAGTGCATGGCTTTCATATATATGTTTAGTACTCTAGGTTATATACTTAGTGCATGGCTTTCCTCTGTATGTTTACTCTAGGTTACTTAGTGCATGGCTTTCATCATTGTTACTTAGTGCATGGCTTCTTCTATATTTTGTTAAGTGTTTGTTGGTTCTAAACAATTTTAAAGCTAAAACTCACTTTGAGTCTATTTCATTTGGGTCATTGCAAGTCGGATGGCATCACATAGTGATCACGAGAGTAGTCGGGGGTGGTGATGGGGGTGATAGAAACACAAAGAAGTTCACTCCCGAGGAATTACATCGAAAAAGAATATCGTCAATCGGATAAGTAAAGGACACGAGAAATATAAGGTAAGTTAATTACTAATTATTAATGTTGTTCTCTACCTTTCCAAGTTATCTAATTATTTAATGATTTAATTATTTAAGGTCCGATGGAGTGTTAAAGGTTTGCCAATTGGAGACAACGGCACAAATTTAATTAGCTTTATTGGTACTAAGGTGAAGCAAATCTTTCCAATTTCAATTAAAAGTTGGAATGAGAAAGATAATCGAGTTTTGCCTAAAAGCGAAAGATGATTTTTGGGACTTAATACGGTATATAATTTTAGACCTCTTTAATAATCTTATTTAGTGATTTTTAGTTATATTTATTTAATCCATTTTTATGTATAACTAGAAACACTTTGATGTCGATGAGTCCCAAGAGATTGGATACTGAAGGAAGCGGGAAGGTTGCATAGGGCTTACGTAGCGATGTGGGAAAAAGTATCCAAAAGCGTCCCGATGGGACCATCGAGACAGAGAGCCTCAAAGATCAGTATGCCTAATTATAACTAAGGAGGATTGGACCAAATTTGTAGATATACGCACTACAGATCCGGATTTCCTGGTTAGTATATTAATTATTTAAGTTATATATATATTTCACAAGTAGATATCATTCATTAATGTATACTTATCTTTTTAAATAGAAAAAGAGCAAAGCGAATAAAGAAAGAGCTTCTAATCCCGAGTACCCTTATAGAGGAGGTTCTAGTGGATATCAAATTCTCGAAGAAAGATTGGTCGACACAATTAGTTTAATTTATTATGATTTAATGAATATTTTAATTTACAGCTTGATTAACAATTATTAAACTTAAATAGTTCTTTGGAAGAGGGGAAAGATCCAACTCAAGAATCCCTTGATCGCATGCGATTGTCCGGTTAGAGGCCGACAAAACAAGGATGGGGAGATTGTGGATCCGAAAACTAAGGAGGTCAAGGACAAAATTGTAAGTATTCCAAAATTCATGAAAAAATTGCAAGTTGGAATTTGTGTCTGACTATATTTTTTTAATCCGTTACTCGATTTTTTTTGACACGTGAACATATTTTTTATTGTCGATTAAATTTCGTTGACACTTGTTTATTATTTCTATCCGTTACTCGATTTTTTTGACACGTGGACATATTTTTTTATTGTCGATTAAATTTCTTTGACACTTGTTTATTATTTTTATCCGTTACTCGATTTTTTTGACACGTGGACATATTTTTATTCTCGATTAAATTTCTTTGACACTTGTTTATTATTTTTATCCGTTACTCGATTTTTTTTTGACACGTGGACATATTTTTTATTGTCGATTAAATTTCACTTGACACTTGTTTATTAATTTTATCCGTTATTTATGTTTGTGCATCGAAGAAAGCATATCACAATCTGTATCACAAGGAGATTTAACAGATTGTGATGGTCACCAAGATGTCCTTGCTCGTGCCTTGGGAAGGGAAGAGAGACAGGGTCGGATTAGAGGTTATGGATATGGGATTCCTCCGACAAGCGTGTTTGGGCCAAAGAAGAGCCAAAGCAAGGGTGCGGAGATTGTAAAGTCATGGCGGAAAAGTATGACGAGCTATCCAAGAATGTTCTTTGTGCTAATGGAAGAGAGACAGAGATGTTTAAGCGACTCTTGGCACAAAGGATTGGTGCACCATCCCTGCTTTGAACCTATTGAGCCTCTTTGCACTTCCATAGCGCCCGAGATAGCTGCACCATCCCTTCAACACGTATTTAACAAAACTCGACTGCTTTTTTGTACATATGTATTTGATAAAATTATCATGTATATTTATTTTTCTTTATAATTGATTTAGGATAACTGTGAATGTGAGCTATATATTGCAAACCCACATCGAAAGGTTGCGATGGGTTTGATATGTAACCAATTGAGTGCCACATCGCACAATCGTGCCATGCCCGAAAACCATTTGGGAGTTAGGGTAGACTATTCAATAGAGGGGTCTGCACCATTGCACTGCTCCAATTGCTAATGCGGATATATTTCTCGTGGATCAAGCACTTAGTACTTTTGTGGCATGGCTTTGAACAACTTGTCGTTGTAAGTGACAATATTTTTGTTAATAATTAAATGACTATAATGTGTGTTAACTAACTAGCTAATTAATCATTTTTTTAATATATACTAGGTACCCCATGTGTCCCGACCTTCCCTTCCATGAAAGTGTCCCAACCTTCCCTTCCACTACCAAACTCTCCCGACCATCTTCTATACACCAGTCCAACATGTTGGTCAATTTCCCAATCATGAATTCCGAACTACATCGATTCTCTAAAGGTCCACATTCAAAAAATGAACCAGATCGACTAAAATTTTTTGCCGCCCGATAACATTGTGGGCTGGAGCATTAGTTTGGTAATGATCGAAGATCGAGGATATGAAAGCTATAGTTGAGATGGATTGGGCCACTTGCGCATCGATATTAGAGTATACCGGAGGTATGTATTAAATTATTTGTACACAATAGTTGTTTATATTAGAGTATATATTAGAGTATATATATGAGGATCTCAAAGTTGTATATATATTATTTATAGGTTTTTGTACAATCGTCTTACTGTCCTTTTTCTCAACGGACACGTAAGTATTTCTTCTTGTGTCCGGTGTGTATCGTTGTGTTTAAGCAAGGTAATACAGAGGAACGTATTATGGCTATTAAGAGTGACGTACAAAGTTATATCCATTCACGCTTCATGGAAGCCAAGCATTTGAAGGGCGACTCTTTATTTTTGGCACCACTCAATAATGGGTGAGAAATTTAGTCTTCAATCACTTGTTTAATTATTTTGAGGATTGTATTATAGTGTAAATTAATGTGTACTCATTCGTTCTTCATTTACTTGCAGGCAACATTGGGTACTCTTTGCAATAAACCCTAAGCAAAATGTTGTCTATTATCTGGATTCACTTCAAGGCCATTACAACGTCTCACGAAGACTTCAATGCAGGATGGTTGAGAGGTGTGTATGTGTAACCCTCTCATTTTAATTTGTATAATTTAATATGTGTATTTTGTTCAACTTAACGTTATATATATATATGTATGACGTTACGATTAGCTTTGAAAGAATACTTGGGATTATCTACGACTAAAACAAGATGGCTACCCATAATCGTAAGCTTTTTAAGAATCATTCTTATAATTTTAATTGATTTTTGGTCATAAAAATGTGACAATTAAGTTATAATCTTTTGCTTTGTAGTGTCCTAAACAACCAAATAGCAATGATTGTGGGTACTATGTTATGAGGTATATGAAAGAGATTATCACTCATGACAAAGTAATAATCCCAACCAAGGTAACTACTTAGATTTATTTTTATATTGATATTATAATACTTACTCACATTTAATAAACATTTTAATTCTAATTTTATTTCATTTTTTTTCATTTTCCCGACTTCAAAAAATCCGAATTACTCACAAGAACTTACAAAGATAAGGGGAGTGGTGCCATTTTGTTTCTAGCTTTTTGTAGCAAGTTTTGAGATTCATAATAGTTTAGTTATTATTTATATGTTGTATATATTGGATTTATATTGGATTGGAAATATTATTTGATGAATTTTGTTGACTGATATATTGGATTGGAATGTAAGTACTTCTTAGAATGATATATATTGGATTGGAAATATTATTTGATGAATTTTGTTGACTGAATTTTGTTTGAATGATATATTGGATTGGAATGTATTTTCTGAATTTGTTGAAAAGGGAATGAATTTATAGGTTGTAATTAAAATGGAGAACAAACCAAAATAAAAAAAATATTTAAAAAAAAATTCAGTCAATAGGTAGCGTTTTAGAGTGAAAACGCTAGAAATGAAGTTAAAAAATTCATTCAATACCTAGCGTTTTAAAGATAAAACGCTAGGAATTGTAAAGAGGAGCTAGAGGATCCCTAGCGTTTTTACAGAAAACGCTAGGAATGCTAATAAAAGGTGCTATAGCATCCCTAGCGTTTTATATAAAACGCTAGGAATGCTAGTAAAAAGGTGCTATAGCATCCCTAGCGTTTTTATATAAAACGCTAGGTATGGTAGTAAAAAGGGCTATAGATCCCTAGCGTTTTAATTTAAAACGCTAGGAATGGTACTAAAAAGGAGCTATGGGATCCCTAGCGTTTTTATTTAAAACGCTAGGAATGGTAGTAAAATGAGCTATGGGATCCCTAGCGCGTTTCTGAAAACGCTAGGAATTGTAAAAAGCGCTGGTCAATGGCTAGCGTTTTATATAAAACGCTACGTATGTCTAAAACACGCTGGGAAAATGGCTAGCGTTTTTTAAAACGCTACTAATGGGGTGTACGCATTAGTAGCGCCAGCTTCTCTAGCGTTTTAAAACGCTACCAATGCCCAAAAAAAACGCTAGCCATCCTAGTTCGCTGGCGTAGTGAAAGAATCTGTTGAAAAAGATGAAGGAAACCAAATAATTAATAACGATAATTAAAAAGCTTAAAAATGTTTTTGGAGTTGAGCTACGCTTTGGTACATGCGTGAGTGCGCAAGTGAAGGTTGAGTTAAACCTTGGGGGCATCACGGTGCCAGACCCCACAAGTGACCAGGTAGTAGCTCCACTGTGTCGTGGTATTCGATACCCCACTGTGATGATCCTGACTAGACACTGCAAGAACTCAGGATCGGTGTAGATCTAGTGTTCCGTTAAGAAACTGTGATATGAGAACTGTACCAATGAGAATTTGAAACGGAACATGTGCTCCCGATCTCTCCTCTAAATTAGAATCTCTCCATGGAGTAGATATGGGCCCCATAAGAATAGTTTCGTCTAACCTTTAAAATAATAAAATATTAAAAATAATTTCTAACTGCTCTTACTTTACTACATTGATTATTGTTGATTCGTACTCACCCCTTGTTTTCTTGTTTGATTTCATATGTACACTATTTTAAGATGGCGGACCATCATCGGACTAGGGTGGATATTACATTTAACAACGGCATTTGAAATCCTGACTACGCTAATTCGACAGTCACGTTTGATGGAGATATTACTATCCATGTCACAACTGGCCACTATCCAAATTTCAATACCCGCACCCATAATCTGAACCTAATTGTTTCCTTTTACTTGCCCCTTGAAGACATGTGGGTTGCTGCTGCACTAGCTCCCAATCACCCTCACATGAGACCCTCCTCATTTCCCGGGATATTAGCAAAGATAGGATCTTGTGTGTAGAAACCTAAGAATGTGATAAATAAGTTAGTTGTCTCGTTGTATGGGTGCGTAATAAAGACCCAAGTTAGCTTAGGAGTATATGTTTGTGTGTTGGACGAGTTTGGATGATCAGATTAGTTAAAAGAAACTGTTGTAATTATATAGCTGTACTGTAACTGGACTGGAGTAGTGTGATAATAATGTATGATAACGATGTATGTTTTTAGTAATACTAGATGTTTTTCTATATATATAGATATATGTATATGGTCATAGGAAATCCAAGGAAAATAATAGTAATAGATAAAATAAGTCAATCAAAATAAACAAATAACTTAAAATACATTATGGATCGAAATATCCGAGAGCGTCACATCTAGCGCAGGAATTTTCTCTTCTGCCGACCCAAGGGACTCCAATTCGCCACAAAGCGCTAAATTCTCCTCATATAGCTCCGGAAGGACCTCGTCTCGGACGCAGTTCAACTTGTCCTCTTGATCCAGCAAGTCGCCTTTAGCCCAAAGGTTCTTTTTCTCAAGCTTCTTCAAGTTTGCTTGGAACCAAGCTACGACCGGATTCAAGTCCTGTAGTTGCAACTTTCTGAACAGAGCTCTTCCAGCTTCAGCAATTCTGGCGCAAACTTCAAAATCGACCTCAGTGGGAACTTCAATTGGTCCCTCTTCAGTTGAAATCTTCTGTTTTTTGAGGGCAGGAGTACTTGAGCTCGGAGCATCCCGTCCCCGACTTGAAGACTTCTTGCCTTTGCCCTTCTTGGTTGAACAAGCTCTAACCACAAACGAGTGAGGCTCAAGGCCAAAGTCAAAGCCGTCGGCCAACTTATCTGCACGATGGGAAAAAGTTAAAGAAATTTTAATTACACCTAAAGAAAAATTTGATGTATGGGTAAAGACGCCTACAACTTACCTAAGATCTCTCCGCAACTAAAGTTCTTGTTCTTTCCTCACAGCCTTGGATTCAAGCGTCACGTTGATGATCTCTTCGCAACTAAAGTTCTTGTTCTTTCCTCACAGCTTAACTACCCATCTCACGAACAAGTTGTAGGTCACGACATCGTCGCCAGTAAGGGATTCCGGGTCATAGCAGTACGAGCTACCATCCGACCCGAAGTGGCTCGCTGCCCAGAAGAATGGGAAGTGAGGGTTGATCTGCTCTCTGCCCTCGTAGTCGGCGATCACTCTCTTGGCAACAACGTTAACCGCCTCACAAAGAAGAAGACGGAATTGAAACCCTTGTTGGAGTCGTTCACTGGTTTGAAGTATGACTCATTCTGGGAAAAGTGAAATGCAACCTGACTGTGCCCAGATACGTCCCCTTTCTCCGGAAGGCGGAAGGTTTCCATCAGAGCAAAGAAGACCCGAATTTATAGGCTACGCTTCATATAAGCCATCGGGGCTTCAAAAGTCCGGATGTAACCCCAAGCATTGGGGGCCAGCTGAGTTGGGGCCAAGGGAAGGTGTGCCAACATCATCTGCTGGAACTCTGTCAGTGGGATCTGAATTCCCATTTTCTCCAGGCTTCTCCCGTGGAAGAAATACCCGACCATCTTTCCTTGAAGGTCGGTGCTAACTGCCAATTGACGTGGTTCTTCCAACCTCCACTTTTGCTCCGGAGGGGCCGCAATAAATTGCTCAAAGTAGGAGAGGGGTTTACTCTTCAAGAATTTGGCCTTGGTGTTCACTATCTTGGAGGACACTCAATGGTACCACTCAGGGTCGTCCTCATATGTCTCAATGGCGACAGTGGCATCGCTCTTTGATGCGTTCCCCACCTCTTCGACCTCAGAACCTCTGGCACCGGCAGAGCTAGAACCCCTAGTTTCCACCTTGGACCCCTGGAACGAAATCGGTGATGAAGTTTGATCTCGGCTTCCTTCTTGCGCAAGCTCCATCTGGAAAGAAGTTGACAATGTTCTGGGAAATTCTTGAATAATGAAGTCGGACTGAGTAAAAAACTCAGAATCGTCGCGTCGCGCGAGCAAGATTGAACTCAAGACGGTTGCCGGAGGACGCAAAGAAAGTTTTACTAGCAATCGGAATAGGGGAATATTTTCACACTTCGTGATCAAAATAAAGTCCCCATTTGAACCATTTATACTCTCCCAGGCATCAGAAACTATAACGGCGCATTAAGTTGGTATGTCACTTCGTAACTCACATGGGAAATTGCGTCGCAATCACGAAAGACGCAACGTACGGTTCCCTAAGAATTGACAGCTGGTAAACTCATCATTGCCCTCCGAAAACCTCAGACTCATCAAGCCGAAGCCGATGTCATCCCTCGTCCGACCTCGACTTGGAGGGACAATGTTCCGGTCTGGACTAAATCCCTACGTGAATTGGGTTGGGCCTAATTGTCATACCCCAATTTTATCCGGCTTAGGTCAAAACCCTAATTTTTCCCAAAAATAAATAACCAGAGGAGAAGAGAGCATCATGCATTGCATTTAAGGTTCTAAAAGTCATTTCAAAGCTTCTAAAATCATTTTTTGAGTTGGAATGCACTTCTTGGACAAATTAGGGTTTTTCGGTGCAAAAGGGTATTTTGGTCATTTTGCAAATAAGGGACAATTTCTCAGGACAAATCAGTCAACATGCATTTTTGAGATATTAGAAGTCATTCCTAGGGGGAAAGTCATTTTTGAAGTAAAAATGTGCTTTGGGCAAATAACTAGGGTTTTTAGAGTGAAAGGGCATTTTGGTCATTTCACAATAAAAACGGTCTTTTGTCCCAAATCACTGAACAATCATCAATGATTTATTTGGGGAATATTTGTGCTTAATTGTGATTATTTTTTGTGCATAAATATTAAGCCTTTTGGCATAAAAATCAAATTCTTGGATAGAAGGGTAAAATGGTCTTTTCCTTTGAGGTGGGGTAAATAAATCAATTTTGGGATTGGTGAGATCATAAAATTCAGAACCCAATCATTGAATCATGGGATATGGCCCAAAATGGCATGAATTTAGAAGAATTATCTAGAAAGGAATATTCCATATTCTTTTGAATTTTGAAAGGTCAAGTATAGTACAATAGTACAATTTGCAATTCCAAGATTTATTTTTATTGTTTGCAATTTGTGTTTAAATCTTGGCCTTCCATTCAAGTTTTGTGTGCAATCCTCACCCTTCATTTGAATCAAAATGACACTTGTGTAATAAGCTTCATGGAAAATTACAATTTTGTAAATAGACTTATCCTTCACCACCCTCCATTAGTCAAGCAAGACCAAATTTCTCTCTCTCCTCATTTTTGTGCCTTTTAATTACCCTCAATCCATGTGACATTGCATCTTGACTATTGATTCAAATTTTATCTCAAATCCTATTGGTTTGCAAGAAGCACATTGTCATAAATACCCTTGAGTTTGCACCCCATATAAAAACCCAAAAGCAAGAGACCAAAAAAAGACACACTCTCATTTTACCCTAGCTAGCACTCTTCCTCCTCTCCTCCCTCTCTTGGCCGTAGCCTCTCCCTCACTCTCCTCCATTGTTTTCTTTGATTTCTTCCTCCTTTTTCATCTCCAAATCCATTACTACTCCATACATTTCCATCCTCTCCTATTCTAGTTCATCCTTGCATCATCAAAAGCTTGTGGTTTGAAGATTATCTTGGAGTTTTCCTCAAGTTGTTCTTGATTCTATTTTGCTTTCTACTCTTTTCTAGTTGTTTCTTGAGGTAAGCCTATTTATCTCTTGCATTTTTAATTTTTAGCATGTGAATCTTTCTCCTACTCCTCTTTCCTCTCTCAAAGAGGCTTAGAGGTTCATTTCAAACACTATGTCAAGGACATTGGGAGCCTTGGGTGTTTGAAGTGGACCCTTGGCCTTGATGAGAGGGTTCTTGTGTTTTTAACCATATTTTTTTTTGCATTTTCACACTCATCTTTTCACTTTTTCATGAATAAAGAACTTTCATACATTATATGCATCTTCTTGTTCATACCATGACTAGCAAGTTGAACTTTGTCTTGATCTAGGGGTGTAGGGATTTCGTTTTGAACCTTAGAATCTAGGGTTTTTATTTGCTTTCTTTTCACTCCTTAATCTTATGTAAATAAATGCATGATGTGCTTGATTTGCATGATTTGATTATGAATTTAAGCATGAAAACTTGGTGTTTTTGTGCATATAGGGTTCGGCCATAGAGCCAATTTTGGTGCATGTTTTGGTGCTCAAATTGTGTTGTTTGATCTTGTGTAGACAAATGCAATTGTGTTAGTGTGTTCCTTTAATTTTTAACCATTCATTTATTTTTTACCTTACCACTCATTAACATTTTCCCCAAAAGTAAAAAAACATTTTAACTTTTTACTTTACTATCTCATTAAATAATTACCATTCACTTCATGCATGTTTACTTTACCATTCACTAACTTTTTACTAAAAGTTTTACTACTTGTCTATTTGCAAAAATGCCCAAAACATTTTCACACTTTGCATTTCATCACTTGTGCTTACATGTTCATGCATTCATATATGCCTATGCCTCTTGCATTCTCATACTCTCTTACATGTTCATGCATCCATTAATATCATGTCTTGCATTCATTATTATATGACCATGCATTCATTAATATCATGTCTTGCATTCATTATTATATGACCATGCACGCTATGTCTTGCACTCTTTTTCAATTATTCATAGCAACTTGTGAATACTCCTTATGATTGCTTTGTTTGTGTTCTAATCGTTGTCTCGGTTTTTACTTGAAAAAGGATTTGAAATGTTCTATTTCTTTTCAAATTCAAAATTACATGCTTTTCCAAATAAATAAAAAACCCTAAGGCATTTTCCTAAACAAATCATTAGACATCACTCGAAGCCGTTGCTTGTTTGATCGTTAATGAGGAGTTATTAGTGATAGTCACTCGAAGCCTTTGCTTGTTTGACTATTATGAAAGCTCCCGCACATTAATTAAACGATAAAAACTAATTCAAATTTCCAAAATAACATGAGCTATTAAGTGATAATCATCACCGAGGCTCACCACCCTTTTTCAAAAACAATTTTCAAGAAAAAGAATAATACAACGTTGTCACTTGTAATCACTCAAAGTCATTGCTTGTTTGATTACCGGTTCCAACTCTTTTTCTTTCGAGTTAGTATTGAATGCCACTCAAGCCTTTGCTTGTTTGGTGTTCGCGAACACTCGAGTCTTACTTCAAAAACTCCAAAACTTAAACTCCTAAGCCGTTTTGGACGCGCAAAAAGAACTACGTAGCTTTGATCCTCACCCTAGTGAGGGTACGTGAGGGCCCGGTTCATGTCCCGTCAAGCACCCTTTTCAAAAAAATCTTTGTTTTGTTCCGCTTTATAAAGATACCAAAACATTCCTTTTCCCCGCTTTCAAAAAAGCAATCTCTCAAAAGAAAGAAAAGAAAAGAAAAGAAGTAGAACGATGTATTTCAAGTCAAACATTTCAAAACCACATCAAGTTAATGGTTCCTTTCGGTAGAAATGGCGCGTGGGGTGCTAATACCTTCCCATGCGCAACCGAATTCTCGAACCTACATCTCTGTGTTTTCAAAAGACCACCCGTTTTCCAAAAAAGGTTTTTTTCAATGTTTTCCTAAATAAATATTGGTGGCGGCTCTACTATTCTCACGTTGTCAAACTGAAAAGTCCAAACCGGATTTTTCGGGGCGCAACACCAATGCGACTCCCAACGGCGGCCCATTATTCGCTGGCACTACAGACTTCCGCACTCAACGGTTAGGATCTTTCGACCGGATCCGACGCTCAAGACCAGACACTCTCCTCTATAAATACAGGTGCTACCCCTCAGTTCCATGTACGTTTTCCATTCCTCGTACATTTCGCTTATTCGCGTACTGACTTAGGCATCAGAGTGTCTGCATGTACACCCTACCCGACGTGGAATCACGGCTACCTCAGGTCACTACAAAAAAACATAGGATTAGCGACACACAATTCCCTCGCTAAAACACTAAAATCTGTCGCTAAAGTACGTTAGCGAGGGAATTAGCGACGACCCAAATCCCTCGCTAAAACGCTCCTCGCTAACTTTTAGCGAGGGAATTAGCGAGGGATTTTAGCGAGGGATTTTTGGGTCGCTAGTTAGCGAGGGAAATTTTAAATTAGCGAGGGATTTTTTTTTGAAATTAGCGAGGGATTTTTGGGATTTTTTTAAAATGAAAAATGATATTTGAATGGCTTGTTTTTTTTTATATATTTATTATTATATTATTTTTTTTGAAGCCGTTTATTATTATATTATTAATAAAATTATGTTATAGTATTAATTTTGTGCTTGTGGTGGTGGAAGGTGGAGAGAAGGAGAGAGAAATAGGAAAGAAATTCATAGGTGGTGGTGGTGTTTGTGTGGTGGAAGAAGGTGGAGAGAAGAAGAGGGAAAGGGGAAGTCGTAAGAGAGAGAGAGAGAGAGGAGAGGAATAGGAGCTCTAGTAGTGGTTTCGTGGGTGGTGGTGGTGGTTGTGTGGTGGTGGTTGTGTGGTGGTGGTGGTGGTGGTGAAGGGTGGATTAGGGTAGAGAGAGAAGGAGAAGATTATTAAGGGAGAAAGAGAGTGATAGAGAGGAAGGGAGGAGTTAGGATGAAAGGAGGTGGTGGTGGTGAAGAGAGAGAGAGAGGGAGAGAGAAAGGGTGGTAGAAGGTATGTGGTGGTGGTGGTGGTGGTGAAGAGATTCGGATAGAGAGAAGGAGAGAAAAGAGTTGGGGAGAAAAAATGAAGTGAAATGGAAAAGAGAGTGATTTGGTTGGAGATTTGAATAAAAACCCATAAACTTACCTTTAGCGATGGATTTATGACTTTTAGCGACGGATTTGTGACTTTTTAGCTACAGACAGTGTTGTCCAATCAAGTCAGAAAAATACATTGATATTTAGCGACAGAATTAAGGGATTTAGCGACGGACAGTGTTGTCTAATCAAGTCAGAAAAGTACACTGACATTTAGCGACGGATTTAAAGGCTTTTAGCGACGGGCAGTGTTGTCAAACTAACTTTTAACGACGGATTTAAGTGTTTTTAGCGACGGACACTGTTTTTATTTTTTTCTTAAAAGCTGCCTACCCTTTAGCGACGGTGTTGTCCGTCACTAATTCCCTCTCTAATTTTTTTTAAGAGGCATTCATTTTTCCTCGCTAATTCCCTCTCTAATATTTTATTTTTGCGAGGGATTCATTTTCCCACGCTAAATTTCGTCGCTAATGCACTTTTTTTTTGTAGTGGGTTGACCGAACTCAATCTTCAAGGACCGAGACTCACCATCAAGCGGAGCGAAGCAAGAACACCAAGTACCCCAGATAAAGGTAATTTCCGAGATCCAGTACCGAATTTTTAAATTACATTTTTTATATATGACAACCTTAAACCAACTAAAAGACATGTGTAATCGCATTCATTTAAGACAAACAAAAAACTAATCATACATTATTCTAAAAAATGTATTTACAAAAATATTCATTCAACTTCTCCTACCTCACTTAATTTTGGAAAATTAGATACAATATTTTCTTCAAATCAAAATTGAAACATTTCTACAGCATACATAGCACAGATATTGAGCTAGTATATATCGACCCAAAATAATTTTTTTCGTGAATGCACCCAAAAATTTTTAAAAAAAACTAAACAAAACTTAATAATATATGAAATAAAGCATGTTTTGAATAACTGATCAGCGGTCGTACGCGGGTCAAAATAATTAAAAAGTATTAAAATATAGTATCAAGGTAAGTTAACATTGATCGTCTCGCAAGGATCTCTAATACTAAGATTACCAAAATCAAGAAGAACAAAGTTAACAATAAAACGGGGGGTTTTGATGAAAACGATTTCAATTTGAGGGGTTTAACAATTTAAAGAGACAATCGATCCACCGGTTTTCAAAAGTGCGCGTCTTGGATTTATCATCGATTCCAAAATAATCGTTCAAGACTCGCTCAATGTTTTAGTTCTTGATTGATAATAAACTAATCAAGCAAGCGTCAATTAGTTTATATGAATTCACACCGCTTTTAAAGCAAGCGTCAAAACACAGATTGTGTTCAATCAATCGTGATAGTGAACAAGCGCGTAAAACACAATCGATATCATAACCGAATTTAACCAATCCTCTATCAATTCCTACTCGAATTAAATAAAACAAGCAATTAAATAACTCGAATAGTTAAGAGTTGCGAAAACAGATTCACATATAAACAAGCGTCATACATAAACAATTCGCATATTGCAAGTAAACCAAATTTGGGTAATTAAGCATCACACAAGGACGGAAATTGCAAACAAAGAATTCAAATATGGAATTGATAGAGAAGAAAGATCTGAAAACTACGAACGAAATAAACGAAATAACATTAGACACCGAACCTCAAAATCCGTAAACGGCAGCCTTTCACCGATGAATCGACTTAGGAGTTTAGGCTTCCATGGAGGTTAGGGCACAAAACATAAAATTGAAAGTAGGAATGCGTAAGATGGTAAAAGACGGCTGCTCCAGCCAAGTCTATAAGACTAAAACGAAAAACCTAATCCCTTAATGGGTTCTGGGATAAAAGCCCGTTAACAAACTAATATCCGGCCCAAACCCGCTTTTACATTAAATCGCTTCGGTATTTTGCCGTTTTGGCCTTCAAAACTTCCGAATTGGGTTTCGAGTTCAACAGCAGATTTGTAGCTCTGTTCCTTAGCTTTCCAACGCATTCTTGCACGCCTCAATCGGATAACCTTAGCCAAAGTTATGGCTCTGAGTGAGACCAGGTCAATATGCAATAAAAATAAGAATTAAGAATAAATTGATATATCGCTCCAATAAGACCCAAAGTCTAGAAATGTGCTAAGACTCACAAATTAGGTACAGAGAACAATTAAAATCACCAAGTAAAAAGCTATAACGAATGCATTAGAATACACTGATCAGTAACGATCTAGAATTTGTATTCAGGAATTCTTGGGTTCAAATCTACATTAATCTTGGACGAATGCATCATCCATCACTCTAAAATTTAAAAAGCCAAATATAGAAGTAGGACAGCATCTGGTGCTATTGAGATGATATGCTGACAAATTGCAATGCCGTATAAACAACTTTGAGTTGGAATTTTGCCATGTGTAATGCTTACAATGCAAACTAGCTCAACAAGATAAAATATTCAGGATTATATTATCCTCTCTAATATCAATATATTATTCAGAATTATATTATTTTCTTTAAAATTTATCAATATTTATAATTTATATATTTTACAGTAACAAAAGTATACTTCATATTTTTTTTTTGTTGACAAATATACTTCATATTTTTTAGTTTATGTAAATGTAGAGTTTAGATACATAATTTAGTTTTTTTTTTTTAGTTATAAATTTTACTCTTTATTTAATACTATGTGATATTGCTAAGTCATTTTCTTCTAAGTTTACATTTATGATAGTAATGTATACATACACCAACTATTAAAAAGTAAATTTATATTTTTTTTTTTGTTACAAATAACAAATGTGACAAAGAAAACATGTCACCATCAAGAATCTATTCTCTGAAAAAGGATTGAAAGAGGCAAGCTTAAAATTGAAAAGTTCAATAATAGGATTCTTCTGCAAAGTTTCATGCTCTCAATGCCTTCCCGTGAGTGCTGTTTCTTTCTTTGGTTTGGTGTATTTCAAAGCATCTGCCAAAGTAATAGTAATTCAGCTAGCTAGATTCCCATCATGAGAACATAAATAAATATAAATAAATATAAATAAATAACATAATACTAATATCGAGTAAATATACTGATACGTTTAATGTGGAAAAGTCGGTGCAGTAGATGTGGACAAAGCTTTTCTTAAAGTGGATGGGCCGGCTTGATTGAACCACTCTGAAGAAAGCCCATGTAAAGTGCACGGCCAATTTTTGTAATTTGTAGAAAAGATGAGGATAGGATTAATAAAAATAGGGGGTGCATATGAAATTAAGAGAAATCCATTCTTTTAGGCCAGAATGGCATGGGAGGAACTCGAAACAAGGCAGGCAGGGGAGTATGCATGAGCTGGGAATATCATATGCGCAATAATATCGACATTTCAAGAAGGCTTAAATATATGTTATCCTCTTGCAAATAAATCAATTATCTATTTACACCTTTGTAAAAATAAAACTTTTAAAAAAGACCTTGCAAATATTAAATGTTTCTAGTTACCCCTTACTGTTAGATTATGTTAACAACGTTAAGTATATACTGAAACACTTAATATTTGCAGGAGGTAAATGGATAATGAGAATATTTGCAGGGAGTAAATGGATAATGAGCATGGGGTAACATATATTTACGCAGGGAGGTAAATAGATAATGAACACTTAACTATCTTATTGTATCAAATATTGTTGGGTTAGTGAAAAAAAAAAAAAAAGTTATCTATTGAAAATAGATCATTTTGATTTGACCCCCAAATAATGTTGTCGGCATTCGTCGAAGCTACTAAGAAAATATGAAACACCTCATTTAGTATCGTAGGGTCGACAATTTATCTATAATAAGTCAATCAGTTAAGTGAGTGTGACAATATGTGAATAATATTACTCTTTGTAATAACAAATAAATCCTTTGAGACCTTTTGTGGGTTAAAGAAAAACACGAAGAAATCACCTACAAAAAAGACCATTTGGGTCCTTGTCAAAAAAAAAAAGACCATTTGGATTTGGCCCCTAAATATTCTTCTCGACTTTGATTGAAACCACTAAAGAAAGATGGAGCACCTCATTTGATACAATGGGATCAAGTATTTTAATATAATAAATTTTTCAACTATATAAACACAAGACAATGTAAATAAATTTACTCTTTGCAATAATAAATAAATTATTTGAGACACTTAATGGGCTAAAGGAAAACCCAATAAATTAATCTAAAAAAAAACCAATAAATTCACCTAAAAAAAGGACTATTTGGATCCCCCCCCCCCCAAATTATTCTTATCGGCTCTGACAAAAGCTACTAAAATAATATGAAGCACACTATTTCACACAATCAGATCAAGACTTTGTTTATAATTATTTTCTCAATTATGTGATTGTAAGAAGATGTAAATAACATTACTCTTTGCAATAACAGATAAATGTGTCGATACACTTTCTCGGGTAAAGGAAAGCACAAAGAAGTCACTTATAAAATATAGACCCTTTGGATTTGGCCAGCATATATTCTTGCTGGCTATGACCAAAGCTACAAAAGGGAGACGAATCACCTAATTTGATCCTGTGGAATAAAGAATTTGTCTATAATAAATTTCTCATTTTTGTAAAGGTAAGAATGTGCATGTAAATAACATTACTTTTGCATTAACAGATATATCCATTTAGATACTTTAGGGGCACGAGGAAAACACAAAGAAGTCATCTTTAAAAAGAAAACCATTTGGGTTTGGATCCCATACACCTAATTTGACACTGTGGAATAAAAAACTAGTCTATAGTAAATTTCTCAATATGTGAGTGCAAGAATATGTAAATAACATTACTCTCTGCAAAAAGAAGATAATTTTTTTGAAACCCTTTCTAGGTTTGAAGAAAACACAAAGAAGTCGCCTATTAAAATAGACCATTTGGATTTGGCTCCACTCCTACTTATCCTTAAGGGCAATGAGGAATTCAAACGTCATGTTCTTTTTGAATAATGTTTGTGGGTTGGTTGGTTTTAATTTTTTGAAAAGTATTTACGAGCACACCAAAATAAATTCATTTGTGTTTGGAATTTATTTTTTTGAAAAGAAAATGAATATATATAGTGGTTGGAATCGACAGGATGTTACATCTCAGCCTATCCAAGCTTTCTTTTAACTTCTATTATGAGAAAAAGGTTTTTATTTAGAAAAAATTAATGTGAAGTAAAATATTTTTGAAAGATAATGAAAACCAATGAGAATCCATTTATTGGAAAAGAGGGAAACACAAAATGATGACATTCAAAAGCCTTAGTTGTATGTTGACCCTATTGAATGTATTTCTAGGAGGTATGTGTTTCTATCGTTTTCTGCCCTTTTAAGGGGTCAGACTTATCTCATTTGTATTTGGGTTGAGTACTTGTGCTTGACGCTTATTCACTATATATATTCATTTGCTTTTCAAAAAAATAAATTCAAAAGTCCTAGTTAAAAACCAATAGTTCCGACCAGAGGCTGCTTCGGTATAAAAAGAGGTGCGAAAATTAAAGCTCCAAAATGACGGGCTGAAAGCATACTTTTTATAACCCACAACCATATTGAGGGAGGGCTCATTATAAAAAAAATAGGGGGTGCAAAGAAAGACAACTATATATAAATTTGTTTTCATTTAAACATGACTGATTATTATCACTTTTTAAACATGTCTTAATGGTTTATTCTATCAAAAGAATTGGGAAGTTATTAAGTTAGATGTCTTAGGGGCTGTTTCTGAATTTTTTGTTTCTGGAGTTTTGGGTGAGTCTATAAATGAAACCTTGGTGGCTTTGATTCCAAAAATTCCACATCCTGAGGAAATAGGTCAGCTTAGGCCTATAAGTTGTTGTAATTTCATTTATAAGATCATTTCTAAAGTTGTGGTGTCTAGGCTCAAACCTTATCTCAATACTCTTATTTCTCCACAACAAAGTGCTTTTGTTGGTGGGAGGTTGATTCAAGATAATCTAGTGGTTGCACAAGAAGCTTTTCACCTCCTGAAAAAGAAAAAATCTAAGGTTGGTCTTGGTTTTGCTATCAAGCTAGATATGAACAAAGCTTATGATAGAGTAGATTGGTCTTTTCTAAAAGATGTTCTTTTAGCTTTTGGTTTCTGTCATAGGTGGGTGTCTATTGTTCTAGATCTGGTCACTTTTGTCAGTTATGTATATCAAGTAAATGGGTCTAGGAGTAAAACTGTGTATCCTAAATGTGGGTTGAGGCAAGGAGATCCTTTGTCTCCTTATCTTTTCATTCTTGTCTTTGATGTCTTGTCTAGACTTCTGACTTCTGCCAATTGTAGTGGTCTCACAAAAGGTCTCAAGTTGGCTCCTAGAGCCCCTATCCTAACTCATCTATTTTTTGCAGATGATGCACTAATTTTTGGTGAGGCGAACTTAGAAGAAATTTGTCAAATTGTGGCTATTCTGAATGATTTTACTAGGATTTCTGGTCAAAAGATTAATCTGCAGAAGTCAGGGTTAATTTGTGGTGCTGTTATTCCTATCTATCTAAAGAACTCTCTCTCTGAAGCTCTCCATATTCCTATTTGGGATACCCCAGGGAAATATTTAGGTGTTCCTGCTGAATGGGGTATTTCTAGAACTCATGCTCTTTCTTGGTTAAAGGAAAGAATTTTGTCTAAGATAGAAGGTTGGAAAGAACAGTTCCTTTCTCAAGCTGGTAAAGATGTGCTGATTAAATCTGTCATTCAAGCTATTCCTTCCTATATTATGTCTATAGTTAGATTACCAAAGAATTTCTGTCAATCTTTGTGTTCTGCTATAGCTAATTTCTGGTGGAGTGCAAAGGTTAGGTCTAGGGGAATTCATTGGAAGTCTTGGGACTTCATGCGTGGTAACAAAAATAATGGTGGTATGGGCTTTAAGGATTTTTCGGTTCAAAACTCCTCTCTCCTTTCAAAGCAGGCTTGGAGATGCTTACATAGTAAAAATGAATTCTGGGCTACAATGTTGAGAGGAATCTATTGTGATAAGGAGGATTTTTGGAGTGTTAAACCTAAAGGTGGGATATCATGGGTTTGGAGAAGTATACTTCATGGAAGAGATCTACTTAAACAACAAGGAAGGTGGAGTATAGGAAATGGGGCTCTTATTAGTATCACTGAGGATAGATGGCTTGCTTCTGGTGAATTGACTTTCACAAAGCCTGGTGCTGGTGCTAATGTGGTTATGGACTAAATTGATCAATCATCTAAAGTATGGAATGTTAATGCTTTAAGAAATAATTTGTCCTCTGAAAGTGCTATAGGTGCCTTAAAAACTCCTATTAGTATGTTGGATACAAATAATTACTTGTTCTGGCCTTTGTCTAAAGATGGTTTGTATAGTGTGAAGTCTGGATATATTGCTATAAGGAATTCTAATGTCTCTAGAAGTGTTAATCCTTCTATCTCCTTCAATAATTCAGAAAGCTCTTGGAGGAGTATTTGGGGGGAAAGTGTTCCAGTGAGAGTAAAACAGTTTGTTTGGAAGCTAAAACACAATGCAATAAGTACCGCTCTTAACCTTGTGAAAAGGAAAATCTATCCTTCCTCTATATGTCCTGTTTGTAAAATAGCTGAAGAATCTTTAGAGCATTTGTTTTTTCTTTGCCCTTGGACTACTCCTATCTGGTTTGGACTTCAACTATGTCCTGTACCAAATCCTTTGATTATTTCTCACTTTGGTGATTGGTTTGAGTCTATTCTTGAGGCTAATTGGTGTACGGGCAAGGAGAAACAAAATCTTATTAGCTACATCATGATTGTGCTATGGAATATATGGAAGGCTAGGAATCTTATGTGCTTTGAAGACAAAGCTCCTATACCTCGTGAAATCCTATTTTTAATCAAAGCTAGCTTTTTATCTATGACTAATCCTTCTGCTAACTCTTCAACTCAAATGAATGCAGTTTGTTGTCAAAGGAGGTCTTTGGCTAAATGGAAACCTCCTTTAAACAACACAATCAGATTTAATTCTGATGCTCAATTTGATGTGAATGTTGGAAAAGGTTGCTCTGGCATTGTGGCCAGGAACAACCTTGGTTACTTGGTAGTAGGGAGTACCTCAAGATTTTATGCTCAGTCTTCGCTTGTTGGTGAAGCTATCTCTCTTCGGGAAGCCATGATCCTAGCTTCGAGTTTTAATCTTTTGGAGGTTTCCATGGAGTCCGATTCTCTTGAATTGATTGATGTTTGCAATAGAAGAACAGTGAGGGGTGAGATTCAAGTAATTGTTAAAGATATTTTAGAGATTAAGAAGAAGTTTACCTTCTGTGATTTTATCTGGATTAATCGAAATGGAAATACTGTTGTTGATTCCGTTGCGAAGCTTGCTTCAACAAATTCCTTGCCTAGTGATTGGATTGTGTCGCCTCCGATGATGATTCGTGATCTGTTGATGAAGGATATGGCTTGAGCTTTGAGGTTTCTTCTGCGATTTTGTATCTGAAGTTGGTTTTCTTCCCCGATTGTTTTTAGGGTTTTTCATCGGTGTTATTTCTGTTTCTGTTTGAATGATCGTGTTATTTTATCGTTGTTGTGTTTAGTAGATTTCGCTTGGCTCTTTGTTGGGCCGGGTTGTGGTGGTTTATTGGGTTACTGTTGTAATAGGTTGGGCCTTGCCCATTTCATGTATTGAAAGCCTGTTTGTTGATCAAAAAAAAAGGGGAATAAACTGATAAATGAATAAAGACCATTTGGATTTAACTTCCAAATATAGTTGTCGACTATATTACACCTCATTTGATACTGTGTGATTTAGAATTAGTCTATAGTAAATTTTTCAATTAATGGAGTCCGTATATATGTATATAACATTGCGATTTACAATTATAGACAAATCATTTGAGACAACTTATGGGTTAGAGGAAAACACAAAGAAGTCACCTATAAAAAATAGGCCATTTTGATTTGACCGCCATATATTGTTGTCGTCTTTTGCCAAAGTCACTAAGGAAAGGCGAAACACCTCATTTGATATTGTAGGGTCGACAATTTGTCTACAATAAGTCAATCAGTTATGTGAGTGCAAACATATGTAAATAACATTATTCTTTGCAGTAACAAATAAATCCTTTGAGATCTTTTGTGGGTTAGTGGAAAACACAAAGAAGTCACATCTAAAAAATATCATTTGGATTTGGCCCCTAAATATTCTTCTCGACTCTAACCAAAGCCAGTAAGAAGAAGAACCTCATTTGATAAAACTGGATCGAGCATTTGTTTATAATAAAATTTTCATATATGTAAGCCAAGACAATGTAAATAACAGTACTCTTTGCAAGGGAAATGAGGAGATCAAAAATCACGTTGTTCTTCTTAAAAAATGTTTTTGGGTTGGGTTGATTTTAATTTTTCGAGGGAGGGCTCATTATAAAATATTAGGGGGTGCAAAGAAGTCACCTATAAAAAATACAAAGAAGTCACCTATAAAAAACAGATCATTTCGATTTGACCGCCATATATTGTTGTTGGCTCTCGCTGAAGCCACATAACTGAGAATATGTAAACATTCTTCTCGACCTTTTATGAGTGCAAGAATTCTTCTTGACCTCAGTTATGTGAGTGCAAGAATTAATAGAGATACGGATAGGTTAGTAAATTTGTACAATCAATATAGTGCCAACTGTGTAACTGATGTGTAACAGATTTCAGTTGTGGCATTGCCACCTCAAGAAATGATTAGGCATTGACCTTCAAAGATGCCTTGATTGTATATATACCAAATGTACAAAGAAGATTCATAATAATGAAAATCAAAACATTTATCGATTCTCTTTCTCTATCGATTCTGTTAGATCAACTGAAATAAGTTAGATCTTATCAAGAATATGTAAAAAACATTACTCTTTGCAATAACAAATAAATACTTTAAGACCTTTTGTGGGTTAGATAAAAACACAAAGAAGTCACCTATAAAAAAGACAATTTGATTTGGCCCCTAAATATTCTTCTCGACACTGATCGAAGCCACAAAAGGAACATGAAGCACCTCACTTGATACGGAGGGATCGATAATTTGTCTATAATAAATTTATCAGTTATGTGAGCGCAAAATAATGTTAATAGTATTACTCTTTGCAGTAATAGATAAATCATTTGAGACACTTTATGGGCTAGAGGAAAACCCGACAACAACAACAACGAAGTGGAAGTAGTGTGGACTCCATGACTTACAAAGTATTCACCTGGCTTTCATAGAATCAAGGGAGTAAAAATGGTAAAAGGATAAAAAAATATATGCATAAAGTAAAAAGAAGCAACAAAACTAAAAACAAATTAAAGTATGTACGGGTTCAAATTAGCAGTTTTCTTCGAAATAATTAGTAAATTAATTCCGATCCCCGGCAACGACGCCAAAAACTTGTTAAGATATTGGCAAGTGTACCAAATCGTGCAAGTAATAAAACCAATAAGTACCGGAATATCGTCCTCAAGGATCGAACTAAATTACTAATTACGCTAACAACGACTAATATGAACCAAATTTAAATAAGGGTTTGTTTGAAATGGTTTGAGCTATGAAGCTCTAAAATAAAGCAATAAAATGTTTTTGAGCTTTTAATAAAATTGGAAACGAAGCAAACGTTGAACGAAATACGATGAGAATGGATGCTAGGGATGAACGTCTTTTGTTTCCGCACTATGTAACCGGTTTAACGTCAAGGATACCTCTCTCTCTTATTTTGCTACCGACCACTACAATATTTACTAAGTCCTAATTCCATAGGTAACTAGTCCTTTGTCGATTATTAAAACCCCTAATTCCTTAGGTGATCCTAATTAACTACAAGCCTTAAACACTAGAGGTCGCCACATACAACAATTCGGAGAATATCCCTAAGTCTGCGAATGCTTTAATTGAAATTCTGTCATTCAATAATAAGAACTTCCATTAAATCATTGAATAAAAGATAAGTCTACAATTTTCCAATCGTAAATATGTTAAAACCGAATTTCAATCCACAAATACAAGAGAGAACAAAGTAAACATAATTAAAGACCAAAGAAACATAGTGCTCTAACAAAATCAATTCATCCCTAACATAAGGGTTTAGTTACACATGATCAAGGGAGATGAAAAGAGAGAATTACACGATGATGATGATGATGATGAGGACATTCAAGTCTCAATACTTGTTCCCAAGGCTTGATTCTTCAATAGCCCTCTCTGCTGCAAGGAGTTCCTCTCGGTGTGCTAGGGTTCCAATTAAATCAAAAACGGTGAAAAATCCCCAAAAACGAGTGAATTCGCGTTTTTACTTATTTTTCGCCCGGCGCGCGGCGCGCGCGGCTCCAGCGCCCGACTTCCAGATTCACGACTTGTGGCGCTGAGTCCAGGTAGCGTCGCGCGCCCCGCGCGCCACTTCCTTATTTCATCGACTTGTGGCGCTGAGTCCAGTAGCGTCAAGCCACGCGCCGCGCGGCCTTTCCTTATTTTCCTTACTTGAACCACTTGTTCTTCAAGACCTTGTAATTCCCGGGCACAAAAACACACAAGAATCCCAAGCATAAACACTCGCATAATACATAAACCTCTAATAGCACAATTTGCCAAATTCTCCTAACACTTCACATTAATTCATCAAAACTTCAAAGTAAAATCCCTTTTTAACACTTGAAAAACATCATGTGATGGGGATTCATCACAACCCCAACTTGAACATTTGCTTGTCCTCAAGCAAAGACAATGCAAGACTAGACTCGACAATCCAATACCGTATAACATGCAATCAAGTATGAATCCACTAATTAACACCAATTTCACGAAAACAAGTTGAGCGTCCAACTTTCGGTCGGCGACTCAAATGCAATCCCACATATGGTACTTTCACTAGCACATACTTGCTCAATAGTGCGTGTGTGACATTTAACCGAATTGGAACAAAGCTAGTTTCAAAATGCATCTAACTAAGACTAGAGGCTTTCTTCCGAGACCGCCAAAGATGTTTCAAAACAAAGGGTAGACTAACGTTTCCACATAAGATTGAGGGCTTCAAAGCAACGACAAAGGGTCTTAATTCGGCATTACAGTTGGACGACCAAAGGCACAACTACTTCAATACACAAACAATACAAACCACACAACGTAGAGTTTTTGGCCGCAACCCCTCATTACATCAAAAATTTAGATTTACTCAAAGAGTACTTCGAAAATTGCAACAATTACACAAATATGTGGATTTTTCCACTTATTCACAAACACACTTAAACACACACGGCATACACTACAACGTTACGGGTAGACGCCGCGAGTGTTGCACTCACGCGCCACACACACCACGACGCACTACACTACGTTACGGGTAGACGCCGCAGTTGTTGCACTCACACACACCGACACCACGACATACACGCGGCGTTACGGGTAGACGCCGCAGCGATCTTTGCACTCATGCACACCGACACCCACACGCACCGACCATCCTACAATCTGCATACCCAAAATTTAGTACAACCGATGCACCCCAACTTAGCTTCTACAAATACCGCCCTTAATTTTTAGTAAAAATTTGGCACTCCCATGGTCCACCAAACAAATTAGCTTAGCTAAAATCATTTCTAGGATCACTAAGTTCCACCTGAGTTAATGTTTTGAGTGTGGAAGCAAGATTGCATAAGTTCCTTCACCACAGGGGATACTATTCGCTCAATTCTCACCACATCATCACTAAGTTTGCTCAACTAATTTCAAAAATTTTAAACAGGAAATTCACCATATGATTGCATTTTATTCATGAAACTGACGATAGGTCCTCCCCCCACTTAAACACAGCAGTGTCCTCACTGATTGATTTAGGGGAAGACCTATGTACAAAGACTAAGGCAAAAACAAAAATAAAATTAAAAACGACAACTAACCTAAGAGAAAACATCAAAGTACACAATCACATCATGCAAGATAAGGGAAGGAGAGAAAATAACCATAGCGGTGAGTAGACTACTCAACCGCGTCCAGAGTCCGGCGGAGGTGACTGAAAGATGTCAGCATCCGGATCCAACTGTCCTCCACTCTGCATCGTGCACACATTGCTCAGATAGGGCTCTCATCCCAAACTTGTGCTCCATTGCCATTCTATTCGAGTCGAGTCCACAACCGCTCTTGGTTTGTCATTGTCATGCGTTTACAGTTAGTGCCAAAGACATCCATTCTTCCCTACAAGTGTGTAAATGTGTCCTAGATGCACCCTAAAGTACTAATCAGATAAAAATAATGCGAGAAAATAAAATAAAATCAAATAAGGTAAAATTAAAAGACAGGGATAGAGAAAATTGGGTTGCCTCCCAATAAGCGCTTCTTTAACGCACTAGCTTGACGCACTTCCCCTCTGTCAAGGTGGAATATATGACACGAAGAACACATCATCCTTCTTCTTTCGTTTATGAGGTAGGAAATTCATGAACTTGAGGTACAATTTCATATGCTTCCATATCCTCTCAAGGTGAAGGATGATAAACAAGGCATAGAAGGAGTCTAAATATCGATCAAGCTCTTCACTCCCATCTTCCTTGCTTCTCAAAAGATGAGAAGGAGAATGATTTGTTGGGTGATTTCTCGTTTGGATTTCCATACCTTCCCAAGATTGAGAGTTTTTAGCTTCCTTCCAAACAAGAGGATCCTCCTGCTCAATTATTTTTTCTTCCTCATATTTCCTTTTCTCACATGATTCTTCTATTATTGAGCCCTTTTTCTTCTTGTTCGAATCTTGAATAAGTGGTTGTTCATCCGCTAACCAACCATCCACTAACCAGGATATGATTTGTCAATAACTATCCACTCGCTCCTCAAGAATTTTAGGTTGGGCCAACCAAGGTAAAGACTCGTCAAGGAGTACCCATTCCAGTTCACAAGAGCAATACACAAGATCTTTCCCACAAAGATCACAATAGGAGTATGTCTCACAATCGTCATTTAAATGTGGTCCTCCACAACAACAACAACGAAGTGGAAGTAGTGTGGACTCCATGACTTACAAAGTATTCACCGGCTTTCATAGAATCAAGGGAGTAAAAATGGTAAAAGGATAAAAAAATATATGCATAAAGTAAAAAGAAGCAACAAAACTAAAAACAAATTAAAGTATGTACGGGTTCAAATTAGCGATTGCCTTCAAATAATTAGTAAATTAATTCCGATCCCAAGAACTATGCGCGCAAAAACTTGTTAAGATATTGGCAAGTGTACCAAATCGTGCAAGTAATAAACCGATAAAATACCGGAATATCGCCTCAAGGATCGAACTAAATTACTAATTACGCTAACAACGACTAATATGAACCAAATTTAAATAAGGGTTTGTTTGAAATGGTTTGAGCTATGAAGCTCTAAAATAAAGCAATAAAATGTTTTTGAGCTTTTAATAAAATTGGAAACGAAGCAAACGTTGAACGAAATACGATGAGAATGGATGCTAGGGATGAACGTCTTTTGTTTCCGCACTATGTAACTGGTTTAACGTCAAGGATACCTCTCTCTCTTATTTTGCTACCGACCCTACAATATTTACTAAGTCCTAATTCCATAGGTAACTAGTCCTTTGTCGATTATTAAAACCCCTAATTCCTTAGGTGATCCTAATTAACTACAAGCCTTAAACACTAGAGGTCGCCACATACAACAATTCGGAGAATATCCCTAAGCTGCGAATTGCCGGAATTGAAATTCTGTCATTCAATAATAAGAACTTCCATTAAATCATTGAATAAAAGATAAGTCTACAATTTTCCAATCGTAAATATGTTAAAACTGAATTTCAATCCACAAATACAAGAGAGAACAAAGTAAACATAATTAAAGACCAAAGAAACATAGTGCTCTAACAAAATCAATTCATCCCTAACATAAGGGTTTAGTTACACATGATCAAGGGAGATGAAAAGAGAGAATTACACGATGATGATGATGATGATGAGGACATTCAAGTCTCAATACTTGTTCCCAAGGCTTGATTCTTCAATAGCCCTCTCACGCAAGGGAGTTCCTCCGGTGTGCTAGGGTTCCAATTGCGTCAAAAACGGTGAAAAATCCCCAAAAACGAGTGAATTCGCGTTTTACTTATTTTTTCGCCCCGGCCACGCAGCGTGCGCGCTTTCCGCGCCCGACTTCCAGATTCCACGACTTGTAGGCTGAGTCCAGTAGCGGCCCGCGCCAGCTTCCTTATTTCACTGACTTGTGGCGCTGAGTCCAGCGCGTCCGCGCCACGTCCCGCGCCAGCTTCCTTATTTTCCTTACTTGAACCACTTGTTCTTCAAGACCTTGTAATTCCTGGGCACAAAAACACACAAGAATCCCAAGCATAAACACTGCATAATACATAAACCTCTAATAGCACAATTTGCCAAATTCTCCTAACACTTCACATTAATTCATCAAAACTTCAAAGTAAAATCCCTTTTTAACACTGAAAAACATCATGTGATGGGGATTCATCACAACCCCCAACTTGAACATTTGCTTGTCCTCAAGCAAAGACAATGCAAGACTAGACTCGACAATCCAATACCGGATAACATGCAATCAAGTATGAATCCACTAATTAACACCAATTTCACAGAAACAAGTTGAGCGTCAACTTTCAGACTGGCGACTCAAATGCAATCCCACATATGGTACTTTCACTAGCACATACTTGCTCAATAGTGCGTGTGTGACATTTAACTGAATTGGAACAAAGCTAGTTTCAAAATGCATCTAACTAAGACTAGAGGGCTTTCTTCCGAGACCGCCAAAGATGTTTCAAAACAAAGGGTAGACTAACGTTTCCACATAAGATTGAGGGGCTTCAAAGCAACGACAAAGGGTCTTAATTCGGCATTACAGATTGGACCAGTGCACAACTACTTCAATACACAAACAATACAAACCACACAACGTAGAGTTTTTGGCTGCAACCCCCTCATTACATCAAAAATTTAGATTTACTCAGCAGGTACTTCGGGAAATTGCAACAATTACACAGCTATGTGGATTTTTCCACTTATTCACAAACACACTTAAACACACACGGCATACACTACAGCGTTACGGGTAGACGCTGCAGTTGTTGCACTCACGCAGCACACACACACCACGACATACACTACAAATACGGGTAGACGCAGCAGCGGTGTTGCACTCACACACCGACACCACGACATACACTGCTGCAGTTACGGGTAGACGCTGCAGATCTTCGCACTCATGCACACCGACACCCACACGCACACCGACCATCCTACAATCATATACCCGGCCTTAGTACAACCGATGCACCCCAACTTAGCTTCTACAAACTACCCCAATTTTTAGTAAAAATTTGGCACTCCCATGGTCCACCAAACAGCTAGCTTAGCTAAAATCATTTCTAGGATCACTAAGTTCCACTGAGTTAATGTTTTGAGTGTGGAAGCAAGATTGCATAAGTTCCTTCACCACAGGGGATACTATTCGCTCAATCTCACCACATCATCACTAAGTTTGCTCAACTAATTTCAAAAATTTTAAACAGAAATTCACCATATGATTGCATTTTATTCATGAAATCGACGATAGGTCCTCCCCACTTAAACACAAAGCAGTTGTCCTCACCGATTGATTTAGGGAAGACCTATGTACAAAGACTAAGGCAAAAACAAAAATAAAATTAAAAACGACAACTAACCTAAGAGAAAACATCAAAGTACACAATCACATCATGCAAGATAAGTGGAAGGAGAGAAATAACCATAGCGGTGAGTAGACTACTCAACCGCGTCCCGTAGTCCGGCGGAGGTGATCGAAAGATGTCGACATCCGGATCCAACTGCCCTCCACTCTGCATCGTGCACATTGCTCTGTATAGGGCTCTCATCCCAAACTTGTGCTCATTGCCATTCTATTCTCGAGTCCACAAATCGCTCTTGGTTTGTTTGTCATGCGTTCTGGTTAGTCACAAAGACATCCATTCTTCCCTACAAGTGTGTAAATGTGTCCTAGATGCACCCTAAAGTACTAATCAGATAAAAATAATGCGAGAAAATAAAATAAAATAAAATAAAATCAAATAAGGTAAAATTAAAAGACAGGGATAGAGAAAATTGGGTTGCCTCCCAATAAGCGCTTCTTTAACGTCACTAGCTTGACGCTGCACTTCCCCTCTGTCAAGGTGGAATATATGACACGAAGAACACATCATCCTTCTTCTTTCGTTTATGAGGTAGGAAATTCATGAACTTGAGGTACAATTTCATATGCTTCCATATCCTCTCAAGGTGAAGGATGATAAACAAGGCATAGAAGGAGTCTAAATATCGATCAAGCTCTTCACTCCCATCTTCCTTGCTTCTCAAAAGATGAGAAGGGAGAATGATTTGTTGGGTGATTTCTGGTTGGATTTCCATACCTTCCCAAGATTGAGAGTTTTTAGCTTCCTTCCAAACAAGAGGATCCTCCTGTTCAATTATTTTTTTCTTCCTCATATTTCCTTTTCTCACATGATTCTTCTATTATTGAGCCCTTTTCTTCTTGTTCGAATCTTGAATAAGTGGTTGTTCATCCGCTAACTATCATCGCTAACTGTGGATATGATTTGTCAATAACTATCCACTCGGCTCCTCAAGAATTTTAGGTTGGGCCAACCAAGGTAAAGACTCGTCAAGGAGTACCCATTCTCGTTCACAAGAGCAATACACAAGATCTTTCCCACAAAGATCACAATAGAGTATGTCTCACAATCGTCATTTAAATGTGGTCCTCCACAACAACAACAACGAAGTGGAAGTAGTGTGGACTCCATGACTTACAAAGTATTCACCGGCTTTCATAGAATCAAGGGAGTAAAAATGGTAAAAGGATAAAAAATATATGCATAAAGTAAAAAGAAGCAACAAAACTAAAAACAAATTAAAGTATATGTGACGGTTCAAATTAGCGATTGCCTTGAAATAATTAGTAAATTAATTCCGATCCCTAACAATCGGCGCCAAAAACTTGTTAAGATATTGGCAAGTGTACCAAATCGTGCAAGTAATAAACCGATAAATACCTAATATCGTCCTCAAGGATCGAACTAAATTACTAATTACGCTAACAACGACTAATATGAACCAAATTTAAATAAGGGTTTGTTTGAAATGGTTTGAGCTATGAAGCTCTAAAATAAAGCAATAAAATGTTTTGAGCTTTTAATAAAATTGGAAACGAAACAAGCGTTGAACGAAATACGATGAGAATGGATGCTAGGGATGAACGTCTTTTGTTTCCGCACTATGTAAATCGTTTAACGTCAAGGATACCTCTCTCTTTATTTTGCTACCGACCTACAATATTTACTAAGTCCTAATTCCATAGGTAACTAGTCCTTTGTCGATTATTAAAACCCCTAATTCCTTAGGTGATCCTAATTAACTACAAGCCTTAAACACTAGAGGTCGCCACATACAACAATTCGGAGAATATCCCTAAGTCGCGAATTGCTTTAATTGAAATTCTGTCATTCAATAATAAGAACTTCCATTAAATCATTGAATAAAAGATAAGTCTACAATTTTCCAATCGTAAATATGTTAAAACTGAATTTCAATCCACAAATACAAGAGAGAACAAAGTAAACATAATTAAAGACCAGCAAACATAGTGCTCTAACAAAATCAATTCATCCCTAACATAAGGGTTTAGTTACACATGATCAAGGGAGATGAAAAGAGAGAATTACACGATGATGATGATGATGATGAGGACATTCGAAGTCTCAATACTTGTTCCCAAGGCTTGATTCTTCAATAGCCCTCTGCTGCAAGGAGTTCCTCCGGTGTGCTAGGGGTTCCAATTAAATCAAAAACGGTGAAAAATCCCCCAAAAACGAGTGAATTCGCGTTTTTACTTATTTTTCTCGCCCAGCCGCGCGGCCGCGCCAGCTCCCGCGCCAGCTTCCAGATTCCCTGACTTGTAGCGCTGAGTCCAGCGCGTCCGCGCCAGCTTCCTTATTTCACTGACTTGTGGCGCTGAGTCCAGCGCGTCCGCGCCACGTCCCGCGCCAGCTTCCTTATTTTCCTTACTTGAACCACTTGTTCTTCAAGACCTTGTAATTCCTGGGCACAAAAACACACAAGAATCCCAAGCATAAACACTGCATAATACATAAACCTCTAATAGCACAATTTGCCAAATTCTCCTAACACTTCACATTAATTCATCAAAACTTCAAAGTAAAATCCCTTTTTAACACTGAAAAACATCATGTGATGGGGATTCATCACCACATAACTGAGAATATGTAAACATTCTTCTCGACCTTTTATGAGTGCAAGAATTCTTCTTGACCTCAGTTATGTGAGTGCAAGAATTAATAGAGATACGGATAGGTTAGTAAATTTGTACAATCAATATAGTGCCAACTGTGTAACTGATGTGTAACAGATTTCAGTTGTGGCATTGCCACCTCAGCAGCTGATTAGGCATTGACCTTCAGCATGCCTTGATTGTATATATACCAAATGTACAGCAAGATTCATAATAATGAAAATCAAAACATTTATCAGATTCTCTTTCTCTATCGATTCTGTTAGATCAACTGAAATAAGTTAGATCTTATCAAGAATATGTAAAAAACATTACTCTTTGCAATAACAAATAAATACTTTAAGACCTTTTGTGGGTTAGATAAAAACACAAAGAAGTCACCTATAAAAAAGACAATTTGATTTGGCCCCTAAATATTCTTCTCTCGACAATCGATCGAAGCCACTAAAGGAACATGAAGCACCTCACTTGATACGGAGGGATCGATAATTTGTCTATAATAAATTTATCGCTTATGTGAGCGCAAAATAATGTTAATAGTATTACTCTTTGCAGTAATAGATAAATCATTTGAGACACTTTATGGGCTAGAGGAAACCCGACAACAACAACAACGTAGAAGGAAGTAGTGTGGACTCCATGACTTACAAAGTATTCACCGGCTTTCATAGAATCAAGGGAGTAAAAATGGTAAAAGGATAAAAAAATATATGCATAAAGTAAAAGAAGCAACAAAACTAAAAACAAATTAAAGTATGTATTTGTTCAAATTAGCGATTGTCTTGAAATAATTAGTAAATTAATTCCGATCCCCGGCAACGGCGCCAAAAACTTGTTAAGATATTGGCAAGTGTACCAAATCGTGCAAGTAATAAAACCGATAAGTACCGGAATATCGTCCTCAAGGATCGAACTAAATTACTAATTACGCTAACAACGACTAATATGAACCAAATTTAAATAAGGGTTTGTTTGAAATGGTTTGAGCTATGAAGCTCTAAAATAAAGCAATAAAATGTTTTTGAGCTTTTAATAAAATTGGAAACGAAGCAAACGTTGAACGAAATACGATGAGAATGGATGCTAGGGATGAACGTCTTTTGTTTCCGCACTATGTAACTGGTTTAACGTCAAGGATACCTCTCTCTCTTATTTTGCTACCGACCCTACAATATTTACTAAGTCCTAATTCCATAGGTAACTAGTCCTTTGTCGATTATTAAAACCCCTAATTCCTTAGGTGATCCTAATTAACTACAAGCCTTAAACACTAGAGGTCGCCACATACAACAATTCGGAGAATATCCCTAAGCTGCGAATTGCCGGAATTGAAATTCTGTCATTCAATAATAAGAACTTCCATTAAATCATTGAATAAAAGATAAGTCTACAATTTTCCAATCGTAAATATGTTAAAACTGAATTTCAATCCACAAATACAAGAGAGAACAAAGTAAACATAATTAAAGACCAGCAAACATAGTGCTCTAACAAAATCAATTCATCCCTAACATAAGGGGTTTAGTTACACATGATCAACGGAGATGAAAAGAGAGAATTACACGATGATGATGATGATGATGAGGACATTCAAGTCTCAATACTTGTTCCCAAGGCTTGATTCTTCAATAGCCCTCTGCTGCAAGGAGTTCCCTCTGGTGTGCTAGGGTTCCAATTAAATCAAAAGCGGTGAAAAATCCCCAAAAACGAGTGAATTCGCGTTTTTACTTATTTTTCGCCCCACACAAGGCGCGCGCCAGCTTCCGCGCCAGCTTCCAGATTCCCTGACTTGTGGCGCTGAGTCCAGTAGCGTCGCGCTGCCGCCTCGCGCCACTTCCTTATTTCATCGACTTGTGGCGCTGTCCAGTCCGTCAAGGCGCGCCACGTCCCGCGCCAGCTTCCTTATTTTCCTTACTTGAACCACTTGTTCTTCAAGACCTTGTAATTCCTGGGCACAAAAACACACAAGAATCCCAAGCATAAACACTGCATAATACATAAACCTCTAATAGCACAATTTGCCAAATTCTCCTAACACTTCACATTAATTCATCAAAACTTCAAAGTAAAATCCCTTTTAACACCGAAAAACATCATGTGATGGGGATTCATCACCACATAATCGAGAATATGTAAACATTCTTCTCGACCTTTTATGAGTGCAAGAATTCTTCTTGACCTCAGTTATGTGAGTGCAAGAATTAATAGAGATACGGATAGGTTAGTAAATTTGTACAATCAATATAGTGCCAATCGTAACCGATGTGTAATGATTTGGTTGTGGCATTGCCACCTCAAGAAATGATTAGGCATTGACCTTCAAAGATGCCTTGATTGTATATATACCAAATGTACAAAGAAGATTCATAATAATGAAAATCAAAACATTTATCAGATTCTCTTTCTCTATCGATTCTGTTAGATCAACTGAAATAAGTTAGATCTTATCAAGAATATGTAAAAAACATTACTCTTTGCAATAACAAATAAATACTTTAAGACCTTTTGTGGGTTAGATAAAAACACAAAGAAGTCACCTATAAAAAAGACAATTTGATTTGGCCCCTAAATATTCTTCTCGACACTGATCGAAGCCACTAAAGGAACATGAAGCACCTCACTTGATACGGAGGGATCGATAATTTGTCTATAATAAATTTATCAGTTATGTGAGCGCAAAATAATGTTAATAGTATTACTCTTTGCAGTAATAGATAAATCATTTGAGACACTTTATGGGCTAGAGGAAAACCCGAAAAAAATTCACCTAAAAAAAGGACCATTTGGATTTGGTCCCAAAATATTCTTGTGGGCTCTGACAAAAGCTACTAATGGAAGATGAAACACCTCATTTCACACAACGAGATCCAGAATTTGTCTATTTTTTTTAGATAAGCAATAATTTCATTGAAGGGAGCACAAGGGGTGCCCAACCCTTACAATGGAAAGCCACTAATGAAAGATAAAACACCTAATTTGACACCATGACATCAAATATTTGTCTATGGTAAATTTCTCAATTATGTGAGTGCAAGAATATGTAAATAACATTACTCTTTGCAAATACAGATAAATGTTTTGAGACACTTTCTGGGTTTGCAGAAAACACAAAGAAGTCGCCTATAAAAATAGACCATTTAGATTTGGCTCCACCCTTACTTATTCTCGAGTGCATTGAGGAGATAAAAAGTCATGTTGTTCTTTTTGAAAAATGTTTGTGGGTTGGTTGACTTTAATTTTTAAAAAGTGTTTACGATCACCAAGGTGTACAACTCAAGTGTCTTAAATTGGAATCGACACGATGTTACCTCTTAGCCTATCCGAGCTTTTTCTTTAAGAGAAAATGTTTTTATTTAGAAAAAATTAATATGAAGTAAAAAAAATTTGGAAAAGAATGATGAACCAACCAATGAGAATCCATTTTTTGGACAAAAAGGGTTGTTTTAGTGAAGACAGTGAGAGCAAATAGCAGAGTCCAAAATGTTAAATGCCTAAAATGATGACATCTAAAGCCCTAGTTAAAAAACCCATTTTTTCCTACCAGAGGCTGTTTTGATGAAAAGGAAGTGTGAGAAATAAAGCCCCAAAATGACGGGCCGAAAGCATAATTTTTATAGCCCACAACCATATTGATAGAGGGCTCATTGTAAAAAAAATAGGCCCATACTTCTTCCAACCCCTAGCTACTCAATAGACACTCGTAACTCTTAAATATTCCTAAAATACCCTCACGTGAGGACACCCCTCACACTGTATTTTAACTAGCTTAGAGTACGGTTGTGCGAACCGGTTCGGACTTGGTTCCACCGAACCTCACTGTTATTGTCTTCAACAAATTTTATTTGTGATTTCATTTCCCAAGTTTGTTTCATTCTCTTTTTAAAAACACAAATTGGATAAATTAAAAACACACACTTAGAACCGAGAGAGTAGGAGAGGAAGAGAAAAATTTTATTTGGCTTTCAAATATTCTTGTCGGCTATCACCAAAGTCAGTAAACGAAAATGAGCGCATAAATGTGTAAATAACATTAAGCTTTGCAATAATAGGCAAATCCTTTGAGACAGTTTATATAGGTTAGAGAAAAACTTAAAAAAGTCAAGTATAAAAAATAGATCATTTTGATTTGACCCTTAAATATTGTTGTTGGCTCTCACGGAAGTCACTGAGGAAAGACGAAACGCCTCATTTGATATTGTAGGGTCGACAATTTGTTTATAATAAGTCAATCAGTTATCACTACAAGAAAATCGCTGATTTGCCACGGACATTTCCGTGGCAAATGTACAAATTTCCGTGGCAAAACAACATTTGCCACGGACAAAAATTGGTGGCAAAACGCTGTCGCCGTCGCTTGCCACGGAATTTCCGTGGCAAATGTTTCCGCCGCAAATCCGTGGCAAATTTTTCCGTCGCAAATCCGTGGCAAATTTTTCCGTCGCAAATCCGTGGCAAATTTTCGTTGCAAATCCGTGGCAAATTTCATCGCAAGTCCGTGGCAAATCATCGCAAATTTTTAAAAAAATTAAAATAAATGGAGCGATGAGTTTCCTACTACTCCAACTTGCAAAGGCTCATTCATCACGCTTTTAATTATCGATCGGTTTAAAATTGAAACTTTTATCTCTTCATCCCCAATATACAAAGCTTTGTTATCCTTCTTCACTCATTCAATTAGTCAAATACTTAAAATACCCCATAAGACTATTCTATTTGTCAACTTCATCGAGAGACAAGCAAGAAACTTCGTGTGAACTACTTTATCAATAACTTAAAAATATAGTTTCAACTCATTGAAAATTTATCAACTCAAAAGATAAGGTCTACACGATAGTGGTATAGAATATACACTAATCGTAAAGTTGTTTATAGCACTTGCAAGTTAAGGGTGCCACCACAAATTAAAATTATACAATTCTACATACACTAGCCGGACATTCATCAATCTATTAACAAAGGTATATCATATTTCAACCCAATTCTCTAACTTCCAGAAAAAATGCACTTCAAAACAGGACATATATCAGGTTGTCTCACTATGTAAATTTGATCCCCAACTTCCTTGTAAGAGTCCTGATTGCGATACCATGTCCACAAAGCCCACGTATCATTTTTTACTGCATACATTAAAACACTCCATCGGATATGAGGAATAGTTACGATGCTCGATCATCAATTTGAGGTTCTGTAAGCAAGCAACTCAATGACCTTGATATTATATTTCAAAAATAAAAATAGATATTGCAAGTATTTAAGGCCCAGGAATCTTTGACTTCTACTCGCATACACTCTGCTTCTCTGTAATGTGCTTCATAAGTACTATACTATGGTGGATGCCAGGTAGCTACAAGCCAGGGAGTTACTGATCTATCAACAAGAGCTGATCTCCAACCACCACTTGTATTGTTCACCCGCCAATGCAATGAGTCGCTCGAGATAACAAGATAGGGAAACCAAGAAAATAAATAAAAGTCACCGTGCACTTGATTAAGTTTATGGACCATTTCAGATGGTAGGAACATCGGTAAGTAAATTGAAATCAATAAAACCTTGAAGGGATTATAATGCAAATTTTAAGCATATTCAAACACATAAATCATTTTTTCCTGTACAACTGAGAACATATGTTTCAGTTTCTAAAACTGAATACCCTCTTTTCCTTTTTCACTTTGATAGTTCAGTCCAGTGACAACAAATATATAGCTGATCTCACAAAATTTAGTTGGTGCATTAGATTTCTTCTGAATAAAATTCCAATTCAAGGGAAAACTTAGTTTTTTCATATTTGAAAAACTTCGCATCCAGATTCACATTTACTCATGATTCCCATCATCCAAAATACAGGTCAAACATAGTAAGACTAGTAGTACCTTAAGTATTACTAAGTGAATTTCAAGTTCGGACCCCACTCAAAGCATTAACATCGAATAGCCATCTAAAAGTATATGGCTATACCGATGTGGATTAGGCAGTAGTATATTAGTAGACAATAAATCCGCTTGTGCTATTTCATGTTTCTTGGAGAATGGAGAAAACCTTGTCATATGGGAAGCAAGAAACAGAAAGTAGAGGCACTATCAAAGACATAACTGAATTTCGAGAGAATGGCTAAAGGACTTTATCAGCTTATTTGGAATAAAAAGCAACTCATCAAAGTGGCTTTGCCTTCTAAGGTTGATCTCTTTTGTGATAACAAATATACAACCGCCATCTCCTACAACCCAATCCAACATTATTCAACCAAACATGTAGAGGTAGATAGACATTTCATCGAGAGAGAATCTGGAAGCAAAAATAATTTGGTTTACCATTTGTCAAGTCCGAACTAGTAGACAAATTCACAAATGTTTGCTAAGCGAGAGATTTTCATAAGTCACTTGACAAGTTGAACATCGATATCTATAAGAATCAACTTGAGCAGGAATTGTTGCATGAGTCACAAAATATTTTAGAAATTTATATAGAATCCATTCAATCAAGGGATCTATGACCCTTCCCACAATCTCCGTATAGCCAAAAATACATTTAATCTCAAAAAAAAATACATTTACGATTCTTGTCCCGCTTATTCGCATGAGATTGCAGAAAAACATCTTTGGATTAGACACTTTGACAAAATTTTCTTAAAAATAACCAATCCAAGAATGTGAGCGAATTTTTGGCCAATGCTTCTTGGATACTTAGTGACATGATACTAACGTAAAAATCCATCTTAGCTAACCATGATGTATCCATATAGCCAAAACATCAAACTAAAATGCTGTTTTTTCTTTAATTTATTTTCACTCGCCTTCTTTCAAAGCAAGGATTCAAAAGAATGCCAAATAAATCAAAACTTTGCAAGTAATAGCCCAAATTAAATAGATCGGTGTAGTGGAAATAATCAGATGCAGTGAAAAAGGGGTGAACCAGGAAAATACCTGCTTTATTATAATTAATGTAAGCCCCAAGCATAATAAAATGAATTCCTCCAAAGATTGAAAGAGTAGTAGAATGTGGATGAAGATCCACTTTCTTTAGAGGGGAATGCAAACCTAGAGTCAGAAGCCACGAATGTTCTGTCTCCTCGACTGCTTTTTCTATTTCATGGTTTCCTTCTACCACCATAATTGGGACTTTAGAAACTAGATTCTCGCATAAACTGGAACCATTTAGTTATGGAAGCATAAGAAGACATGATGTAAATATATAATATCAAGGTGCTTTTTATTATCGTTAAACTACCGCTTAAGATATATATAATATCTTTATGTACCTTCCCAAATAGTCCCATCGAGGTGATAGGTTTCATGTATAGGACTTTGTGGAAATGAGCAACTATAACATTTGATCCAGCCCATTTGTAAGATACTGATTCACATAGGTTACATCACCAATCAATAGAAGAAGATCGGGTTCGTTACTAGTCATGTGACTAATTGTAGTAGTTGTGTTATAAGTGAGACCAAGATCTCCTACTACCGCAACTCTGCTGGGGTAGCTCAGTGGACCGAGAAATTGGCATGGTCCTAAAATAGTATATATCACTCATGGCTTGTAATGATGGATCTCCACATTTATAATAGTATATTGTGCTTGGCTCCAATCCTACAAATATAGTGGAAACTAGTTTTAAAAGAATCATAACATGACACTTCAATACAATAAAATTGTGGACAAATTAGCATGGAAAAATAAATCGCATATCTCGCAAATTGCAATACATGATAGTGTACACAAAACTAAATAGATGTATTGACATTTCTCAATATTGGAAGACTGCTTTGTCGTGTTCAAGAGTAAGGACCAAAGTTATTTTGATAACATATCAAATAAGCTTTGCACGAGATAAATAAAATCGTATATATTTAAAGTGCACCCTCAATTTAGAGAAGTTAAATCCTATGCCTTGTATACTCCTTCTCCAACTCAATAATAAACTATTACATCCAAAGAAATCACAAAACCTAAACAGATTAATAGGAAACAAAAGCATTGTGTACCGTGAGTCGAACGTGATGAATGATTCCGTAGTGTAATTCAAGACCTTCAAAAGGATAAAGTGGTTGTAGATGAGAGATTCACCTCTAGCTTCATTCAAGAGTGAGCCCAGCCACACACCAAAGTCATCATTCCTCTCATTCCACCAAGTACCTTTTAATTGAGAGATTCACCTCTAGCTTCATTCAAGAGTGAGCCCAACCACACCAAAGTCGCCATTCCTCTCATTCCACCAAGTACCTTTTAATTGAGAGAAAGTACACTTTCAAAAATAAGTTACATTGCATGCCTATAAACAAGTGAGTAGCATCTAGTAACTTGAAAAAGGAATTTAATTACCATATCAAGAATGATTTTTCCCAACTCAACATTTCCATGATCCTTTTTCCACTTCTTAACATGTTCCCGCCACTGGTTTTATGTATAGATTAAAACATAATGTAGACATAATTTTTGAAAATGGCAATTTGAGATTTTCAAGTTGCAACGAATCGAAAAACACAATTACCATGTATCTCGGACTCAAAATAGCATGTAGATCACAACAAATAACTAAAAATGTATATTGCAAGTTGAGTACATCAAAGATAATCAATAATTTACTCCCACTCACTATCCACATTACAACCAAATAATTAAACTAAATGAAGCATACAACAAGGAAGACCAAATTTCATGTATCAAACATGATAGTAAATAAACTATTATATGCTTAGAGGAAAACAAAAAACACAAAATTTACCTAAAAGCATCATATATTACACATCAAGTCCATCCAAAATAAACAAACACATAAGTGGCGAAAAAGCAATAACAAAAAAAGATCAGTTGTGTAAAGTAGAAGCTTCTAAGAACATACAACACTTAAAAAAACAGAGAAATAACATGTGATTAGTCAAATTTTCAGAGAAATAAACACTTCTTCTCAACTTCTTCATCTGACCAGAAACCCTAACCTTAAGGTTTCACCTAAACAATTAAATTGCAATTAATTCCTAAGTTGAAATCAACCAACAATCGATGCTTCCAGATCTATAGCTGAATCTGTCAAACATATACAAATGAACAAAAAACTATCCAGATCTTAACCTTCTCAAGATCTGTGGGATTAAATCCCTAAGTTGAAAACGAAAACGGAAACAAGGAATAATATGAATCTAAGATCTCTAATTGAAATTGAAATAGAAAAAGGAAATGAATTGAAACTCGAAAAAGAAAGCAAAATCGAAACTGACAATGAAAAAAATCAAAAAACGAGAAAAGATGAAGGCTCACCTGCACGATGAGAAGATGAAGCTGCAATCGGACATGGCGAGAGTGTGAGAGATTTGTTTGGCAACAGCGAGAGACTGAGAGACTTGCCGGCGTCGAGAGATTGAGAGACTGAGAGAGCGTGTTCTATTTGGGAGAGAACGACGAGAGAGTGAGAGACCGAGAGGGTGAGGAGGAGAGAGCGAGAGGGTGAGGAGGTGAGGAGGTGAGGAGGAGAGAGCGAGAGGGTGAGGAGGAGAGGGTGAGGAGGAGAGCGTGTTCTGATTTTAGGATAGTTATCGGGCTCCTTTTATTTTAATAAATGGTTTGCCACGGACTTGCCACGGCATCTCCGTGGCAAATTTCTGTCCTTTCACATATCCGTGGCAAACCCGTGGCAAACACCAGCGGGAAATTTCGCGCTCTTCCTTTTTACACATTCCGTCGCAAATCCGTGGCAAATTACTGACGGAATAAGCTCCGTGGCAATTGCTGGTGGCTAAAACAAGTTTTTCTTGTAGTGTATGTATGTAAATAACATTATTATTTTCAATAACAAATAAATCCTTTAAGACCTTTTGTGGGTTAGTAAAAAACACAAAAGTGACATCTATAAAATATCATTTGGATTTGGCCCCAAAAATATTCTTCTCGACTCTGACCGAAGTCAGGAAGATGAAACACCTCATTTGATTAAATGAGATCGAGTATTTGTTTATATTAAAATTTTCATATACGTGAGCCAAGACATTGTAAATAACATTACTTTTTGCAATAATAGATAAATAATTTGAGACAATTTATGGGCTAGAGGAAAGCCCAAAAAATTCATCTAAAAAAGAGATCATTTGAATTTGGCCCCCAAATACTTTTGTCGGCTCTAACAAAGTTACCAAAGGAAGATGAAGCCTTATTTCATACAATGGAATTGGGAATTTGTCTATAATAAATTTCTCAATCATGTGATTGTAAGAATGTGTAAGTTACATTACTCTTTGCAATAACAGATAACTCTGTTGATACTTATAGGGAAAACAACGTAGTCAATGTAAGAGTAAGAAAGCAAGGGTGCAACCCCACTTTACAGAATTAAAAAGTAAACAAATGAAGATTCAAGGGTGTATAAAATAAATAGAATTTCTTTTAGTAAAAAATCGTAACCAATTAATAAGGGTTGTTCTGAGTGGTAACTGTACTCAGATACTATCTCAAGGTATCAGATTCGAATTTTAGGTGTGACAAAAAGTTTGTTGAAAGAGGAGAGTCACACGAGCTGAGTCGACAAAATTGAGTACTCGTGGTCAACTAAATTCCCCATCGTAATTTAGTCATTGACAAAGCTGATAGAAATATATTGTGCACTAAAAACATAGTTACCTAAAAAATATATATAGAATTATAATAAAAGTGTGAAATAATGATGAGAATTACTCCAACCTAACTCTATAGACTACGGATAGAGACAATTGCCCACCAGAGCCACCAGTTTGAGCCGTTGAGGAGTATTTTATAATTTAATTAATGATTTCACATGTATTTTTTGTACTTGTTACATTCTTTACTATTACTATTTTAAATTAAAAGTTAAAACTGTACATGTTAGAAACATTTGGAAAACGAAGGGATTACGTCTGATAATTAAGGAAGGGTAGATAGATGTTACATCTATTTACTAACCAAATAATATAGTCAGTAAATATTCAATATGCATTTTAAATTTGTACTGTATGCTTAAAAACAAAGATTAATTAAACAGTAAATAAATACTAAAAAATAAGTCGTGGTATGTGATCTTTATGATCATTTTTGAAACCAGAAAAAAAGTAGAAAATGTAATCAAAAAAATGTGACCCGTACAGTCAACTCAAAGTATCCAACATCATGTCATCACCATTCAATAATAGTGTCAAAAAAAAGTCATCACCATTCAATTACTTTCCAACGTATAAATGAAAATTAAAAATACTAGGATAGAAACATAACAAAATAGAATATGAGATGTACTAGTATTAAACTTTAAATAATGTGTAACCAATAAAAAACTTTAGCAATGAAGTAGCCTCTAACCTCTAATATTAAACACTTAACTCCTAATATATCCTAATAATTTATTTTGCTAATAAAGGAAGTAAGCAAAAATCAATGTTTTAAGAAGCAGACCAGTGATCGACTCGGTGAAGGTACTTAGTCACTGGGTCAAGGGTCGGACCGAAAGGTCATTAGTTGCACTATGCCAAAATTGTGAAAAAATGGTCGCACTCAAAAGTAGCACTTCTATCAAAACGCTACTTAAGGTAACATCATCAGTAGTGTTTTCCTAGGGAGCGCTCCTCATTGTTAGAACACGTTGAACCATCAGTAGCGTTTACCACAGAAGCGCTACTCAATGAGAAAAGACGCTAAACGATGGGTAGCGCTTTATGCCTAAACGCTACCAGTGGGCTAAACACACTAGAGCAATATGTAGCGTCTTATGAGAAAGTGCTACCCATAGCTAAAATGCACTAGATACAAAAGTAGCGCTTTGGGGTGTAGCACTACCATTGTTGAAATGAACTAATTGAACCGTAGCGCTTTCTTGCAAAACACTACCCATTGCTTTTAATATAATTTTTATATTACTTTGTTCCCTCTCTCACAACGCCTTCGTTCTACTCCTGCAACCACAACCCGCGCAAACGATACCCACTAGACACAACAAACGAAACCACTATTCACACATTCCTTTCATTCTCTGTTTTCGTTCCTCTTCCTGCAAACCCACATTCCTCCTCAACATCTGTGTCTTCGTGATTCTTCCTTGAGCTCATGTGCTCCCCCTTGACGTCGTGAGCACGCCGTGAGCTCGTGTGCTCCCCCTTGACGTTGTGAGCTTGTCGTCGTTTCCTCACTGCGTACTAAGGTTAGTATCTCGTTTCCTCACATCATTGCATGTTGTTCTAGTTATTAGCGACCCACACGAACTTTTTAGTCAAGCTGATCTGCCATGCAATCCTTTTTTTTTAAAAAAAAAAAAATCCACGCTCTTTGATTTCCAAATTATTACTATCTAAAAAGGAATATGTTTTAAAGGTTAATGAAATGTGATAACTTTGAAAAAGTAAATTTGCACTTAATACTTCTCAAATCTATTTTACTAACCTTTTAAAAATATTTTTTTAACACATTTGCTTCTGGAATTCAATTATAACACATTTTAAAATAATGATAAATAAAATATACTTTAAACATTTTTTAATTTAGGAACCAGCTCTAAATATGAGCATAAGTTGACATACTAATTAAGTTTATAATTGAGACTAAATTGATCAAAACAAACACAGAAGTTAGGTCTAACAAATTACATTACAATAACTAAATGAGAGGGACTTCCAAGAGAGAGAGAGAGAGATGGGTAGCTAGAGTGAGAGAGAGAGAGAGAGAGAGTAAGTGATCACAAAACTGATGCAAGCATTTAACCTTCTAACTCCTTTCACCTACCAGTCACATATGACCTGATCAGTCTCCTTGCATAATTGAAAATATATGATCGTTACACCCCAATTTTATTTTAATCCCAATTTAGCCCCTTACACTTTAACCAATATTTACTTTAGAGAGCAATTTTTTTTACCTTTCTTGGATTTACGCTTAAAGAGGTAATTCCGGAATTGTATTTTTTTCATTTCCCCGAAATATGCACTAGAAGTAAATCAGGATCTATATTTTTGGATTTCAAATTTATGTCAAAGACATAATTCCGAATAGTGAATTTTTTTGTTCTCCGGAATTATGTGTCATAGGTAAATCCGGGGAGTCAATTCTGATTCCTTGTTGAATTTTGAGCATTTTAGACTCACGAATGTTCAATTTAGTGTTCTATAGCAAAATCACCATTGTTGAGATTTAATATTTTTTGAACTTCAAATTCAAAATCTCGGTTCAATAAGTGATTTTTGTAACGCCCCAAAATAATTTAATTAATTATTTTAATTAAATTATTCTAATATCAATTGATCTAAATATATTGAATAAGTTATGTGTGTTTCGTTATAATAGGAGGTGGTGGGAGTAATGCAAGTAGGGTGTAAAAAGGGCCCATTTACATGAGCCCAACCCACACCACTTAGGTTTATTAACCATAAAGCAAAACAAAGAAAGAAAGAAAGAAAAAAAAATAGAAAGGAGAAGAGAAACAGAGAGAGTGCGCGACGGGTGAGAAGAAAGAAAAGAAGGAGGAGGCGCCGTGAGAGAAAGAGAGAGAAGCGAAGCTGCGTTTGAGGGAGGGGGAATCCGTGGCTGTGATTTTCGTTGGTGACTCAAGGAAGGCTTCATCTTCTTCATCTAGTTTCAAAGGTAAGGGGGGTTAAACTACCTAAGGGTTTATATGATGGGGTTATGTGGGAATTTGGAAACTATTATGCTAGTTAGGATTCTGAGTAGTTGTAGAACTGAAATATGATGAGAATTGTTGTTGGTTTTGTTGGAAATTGATTAACCATGTGAGAGAGGTTGTTGTTGAAAGTATGCCCTTAATGTGTTTGATGTTATGCATGAATAAACCTTAGAAACATGTTAGGTGTGTGTATGAATTGCCAATTTGTTGTTTCAGTGTTTTAATTGTTGTTGAATATTGGTTGTTCTCTGAGAATTGGTAAAAGAAATCAAGGAGTGAGGTTTAGACACTCCTAGGCGCCATTATGCTAGGAAATTGGCGCCCCATTGTGTTTTAAATTGCCAATTTGTTGTTTTAGTGCTCCGTTGTGATTTGATGACGTGTGTTGCTAGAATTAAGTGTTAGTTCTTTGCTGGAACGATAAAAAAATCAAGGATCGAGGACTTAGCGCCACTAGGCGCCATTGTGTTAGAATTGGCGCCATGGCGCAACAAGGTTCTTTACTGGCGCCATTTGGTCTTTGTTTTGGCGCCTTGGCGCAACAAGGTTCTTGCCAGTGCCAAGTGCTTTGGTCAAGGTTCTTGGTTTTGGCGCCATGGCGCAATCGAAGTTCTTTGCTGGCGCCACTTTGCGAGATTCTCGCGCCCGTGCGATCAAGGTGCTTGCTAGGCGCCATATTGCGAGTTTCTCGCGCCACAGTGCGATCAAAAATCTTGCTAGGCGCCACATTCTTTGGAGTTTAGCGCCACAGTGCACCCAAGCTGCTTGCCCGCCAGCGCCAAAGTCTTTGGGTTTTTTTACCTCTAGTGCGGCAAGTTCTTGCCGCCAGCGCCATCGTGCTAGGTTTTTGGCGCCCCTAGTGCAGCCCAAGTTTCTTTGCTAGCGCCACCGTCTTTGGAATTTTGGCGCCACGGCGCAACGGAGTTCTTTGCCAGTGCCTCTTTGTTGTTGTTTGTGGCACCCGAGTTGCCCAAGTTACCGTAGGGCACCAATAGGTGTTGTTTGGTGCCACTTTGTGTTGCGTTTGGGTCATTTTGAATTGTTATGCTTAAATGTGGATGAACGTATTGTGTTGTTGCTTTTGTAGTCAAGAGTAAATATTAAGTTCTTTGTTGTTGTTGTTGTGGGTCCATGAGACCTTTATTTAAGTTGTTGTTGTTGTTGTTGGGTCGGTGAGACCAAACCAAAGTTGTTGTTGTTGTGGGTCCATAAGACCTTTATTTAAGTAGTTGTTGTTGTTGTTGAAGGGTCCGAGTCGTTGTTCTTGTTGCGTTGTTCATGAGTCCCATCGCATGGCATATGCATACCCCGTGTGTTGAAGGTCGCGGTCTTGGAGCTCTGCTCAAAGTGTTGAAGTTGAAGCCACAAAGGTCGCTTTTTATGATGAATGGTACCACATGCATATACCCGTGTTGTGGGTTGCATTTCATACATAGTTTCATGTCGAGTTCTTTGTTGATTGACGTCGTAGTTTAAATGTATTGCTTGTTGTCTTTGTTGTGATGGTTGCTCTTGTGCGTTGTTATGACTAGTACTTATAGTTCTTTGAGACCTTACATATTACTTATCATATAATCCTTTATGTTGTTGGACTCACCCTTTCTCTGTTTTAATGTTACCCCTACGTGGGTGACATGCGGTAGTCGCGTGTGAGGACCTTCTCTCCTTCCTATTTAGAGTCGATTGTCGAGTCGCTCGATACGTAGCACCCGGGGATAGACGAACACTTCTTGATTTTGTTTATTTTTACTTTAGACTATCATTCTATTTGCGTTTATTGTTTTATATGAAGTGTATTTTACACTAAGTTGTTGGTTGAGATTATGCATGTGATAGATCATTATATTCCGCTGCGTTGTGATGAATTTTTGAGTTGTGCTACGTACTTATTCGTCGTCTTATGAGAGACCAAATTCGACTATTAATGTCGTTTAAATGTTGAGTTTAAATGTTGATGTGTAACGCTCCGATGCATGCTAGTTGTTCTTTTCACACTCTGATAATTAAATAAATAAATGGGGTAGAATCGGGGTGTTACATAGTGGTATCAGAGCAAAAGTTTGGTCTGTCCGACCAAGTGTCTAAGTGTTGTATCTGTTGTATCTAATTGTGTTCCCTTTGTGTAGAAATCTGATTTGATGGCGAGACGCGATGATGCTGCCTTGGCTGCTGCTCTGCAAGCAATAGCCCAAGCTGTCGGGAATCAACACGCTGCTGCCAATGTGAATGCTCGCAACTTAGCAACGTTCCAGAGGGAAAACCCACCCACCTTCAAGGGTCGGTATGACCCCGATGGGGCCTTGGCCTGGTTAAAGGAGATAGAGCGGATCTTCCGTGTCATGGAGTGCACTGCTGCTGAGAAAGTGAAGTTGGGGACCCATATGCTGGGAGAGGAAGCTGACGACTGGTGGTTGGGAATGTCGTGGAGGTTGGAAGGTGCTGGTGAGGAAGTTACTTGGGAGGTTTTCACAAGAGAGTTCAAGAGGAAGTATTACCCTGAGGATGTGCGAGCTAAGAAGGAAGTGGAGTTCCTGGAGCTGAAACAGGGAAATAAGACAGTAGCTGAGTATGCCGCCAAATTTGAGGAGTTGGCCAAATTTTGTCCTTACTATGCCAATGAAGCCGATTCCGAATTTTCCAAGTGCGTCAAGTTTGAGAGTGGCCTGCGCCCTGACATAAAGAAGGCCATCGGCATCGTGAGATTCGGGATTTTGCTAGGGTGGTTGATAAGTGTAGAATCTTCGAGGAGGATAAGATTCTGCTGCATACAAAGTTGTGAAGGAAAAAGGAACACTCGCCAGAGGAAAGCCATATGAGGTTCTGATTGTAAGTAAGTAGCGAAAGGTTGTTCTTTGGTAGGAAACTAAGTGGGAGAGCGCCCCGCCATTGTGTGTGCTACAAGTGTGGGAAGCGGGTCACAAGAGTTTTGAGTGTAAGCCCGAGGTACCAAGATGTTTCCATTTGTGGGAAAGAGGGTCATAAGATGTCGGAGTGTGATCAAAAGGAGATGATATGCTTCAACTGTGGGGAAGCGGGGCACATTAGTACCAAATGCTCCAAACCCAAGAAAGAGAAGGCTAGGGGAAAGTGTTTGCCTTGGCGAGATCCGAGGATGCTAACGAGATTCGAGGTACTTGTTTTATTTATGGTACTCTGTAATTGCTATAGTAGACACTCGGTGCTACTCATTCATTCATTGCCAAATTGTGTCTTTGAAAAATTGAATCTTGATTTGTCTTCTATGATGAGGAGATGGTTATTGATACTCCAAATAAGGGGTTCGAGTAACTACATCCCTAGTGTGCGCTAAGTGTCCTCTCCGTCGGCCTTCGCAGATTTTTTCTCGTTGACCTTATTTGTTTACCTTTGGAGGAATGGACGTTATTCTTGGTATGGATCGGTTAGTTGATAACCATGTGCATATCAACCGCTTTAGAAAATCAGAAACTTCCTTCCTCCCGAAGAGGAAGAATGCGTGTTCTTTGCCTCCGGTCAATTGCGTAGGATGATGAGGAGAAATTCATCTATTTGCTTTGATGGCGTCTCTGCATCATTGAGAGTCAAGATGTCATTGAAGGGTTGAAGGTAGTGTGCGAGTTTCCTAAGTATTCCCCGATGAGATTCCGAGTGTTCCACGGGAGAGGAGGTTGAATTTACGATTGACCTTGCACCGGCACGCAGGCCGGTGTCTATGGCGCGCCGTCATCGGATGTCGAAGATCTCGAACTATCTCGAGTTAAAGAAACAATAGAAGAGTTACTTGAGAAGAAGTTCATTCGGCCTAGTGTGTGTCGCCTTGGGGCGCGCGGTGTTGCTAGTGAAGAAGAAGGATGGAAGCATGAGACTTTGCGTGGACTATAGACAGTTGAACAAAGTAACGATCAAGAACAAGTACCCACTTCCGAGAATTGATGACTTGATGGACCAGCTGGTGGGTGCTAAAGTGTTTAGTAAGATCGACTTGAGGTCGGGCTATCACCAAATCAAGGTGAAAGATGAAGACGTTCAGAAGACGGCTTTCAGAACTAGATATGGGCACTATGAATATACTGTAATGCCGTTTGGTGTTACCAACGCACCTGGAGTGTTTATGGAGTACATGAACCGTACCTTCCATAGTCACTTGGATCGTTTTGTGGTGGTATTTATAGATGATATTTTGGTGTATTCCAAGACAGAAGAGGAGCACGCAGAACACTTGAGGTTAGTGCTAGAGGTGTTAAAGGAAAAGAAGCTCTATCGCGAAGTTGTCAAAGTGCGAGTTCTGGTTGAACAAAGTGAGTTTTCTGGGCCATGTAATTTCCGGTGATGGTATAGCTGTAGATCCAGCCAAGGTTGATGCCGTGTTGCAATGGGAGAGCCCAAAGTCGCTGGATCGAGATCGAAGTTTCTTGGGGTTGGTTTGGGTACTACGGGAGGTTTATTGAGGGTTTCTCTAAGCTAGCCCTTCCGCTTGACTCAACCGGCGTGTAAGGGAAAGCCCTTCGTTTGGGATGCACGGTGTGAAGAGAGCTTCAATGAGTTGAAGCGGAGGTTGACAACATCTCCTATTTTGGTATTACATTTCCCGGATCGACCGCTCGTGGTGTATTGTGATGCTTCCAAGATGGGTTTGGGAGGTGTCTTGATGCAAGAAGGTAAGGTAGTAGTAGCCTATGCGTCTAGCGCGGTTGAGAGTTCATGAGAAGAACTACCTACTCATGACTTGGAGCTTGCATGCAATCGTCTTTACTTTGAAGATATGGAGGCACTATTTGTATGGTTCTAAGTTTGAGGTGTTCGGTGATCATAAAGGGTTGCGATATTTGTTTGACCGTAAGAACCGAATATGAGACAAAGGAGGTGGTTGGAATTGTTGAAAGACTATGACTTTAGTTTGAATTACCATCCGGGAAGGCTAATGTTGTGGCCGATGCCTTAAGTAGGAAGTCCCTTCATGTATCGCATTGATGGTGAAAGAGCTCGAATTGATTGAGCGGTTTCTGGATTTGAGTTTGGTCTCTGCGGTGGCGTCTAAGAGTATACGGTTGGGAATGTTGAAAATCCATAACGAATTTTTAGATGTTATTCGGGAGGCTCAAAGGCAAGACATTAAACTAGTTGAATTGGCGGTAGGGATTGATCACTCCGAGGTTAAAGATTATGAGTTAGATGCGCAAGATGTGTTGAGATACCGAGGAGGATTTGTATCCCCGATGATGAGGAGATTAAGAAATCAATTCGGAAGAGGCATCATCAAGTAAAATGAGTATCCACCCGGAGCCACAAAGATGTACCAAGATTTGAAGAAGGCTGCTTTTGGTGGCCCTTGAAGCGTGATGTAGCCCAATTTGTGTATGCTTGTTTGACGTGTCGAAAATCTAAGGTAGAGCATCGAAGCCGGCGGGGTTGATGCGACCATTGGATGTACCGGAATGGAAGTGGGATAGTATCTCTATGGATTTTGTAACTCGATCCGCCGAATACAAATGAAAGGAGTTGATGCTATATGGGTTATTGTTGATAAATCGACGAAATCTGCGCACTTTTTGCCGATTAATATGACTTACCCGGGCCCAAGTTGGCGATATCTATGTGAAGACAATTGTAAAGTCGCATGGTGTCCGCCGAGTATCGTGTCCGATCGAGACCCTAGATTTACTTCGAGTTTTGGAAGAGCTTGCAAGAGGCATTGGGTTCTAAATTGAGATTGAGTTCCGCTTACCATCCCCGCACGGACGGGGGGCGGAGACGGAGAGGACTATCCAAATCACTAGAGGACTTCTTTGAGGGCTTGCGTCCTTGAACAAGGGGTTCATGGGATTCCCATTTGCCGTTGATTGAATTCACTTATAACAATAGTTTTCATGCAAGTATTGGGATGGCGCCTTTCGAGGCATTATATGGTAGGAGGTGCGAAACGCCTCTTGTGTTGGTATGAATCGGGAAAGTGTGGTGTTAGGCCCTTGAGATTGTGCGTGAGACCACGAGAGAAGGTGAAGATGATTCAAGAGAAAATGAAAGCCTCGCAGAGTGGCATGCGAAAAAGCTATCATGATAGGAGAAGGAAGGACTTAGAGTTTGAAGCGGGTGACCATGTGTTCTTGAGGTCACACCTATGATCTAGTGTTGGGCGTGGCGCTGAAATCGAAAAAGTTAACTCCTCGTTTCATTGGGCGTATCAAATTACGGAAAGGATTGGGAGTGTTGCATATCGGGTGGCCTTGCCGCCCAATCTTTCGAACTTGCACGACGTGTTCCATGTGTCGCAACTTCGGAAAGTATATTGCGGATCCGTCTCATGTGATTCAAATAGATGATGTGGAGGTGCGGGATAATCTCACTTTGTGGAGACTATGCCCATGCAAATGAGGATCGGGAGGTGAAGACCTTACGAGGTAAGGAGATCAAACCGGTGAAGGTTGTTTGGGTTGGAGCAAATGTGAAAGCGACATGGGAACCGGAGGATAAGATGCGGGAGTCGTATCCGGAGTTGTTTGAATCGGTATGTTTTCGAGGACGAAAAATTCTAAGTGGGGAGAGTTAGATCGCCCCAAAATAATTTAATTAATTATTTTAATTAAATTATTCTAATATCAATTGATCTAAATATATTGAATAAGTTATGTGTGTTTCGTTATAATAGGAGGTGGTGGGAGTAATGCAAGTAGGGTGTAAAAGGGCCCATTTACATGAGCCCAACCCACACCACTTAGGTTTATTAACCATAAAGCAAAACAAAGAAAGAAAGAAAGAAAAAAATAGAAAGGAGAAGAGAAAAGCAGAGAGAGTGCGCGACGGGTGAGAAGAAAGAAAAAGAAGGAGGAGGAGGAGTGCCAGTGAGAGAGAGAGAGAGAGCGAAGGCTGCGTTTGAGGAGGGGGAATCCGTGGGTGTGATTTTCGTTGGTGACTCAAGGAAGGCTTCATCTTCTTCATCTAGTTTCAAAGGTAAGGGGGGTTAAACTACCTAAGGGTTTATATGATGGGGTTATGTGGGAATTTGGAAACTATTATGCTAGTTAGGATTCTGAGTAGTTGTAGAACTGAAATATGATGAGAATTGTTGTTGGTTTTGTTGGAAATTGATTAACCATGTGAGAGAGGTTGTTGTTGAAAGTATGCCCTTAATGTGTTTGATGTTATGCATGAATAAACCTTAGAAACATGTTAGGTGTGTGTATGAATTGCCAATTTGTTGTTTCATGTTTTAATTGTTGTTGAATATTGGTTGTTGCTGAGAATTGGTAAAAGAAATCAAGGAGTGAGGTTTAGACACTCCTAGGCGCCATTATGCTAGGAAATTGGCGCCCCAATTGTGTTTAAATTGCCAATTTGTTGTTTTAGTGCTCCGTTGTGATTTGATGACGTGTGTTGCTAGAATTAAGTGTTAGTTCTTTGCACCGAACGATAAAAATCAAGGATCGAGGACTTAGCGCCACTAGGCGCCATTGTGCTAGAATTGGCGCCATGGCGCAACAAGGTTCTTTGGCGCCATTTAAGCTTCTTGTTTTGGCGCCTTGGCGCAACAAGGTTCTTGCCAGTGCCAAGTCGCCGGTCAAGGTTCTTGGTTTTAGCGCCATGGCGCAATCGAAGTTCTTTACTGGCGCCACTTTGCGAGATTCTCGCGCCCGTGCGCTCAGTCTTTGCTAGCGCCATATTGCGGAGTTTACGGCGCCTGAGTGCGATCAAAGTCTTGCTAGGCGCCACATTGCCGGGAGTTTAGGCGCCACAGTGCGGCCAAGCTCTTGCCAGCGCCAAAGTCTTGGGTTTTGGCGCCTAGTGCGGCCAAATTCTTGCCAGCGCCATCGTGCTAGGTTTTGGCGCCACTAGTGCGGCCCAAGTTCTTTTAGGCGCCACTGTCTTTGGAAATTTGGCGCCCGCGCAACGGAGTTCTTGCCGCCAGTGCCTCTTTGTTGTTGTTTGTGGCACCCGAGTTGCCCAAGTTACAGTAGGGCACCAATAGGTGTTGTTTGGTGCCACTTTGTACGTTGTTATGACTAGTACTTATAGTTCTTTGAGACCTTACATATTACTTATCATATAATCCTTTATGTTGTTGGACTCACCCTTTCTCTGCTTTAATGTTACCCCTACGTGGGTGACATGCAGTAGTCGCGTGTGAGGACCTTCTCTCCTTCCTATTTAGAGTCGATGTGTCGAGTCGCTCCGATACGTAGCACACGGGGATAGACGAACACCTGCTTGATTTTGTTTGTTTTTACTTTAGACTATCATTCTATTTGCGTTTATTGTTTTATATGAAGTGTATTTTACACTAAGTTGTTGGTTGAGATTATGCATGTGATAGATCATTATATTCCGCTGCGTTGTGATGAATTTTTGAGTTGTGCTACGTACTTATTCGTCGTCTTAATGAGAGACCAAATTCGACTATTAATGTCGTTTAAATGTTGAGTTTAAATGTTGATGTGTAACGCTCCGATGTCTCATTAAAACCTTTTGATGTGAAGACATCAAGAAGGAAAAAGAGTACTTCCGCCTAATTTTATTAAAAAAGAGAAAAAAGAAAAAAGACACAAGAGAGATCAAGGGGGTGTACTAGACCAATACCCTTGAAAAGAAAAGAAAATAAAGTCAAAGCGGAATTAGGGAGCCCCTAACTTGATACGACGAAAGGCCCCCTAAAACAAACCATCCTATAAACAAATTAAGCTTAAAAGACTAAATTACAATACTCAGATCAAAAAGAGCCAGAGACAGAATTTGCTTTCGAACGAGTATTATAGCCAACAACCAATTTTTTTGTCTAACTTTCTTCTTTTGGGTCTTGGATACAACCGATTCAAAATTATCATCTCGCACAATTGTTCTTTGGGTATCAGAGGAAATAGGATCGCCAACATCTCTTGACACATCACCCCAAAGATTTCTTAAAATTCTCATGTTAGAAGCTACTACTAGATTAGATGATCAGGCTTAGACACAACCAGTTTGATATTCTCCCACGGAGCAGTTGTTTCTTGGGTATCAGAAGCCATATGGTTAGGATCATCATCAGACACATTGCTCCAATGCTTACCAACTATTCTCATATCAGATGCTACCACTATGTTGGCTGTAGCATCGGAAACTGAGACATTTGGCGAATCTAGTCTGGTAGTGGGAGGTTGAGTGGAGAAAGAGGCAACATCTTGCAGGGGCTGAGTCAGTGAGTTATTTGTTGAAGAATGTATCACCAAATCATCCAAATTACAATTACCAGGCACTGAAGAATAAACTTTTTGTGTAGCGTTTCCTACATTAGCAACATCATTGTCTTCCTCCACTAAAATAGCCGAATCAATACCAGCCTTAGATTGTGGTGCTTTGGGAGGACCAACATCAATTACAGTCTTGTGTTCAATTTGTTTCGCAACAATTGATTTCTCTGTATCCTTCTTCAAAATATATATAGCAGGTTGAGGAGGCACAGTGTTTGCCTTTCGTGGCATCTGCTCTTTTCCCGTAAGCACTAAAGACTTGTTGGCAAAATGACTAGACCCATTACTCTGTTTACAATTCTCAAGGGAATGGCCAAGGCACTGACAAGACTTGCAAAATAAAGGCACGCGTTCATATTCAACACCAATGAAAAAAGTATATCCCTTGCCACTAATAATTGATCTTGAAGAGGTATGGTTAAGTCAATATTTATCAGTACCCAAGCAAAATGATCAAAGGTTCTTTTTGAAGTAGCTTCATCCAAAACAATAGAGACACCTAGACTACCACTAATCTCAAACAAAATTTTGGGTCTCCAATATTCTCGAGAAAGACCATAAAGACAGACCCAACATTGAGCTGTAGTTTGTTTAATGAAAAATAAATCAAAATCAGGTGACCAGAGTCTAAAACTTAAATAGATGATTAATGGTTAATAAAATGTGATAACTTTGAAAAGTAAATCTGCACTTAATACTTACTCTCAATTATGTTTTTCTATCCTTTTGAAAATATTTTTTAACATATTTACTTTCTGGAATTCAATTATAACACATTTTAAAATAATGATTAATAAAATATATGCTGTAAACATTTTTTTTTAAAGTTTAGGAACCAATCCTAAATATGAGCATAAGTTGAAAGACTAATTAAATTTATAATTAACACTAAAATAAATAAATATTTTTGACCGGTCGCAATTCAGCTTTGAGAATTTTCCAATTGGTGGGAAAATCTTATTGTTTGTATTAACTTGGTGTAATTTGACTTTTGTCTCATTTTTCTTGGAGTATTATTTCCTTATTGGATATTTTTTTCCATGGGGTTTTGACCTTAAGAGGTTAACTTTAATGATGCCATTTGTATTTGTATCGATTGGAGTGTCCGTTTGTACCCTATTTAAAATAGTTTTTGCTTATAAAAAAAATTAGGATATTAAATCATAAAACTCGTACAGCTCAACAAAGCCATGTAACGTTTAGAGGAAAATTTATTTTATATTCCCAAAGCCATGTAACTTCAATAATGTAGGAACTCACACTAGTATGAAGGTGACATGCTATGTTTTTAAGGATAAAAAAATACAAGAATCCAAAGCTTATAATTATAATGTTCATCAAGATAGAAACTTTATCGAAAAAAAAAACAATAGATAGGAACCCCACTATAAGAGTTGCACAAGACTAGTAGTATAGTTGTATTCCGGTTGTTTTTTTTCTTTAAAGCCTATATTGGTCCATGCGTTATTTTCTAATTTATGTAATATTTTTGACAGAGATAAATATTGTTCCCAACACTTTTTGAGGCCTAAAGCGAACTCTGATGAGAGAACTTTTTAAAAATAATTATAATAATATTTTTGTAAATAAATTATTTTTATGTAAAAGTGATTTTAATGTTATAAATAAACAAAAGTTAGTTTTTGAGTCCAATGGGTTGGCCTAGTGGAGCATGACATGACATGACAGGAGTTGTATCCGAGAGGTCTTGAGTTCAACTTTTCACTAGTCCTCTTGATAGAGGTATATTTACTTTTGTAAGCTCTCAACGAGCCCAAATATATCTCTACTTTGGACTGGGGCGTCATCCCCTCTCACCCTAAATTATTGTATACCAAACAAAGTTAGTTTTTGATCTAAATTATTAAAATAACAAAGATAATATCCCATAAACGATCATTTTTTAAATTTGTGATAAAAGAATTTTTTTTTCAATTTCATTTAATTATGAATTTACTTTAGTGGCATTTAAACAAGATAAAATTTGTCAAAAAAAATATATAAAAGATTTTTTAGGGTAAGTCACAATGGCCCATTAGTTAATTATTAGTATGAACATGGTCTATAATAAGTTGTTTTCTTGGAGAAATACTTGTGAAATGAATGACAAAGAGTAGAATTGAAGTAGGAACAATGGTCTAGTTAAGCATTATTATTATTATTATTATTATTATTATTATGTACGACACATAAATAAACAGTTAAACAACTAGTATTTTTTTTAGAAAGGCAAATGTGAGAGTGTGTGTGTGTCTATATATATATATATATATATATATATATATATATATATATATATAAAGATGAGTCTGATGAGTCTCAAACCCATATATACAAACGAGAAAGGTCATGCTATAAAAATGAAAACCAACGAATACTAAAGTCTACCTCCTAGACAAACAGTGAATAGAGTCAACATACCACTCGTAAAATATTAAGCAAGATGAAGATTTACTCTTAGCCTGAAACCACTGTCAAGAAAGGGATAAAATTCTGTTAATACATCTCCCAAAATCAGGTACATCTCCAAGAAAAATACATTATTAGTTCCTCAAGTCCCAAATAACCAAACAACAGCATGCCATATCAGCATCAAACAACTAGTAGTACTATGAACAGAAACATTGAAAGATTAATTTTGAGATGATGATGATCATTTTGATTATAATTATGAGCATGCCATATGAGCACCCATTAATCTATCACCATAGAATAACTTCCACATCAATCTCATTACTACTCTTCGTTTGGTTTTGGTCCACTACTATATATCCATCATTTTCTATAGTGACTACCAACTTTTGGGTTTTCAAAAACCACTAAATTAAATTAAATTAAATTAAATTTATTTCTAGGTAATAAAGTGCTATCTTGCTGTCACTTGTCTTTGTCATCCTTTCATTCTTTTAAAGATTTTTTCTTTAAAACCGAAAATTTGAACCAATTTTGTCCTTGTCACAATTGATTTCCTTATATTGTCTGATAGTTAATTTTGGATTCGACCTACATATAGTTGTACTACTACTTAGATCTCTATCTTTATGCTTCTCTCTCATCATAATTGATATTTTTTTTTTTGAAAATCCATCATAATTGAATATGAGATCAACAATAAAATGAAATCCAACAAGCTACAATTACATAAAATTTACACAACATTCAATTGTTACATTGAACAACAGTACGTAATCTTAGAGTAGTGGCCCTTGTGCCTTCTAATAAAATTTGATTTATCACAAACAAAACAAAATCTTAGAGTAGTGAGTTCTTTAGGTTGTGCTAAATTACAGCCAGTAAAAATTTAATTGTGTTAAAATTAACCATATCTATTAAATTGTTGATGCTCCTGAACTACTACTTATTGTGTTTTCATCCAACTCTAGCTATTTTTTTTTTATAAAGCGGGTGTTCTCTGTGTGCAATTGTAGAGACTAATCCCTCGAGCCCAAAAGACTACAATGAGCGGCAAAACTCTACCTCAAGAGATTTAACACTGCTGCATGCTCAAGGCTGGATTCGATCCCAGGACCTTGATTAAGCTGGAAGAGACCTCTACTATCTCATCCAAGTCTTTTTCGTTATTTTGTTTTTTAAGAATCGTGGCATGTGAATTTTGTAGGCATTATTAGCATAGGCTTCAAACTTTAGCAATATGGTTGATGGACATTAAGTTCGAAGGTACATATTAATAAATGCTAATAGATTCCTATTTCAAAGAATAGCAAAAAATGTTCAGAATACCATATACTAGGGGAATACCCGTGCGATGCACGGGTTGTTATACTATTTTTATTTAAATTTTTGAAATAATCTTATATAAAAATATATTAGTTGTTAATATAAATCATGTATATTAAAAATATTTTATTAACTAATTTTGATTCATTTTCTATTAAAAAACTATTAAAAAAATTTCTCACAATTTATGGAGCTTTTATTTACATAAAAATATATAAGTTTCTAATATAAAGTATATCGAGTTTGTCAATAAAACAATATAACTTATGGATATTGAAGAGTAAACATTATATAAATATGTTGATTCATTTGTATAATTAAAAATTACTTATTTTAAAAAATATTCTTATATAGTGTATGCGTTTTTTAATTGTCAACATTTTTTATGAGTTGAAAATATTGTTTTACTAATAATTTGTAACACTACAATATTTTTTATTATATTTATTAATAAGAAATGTAAGACTATATAATTTGTTTAGCTTTTGGGAATGATTTTTAATAATAAAGACAAAACAATGTGTATGGCGAAACACATACCATAAAAAAAATTAAATTAAATAATTCATAAATTGAAACTAAAAGTAAAATTATTGTTGAATAAAATGATGTTTTTCTATTTTTTTTTTCCTTTGAGATATAGAGAAGAGATATCTAATGTAATTTCCTTCTTAGAATTGACACCAAAGGTTATGAAGGCTCAAGGAACATATGCAACTTATTTAGATCTAGCACATCATACTATTTTACTAAACTATAAAAGTAAACATTTTTCTAAAGAACAATATTAAAATACACATCATTTCTCAATGCCAATAACTTTACAACAAATCGTCGCCCATTTGCCAACTTCAAACTGTCAAGAACATAAAATTCTTTACCCTTTTTGTGAATTCTACATCCTCTTGTGAAACTTGCTCCTTTCTTCTACTTCTTGTTTGTATATGATTCTTTCACCTAATGTAATTTCCTTCTTAGAAGTGACACCAAATGTTATATGAAGTCTCAAGGAACATATGTAACTCATTTAGATCTAGCACATCATACAATTCTACAAAAAATTAAAGATTTTTCTAAAGAACAATATTAAAATATACATAACTTCTCGATGTCTATAACTTTACAAAAAATTGTTGTCTATTTGTCAACTTCAAACTGTCAAGAACATAAAATTCTTTACCCTTTTTGTGCATTCTACATATTCTTGTGAAACTTGCTCATTTCTTCTACTTCTTGTTTTTTATATGATTCTTTTTGTCAAAACCTCTATCCTCACCATCCAAAGATCTCTCCTTTAAATAGTCATTTTTTGTTATAATTAGCTTAAACTCTACCTCTTCCACTCATATTCCACTAACTCTGAGTTTATTGTAAATTAAAGCAATAATTCATGTGAATGTGAAACCCCTCCATTCAATGCATAATTGTTACATAAAAAAGAATTTTAAAGGTCAACTTATAAATTTTACTAAGTCATCCAATTCAGTTGCAATTTTATAATTATAAATCAAGTAAAAATATTATCTTGTTTCAATTGAAAAAATGTTATATAATGATGAGTTATTATACTTTTGATTTACTGGATATTTACTGAATATTGCTTTCTCAATTTCTCTAACTTCATGCACCACTATTATTTTCCGTTTAATATTCCAATTCAGTTTTTTACTAAATTCATATCCATTTTTTTCCCTAGCATTTTCCATTTCTCTAAATTGTAACGTTTATGCTAACATATACGTTTCAAACCTTAACTTTACACATTAATTAATTTCATTGGAAAAGTAATTTCTTTTGACAAAATAAAAAAAAAGATAATAAGTATTCAGACAATATTTTCAACTTGTTCCATTGGTAGTTACAATATGAATAAAAAAATTGCAATCTTTATAATGGAATGTCGATTGAATATAAAATAAAAGTAACAGGTGATTATGAGAACTTTCAAATTCCAAATAACACTTTTTAGTTGCAAAAAAAAAAATTATATTAGAAATTTACTTTATAAAAATAAGAGAGAATCGATCTAGATTAAAGCATCCTTTACTTTTTTTGGACCAATGAACTATGTTTTCAAATGTATATTCTAATATATATATATATATATATATATAATTTAAATAATTTTACATGATTTTAAGATAAGTAAATTAAAAATTATGACATTAAATTAGAATGAATAATAATTAATTGGTTTATACTTAATAGTTACTTAGTTAGTAGTGTATTGGACACAAAATGAATAATAGAAGAATTTCATTTCATATTTAATACAAATATAAAAACAAAAACTCAAGGAATATTGTGGAGGCTTCATTGGAATATATAATATTTAAATTATTAGTATAAATCATGTATATTTAGAGCATGGTATATAGTATAATATTAGATTGTAATAAAAAAAGACTATGTTATAGTATGATTATGAATTTAATTTTTATATAAAACTTATATTTTTAGATGATATTTTTATATAGTGTATGTTTTTTTTAATATAAATAATTGTTAATAACCTTTATGAGATTTATTGATTCAAAATATACTTTTATAAAAGTGAAATGAATATAGAACCTTCATTCAATACTTTATGGTTAAAAAATTTGTAAATATTTTTTCATGTTAATTTTTAGAGTAGTACACTATTTTTCATTATATTGAGAATAACCTCATTTAACATGATGAATTTAGGGGAGGACATAAAATAATAGGGACATCTCGAGTATGTACGGTGAATTCAAACACAAATATTACAAAACAAAAACTTAGTACTATTTATTATTTCATCACCATTTAATAATTCATGAATTGAATTAAAAGTAAAAATGAAATAAAAATTAAATTGAAGTTATTGATATTTAATTTAAAATTTAACTTAAAAAATTATATAAAAATACATTATTTATGTTTTTTTATAATAATATAAATAAGATTTTAAAAATATTTAATATTATATTATTTCAGGTAAATAATATTCAATTTCATTTAGTTAATTTTTAAGATAAATAGTATTATATTATTGCATGATTTTAATTATATTTATCTTATAAATATAATATGATATCAAACTTTCTTCAATATATCATATTATAGGTTTCCTTCAGTATATAAAATAATAAAATATTATATTTTTAAATTGTACTATTCATGCATGGAAATATGAAAAGTCATTCAAATATTAAATTAAGTAATGACTATTTATTTTCAATAATAATTTACTTTAAACTTTATAATTGACACTTAAAGTTTTTACTAAAAATGAGGTCTTCTTTAAGTTTAAAATAAATGAATAATAAATATAAATATAGAAGTGAACACAATTTTTCTTAAAAAGATATGAAGCTAAATTCTACGTTTTTTTTATGTTTCATGTGGTTTTTATTTTTATAAATAATAAAATAATGCTCAATTCTCCTAGTCATCAAACTTTATGTATTTTTATTTTTATTCAACTCATATCAATACGCTTATTGTCTTTAATTATATAATAACTGAAAAAATATAAAGGGTCTTAATAATTTATAGCCTTAATATGTAATCATTAATATAAGTTTCCTTATATGTGTAAATTATAAAAAGATATTAATATAATTGAAAATCTAATTGAAAAATTAATGAGGATGATGTGGAGCATCTTAGAGGCTTGGAAAAAAGCTTCCTTTAGATATTTACTAGGGGAAAACCCCGTGCGATGCACGTGTTGCTATAATATTTTTTATTAAATCTTATGAAATTTATATATAAAAATATATCATTTTCTAATGCAAAATATATATATATATATATATATATATATATATATATATATATATATATATATATATATATATATAAAACTATAAAAACATGAAATCCTTTATTTTTGCACATTTTATTTTTTTCTTCCGAAAAGTCCACTCAAATCCAAAGTTGTCTTCTTTAAATAGTTGTTTGTTGTTACAACTGCTTAAAACTCTACATCTTTCACTCATATTTTACTACCTCGTCCAACTTTGAGTTTTTTTATTTTATTTTTAAATTACTCCATTATTGATTACTATTAATCTATCAGGTGAGTCTTAATTTTAATTGCCTTTTGGTGGCTCTAAATTAGTATGGTTAGTACTAATTATTTTAGTTGGTTTTTAATATAGAGATTGTTACAGTTTTTTTTATTCTATAAACATATCTAAGTTATAAAATTAATAATTAACAAATATTTTAATAGTAAATTCATGGTATTTTAAACCTATTAAAACCCAACATTTTAAATAAATAAAAAATCGAACAATTATTTAATCAACCATAGTGATATTTGTTGTGATAATTGAAACATCTAAAGTTCTAAAAACTAAATCTAATTTTTTTCAATCATACAATTTTTTCGAACTTCTCTTTCGACCACTTTTTGTTCCGTATAAGTTGACTCATCTTCATTAGATTCGACGTTGCAATTATTTGAAACAAATATTTAATCGATAAATGAAATATAAAGTTGAATATTATGCATTACAAATCACATTCACCTTATTCTGACCCTAGGAAAAGTTTCGTGTTGGAAATTTAATAAAACTTTGATAGTTGATCTAATTAAGTCCTTTTTATTGTCTTAATTCTCAATATGAAATCTAAATCCTTTATATTGTCTTATTTCTAATTATGAAATTTATGATATTCTATCATGAAATTGTTAGTTGGTCAATAAGAAAATTGAATAGCATAATACAATATATTTGGTAATACTAAATATTTTACATTCTTGTAATATATTCATGAATCTATGCCATTATTTCTCCCAAAGGAAGTATGTATGTGGCTGGTCTAAAAGGTTTTGAAAAAAATTGAATTAGAAAAGTTTGCAATAAAGTATATTGTAAGAAAGAAAAATTATAGAATTCATACATTCTCATCAATGAGTAGCAGCATACTTGAATGAGTCCATTACGCTTTTTCATGGATGTTGAGAGTGTCCTATTGTAACATCCCTAATTTCGTTAATTTCAAATTAAGAAATTAACGAGTGATTTATTATCCGAATGAATAATAAATCAAGTCACGAATATGAGGTTGTCGGGAAGGCGATTTATAATTGCTAAAGTATATGATTTAATTGTATTGTGGGTTGAACTATGTGATAGTGTGTGGAGTAACTAGAGGGGTGTAGGAAGGAATTTTATTTAAGGCCCAACCCAAGTTATGGCCCAATGTTCCTTTGTTTTAAAAAAAAAAAAAAGAAAGCCCATTAAGTGAAAGAAAGAAATAAGAAAAAGGAGAAAAGAAAGAGAACAGAGAGAGTGCCGAGAGAGAGAGAGAAAAACGTGAGGAAGAGGAGAAAAAGAAATGAGAAGATCTCACTCGATTCAACACCGGGTAAGGGGCTTTATAGCTCGTTTTCTCCCATTTTCCGTCCTCTATCTATTGGTACCACTTTCACACTCTAATTTCTTTCCGTTTTCGTTTTGCCATTAATGGGTTTTAAGCTCCAATTTGGAGAAACTGGAGATTTAAGCGAAATTGAAGCTTGGTATGGACGATTGGAAGCTCAACAACCGACGTGGAGTGTTCGGTTCCGGTTTTGGAGCGAGTTCGGAGCGAGTTCGTGAAGTTCGGGATCGTGAGCTTCGGAACGTCTCGGTGGTTCGTGATTTTCATCACGAGGAGGTGAGTTTTACTCGCTTAGGGAATTTAAACATCGTTTTTGAACTATGTTTGAATGATTTTCAAATTTCGAAGTTTCGAGAATTTTAGAGTTAAAAACGCTATTTTACGAAAATGACGCGTGTTTGAAGATTTAAAACGAAACCATAATGCTTTGATTTTTGAATTGATATGTTTGGAGTGGATTATGTGTCTTTGTGGTATGCGTGGTTGAAATCGGATTGAAATACGATTTGGAATCGATTGGAGAACGAAGCGGAACGGAATTTGGAACTAAGTTGAGAAGTTCCTATGTTCCCAATGTCCAATGTTCCGTCTCGAAGCTCCATTCGGCTTCAAACTTCTTTTAAATCCTTTTCCTAACCACCTAGAGCATTTATGTGGAATATTGTTTGTTTGGATGTGTTTTAAAGTTGGGTGTGAATCGGTTGAATTTTCAAATCTATTGGAAAACCGTAAAATTTTGTATATGTGTGAAATAATGATTTTGGAATAAAATGATGTCTGGACTGGTTTTTCAGGTGATTATGATTTTTTGGGATGTCCGTATTACAGAGGAAACTCTGCCGAAATTTTGTTAGAAATTTTGATACAAATTCAAAGTGGTTTTGAAATAACGATTAATATTATTATTATTTCGAAAAACCGTAATTAGTATACGTGTGAGGACATATGTTTTGAAAAATTGAATTGAACCAAAATGTTCATTTCTATTTTATATTTGGCGCGGGATGATTATATTCATCAAAACCGGCCTTCTTTGAATAAAATGTTCTATTTTTATGTTTTGGCTAGGGATGATTATAAATCATCTAAACCTATCCATGAGACCTATAATTATAAATTAAATGGAATTGAAATAATGCTTGCGGAAAATGATATGCTCTATCCGTTATGTTACGATATATAAATATATCGAGTTGAGGTGACGACCTCTATGTGTTAGTATGCTAGGGGAGGGCAGTCATGAGCCCGGCCCTAGGCCCCAATGTTAAAAAAGATTATTCCGCCTTTGAGAGTTGTACACTTATTGGCTATGACCGGGTCCACCCATGCTTCTTTTAGGTTGTTGGTGGTGTACTAAAATTAATAAAACTTTATTGTAATTCATTCTTGGATTACCATGTTTGACAATTCATATAATAGAATTGCTAAGAGATCCATAAGTATTAACTTGCTGTGGTCTATGTTTTATGTTTAGACAATTCATATAATAGAATTGCTAAGAGATCCAGTAAGTACTAACTTGCTGTGTCTATGTTTTAATTGGCTCATGAGTGTGGCTAGGGGTCACGGTAAAGCTCAGCGAGCAGCAAAGTTGTCTCACCCTATCATATGTGGTTTTTTCGAGAGAAAGCAGGATAAAAGAAAAGGGAAGAAGCACGGGCGGTTGATGCTTGTGTGGAAGATGGATACTGGAGCATTTATGCTTATGATATTCTGTATTGTTTCTTTGTAAAATATTGTATAACTTGACTTGATACAAGTTGTAAGTTATATTTCCGCTACTCGATATACTCGATATACTCGATATGTAATGTTTGAATAATTCGTGTTTTAACGCGAAAAAATTTTAGGGTGTTACATTTGGTATCGTGAGCGGTTCGACCTAGTCGGACGTAGAGACCTTATGGTCAAGAGATTAGATAGAGTCACTTAGGGGACGTGATGAGCAATTGTTAGAACCTTCCAAAGATGTTATGTGAAGCTTTGAGCTTGATCAACTCAATTTTTCATGCAAGGTGCGGGAATGATAACGATTGGTTGCCTTAGCCCCGAAAATGTCCAAACCCTACACCATAGGAATTCTGGCCTTCTCGGTTTATCGAGCACGCAGCGAAAGCAAAGGGCTACGATTGGTGTTTTGAAGTAAGCAATGGGCAACTAAATTGGTTCGAGAAATTGTGGGCGAATGTTCAATCGATGAACCAAGTGCGATTGTAGAATTGCGATGGAAGTTATTGTAGGTCATACAAAGAGCTACAATTAAGAAAAGCCTTTAAGCGGGAATAATGACAAATATCGTAAGATCTGTTAAGATTAACGGACACCCCTAATCCTAATTATTGATTAGCCGGTCTATCGATTCTCAAATATTGTTTTACAATAACCTTACCTTATGGTTAGAGTAAACCCCAACTTAGATCGCAGATTAGAGATATCCTTTTGGATAGTCTGCGAGTCTTGATCATGTTTCTTTTCCTTTACGCCATATTGCGAAATGCTATGAAGCCGACCTAGTAGGTTGTAGTTCAATCTCTGTATTGGCTACGGAACCCAATGTTGATCGAGTTAGTTATGATCACGGTTTTTGAACCAAGTCTCAATCAAGATAAGAGCGATGAGGTGACTTGATGGTGACATGTCTTGGATTTCAAACTATTCCCGATTATGGCAATATTTTAGAAAGAGTGATTCATGGATTGAAAGACACGCACCTATATTGGATGCTAATGTTAAACTTTCGGATGAGGAATTTGGAAGGGCATATTTTTAATCTATTCTGAAAGCTCGTTTTCAATCAAGTTATAGAATGGGCATGGAAGGCGATAGGCGGATGGCACTCATGGACCGTTATTCGATTCTAAGAAATGACGGCAGTAATGAAATGAGATGTCACATGTGAGGAAAATATATTCAAGATGATTGATATATATATTATGAGGAAGCTAGTCTCGGTTTTGAGAAATTTTGATAGTTCACCAACTTGATTTATTTATAACTTCTAATCCGGAACTCCGATTCTTATGTTCCGGATGCGTTGGAAAGCTAACGAAAATGTCTACACATCCGAGTAGTTTGTGAATCAGTTGTTCAGTGGTATTCTGAACTGTATCTCTGTATTATCCCAAGTTGTTTGGTACTAAAGCGGTTGTAGGACATAAACCTATTATAGGCTTGGGAATTGGAAAGAGAACTTCCAGTAGTTAAAATGAGATTCCTAAACACTGTTTTAGGATGATACTCATTATAGTTTTCCTATGGACCTATTCCCCGGAAAAGGTTGTTAGCAGCTTTAGCTTTTCAACAGTCGGTAGAGTTGCCAAAAGCTAACGATTATGAGGTATGTCGCCAGTATATCCAAGGGTGGAATATTCAATTTCTTAAAGTGTTGTTGTGCTATAGTAAGACGTAATTAAGTGACGTGAGACACCTTACTTATTGTTAAGCAAGATATGTTCCATACCAAATGGATACGTTAAAGAGGTTATGATTATGTTTGAACGTTTGTGGTGCTGGAGAGTTGTGGGACCAAAGAAATGACTAAAGTGGTGAGAATTGTTCTCGGAATCAACGTTGGAAGCATTATCTTGTGCCCGTTTGATTTCGTGGAAGAATCCTTCTATTTTGATTATTTCTTTGATGATTATAATAACTAGTTTGACTTCGTGATGAATCCAAACATAAACGTTCCGCTTAGAGAAAGTCCTACTTAGCTAGGAAAGCGGTTACGTATCAAGCGAGGATCTATGTGGTTAGATTCTTTTATGCTTGAATATTTGAGTATTAGACTCCATTCAAGAGAATGGTTGGCTTTAGAAAAGTTGTTTGACCTATGATCCATACCTTAGTTAATGACCCAAGGACTATGATGATGAAGTCATGCGAAGTATATAATAGTTATAACGAGAACCGTATGGTGCATAAATTTGAAGGAGTATTTGTGATACTTTTAACGAAGTTTTAACTACTGAAAAATGTAATTTAAGACTATGCTATTCCAAACAGATCACCAAGAAATGTTGTTTTGATTGGAAAGTGGCTAGTTCGGAAATTACTCGTCTATATTCAATGAAATAAAGTCAAAGGACTTTGATCCAGAATCCATGTGTAATGCATGAAATTTTGGTTCACAAGTTAGATTTGCAACTCATCGTGATTAGTTAATGAGTTAGTAACATTGGTATAATATTATTAATAGTCCCTAATCTAAAGAACATTTTGATATTTGGGATGGGTACGTCCTTGTATCACCATTGTTGATGGATTCTAAGTGAATGAATAGTAGATTTCAATTCAAGGGAATGATTGGTTGGAATAGTCATCTGACTTATAGGTTCTGAAAGGCCGTCGTGTGTGTGAAAATATCCGGATTTAGGAATTGAGATTCAAAGATCGAGTCATACAAGGTGAAAATACGTCTCATTAGTATGTCGGGTTAACAAAGAAACAAACTCCTATGGGTAAGTGGGAAGATTATTTCACATTCAAATGTTTCCAAGAAAATTTTTACAAAAACCCGTTACCCATTTGTGAGATAGTCATGAACTCGATGGTATGTGAGTTTAACCCGAAGTTCTAATAGTACAGTATTTCCAAGAAATCGGAACGTGATGTTACCTAGTTTTCCCACAAGTTGGGGTGCGCCTGTGTCACTTGTTGGAAAGAAAAGATGGGAGCAGGAGGTCGGGTATAAATTACCTCCAGTTGGATAAAGTTATGGTTAAGAATAAGAATCTATGCTTAGGTTGTTTAGCTTCAAGGTGAAGCAGTGATTTCGAAAGTGTGGTCTAAAGTCGGGTTATTTTTAATTAAAAGTTAGGACTTAGATATTCCGAAGACAGTTTTCTATACTAGATATGGACATTGCGAGTGAGTAGTGATGCTCTTCGGTCTAACTAATGTTCCTACGGTATTCATGGATTACATGAACCGAGTTTTTCACCCGTATTTAGATTTGTTGTTGAAATTTTCCCGATAACATTTTGGTATACATTAAGACCATGTGGATCGTGACTTACATCTCCGCATTGTCTGAATATACTTCGAGTAAAGAAGTGATGGGCTAAACCTCTGAAGTGCGATTTCGGGAGGTTTGAAGTAAAATGTCAAGGATATGTGGTATCCAGTCTGTTATGGCAGTAAATTCTAGTAAGGAGTTATTGGAACTAATTGATTTGTATAATAGGTCTATCGGAAGATTCTCACGATAGTTATTTCACTCATTCGGTTAACTTGTAAAGGTCGGCCGTTGAATGGGATTTCGATTGTGAGGAATAAATTTTAGAGTTGTATGAGGATTGACTTCTGCTTCAATCTTTATTCTTCCGAATCCATCCACGATTTCTAAATTTACTGATGGCGCCTTGGAAAGGGTTTAGTATGTGTTTGGTGCTTTGAATCAACAAGAGGTAGTTGTGCACCCATGTAAGAGAAGCCTCATGAGGAGAATTATCTAACTCATGATTAGTAATGGGCAAATTCTGTGTATATAGTGAAAAAGCAAGATAGCTCGCGAGTCGATAAAAAGGGTTATGTTGACAAAAGGAGTAGACTACTAGAGTTGGATCTGATGATTCTGAATTGTAAGAGTTACATCAACCATTGTTACCGGTAGAGCATTGCCGGCGAAGGAACTCAGTTCTCGAGTGTATTGTATAGTTTTATCTTGGGCATTGTTCAATTTAAATGAAGTATTTCTTGTATCCTAATTGAGGAAAGACATTCTAATCCCACTCAACTGTGGAGTTAGGAATGATTGATCTTTGACTAATTCGTCATTTCAGCCAAATCCAAGTTATATCTTAGGTCATGAAGAGAAAATGCTTCGGACGAGAACAATTACAATTGCTTAAGGAGTTTGTAATCGTTTTTCGGTTCAGGAAGCTATTTGGGAATTAGAGGGGCGATATGCGGATTAGATATCCGTATATATACTCTTGAGGTATGTTTGTCAAATTTTGAGGACAAAATTTTTCAAGTTGGGGTGATTTGTATCATCTAATTTCGTTAATTTCAAATTAAGAAATTAACGAGTGATTTATTATCCGAATGAATAATAAATCAAGTCACGAATATGAGGTTGTCGGGAAGGCGATTTATAATTGCTAAAGTATATGATTTAATTGTATTGTGGGTTGAACTATGTGATAGTGTGTGGAGTAACTAGAGGGGTGTAGGAAGGAATTTTATTTAAGGCCCAACCCAAGTTATGGCCCAATGTTCCTTTGTTTTAAAAAAAAAAAAGAGAAAGCCCATTAAGTGAAAGAAAGAAATAAGAAAAAGGAGAAAAGAAAGAGAACAGAGAGAGTGCCGAGAGAGAAGAGGAGAAAACGTGAGGAAGAGGAGAAAAAGAAATGAGAAGATCTCACTCGATTCAACACCGGGTAAGGGGGCTTTATAGCTCGTTTTCTCCCATTTTCCGTCCTCTATCTATTGGTACCACTTTCACACTCTAATTTCTTTCCGTTTCGTTTTGCCATTAATGGGTTTTAAGCTCCAATTTGGAGAAACCGGAGATTTAAGCGAAATTGAAGCTTGGTATGGACGATTGGAAGCTCAACAACCGGCGTGGAGTGTTGGTTCCGGTTTTGGAGCGAGTTCGGGCGAGTTCGTGAAGTTCGGGATCGTGAGCTTGGAACGTCTCGGTGGTTCGTGATTTTCATCACGAGGAGGTGAGTTTTACTCGCTTAGGGAATTTAAACATCGTTTTTGAACTATGTTTGAATGATTTTCAAATTCCAAGTTTCGAGAATTTTAGAGTTAAAAACGCTATTTTACGAAAATGACGCGTGTTTGAAGATTTAAAACGAAACCATAATGCTTTGATTTTTGAATTGATATGTTTGGAGTGGATTATGTGTCTTTGTGGTATGCGTGGTTGAAATCGGATTGAAATACGATTTGGAATCGATTGGAGAACGAAACGGAACGGAATTTGGAACTAAGTTGAGAAGTTCCTATGTTCCCAATGTCCAATGTTCCGTCTCGAAGCTCCATTCGGCTTCAAACTTCTTTTAAATCCTTTTCCTAACCACCTAGAGCATTTATGTGGAATATTGTTTGTTTGGATGTGTTTTAAAGTTGGGTGTGAATCGGTTGAATTTTCAAATCTATTGGAAAACCGTAAAATTTTGTATATGTGTGAAATAATGATTTTGGAATAAAATGATGTCCGACTGGTTTTTCAGTGATTATGATTTTTGGGATGTCCAGACATTACGAGAGAAACTCTGCAGAAATTTTGTTAGAAATTTTGATACAAATTCAAAGTGGTTTTGAAATAACGATTAATATTATTATTATTTCAAAAACCGTAATTAGTATACGTGTGAGGACATATGTTTTGAAAAATTGAATTGAACCAAAATGTTCATTTCTATTTTATATTTGGCGCGGATGATTATATTCATCAAAACCGCCTTCTTTGAATAAAATGTTCTATTTTTATGTTTTGGCTAGGATGATTATAAATCATCTAAACCTATCCATGAGACCTATAATTATAAATTAAATGGAATTGAAATAATGCTTGCGAAAAATGATATGCTCTATCCGTTATGTTACGATATATAAATATATCGAGTTGAGGTGACGACCTCTATGTGTTAGTATGCTAGGGAGGCAACATGAGCCACCGCCCCTAGGCCCCAATGTTAAAAAGATTATTCCGCCTTTGAGAGTTGTACACTTATTGGCTATGGCCAGACCGGTCCACCCATGCTTCTTTTAGGTTGTTGGTGGTGTACTAAAATTAATAAAACTTTATTGTAATTCATTCTTGGATTACCATGTTTCGGCAATTCATATAATAGAATTGCTAAGAGATCCATAAAGTATTAACTTGTCGTGTCTATGTTTTATGTTTCCCAAATTCATATAATAGAATTGCTAAGAGATCCAGATAAGTACTAACTTGCTCGTGTCTATGTTTTAATTGGCTCATGAGTGTGGCTAGGGGTCACGGTAAAGCTCAACGAGGCAAGTTGTCTCACCCTATCATATGTGGTTTTTTCAGAGAAACAGGATAAAAGAAAAGGGAAGAAGCAGCACGCGCTTGATGCTTGTGTGGAAGATGGATACGAGCATTTATGCTTATGATATTCTGTATTGTTTCTTTGTAAAATATTGTATAACTTGACTTGATACAAGTTGTAAGTTATATTTCCGCTACTCTGATATACTCTGATATACTCTGATATGTAATGTTTCGAATAATTCGTGTTTAAGACGCGAAAAAATTTTTAGGGTGTTACACCTATGGTCAAAATTATCCTTTTATTTTGCATGCAGTTTTTGTGGATGATGGATTGTTTAGAAAGAAAACACTATTTTATTTCTAATGGTGAAAATATTTAAAGTGTTTATATAGGAACTTATGTTCAATTAACACCTAACCTCTTGTGAGGATATATGCATTTGAATGGAAATGGTTAACTATATGGTTTAAATAGAAAAGACTGTTCATAAAAGCTTTATTGTTTTATTAAAGAATTATTAAGTTATGTAAGTAGTAGATGGTGGAATATAAACCTTTGGGATGACATCGGTTACTATTTGTATGGAATTTTTAATTGTGTGAATGATTAATATTAAACAACTAATCATGACCCATAAGAATTTTATAGATCAATTTGATGAATGCACAAAAAATGTTAAATTGATAATAAACATTAGGTCAACAAAAGTAATACCAATAGACACATTTTAATACGACAATAGAGATGATGAGTTAGTTGACTTTTTTTTACGACAAATAAATTGTTTTTCTATACATTCATAGTGTAGATTTTTTTTTCATCAAAGCAATCATATGTATAGATTAGTTCATGGTAACATGAAAAAACACAATGGTAAAACATGATATTGGACGCCAAAGGGAAAAAATGAGAGCAGTTCATTTATTTTTCACGATAGTGTTTTTTTTCTTATAATAATTAATATTTGTTTTTGTGCAATCAAATAGCAAGTAAATAATTTATTATATAAATTTAGTTTCATCTATTTTTAATTTTGATTTTATAAAATATTTTCAATATATTATTAAAAAAAAGAAGGATTTGTTGGGTGGATTTTAAATCAAGAAAAAGAAATATATATTGTACTAATTATATTAATTTAGAGACACTAAAAGGCAACTAAAATAATAACTACTAATCATAAATATTGAAGAGTTTTGACTAAAAAAAATATTGATGAGTAATCAATAAGAGATACATTTTTTAAAAAAAAAAAAAACAGAGAGAGAGGAAAGGTCAACAACGATCAAGCCTCCTTTATCACTTTTTTTAATTTGCACTAAATGTTTTAAAAGACAAATTCATATGATTCTAATCTTTTAAATTGATCTAAACTATTATAATTATAAAAAGTGTTTACTAAACTAATTTATATTAATCTATTTTAGTAATAATATAATTTATTTGCTACAGAAGTATGTTGTTTCAAATGGTACATTGATATTTATCTATCTTTAATTTTTTTTGAAAATAAAAAAATTAAATGTAAGTAAAAACTTCATCTCATTAATTTATAATGAATAATAATTAACAAATTTATTATTAATATTAAATTGTACAAAAAAAAATAAAATCTTAATATCATTAGTTTAGAAGGGACATTAACGAACATGCATTTGTGAATGTTCAAAGAACATATTATAAAAAACTTTTAGATACAAAGCATCATCTAATTTCATGGAACCTATTAAAACTAAACAATTTTTTGAAGAACAATATTAAAATTTAAAATAATCCATACATGTCAATAGCTTGGCAAAAAATTGTTCCTCAACTGCATTACTCACTAACTAATCCAAATTATTATGTCTATAACTTTTGACAACATTACTCACTAAACAATTGTTCCTCAACTACATTACTCACTAAAAAATTGTTCCTCAACTGTATGTCTATGTCTATAACTTTTGACAACATTAGAATTGTCTACAACATGAAGCTCAAATCCTTTTATTTGCCTTTCCAATTTCTCCTATCCATGTAAACTTCATTTTTCCTCCCTTAACTGCAATTTGGAACCTATAACAAACTCAATATCTAATCAACAATCAATAAAAGTTTAAGAATAAAAGACAAATTTATACAACCTTTTGGAACTCCATCTACTACAATACATTTCTTCAAGCTAGAATATTGATGATGTAAAAACCAAATAAAAAAACAGTCACATAAGTGATGTAACACTCAAAAAAAGTGATGTAAAAATGAAAAGATGAGGGGTGACCTCTCTTCTTAGGTATATATAGTATTTTGAAAAGAAAAATTTAACTGATGGAAAATGAAAGGATTGTAACTAATCTCTATTAAAAACCAACACTAATAATTATTACTAATGAAAATAATAATTTAGAGACACCAAAAGGCAAAAAAAATCAAAACATCAAGTAATTAATTAAGAGTAATCAATAAGGGAGAATTTTTTTTTAAAATAAAAATAACAAAGGAAGAAAAACTCACAATTCAATAGTCAAGTTTGTGTGTAGAAAATTATGTATAAATAAGTACTTGTTGTAATAATAATGAAAGTTCCTTATGAAAATAATTAGAGGAATAAATTTGGTCTTCTAAAGTTCACAATATAGACATAGAATTTCATTTTTTTGTAGGGAAAAGAAATGAAGTTTATAGAAAATGTAGTATTTAGTTAACATCTTTTTAATGTTTTTTAATAAAATGAATTTAACATTTGCTAAATGTTTATAAAAAAATTAAAATCAAGAAAAAGATAATATGAATATTTTTTGGTTCAGAAAAGTTAATTGAATATATATATATATATATATATATATATATATATATATATATATATATATATATATATTGTGATGTTTAAGAAGTATTGATAAAGTTAGATTTATATTGATTTAAAAATTGAATGTCATAAAGGTTTAGTGGATATTAATTAAGTAAAAAAGAATGTTGAGATTTAAGTTGGAAAATAAATTGAAATGATGTGGAGCATCCTGAGAGCTTGGAAAAAGCTTCCTTTAGAGATTTATATCGATATATGACGTTTTGAAACTATTGTTTTTTTTAAAACCATTCATATTCCTGATTAAAAATGTAATATAAAAAAAAACTCAAATAAAGTATAAGAGAACTATTAAAACAAAATTTAAATTAATAAACCCAAAGTAACCGAAAGTTTTCTTTTTGACCAAAAGTAACCCAAAGATTAACCATCAAAATAAAAGAGGAAAATACACTATTCTTACAACAAAAAATCCATGAAAATTATCAATAAATATAAATATAGAAGTGAACACAATTTTTCTTAAAAAGATATGAAGCTAAAGTCTACGTTTTTTTATGTTTCATGTGGTTTTTACTTTTATAAATAATAAAATAATGCTCAATTCTCCTAGTCATCAAACTTTATGTCTTTTTATTTTTATTCAACTCATATCAATACACTTATTGTCTTTAATTATATAATAACTGAAAAAATATAAAGGGTCTTAATAATTTAGCCTTAATATGTAATCATTAATATAATTCCTTATATGTGTAAATTATAAAAAGATATTAATATAATTGAAAATCTAATTGAAAAATTAATGAGGATGATGTGGAGCATCTTAGAGGCTTGGAAAAAAGCTTCCTTTAGATATTTATATAGATATAGATACATATATGCTTTCCCAGGCAATTTGCACTAAACCTTTGTCATCTCCTCTCTTACATAATTTCAAATTTGATTCTCAACAGTAAAATTTATTTATTTATACGTATCATCCTTTATGAGTATTACTCTTGTCCTTTTATACTAAATACTAAATTAGACAACTAGACAAGCTACTATAATTGTCAAATGTTTTAAGTAAATATTTCATCTACAAATAACAATGCTTACTGATACATACATTTTCATTTATCTTGTGGTAGATACTCATTTCACCATTTTTGTATGATGTGATTTTTATAAATTAAAAGTTTTTATACCTGTTTTCAAATATTTCATCTTTTCTTCCTTCCCCCTAAGTTTTACTTTGATTCTTCATGTACTAGAAGCAAGGTCGGCCCAACATTAAACAATAGACCTAAAGCGAGCTCCAAAACAAGACCTTTTTATATTTTAGTAATAATACTTTGTGAAAAAAATTACATTTAATCTAACTATTTTTGACCTTTTGTTGATGAAAAATCATTTATCAAATTACACCCACATTTGAATATTGTAATAAAAGTTAAATATTAAACTATTTTTTAGCTTTTTGGGATACACAAAAATCAATGTTGTAAGAAAATTTTAATAATAAATAATTTTTATATGTAGAATTTTAGTTGAATTGTATGCGACAAAAAAACATCTTAATTTAATTATTTAAAAAGAAGAAAATCTAGTAACTAAACAAACGTATATAGCAACTCAATCAAAAAATAATTAAAAACAAATAGGGAAGAGAATAAACATTTTTTTAAGAAGGATAGAACAAAGATGGAACTAGGTAATTAAGAGATGATTAAAAGTTAATTATGCTTACCCAATAAAAGGTTACATTTCTTATGGAGAAATTAGTCCAGAGAGCTTTTGAAAAGATTTAAATATATTTTTATTCCTTAAAAATATTTTGGTTTTTACTTTTTTGTCCTTGTAAATATTTTATTTTTTATTTCATAACTAAAGGAAATTTTCTTCTCAAACTTGTTTTGATTTTAGTTCCTATATTTCTCATTCTTGTTGGTTTTAGTCTCTATAATATTTAAATCATATTGATTTTACTCTTCAAAGTATAGTATTGATTTTATTCTTCACGGGCTACACCAAAGAATAGTAGGTCCGAGTCAGAATTGGGGTCAGATCCCACTTCAATGTCTACAATTTGAGTCTTAGGTGTGACAAAAAGTCTACTGGAAGAATAGAACCATACAGACCGACAAAGCAGAGTAAACTTGGGTAGCCAAATTCCTCAACATAAATTAGTCATCAGTAATGTCTGTAAATACTGTAAATAGGCATCCAATCATCCATGCATATATTAAGTCCGTAGATAGCAAGACAATTTAAAATATTGTTTTCCCATTAATATTTGTTGAAAAGTTTTTCCAAATGGGCGCTATGCTTCGTAATAGGCATCTAATATATTAAGTTAAATGTTGAGGGGTAGAAGCTGATCTCAACTGAAACTTGAGAAGCTAGTATTCACTTTTTGGAATACTCATAGTGATAACAAGACAATTTAAAATATTCTTTTTGCATTATAATTTGTTGAAAAGTTTTTCCAAATGGGCCTTGTGCTTCGTAATAGGCATCCATGCATATATTAAGTTCTTATACCTAACATCAAATTCGTTAGGCAAAGGAATCTGATTGCTTGAATTTGATTGAAGCTTGTCGAGGGAACCTAGTTAGAAATGAAATTGGGAACATAGTTTAGGACATTCAGAAGATGAAGAAGGACTTCTCGCTTCTGCTTAGTCCATCCCCGCTCGTGCGGTTATTTCGATCTAAGGCGAAGCCCTCCCCTACCAATTTATTTTTACATCCCACAACTTCAGTAGATCGCTTAGCCCCATTCATCTTCAGCACAAGAGTGCTCGATCAAACTGAGCTATTACGCACAAGGGTGGCTGCTTCTAGGCAAACCTCAATCGGATTCCTGTGGGTTAAGCGTGAAGGGAACACTGTGACTGATTGTGTGGTGAAGCTAGAAGCAACTAACTCTCTGACTTCTAGCTGGTCGTGTTCTCCTCCAGAGGTGATTTGAGTGCTGCTTGAATCGGATCGAGGGGATCTACAATCACAGTAGTAGATTTGGGTGGGTTCGTCGTGTTTGACTTAGATTTCTTCAGGAAAAAAGTAGATGTTCGCGAATTCATACTATTGAGGCTGGCTTCATCAAATCTATGCAACAATATTGTTTGTACTGGTCTTTCTTGGTTATTAAAGCTCTGGTGTGTGTAGTTGATGATCTGATCATCGAGTAATGACAAAGGGAGCGGGTAAAGGGAGTGTTGTCGTTTAGGGTTTGGTAGTTATACTTGTATGTTGGTATCAATTGTAACAACCCAAAGTAGTTTTAATTACTTTGTTGTTAAGTGAAATTTTATTAATTGATTTGGTGTGATAGTTGAATTAATTGTTTGTTCAAACATGAATCTGGTGTGCATTGTGTGCTAGTTGTTAAATTGATTATTTGATTGAATTGGGGTCTATTGGAGAATTGAGAAAATAGTAAGGGTAAAATTGGAGTTTCCCTACCCAACACACACTAACTGACACAAACTCTGCTGAACCCCCACCCACACATTCATTCCCCCATTTTTCAAAAAGGAACAAAAGTTCTCAAAGTGTGGAGAGAGAGAGAGAGAGAGAACTTGAAACCCTCACCTTACTTTAAAGCCACAACTGAAACTTCTTCTCCCCCTCTCTCTACTTCACTTTAGTGCAGAAAATGAGAAAACACACTTCAAGTTCAACTATCAACTCCATCTTTCTCCTCCAATCGAGTTGCACGTGGTTGAAGGAGCTTAGTTTGGATGTTTTGCTTGTAGCATGTTGGTGGTGAGAGCATAGATGGGCCATTAAGAAGCTGCATTGTGGGTTAGAGTTCTCAACTAGGAAGATTGGGAGCTGGGGTTGAATTGGTGTAACACCCCAAATCTACCCGTTCGTTTTATTAAAATCAGAGTGCGGAAATCTAAAAACTGAGCATGCAATGGAGTGTCACATTCGACATTTAAAATCCAAACAACGTGAAATTAGATAAAACGTGGAATCACTTCGATTGAGTCTACACCACCAACAATTACCGACGTTTCAAAATCCACAACTTCAGGTTCAAATCAAACAATACAATAAAACAACTAAATAAAATATGTTCATCCCCTCCCTGAATGTTACGTATCAGAGACGACACCGACTCAGCTGGCGAAGGTAGACAATCCTTCACTCACTATCACCTGCACGTTACCAACATAGGGGTAACATTCAAACAGAAGGGGTGAGATATCTAACAATATAATAGTGTGTATGATAAGCGATATGCTAGAGTTTCGGCAACTAACTACTACTCAACAACAACGTCAGCATACAACAGCAACAACATCAACAGACAACAACAATCATCAATATACAGCACCAACAACATCAAATTACAACTACCACAACTACCACTCATGACACGTGTAAAGGAATGAAATGCAACCCACACCGACGGGCATATGCATGTGGTACCATCACCGAAAAATAGCCATCTCGTGGCATCATCACCAATATTGAGCATAGCTCTAAGGCCGAATTACATCACCGGAATGTGCATATGAATGCATGTGACACCATGAACAACAGTCAAATATCATAATCTTACGCATGATGCAACAACACCAACATCGTTAAGTGGTCATATTTGACCCAACAACACCATCATCAAATAATTGGTCATATTTGACCCATCACATATCACCTTAATCAACAATTAGCCACATCATCACTACGGCATTTCCACCAACACCACAAAAACGCCGAAGCACACCCAAAGCATCCAACACATCAGCATTTATAGATTAGTCTATCACTCGACGGTACTTCAACCACTACCGACACCTAAGACACACCACACCGATGGGACATCACCAACACATGCAAATGCACCAAAAAGGCAACACTGGGCGCAACACAGTACAGGAACTAGCGCCCAGCAGCAACACAACACCACCACACAACACACAAAACACAGAAAGTGGCGCCTAGTGGCAACACAGCCACACAGGGCACCTAAAACACAACAATCTGGCGCTGGTAACACAACCTGACCACACAGGCGCGCTAAAACACGATGTCTGGCGCTTAGTAGCAACACAAACACCTGGGTGCCTAAAACAGAGCAATCTGGCGCCTAGTGGCAACACAGCCACACAGGGCGCCTAAAACACAACAATCTGGCGCCTAGTGGCAACACAGCCACACAGACAGCACAACATGCAACACAGGCTAAGACACAGGCAACACAGACTAAGACACAGACAACACAACATGCAACACGATCGAGACACACAGAAGACAACAGCAACACACGATGCGAGACACGAGCGGACGACAGGCAACACAAAGAGCAACACAGACCACGGACATCGGCGCTGGTGGCGGCCTGAGAACGCAACACGGTAGAGCAACACGGAACCACGAGACAATCGCGCTGGTGGCGGCCGCAGAACACAACACGACCAAAGCAACACAACGGGCAACACGTCATATAGGCATTTCATCAAACACCATATAGGCAGCAGCTTCAATCGAATATTATACATGCATCAAACATCATATAGGCATCAAATTCAATCAAACATCATATAGGCATTTCATCAAACATCATAGAAGCATCAAATTCAATCAAACATCATATAGGCATTTCATCAAACATCATGTGGGAATCAAATCCAATCAAACACCATATAGGCACTAAACATCATATAAGCATCAAATTCAATCAAACATCATATAGGCATTTCATCAAACATCATGTAGGCATCAAATCCAATCAAGAAACATCCCAGGTTCTAACCTCCCACATAAAACCCATCATATACCCTATTATAGAAATAGAACCCCACCCTTACCTGGGCTTATAGACGCAACTCTTTCTCCTAACGAAGCTCTTCGATTCTCCAACTACAGCAACTCTCCTTAGATTGTAGGTTGAGAAGGTTCGCTTTCGTTCTCGCCTCTCTGGGTTTCTAACTTAGGAACTGCTCTCCTATCGAAGCCCTCTGCGATACGAAGAGAACGCAACAAACCGTGTCAAAAACGGAGCTCTAGAGACGAAGTTATGCTCAAAGGAGTGAAAACGGCAAAAATGACCAAATCTGCGCAGAAACGCAGTATATACTGCAGACTGGCGCGCGACGCGCGACTCACGCGCAGACGCTGCGCCAACAGACAGGACTCTTGCGCGCAGGACGCGCGCAGGCGCCACTGCCGCGCCAGACACGTGCACGAAACGCCACACAAGCGCGGGGCTGACTTCTAACTCGACAACCACCTATGAACATCAATTCTAAACATTTCTACCATGGTTCCCGCTCCCGTAAATCTCCATTTTCTTCAATAATTCTACCAAATCAACTCAAAATAAATTTTAATAAATTCGGGGCGTTACAATTGGAGCATTTGGGTTTTGGTTGGTTCCCTAGCATTTTGAGTTTTGGAGCTATTTTGAGAAGAGGACCTTACCATTCCACTTGTATTGTGATTTTCATCATATTTTATGTGTGTTATTTACCTTATTTAGTGTTTTAAGAACTTAGGTTTTTAAGAGATGGGTTACTACTAAACTTCCTTAAGTGGTTCAATTTGATGTGTGCTGAAATGTGATTGTTATATGTTGAACATTGAGCTATGAACTTAATTGTTTGGATGACCATGTGTGATGGAAATTGTAGTTTGAATTTGAGGTGGTGCATGTTGAATGTGTGCCTTAAAATGTGTTTGAAATGTTGTTTGAATTAGTTTTGTGGTTGGGCCTGAAAGTGGATCAACAGGAAAGAGGAAAAACTTGCAAGAAAACAAAGTTTTTAATGTGTTGTGCAGGAGACCCGGTCGGTGCTCCCAGAGGCCTGGTCTGTGTGCCTCCCATTGTGATGTGAATCTAATTGATTCCATGATAGATGAATGATCTGACCACTTATATTTCTTGAATCAAATATAGCAAATTAATAAGTGTTTACTGTGATTTTTGGTAAACAACCGCTGGTTTGAAATTAATTGCTTGCGAGATTAACCAGTGAATCTCAAGAGCATTTTGTGTTAATTGTATACGGAACAGTTTTGTTATTCTGAATGTTTTCCAGAAGAAAGAATTGATTTCAAAGGATTGAAACTCTTAATTTGCCTTGAACGTCAAGGAATTTGCAGAATTTGCGTAAAAGTAAAACAAATTGAAAAAGAAAGTTTGAAAGTAAAAACTTAAATTGCATTCAAAATGGAAAGAAATGGTACGCATGTTTCATACATTGCTTCTGTTACTCTGTTTCTCTGTAACTTAAGTTAGAGCGTGAGAATTTAGTATGTTATGACTGCAACCTCTTTTTCTTCTAAAAAAAAGCTATATACACTAAGAAGAGGGAGAAAACTGCCTACATCGGCTAATATATTTAAAATTTAAACTAATAACCGCTAAGCCTTCGACAGCTTGATAACTAAGGTCTTCAATGGCATTATGACTGTTTTCTTCGACGTCGTCTTCCTAACTTAAATCTTGTAACATCTTCTACTTTCATCCTCTTGTCGAAATGCATCTTTCAAGTCTTCAAACCCACCAAGTTCATTCAGTGATCGAAAACCACCTTTGACACACTCTCTTAGTGTCGAAGACCCACATTGTTTCCTTTAGAGCAAAGAGTCAACCCTCGTTGACTGCATTTTTTAGTCTGTCGAAAATACAGGCTAACAATAAGATAAAAAGAGAAAAAGGAAAGAACATACAAATGGAATTAGGCAAGAAGATGGACAAATCCCCACATTCAAGAGGATGATAAGATCAAGATAGAATCACCACAAGAGTAATAGGCCCTTGATAAGACTCAAATTTGGTTCTAAGAAGAACCCTAGAGAAACACTCTCTATTCTCACAATTCTATTTCATCAAAGTTGTGAAATAAACTTACAAAAGTTGGTTAAATAATACCTAGGGTTGTGCCTAAGCTACACACCTTGCGCACCATGGTGCCTAGGCCAAAAGTGCATAGATACAAATTCTCTAATGTCAACATAAAATAAAACATAATCCTAAATAAAGTATAATTATTACATCTTAAAATAAAAAGAAAGTTCATCCTAATTTTAATAAAATTTGATTCCTTGACACTCTTGCGGTCCGCATAACACTGTTAGTCAAAACTAGTTACTTCGCCAGGCAGCCCGATCTGTGCACCCTAGCTAAGGCCCATTCCATGCGCCAGCTACTATCTCCCAATTTTAACTCATTTAATTCCTATTTATTTTGGTTCCAATTATGCTCCTCCAATCCCTTCCTTGGTCCTTCCAAAGGTATTGTGACCATCAATGAGACCATTTTATGCATGTTATATCTCAATTGAATGAGATGATTGGTTGTATGCTTGGTATGCAATATATAGAGTTTCTAAGATATGGCTTATAATATGGATAGAATGTATCGTGTGAGAAAAGAACCAAGAGTCTAAGTAATTACATAAGACACCCAGAGGATGACGATCCTAAGCTAATAGCACACTTGGTGAGAGGAGGTCATGAACCCCAAGCCAAGGCCCAAAAAGTTGACTTGGCAATCAGATATTGTCAGGTGGATTCTTCGTGGTGAAGGATGAGTCGTTGCCCAGGGTTGTGCTAAGAAGTGTGAAAAGATGAATAAAACACTAAGAGTTAAGGTAATGGGTCTCAAAAGGACTCATTTAGATTGTTTCTCATTATTATTATATGGTGTTTTCAAACGAGCAGGGAAAGACAAACAAATAGAGAAGAGTAGATGCTCAAATTTATGTTTGCTTAGTCTACCCTAGATTTATGTTATGCATCAGTATTAAGATTATGACTTGTGGTTATGTAATCAAAGTTGTAATATATATATATATATATATATATGGACCTCGCTTTCGGATTTGAACATTTGTATGTATGAATGACCATGAACAAGTTAATTGAAGTTATTAAGGTATTCAGTTGGTAAATTTTTACCTCGTGGAGCAGTTTATGGATGGTTTTATCTGTAAGTTTGTATGTTAAACTCATTAAGTAATTTTAGTACTCTAATTATGCTATTTGTAAAATTTCTCAGTACTTTCTTCCAAGGTTGAAGTACTAGAATGTTACATCATTTATTTTTGTTCTGTATTTTTGTGTAAGTTGTTGCTTCCAGCGGTTTTTCGGATTTTGTTTGTTTGGTTTCCGTGACCTTGTATTGGTATTGTTTGTATCTTGGATTTGGGCTTAGCCCAGCTTTTTAATGATATATGCCGAACCATTTGATCAAAAAAAGTCATTAGGCAAAAACTTACACCATCTTGCCAATATAATCACTTTTCATCATGGCTTCATGCTATGCAATATGCTTAGCATCATCATACTTTGCTATTCAATTAATGCTCACTAAGCGGAATCTTAGTGTGGTAAAAATTTTGTTGGGAGGGGAGAACGACACGGACCGACAAAGTCGGGTATTCTCGTGGTCAGCCAGATTCTCCAGCGTAAATTAATCACCGACAAAGCTGGTAGATATTGCACATCAATAACACGGTAACAAAAACAAATGAAAACCAATTATTTAATCTAAAGTTACCTATTTAGAAACAATGTTGAGTAATTCCTAAAAATAAAAGATAATTTTTTTTAATAATTTAGATTTGTTTAAAAAGAATATTTTATATTTATTTATTTTATTTAACTTGTTATGTATTATGTATACTACTTAATATTTAGGCCAACTCAACAAATTTCCTCAAGCTCCACCACTAATGCCCATATCAATAATAATTATTGTGCTTAATAGTGATCTTAACACTCCCCAAAACTCCAGCAAAAAGTTCAATTTGTCATTGTCCTGATTTTAGGCCATCATGAATTCATAAGCAAGTTTTTTATAGACAATGTTAGTGAGAGATGATGGAATGTTAGTTTCTCAAATTTGAATTTGAGACCTCCCCCCTTACACTCCTTTAATGCATTCATTCGGTATTCCTCGACTTGTCAATTGAGTGAGATAATTCATAAATAGATAGTAGAACACATTATTTTGAATTGATCTCTCAGACTCTCTTGGAATATTGATCAAGAGTAGACCATTTCTCAAAAGTAATTTGTGGCATATCGGGTACATTGATATTTGTTAAAGTGATGAAGTTCTGTAGGATCACCTATTACCATCGTGACATGCTTGCAATCCAATTTGACAAAGGCAATGCCATTGGAAATCCTAAACGAAACCAATGGGCCTAAATTCAATCTGGAAGAAAAAACAAAAACTATGTGAAGCCAGCGGCTATAAGAACAGCTCCAATTGAAAATATAAGCAAAGATATTATTTACAATCTAAATAATTGAAAAAATGTATGTCACGAAACAATTTCTTATAGCCATTAAGCCTTCTCTATGTAAACAAATATAGTAAATAATTGAAATTAATATAGCTATCTAAACAAATGAATCAAAAACTCAGTTTGCCGGCCCATGCCTCGCCACCCAGTGCAACCGGCACAACCTTCTTCTTCCACTCACAACAATCTCCACTTGATCCTTCCAATGCTTCCAGTCCCTACTACTTTCATCCGAACGAAAATCCTGCCGTTTCGTTAGAGACGAAGCATCTCACTCCAAACAATTATCATTCTTGGGCGCGTTTGATGCGTAAAGCTTTAATCGGCAAGAACAAATTCAAGTTTGCCGGTGGTTCCATTTCTGCACCTGATTCTTTTGATCCACTTTATGTTACCTGGGAACGATGCAACAATCTCGTTCAGCCTTGGATCATCAACTCCGTTTCACCAACAATTTGTTGTAATGTTACCTCATTTCATCCGTGTGTTGGAAAAATTTTAAATTAAATTATTGAGCTTTTGAGAAACTAAAGAGAGTGAATGAGGTACATGAGCTAACCCTTTAATTAAATTATTACATATACGTACATTCTCTATATATGATCAGGATGATTTCTATTTTGACTGATCTAGATGATTTTTTTGGGTTACCTTGTTATTGGTGCTCAGTAACCACAGATTTTGTTGGTAACTAATCAACGCCGGAAAACCTGGCTGGCCACTTGTATATCCGATTTTGCCGTCCATTTGGTTCTCCCCTCCAACTAGAGTTTTTGTCACATCCAAGATTCGGACCAGAGACTTTAAGGTGGAATCCGAACTCAATTACCACTCAGACTGACCCTTGTTGGTAATGATCTAGATGATTTGATGGGGTATTTAATTTCTCTACATACACATATAGAATAAAATGAGCTCATTTCATCTGAGTCTACTTAGTGGGGGATGACTATAAGTAGAAAGGAGAGTAAATTAATGTACTAGCTAGTTGTTGAAAAAATTCTACAATTATTAAGCCTTTGAGAAGGACCTCAGCTCGATCGCCAACCACACACATACTCATCAACATTAAATTTAATTTTGCTTAATGAGGCAATAGTAATTACTCAATAACCTCTTAGCAAGTAGCAACAAATAATCTAAAAGTAAGAAGCAAAAGCTAATTAATTAATTATTTAATTAATATACTACTATTAAAGTTCAGAGCTTGGAGTAATTCACATGCAAGAGTAGTTCACAATAATAAATGCTTAGTAACTCCTTGTTCCATTTAAGTGACATGCCTATCAATATCATAGTATTTGGTACAGTCCCAACCAAGTAGGGGTGCATGGGACGAGTTAGTACGAGTTATAACGAATCTTAACCCGGTCCGATAAGTTATGGGTTAATTTAGGAATGGGTTTAATCAAGACGGGATTGGGTTGTCCCAAAATACAAATAATACAATTTTTAGAAATGTTGTTACTACTCCAATTACATATTTTATATTGTACATTGAAATTTAATAGATAAATTCAATAAAACTTCTATAAAGTAATGTTGGTATGTGTCCAACTTTGTTAAAAATACAAAATTTTAGCTTCAAATTACTTATTTTGAGTCTAAATTATCACAATTCACAAGTTTAAGTCTATTAATTATATATTAATATATGTGTATGTATATTAGGGACGGGTTGGATAACCCGAGAATCAACCCGAACCCGTCCTAACTTGAAGTCGGGTTACTACTTGGGACGGTCCCATTTGTCCATTTTTTGTGTAGGATAGGTTCATGGGTTTAACCCAAAATCAATGAGTTGAGACGGGTTGACGGGTTGGGATAGATACACACCCCTACAACCAAGTCCTACTCTTGGGTAGCTCTTTTGTGTGAAAAGTGACAATTTGACTCTTGTTATTTATTATATTTACTATGTATTATAAGAGTTTCTTCGAGATAAAAAACTACATACTACGTACAATACATAGTAATAATTGTTGGATTATTTATTTTGGACTAGCATAGTCAGATTAATTTTTTGGTATAATACTCAGATTAATTAGATGTCAAAATAATATTGTTGTAATCCCAATTTTATTATTACCATTATTGATAATTGAGATTATTTGTCATAAGTCAATGTGGAAGTAATGTTTTATTTTGTGAGGACTTACTATGATAATGCAGTTACGGTGTGACATGGTGCGGCGCGCGATGTCACCCCACCATGGATCTTCACCATCATCAGTTCTACAGGAATTAGGTTTGGAATTTTTACCTGTAGCATCAAGAGTCATTGCTTCTGCAAGACTCACTTGTGGAGTAGCATTTGCATCAGTGGTTGGAGGCATCGTGGTTGCTGCATTCGCATCACCAGAGGTTGTTGCTTGAGTAGTTTTTGGTGGAATGAATGTTTCGTCAAAGCGAAACCAGCAATCCAACACAGCATGACCATAGAGTCCACACAATTGGCACGTAGGGCGAGATCCAGAGTTGCCTGCTCTTCCACGTCCACGAGCACGGCCATGACGGCCACGACCACGATTGTAGCCTCCACTAGCCGGAGCAACATTAGCATTGCCAGAATTGTTTCCACCAGTAGAGGCTTGAGCCACATATGCAGTAACTGTGGTGACAGCTAATTCTTGCCGATATTTGTCGAGTTGCGATTCTTGAACTAGCAACAACGACTCAATATCAGTGAGAGAAGGCGCATCAACTCTGCCGTAGATCATCATAACAAACGGATTGTACTCCTCGGGAAGGCCATCGAGTATCACATCGGTGAGATAGGTGTCACTGATTGTTTCACAGGTAGCAACCAAAGAATCAGCGAGAGAGTGTACCTTCGTGAGGAATCCAGACATCGATTTTGATCCTTTCTTCGTGTTCTTCAATTCGTTTCGAAGTTGGCGATTCTTCGCTTTCAAGTGAGAGAAGTAGTGTTGTTGAATCTTCTCCCATATTTGCCATGAGTGATGGCGCGCAATTCAGCACACGAGGGAGCACACTTTCAGACAACGTCGATAACAACCACGTAAAGAGCGTTTGATCTTGTACAAGCCATTTGTCAAACTCACTGGAGACAATGTTTGCAACACGATCGGCTTCTGAGGCAAATTTCTGAGGAATTTGTGGATTCACCAGTAGGCGTTGAAGCTTGTGCATCTTGACGACTCCTTCAACTTGCTGATTCCAGATAAGGAAATTTTTGTCGTCGAGTTTGATGGACAGCTTTGGCCCGACGGTGAATCGATGAGAAGATGCATTGGTTAGCGCACCTTGAAACACCGATGGTGTTTGATTTGCAGTGGGAGTGACATTATTGTGAGTGGATTGCTCAGAGGAAGCCATGGAAGCAAACAAAGGTTGAAGAAAGCAATGAAATCACTGTGTAAGGCAGAAGCGAGAGGTTAGGATCGAGCTAGCTCTGATACCATCTTTAGAGACCATATCTCTAGTCAATGTGGGACTTGGGTTTTTCCCAATAAAGGAGAGGCCCCTATCTCTTTCCAATATATAGTGGAGTTTACCCTTTGAGACTACACACTACAATATCACTATTGGAATAGAGATAGTTTCTCTCCTTCTCTCAGCCTGAGTTTCTCTCCTGCACTTGCTCTCACATAAGAAGCGAAAAGTTGCAACATGGATTCCTTAGCTATGTTTGTTCAGGTAATCCTAAAACTTTAATCTTACTTCTGCGCAAATGATATAAACATGTAACAATTTAGGATTAGAAATCATATTTTATTTTTATGAATAATAATTTGCATAATATTAATTAAGAAAGGATTAAAACAAAATACTTTGCTCGGAAAGTTTACCCTTTTTTTAGTGCAACACAAAATCTTGAACTCACTATGAATCCCCCTTTTGAGCTCACCTATGCTTACAAATTTAGGAATTAGGAAGTACAATTAAGAACTGAACATGAAATGGGAGTTGCACAAAGATTAATGAGGAAAACCAAAATAATTTTAAACATCTTTAGTACCACAAAGCTTCTAACGGAGATGACATCAGCATGACATCATCAATGATGTCACTGCCACGTGTCATCATATTATAGGTGGGTTAATAATTACAAATATTCATGTGGATCAATCTTAAGGAGGGGTGTGTGCCACTAAAGGGTCATGGGTTCAAACCATATGGCCACCAAAATCTCAATTTTTTAAGTAAGCATTTACCTCCACTTTGCCATGTGAGCTGCCAGGTGGCAGCCAATCATTGGTGGCTGATGTGGCGCTGATAGTGGGTGATGACATGACATTCAGTGCCACGTGGCAGAGAGGTCTAATAAGATGATGACACGTGACAGTGATGGCATTAATGATGTCATCCTGACGTCATCTCCATTAACCACGTCAGCTTTTTTGGATGGAAAGTTAACCGAGGGGTCTAACTAAAAACACTTAATATTTGCAATGACCATTTTAAAACCTTTTTTTTTACAGGGGTAAATGGATTATGGTGATATTTGCCTATATTTTAACCAAATTTAATGTGTTAAAAATAAATCTTTGTACAATGACATGACTTTTATCCAAACTTACATCCTCCATTTGACCCAAACTTCAAAATTTTATTTTCAAACTCAAATTAAATAAGTTATCCAAAACAAGGTAAATATAAATAAAAACTACCAAAACTTAACCAAAAGAAACATTTTTTATTACAGATTTACGTTTCTTTTTAAGTTAAAAATCATTTCATTATGTAAAACACAAGGTTTTATCTTCCTTTTTTTAAGTAGAGGGCCACAGTTTTTAGACTAAAAGAGGGGCAAAGTTTTGTTCTAAATATTTTAGAAAAGATAATGGAAATAAATTTGTTTTTGTGATGAAATCAGAAAAACAATTTATTTGCAAAAGTATCTCTGTAGCACAATGTCTTTGGTGTCAAATTCTTCTTTGATTTGTGAAACCACAAGTAGCAAATCTGAGTGTAACTCGACACGGGTCGCATTAAAATCTCGGGCTAGCAGAAAGTCAGCAATGAAAACTTCGTATTCTGCTTGGTTGTTGGAAGTGGTGACTGAAAAGGTCAATGATACTTCGATCATCAACCCTTTCTTTAGGTTCTCCAGAATAAGATTGGCTCCTCTCCATTTGTTGTTTGAGGAACCGTCCACATGGAGAGTCGAAACTATAGTTGGGTCTTCACTTTTTGATGAAGGAGTCATTTCATCGAAGAAGGCGGCCAAGATCTGGGCTTCTATGGTCGACCCTGGATTCGTACTTAATCTCTTTTACAAATCCCACTGCTATAAGATCCTCGATGGTCTTAACGATGGCCTCGACCTTGAACACTTATTTTCTGAGCGTCCCACTTGGATTTGGGGGATCCACCACCAACTAATGACAAGTGACTTCAGGGGGAATCCCAGGCATGTCTGCGGTGCACTAGGCGTAGAGGTCGGTATGGTTCCTTAAGCATTGAATGAGATTTCCCCATACCTCATCATGGAGGTTGGCCCCAATCATGACAGTTTTTGTTGGGTACTCCCCTAACTGAACTGAGATAAACTCTCTGTTCGGCTCGAGTCTCTTGATTCTCTTCTTGAGCTCCTTGGTTAGCGCATCGTCTTCTTCCTTGGCGCTGTCAAGATCGTATCAAGCATCCAAGTTATCCAAATTGACCTCTGTCCCGGCCTCGCTCCTCTGCCTTATACTTCTTTGGAATCCCGGGACACGCTCATTTTTAAGGCTCGTGTAGTGACATCTCTGAGCTGACTCTTGGTCGGTGTGGAAGGTGATGACCTCATTTTATAAAGAGTAGAACTTCATTTTGAGATGAACTGCGGAAGCCACCGCTCTGAGTATCCCCAAGTTTGGTCTCCCAATGATGCATAGATAGACCGACTTGCAGCGCAGAACTAGGAAAGGCATTTTCACAGTCCAAATCAGAGGTTTTTTTATTGTATGTTACCATTAACTCGATATACCCCATGGTGGAAACATTAAAGACAGAGAGGTCTGTTCCCCAGTATGGGGCCAGGTCCTCCTCTGATATCTTCCTCACTTTAAGCAGACCAAAGAAGAGGATGTATGTAGAGCTTCCTTGGCCTACCAGATTCCTTCTTAACTCAAAGCTAGAAATTATTACCATGATCAAGAATGGGATATACTTGTTTGGCTTACCATCCAACAGATTTTGGTCTCCGAAGGTAAGTGGGGGGTCATACTAGGGCGGCTTTGGACGTGGAGGTGAATGTGATGCTCATGATTTCTTTGCACCGCCGATTCATAGATATGTTGGTCTCGACCCCTTCCATTGGACATCCCCCCGAGATCACCATATAGCTACTTAGCTACTTTATAAGTCTAAATTAGATGTTAATCTAGTGTTTGTTTTGAGTAACTTAATCGGTACTTTAGTCCTTTTCTAGAGCTAGTTTACTACATTTTGTCATGTTTTGATTTGCAGGTCTAACTTAGAGGAAAATGAGAGAAATTAAGCTTCAAAGGCATAAGGATGAAGGCCCAAGGATAAGAGAACCAAGAAGTTAATTAAAAGCGGGGAAAAAGGAACAAACAGATTTTGACACGGGCACCCGTGTGCATATTATATGGACTGTGTCCTGGTGTCCAATTTTGAGCAAGAAACATACAAGGACAGATTCTGACATGGGCGCTCGTGTTCATGTGACATGGACCGTGTCCTGCATGCAGAGTTGTTAACATTTCATCTTTCACATTATGTAAACTATTGTAATTGATCACTTTAATCTAAATGTTCCTATAAATAGCACTACATTCTGAGTGCTTGGCATCTTGCCACACTTATATTCACCTCTCAAATTCCACTAAAGTTTATGCAAATTCATTTTCATCTTTAGTTCTTGTTCTTTAATTTCCTACACTTTTATATTCTTGCAACTTTACTTTCTGCTATTATTTTTTTGGCATTTAGATATTCCATTCATCTACAATAATGTCAATTTATCTAATTGCAATTTATCCACCGGTTTGTCAATGACTAATCTACGCGGAGAAACCATTGTCATTAAAGAGTTTTAATATATAATATGATGTCAAAGAATCAATTTATATATTATATAATGATTAGTACATCAGTAACAAATTTTGTCAAAAAAAACTATTACATCAGTAATAAAATAAATCTATTAATAAAATTATATTTATTAATACTATTTAAATAGAGTCTAAAAATGATACTATATATGATTAAAGGTTAATGAAATGTGATAACTTTGAAAAAGCAAATTTGCACTTAATACTTCTCAATTCTGTTTTACTAACCTTTTAAAAAAACTATTTGTCTCTGGAATTCAATTATAACACATTTTAAAATTATGAACCAGTACAAAATATGAGTATAAGTTGACAGACTAATAAATTTATAATTACCACTAAAATAAATAAATATATAAATATCCTAGCATATTAAACCATGTAAAAAAAAACTCTTACAGTTAAATTCAAAGCCGTGTAACTTTTAGATGAAAATTTCTTTCTATGTTCCCAAACAACTTCAATAAACATCCTATAGACTAACTTGATCAAAACAAACGCAGAAACAAATTACATTACAATAAGAAAATGAAACACTTCCAACAGAATTGAAACTAAGTTACATCAATTATTACAGACCGAAAGACAGATAAAATTAAATTAAAGACACTGCTAATTACCAAACCCTAATATAATGCACACTCACTTGCAAGAAAAATCAGACAAGAAAACCGTGGTAGCATTCGACGAAACTTGTGTGGTTAAAGGGTAGCACAAAACGTTTAAGACATGCTCTTTTTTGTGGGGGATCAGGTAAGTAGTATCAGTGAAACGCAGAAAAGTGGACAACTTCACATAAAACTTGAGAGATCGAGATCCAACACCAATATTGCTGCTGTTGACTGTGGCGGAACCATAGCTTCTGGTTGTGAAGAAGCCTTTGTAAAGTCCATCTGCATAGAATGATGGAAGTTCTATATTGGTAAGAAGCTGAGTTGTTGTTGTTGGCTTATCATCATCGGTAACATTGTAGTAAATAGTAAAAGAAGTTGTGTTGTAGAAAACATCACTTGCGATTTCGTTAGTGAAAAGTACAGTGATTTGAGCTTCTACTTTCAGCTTTGTTGGTGTGAAGCTTAGTATCATGGTTGTGTCTGATTTGAAACTCAGATCTGGGAGTGGATGTGGTACTAAAATGAGTAATGTTGTGACAAACAAACCAGTTATAAGAAGAAAAACAAATAAGATGATTCCAATGAGTACTATGAATTCACGCAGCTTGATGGGGTTGGTTTCATTGGTGGAAGAAGACATGATAAAATCAAATGGAAAAAGATGAGTTTGAAAGAGAGAGAGAGAGAGAGAGATGGGTAGCTAGAGTGAGAGAGAGTGAGTAAGTGATCAAAACTACCGATGCAAGATATTATTTATTGGGTGTTTTTTTTGGTACCCCCACCCATTCCCCTAACACCCCCACCCACCGTGTGAAAATACCAAAATACCCCTGACTCTTTACAAAATCACAATTTCTTCACACAATTGGTCATACCTACGTTTGACCACCTTCACTCGTATTCTGCCACTTAAACGTATATATCGATCGGCCAGAATCAACCAATCGTATATACCCCACTGCACTTCTATATCGATTTAACACTTTTTACTCACCGTATATACCCCTATTCAGGCGTATATACGATTAGCAGAAATTCATCCAATCGTATATACCCCACCAGACACCTATATACGACGAGCAAAAAGTAAGCATCATATATACACGTTTATACGATGAGCTTTTTTTTTTTTTTTTTTTTTTACTAATTTTTTTTTTCACTTGCGGTGTCCTGTGAGGCATAGAGGAGACGTGAGGTCTCTCCGATCGAGAGATGGGAGTCATCTCTCGCCCGAGTCACGAGGACTCGGAGGCATAATCAGCTCCATGCTTCAAAGACGGAGACAGAGATGAGCACGGCTGAGGCGGTGAGTATGAGCACGAGGCGGTGAGTATCGGCTGAGCCACCAAGATGTCGGCTGGCTGGAGCTTTCTATCTCGGGGATTACCTGCAGCAGACGCAGCAGAGGGATTAGCATAGGGGGCGGTTTCTCAAGATCATTCCCGGCTTACTCCTCGATATCATCCCCGTATCCCCAAAGATGATCCCCAACCTCTTCATTACCATCCCCACCTCCCGAGTATCGCAGCAGCAGCCAGTGATGCTTATTACTCGAACTACCCCATGTCCGAGTATCATGAGGTGCCTCAAAGAAGATCGGGAGGAGCCTCCTCAAGCCCGATCGTGAGAGAGCCTCGGGAGGAGCCTCGGGAGGAGCGTCGGCCTCTCTTTTCACCGACTTAGCGGATCATGTCTGCAGCTTCTATACTCGGCGACCCGTGAAAGTTTTGCATTTTTGCTTAAATAATTTATTTAAGTCACATAGTCTGCACTTTTGCTTACATTATTTATTTATTTTTATTTCAGAGTATCGAGAGTTGTCAAAGTATGGGCTCATGGCAACAAAGTCCATACTAGACTTCATCTTCATTACCCCGACCTACTTCACCGCGCACCACTGTGGTCAGGGACTCCAGATTGGCCCCACTTCTCCAGACCGGCCACGCCACAGTAGACCATGAGTTGCTTTGTCGGCTTTTATTGAGAGGTGGCACTCAGACACTTCGTCATTTCACTTGCCATTTGGTGAGATGACGATCACTCTGGATGACGTCTCTTGTCTGCTGCACCTTCCCATCCAGGGGAACTATGCCACACCTCCTGCCCTCACTGTTAGCTCGGAGTTTGCCACCCAGCTTGCTGAGACATATTTGGGTGTGTCACGGGTTGAGGTCGCTAACAACACCCGTGGGGTCCATATTCGACTTCAAATGGCTGGAGCAGTTTATGAGCGCAACTTGGAGGAGGGGGGTGACATCACGATTCTTTGTCGGGGCTTTTTTCGCTTCGCTTTCCGACCTCTGATCTCTTCACCACGAAGACCGGAGACGGTGAGGCTAAGTGGTTGATCTACCCGGATGATCCGAGTCCGAGGTTCTTGGAGGCTATGCATGGGTGCGGAGTGCACTAGCCGCCATGTATCATGACTTGAACAACTGCGTCATCTCGGACTCGCAGCGATGTGGGAGGGTATGCCACCTATTTCGGTATACCTTTTAACTTCTTGTATTTTTGTTAAATCGCACTGACTTTTGGTAAATTTTTGTGAATTAAATATGTTCTTTATTTTTGCATTTCAGGCTTGGATTATGTGGTATTTCCCCCGGATGGTGGATAGGTTGCCCGGTCATATCCCGGGTGCGGAGCCACTGGCTGGGCGCTACAGGAAGAAGAAGTCAGACCACCTCAAGCTGAGCCACTACAGGAGGATGCTTGATGAGCCGAGGCCGAGAGGATGTCTGTGGCGGCCATTTGAGGAGGGCGTATGGTAGACCGCTTTGGCGAGCGATCTCCTCAGACAGAGGCTTCATCAGCTGGGCTGATTTCAGAGTTGCTTACATGCCTGATAGGTGTCTGCGTCAGTTTGGGTACACGCAGATCATCCCACGTGACCCTCTTAGTGGCCGTCCGAGTCATACTGATTGCGTGTTTGGGATCGTCCACTTCATGGCATCTGTGGAGGACATCCTGCGCACTACTCGGGTTGCTCGGAGGCGGATCGGTATGCGTAACTACTTAGAGTGGTACGTCCGGGCTTCTATCCCCGGACTATTACCGGCTCCACCATCTCCACCATCACTTCAGAGATCGACCTGGACACCTCCTCGAGATACGCTACGACGATCATGACTGGATTAGGGAGCTTGTGAGGGCTTGTAGAGCGGGGATTCGTGACGGCGACATCGCACATGGCAGTCCGGCGTATCGGACACTCCATAGGATGGTGGGGATGGCAGCACCGGATGACGTGGCTGGGGAGCTTAGACGACGAGGCGGGGGACGAGGTGGGCGCCGTTAGGGATTTTTATTTGTTTTTTGATGTATTTGATATTATTTTGGCACTTTATTATATTATTAACTTTTTTCGGATGTTTTATTTATTTTACGAGTTTCCATAAATTTTTGATTTCATTGATTCGATAAAACAAAGTTACACCACCAATCGTATATACTTCTTCAGGGCATATATACGATGCGTTAAAACTACCCATCGTATATATGTCCCAAATGACATATATATTTATGCGCGTCTTTTTAAAAAAAAAATTACAAAAGGCGCTTTGGGGATTTCAATTTGGGTGGGGGTGTTAGGGGAATGGGTGGGGGTACCGAAAAAAAAACCCTTATTTATTATCTAGCACTAGCATTTATAACCTTCTAGTTCTACAAACAGTTATGCTATATGTGGACCAAATAATGGCCCAAAACATGGACCAATTAGTATACGGTCCGTATAATACAGTTATAGTATATAAAGTGGGTCCCAAGTCCAACCTTCTCAGCAGCCAAAACGCAATGCAGCAACATATGTGATGGAAGCATTAATATTCATACTAGCTAATAAAAGCTAAGAAAAGTTCAAGATGCTATACCATCTCCGATGCCAACGCATTTTCAGTCACCTCTGATTTAATCTGTAATTTAGGACCACATCCTATAACTTCAAAAACTAAATGCATAATATTATATTAAATCAAGAAATATATTAAAACAAACTAAAGTCCTAGTTAATTAGGGTCAAACAATTACAAAAAGAGCTTATTTCAGCCAATTTTTTCATTATCAGATTCATAATAATGAAAATCAAAACATTATCAGATTCTCTTTCTCTCTCGATTCTGTTAGATCAACTGAAATCAGTTAGATCTTATCAAGAATATGTAAAAAATATTACTCTTTGCAATAACAAATAAATACTTTTGGGCCTTTTGTGGGTTAGATAAAAACACAAAGAAGATCACCTATAAAAAAGACCATTTGATTTGGCCCCTAAATATTCTTCTCGACACTGATCAAAGCCACTAAAGGAACATGAAGCACCTCACTTGATATGAAGGGATCGAGTATTTGTCTATAATAAATTTCTCAGTTATGTGAGCGCAAAATAATGTTAATATATAGTATTACTCTTTGCAGTAATAGATAAATCATTTGAGACACTTTATGAGCTAGAGGAAAACCCAAAAAAAATTCACCTAAAAAAAGGACCATTTGGATTTGGTCCCAAAATATTCTTGTGGGCTCTGACAAAAGCTACTAAAGGAAGATGAAACACCTCATTTCACACAACGAGATCAAGAATTTGTCTATTTTTTTAGATAAGCAATAATTTCGTTGAAGGGAGGCACATGAGGGTGCTTGTACTTACAATGGAAAGCCACTAATGGAAGATAAAACACCTAATTTGACACCATGACATCAAATATTTGTCTATGGTAAATTTCTCAATTATGTGAGTGCAAGAATATGTAAATAACATTACTCTTTGCAAATACAGATAAATGATTTGAGACGCTTTCTGGGTTTGCAGAAAACACAAAGAAGTCGCCTATAAAAATAGACCATTTGGATTTGGCTCCACCCTTACTTTTTCTCGAGTGCGCATTGAGGAGATAAAAAGTCATGTTGTTCTTTTTGAAAAATGTTTGTGGGTTGGTTGACTTTAATTTTTAAAAAGTGTTTATGATCACCAAAGTGTACAACTCAAGTGTCTTAAATTGGAATCGACACGATGTTACCTCTTAGCCTATCCGAGCTTTTTCTTATGAGAAAATGTTTTTATTTAGAAAAAATTAATATGAAGTAAAAAAAATTGGAAAAGAATGATGAACCAATGAGAATCCATTTTTTGGACAAAAAGGGTTGTTTTAGTGAAGACAGTGAGAGCAAATAGCAGAGTCCAAAATGTTAAATGCCTAAAATGATGACATCTAAAGCCCTAGTTAAAACACCCATTTTTTTCCTACCAGAGGCTGTTTTGATGAAAAGGAAGTGCGAGAAATAAAGCCCCAAAATGACGGGCCGAAAGCATAATTTTTATAGCCCACAACCATATTGATAGAGGGCTCATTGTAAAAAAAAAATAGGCTCATACTTCTTCCAACCCCCTAGCTACTCAATAGACGCCCGTAACTCCTAAATATTCCTAAAATACCCTCACGTGAGGACACCCCTCACGCTGTATTTTAACTAGCTTAGAGCACGAGCACGATCGTGCGAACCGGTTCGGACTTGGTTCCACCGAACCTCACTGTTATTGTCTTCATCAAATTTTAATTGTGATTTCTTTTCCCAAGTTTGTTTCATTCTCTTTTTAAAAACACAAATTGGATAAATTAAAAACACACACTTAGAACCGACAGAGTAGGAGAGGAAGAGGAGAATTTGTTTCTCTGATTTCTAACACAAATTGATGATTTGAAAAAAGACCATTTTATTTGGCTTTCAAATATTCTTGTCGGCTATCACCAAAGTCAGTAAACGAAAATGAAGCACAACATTTGACATTGTGGGATTGAGAATTAGTCTATAATAAATTTCACAATTAAGTGAGCGCATAAATGTGTAAATAACATTAAGCTTTGCAATAATAGGCAAATCCTTTGAGACAGTTTATAGGTTAGAGAAAAACATATATAAAAAAGTCAAGTATAAAAAATAGATCATTTTGATTTGACCCTCAAATATTGTTGTTGGCTCTCACGGAAGTCACTAAGGAAAGAAGAAACGCCTCATTTGATATCGTAGGGTCGATAATTTGTCTATAATAAGTCAATCAGTTATGTATGTAAATAACATTATTCTTTTCAATAACAAATAAACCCTCTAAGACCTTTTGTGGGTTAGTAGAAAACACAAATAAGTCACATCTAAAAAATATCATTTGGATTTGGCCCCAAAAATATTCTTCTCGACTCTGACCGAAGCCAGGAAGATGAAACACCTCATTTGATTCAATGAGATCGAGTATTTGTTTATATTAAAATTTTCATATATGTGAGCCAAGACATTGTAAATAATAACATTACTTTTTGCAATAATAGATAAATAATTTGAGACAATTTATGGGCTAGAGGAAAGCCCAAAAAATTCATCTAAAAAAAAGATCATTTGAACTTGGCTCCCAAATACTTTTGTCGTCTCTAACAAAGCTACCAAAGGAAGATGAAGAACCTTATTTCATACAATGGAATTGAGAATTTGTCTATAATAAATTTCTCAATTATGTGATTGTAAGAATGTGTAAGTTACATTACTCTTTGCAATAACAAATAACTCTGTTGATACTTATAGGAAAACAACGTAGTCAATGTAAGAGTAAGAAAGCAAGGGTGCAACCCCACTTTACAGAATTAAAAAGTAAACAAATGAAGATTCAAGGGTATATAAAATAAATAGAATTTCTTTTAGTAAAGAATAGTAACCAATTAATAAGGGTTGTCCTGAGTGGTAACCGTACTCAGATACTATCTCAAGGTATCATATTCGAATTTTAGGTGTGACAAAAAGTTTGTTGGGAGAAGAGAGTCACACGAGTGAGCCAAAAAAAATAGTCTTCGTGTAGTCAACTAAATTCCATCGTAGTTTAGTCGTTGTCGATAAACCCGATAGAAAGCTATACTTTTTAAAACATATAGTTACCTAAAATATATATATATAGAATTATAATAAAAGTGTGAAATAATGATGAGAATTACTCCAACCTAAGTCTATAGACTACGGATAGAGACAATTGCCCACCAGAGCCACCAGTATGAGCCGTTGAGGAGTATTTTATAATTTAATTAATGATTTCACATGTATTTTTTGTACTTGTTACATTCTTTACTATTTTTAATTAAAAGTTAAAACTGTACATGTTAGAAACATTTGGAAAACGAAGGGATTACGTCTAGTAATTAATGAAGGGTAGATAGATGTTACATCTATTTACTAACCAAATAATATAGTCAATAAAAATTCAATATGCATTTTAAATTTGTACTGTATGCTTAAAAACAAAGATTAATTAAACAGTAAATAAATACTAAAAAATAAGTCGTGGTATGTGATCTTTATGATCCTTTTTTAAACCAGAAAAAAAAGTAGAAAATGTAATCAAAAAACTGTGACCTATCCAACATCATGTCATCACCATCACCATCACCATCACCATTCAATAATAGTGTCAAAAAAAAGTCATCACCATTCAATTACTTTCCAACGTATAAATGAAAATTAAAAATACTAGGATAGAAACATAACAAAATAGAATATGAGATGTACTAGTATTAAACTTTAAATAATGTGTAACCAATAAAAAACTTTAGCAATGAAGTAGCCTCTAACCTCTAATATTAAACACTTAACTCCTAATATATCCTAATAATTTATTTTGCTAATAAAGGAAGTAAGCAAAAATCAATGTTTTAAGAACCAGACCAGTGATCGACTTGGTGAAGGTACTTAGTCACTAGGTCAAGGGTCGGACCGAAAGGTCATTAGTTGCACTACGCCAAAATTGTGAAAAATGGTCGCACTCAAAAGTAGCACTTCTATTAAAACGCTACTTAAGGTAACATCATCGATGGCGTTTTCCTAGGAGCGCTCCTCATTGTTAGAACACGTTGAACCATCGATGGCGCGTTACCACGTAAGCTCTACTCAATGAAAAGACGCTAAACGATGGGTAGCGCTTTATGCCTAAACGCTACCAGTAGGCTAAACACACTAGAGCAATATGTAGCGCCTTATGGGAAAGTGCTACCCATAGCTAAAATGCACTAGATACAAAAGTAGCGCTTTGGGGTGTAGCACTACCATTGTTGAAATGCACTAATTCACTACAAGAAAAATGGGTTTTTTTGGCGGATTTATCCGCCAAAAACACTTCAATCCGCCATAAATACGGTATTTTCTACAGATTTTTCCACGGTAAAAAAATTTGAGTCAAGCGTATTTCCGTGGATTTTAAGTCATTTCCGGCGGATTTTTGCGGGGTAATTTGCGGCGGATTTCCCCCGGTACTTTCCGGCGGAATTTTGGACTTTTTGGCGGATTTTTCCTCCAAAAATAATTTATTATTTTTTTTTTCAAAATCCGCCGCAAATACCCAAAATTCCGCCAAATTTTTTTATTTTTTTTTCAAAATCCGCCGCAAATACCCAATATTCCGCCAAATTTTTTTTATTTTTTTTATCAAAATCCGCCGCAAATACCCAAAATTCCACCGAAAAATACTTTTTTTTTAAAAAAAATAAATTATAAACATTAAAATTTTATATAAACGTTTTTTAAAATTAAATAAATTTTAAAAAAAATATAAATAGCATATTTAAATTAAAAAACTCAAATAGTGATAACCAAATAAAATGTTTTTTAAAAATAAATAAATTTAAATTAAAAATATAAATAGCATATTTAAATTAAAAAACTCAAATACTAAATAATAAACATCTATAATCAACCAAATAATAAACATCCATAAATTAAAATCCAACAAATCACTCCGATGTCCATAATAATAAACATCCATAATCAAATTTAAAGCTACTAAGGTGCGTGCTCATCCGAGTCATCTCTGTGATAATAGTTATCACCTCGTGCTGGTTGGATGTCATCACCGAACAAAGCAGCCTCAAACGCATTATAATTCAGATCAATATTATTGAAGAGTCGGGTGATTCTTTCTTTGGGAGGATATTCATTCTTTGGGGTTGATACGGCTCTTCTTTGGGTGGTGATTGGTGCTGGGGAGGATACTGGGGTGGATATCTTGCTTGTCATTGGGTGGTGGTGGTAGTCTTTGGAGAGGATCTTTGGGGAGGATCTTTGGGTGGATACTCTTTGGGTGGATATCACTTTGAGAATAATGGGCCGTGGATACTTCTTTGAGGTACAGAGGATGTTGTGAGAAAAGTAGTTGTGCAAGTGTACACAATCGCAACAAGTAATATAATGATAAGTAGAGTTCGTCTCCACAGGGATTGGTATTAATTTTAGAGTTTAAAATGAATTACACTTAGTGGAACAAGTAGCAAATATTTAAGTAACATGATTCGATTAAATGAGATTGTTTAAAGTAACAAGTTAAAAAGTAGTTAAAGATATGAGAGAAGTAAGTTGGATTGCTTTCACTAAGTAAATTCCCAGAAATAAGACGCTATAACGTCACACGCTATAGCGTTAAGCGCTGTTGCAAATGTTTTGTGCCTTTCAGTCACTAGCGTTAGGGTTTCATTACAAGATGCCTATGTCTAGGTTCTAAATAAGTTCACCCCTGTATATTTGAGATCCCACAGCTTAAGCTTTATGAACTATTGCATCTCTATGTCTAGAGGAAGCAAAGATTGATTAAATGTCTTTAACCAACCTTATCATTCATATTAATCCTTGAGTTCTTTCCATGGTTCATATCTGAATCCACAGAGGTGCTTATTTTACGTGGCCAAATATAAAACAAACTTGAAAGAATTATAACACAAGGATTAAAACATAAAACGTGAAAAGTTATATACGTAATATTAAAGGTTCATTACAAGTTCTAGCAACCCAACTCAAGGAGTTTAGCTCATGTTGAGCATCATCAAAATAACACAAACAAACATACTTGCATTACCGTAGGTAAGAAGGAAAACACAAGTGCAAAAGATACAATCTTGATGCCTCCTAATCATCCACGTAGTGATGATACAAAATCAGCAGCTTTACACCGTGAGAAATGGCAGAAAATTACAAAGAAAATAAAATCCCCAAAAGCTTCAAAAGTGTATCAATGGAGAGAAAGTATGTCAGGTGTTATCTCTCTACCAATACTCTCTCTAACTCCACGCTCCCTTCTCTACAAAATCAGAGGGTAATGTAGTACCCTAGCATGTGGTGCATGTCCTCTCAAAAGTCAATAAAGTTGATGTTTGCTTTTTCACCCACTCCACTATTCCTCACTCATGCGATGTCAAGTGTCCACACATATCCAATAAAATCCGGGCATGTCAGCAAGCACAGTGAACACAAAATATGGAGTCTAGATTAATGAGCTTGGCGCCAAAATTGCACTTTTACTTTAGATGCTCAGCTGATCTACCTTCTAGACGCTATAGCGCTAAACACTGCAATACTCACAAAATACATCAAAACATTCACAAGGGCACCAAATGTGCCAATTTCATAGCAAATCAGTGTTTAGCCCTTTCTTTCCTAATACTAACAGAAATGCAATAAATACTATACTATTATTACTTGAGAACTTACTTAATTTAAAGATTAAAGGTCTAAATAACTCATATAAATATGAGTTATCACACCCCCAAACTTAAACCATTGCTTGTCCCCAAGTAATGACACTTGCAAAGTCAAAACAAACTGACACTTATGCACAACACACATTACCTGATCAGTTCTTCATTTCTAAGCACAGTCATTTCAAATGCATTCTCAAAGGCTAATAATTCAGATTCACACTCACACCAATGCCTTTTAATCAACTTCTAAGCTTATTACTGCTCAATAGTGTGTGTGTGATCTCTGACTTATCTCAATTCCTAGCTAGATTCAGATTTTTCTTAGCCTTGGGAAGAGTGGCCTTCTTTTGGTGACACCAAAATTTCTTTCAAAACACTGACTAGACTAACATTTTCACACAGACTTGAGGGATTTCAGACATGACAAAGGGCTTGATTAGGCACTTCAGACCTGTGGCTAGTGTTCCTAACCTATTAACTAAACAGAGACGCTATAGCGTTTGATGCTATAGCGGCAGAACAAAATTTGACAACTTTTACAGACTGTAACCCTCTCATTCTTGAGTTCCTTTGGCACTTATTTATTATATATATATATATATATATATATATATATATATATATATATATATATATATATATATATATATATATATATATATATATATATATATATTTTTTAAAACACAATGTGGCCTTTTTTGGAACAACCCAGCTTTTGTTTCAGGTAGTTACAGCCTTTTACCTATATATACTTATTTTACAATGACTTTCTTCGTCACTAGCCACCCTAAAACCTTTGTACCTAGCCTTAATGAAATCTGAGCACCCCCAAACTTAGCTTCTAAAGCTCTTCAAGCTTTTAGTCAAGTTTTGATGTCACCTTGGTTAACCAGGACTAACCTAAGCATCAGATAGTCCTAGGCTAACTAAGTTTTTCCTTAAGCACAGAGATTTTTATGTGTAGGAGCAATAATAAACAAAGATTTTATCTAAAAGCATGACTCTCTTTACTCACTCACACAATCATCACTAAAACTAGCCCAAGAGAATACATTCAATGATTATTGTTAAAAACGAAATACTGACAACTTTAGGTCCTCCCCCACAACAAAAGTGAGCAGTGTCCTCACTGCTCTAATGGACTAGGAAGAGGCCTAAGACAAACACACAAAACAAAATAAAAACAAGTCTTATAACATTTGTTAAGCGCAAGACAGACGCTATAGCGCTTCACAATTTATTGGAACATACACAACAACTAAAACTACCACAGTAGAATATTGAAAATTATTTCTTGATTAGACCAGACCTGGTCCTTGAACTGACACGACTTATTGTGAGGCGGGCTTTGCGACCTTTTTCTTCTTCTTACGCTCTTTACGGCGCTTGATCAGGCGCTATAGCATCAGACGCTATAGCGCTACCACTTGGGGCTTCCATTTCTTTAGAGGCTTTCATTTCTGCTAACTTGCTAGCAGCTTCTTTCTCTTGTTCAGACACCTCCTTTTCAGATCCTTGGCCTTCTGAATGCACCCTTCCTTGCTCATCCTCCTCAATCACAGCAAGCTTGGCTTCTGGGCTCCTTCTTGCAGACGCGTATGTTGTCCTCTTCACTGCAACATGCTTCTCCTTCAAGCTACGGCTTGGTGTGCCAGATGGCAATGGGCCTTGAGCTACTTCCTTGGGAGGGCTATCAACCATAGCCTGAGCTTCCTCTTCTGAACCTGCAATAATGTTAGCTTTTGATAGTGGGCTCCTTTGGGCTTTTTGCTTAAGCCTAGGAGATTTGGTTGCACTTGACACAGATGAGGTTGGGCTTTTCTGTGTTGAAGGCGCTATAGCATCATCCGCTATAGCGCTAGCAGAATCAACAGTAGGATTTTGGGGCAGGTGTTGTTGTGGTGGTGGGGTGTTGGACTTGGCTCTTTTCTGGGAATGGGGGACTGGATAGGTGTTTCTGTTTGTGTTGGCTCAGGTACAGTTGGTGCTTGTTGTGTAGGTGGGGGTGAGTTTTCTTTGGTTGGGAATTGAATGAAGTGATGAAGTGACCGTTGTTGATGGGGGCGGAGAGATTGAAGTGATGGGGGTTGTCACACGTGGGTGAATAGGGTGTAGCAGTTGAAAGAAACAGAGCGCGCACGCCACGTCATTGATAACCGTCCCATTGTTTAAAATTAAAAAAAAAATTCTGGTGCCAGCTACCACATCTTGACGCTATAGCGTCAATGCCACACACTAGGCCTTCAATTTCAAATTTCCTCAACACAAAAATTTTCCCTCCTGCACAAAAAAATAAAAATAATCGAAATGTTGATTAGTGAAACCTTTGGGGTGCCTCCCAAGAGCGCTTGCTTTAAGAGTCTTCAGCCAGACTTCTTCTTTTGATGTTAGGGATCTTGAAGATCAATTGAGGTTTTGTTCCTCATCACATTTTCACCATGGTACTGCTTGACCCTTTGACCATTCACTTTGAAAGTAGTGTTGGTTGCTTGATCATATAAATCCACAGCACCATGAGGGTAGACTTTAACCAATGTGAAAGGTCCAGACCATCTAGACTTAAGCTTGCCAGGAAACAATTTTAGCCTTGAATTAAAAAGAAGCACTTGGCCTCCTTCAATCAGTTCTCTATTCTGGATCTTCTTGTCATGCCACACCTTGGTCTTCTCCTTGTAAATTGCTGAACTTTCATAGGCAGCATGCCTAATTTCTTCAAGCTCATTTAACTGCAGTAGCCTTGCCCTACCAGCCCTATCAAAATCAAAGTTGAGCTTTTTAATGGCCCAATGAGCTTTGTGTTGTAATTCAATAGGGAGGTGGCAAGCTTTCCCAAACACAAGTCTATAGGGAGACATTCCCAAAGGTGTTTTGAAGGCTGTCCTGTAAGCCCATAATGCATCATCCAAATGGATTGACCAATCCTTTCTTGAAGGTCCCACCATCTTTTCAAGCATCCTCTTGATCTCTCTATTGGACAATTCAGCTTGCCCATTTGTTTGTGGGTGGTAAGCAGTGGCAATTTTATGCCTTACTCCATATTTTCCCAAGAGAGACTCAATCAACTTGTTGCAGAAGTGAGATCCCTCATCACTGATAATAGCTCTAGGTGTCCCATACCTGGTGAATATGTTCTTCTAAAGGAACTTGCTAACTGACTTGGCATCATTATTGGGGAGAGCCACAGCTTCAACCCATTTTGAAACATAATCCACAGCCACCAGTATGTATAAATTCCCATGAGAAGGAGGGAAGGGTCCCATGAAATCCATGCCCCACACATCAAAGAGTTCAATCTCTAAAATGTTGGTTAAGGGCATTTCAAGCTTGTTTGAGATGTTCCCAGTCCTTTGACACTTTTCACAATTCTTCACCAATTCCTGAGCATCTTTGAATAATGTAGGCCAGTAATACCCACATTGCAGCACCTTTGCAGCTGTTCTGGTTCCTCCAAAGTGTTTACCACATGGTGAGGCATGACAATGCTCTAACACTTGAGGTTGTTCTTCTTCTGCAAGGCATCTTCTTATCACTTGATCTTGACATTTTTTGTAAAGGAAAGGTTCATCCCAATAGTACTCCTTTACTATATGGAAAAACCTCTTTCTCTGTTGATAGCTTAGATCTGCAGGCACAATTCTACTCACCAAGTTATTCACAATGTCTGCAAACCAAGGAGCAGTAGCATCAGCCGCTATAGCGTCTTGCGTTATAGCGTCAGCCGCTATAGCGTTACACTTTTGCAGAGATACTGTCAACAATTTCTCATCTGGAAAGATTTCTTTAATTTCACCTCGTGATGTACCCGCACCTTCAAGTCCGGATAAATGATCGTGAACACGGTTCTCCACCCCTTCTTATCACGAATTTCCAAGTCAAATTCTTGGAGGAGGAGAACCCATCTAATTAGCCTTGGTTTTGCATCTTTCTTAGAGATCAAGTACTTGATGGCTGAGTGATCTGTAAAAACAATAACTTTTGTGCCCACCAAGTACGATCTGAATTTGTCAAATGCAAACACCACAGCCAATAGCTCTTTTTCTGTAACAGTGTAGTTTAATTGTGCTTCTACAAGTGTTTTGCTTGCATAATATATAGAATGAAAGATTTTGTCATACCTGCAAGCAAGCACAATCTCCCACAAAGATAGTCACTTGCATCACACATTAACTCAAAAGGTTTACTCCAGTCAGGAGTAACAATAACAGGTGCAGTGACTAATGCTATCTTTAATTTCTGAAATGCTTCAAGGCAGGCTTCATCAAAATTGAATGTGTTGTCATGTTGAAGGAGTTGGCATAGAGGCTTTGAAATCTTTGAGAAATCTTTAATGAATCTCCTATAGAAACCAGCATGCCCAAGGAAACTTCTTATACCTTTGACACTTGAGGGGGGTGGCAATTTCTCAATCACTTCAATTTTTGCCCTATCCACCTCTAGTCCTTTCTTGGAAATCCTATGCCCTAGTACAATTCCTTCCTGCACCATAAAGTGACACTTTTCCCAATTAAGCACAAGGTTTGTTTCTTCACACCTTATCAGTATTTCTTCCAAGTTGTCCAAACATTTCTGAAAACTATTCCCAAACACAGAGAAATCATCCATAAAAACCTCCATAGATTTTTCAATAAAATCAGAAAATATGGACATCATACATCTCTGGAAAGTTGCAGGGGCATTGCACAGTCCAAATGGCATTCTTCTAAAAGCAAATGTGCCACAAGGACATGTGAATGTGGTCTTTTGTTGGTCTTCAGGGACAATTGCTATTTGGTTGTAGCCAGAGTAGCCATCAAGAAAGCAATAATAGTCCTTACCAGCAAGTCTGTCCAACATTTGGTTAATAAAAGGGAGAGGGAAATGGTCCTTCTTTGTGGCTTTGTTCAATTTCCTATAGTCCATGCAAATTCTCCAGCCAGTAACTGTTCTTGTGGGAATTAATTCATTTTTTCATTTGTGACCACAGTTACACCACCTTTCTTGGGAACACACTGCACAGGGCTCACCCATGCACTGTCAGAAATAGGATATACAATTCCTGCATCTAACCACTTGAGGATTTCCTTCTTTACTACTTCCTTCATTATGGGATTAAGTCTTCTTTGTCCTTCAATGCTTTGTTTGGCATTTTCCTCCAAAACAATCCTATGCATGCAGATTGTAGGACTTATCCCATGTATGTCAGACATTTGCCAACCTATTGCTTTCTTGTGTCTCTTCAGAGTTGAAATGAGCTCCACCTCTTGGTCTTGATTCAAACTAGAAGAAATGATGACAGGTAGAGTCTCATTTTCTCCCAAGTATGCATACTTCAGGTGCTTGGGCAATTCCTTCAGCTCTAGATCAGGTGGTTGGATAATGGAAGGCACACTCTTCTTTAGGTTTGAGTTCTCTTGCTCAAGTGACTCATATCTCCTTGCCCAAACTTCCTTCACAGCTTGTTGTTCTACTTGAAATTCCTCTTCTCCCAATAATTCATGTTCCTCAGTATTGTTAAGTATCTTTCCCAAGTGGTTGTTATTTTTTTGAAAATGTTTTTGCACCACTTGGTCAAGAGAAACCACAAAGGAACACTCTTCAGTATTGACATCTGGAAGCTTTAATGCATTCAGAACATTGATCTTAACTTCTTGATCATTAACTCTCATTGTCAATTCCCCTTTTTGTACATCAATTAGTGTCTTCCCTGTAGCCAAAAAGGGTCTACCCAGAATGATAGGTACCTCTGCATCTGCTTCAAAATCTAAAATAACAAAGTCAACAGGAAAAACTAATTTATCAACTTTAATTAAAACATCCTCCAGTATTCCCTCAGGATAGGCAAGTGACCTATCACCTAACTGAGGCTTACAGAGAAAGGGCACAGCGGTTCCTATACCCAATCAGGTGTAAATGGACTTGGGCATTAAGTTAATACTAGCCCCAAGTCACATAAAGCACGACTAGAATAAAAGTTTCCAATGGAGCGGTGTATTGAAACTACCGGGGTCCTTTAATTTTCTGGGAGTTTATTTTGCATCAACATGCTACATTCCCAGATCATTGCCACGATTTCAAATTCTCCCAACCTTCTTTTCTTTGTCAAAACATCTTTCATAAATTTGGCATAGTTGGGCATTTGTTGTAATGCCTCAACTAGAGGAACATTAATGTGCAATTGTTTTAACACTTCAAGGAATTTATTGAATTGTTTGTCCTCATGTGCCTTTTTTAATCTTTGAGGGTAGGGTGGAGCAGGATATTCAGGCATTAATTTAGGTTCAGGTGTTCTGTTTGCATTTGACGCTATAACGTCAGGTGCTATAGCGTCAGAAAAATTCTTTTCATTTTCAGCAACACTTGACTCTAAATTATTGGGTGTAGTACTTACCTCCTTACCACTTCTGGTGGTTATTGCTTTCACATGCTCCTTGCCTGGTGCATGAGATGATGAAGGTTCAGTAGTAGTTGGGAGTCCTCCATTGGGCCTTTGAGTGAGAGCAGATGCAATCTGCCCCACTTGATTTTCCAGAGTTTTGATGGATGCTTCATGAGTCTGCATAGTTGTTTTGCAATCACTGATGAATGACCTTAGCAGAGACTCCATTGAGTTATCCATAGCAGGAGCAGGAGCATTCTGTCTTTGGGGTTGTTGTTGTCTTGGAAAACCTGGGGGAATAGCAGGAGCATTTGTGCTTGCTTGAGCATTATTTCCTCCCCCCCATCTGAAGTTAGGATGGTTCCTCCAACCAGGGTTGTATGTATTGGAATAAGGGTTGTTACCCTTGTTGTAACCCACATAATTGACAGAAGCAGGATTTGTTGTGCATTCTTCATAAAGATGAGCTCCCCCACAGTATACACAACTAGCTTCTCCAGGAGGAGCTTGTTCAATTGCAGTATCACGATTGGTATGTTTTGCAAGCGCTATAGCATCGACGCTATAGCGTTAGCGATGTTAACTCCTTTATCATGTTTGTCGAGTGGCCACTTGGGTGAGAGAGCGAAACCTCACTCACTTCATGAACCCCACTACCTTCCTTGTAGAATTCAACCTTTCAAAGAGAGGCCATGAAGAACTGTTAATGGCAATGCGCTCTATGAGCTCACAAGCTTCATTATATGATGAGTTGAGAATTACACCTCCAGATGAGGCATCTAACATAGATCTAGTAGGTGCTTCCAGCCCATTGTAGAAAGTCTCCATTTGAATTACTATAGGAATTCCATGATGTGGACACTTCCTAAGCAATTCCTTCCATCTCTCCCAAGCCTCATGTAATGTTTCACCCTCTTTTTGCTTGAAGGATGTGATGTCATTCCTCATCCTAGCATTATTGTTTGGTGGGAAATACTTCTCCAGAAACTTCTTTGTCATATCTTCCCAAGTTGTGATAGAGTTGGACTCCAAGGAGTTCAACCAAGCCTTAGCTCTGTCTTTTAAAGAATAAGGGAATAGTTTCAACCTGAAAGCATCCTCACTCACCCCTGGGATAATGAAGTTACTGCACACTTCTAGAAAGTTTCTCAGATGAGCAAAAGGATCTTCTTGAGTGGAACCTCCAAATTGTCCAGTTGTTTGGAGCATTTGGAACATCATAGGCTTGAACTCAAGTGAGTAGCGATCCACAACGAGCCTAGTGATGCTTGTTTCCATGGAATGTGGATCAAACACGCATAATCTCTCATTGGTCCGTCTCTGTCATTCACCATTTGATTAGGTCCTTGATTAATGACTCTGTCTCTGTACCAGTATTCTTCATCAACTTCAGTATGGGTAAAAGGACCTTGCCTTCCACCTCTTGGGATTCTTCCTCCTATTTGTGAGGGTGTTCTTCCCCCAATTGTACCTCTACCAGTATGATGAGAGTGCTCAGACATAGTTGGTCTGAGTTGTTGTAGTCTTTGTTGGCGTCTTAGCCTCCTGAATCTTCTTTCGGGTTCTGGATCAAACTCAAAAGTGGGTGGTTCTGATCTGGGCATACGCTATAACGTCAAACGCTATAGCACTTCCTGTAACACACCAAAGACAAATGCCAAGGTAAAACCTCCCTAAGGATGTAATAATTTCTAAACAATAAAAATTAAATGCAATCCCCGGCAACGGCGCCAAAAACTTGTTGTGCGAAAAGTAGTTGTGCAAGTGTACACAATCGCAACAAGTAATATAATGATAAGTAGAGTTCGTCTCCACAGGGATTGGTATTAATTTTAGAGTTTAAAAATGAATTACACTTAGTGGAACAAGTAGCAAATATTTAAGTAGCAACAATTCAGCTAAACAGAGATTGTTTAAAGTAACAAGTTAAAAAGTAGTTAAAGATATGAGAGAAGTAAGTTGGATTGCTTTCACTAAGTAAATTCCCAGAAATAAGACGCTATAACGTCACACGCTATAGCGTTAAGCGCTGTTGCAAATGTTTTGTGCCTTTCAGTCACTAGTGTCAGGGTCTCATTACAAGATGCCTATGTCTAGGTTCTAAATAAGTTCACCCTTGTATATTTGAGATCCCACAGCTTAAGCTTTATGAACTATTGCATCTCTATGTCTAGAGGAAGCAAAGATTGATTAAATGTCTTTAACCAACCTTATCATTCATATTAATCCTTGAGTTCTTTCCATGGTTCATATCTGAATCCACAGAGGTGCTTATTTTACGTGGCCAAATATAAAACAAACTTGAAAGAATTATAACACAAGGATTAAAACACAAAACGTGAAAAGTTATATACGTAATATTAAAGGTTCATTACAAGTTCTAGCAACCCAACTCAAGGAGTTTAGCTCATGTTGAGCATCATCAAAATAACACAAACAAACATACTTGCATTACCGTAGGTAAGAAGGAAAACACAAGTGCAAAAGATACAATCTTGATGCCTCCTAATCATCCACGTAGTGATGATACAAAATCAGCAGCTTTACACCGTGAGAAATGACAGAAAATTACAAAGAAAATAAAATCCCCAAAAGCTTCAAAAGTGTATCAATGGAGAGAAAGTATGTCAGGTGTTATCTCTCTACCAATACTCTCTCTAACTCCACACTCCCTTCTCTACAAAATCAGAGGGTAATGTAGTACCCTAGCATGTGGTGCATGTCCTCTCAAAAGTCAATAAAGTTGATGTTTGCTTTTTCACCCACTCCACTATTCCTCACTCATGCGATGCCAAGTGTCCACACATATCCAATAAAATCCGGGCATGTCTAGATTAATGAGCTTGGCGCCAAAATTGCACTTTTACTTTAGATGCTCAGCTGATCTACCTTCTAGACGCTATAGCGTTAGACGCTATAGCGCTAAACACTGCAATACTCACAAAATACATCAAAACATTCACAAGGGCACCAAATGTGCCAATTTCATAGCAAAGCAGTGTTTAGCCCTTTCTTTCCTAATACTAACTGAAATGCAATAAATACTATACTATTATTACTTGAGAACTTACTTAATTTAAAGATTAAAGGTCTAAATAACTCATATAAATATGAGTTATCAGAGGATACTGAGGCCAAGACTGCGGCTGGTAGGAAGCCATATGTGAAGATGATGATGATGATGGCCTCGAAGGCTGGTTCATCTGAGCCATCAACTATTGAGTGCGCTCCTCAGTTCTCCTAGCTTGCTCAGCAGCGCGCTCCTCAATGATCCTAGCGTGCTCAGCAGCGCACTCCTCACTTATCCTCTGCCACTCCCTAACCTCTTCCAGTTGTCGTGCATGTTGCTCTGCCTGCTCGTTCAATCTCTAGTTAAATTGCTGGGTCAATTCTAGCACTGCGTTGGGAGCAACATAAGAATGACCAGTACTCTCTGTCCCCAAATATGATCGACTCGGCAGAATGCTTTCCTTGAAGAACTTGGGTCCCATGCTACCAGATCCTGTCAAACGATCACTCTTTTGTGGGCCAACTGCTCTATCCCAAATAGAGCGAGCCACTCTAGCCTCCTCCACAGGATCGATTGATGTGCTCTCGCTGCTCTGCAGCTGAGACTCACGCCACTCGGCCATCCCAGCATCATAAGCATCCTAAAAAAACAACAGATAAATAAATAAATATTAATAAAAAACAATAAAAACAATATATATATATATATATATATTGTATTTAAAGATAAATAAGTAATAACATAATGTAGTTTTACCTGAATCCTCCTCGCCCTATCGTGGATAAATGTATCATCCTCCTCTCGCAGATACAAGTTGCGATGCAACTCAGGCAAACTGACCTCCCGTCCAAGTTCATCCTCCTAGATACATAATTTTATTATTTAATAACAACTACTTAACACATAGTTAATAAATTTAATTAATTGATGAATTAAGTAATAGTTATAAAATTACGTACCATGCGCTGGTGATGAGTTCTAGCACTAACACATCCACCTGCGTGATTGCAGTAGCCATTTTCAGAAGCACGGTTCTTCTTAGCTTTCTCTTGTTTATTTTTAAATTCATCTGTCTTCCAATACTCTTCCATACACCCCGCAGTACTTCAGAATATCTATCACTACATCTCTTGTTGAACGCATGCTCAACATCTTTCTGTTGCTCCAGTAACCATGTACATTGTTCCTATTTAAAAAATTTAGAAGAAAATTGTTAATACAGACAAATTAAACAATTCAATAAAATAATTAAAAATTAATTATTTCGTAGAACTTACCAAGAAAGAATTGAGCATGGCCCTAAAATAGTCTTTGTTATCTTCTTTATCTTTTTTAACTGCAGTCCAATTTTTCCAACCTTTTTGGAAATTCTGCTGAATTGAGTTTATGACTGCGGTGGCTGCAGGCTTTGAAGGAAGAAACCTGAAAATTTTTAAAAAAGCTGAATTTGGACCACGAAAGTTGTATAAAAGGCAACAAAAATTAATAAATAATATACTTACGAATCTCCTTGAGGCACCACGATGACACGACCATCTTCAACATGTGTCGGCCGTAAGTCCTCCCCGCCAACAGTCACCGGAAGAGGTGCACAACTACTACTACTCGCACCTGCTTGTGTTTGGCTTTGGCAAATATCTGCCAAGAGGAACAACACAACGACGCGTCCTGTGACGGCGCGTTAGGCGAGTAATAATCTTCTTCCTCCCACCTGCCGTATCCGCGACAGGTGGAGGAACATCGTGTGTGTCGTCACGATCAGATGAGGATCCAGATGATGACATACCTATATACACATATATATATATATATATATATATATATATATACATACATTTAAATATTAAAAAAAGAAACATGTATATTGCATAAACATTCGTACAAATATTCATACAAAATAACCATAAATATTCATACTATTACCAGTTACTAATTAAGTACCAAATAAAACTGAATAACTAAAAAAACTAATTTGAATCCCACTCATTCTCAAAATCATCATCATCAGATGAGCAGGGAATTCTTGATACACCAATATGGTCTTCTGCATCTTCATCAGCATCTTCTTCGTCATCAACTTCATCGCCGGTGTTTGGTTGATCACATAAACGAGTAATGGGTTCAACTTGAATCACTTCATTTACATTAGACATCTCATCCATTTGAAATGGGACATCTTCCAAAGTGTCATTTGTCTCAATCCGCCTCTTGGTTTTGTCTTACTTGCGACACACCAACCACGCCTATCGGTCGCGTTGATGGATAAGGGACATATTAGACTTGTCTCACATTTTGAGCAATGACGAACGGATCATACAAATCGATATCTACTACTCATTTTAATGTCGATCGTATTTGACTTTGATTCACCCTTGTTCCTCGAGCGAGACGGATCAAACCAATTACAATAAAAAGCACTACCGTCTCGACTATAGTCTAGATAGGGTGCGCAACTTCGTATATGTGTTGAATCACACCATAAAAATCACCTTCACCACCTCGGTGACACCCTTCATGCAAACTCCACTATTGATTGTTTCTCTGCCCTGTGTCCATTCATTATTGTGAAATTTGTATCCATTGACATAGTATGTGTGCCATTCTTTAACACATCTTCGAGGACCGTCTGATAAACTCCTCAAGTGTTGGTTGGGAGGAGTTGGTGGGAGGGCATAAACACGTTGCCTAAACCACATTGGAAAATGTGCATTAATATAAGCCGAAGATTGTTCTTCACTTATTTCCTCAGATGACAAGAATTCCCTAAAAAGAAATAATTAATTTGTTACACATTTGTCTACTTTTATTGACTTAATTAAGATCGATATATATAGTTAATGTTGAGGAATACATACTCAATGAATGGTTGCACCTCAGTACAGTTTATCAACACATGAATATGTGCTGCATTGAACTCTTCCTCTGTCAGCCAGTGAATTGACTCCCTCCCAGATGGACGACCGGGTAGACAAAAGACAGACAAAGCTAATTCATGTCTAGGACATTCAACATCCATTTCATTTCGACTGCTTCTTGGAGCAAATTCATTCTTGAAATAATAAGAACAAAAGTTAATTGGTTGTTTCACGGTGTAAGTATGAAGAACATATCGATCCTTCAACTCTAGCTTTGTTTTTCACCGAGTTTTTTGAATCACCCATGAACCTAGATAAAACGATATGTTAATTAATTAATAATGTTATTTTTTAAACTTCCTTTTATATTATAATAAATAACTGACCTTTCAAACGGATACATCCATCTGTATTGGGCAGTCCGCCAAGTTTAGCTTCGATGCGAGATGCACCTTAGAGATGCTCCATAGAATCAAAGAAACCAGTGAAATACTACTCTCCAACTTGCATAAGATAAGTGGGATGTCTTGTTCCATTTTTGTAAGATCATCAACTTTTAGGGTTCTTTGAACACAAATTCTTAAAGTATGTACTTATTTCAATTAGCGGGTTCAAAACGTGTGTTGGCAACGAACTAAAAGCGATGGGAAGTAAGCACTCCATGAATACATGACAATCATGACTCTTCATCCCATGCAACTTCCCATTATCCACATCCGCACATCTAGATAAATTGGAAGAATAACCGTCTGGCATTTTCAACTCTTTTATCCACCGATAAACTGCTTTCGCTTCTTCCTTAGATAAAGTATAATTGGCTTTGGGTTTCAATGTCCTAGTACCTTCCTCAACCAACAACAAATCCTTTCGTCTGCAATAATGATCTATGTCCTTCCTAGCTTTCTCATTGTCTTTCGTTTTACCTTTCACATCCATGACAGTGTTAAATATGTTATCAAAAAAATTCTTCTCTGTATGCATTACATCCAGATTGTATCTCAGTAGATTATCTTTCCAATAGGGAAGTTCCCAAAAGATACTTCTCTTTGTCCAGTTGTGCCATTGCCCATAGCTTTCTGGACGAGAAACAACACCCGCTACGACTTCCACTAGAGGGATGTCTTTAACACTGTCCCAAACTTCTTCTGGTCTCAAACTATGAGGAGGTCCACTTGTTTCAACATGTCCCTTGATGAATGCATATTTCTGCTTTCTAAATGGGTGATCCATAGGTAAGAACCTACGATGCGAGTCAAACCACGAAGTTTTCCCTCCGTATTTGAGAGTGAAAGCCCTTGTGTCAACCATGCAAATCGGACACGCCATCTTACCATGTGTTCCCCATCCAGACAACATTCCATAGGCGGAAAGTCATTAATTGTCCACATCAAAGCCGCCCTCATTCTGAAATCTTGTTTGCGTCTCTGCATCATAAGTTAAAACACCATGCCACAACCTTTTTAGGTCATCAATCAAAGGTTGCAAATATATGTCAATACCAGCTGTTGGATTGCTTGGCCCCGGAATAATAGCATTTAAAAACATGTATGGTTTAGACATACACATTTCTGGTGGAAGGTTGTATGGGGTAACAATAACTGGCCAACAAGAATACGGTGATGTCGATGCTTGAATATAGGGTGTGAAACCATCAGAGCATAAACCAAGCCGAACATTGCGTGGATCACCGCAAAATCTGATGAACACGATCAAAATGCTTCCAAGCTTCACCATCGGATGGGTGGCGTAATTCACCGTAATTGTTTCTATTTTCATGGTGCCACGTCATTTTACCAATGGTCTCCATTGATGTAAACATCCTCTCAGAGACTTGGTATATGCGGCGGATAGAACATTGCTTTTAAGTGGAACCGATTTGCCTCTGCTCATCCTCTCCTGGCGACCACGATAGCGTGGCTCTCCACACAACTTGCATTCCGTCAAATTTCCATCATTTATGCCAAACTCATTATTATAATAGAGCATGCAACTGGACACACAACAATCAATTCTTTTAGATTTTAAGCCAAGCTTCGATACTCACTTTTAGCATCATAATAACTCTACGGCAAAAGTCCCTTAATAGGGGTTGCATCCAACATCATTTTGGTCATATATTCCATGCACAATTCGGCAACATTAAATTGAGACTTAAGACCCAACAACCGAACACACATTGATAATTTTGAGTCTTTAGATCCTTCAAATAATGGTTTATTTGTCTCACTCAAATACGTGTAAAACAATTGTGCTTCCTCATTAGGAACTTCTTCAGCATCATATTTCGGTTCTTCAAAATCCAAATTTACTCCAACGGCATGAGATATCATTCCCTGATAAACATCTAACGCGGGTTGCATGATTTGGCCAGATCCAGATGTGGAAGCTACTTCTTCAACCGGAACATTAGTACTTGAAAGATATACTTCAACCGGAACATTAACCGCAGGAACAGCTACCGCAGGTACCCCAGGTGCTACTTTGCCGTGACGACTCCATATCCAATAATCTGGCCTAAACCCATTATTGTACAAATGCATTCTGACTTCATCTTCATTTTTTATAATCGAATTGAACATTTTAAGCACGGACATCTAATTCCCCCTTCTCACGCAAATCCTTCGTCACGCTTAGCACAAAAAATAAACTCTTCTACTCCTTCTGCAAAACGTCTCTTTAAACCGCTTCTTCCAGGAAATAATTGATCATACATCCAATTACGATCCATGTTTTCAAGATCCTAGTACTACGTACTACAATAAAAATTATCATAAACAATAACTATTACTTTCATTTCATAAATAATAAATCAAACTTTATATTTTCTTACTTACATACTCATACACATACATACGCATAAACATACAAATATCATATGATCATATACATACATACATACACATACACATATACACATAAAAATATTTACATACACTAACAATGTAAATATTACATTAATTAATTATAATATAAATAGAATTTAAAAAATTTAACACATTTTATATATTATGTTATGGTAAACGTAAATATTAGTCATTTTAACTAACACTCTATTAACTAACAACATAAATAATATTTTAACACATAAATATAACAATAAATTACATATCATACCTACTTAAATGAAAATAAATTACATACAATAACTCTCTTAAACAAAAAAATGATAATATAATGAATTTTCAAAAATATAATAGATTTTAACAACTTAAACAAAAAAAATGATAATATAATGAATTTTAAAAAATATAATAAACTTTAACAAATTAATCAAAATAATGATTGTATAATGAATTTTCGAAAAACTAATATATTGTTGTATTTCACAATTATCTAAAAAGTATTAAAAACATAAATAAATAATTAATAAATAGATATAATTTATTTTTAAACTATATAATTCGTATTTCCTCTAAAATATTAACAAAAATGAAAATTTAATAAATATATTAATTATTTTATTTCGGATTTATCTATTTTTTATTAGAAAAATATTAACAAAAGTTTAAATAACAAATAAATAACATTTTAACACATAAATTACAACATTTAACTCATACATTCTATTAATATTAGCCATTTAATATTATTCATTTTAACTAACAACAAATAGCATTTTAACTAACAAGTCTATCAATTTTTTTATTAAATATTTTATTACCAATAAATTACTTATCATCATAACTATTTAGAGTAAATGAAAATATAAAAATAAATTACATATCATAATTATTTAAATGTAATTATTTAAATGAAAAATACATATCATAATTTTTTGATATATTAATTGATAATAATATAATTATTTTCGAAAATATTATAAATTTTAACAATTTAAACAAAAAAATGATAATATAATGATTTCAGAAAATATATTAAAATTTAACACTTTTAAAAAATGATAATATAATGAAGAATTCTAATTAATAACATCAAATAAGTTTATTGACAACTAATAACTTCAATAACTAACTGGTGGTGCTGGGAAGACTCTGACTTGATGTTAAACTCGAGTCCTTCGAACATAGAAACAGAGGCACTAAACTCAAACAACACCACAATTAGTAACTAATAGACTAAAACAAAGTATAAGTTAAAACAAAGTATAAACTACAACATACCTCCAAAAGTTTGACAGACAAGAAGAAAAAAACTCAAATTGTGAGAAGTTTAAGGGATGAAATTTGAGAGAAGAGTGTGTGAAGTTTTAAGGTGAGAAGGTGAAATTTTAGAGAAGAGTGAGTAAGTGAACGGTTTTATGGAGGTAGATGGAGAGCCGTTGCTTTCCTTGAAAGCTGCGAACATTTGCGGCGGAATTAGGAGCGTTTCTGGCGGATTTGAATTTTGAAATTCCCACCAAGTCGTTTTCGGCGTAATTAGGAGCGTTTCTGGCGGAATAGCACACGTAATCCGAGGTGCAGTTGTGGCGGAATTAGGAACGTTTCTGGCGGAATGGAAAGGCGAACGTTTGCGGCGGAATGTGTTGCGTTTCTAGCGGATTTTAAATTTTAAAATTCCCCCCATTTTTCCTATGTGTATTTCCGGCGGATTTGAAAACTTTTTTGGCGGAATATTTTTTTTTGGTCGGATAATTTACTTCTACTTTTTAATCCGCCACAAATTCAAAAATTCCGCCAAAAATGGCAAAAATTCCGCCAAAAACGTTTTTGTCGGATAAAATCCTCCAAAAAAACAAAAATCCGCCGGAAAGTTTCCCGGGGATTAAAATCCGCCACAAAGGTATGCCTTCGAAATTCAGTTTTTCTTGTAGTGATTGAACCGTAGCGCTTTCCTGCAAAACACTACCCATTGCTTTTAATATAATTTTTATATTACTTCGTTCCCTCTCTCACAACGCCTTCGTTCTACTCATACAACCACAACCTGCGCAAACGATACCCACTAGACACAGCAAACGAAACCACTATTCACACATTCCTTTCATTCTCTGGTTTCGTTCCCTTCCTGCAAACCCACATTCCTCCTCAACATCTGTGTCTTCGTGATTCTTCCTTGAGCTCATGTGCTCCCCCTTGACGTCGTGAGCACGCCGTGAGCTCGTGTGCTCCCCCTTGACTTTGTGAGCTTGTCGTCATTTCCTCACTGCGTACTGAGGTTAGTATCTTGTTTCCTCACATCATTGCATGTTGTTCTAGTTATTAGCGACCCACATGAACTTTTTAGTCAAGCTGATCTGCCATGCAATCCTTTTTTTTTAAAAAAAAATCTACGCTCTTTGATTTCCAAATTATTACTGTTATGGAGAAATTCTACATATTCTATTCGCACCCCCTTTACACAAAAACAAACTGATTGGGCCTTCAAACAGCCAAGGCCCATATTCACTCATCAAAGGACCCATAATGCGCCTCCACAACGAACGGACCAGATCATCACACTTAAGTCCCTCTTAAGCCTATAAATACAACATTAATGGGAGGAAAGAGGTACGCATTAATTACTACAATACTTGCATTAACTCTACAGCTACTGACTTTAGCATCGGAGTGACTGTGCAGGTACACCCAACCTCAGCTCGGAATATCAAGCTCGGACGTTACCAATATTGATCAAAACCTTATCACCTACCTACTATCTCGGATCAGACATATCCATAGATACGGTACAGAACAATTACTATCTAAGAAGGAATATGTTTTAAAGGTTAATGAAATTTGATAACTTTGAAAAAGTAAATTTGCACTTAATACTTCTCAAATCTGTTTTACTAACCTTTTAAAAATATTTGTTTAACACATTTGCTTCTGGAATTCAATTATAACACATTTTAAAATAATGATAAATAAAATTTACTTTAAACATTTTTTTAATTTAGGAATCAGCCCTAATATGAGCATAAGTTGACATACTAATTAAGTTTATAATTGAGACTAAATTGATCAAAACAAACACAGAAGTTAGGTCTAACAAATTACATTACAATAACTAAATGAAAGGGACTTCCAAGAGAGGGAGAGAGATGGGTAGCTAGAGTGAGAGAGAGAGAGAGAGAGAGAGAGAGAGAGAGTAAGTGATCACAAAACTGATCCAAGCATTTAACCTTCTAACTACTTTCACCTACCAGTTACATATGACCTATCAGTCTCCTTGCATAATTGAAAATATATGATCGTTACACCCCAATTTTATTTTAATCCCAATTTACCCCCTTACACTTTAACCAATATTTACTTTAGAGAGCAATATTTTTTACCTTTTCTTGGATTTATGCTTAAAGAGGTAATTTCGGAATTGTATTTTTTTTCATTTCCCCGAAATATGCACTAGAAGTAAATCAGGATCTATATTTTTGGATTCCGAATTTATGTCAAAGAACATAATTCCGAATAGTGAATTTTTTGTTCTCCGGAATTATGTATCATAGGTAAATCCTTGGAGTCAATTCTGATTCCTTGTTGAATTTTGAGCATTTTAGGCTCACGAATGTTCAATTTGGTGTTCTATAGCAAAATCATCATTGTTGAGATTTAATATTTTTTGAACTTCAAATTCAAAATTTCGGTTCAATAAGTGATTTTTGCGCATAGACACTTTTTTCAGCTTGATTTTGGTTCCATTGAACTCCTTGCAAAATTTTATTCAAGTTAGAGTCAATTTTCATTCAATTTGGTCGCATAATGCATGAGTTATTAAAGAAACAATAAATCACAGTGTCCTTGTGTCCTTATTGTTCTTGGGCACATTTATGGTGTTAATCATTTTTCTGTATTTTTATTTAAAAGGGCCAAACAGAAACAAATATGAAAGATAAATGACCGGAGTGAAAAAAAGATAGAGGACCAAAATAAAACCTAAATAGAAGATGAGGGACCAAAATGGAACAAGAAAAAAAGATAAATGACCAAAATGAAATCGAGAGTAAAGATAAAGGATAAAAGTGTCTTTTAGCCTATTTAATATGACGTCAAAGAAGTTATTAATACATCAGTAACAAAATAAATCTATCAATAAAATTAGATTTATAAATACTTTTTTTTTAAGAAACAAAAGGAAAGATGTCTCATTAAAACCTTTTGATGTGAAGACATCAAGAAGGAAAAATAGTACTTCCGCCTAATTTTATTAAAAAAGAGAAAAAAGAAAAAAGACAGAAGAGAGACCAAGGGGGTGTACTAGACCAATACCCTTGAAAAGAAAAGAAAATAAAGTCAAAGCGAAATTAGGGAGCCCCTAACTTGATAAGACCCCCTAAAACAAACCATCCTATAAACAAATTAAGCTTAAAAGACTAAATTACAATACTAAGATCAAAAAGAGCCAGAGACAGAATTTGCTTTCGAACGAGTATTATAGCCAACAACCAATTTTTTCGTCTAACTTTCTTCTTTTGGGTCTTGGATACAACCGGTTCAAAATTATCATCTCGCACAATTGTTCTTTGGGTATCAGATGAAATAGGATCGCCAAAATCTCTTGACACACTACCCCAAAGATTTCTTAAAATTCTCATGTTAGAAGCTACTACTAGATTAGATGTAGCATCAGGCTTAGACACAACCAGTTTGATATTCTCCCACGGAGCAGTTGTTTCTTGGGTATCAGAAGCCATATGGTTAGGATCATCATCAGCCACATTTCCCCAATGCTTACCAACTATTCTCATTTCAGATGCTACCACTATGTTGGTTGTAGCATCGGAAACTGAGACATTTGGTGAATCTAGTCTAGTAGTGGGAGGTTGAGTGGAGAAAGAGGCAACATCTTGCAGGGGCTGAGTCAGTGAGTTATTTGTTGAAGAATGTATCACCAAATCATCCAAATTACAATTACCAGGCACTGAAGAATAAACTTTTTGTGTAGCGTTTCTTGCATTAGCAACATCATTGTCTTCCTCCACTAAAATAGCCGAATCAATACCAGCCTTAGATTGTGGTGCTTTGGGAGGACCAACATCAATTACAGTCTTGTGTTCAATTTGTTTTGCAACAATTGATTTCTCTGTATCCTTCTTCGGAATATATATAGTAGGTTGAGGAGGCACAATGTTTAACTTTCGTGGCATCTGCTCTTTTCCCGTAAGCACTAAAGACTTGTTGGCAAAATGACTGGACCCATTACTCTGTTTACAATTCTCAAGGGAATGGGACAAGCCTTGCAAAATAAAGGCACGCGTTCATATTCAACACCAATGAAAAAAGTATAGGCTTTTTTTTCTCACCCCCCTCAACATCAATCCCACCCCCATAATTACCCAAACGGACAAAAATACTCCTGAAAATTTACAAAAATCACATTTCACATTTCACATTTCATAATTTCGAAAAAGTAAGTAAATCCGGTTGGGATTTTCGGAATTACCTAGTAATTCCGAAATTCTTTTCGGAATTACCCAGTAATTCCGAAAATCCAATTTTTTTATATTTCTGGACGATGTGGCCGTGCTGCTCCACTTGCCGCTGGATGGCACCCCATTGGACCACAGGCCAGATTTTGATTCTGCTTGTGCTCTTCACTTGGCCGTGGACCGCTTTGGGCATGGATCGAACTCTCGCCATCCGAGAGCTTAGGGATAACAGGCGATGTCGAGGATCTCCGTGTGAGGACTCCTACAGGGAGAACATGGCACGAGGTGCTTATGAGCAGGCTTCACGGTGCTACATGCTCTTCCTGTTAGGCACCACCATTCTGGCTGACAAGACTCACACATTAGTGCCAGTGAGGTGGATGTATCTGCTTCAGGATCTTCAGCAGTGTGGCCAGTGGTCTTGGGGTATAGCTACTCTTAGTTACCTCTACACCCAGCTGACTAAAGCGGTCTTTTATTCGACCAAGCAGTTCGGCGGATACGCGACACTGCTCCAGGTAATCATTTATTTATTTTTTTAATTTAAAGCTTTTAATTAAATTACTCATATATTAATACATGATTATTTTTTAACTTAATTATTTCAGTGCTGGATCTACGAGCACTTTCCCACCGTCGTTGGTCAGAAAGTGTTAGCTAGGACGCATCAGCCACGTGCCACCAGCTGGGGGAACAAGAAGCTGGATAAAGTAAAGTTGGTGGACTTTAGGCAGCGGATAGATGCTCTACAGCTGGAGGATGTCATCCTCACCCCTTATGCAGACCACAGGCAGTATGTTCCTTTGTCGAACATATCTGTTTACAGAGGTTGGTTGCTTTGGGGCGATGACGCTGTTCCCTATATGCCAGACAGAGTGCGTTGGCAGTTCGGGCATCTACAGAGGGTCCCTCTTCCACCCATTTCGGGTAATCCTCCTCTCGCGACGAGATCATACGAGGTTGCTCATGTATCGATTCAGCGCGAACTTTTGGCGAGCTAGTAGAGAGCGACCTACCACGGCGAAGTGCGATCCCGATTACCTACCTTGGTACGATCGGTAACTGTGGTGCGTCTTACTCCGGTGCCAGAGCCACAGCCAGAGCCAGCACAGGATCCACCATATCATCAGGAGCCTGTTGTCCCAGAGACATTTGAGGAGAGGGTGCAGAGAGCAAACAGTGCGTGACCCGGATGCCCTAGATGTCCCCGCTCACCTACTTCACGTGCTTATTTTCACCATTGTTAAACATTTTGGACCCATAGTTGTATTTGTACATTATATTTTTTTTATGTTGGTCATTTTATATATTTTGACGTATTGTTATTTAAATCGTAAACCGTTCGTATCATATTTCCAAAATAAAACGCGTTTAAATATTAATTTAATATACAAACTTTTAAAAAAAAATTAAAAATTTCGGAATTACCTTTTTTAGAGGTAATTCCAAAAATTTTCATGTTTTATGAACCGGAATTACCTTTTTTAGAGGTAATTCCGAAATTTTAATTTTTTTTTAAAAGACAGGGGTAGTATTGGGATTTTTTGAAATATGGGGGTGAGATAGGGAAGGAGGGGGGTGAGAAAAAAAACAGCCAAAAGTATATCCCTCTCTTTCCGTTAATAATTGATCTTGAAGAGGTATGGTTAAGTCAATATTTATCGGTACGTACCCAAGCAAAATGATCAAAGGTTCTTTTTGAAGTAGCTTCATCCAAAACAATAGGGACACCTAGACTACCACCACTAATCTCAAACAAAATTTTGGGTCTCCATTATTCTCGAGAAAGACCATAAAGACAGACCCAACATTGAGCCGTAGTTTGTTTAATGAAAAATAGATCAAATCAGGTGACCAGAGTCTAAAAATTAAATAGATGATTAAGGGTTAATGAAATGTGATAACTTTGAAAAGTAAACCTGCACTTAATACTTACTCTCAATTATGTTTTTCTAACCTTTTGAAAATATTTTTTAACATATTTACTTTCTGGAATTCAATTATAACACATTTTAAAATTATGATTAATAAAATATATGCTGTAAACATATATTTTAAAAGTTTAGGAACCAATCCTAAATATGAGCATAAGTTGAAAGACTAATTAAATTTATAATTAACACTAAAATAAATAAATATTTTTGACCGGTCGCAATTCAGCTTTGAGAATTTTCCAATTGGTAGGAAAATCTTATTGTTTGTATTAACTTGGTGTAATTTGACTTTTGTCTCATTTTTCTTGGAGTATTCTTTCCTCATTAGATATTTTTTTCCATGGGGTTTTGACCCTAGGAGGTTAATTTTAATGATGCCCTTTGTATTTGTACCGATTGGAGTGTCCGTTTGCACCCTATTTAAAATAGTTTTTGATTATAAAAAAAATTAGGATATTAAATCATAAAACTCGTACAGCTCAACAAAGCCATGTGTTTAGAGGAAAATTTATTTCTATATTCCCAAATAACTTCAATAATCTTCCTATAGCCAATGACATCCTAACTAACGAACAATGTAGGAACTCACACTAGTATGAAGGTGACATGCTATGTTTTTAAGGATAAAAAAATACAAGAATATATCCAAAGCTTATAATTATAATGTTCATCAAGATAGAAACTTTATCGAAAAAAAAACAATAGATAGGAACCCCACTATAAGAGTTGCACAAGACTAGTAGTATAGTTGTATTATTATTGGTCCATGCGTTACTTTCTAATTTATGTAATATTTTTGACAGAGATAAATATTGCTCCCAACACTTTTTGAGGCCTAAAGTGAACTCTGATGAGATACCTTTTTACAAATAATTATAATAATATTTTTGTAAATAAATTATTTTTATGTAAAAGTGATTTTAATGTTATAAATAAACAAAAGTTAGTTTTTGACCCCAAGGGGTTGGCATAGTGGAGCATGACATGACATGAGAGGAGTTGTATCTGAGAGGTCTCGAGTTCAACTTTTCACTAGTCCCCTTAACAGAGGTATATACAATTACTTTTGTAAGCTCTCAAAGAGCCCAAAGATATTCTCTACTTTGGACTGGGGCGTCATCCCCTCTCACCCTAAATTTTTGTATACCAAACAAAGTTAGTTTTTGATCTAAATTATTAAAATAACAAAGATAATATACCATAAACGATCATTTTTTAAATTTGTGATAAAAGAATTTTTTTTTTCAATTTCATTTTATTATGAATTTACTTTAGTGGCATTTAAACAAGATAAAGTTTGTCAAAAAAAATATAAAAGATTTTTTAGGGTAAGTCACAATGGCCCATTAGTTAATTATTAGTATGAACATGGTCTATAATAAGTTGTTTTCTTGGAGAAATACTTGTGAAATGAATGACAAAGAGTAGAAATTGAAGTAGGAACATTGGTCTAGTTAAGCATTATTATTATTATTATTATTATTATTATTATTATTATTATTATGTACGACACATAAATAAACAGTTAAACAACTAGTATTTTTTTTAGAAAGGCAAATGTGTGTGTGTGTGTGTATATATATATATATATATATATATATATATATATATATATATAAAGATGAGCACAATGGGTACTCAGCCCATATACAAATGAGAAAGGTCATGCTATAAAAATGAAAACCAACGAATACTAAAGTCTACCTCCTAGACAAACAGTGAATAGAGTCAACATACCACTCGTAAAATAAGCAAGATGAAGATTTACCCCTAGCCTGAAACCACTGTCAAGAAAGGGATAAAATTCTGTCAATACATCTCCCAAAATCAGGTACATCTCTAAGAAAAATATATTGGTTCCTCAAGTCCCAAATAACCGAACAACAGCATGCCATATGAGCATCAAACAACTAGTAGTACTATGAACAGAAACATTGAAAGATTAATTTTGAGATGATGATGATCATTTAGATCATAAATATGCCATATGAGCACCCATTAATCTATCACCATAGAATAACTTCCACATCAATCTCATTATTACTCTTCTTTTGGTGACTACCAACTTTTGGGTTTTCAAAAACCACTAAATTAAGGCTTTTTTTCCCACCCCCCTCATTATCACTTCCACCCCCATAAGTACCAAAATCCCCAAAATGCCCCTGTCATTTTATAAAAACGCATCGACCCACCACGCTTATTATTTTTCCGAATTACCATAAAAAAGGTATTTCCGGGAATTTGGAGATGAATTTTTCGGATTTAGCGTTGAAAGTTGGTATTTCCGGTTCACAATATTTGAATCGGAATTATCCCCAGAAAAGGTAATTCCGAAATTTTGTGTTTTTAAATATAATTTTTTTCGGAAATACCTCTAAAAAAGGTATTTCCGAATTTTTTTTATATAACATTTATATTTTTTTTAAATAGATGGTTATTAATGGATTTAACCGCTGCCTTTACGACATCTGTGATATTTCTCACTCGCGATGCAATGACACGTTGGGCTAGAGATACTGGGAAAGCCAACAGAGTCATTGTGGTTATTGTTCGAACCGAGACGACGGAGAATGGGAAAGGGAAAAAGAACAAGGTTGTTTATGGCTGTGAGAGACGGGGAACATACAGTCGAGTAGATGTTGGGTGTTCTGCTGGCAGACACAAGACATCGAAAAGATGTGGTTGTAGGTTTCAATTGAAAGCTAAACCAATGTTACCTCCTAGTTCTGATTGGAAGGTGAGAGTGGTGTATGGGATTCACAATCATGAGCCTCATAAGACTTTGTTTGGAGCAGCTATATTTGGTAAGTTTACCAAGGAGAAGCGGTCAGTTGTTGGGGAGCATCTGTCTTTGGGAGTGAAAGCATCATAAAGTCTTGAAGCATTGAAGGTCAGATTTAAGAACAACTTGAGCAACATTAGTCAGTTGTATAGAACCCGCAACAGTATCCGGAAGGGAAAGAGAGGTAGTATGACTGAGATGCAGCAGCTTATGACACTGATTCAGGCGAACCATTACTTGTGTTGGACGAGACGACTTAAAGGTACTGATATTGTTGAGGAGATCATGTGGTCACATCCTGATAGTATCAAATTATTGAGGATGTTTCCGATCGCTTTGATTATGGATCAGCACTTTTAAGACCAAAGCAAGTATGCATTGCCTCTGCGCTTGAGATTGTTGGTGTCACTTCCACCGAGTTGACATTTCTGCTTGCGTTTGCATATCTGTCTCATGAGCGTTATGATGACTACACGTGGGTGCTGCAGAGCCTACGAGATTTGATGGTGTGTGATATTGCACTTCCTCAAGTAAGTCAATGCTAACTGACTTTAGTTTTTGGCATTACATTACTGTTTTTTTATTTTTTCCATTTCTAATAGAAGGTCTGGATTGTGTTTCTCAGGTTATCCTCACTGATTGTGAGGAGGCTTTGATGAGTGCTATCAAGGTTGTGTTTCCGGAGGCAATGAATTTGCTTTGTCGGTATCATATTAACAAAAATGTTCATGCTCAAATTAAGAAGTTGACGAAGGGAGATAGAGTGGAGTCACTGATGACACTTTGGCATCATGTAGTTGATGCTACATTTGATGATGAGTTTAATGAGGCGTTGCATGATTTGGGGCAATCGTCTACTGACATACCCCAGCTTATTGCATATGTGAACAAACAATGGTTGTATCCTCACAAGGAAAGATTTTGTGGCCCGTGGACGGATAAAGTAAGACACTATGGAAATACCACGACTAATAGGTACACAACATTCCATTCTTATGTGCTTTATGTATATGATTGTGATTTTTTTGTTTTAATTTTTCCTTACGTGTCATAGGGTTGAGGCTGCCCATTGGGCATTGAAGAGGTCATTGGGTTCTAGTGGTGGTGATTTATGCAAAAGCTGGGAGTCAATGCATGGGATGATCAATGCACAGCTGGAGGGTGACGAGCAAGAAGTCACCCGGATCATTTATCGCTACCCCACTATGGGCGATAATAATCGTGTTCAGTGGTCCACCATGGATGTGAAGAATAACGATGACGTTCGAGTAATGATGGACCGTTTTGACATATTTCGATCTTTGAGTCCTATTCAACAGATATGTCGAAACCGTATGACCGCTACGAGGTCCTTCGACGTCTCCAACCACCATCTCACTAATTTCTACCGTCTTTTCATTTTCTTTGTTCTTTGTGTTTTGTTGTTTCCGTCGTAACTTTCATGTATTATTTCGTTTCGTAATCAAAAGCGCATCTTTAATTAATTTTAATTTGTTTTTAATTAATTTTTTCCTAAAATACCAGAAAATACCACGTAATTCCGGTAGGGGTTTTGAGGTTTTTGAATTACAAAAAGCGAGGTAATTCCGTTCACAAAATGTGAACCTAATTACCTCGCTTTTGGTAATTCAAAAACTTAAACACCCTACCGGAAATACCTCTTCTCTAAGGTAATTCTGAAATTTTTACTATTTCTAGGGGCATTTTTGTCCGAAACGGTATTTATGGGGGTGAGAATGATAATGAGGGGGTGTACAAAAAAAGCCCTAAATTTTTGGACGGACATACTTGCAAATTAATTATTTGACCTAATAAAATGTTGTAAGCCTTAAATAACCCAATTAAATAAATAATTGAATTATTTTTGGGGCGTTACAGTATGTCCGTCCAAAAATATAGAGTGGGGGTATATTGGTAAACAGCGGGGGTACAAAAAAACCCAAAATATGAGGGGTACATTTTGATAATTAAAAAAAGAGTGTTGGACAAAAAAACAATGAGTGGGCCTTAATGTTTGCTAGATTAATAATGGACATAAAGTTTGCATTATTTACAATTATGCCCTAAAAATTCCCCCCCCAAAACCTCTTAATAAAGGCAATTTACTTATTATAAAGAGGGATTATTATTATTAGTATTATTATTATTACTATTGTTGTTATTATTATTATTATTATAACCAAACTTTTCAAAGAGAGAGGAGTGAGAGTGGTGGTGGTGGTGTGGTGGTGTTGTAGAGAGAGAAGGAGAAGGAGAAGAGTAAGGGGGAAATTAAAGAGAGTGAGATCTATGTGGTGGTAAATGGTGGTGGTGGTGGTGGTGGTCGTAGAGAGAGAAGGAGAAGAGAGTGTTGGTGTTGGTGGTGGTGGTAAATGGTGGTGGTGGTGGTCGTCGTAGAAGAGAGTGAGATCTATGTGGTTGTGGTGGTAGTGTGGTGGTGGTGTGGTGGTAGTGTGGTGGTGGTGTGGAAGAAAGAGAGAGATATGTGTTGGTGGTGTGAAAGAAAGAGAGGGTGAAGCTCGTAGTAGAGAGAGTGGAGTGAGAGGGTAACTACTTTGGTGGTGGTGGTGGAAGAGAAGAAAAGAGAAGAAGAGAGTGGAAGAGAAGAAGATAGTGGAAGAGAAGAAGGGAGAGAAGAAGAGAGTAAATGAGAGAGAATCTGTATGGTTCAGATTATTATAAAAAAAATATGACCGTTTGCGACGGATTTACCGAGGGACTATCCCTCCCTAATCCTCGCGTTTCCCAAGCCCACCTGCCACAGTCAGAATCCTACAAAGTGTACTGTCAATGTCAGAAACGTGTCAATTAGCGAGGGACTTAGCGACCAAACTTCCGTCGCTAATCTGCGCGTCCCCCATGGCTCTGCAACGGTCAGAACCATCTGCCAATTAGCGAGGGATTTGTTTATTTCCGTCGCTAAGTGCCTTGAAAATCGTGCATCTCAAATTGAATTTGGCGCCTTGCATTAGCGACTGACATTCCGTCGCTAATTGCCACATGTCCGTCGCTAATTGCCAATTTTGCGAGGACTCTTTTTCCCTGGCTAATTCGGTCGCTAATTCTTGCTTTTACGAGAGACTTAATTTTCCCTCGCAACGTCTCTCGCTAATTCCCTATTTTTTTGTAGTGATAGTGCCAACTGTGTAACAGATTTCAGTTGTGGCATTGCCACCACAGTAGCTGATTAGGCATTGACCTTCAGCATGCCTTGATTGTATATATACCAAATGTACAAAGAAGATTCATAATAATGAAAATCAAAACATTTATCGATTCTCTTTCTCTCTCGATTCTGCTAGATCAATCAAATCGCTTAGATCTTATCAAGAATATGTAAAAACATTACTCTTTGCAATAACAAATAAATACTTTAAGACCTTTTGTGGGTTAGATAAAAACACAAAGAAGTCACCTATAAAAAAGACCATTTGATTTGGCCCCTAAATATTCTTCTCGACACTGATCGAAGCCACTAAAGGAACATGAAGCACCTCACTTGATACGAAGGGATCGAGTATTTTTCTATAATAAATTTCTCAGTTATGTGAGCGCAAAATAATGTTAATAGTATTACTCTTTGCAGTAATAGATAAATCATTTGAGACACTTTATGGGCTAGAGGAAAACCCGAAAAAAATTCACCTAAAAAAAGGACCATTTGGATTTGGTCCCAAAATATTCTTGTGGGCTCTGACAAAAGCTACTAAAGGAAGATGAAACACCTCATTTCACACAACGAGATCAAGAATTTGTCTATTTTTTTTAGATAAGCAATAATTTCATTGAAGGGAGCATAAGGGGTGCCCAACCCTTACAATGAAAAGTCACTAATGGAAGATAAAACACTAATTTGACACCATGACATCAAATATTTGTCTATGTAAATTTCTCAATTATGTGAGTGCAAGAATATGTAAATAACATTACTCTTTGCAAATACAGATAAATGTTTTGAGACGCTTTCTGGGTTTGCAGAAAACACAAAGAAGTCGCCTATAAAAATAGACCATTTGGATTTGGCTCCACCCTTACTTATTCTCGAGTGCATTGAGGAGATAAAAAGTCATGTTCTTTTTGAAAAATGTTTGTGGGTTGGTTGACTTTAGTGAAGACAGTAAGAGCAAATAGCGGAGTCCACAATGTTAAATGCCTAAAATGATGACATCTAAAGCCTTAAAATCCATTTTTTTTCCTACCAGAGGCTGTTTTGATGAAAAGGAAGTGCGAGAAATAAAGCCCCAAAATGACGAGCCGACAACATAATTTTTATAGCCCACAACCATATTGATAGAGGGCTCATTGTAAAAAAAATAGGCCCATACTTCTTCCAACCCCCTAGCTACTCAATAGACACCCGTAACTCTTAAATATTCCTAAAATACCCTCACGTGAGGACACTCCTCACGCTGTATTTTAACTAGCTCAGAGCACGGTCGTGCGAACCGGTTCGGACTTGGTTCCACCGAACCTCACTGTTATTGTCTTCATCAAATTTTAATTGTGATTTCATTTCCCAAGTTTGTTTCATTCTCTTTTAAAAACACAAATTGGATAAATTAAAAACACACACTTAGAACCGAGAGAGTAGGAGAGGAAGAGGAGAAATTGATTCTCTGATTTCTAACACAAATTGATGATTTGAAAAAAGACCATTTTATTTGGCTTTCAAATATTCTTGTCGGCTATCACCAAAGTCAGTAAACGAAAATTAAGCACAACATTTGACATTGTGGGATTGAGAATTAGTCTATAATAAATTTCACAATTAAGTGAGCGCATAAATGTGTAAATAACATTAAGCTTTGCAATAATAGGCAAATCCTTTGAGACAGTTTATAGGTTAGAGAAAAACTTAAAAAAGTCAAGTATAAAAAATGGATCATTTTGATTTGACCCTCAAATATTATTGTTGGCTCTCACGGAAGTCACTAAGGAAAGACGAAACGCCTCATTTGATATCGTAGGGTCGACAATTTGTTTATAATAAGTCAATCAGTTATGTATGTAAATAACATTATTCTTTTCAATAACAAATAAATCCTTTAAGACCTTTTGTGGGTTAGTAGAAAACACAAATAAGTCACATCTAAAAAATATCATTTGGATTTGGCCCCAAAAATATTCTTCTTGACTCTTACCGAAGCCAGGAAGATGAAACACCTCATTTGATTCAATGAGATCGAGTATTTGTCTATATTAAAATTTTCATAAACGTGAGCCAAGACATTGTAAATAACATTATTTTTTACAATAATAGATAAATAATTTGAGACAATTTATGGGCGGGCTAGAGGAAAGCCCAAAAAATTCATCTAAAAAAAGATTATTTTAATTTGGCCCCCAAATACTTTTGTCGGCTCTAACAAAGCTACCAAAGGAAGATGAAGAACCTTATTTCATACAATGGAATTGAGAATTTGTCTATAATAAATTTCTCAATTATGTGATTGTAAGAATGTGTAAGTTACATTACTCTTTGCAATAACAGATAACTCTGTTGATACTTATAGGGAAAAACAACGTAGTCAATGTAAGAGTAAGAAAGCAAGGGTGCAACCCCACTTTACAGAATTAAAAAGTAAACAAATGAAGATTCAAGGGAGTATAAAATAAATAGAATTTCTTTTAGTAAAAAATAGTAACCAATTAATAAGAGTTGTTATGAGTGGTAGCTGTACTCAGATACTATCTCAAGATATCATATTCGAATTTTAGGTGTGACAAAAAGTTTGTTGGGAGAAGAGAGTCACTCGTGGTCAACTAAATTCCCCATCGTAGTTTAATCATTGACAAAGTTCGATAGAAATCATGCATTACTACAAACATATAGTTACCTAATATATATATATATATATATATATATATATATATATATATATATATATATATATATATATATATAGAATTATAATAAAAGTGTGAAATAATGATGAGAATTACTCCAACCTAACTCTATAGACTACGGATAGAGACAATTGCCCACCAGAGCCCACCAGTTTGAGCCGTTGAGGAGTATTTTATAATTTAATTAATGATTTCACATGTATTTTTTGTACTTGTTACATTCTTTACTATTTTTTAATTAAAAGTTAAAACTGTACATGTTAGAAACATTTGGAAAACGAAGGGATTACGTGTAGTAATTAATGAAGGGTAGATAGATGTTACATCTATTTACTAACCAAATAATATAGTCAGTAAAAATTCAATATGCATTTTAAATTTGTACTGTATGCTTAAAAACAAAGATTAATTAAACAGTAAATAAATACTAAAAAATAAGTCGTGGTATGTGATCTTTATGATCATTTTTGAAAAGTAGAAAATGTAATCAAAAAAATGTGACCTATCCAACTGATGTACAGTCAACTCAAAGTATCCAACATCATGTCATCACCATTCAATAATAGTGTCAAAAGAAGTCATCACCATTCAATTACTTTCCAACGTATAAATGAAAATTAAAAATACTAGGATAGAAACATAACAAAATAGAATATGAGATGTACTAGTATTAAACTTTAAATAATGTGTAACCAATAAAAAACTTTAGCAATGAAAGTAGCCTCTAACCTCTAATATTAAACACTTAACTCCTAATATATCCTAATAATTTATTTTGCTAATAAAGGAAGTAAGCAAAAATCAATGTTTTAAGAACCAGACCAGTGATCGACTCGGTGAAGGTACGTAGTCACTGGGTCAAGGGTCGGACCGAAAGGTCATTAGTTGCACTACGCCAAAATTGTGAAAAATGGTCGCACTCAAAAGTAGCACTTCTATCAAAACGCTACCAGTGGGCTAAACACACTAGAGCAATATGTAGCGCCTTATGGGAAAGTGCTACCCATAGCTAAAATGCACTAGATACAAAAGTAGCGCTTTAATTAGGGTGTAGCACTACCATTGTTGAAATGCACTAATTGAACCGTAGCGCTTTCCTGCAAGAAACTACCCATTGCTTTTAATATAATTTTTATATTACTTCGTTCCCTCTCTCACAACGCCTTCGTTCTACTCCTACAACCACAACCTGCGCAAACGATACCCACTAGACACAAAGAAACGAAACCACTATTCACACATTCCTTTCATTATCTGCTTTGCCTCTCTTCCCGCAAAACCCACATTCCTCCTCAACATCCGTGTCTTCGTGATTCTTCCTTGAGCTAATGTGCTCCCCTTGACGTCGTGAGCACGCCGTGAGCTCGTGTGCTCCCCTTGACGTTGTGAGCTTGTCGTCGCTTCCTCACCGCTGCGTCATCGAGGTTAGTATCTCGTTTCCTCACATAATTGCATGTTGTTCTAGTTATTAGCGACCCACATGAACTTTTTAGTCAAGCTGATCTGCCATGCAATCCTTTTTTTTAAAAAAAAAAAATCTACGCTCTTTGATTTCCAAATTATTACTATCTAAGAAGGAATATGTTTTAAAGGTTAATGAAATGTGATAACTTTGAAAAAGTAAATTTGCACTTAATACTTCTCAAATCTGTTTTACTAACCTTTTAAAAATATTTGTTTAACACATTTGCTTCTGGAATTCAATTATAACACATTTTAAAATAATGATAAATAAAATTTACTTTAAACATTTTTTAATTTAGGAACCAGCCCTAAATATGAGCATAAGTTGACATACTAAATAAGTTTATAATTGAGACTAATTTGATCAAAACAAACACAGAAGTTAGGTCTAACAAATTACATTACAATAACTAAATGAGAGGGACTTCCAAGAGAGAGAGAGAAGGGTAGCTAGAGTGAGAGAGAGAGAGAGAGAGTAAGTGATCACAAAACTGATGCAAGCATTTAACCTTCTAACTACTTTCACCTACTGGTCACATATGACCTATCAGTCTCCTTGCATAATTGAAAATATATGATCGTTACACCCCAATTTTATTTTAATCCCAATTTACCCCCTTACACTTTAACCAATATTTACTTTAGAGAGCAATTTTTTTACCTTTCTTGGATTTACGCTTAAAGAGGTACTTCCGGAATTGTATTTTTTTCATTTCCCCGAAATATGCACTAGAAGTAAATCAGGATCTATATTTTTGGATTCCGAATTTATGTCAAAGAACATAATTCCGAAAAGTGAATTTTTTTGTTCTCCGGAATTATGTGTCATAGGTAAATCCGGGGAGTCAATTCTGATTCCTTGTGGAATTTTGAGCATTTTAGGCTCACGAATGTTCAATTTGGTGTTCTATAGCAAAATCATCATTGTTGAGATTTAATATTTTTTGAACTTCAAATTCAAAATTTCGGTTCAATAAGTGATTTTTGAGCATAGACACTTTTTTCAGCTTGATTTTGGTTCCATTGAATTCCTTGCAAAATTTTATTCAAGTTAGAGTCAATTTTCATTCAATTTGGTCGCATAATGCATGAGTTATTAAAGAAACAAGAAATCAAAGTGTCCTTGTGTCCTTATTGTTCTTGGGCACATTTATAGTGTTAATCATTTTTCTGTATTTTTATTTAAAAGGGCCAAACAGAAACAAATACGAAAGATAAATGACCGGAGTGAAAAAAAAAAGATAGAGGACCAAAATAAAACCTAAATAAAAGATGAAGGACCAAAACGGAACAAGAAAAAAAGATAAATAACCAAAATGAAATCTAGAGTAAAGATAAAGGATAAAAGTGTCTTTTAGCCTATTTAATATGACGTCAAAGAAGTTATTAATACATCAGTAACAAATTAAATCTATCAATAAAATTAGATTTATAAATACTTTTTTTTTATAAAAAACAAAAGGAAGGATTCCTCATTAAAACCTTTTGATGTGAAGACATCAAGAAGGAAAACGAATGGAGGTCTAAAGATTAAATTAGATTTATAAATACTTTTTTTATGAAATATTTTTGACAGAGATAAATATTGTTCCCAACACTTTTTGAGGTCTAAAGCGAACTCTGATGAGAGACCTTTTTAAAAATAATTATAATAATATTTTTGTAAATAAATTATTTTTATGTAAAAGTGATTTTAATGTTATAAATAAACAAAAGTTAGTTTTTGACTCCAATGGGTTGGCCTAGTGGAGCATGACATGACATGACAGTAGTTGTATCCGAGAGGTCTTGAGTTCAACTTTTCACTAGTCCCCTTGATAGAGGTATATACAGTTACTTTTGTAAGCTCTCAAAGAGCCCAAATATATCTCTACTTTGGACTGGGGCGTCATCCCCTCTCACCCTAAATTATTGTATACCAAACAAAGTTAGTTTTTGATCTAAATTATTAAAATAACAAAGATAATATCCCATAAACGATCATTTTTTAAATTTGTGATAAAAGAATTTTTTTTTTCAATTTCATTTAATTATGAATTTACTTTAGTGGCATTTAAACAAGATAAAATTTGTCAAAATAATATATAAAAGATTTTTTAGGGTAAGTCACAATGGCCCATTAGTTAATTATTAGTATGAACATGGTCTATAATAAGTTGTTTTCTTGGAGAAATACTTGTGAAATGAATGACAAAGAGTAGAATTGAAGTAGGAACATTGGTCTAGTTAAGCATTATTATTATTATTATTATTATTATTATTATTATTATTATTATTATTATTATTATTATTATGTACGACACATAAAGAAACAGTTAAACAACTAGTATTTTTTAGAAAGGCAAATGTGTATATATATATATATATATATATATATATATATATATATATATATATATATATATAATAGATGATACAATGGGTACTCAAATTTCATATACAAACGAGAAAGGTCATGCAATAAAAATGAAAACTAACGAATACTAAAGTCTACCTCCTAGACAAACAGTGAATAGAGTCAACATACCACTCGTAAAATAAGCAAGATGAAGATTTACCCCTAGCTTGAAACCACTGTCAAGAAAGGGATAAAATCCCGTCAATACATTTCCCAAAATCAGGTACATCTCCAAAAAAATACATTGGTTCCTCAAGTCCCAAATAACTAAACAACAGCATGCCATATGAGCATCAAACAACTAGTAGTACTATGAACAGAAACATTGAAAGATTAATTTTGAGATGATGATGATCATTTAGATCATAATTATGAGCATGCCATATGAGCACCCATTAATCTATCACCATAGAATAACTTCCACATCAATCTCATTACTACTCTTCGTTTGGTTTTGGTCCACTACTATATATCCATCATTTTCTATAGTGACTACCAACTTTTGGGTTTTCAAAAACCACTAAATTAAATTAAATTAAATTTATTTCTTTCTTGCTGTCACTTGTCTTTGTCATCCTTTCATTCTTTTAAAGTTTTTTTCTTTAAAACCGAAAATTTGAACCAATTTTGTCCTTGTCACAATTGATTTCCTTATATTGTCTGATAGTTAATTTTGGATTCGACCTACATATAGTTGTACTACTACTTAGATCTCCATCTTTATGCTTCTCTCTCATCATAATTGATTTTTTTTTTGAAAATCCATCATAATTGAATATGAGATCAACAATAAAATGAAATCCAACAAGCTACAATTACATAAAATTTACACAACATTCAATTGTTACATTGAACAACAGTACGTAATCTTAGAGTAGTGGCCCTTGTGCCTTCTAAATAAAATTTGATTTATCAAAAACAAAACAAAATCTTAGAGTAGTGGGTTCTTTAGGTTGTGCTAAATTACAGCCAGTAAAAATTTAATTGTGTTAAAATTAACCATATCTATTAAATTGTTGATGCTCCTGAACTACTACTTATTGTGTTTTCATCCAACTCTAGCTATTTTTTTTATAAAGCGGGTGTTCTCTGTGTGCAACTGTAGAGACTAATCTCTCGAGCCGAAATGATTACAATGAGCGGCAAAACTCTACCTCAAGAGATTTAACACTGCTGCATGCTCAAGGCTGGATTCGATCCCAGGACCTTGGTTAAGCTCACTACGCCAGAATTGTAAAAAGAGATCGCCACCTTTAGTAGCGTTTATAAAAAAATGCTAGCTATTTTAATAACACGCTACACCATTAGTAGCGTTTTAAAGTAAAACGCTACCAATTAGGTAACACGCTAGACAGATCCCTAGCGCTTTTGCTTAAAACGCTAGCAAATTAGAAAACACGCTAGACAGATCCCTAGCGCTTTTATTCAAAACGCTAGCCAATTAGAAAACACGCTAGATAGATCCTAGCGTTTTTTAGAAAGCGCTAGCTATTTAGAAAACACGCTAGACAGATCCTGTAGCGCTTTTATTCAAAACGCTAGCCAATTAGAAAACACGCTAGATAGATCCCTAGCGTTTTTATAAAACGCTAGGTATTTAGTAAACACTCTAGACATATCCCTAGCGCTTTTACTCAAAACGCTAGGTATTTAGAAAACACGCTAGATAGATCCTAGCGCTTTTTAGAAAACGCTAGGTATGGTTAAATAATTTTTTTGTTTCCCATTGAGCTACTTCCTCTTTCACTAACACTCTTACCTAAACGCAAAATCACTCACCCGAAACGCATAAAAACCCTAACACCCTAACTCAAATTAACATCATCTCTCTCAACGAAAATCATCTCTCTCATTGAACATCATCTCTCTCACTCGCATAACATTGGTGAGTTTTCTGCTCCTTTCTCTGCTTTCTTGTTAGATATTAATTGTGGGTTCTAGCTAGTTTAGAAATATATTAGTTTTGTCACTTGTGCACACTAGACTCTTCTTATTTTTTTCACCACTAGCCTCTTCTTGTTACACATAAATTAATTATTTGGAAGACTAGATTATATGGTTCCTTTGTTTTTTTATATGAATTGATTCTTCATTATATTCGAATTGCTTGATGGGTCATATGTTAAAGTTCTCTTCTCGTGATTTTATTATAAATATTTGGCAATTATGGATAGAAATTGGATGTCCGCCAATCGCTCATCCAAGGAGTATACGCTACCGGAGTGGATTATTTTGTGAATTTGTCTTTGTTGAACGTTTAGGGACTTCTAGTGGTATGAAATGTCCTTGTTTAAGGTGTTGTTATGTAAAATCGCCATCGCAGAGGAGTTGGCACGACATTTAAAGGCGAATGGAATTGATCAAAGTTACACTTGTTGGATAATGCACGGTGAGAAAAAAGGTGAATCTTCAAATATGAATGATATTAGTAAGAGATATGCGCCACGGTTGACACCGGAACACATTCATTTGATGCGAACGAATTTGAAGAGATGGCAAAGGTGGTTGAAGAGGATCTTAATGATTGTCCCGAAATGTTTGAGAAGTTGATAAGCGATGCAGAGACACCATTGTATGCGGGTTGTAATGAATTCACAAAATTATTGGTCGTGATCAAGTTGTATAACTTGAAAACTCGCCACGGATGGACGGATAAGAGCTTTACCGATTTACTCTCACTTCGAAAGAAATGTTGCGAATGATAATGTGCTTCCTTCTCGGACGTATGATGCAAAGCAAATGTTGGGGTCTATTGGCTTGAACTATGAGAAGATACACGCTTGTCCGAATGATTGCATTTTATTTCGGAATGAACATGCGTTGTTAAAGTCGTGTCCTAAATGTAATGCACCGCAGATAAGAAGAAAGAGTCCGCTCCACAAAAGGTGTTGTGGTATTTTCCTATAATTCCTCGATTTAGGCGCATGTATCGTAGTTCGTAAGATGCAAAACACTTGACATGGCATGAGGATGAAAGGATTAAAGATGGTATGCTACGACACCCGTGATTCTCCGCAATGGAAAAAATCAATATTGAGTATCCTAATTTCGGGATGACCCGAAAAACTCGCCTTGCATTGTCTGGCGATGGATTTAACCCGCACGGTATCCAGAGTAGCTCCCACAAAGACATGGCCCGTGATTTTGGCGATTTATAACTTATCGTGTGGCTTTGCATGAAACGCAAATATATGATGTTTGTCTTTGTTAATTTCGGCCCCAAACAACCGTGAAATGATATTGATGTATACTTGGCTCCTTTAATTGAAGACTTGAAGCAAATGTGGGAGACTGGGGTAGAGGTGTATGATGGGTTCAGAGAAGAAAGTTTCACCCTCGAGGGCTATGATCTTTGGCACAATTAACGACTTTCCCGCATACGGCAATCTATCTGGTATTGAGAACAACAAAGCGGCAGTGCATGCCCTATATGTGAAGATAACACAGTTTGGATGTGGTTGGAACATGGTAAGAAGAATATCTATCTTGGTCATCGTAGATTTTTGCCATCAACTCATCACCGCTTGTCGATTGTGGAGAAAGGCATTTGATGGGAATACGAAACACGTAGAGCTCCCCCGCTTTGACGGTAATGTGTATTTGAAAAGGTGGAAGATTTGAACATTAAATTTGGGAAGCCTTTTGCGGAGAGATTGCCAAAAGGGGGTGGAAGAAAAAGTCGATTTTCTTTGAGTTGCCATACTAGAAGTCATTATATGTAAGGCATTTCATTGATGTGATGCATGTTGAAAAGAATGTCTTCGAAAGTGTCATTGGTACCTTACTCAATATGCCGTAAGACTAAAGATACCATCAACTCAAGGTTGGATTTGGTTAGTATGGGTTTGAGACCGAATTGGGTCCTAGAAAGAAGGGTACACGTGACATATCTACCTCCTAAACTCATACTCTATCTAGAAAGGAGAAGACTGTCTTTTGTGAGTTTCTTCATGGAGTTAAAGTTCCAGAGGGATACTCTTCAAATGTGGCGACTCTTGTATCGATTAAAGACCTCAAGTTAAAGTCTCTAAAGTCCCACGATTGTCATGTTCTCATGGAGAATTTGCTACCCATTAGTATACGATCCATTTTGCCTAAGAAAGTGCGTCAGACCTTAACCAAACTTTGTTTATTCTTTAAGGCGAGGATATGAAAGCTATAGTTGAGATGGATTGGGCCACTGCCACTGATATTAGAGTATACCAGAGGTATGTATTAAATTATTTGTACACAATAGTTGTTTATATTAGAGTATATATTAGAGTATATATATGAGGATCTGAAAGTTGTATATATATTATTTATAGGTTTTTGTACAATCGTCTTCTGGTCCCTTCTCAACGGACACAGAAGTATTTCTTCTTGTGTCCAGCGTGTATCGTTGTGTTTAAGCAAGGTAATACAGAGGAACGTATTATGGCTATTAAGAGTGAAGTACAAAGTTATATCCATTCACGCTTCATGGAAGCCAAGCATTTGAAGGGCGACTCTTTATTTTTGGCACCACTCAATAATGGGTGAGAAATTTAGTCTTCAATCACTTGTTTAATTATTTTGAGGATTGTATTATAGTGTAAATTAATGTGTACTCATTCGTTCTTCATTTACTTGCAGGCAACATTGGGTACTCTTTGCAATAAACCCTAAGCAAAATGTTGTCTATTATCCGGATTCACTTCAAGGCCATTACAACGTCTCACGAAGACTTCGTGCAGGATGGTTGAGAGGTGTGTATGTGTAACCCTCTCATTTTAATTTGTATAATTTAATATATGTATTTTGTTCAACTTAACGTTATATATATATATATGTATGACGTTACGATTAACTTGAAAGAATACTTGGGATTATCTACTTACTAAAACAAGATGGCTACCCATAACTCGTAAGCTTTTAAGAATCATTCTTATAATTTTAATTGATTTTTGGTCATAAAATGTGACAATTAAGTTATAATCTTTTGCTTTGTAGTGTCCTAAACAACCAAATAGCAATGATTGTGGGTACTATGTTATGAGGTATATGAAAGAGATTATCACTCATGACAAAGTAACAATCCCAACCAAGGTAACTACTTAGATTTATTTTTATATTGATATTATAATACTTACTCACATTTAATAAACATTTTAATTCTAATTTTATTTCATTTTTTTCAAGATTTTCCCACTTCAAAAAATCCAGAATTACTCTCTTTGAACAACTTACAGCAGTAAGGGGGGAGTGGTGCCATTTTGTTTCTAGCTTTTTGTAGCAAGTTTTGAGATTCATAATAGTTTAGTTATTATTTATGTTGTATATATTGGATTTATATTATGTTGTAAGTACTTCTTAGAATGATATATATTGGATTGGAAATATTATTTGATGAATTTTGTTGATCGAATTTTGTTTGAATGATATATTGGATTGGAATGTATTTTCTGAATTTGTTGAAAAGGGAATGAATTTATAGGTTGTAATTAAAATGGAGAACAAACCAAAATAAAAAAATATTTAAAAAAATTCAGTCAATAGGTAGCGTTTTAGAGTGAAAACGCTAGAAATGAAGTTAAAATTCATTCAATACCTAGCGTTTTAAAGATAAAACGCTAGGAATTGTAAAGAGGAGCTAGAGGATCCCTAGCGCTTTTCTGAAAAACGCTAGGAATGCTAATAAAGGTGCTATAGCATCCCTAGCGTTTTATATAAAACACTAGGAATGCTAGTAAAAAGGTGCTATAGCATCCCTAGCGTTTTTATATAAAACGCTAGGTATGGTAGTAAAAAGGGCTATAGATCCTCAGCGTTTTAATTTAAAACGCTAGGAATGGTACTAAAAAGGAGCTATGGGATCCCTAGCGTTTTTATTTAAAACGCTAGGAATGGTAGTAAAATGAGCTATGGGATCCCTAGCGTTTCTGAAAACGCTAGGAATTGTAAAAAGCGCGCTGGTCAATGGCTAGCGTTTTATATAAAACGCTACGTATGTCTAAAACACGCTGGGAAATGGCTAGCGTTTTTAAAACGCTACTAATGGGGTGTACGCATTAGTAGCGCCAGCTTCTCTAGCGTTTTAAAACGCTACCAATGCCCAAAAAAAACGCTAGCCATCCTAGTTCGCTGGCGTAGTGGCTGGAAGAGACCCCTATACTATCTCATCCAAATCTTTTTCGTTATTTTGTTTTTTAAAAATCGTGACATGTGAATTTTGTAGGCATTATTAGCATAGGCTTCACACTTTAGCAATATGGTTGATGGACATCAAGTTCGAAGGTACATATTAATAAATGCTAACAGATTCCTATTTTAAAGAATAGCAAAAAATGTTCAGAATACCATATATACATATATGCTTTCCCAGGCAATTTGCACTAAACCTTTGTCATCTCCTCTCTTACATAATTTCAAATTTGATTCTCAACAGTAAAATTAATTTATTTACTTATCCTATATGAGTATTACTCTTGTCCTTTTATACTAAATACTAAATTAGACAACTAGACAAGCTACTATAATTGTCAAATGTTTTAAGTAAATATTTCATCTACAAATAACAATGCTTAAGGATACATACATTGTCATTTATCTTGTGGTAGATACTCATTTCACCATTTTTGTATGATGTGATTTTTATAAATTAAAAGTTTTTATACCTGTTTGCAAATATTTCATGTTTTCTTCCTTCCCCCTAAGTTTTACTTTGATTCTTCATGTACTAGAAGCAAGGTCGGCCCAACAATAAACAATAGACCTAAAGCGAGCTCCAAAACAAGACCTTTTTATATTTTAGTAATAATACTTTGTGAAAAAAATTACATTTTATCTAAATATTTTTGACCTTTTGTTGATGAAAAATCATTTATCAAATTACACCCACATTTGAATATTGTAAGAAAAGTTAAATATTAAACTATTTTTTAGCTTTTTGTGATACACAAAGATCAATGTTGTAAGAAAATTTTAATAATAAATAATTTTTGTATGTAGAATTTTAGTTGAATTGTATGCGACAAAAAACATCTTAATTTAATTATTTAAAAAGAAGAAAATCTAGTAACTAAACAAACGTATATAGCAACTCAATCAAAAAATTATTAAAAACAAATATGGAAGAGAATAAACATTTTTTTAAGAAGGATAGAACAAAGATGGAACTAGGTAATTAAGAGATGATTAAAAGTTAATTATGCTTACCCAATAAAAGGTTACATTTCTTATGGAGAAATTAGTCCAGAGAGCTTTTGAAAAGATTTAAATATATTTTTCTTCCTTAAAAATATTTTGGTTTTTACTTTTTTGTCCTTGTAAAAATTTTATTTTTTATTTCATAACTAAAGGAAAATTTTCTTCTCAAACTTGTTTTGATTTTAGTTCCTATATTTCTCATTCTTGTTGGTTTTAGTCTCTATAATATTTAAATCATATTGATTTTACTCTTCAAAGTATAGTATTGATTTTATTCTTCACGGGCTACACCAACAATAGTAGGTCTGAGCTGTTTTTTTTTTAGATAAACACTGATTTCATTGAAGGGAGCACAATGGGTGTCCAACCCTTACAATGGAGCAAAAGGAAGGGGGAGGGCCTCCTCAAAACCTCCCTGCGCCAAAACCCATTGGGAAAAAGAGTACCTCGTGCAAACAGCACAACAGTGAGAAGGAAAATCCCACTGTTTCTCCCCCTTCGAAACTACATAATGATAGAAATGTTAATGAAATTACAAAGAGGCATAACACCCCATTGGGCAATTATACCAGTCTTAGGTGTGACTAAAATTCTACTGGAAGGATAGAACCATATAGACCGACAAAGCAGAGTAAACTTGGGTAGCCAAATTCCCCAAAATAAATTAGTCATCAGTAATGCCCGTAAATACTGTAAATAGGCATCCAATCATCCATGCATATATTAAGTCCGTAGATAGCAAGACAATTTAAAATATTATTTTCCCATTAATATTTGTTGAAAAGTTTTTCCAAATGGGCGCTATGCTTCGTAATAGGCATCTAATATATTAAGTTAAATGTTGAGGTGTAGAAGCTGATCTCAACTGAAACTTGAGAAGTTAGTATTCACTTTTCGGAATACTCATAGTGATAACAAGACAATTTAAAATATTCTTTTTCCATTATTATTTGTTGAAAAGTTTTTCCAAATGGGCCTTGTGCTTCGTAATAGGCATCCATGCATATATTAAGTTCTTATACCTAACATCAAATTCGTTAGGCAAAGGAATCTGATTGCTTGAATTTGATTGAAGCTTGTCGAGGGAACCTAGTTAGAAATGAAATTGGGAACATAATTTAGGACATTCAGAAGATGAAGGAGGACTTCTCGCTTCTGCTTCGTCCATCCCCGCTCGTGCGGTTATTTCGATCTAAGGCAAAGCCCTCCCCTACCAATTTATTTTTACATCCCACAGCTTCAGCAGATCGGTTAGCCCCATTCATCTTCAGCGCAAGAGCGCTCGATCACTGAGCTATTACACACAAGGGTGGTTGCTTCTAGGCAAACCTCAATCGGATTCCTGTGGGTTAAGCGTGAAGGGAACATTGTGACTGCAGGTTGTGTGGTGAAGCTAGCAGCAACTAACTCTCTGACTTCTAGCTGGTTGTGTTCTCATCCAAAGGTGATTTAAGTGCTGCTTGAATCAGATCGAGGGGATCTACAATCACAGTAGTAGATTTGGGTGGGTTCGTCGTGTTTGACTTAGATTTTTTCAGGAAAAAAGTAGATGTTCGCGAACTCATACTATTGAGGCTGGCTTCATCAAATCTATGCAACAATATTGTTTGTACTGTGTTATACCCCAATTTTGTCTGTCTTCTTTTTTTTTCTTGTTTTAGTTGTTTATTTTTTTTAGGGGCATGTTTTGAAGTCGCATGATTACTGAGAATTATTAGTGTAGCGTCTCGGTGGCTAATCCGAACCAATTTCAGTCACCCGTTCAACTAAATCGGAATATCGTTGTTTAAATTAGGCACGCACGCGAATGATCGATCTTTTCGTGCGTTCTTCAATTTAATCTCCGTGTTTGGGTTTAGTCGTACATAAGCAGGTCTACCTAAAGTCATTTTTCTCAAAATTTGGTTTAAACTCAGACTTAAGAGTGCGACTCCGAGTTAATTTTAGTATTTTTTAACACGCCCATTTCTTTTATTTTTGGTCTAGTTTCAGCGTTTGTCGAGTCCGGCCCGTTCTCGTCTTTATATCTAGCCTGACTCCTTTTTCTTATTATTTTTATTCTTATTTTGTTTATTTAATTTATTTAAGCATATATACAATCCAAAAATGTCAAAAAATTCTATTTAGTTTAATTTACAAATTAGAAGCACTTAAGGGTCAAATAAGTCCAAAAATATAAAAATAAATAATACCAAAAATACAGAAAATAACAAATCCGAAAATAAAATAGTAAGCAACAATTTAGGGTTTCAGCAAGATTTCAAGTCACTGCATTTCTTTATTGGGCACAGGTTCCAACTCAAAATAGGGTCAAAGCCTGATTAAAAATAATAAATGTCTTGACCTAGTTTTAGACTATAAATAAACAGTCCAATAACAGTCAAAAGGAGAATTAGAGACAGAAAATTCAGAATCACTAAAAAGGGATTAGGGTTTTCACGTTACAACCCTAATCACTTGACGGAGTGCGGAGAAAAAGGAATGCATAGGAAAAGGCATTGACGGTAAGTCAGCAACAAATAGGAGGCTTGGGAGTATGAAACATAGGCAATAGAAAATAACTAGCATCAATCAAAAGGATTCAAAGGTGAGTAAAACAAATATTTTAAAAACCTCAATGGTATAGTTTTAAAAGGATGGATTGTATTATCGTATTTTTGATGGATAATCTTACGTGCTTTTGTGATAAGCTGTGTCTCTGAGTATTTTCATATATTTGTGATATTGCTGTTGAGTTATTGTTTTTATCATCAATATATTCCTTGCTTTGAGTTATTGTTTCGCATAACCATGATTACTTGCTTCAGCTCATAGCTAGTTTTAGGCATGATTGCTTGTTTAGGTGTAATGATATTGCGCCGTTAGCTAATTTTAATCCATGCTCCCTGATGGTAACGTGTCTATCTATATTAACACACAAAATCTTGGTTCAATATTTTATCTATAAGGTTTTTCCTTTTCTCCAACTTACCGTTTAATAAAATTTTAGACCATGTTATTTGATTTGCACCTAAAAAAATAGTATATATAAAACATGTCGTTGATATTTGTGATTCAAAGATTTACATTCTTATTTTCATTGCAATAGTCAATGCACTGATTACTTTTTTTCTTTTATCAGCTAAATCTTTGATGAACTCTCGAGTCAAAATGCCTTACGGTCTTTTCTCTTGTATGTTATCACATTACTTTTTAAGTCTTCAAATGGCTTATTACGGGAATAAGATAAGAGGTATCACCATCCGCGATGGAATATCGAGTTTATTAAAAATATCTACATCCGGGGATGAAATATTAAAAATATGAATAAACTATTTTTCTAAAAATAACGGCTAAGTCGGTCGGTTGTACAACCGGTTAGTCGATATTTTAGGCCAATGAGTCACATGCAGTTCAGTAACCCTACAAACTTAATAAATACGAGTAAACCATTTTTCATAAATAGGGGACTAGGTCGGCTGTACAGCCGGGTTAGTCAGCGTTCTAGAACTAATGAGCTGTACAGTTCAGGAGTTCTAGAATACCTATTCTAAAATCAACCCATCTCACAACTCTTTTCAAAAATTCAAAAATCATTTCAAAAAGTAGGGGACTGAGTCGGTTGTACAATCGGATTAGTCAGCGTCCTAGGAATCAGTGAGCTGTACAGTTCAAGGAATCCTAGAACCCCTACACTAAAAAAAACAACCCACAAACTTTTTCAGGAAGAACTACGTAGCTTTGATTCCTCCATTGCATCCGGAGGTACGTAGGAGCAAGACTCAACTCTTGTCAAACACTAAAAACTAAAAACTTAAATAAGTCCTTTTCTTCGCAAATAAAAGGGTAACAATTAAATAAATCCTAACTAATTAGACAATAGGATGTCGTGGGGTGCTAATACCTTCCCCACACATAACGACTCCCGAACCCTAACAACGCCTCGTCCTAAAACTTAAAGGGATTTTCCGAATTTGCCCTTAAACTAAAATTTGGTGGCGGCTTCCTATGAACCTTTCGAAGAATCCTATTCCCGAATTTTTCGGTCGCTACAGCTGGCGACTCCACTGGGGACTTATTTATTTTTAGAGAGTCAAAACCTAGTCTAATTAATTTAGGATTAATTCAATTTTTACCCTTTTATTTATTTATTTGCTTTTGCATAATTATGTTATTTATCTGTGTAAACCGTAGGGTAGAAGACGATGTTTGTATATATGTTTGTTTGTCTGTTTGCAGCTTTTGGGTTGTTTTTAAATTGCTCCTACACACACTTCACTTCTACACTTCACACACGTGAGAAAAGTCCTCTACCCGGACTCGAGCATAAACCTAAGTTAGAACGAGATTGCGTAGTGATGGCCTGCGGGACGTACGTCTCGTTGGGTGGTCACGAAAATCTCACCTAGAGTTTGATTCCTTTTGAGGATGCTATCCCTTCTAATAGCTTGCCTATTGTTTTGGGTCGATGTTCTTGATCGAGTCCTTGGCTCTAGGGACCATGTGTAGGATTCTTTAGAACTATCCATGTGAGGTTCACTATAAAAGAAACCTTAGACCCACTCTGTAAGATACATTTCTAGGGTCACAAAGGAGCTTTATACCCTCGCATTCAAACAAATATTTACGCATACCGTCTTCTAAAAAAAAAAATAAAAAAATCAAATAAAAAAAATCAAAAAAAAAAAAACAAAAATCATTTTTTCACTACTTTTTTAGAAAATATACCACATGCATACAGCAAATAAACATCTACTGTTGCATGCACTTTTATGACCGTCAGGGAATTTAAATCTTTACCTTGGAGAGAAGCGCACGCTGAAGTCAAAATTAAATTTTGTACTTTACTCTCCAATGAAAAGTTTATAATTCCCCGACATGACGAATAAAATCATATATTATCATTTCATACACATACATCACATTCGCATTTCACATACATTCATTCGTTCATTCGCATTCTCATTTCATGCGCATTCATTCATTTGCATACTTACATCATGCATTATAAAAACGAAAAAACATAATTTTGAGAGAAAGATTGTGATGAGAGGTGAGACATTCTTGTGAGATAAATAATTCTTTTTGAAAAAGTTTAGCCATACTTCGTTGCAAGCTCAAGGTGTTTCAAGTCACTCAGTTTTTCAAATTTTTAGCTTGCTCACATTTTTTAACCAAACGTTGCATCTCTTCCATCCCATGATAAATGACCGAAATGCCCATCAAAAATTTCTATCATGTTTTAAATGTTATTTCTCTACGAAGCATTTGTGTAGTGACTTGGGTAACATGTGTGTTTATTTTTGTTTGAGTCGCTTAAGCGTCCTACCTTGCCATCATCCCCACAAAGTCTAATCCCACCCCGACCACCCATAAAGTACATACTCCCACATCCGTACATAGTTGACGTTTACGGTTGGTTCCCCTAAGTGAAATAACACTTTATGCCCTCATGCTTTGGGCAAATGTGTGATCTCTAAAATACCTTGTCAATGTTGTATTCCCTTGGTGCAAGTCCTTTACCAAAAAAAATATAAAAATGCCCGTTAGGTTGAAAACTCGTAAGAGCGGCCTAAGCAAAAATTAGGGCATAAAAAAAAGAGAAATAAAGAAAAAAGAGCAAATATATAAAAGTAAATGAATTATTGTCCTTAAGTTAATTTTTGAGAAAACGAGCAATCATGATTTGAAATGAAGTTTGACCATCTTCCCATACCCTCGAAAAAACCCCATGCTACCCACCTTAAGCCAAAATCTAAAAACCTTTCAATCACCCTAGACAAGGATCAATTCCACATCAAAAGCTCGAAAGAAAGAAAAAGAAAAAATCAAAATCAAAAAAGAAAGTGAAATAAAAAAAGAAGAGGATCGAAAAACCACGAAAAAGCAAAAGTGGTACAATTATGAGCTGATACTTCTCGCCATTTAATGCATAAGAAATCCTTGTCTGAAACAAACCCCCAAACACTTCCCTCGTCCTCAATATCCTATCCTTCATAAACCCTTGGCCAAGTCACATCCCTAAACAAGTCCATCCTACCATGAGACACATCAATTACTAGACCCTCAAACACTCCTTTGAGCCTGACAACCATTTCCTTCATAAATCATCACCCATTCGCCAAGTTACTTCACCAAATCATTTGTCCCATCAATCATCAAACACTTCATTGAGCCTAATAACACCTTATTTCACAAACCATTAACCATTAGTCAAATCATACCGCTAAAAAAAAAAATCATCCGTCCCATCAATCCCCAAACACTACCTTGAGCCCAATTATCATTTCCCTCATAAATCACTAAACCATCGGCCACATTCCGATCAATGACCGATTGCTTTGGTTTTCTCAAAGTTTTAATCTTAGGACAAATAAGTTTATTTATTTACAATATGTTTGCTCAAAAAATATATCTCAAAAAAAAAAAAAAAAAAAAAAAATCAAAAGGCTTGCACCACAAGATTCATTCAAGTTACAGTTATACTAAGACAAGGTCTAGTGATCACCAAGTGTAGTTTTCATCATAGCAAACTCAAGACTATTGTAGTCTGAGAGTCATTCTAAAGGTAACCAAAAGTTTATACTAGGATCGTCACCTAGATCCTAAAGTGGGGCATCCCTTTCACCATCTATTTGAACTTGGGAAATTTGTCCAAAGTGCTTCCCATACCACTCCCACCTCTATCTGACCGCATTTAACCATCTCCAAAACCCATAACCCTAACTCACACCTTTCCCAATCTCACTAAAGGCAACCATTCAAACACCATTCCAAGTGGGGCAATCATGTCATTCTTCACTCCACCTACAAATGGGGAAATTCACCCGACACCCATCTCATCCCTTCATTATATTCACAGCCATAAAACCATACCGGGCAATTTCTCAACTCATTACCCAAAATGCTACTACTCTAGCCAGAGGCAATCTTGTCCTTACCATAAATGGGGCAACACCAAACTCTTTGGGTTGAGACAAAGTCTCTTGCTTTCCGCCTTTCATTCCAAAGCCAATGCATTCCCAGTCATCATTTTCTACACCTCTAGCTTGTTAGCACTAGACGAAAAGTATTCACTCACAATCATCAAATCTAAATTGGGGCAATCTCGTATTTCTTGGCTTTGAAAAACCTACCTTTCATGACATTGACGAAGACCGGTCATTCATCCTTTCATGCGTCGCATTCGTCCATAACCTTGAACCAAGTTAATCGACTCATTCATCTATGTTTGCATTACTATACATGTTTTCTTAACAATGCTTCAAATGAGATAGAACACAAGTTGATAATGCGATACTGAAAATCCACTTAGTTAACTTTGTGGACCTAAATTTCGGTCATCAGGGGGCATCATAATAGAAGAGAAAAAGAAGCGAGCTTGCAAGTACTTTTTCACATCAGTGTCTGTAAATAACACCCTTGAGATTGCCGAAGTTTGAATCAAATCTAATCTTTCCAAAGAATTATCAATATTCATCTCCGCCTCTCGCATCCAAAGTCTCACATCCCATCATCACAAAAAAATGTTTCTGCACTCAATCAGTCATTTCATATCATCACACCATGCACCATAGCATTTGCATTCAAACATTTCATTTGCATCATATTAACATTCAAACTTCATGCATCCAACAGATAAATAAATAAAAAGCAAGCAAAAAAAGCAAAAAGCAAAATAAAATAAAATAAAATAAAATAAAAACAAAAAAAAACAAAAAGAGAAAGGAATCACCTATTTCATCCATCACCCCACCAAAAATCACCTGTTGCATGTGCATGTATTATTGGCGTTGTATGTCCATTACATGATGTATTGCCTCTGAATCGACTTCAAGTGTCGATACCCATATTTTGTTCCTCTAAGATCAAAGCTCTAAGCGTTGATCCCGTGTCGCATCACGCATCACCGAGCCGATCCCGCACCGAGTGGTCCTTCAGAGCACTACGCCCTCGCCCGGCCCTAAGTGGCCCAGTCGCAAACGCTTGTCCGAGTCGAGCGGCGGACCTTCCGACCCCGCGTGGTCCTTCGGACTAGTTGTGTCGGCCTAAGACACGCAGTACGCCCTTCATGGTCAACATATCGCTTCTAGACCGATCTTGACCCATCATGGCCGCCGAGTATAAAGGCCCCCTCGCATCGCTTTAATTAGTACCGTAGCTAGTTGCGCTCCTTCGCACCACGATGGTCCTTCAATTAAGGCTTAGCGACCTTCCGGACATCTTAAGTGGTCCTCCGAGCCTTATCGCTCCTTCGGACTCGAGTGGTCCTTCGAGCCTTAGTGCTCCTTCGTGTCCTTGTTGACCCTTCATTCAACTCTCGGTTAATGCGCCAAGTATTAACCACTCCTCTTATCTCTCAAACTTTCCACTTCCCCTAAACGGACAAAATTAGCGTCTATCTTATCTTTATTCCTATTTCTACTACGAAAGTTCTAGAGCTCAAAGACTTTCTAGTAAAATATTAATAAAGAGAGGCAAAATGTTATACCCCAATTTTGTCTGCCTTCTTTTTTTTTGTTTTAGTTGTTTATTTTTTTTAGGGGCATGTTTTGAAGTCGCATGATTACCGAGAATTATTAGTGTAGCATCTCGGTGGCTAATCCGAACCAATTTCAGTCACCCGCTCAACTAAATCGAATATCGTTGTTTAAATTAGGCACGCACGCCGAATGATCGATCTTTTCGTATGCTTCTTCAATTTAATCTCCGTGTTTGGGTTTAGTCGCATATAAGCGAGTCTACCTAAAGTCATTTTTCTCAAAATTTGGTTTAAACTCGGACTTAAGAGTGCGACTCAGAGTTAATTTTAGTATTTTTTAACACGCCCATTTCTTTTATTTTTGGTCTAGTTTCAGCGTTTGTCGAGTCCGGCCCGTTCTCGTCTTTATATCCGGCTCGACTCCTTTTTCTTATTATTTTTATTCTTATTTTGTTTATTTAATTTATTTAAGCATATATACAATCCAAAAATGTCAAAAATTCTATTTAGTTTAATTTATTTTAAAAGTATTTAAGAGTCCAAAAATATCAAAAATAATTTTACTTAGTTTAATTTACAAATTAGAAGCACTTAAGGGTCAAATAAGTCCAAAAATATAAAAATAAATAATACCAAAAATACAGAAAATAACAAATCCGAAAATAAAATAGTAAGCAACAATTTAGGGTTTCAGCAAAGATTCCAAGTCTGCAAATTGGCCATTGGGCACAGGTTCCAACTCGAAATAGGGTCAAAGCCCGATTAAAAATAATAAATGTCTTGACCTAGTTTTAGACTATAAATAAACAAATCCAATAACAGTCAAAAGGAGAATTAGAGACAGAAAATTCAGAATCACTAAAAAGGGATTAGGGTTTTCACGTTACAACCCTAATCACTTGACGGAGTGCGGAGAAAAAGGAATGCATAGGAAAAGGCATTGACGGCAAGTCAGCAACAAATAGGAAGCTTGGGAGTATGAAACATAGGCAATAGAAAATAACTAGCATCAATCAAAAGGATTCAAAGGTGAGTAAAACAAATATTTTAAAAACCTCAATGGTATAGTTTTAAAAGGATGGATTGTATTATCGTATTTTTTGATGGATAATCTTACGTGCTTTTGTGATAAGTCGTGTCTCTCGAGTATTTTCATATATCCGTGATATTGCTTGTTGAGTTATTGTTTTGATCATCAATATATTCCTTGCTTTGAGTTATTGTTTCGCATAACCATGATTACTTGCTTCACCATAGCTAGTTTTAGGCATGATTGCTTGTTTAGGTGTAATGATATTGCGCCGTTAGCTAATTTTAATCCATGCTCCCTGATGGTAACGTGTCTATCTATATTAACACACAAAATCTTGGTTCAATATTTTATCTATAAGGTTTTTCCTTTTCTCCAACTTACCGTTTAATAAAATTTTAGACCATGTTATTTGATTTGCACCTAAAAAAATAGTATATATAAAACATGTCGTTGATATTTGTGATTCAAAGATTTACATTCTTATTTTCATTGCAATAGTCAATGCACTGTTACTTTTTTTCTTTTATCAGCTAAATCTTTGATGAACTCTCGAGTCAAAATGCCTTACGGTCTTTTCTCTTGTATGTTATCACATTACTTTTTAAGTCTTCAAATGGCTTATTCCGGGAATAAGATAAGAGGTATCACCATCCGCGATGGAATATCAGGTTTATTAAAAATATCTACATCTGGGATGAAATATTAAAAATATGAATAAACTATTTTTCTAAAAAATAAACGGCTAAGTCGGTTGTACAACCGGGTTAGTCAGTATTTTAGGGCCAATGAGTCATGCATACCAAGAACCTACAAACTTAATAAATACGAGTAAACCATTTTTCATAAATAGGGGACTAGGTCGGCTGTACAGCCGGGTTAGTCAGCGTTCTAGAACTAATGAGCTGTACAGTTCAGGAGTTCTAGAATACCTATTCTAAAATCAACCCATCTCACAACTCTTTTCAAAAATTCAAAAATCATTTCAAAAAGTAGGGGACTGAGTCGGTTGTACAATCGGGTTAGTCAGCGTCCTAGGAATCAGTGAGCTGTACAGTTCAAGGAATCCTAGAACCCCTACACTAAAAAAAATCAACCCACAAACTTTTTCAGGAAGAACTACGTAGCTTTGATTCCTCCATTGCATCCGGAGGTACGTAGGAGCAAGACTCAACTCTTGTCAAGCACTAAAAACTAAAAACTTAAATAAGTCCTTTTCTTCGCAAATAAAAGGGTAACAATTAAATAAATCCTAACTAATTAGACAATAGGATGTCGTGGGGTGCTAATACCTTCCCCACACATAACGACTTCTGAACCCTAACAACGCCTCGTCCTAAAACTTAAAGGGATTTTCCGAATTTGCCCTTAAACTAAAATTTGGTGGCGGCTTCCTATGAACCTTTCGAAGAATCCTATTCCCGAATTTTTCGGTCGCTACATACTGGTCTTTCTTGGTTATTAAAGCTCTGGTGTGTGTAGTTGATGATCTGATCATCGAGTAATGACGAAGGGAGTGGGTAAAGGGAGTGTTGTCGTTTAGGGTTTGGTAGTTATACTTGTATGTTGGTATCGATCAATTGTAACAACCCAAAGTAGTTCAATACGCCAGATTTGTCAAAAAAGAGCGCCCCTATAAGCAGCGCTTTAAGTAAAAACGCCACGGATGGCCAAAACAGCTAACCCATACCCAACGCTTTTTAAAAAACACTGGGTATTGGGTCACACGTTCTCCCAATACCCAGCGCGTTTTAAAAAACACTGGGTATTGGGTCACGCGTTCTCACACATCACTTTCTTACCTCTCTTCTCTCAAACCCTCACACAACCACTTCTTTGCCCTCAACCTCCGCCTCCTCCCTCAACCTCTGCCTTCTCCCTCAACCTCTGCCTCCTCCTTTCTTTTTTTCTCATCTCTCATTCATGTTCAGCGTTGTCAGCACCACCATCGCTCGGATTCCGGTCGAGACTCTTTCTCTCTCGGTACTGATCCACCGCTCACCACAGAGACCGCCTCGTGGTGGTTCCGTTTCGTCCTCCTTCTCCAAACGCACTGGCGCGTTTTTCCCTCGACATTCGTGTTCTCTCCTTCCATCGCAAGTGAGTAACAGTTTTGAGCATTCTATGTTGTTGCATTTTGTTGCAAAACATATTCTTTTTTTTGGTTGAATCTTTCTGAACTGATGATTGTTGAAAGGGTTGTTCCTCTTCTTCTTATTGTTAGATTCTGTTCTTATTTGAAGTTTAACACTCCAGCTGTTTGTAAATTTGCCTAAACTAAGTTTCAATGTGCACATCAACTCTTTGTTAAAATGCTCAAACCAAGTGCAGAATTTTTTTTTCTTTTCAGAGTTGGGCGTACAAACTAAAATACTTGTTAAAATGATTTTCAACTTCATCCATCTCTCCATCTCTCACTCACTTGAATCCATCTCTCCATCTCTCACCCACTTGAAGTTGAAGGTATAGAGGTTTGATCTTTCTTCGTTTTTATATTTCTTTCAAATCTTCGTTATTTCTTTTGCTAGGTTGAAGGGTTTATCATTTTTTTTGGTTGTAAATGGTGTTTGTTTATGTGTTGCAAATCTACTTTTTTCTAGATTAGGGTTTTGGATTTCGATATGCTTTTCTTTTAGATTAGGGTTTTCTCAGTCAGGATTTGTTATTTGTTCTCTCATTTCTGCTTAAAATTTTTATTTCTGTGATATGACTTTTTTTATTAGGGTTTTGTAATAATCTGTTTTAGTGTTAGGTTTTTATAAAAGTTTTGTTTTTTCGATTTTAGTTTCTAGTTAACTCTTTTGCTTTCACTTTCAGTTTTTTTTTATTTTAGTTTATTTATGGTTTGGTATTTTATTAGTTTTATCTTTACTAATTTGACCTTGTTTTTTATTTTCATGGACGCTAAACATGGTGAAGTTGGTTTCTTTGTCTTGTGGAGCACGGACAACTATGAAACTACCAAACAGGTTGGAGATTCGCTACTGTGGCTCTTTAATATTTACATATTGTCCCTTGTGTTGATTTATAACACTTTGCTTAACACTTAACTATATGAAAGTATGCTTTTGTACTTCATTTATGATAGTGAACACTATGATAAAGCTATATTCTGTAAAGTAAAGATTAAATTAAATATTGAGCTTTTGAGAAACTAAAGAGAGTGAATGATGTACATGAGCTAAACCTTTAATTAAATTATTACATATACGTACATTCTCTATATATGATCAGGATATTTTGACTGATCTAGATGATTTTTTTGGGTTACCTTGTTATTGATGCTCAGTAACCACAAATTTTGTTGGTAACTAATCTACGTCAGAAAATCTGGCTGACCACTTGTATACCCGATTTTGCCGTCCATGTGGTTCTCCCCTCTAACTAGAGTTTTTGCCACATCCAAGATTCGGACCTGAGACTTTAAGGTGAAATCCGAGCTCAATTACCACTCAGACTAACCCTTGTTGGTAATTATCTAGATGATTTGATGGGGTGTTTAATTTCTCTACATACAGATATATAGATGCAACTGATGCTGACTCCTCGGATATATAAGATCCAGACTTCGTTTTGCGTCCAACCTTCCACAACTCATGTCGTTCTGGAGATGTAGGCTCCACCACCAAATCAGTATCACCAGACTCCTCCTGGATTTTTCTAATCTTCTTTTCTTTCAGGTCTTGCTTCACCTTTTTATAACCTCCTTGCCCCATTGTGTGTTTGTGTTTATTTTTTTTTTTGAGTATTCTGCGCAGCTTCTCTCTTAGCCTGTTACAAATAACAAACAACACCACATATATAACAAATCCAAAATATTTAAGAAACTAAAAAATTTGTGGTTAAAGCAATACCACAAACTCCGGAGTAGTGCGACTTTTAACAAATGCGGCCCATGTCTCAGTAGATATGTTACTATACTTGTTGCAAGGAGTTGTTTCACCGTTTTTATCCCCATTGCCAAAAACATAAGTGGAGGTGAGGTTTGTCTTGAAGTGTCTCCAAGCCTCATTGATTTGAGACGTCCACTTGTTCTTGAATGTGTCATCCTCGGAAACATCAAAATGTTGCTTGACATCAGCCCAAACAAGTTCTTTTGTCTTAGCATCAATTCACCCCAAGTCATTGGCAATATGCTTAATTTTGTTCGTGCAACCACCCCTAAATAGGTTTTGAATTTTGGAGGGTTGGCACTGGAATCATCCATGATATCTGTTAAGACATAACAAAAAAGTGTTAAGAAATGTTATCATCACAGCATAGAACTCCACAAATTAAATGTCAAGTAAATAACTAAATAGTACAATTCAATATATTGGCAACTAAATAACTAAAACTTCAAAGTGTTCACTTATCTTAAAGTAATAGCAAAGATGATAAACATTAGAAGCTACAACCTTGATGAAAAAACAGAGTTAGTAAAAGTAAAAAAACGACAGAAGTGTAAAAGTAGGCATAAAGACACATCAACTAGCAATCACTTATTTCCATAAGGACCAAACACAATACAACTACAAAAGTGTAATCGTAGGCATAAAGACACATCCAATTGCCAAAAGGTATCGGAAATACACAATTCAATAGTACATGTTCATAGGTTCCAAAAAAAAAAAAGAACAAATCTAAACTCCTTCGTACAAAATCCCTTCATTATGATCATTGCGAGTGGCATGCTCATCGTCAACTTCGTTGTCATCAATTAAAGTAGGCACTTGTGTTAACAAACAAGGTGTTTCGGAAATTGCAAGACTAGATTCTTCATTTTCATCACTACCCATTTTTCCTTGTAGAACCACTGACCACTTTTTGTTAGAAGGATCTTTGACATAGAATACTTGTTTTGCTTGGTCAGCCATGATGAAAGGTCCATCCTTATAATTTACCTTGTCAAGGTCCACTAGTGTATATCCCATTTCGTCGGTACTGACACCACTATTGCTATTAACCCACTTACATTTAAAAAGAGGCACTTGAAATTTGCAGTAATGAAGCACCCAAATCTCTTCAATGACTCCAAAATAAGCAATGGATGCAAGCCTGGGTTTAGTATCCTTTGAACTAGAGAAGTGTATTGCGGAAGCCATGACCATAACTCCACTGTTTTGCATGGTACTTTTGTCATCTTGTGATTTTGTGTAAAAGGAAAACATGTTTATGTCGTACCCGCTCCAACAGTCGACATTAAAGCAAGGGTCATATGCTAACCATCTCAAAGTCTCTGAGGCACTTGCATCTTTCTTAATCTCTGATTTGAACCAATCTATGAATGTGTCATTATGCTCCTTCAATAAATCTATTGCTTTCATTCGAGGGTTTTTGGCCTTGACTATCTCCTTATGATGAGACAAGTAAGGTAATACCTCATCTGTGTTATTCAAAACATACAAATGTGCTTGAAGCACTTCTGCTCGACCCATGCTCTTAGTCCTTAGCCCACGTGTACCCTTACCTTGACATCCCTCTGAATAACGAGACTTTGGTAGTCCTACAGATTTCACTTCTGACAAGTAGTCTGAACAAAACTCAATAGCTTCTTCTGTGACGTAGCTTTCGACAATGGATGCTTCAGGATGATATTGGTTCTTCACATACCCTTTCAAGATCTTCATGTACCGCTCAACTGGGTACATCCACCTTAAATAAACAGGGCGCATAATCTAATCTCCTAACTAGATGGACAATTAAATGAACCATGATATCAAAGAATGAAGGAGGAAAAAACATCTCCAACTGACACAAGATAATAGCAGCCTCATTTTCCAGCTCATCCAATTTTGTAGGGTCGATGACTTTAGCACATATAGTATTGAAGAATAAACACAACCGAGTTATGGTATGTCAGACATCTTTCGGCAAGATGCCACGAATCGCCACAGGTAGTAGTTGTTGCATCAAGACGTGGCAGTCATGAGACTTCATACCAACTAGTTTGAGATCTTTCATTGAAACCAGACGCTTTACATTTGAAGAGTAACCCTGTGGCACTTTGATTCCTCGTAGACACTCGCAAAAGCTAATTTTCTCTTTTTTTGACAAGGTATAACATGCTGGAGGAAAATATGTTCCTTTACCTCTTTCCACTGGATGTAACTGTTCTCTTATTCCCATCTCACGTAATTCTAAACGAGAATTTATACCATCTTTTGTCCCTTGAATGCTGAGAAGTGTACCGATTACACTATCACAAACGTCTTTCTCGACGTGCATGACATCAAGACAGTGTCTTACATCAAGTTTGGACCAATACGGAAGATCAAAGAACACTGACCTCTTCTTCCACTTGCTTTTCTCCTTGGTCTGCCTCTGCTTTTTGCCGAATACTACTTTGATGTCCGTAACCACTTGATAGACTTCTTCTCCAGTCAATGCTTTCGGAGAAATGTCATTTTCCTGGCACCCATTAAAAGCTTTTTTCAACCTACGATATCTGTGATTAGGTTTGAGAAATTTCCGATGCCCAAGGTAGACAGTCTTCCTTCCATGTTTGAGTTGATGGTGGCACGTCTCTTCTGCACAAATAGGACAACCCTTATGCCCTTTGACACTATACCCAGGCAAGTTTCCGTATGCCGGAAAGTCATTGATCGTGCAAAATAACATGGCTCGCAGCTTGAAAGTTTCACTAGAATACCTGTCAAACACATCCATGCCTTCATCCCACATTTTTGTCAAGTCTTCAATCAGTGAACTAAGGTAAACATCTATGTCATTACCAGGTTGCTTCGGGCCAGAAATCATCATGGATAACATCACATATTTGCGCTTCATGCACAACCATGGAGATAGGTTGTAAATTAGAAGGAGAACAGGCCACGAACTATGATTCGTACTTAAGTTACCATAGGTTGTAAATTAGAAGGAGAAGCAAGCGCGAGCCTAAGATTTCTTGGCTCAGCGCCAAAATCTGGATACAAATTATCAACTTTCTTCCATTGCAAAGAATCGGCCGGATGGCGGAGTTGTCCGTCACACTTCCTCCCATCTGAATGCCATCTAATGCTCTTCGCATCATTTGTATTAGCAAACATGCGTTTGAACCTAGGTATTATTGGAAGATACCATAAAACCTTCGCAGGGGGACCCTTTGTGTTGTTGCTGTCACAACTAGACTCACCCGACTTCACTTTGTACCGCGACCAATTACACGTAGGGCACTTATGCAACTCCTCAAAGTCTTTCCGATAAAATATACAATCATTGGGACATGCATGTATTTTCTGATACTCCACACCCATCAGACACATTATCTTCTTCGCATCATATGTACGTTTTGGCAATGTGTTACCTATGGGAAGCATGTCCTCCAACAGCTTAAGCAATTCAGTGAATCCCTTATCTGTCCACCCATTTATTGCCTTCACATTGATCAATTTTAACGTCGCAGACAACTGTGTGTACTTTATGCAGCCCAAATACAGAGCTTCTTCATTGTTCTTGCACAAAGTATCATATTCATGTGCACGCCTAAACGATTCAGGACCAATGTCACGTATCATGTCCTCCATTCGGTCATCCATATATTCATCGAATTTCTCTCTTTCGGGCACACTTGGATTGTCAATTGATTCACCATGCCATATCCATGTGGTATAACTAGGACATATCCCATAAAAAAATAGATGGTCCCGTATTACATTTGCTGGTTGTTTGTCCCTATTCCCACAATTACATCAAGGGCAGAAAAAAGGTACATCACTTTTGGGAACATCAGCTTCGGGAAAGTCAGCTTCGGGAACATCAGTTTTGTCAATATTTGCTTGAGCAAAACTTTCGCATACTCATCACTCATACGATTACTTTGCATCCAACTATGATCCATGGCTACGTTCAGAAATAACAGACCAACTATATATTGTTAAAAAAACATTGAAATGATGTTCAAGTTACTATAATAACAATCAAAGAAATGCTCCATGGATCATATTGGAAGGTGTATATAATACAAATCATATCAAGTTACTATAATAACCATGACAAATATGCTACACAATAGAATAAAGGGTCAAGTAGTCTTTGAATAGAAAGAGTTCAAGTTATAGAAAGGGTGTAGTTAAAGAAAAGGTCAAGTTACAGAAAAAATAACGGGTTTTATGGATATTTATTGAGTCTAAATTGCCACACATTGTTTCACTAATCCACAACTTTGATTTCTAAATTACACATGACAGGAAAAATATAATGAGATAAACTATCAAGTATTTGTGCTCTGTTCACAACTCCCTTCCATCATATTAGACATAGTTTATGTTCTTGTAATCATTTTAGACATAGTTTATGTTGTTGTAATAATTTTTGGTAAACATTTTAACAAAAGAAATCTCATAAAATTCATGATCAACTTGAATAGGTGTTACTTTATATCTATAGCATAACCCTAAAGCATGTGCCAATGTTTCAAAGGTTTATTCTATCTGCTTTGGTATAAAAGTGTCACATGGAAATCAGAGGCAATTGAAAGCACAATTAAACACCTATTCAACTTGAAAAGATCATCATTAATAAACAAATAAGCAAAAGAACCTTATGGTATCCAAAAGAGAGTACCTCTACGGCTGGTTCTTCAAATGGATTATCTGCCTCTTGAGAAGCAACAGAAGCTTCCGCTTCCAACTAGGAAATAGAAACTAAAAACACAAGCTTTGACTGAAAGGAGAATAATTGAGAGAAATGAACTCAGAGTCACAGTTGCAAGGTGAGGTCCATGGGAAAGTGCAGGGTCATCACAAATAGAATAAACACCTGCAATCAATAAGTAGGGGAATAAGTGCAACACAAATTTGTATTGCTTGAAGCACATTAAACCATTCATTCAAGGTATCCAAAGAACCTTCTGATGTATTAAAAACATGTCCTACTGCATGGTATGGGATGTGCATTAAGATTTTCAAATTTAATTATTTAAGTGTACTGAATATTGTAGACTTGACACCAAATCCACAAACTTGACACCAAATATGAAACTAGTAAATTAAACACTGCCCTTAATGTCCACTGCGTGATCAATATTGCGTCTCATATTTCGTGACAATTAGGAGATAAAGTAAAAAGGTAGGTGGACTTTAAGACACCAAAAAAGCACATGTAATAACAATAGAAAATGGTGCAAAGTCACCTTCAGCTTTAAGCTACAAATGAGATGCTAGAAGACTTCTTGATTATTTTAACAAGAAACCATTAAGCTAGCCAATTAGACATGCTACCTTTCTGCATGTGGATATTGGGTCATCGGAGTAAAATGGAGGGTAACCAACCAGCATTTCGTACATTATTGCTCCCAGTGACCACCTGTTCATAAACAATAATTAAACATTAAACATCAAATGTAATAATACAACAAGACAGTAGTTGATATATCGGAAAACTTATCAAGCCAAATAAAACTTGTACAACTCTTTCACAAAAAAAGTCCATATTTCAAATGATCAACCAAAACTGTTACACAATTACTCCAGACAAAGCAGAACTACTACAGCTTGCAAATAAAATAAAATACACTTCCACAAATCAAATCTTCAAGAGTGATAGATCAGAACACCTAAAATATAAGGTAAGAACTAACCAATCACATTCCATCCCATATCCTTTTTTCAAAAGTACTTCAGGAGCAATATAATCCGGTGTCCCCACTGTTGAAAATGCCTTGCAACGAGAAACAAGGAACTCAGTGAACTGAAAGGCCTTCTTATTAACAGCCATATTAGCATAGAAACAAGTGCAGTGGTAATTATAAGACAATGCCATCTAAACTAGCATCAGGGAATAGACATTGTGGTGCTGCAGTTAATAACACATTGTTTTGTTTAAGTGCTTTTGCAAGTTCATCATAGTGACCTGCACTAAATCGAGTTGCAACTTTTACTCTTCTAATTAATGTTGTCAAACCTGTCACTAAATCACAATTTCATAGCTCAAATATCGGCATCATCTAAACTCAAACTCAATAATTCATTTAGCTTTTGCAACTCAGCACACATTTTGATTTCACCAATTCAACTCCACTCTCCCTCCTATTGTCTCTCTTTCCTCAATAATTACAAGTTACAACCACATTATTGAGTTCCAACAACTCATTTTACACCACTCAGCAGAACCCACAGGCATGTTTCAAAAAACGTTTCAATAGCTCTAATTGAGATTGAGATTAGGGGATCTTTCAATTGAGAAGATCCCCATCAATTTGAGACGAAGAAAAAGAAAGTATCTATTTTATTTAGTTATTCGGTTAATCATTCGTTATTGGAAGAGATAGGAACAACCATCTCGTCCGGGAAAAGCCATTGTTTTCTCAACAATGTCTTTGTCATTTCATCCAATAGCGTTCCATTAGATAGAAACAGATTTGATAAATATTGATAACTCTCGAATAGAGTCTTAGAACGGAAAAATCCATTCCATAATGAACTATTGGTTCTAAGCCATCTCTGTCGATGAATCAACAATTCAAAATGCTTTTCTTGTGTAATAAACCAGGGTTTATTTATATATTTCCAATAATCTTTGTCTGTTTGGCAAGTCAGAAGTACCCTTGACATCTCTTCATCTACAAAGAATTCTCGATGTGAAAACACAGAGACAAAAGTATCATCTTTGAATAGCAAAAAGAGTGGATCCGGGGGTTCCCAAATGAATTGGCTTATTCGAAAAACGCCTTGTTCTTTGGAAGATCTATCTCGTGTCTGGTACTGCATGGTTTCACCCTGCAAGAACTCCGAATCGTTCTCTTTAAGCTCATCCGCTTCATCTTCATCATAAATGATCTGCTTGTCCCGAAATGACCTCTCCCAATAGGGAAATCCCAATTCATTGGATCTTTCGATAGAATCAAATAAAAAGTTCCAAGGACGCCATATTCTAGGAGCCCAAACTATGTGATTGAATAAATCCTCCTCTATCTGTTGGGGGTCGAGGACTCCTCCCCCTTCTTCAAACTCCGATTCAGATTTTTCATAGAGAAATCTCTGATCAACGATAGAATTAGATCCTTTTTTAATCATATTTAAGGGATTCCTTGGTTCGGGCCGAAGAAACAATGTCACTCGATCATTATAAAACTGACTGCAATCTTTTTCTGTCCGTGAGGATCCCACCAGAGCACCTTCTACTTCTAATAGGCCATGAAGTAGATCAGAATCATTCTCAATGAGTCTATAAGAAGTAATCCCATCTTTTTCCTTAGGTTCCGGTAGAGACCAAAGGTCTTGAGCGACCGATCCGGCAGAACAACTTAAAAGATAAAGAAGTATCGTTAATTTCTTCATGCTTGTTCCAAGTTCGTAGTACCATTTGTATAAATAAGAATCTCCCTCGTTACATGATTTCTTCTTTATATAAATAGATATAGGATCTATGGAGCAATTACTTAGAAGTACATTTTGTGAAACAGCCCTTCCTACCTGATAGAAAAGGATCCCGTGATCCTGAACTGATCTTATCTGAGATCGCAAATCCCAAGTTTGTTTATGAAGAGCAGATCTAATTATATTAGTGTCTATTATAGATTTCTTTTGTATAATACTAATGGATAGGGCCTCATTGGTAAGTGCTACAAGATCTCGTATGTTGGAACCCATCGTTATGGACCCCAATCCATTAGTATGGAACATTTTCTTTTCCAAGTGAAATCCCCTTGTATATGAAAGAGTAAACAAGTGCTTTCGTTGTTGTGGAATAAGAAGCCTTCGTATCTTAATGCATGTATTTAATTTATTCGGAGCGATTAGAGCGGGATCTACTTTTTGGGGAATATGAGTCGAAGCAATAACAAGAATATTTCTAGTGGAACATCTTTCACTATCCCTAGAGAGGTAGTTCACTAATAGACCGAGGGATAAGTCATTGCACTCATTCATATTCAGATCATGAATGTTTGGAATCCAAATTATACAAGGAGACATTGCTTTTGCTAGTTCGAATTGAAGGGTGATTAAAAGTCGGTCTATTTCCGATATCAGATCGCTAGGTACCACACCCTTCATAGTTATCAACTTGAGCTCCCTATCCCTATCAAGGTCACGGTCGAAATCCTCACTATCATCACTATCGTAACTATAGTTACTATCCTGACTATCGTTACTAGGTAAAAGACTGTAAATGGTACCCTCTCTATCATCAAAATATGTCTCTTCACTATCATCCTCATCAATATTAAAACTCTTAGGTTGGTTCTCCAGGAACTTGTTCAAAAATACTGTAATGAAAGGAACATAAGAGTTTTTCGCTAGGTATTTGATATATCCACTTTATTACTTGTACGACGTGTATACTTGCACTATACTTGCGAATACCACACGAACGCAACAATGCGCTAACCAAGGAGCTCAAGAAGAGAATCAAGAGACTCGAGCCGGACAGAGAGTTTATCTCGGTTCAGTTAGGGGAGTACCCAACAAAAACGGTCATGATTGGGGCCAACCTCCATGATGAGGTATGGGGAAATCTCATTCAATGCATAAGGAACCATACCGACCTCTACGCCTAGTGCACCGCAGACATGCCTGGGATTCCCCCTGAAGTCACTTGTCATTAGTTGGTGGTGGATCCCAAATCCAAGTGGGACGCTCAGAAAATAAGTGTTCAAGGTCGAGGCCATCATTAAGTCCATCGAGGATCTTATAGCAGTGGGATTTGTAAAAGAGATTAAGTACAAATCCAGGGTCGACCATAGAATCCCAGATCTTGGCCGCCTTCTTCGATGAAATGACTCCTTCATCAAAAAGTGAAGACCCAACTATAGTTTCGACTCTCCATGTGGACGGTTCCTCAAACAACAAATGGAGAGGAGCCAACCTTATTCTGGAGAACCTAAAGAAAGGGTTGATGATCGAAGTATCATTGACCATTTCAGTCACCACTTCCAACAACCAAGCAGAATACGAAGTTTGCATTGCTGACTTTCTGCTAGCCCGAGATTTCAATGCGACTCGTGTCGAGTTACACTCAGATATTCTACTTGTGGTTTCACAAATCAAAGAAAAATTCGACACCAAAGACATTGTGCTACAGAGATACTTTTGCAAAGAAATTGTTTTTCTGATTTCATCACAAAAACAACTTTATTTCCATTATCTTTTCTAAAATATTTAGAACAAAACTTTGCCCCTCTTTTAGTCTAAAAACTGTGGCCCTCTACTTAAAAAAAGGAAGATAAAACCTTGTGTTTTACTTAATGAAATGATTTTTAACTTAAAAAGAGACGTAAATCTTTAATAAAAAATGATTCTTTTGGTTAAGCTTTGATAGTTTTTATTTAGGCTAAATTACTGTTTTGGTCCTTTATCTTTGGCCATGACATTAACAGACGCCACGCTGGCAGTTAACTGCTGACGTGGCGTCTTAAGTGTTAGGGCTGACTTGGAATTTATGAAGTGATGTGGCAAGTGGGGGACCAAATTGAAACTAAAAACAAACATAAAGGACCAAATTGACATAAACCAAAGAACTTTCATCTTCATCTTCTTCCTCTAAACACCATCTTCATCTTCTCCGGTAAGCCACCACCACCTCCGGCGAGCCACCACCACCACCACAAATCTATCACTCTTAAACTCTTAATTCCTAACCTCTCTCCCTTAAACCCAAAAACCCCCCAATTTCTCAAACTTAATCCCTAACCTCTCATCCATTACCCCCAAATTCTCAGACCAAAAACCCCCATTTTCGTTTCTCAAACTTAGAGGCGTTGTATTGTTCTTGCAATTGCCATAGAGATGTAGTAGTTAAAGCAAGGATTAGTAAAATATTTTCAGAACCGAAAACTACCTGTAGAAATGCTTTAGCAAAATGATGCTGAAAGTGCAGGGGTATGTTAAGTGTACACAGTACATTAATTATATGATTACAAAGTGGACTATGGGCCAACGTAATTGTCATACCCCAATTTTGTCCGGCTTAGGTCAAAACCCTAATTTTCCCCAAAAAAATAATTAAATTAAAAAGTAAAAAACATCATGCATTGCATTTAGGTTTTAAAGTCATTTCAAAGTTTCTAAAAACATTTTCTGGAGTTGGAATGCACTTTTTAGACAAATTAGGATTTTTCAGTGCAAAAGGGTATTTTGGTCATTTCACAAATAAGGGACAATTCCTCAGGACAAGTCTTCCAACATGCATTTCAAGGTATTAGAGGTCACTCCTAGGATGAAAAATCATTTTGAAGAGGAAATGTGTTTCGGGCAAAAAACTAGGGTTTTTAAGGTGAAAGGGCATTTTGGTCATTTCACAATAAAAACGGTGTTTCATCCCAAATCATTGAACAATCATCAATAATTTGTTTGAGGAATATTTGTGCCTAATTGTGTTTGTTTTTGTGCACAAGTATTAAACCTTTTGGCCTAAAAAACCTAGTTTTTGGATAGAAGGGTAAAATGGTCATTTCCTTTGAGGTGGGGTAAACAAATCAATTTTGGGATTGATGAGATCATAAAATTCAGAGCCCAATCATTGAATCATGGGACATAGCCCAAAATGGCATGAATTTAGAAGAATGATCTAGAATGGAATATTCTACATTCTTTTGAATTTTGAAAAGTTAAGAATAGTACAATAGTACAATTTGCAATTCCACTCACTCTCCCACTCTCCATAGCTGCGCATATCAGCCATATACACCCCATTTTGATTTATTTTTATTGTTTGCAAATTGTACTAAATCATGGCCTTCCATTTAAATGTTAAATACAATCCCCACCCTTCATTTGAATCAAAATGGCACTTGTGTAATAAGCTTTATGGAAAAATACAATTTTGTAAATGAGCTTATCCTTCACCCCACTCCTTATGCTGCGCATTTCAGCTCCTCTCTCTCTCATTTTGTGCTTTTAATTACCCTCAATCCATGTGACATTGCATCTTGACCATTGATTCAAAATTTATCTCAAATCCTATTGGTTTGCAAGAAGCACATTACCACTAATTACCCTTTAAGTTTTTACCCCATATAAAAACCCAAAAGCAAGAGAGCCTCACATATACACACTCTCATTTTACCCTAACTAGCATACCTCCTCCTCTTCTCCCTCACAAGGCCGTAGCCTCTCCTCACTCATCCACCATATTTTCTTGATTTCTTTCTTCATTTTCATCTTAAAAATCCATTACTACTCCATACCTCTCCATATTCTCCTACTCTAGTTCATATGTGCATCATCAAAAGCTTGTGGTTTGAAGATTTGCTTGGAGTTTTCCTTCAAGTTTTGATCTTACTTCCCCTTTTGCATTCTCCATTCCTTTTTCTAGTTGATTCTTGAGGTAAGACAACTAATCCCTTGCATTTTTAACTATTAGCATGTGAATCTTCCTTCTACTCCTCTTTCCTCTCTAAGAGGCTTAGAGGGTTCATTTCAAACACTATGTCAAGGACTTTGGGAGCCTTGGGTGTTTGAAGTGAACCCTTGGCCTTGATGAGAGGGTTCTTGTGTTTTTAACCATGCATTTTTGCATTTTTTCACTCATCCTTTCACTTTTTCATGAATAAAGAATTTTCACAATATGCATCTTATTGTTCATGTCACAACTTGCAAGTTTGAATTTTGGTTTGATTCATGGGATTAGGGGGTTTCGGTTTTGAGCTCTAAAATTTAGGGTTTTGTTGCTTTCTTTTCTCTTTTTGATTTATGTAAATAAAATGCTTGATGTGTTTGATTTGCATGATTTGTTCTATATGTTGGTTATGATTTTTAGCATGAAATAATTTGTTATTTTGTTCATATAGGGTTCGGCCTTAGAGGCCCTTTTGATGCTCATCTTTGTGCTAAAAATTGTATTGCTTGATCTTGTGTAGATAAATATAAATGTGTTAGTTTGTTTTTAACCTTTTCAATCATTCATTTATTTTTTACCTTACCACTCATTAATTTTTTTACCAAAAGTAAAAAACATGTTAACTTTTTTACTTTACTATCTCATTGAATAATTACCATTCACCTCATGCATTTTCATTTTACCATTCATTAACTTTTTACTAAATGTTTTACCACTTGTCTATTTGCAAAAATACCCAAAACATTTTTACACTTTGCATTTTATCACTTATGCTTACATGTTCATGCACTTATATGAGCTTATATCTCTTGCATTTTCATACTCCCTTGAATGCTCATGCATCCATTAACTTCATGTCTTGCATTCATTATTATAGTCATACATTCATTAATATTGTATCTTGCATTCATTTTCGCATGTTCATGCACTCATTTAACACTATGTTTTGCATCCCTTTATCAATTGTCCATGCATCCAATAATACTATGCCTTGCACTTCATAGTTGAATACCCATGCACCCACATGTTTGCTCAATCATGTATTCAATTTGTTCATAGCAATTTGCGAATATTCTTTATGTTTGCTATGCTTGTGTTCTTATTGTTGCCTTGGTTTTGACTTGAGAAGATTTGAAATGTTCTATTTCTTTTCAAGCTTGAAATCACATGTTTTTCCAAATAAAAACCCTAAGGCATTTTCCTAAACAAATCATTAACCATCACTCGCCGTTGCTTGTTTGATCGTTAATGAGGAGTTATTAGTGATAGTCACTCGAAGCTTTTGCTTGTTTGGCTATTATGAAAGCTCCCACACCTTAATTAAACAACCAAAAAAACAATTCAAATTTCCAAAAAACATGAGCTATTAGTGATAATCATCACTGAGGCTCACCACCTTTTTCAAAACCAACTTTCAAAAAAAAAAGAATAATGCAACGTTGTCTCTGGTAATCACTCGAAGCCATTGCTTGTTTGGTTACCGGTTTCAACTCTCTTTTCTTTCGAGTTAGTAATGAATGCCACTCGAAGCCTTTGCTTGTTTGGTGTTCGAGAACACTCGAGTCTTATTTCAAAACCTCCAAAACTTAAACCCTTAAGCCGTTTTCAGACGCAAAACGATAACTACGTAGCTTTGATCCCTCAGCCGGTGAGGGTACGTAGGACCGGGTTCATGTCCCGTCAAGCACTCTTTCAAAAAATCTTTGTTTTGTTCCGCTTTTCAAAGATACCAAAAACATTCCTTTTTCCCGTTTTCAATAAAACCATTTCTCAAAAGAAAGAAAAGAAAAGAAAAGAAAAGAGGTAGAACAATATATTTCAAATCAAACATTTCAAAACCACATCAAGTTAATGGTTCCCTTTCGGTAGAAAGGGCGTGTGGGGTGCTAATACCTTCCCCATGCGCAACCGACCCCCGAAACTACATTTCTGTGTTTTCAAAAGACCACTCGTTTTCCAAAAAAAGGTTTTTTTCAATGTTTTCCTAAATAAATATTGGTGGCGGCTCTACTATTTCCACGTTGTCAAACGAAAAGTCCAAACCGGATTTTTCGGGGCGCAACATCTGGCGACTCTGTTGGGGACTTTCTTTTTTTATCTAAAGAGAGATGAAGGTCAAGCCTAATTAATTTGATGTGGTTTAAATTGTTTGATTTGAAAAACTATGTTCTATCTCTTCCTTTTCTTTTTCTTTTTTTTCTTCTTTTGTATGCCTGTGGTTATGTTTATGCATGCATTCCTCAATTCCCATGTCCCCTCTTCTTCGCTCCTTTTCTTGAGGTAAAGCATGCATTTCCCCATTTCTGCTATGATCCCTCTTCTTAGCTCACTTTCTTGTGGTAAGTAATGCGTGTAATTACTGTTGACCTCTTAAGGATGAGTTGTATGTTGAAATGATGTATTGCATGTTGAACCCTAGGGTAGACGACCTTCTTATGCAGGACTGCTCGGTTTCCTTGCGGGTGGGGTTGGGTAGATTTTAGGAAGTATGTCCTCGATCACACACTTTCACATCTTATGATTTGTGTACTATGAGTGGGCTCCTATACCCGGATCCAACAAAACACTTAGGAGAGTGGAGGCGATTAGTGACTGTCATTCAAGACCTTTGTATGTCTGATACTCACGAAAGTCTCAACCGGAGTACGCTTTCTCATGACGCCCCACACTTGGTAGCATTCTACATTTGTGGGTGTCGGCATGAGGATTCTATAGCTTCGGTAGCCATTGTGAGGGTGTGAATTAGAACTACATGGGAGGAACCTTTGAAGTTGCCCTAGAACTCAGGAATTCCCACCTTTGTAGGACACGAGGGCATACGAATTGTGTGCTGCATTGTAATTTAGGACATGTTTTCCTCGAAAGGAGTTTTTCAAGTTTTTCCAAGAAAAATACAAAAAATATTTTCCTTCTTTCAAATAAACCACTGCGTGAGGCGGCACGTAGTGAGTCTCCTAAATTTTTGAACTTCCGTCCACATGCATCGCTTTTATTTTCTCCGCATGCATCATTCACATCATAATCGCATCATGCCACATTCATCAAAGCTAAATGTTGTAAATATTTGCATTCATATTGCATTTCATTTGCATTTGCTTGCCGGAGACCGCCGAATAATGTGTTGTCTTGTCATAGGTGCATCAGAATGGAATCGAATAGCAAGGCTTCACTTACTTCTCGCTTCCCAGTTATGAAGTATGTCGATTTGCTATTTCGATTCCTCGTTTACTTCGCTTCCTAAATCAAAGAAAAAGTTTTGCGCTTATGACAAGACGAGGCATCATGTGGTTCCCGGCATCAAGCAAACATTGTACATACATTCATATATCCATTCATGCATGTATCTTAATAAATGTCTAAATAAACAGAAAAGGCACGCTGGTTCGCTTTCCCCGTTATAACACCCGTCTTCAAGCGAGATTAATGGCAAGCAATCCAGAGAATCCAGAGACTGAGATTGAGAGTCAGGTGGATCTAGGTGACCCGGTTATAGCCATACTGAACCCTGAGCAGCTGGCTCAGGAGAACCAAGTGCTTAAGGACAAGGTTGGGGCAATGGAGGCCCAGATGTATGATGTGACATCCGGGGCTGACGAGGGCGGGGAGTGATCGCCGGTGCCCAAAAAGGTGGCATGGCAAAGAGCGGCTCCTGGCAGCTTCAAAGCGAAGGGGCGCGTGAATGAACCGAATACGCACCGGAATGAGAGGGATCCTGAGGCTGTGTTGGTATGGGACTGTACAGTTGAAGGAAGGCTTAAAAAGAATTGATTTGGACTACCTATACCAACAAAATGCATCTTCTTTTCGGGAGCCCATCCCATAAGAACTCCATAGTTAAGCGTGCTTGGCTTGGAGTAGTAGTGGGATGGGTGACCTTCTGGGAAGTTTCCCGAAAAGCATGCAAGTGAGGACAAAGCATCTTTGAAAAGACTCGTGTTGGTTCGTGGGGACGATCGGCAGCTTCCGGAGGCGATGCGGGATGTTACAAATGGTATCGAGAGCGGCGAGACCTCTCCCGATGCGGTGTGGTTCGAGGAGACGAACCAAGCGGAAGTCGTGGGCATGTGACATCCGGGGCCGACGAGGGCGGGAGTGATCGCCGGTGCCAAAAGGTGGCATGGCAAAGAGCGGCTCTGGCGACTTCAAAGCGAAGGGCGCATGAATGAACCGAATACGCACCGGAATGAGAGGATCCCGAGGTCGTGTTGGTATGGGACCGCATTTGAAGGAAGGCTTAAAAGAATTGATTTGGACTACCTATACCAACAAGATGCATCTTCTTTTTTTGAGCCCATCCCATAAGAACTCCATAGTTAAGCGTGCTTGGCTTGGAGTAGTAGTGGGATGGGTGACCTTCTGAAAGTTTCTCAAAAGCATGCAAGTGAGGACAAAGCATCTTTGAAAAGACTCGTGTTGGTTCGTGGGGGACGATCGGCGATTCCGAAGCGATGCGGGATGTTACATATGAGATGATGGTTATGTTGAAAAGTTTGAAGAGTGGGATAGCTGCTGAAGGTGTTGCCGTAGTGGGTCCAGTTGATGTCACTTCTTTCGTTCCTCTTCCAGTGTCAGTAAATGCTACAGCCACAGTTCCTTCGGGATCCGGGGTCAGTCATCCCGTGTTTGCTTCAGAAACGAATGCGTCAAACCAATACACTTCACAGAGATATCCTTGGGGTATGCCTGGAGGATACATGCCGCAGTCTGTTAGACCTACTCCTGTTGGTGTGGCTGCACCTAATCAAGTCATCGCACCGCGTGCACGGGAGGCTGGCGGAGGACCGCAGATTCAGACTCCTAGTCCTCATGCTGTGCTCAGTCCTACTCCGGGACTGGTGGCACCACCTCACAATGCTCCTCAGCTTGGGTGGTATTATTACGGTATGGGGAGTCACCCACAAGGACACATGTTTGAGGGATCTCAGCCAAATGATCTGATCCGCGCACTTGAAGAAAGAGTAAGGGCAATGGAGGGTACTGGTGTTAGAGCCAAGGAAGCCCGTGAGCTATGTTTAGTCCCAGACTTGGTCTTACCGCCAAAGTTCAAAGCTCCTGAGGTAGACAAGTACAGAGGGATCGGCTGTCCAGAGAGCCATGTTACAATGTTTGTCCGAAAAATGGGTCCCTATGCCAATGATGACAAGCTGCTGATTTACTGCTTCCAAAACAGTTTGGCTGGAACTCCTCTAGATTGGTATATGAATTTGCAATCCTCTGAAATCTGTTGTTGGAAGGATTTGTCTGAAGCTTTCATGAGACAGTATAAGTACAACATGGACATGGCTCCGGATAGGTCACAGTTGCAGCGCATGAGTAAGGGCGAAAAGGAGACCTTCAAAGAATATGCTCGAAATGGCGAAGCCACACCGCTCGAGTTCAACCTCCTCGATCGAGAAGGAAATGGTGTACATGTTCCCGGAAACCACACGACAATTTACTATGACCAGGTGATTATAAGTGTTTCGACTAGCTTCTCTGATATGATAGTTTTCGGGGAAAGACTTGAGCATGGTCTCCGAAGCGGGAAGATTTCAGATCATCTCGGTAATGCAGGAAGCTCTGGTGGTTCAAACAATCAGAAGAAGTACCAGCCCCAGTTCCCGAAGAAGAGAGAAGGAGAAACTAATGTCATCTCAGGAGGAAATTCATCTTTTGGTACCCCTCCACCACAAACTGTTCCATTCATCGCTTGCTCCGTGCAAAGCAAAGGCGCTGGTGATCCTGAAGGCCCAAGGTTATCAGTTCAAGAAACGGACCAGTTTTGATCCAATCCCAATGACATATACTGAGTTGTTTGATTACTTAACTTGCAAGAACTTAGTCAACACTCGTTCAATGAAAGTTGTTCAGCCGCCATTTCCCAGAGGTTACAATGCTAATGCTACTGCGCAGTTTCCATGAAAGCGGGGTTTGTCATCTTGTGGAGGAGTGTAAAGCCTTCAAGCATGCGGTGCAAGACCTGTCGATGCCAATTGGATTTCATTCAAGCAAAATGGTCCAAGCATAACTGCAAACCCATTGCCGGGACACGAGAGGCCAACTACTAATGCCGTAGAAGATTTTACTGGGCAAGTAATAAGAAAGATTGCTAAAATCATGATGGATCAAGGATATAAGGTTGGGTCCGGCTTGGGAAAATCTGGACGAGGAATTCTTGCGCCCGTCCAGCTAAAAAGGAACAAGGACCGTTGCGGGTTGCGATACAATCCAAGTCTAGCCAAAAGAAGGAAAATGGCAGAGGAAAGAAGTGGTGGATGGTTGGGTGAGTCAAAGGCCAAGATCCTCGCCCTCGAGCATTCTGTCTGCGTGACATCCGCCGAGCTTCGTGAGTCTTTGGTTTGCTTAATCACAACCAAATTCTTTGCCATCCGTGGTGGGTGCGAGCCAGAAGAAGGTGGGTCCAGTGCGTTCGTCATTGTCTTCTTGGGAAAAGAGGTGAAGAATGGGGAAGCTGCTGATTTCCCGTGACCTTTTAACTCCAAGTAATTAGTTGTAATGCAACCCTGTGGCTCTGCCCAAGGCCATAGGACAAGTTGTTAGAGAACACGCATGTTTTTATTTTGAGAACATCATCATCAATAAAAACGTTGTTTTTGAATTTCCTTCAATAAAAATCCTTTCTCTAGATTTCATGTGTCCTTTTTCCTGTTTCATTATTGTTTGCTTGTTTGTTTCGCTTTTCATTCTTACCTTTTCTAAGCCGGCAAAAGCGGATCCACAAAGAATTGTCTCTCAAAATAACAGTGTTAGCAGTCCGCATTTTGACTTTGATTACCCTATCAATCAAGCTGAAGGGGATGTTGAGGAAGACTGGGAAACTCCTCCAGAACTCATGAGATTAATGAAACAAGAAGAAAGGGTTACTCGGCCTCACGGGGAATCCACTGAAGTGATCAACTTGGGTACAACTGAGAACAAGAAAGAGGTCAAAGTGGGTACCGCCATGAATGACGAAAATCGCATGAAGGTGGTTCATATGTTGCACGATTATGTGGATGTGTTTGCATGGTCCTATCAAGATATGCCTGGGTTGGACACTGATATTGTGGTACACAAGTTACCCGTCAAGCCTGAATGCCCGCCGGTAAAACAGAAGTTGAGAAGGATGAAGCCTGAGATGTCTCTCAAAATCAGAGACGAAGTGAAGAAGCAATTTGATGCAGGGTTCCTAGCGGTGGCCAAGTACCCACAGTGGGTTGCCAATGTTGTCCCGGTCCCGAAGAAGGACGGGCAAGTCAGAATGTGCGTCGACTACAGAGATCTGAATCGTGCTATTCCCAAAGATGATTTTCTCCTTCAAAAAAAAATCAAAAAAAAACAAAAAAAAAATAAAAAAGAGAAGGGCAAATATATAGGAGTAAATAAATTATTGTCCTTGAGTTAACTTTTGAGAAAACGAGCAATCATGATTTGAAATAAAGTTTGACCATTTTCCCATAGTCTCGAAAAAACGGTGCTACCCACTGTAAGGCAAAAAATCCAAAAATCACCCTAGACAAGGATCACCTCAAATATCAAAAAAGGTGCATCACTTTTTATCAGCTCACCCGAGCCAAAAAAAAATCAAAAAAAATAAAAAAAAATCAAAAAAAAAAAATCAAAAAAGAAAAAGAAAAAAAGGGGATTTAAAATGAAAATCCAAAAATACAAAAGAAATGTAAGTGGTGAGCTGACACACAAAACGCAAGAGATCCTTGTCTCAATAAATTGCAAATACTTCCCTTTGACGTCGGCATCCCGCCCTCCACCAACCCTTAGCCAGGAATAAAACTTCCAAACACCTCATCAAGCCAAATAAGCATCATAAATCACCAAACGTCAGCCAACGCCGAATAAAAATCATCCTACCATTAGCTTGAATCACTTCATTAAACCCAATTATCCTTCCTCCACAAAAACCCACAATCTCCAAAAATCCGTTCCGATCAATGATCGATTGCTTTTGTTTTCTCAGAGTTTTAGCTTTAGGACAAATAAGTTTATTAATTTAAATATGTTTGTCCAGAAAAAAAATCTCAAAAAAAAAGGGAGAGAAAAATCAAAAGGCTTGCACTCCAAGATTCATTCAAGTTACAATTACATCAAGGCAAAGTTTTAGAGATCACCAAGTGGGTTGAAGCTGCCTCCTCATACTCGAAAAGATAACTTGATTCGGTGGTTGCCAAATTTGTGAAGAAAGATCTGATTTGCCGTTATGGTCTTCAAAACAAGATCATCACTGATAATTGCAGCAACTTGAACAACAAAATGATGAAGGGCCTGTGTGCAGAGTTCAAAATCCAGCATCATAATTCTTCTCCTTACCGCCCAAAGATGAATGGGGCAGTCAAAGCAGCCAACAAGAAGAAGATTGTGCAAAATATGGTGGTAACCTACAAGGATTGGCATGAGATTCTTCCCTTTGCTTTGCATGGCTACCGAACTTCAGTACGCACTTCAACCGGGCAAATCCTTCTCTGCGTATATGGGTGAAGCGAGTCCTCCCCATTGAGGTTGAAATACCCTCCCTGCGGGTCTTGATGGAAACCAAGTTAGAAGAAGCAGAATGGGTTCAAGCCCGTCTGGATCAGCTAAACCTCATTGAAGAAAAAGGAATTGCAGCCTTGTGTCATGGGCAGTTGTACCAACAGAGAATGAGAAGCGGCTTTACGACAAGAAAGTCCGCCCCGTGTGAATTCAAGCAAGGTGATTTGGTGCTTAAAAGATCTTGCCTATCCAGTGAGCCCCCGTGGGAAGTGGACTCCAAGCTATGACGACCCATATATAGTCAAGAAAGCCTTTTCTGGAGGAGCGCTGATACTCACAAACATGGACGGAGAAGATTTAAGGAACCCAGTCAATTCCGATCAAGTGAAGAAGTATTATGCCTGAAAGAAATAAGTGAAAAAAGAGAAAGACGAGCCAAGTAAGAATTAGCTCGCTAGGTTGAAAACCCGAAAGGGCGGCTTAGGCAAAATCAGAGCGACCGGTGGATTGAAAACCCGCAAAGGCGATCCAGCAAAAATTAGGGTCGAAAAACTTGAGCATGAAAAATAAAGAAAGGCATACAACTCCCCTGAAGACTTGGATGGGGGGGTGATCAAGGCCAAGGACACAAATGTCGGCACTGCTCCACAGAGACGGACAGTCAGAAATTAGCTTCTCTCTTGTTTTCGTGTCTTTTTGTAGTTTAAAACTTTCAAATGTATTGAGCAATCATCGTAACATTCATGCGATCGAAGCTTTACATCAATAAAGCTCAAACTTTCTCATGTCTGCTTGTTTATTATTTTCGCTTTTACTCTCCAAAATAAACGTTTTATGATGATGGTGATCTGAATCAGAAAACATGTGCATACATCATATAGCATTGCAAATCATTACGAAATTCTTAAAAGTCACGGAAAGAGGCAATTCCCAAAGCAGGTTAGTCATGCAAGAGAAAGTGATTGAGCCCACGATTGCTTGAGCGAAAAAAGTTAAAGCCCACACCGCACCGGCCATGAGCCCCGCAAGTTCAATATATTCCTCAGTCTCGTGTCATGAGTGTCGCGGATTGGCTGAACTAGCAAGAAGATAAGCCAACAGGGCAAAAGAGCAAGAGAGCAAAAAGGAAAACAAACGATCAAAAAAAGAAAGCTGATCAAAGAGAGAACAAAGAAAAACAAACAGTCAGAAAAAAGAAAGTTGACCAAAGAAATTTAATCTTACAAAGAAGGTTGCACTCACAAACCATTCCAGATGGCGAACCATAAAGCAAACTTGCATTCGATCCATGAGCCTGCGCTTTCCATCGGCCTCTCGATCTTGTGCCAGGAGTATCGGGAGTCGGTTGAACCAGTAAAAGAATAAGCCTTTGTCAAAAAGCGAAAAAAACAAACAGTCAGAAAAAAGAAAGTTGACCAAAGAAAAATAAAAAAGCATCTCATTGCATTCATCATCACACCAAAATCATAGCATTGCATGCACTCGCATAACATGTTCCTGCATAACATGCCCTTGCATAACATGCATCCTCATCCCATGCACCATGCATTTGCATCTGCTAACATGTGCAGGTACACATTATCAGAGAAAGTTTAAGAAGAGTCCTACTATTCCAGAGCAGACTCCCTAAAGCAGTGTAGTGGCATTGACCGCCGGAAGGTTCCTGAAGAAGAGACCTGCGGCCAGAGCAGACACCCTAGATCAGTAAAATGGCACTGACCACCAACCAGAGGAAGCAGAAGAAAGGTCCGCTAGCTTTGAGCGGACACACCACGGATCGATGCAACGACATTGATCACCAATCAGAGGAAGCAGAAGAAAGGTCCGCTAGCCTGAGCAGGCACCCTGGATCAGTGGAACGACATTGATCACCAATCAGAGGAATCAGAAGAAAGGTCCGCTAGCCTGAGCAGGCACCCTGGATCAGTGGAACAACATTGATCACCAACCAGATAAAGCCGAAGAAAGGTCCGCTAGCCAGAGCAGACACCCTAGATCAGTACAATGACATTGATCACCAATCAGAGGAAGCAGAAGGAAGGTCCGCTAGCCAAAGCAGACACCCTGGATCAGTGGAACGACATTGATCACCAATCAGAGGAAGCAGAAGAAAGGTCCGCTAGCCTGAGCAGACACCCTGGATCGGTGCAGAAGCACAGAATGACTAAAGAAGATCAACAGGATTCGTGAATCCCTTCAGGACCTGAGCGTCCCTTCAAAAGCAGACTTCACCTCATATTCGAGCCGCGGGTACCTCAATTCAATACGCCAGCTTTGGCCCCCTCAATCAGTCAATCAACAGGATTTGTGAATCCGCCAGGACCCCACGTGTCCGCCAAGACCTATGCTTCCCGCCGGATCCGTCGTTATCGAGCACCGACGAATCATCAGACCCTAGAGTCCTTCAGTTTAGTTCAAATCAACAGTCCAAACAGCGACTTTGAACTCGACCTTCACCTCGCCAAGTCATCACGGAGCATGACGGATCGGCCCCTCAGACCTCGCGTCCTTCATTTTGCCAAGTCATCACGGAGCATGACGGATCGGCCTCATAGACCTCACGTCCTTCAGACTAGCTGTGTCAGTATAAAGCATAGCGCAAGTCCATCAAGGTAAAATGTATCAGTCCTACAACTTGATATTGAGCCTCAGGCCGCTCGAATAGGCCACCTTCAGAGCCCAGTGTGTTCCTTGAGTCGCAAATGCTCCTTCGAAACCTGAAGTGTTCCTTCCGAGCGACGGCGCTCCTTCTTTCTGAGACTCCTTATCACTTTCTTCCCGCGATTATCGGCCATCGGTCGGTACCTTCTTTACGTTTCTCAAACTTAGAGGCGCTGTATTGTTCTTGCAATTGCCATAGAGATGTAGTAGTTAAAGCAAGGATTAGTAAAATATTTTCAGAACCGAAAACTACACCGTAGAAATGCTTTAGCAAAATGATCTTTGAAAGTGCGGGGGTATGTTAAGTGTACACAGACATTAATTATATGATTACAAAGTGGACTATGGGCCAACGTAATTGTCATACCCCAATTTTGTCCGACTTAGGTCAAAACCCTAATTTTCCCCAAAAAAATAATTAAATTAAAAAGTAAAAAACATCATGCATTGCATTTAGGTTTTAAAGTCATTCCAAAGTTTCTAAAAACATTTTCTGAGTTTGGAATGCACTTTTTAGACAAATTAGGATTTTTCAGTGCAAAAGGGTATTTTGGTCATTTCACAAATAAGGGACAATTCCTCAGGACAAGTCCTCCAACATGCATTTCAAGGTATTAGAGGTCACTCCTAGGGTGAAAAATCATTTTGAAGAGGAAATGTGTTTCGGGCAAAAAACTAGGGTTTTTAAGGTGAAAGGGCATTTTGGTCATTTCACAATAAAAACGCGAGTGTTTAAATCCCAAATCATTGAACAATCATCAATAATTTGTTTGAGGAATATTTGTGCCTAATTGTGTTTGTTTTTGTGCACAAGTATTAAACCTTTTGGCCTAAAAAACCTAGTTTTTGGATAGAAGGGTAAAATGGTCATTTCCTTTGAGGTGGGGTTGTCGTGGCCGGGATCTCGACGTTGACGGCTCAAATATAAGTTATTCGAGGAGTCGCCAGCCAATTTTTTAATAATAGGAAAATTGAGAAAAACCTAATTGAAAGAGTTAATGGTCTGCGTAACTAGGTTGGATTCGGGAGTCGGTTATGCGAAGGGAAGGGGTGAAAACAAGTTTCACTGCACCCCTAACACATCTGTCCTAAGACAGTTACCCTAAATTTAACTTGTGCAATAATTACTACGCCGTTTAATTATTTGTTTACCCAAAATAATATTTACAAAAATGTTAGAAAAATAATCAATTATTTACAAGGAAATGAAATAGGGACTAGTCTGGAAACTTTTATATTTGACTTTGACAGGGAGACCCCGCGCCTACGTACTCTCTGGTGCTATGAGAGACTCAAAAGTCACGTAGTTCTTCCTGAAAATTTGTTTGTTGGTTGATTTTATTTTTGAAGGGGTTTAAGATCTAAGTTGTACAACTTTGAGTTTTCTTAAACCGGGATCGACAAGATGTACATCTCGGTCAATCCCACATTTTTGGTATTTTGAAAAATAGGTGCTATATAATAATAAACTGATTAGGGGTTTTTTGGGAAACGACATGTCGTTCGTTTTTTTTTATTTTAAAGTGGTTTAGGATCAAGTTGTACAACTCGGGTCTCTTAAACCAGTGTGGCGGATTTGATAAGACGTACGTCTCGATCAAATCCTAATTTCCTTATTTTTACTGTTATTATTCTTTTTGAAAAAAAGATTAAATACCAATAAATAGACACAATAATAATTAATGCGAGAAAACTGAGAAGAATAATGATAAAAATCGAAATGGGATGCAATAGTAAAAGATGGGTGCAAATAATTACAGGGGGGTTATGTTATCAAAGAGGTGTGAAAATTAAGGCCCATTTCGTTTTTTTTTGGTTGTTGGTATTTGGGCCACCAAAACAAACACATGGGATCACAGGGGGTGGGTAGTGCAGTAAACATGGGGGTGTGAATAATAATCTGAAAAGAAAATTAAAATTAAAATGAACTAATTGAATAGAGGGGTATAAATGGGCAAGTGTGAATTTCTGAAAACCGTAATATTCACTCCTACACTCTGCCAGCCGCCAACTGTTCGCGTTTGTGTAGTAGTATGATTTTCGCAATTATAGTGCAAGTATACACATCGTACAAGTAATAAAGTGGATTTAAGTAAGAGATCGTTCCCACGAGGATTGGTTATACTCTCAAAGTTCAAGATCAAAACATAAGAGAAACAAGTAACAAATCGGCAATAAGAGTTGATTGTAAAGCTAAAGATATAATTAAAGCAAGGAAATTAAAGTTGGTTGTGAAAATGGATGAGAAATGAGTTGAGTTGTTGCATGCAAATAAATCCTTCCTAGCCAGACGTCATAACGTCTAGGCGTTATGACGTTCAAATGTTAACTGCGTGTGAGCGTGGCCCACGTCTGAACATTTGTTGCAAAGAGCTATGCTTTTCAAAGATAAAACGTCGAGTTTCAAGTACAAGAAATCCTATGTCTAGGTTCTAAATAGGCCCACTCACGTATTTTAAGTACCCACAAAGAATGTTCCATAAACTATTATCCATTCTATGTCTAGACTTAGATAAAGATGCCTAAATGTCTTTAGTGCATTGTTCATTCATGTAAATCTTTGATTTCTTTTCATAGACCATGTCTGTACTTTATGAATCTACCTATTTTAAGAGGCCAACCTCAAAACAAGTTTGGAAATATTATTGCACAAAGATTTAAAACGGGCAACGTAAACACTTCATAACATTAACTAGAAATTCATTAAAAAGCAAAACAACAACTCAACTACAAAGTGTTTAGCTCATGCTGAGCATCTTTACAGAATGAAGTGGATTTAGAATCCAAATACCATACATTACAGAAAAGGAACTAAGTGCACAAGATGCAACTAAGTAGCTCTTCAGCATGTACGCTGTATAGACGTTACAACGTCTGAGCCTTACACTACTGCAGAAAATAAACTAAGTTCAGAAGTCTGTTTCCAGATCTTCTTTACAAACAAATTCTGAGTTTAATGGTGGAGATGGTGAGATGATGAAGTGATGCAGAAAATAGGTGAAAGAGATGATGATCGTGGGTGTGGTTGGTGATGCCTTGAGAGAGTGCTGAACCTCCATTAAATAGCCACCTTGCTTACAAGTGCTGATGTCACTTGCTCACCTACCACCGCTTTCTGTCTTTTTCCCGACCTTTGCTCATTGCTACTGATTATTCGCGTGTCAGCTCATTGGGAAACCGAAGATCTTCTGACTTTTATATCTTTGACTATCATTGCTCCGTGCGCCAAAATTAAGATCCTTCGCTCTTGCTTTGTTGCACTATTGTAGACGTGGTGAGGGACGTGGTAACGTTCAAAGATCGAATTTCTGCACATGCACAAAAAGCATCAAAACGCGCTCTCAAGGGGCACCAATTGGTGCCTAAATGCACAGATTTATCTTTATAACTCTTATTCACCTAAAACTCAGAAATCATTATAAAACTAATTAATTAAACCTTGTATTGCTCAAGAACTTGCATGATTTCTTCGTGAGTGAGTATAAATAACTCATATAAATACGAGTTATCACACCCCCAAACTTAAATCATTGCTTGTCCTCAAGCAATCAAGACAACAAAACAATTAAGAATATGAAATCAACTACACTAGCAGGTTCTGTGTTACTCAACCAGCAGGTCAAAATTCATTCTCAATGGGCTATTTCTTCACATACTCACATACCAATGCATAATTAAATTTCAGATTCATTAAAGCTCAAAGTGAGTGTGTGACCTCTGTATTAATTCTTCCTCTAGCTAGTTCAGAAACTACCTTAGCTAATGAGAGAGTGGTTCCCAAATGGTGACAGCAAAATATTTTTCAAAACAAAGAATAGGCTAACATTTTCACATAAGAAATGGGGATTCATTTAAAGCATGACAAAGGGTCTTAATTGGGTGCTAGGACTAGGTTAGTGCTTACTAATTTATTGACTCACACACACAAAAAGGACTGTAACCCCCTCATTACTGAGCAACTCCTCTTTATTCTGCTCCATTTTTAGAGTTCTTTCTCTTTTTTTTTTTTTTTTTTTTTTTTTTTTTTTTTTAGAAGGATTGGAGTGCTCAGCATTTGTTTCAGGGTATTGCAGGGAACACATGTGGATTTTCCACTTATTTGTATCAACACACTCTTTTTGGTATTTTTGGGAATAGACGTTACAACGTTTATGGGTGAGACGTTGCAACGTTTGAACACAGAACACAACACACACGGCAGACGTTATAACGTTACGGGTAGACGTTACAACGTTGCACTCACACTACACCTGCACTTAACCATCCTATAGTCTTTGCACCCAAATTTAGTACGCGACTTGATTTACCCCAAAACTTAGCTTCTCATCGCTATTCTAGGTTTTTAATCAAGTTTTATTTTCACCAAAGTTCACCAAAACTAGCTTCAGCACAAGATGTTCCCTAGCTAACTAGATTTTCTCTTAAAAACAGAGTTTGTGTAGGAGCAACAATCAATTCTTTCATCTAATCATGCATAGGTTACTCACACACACTTTTTATTATCCTTAGCCCAAAGAGAATTATTTTCATGCTTGACAGAATAAGAACAGAAATTACTTTTGCATTTGATTTCATACACAAAACAGAATTTAAAACATTGAGATCCCCCCCCACACTTAAAGCTGAGCAGTGTCCCCACTGCTCAAAGATAAACAGCATGTTTTTGTTATTATTTTTTTTTTTTTTTTTTTTTTTAAAAGGGGGATTCTCATTCATGACATTGAAATTAAAAATTACTAAACTACACTACGCTTAAAACTAGAAAAATAAAACTAAAACTACTATTTGGATTGATAGGGACTTACTTGTTTGCGAAGACTGACACAGAGCCTTCCGCTCATGCCGTGGAGACTCTACTGACCTTCACCTTTCTTCTTCTCCTTCTTCTCTTTTTTGACCTTCACTCCTCCTTGCTCCGTGATGTTGGTTGCTGTTGTTGTTGTCTCACCAGATTCTTTCTCACCCACACTTGCAGCAGCAACGCTTGAGGCTTCTGAAATCCTCTTTTTAGCCTCCTCCCACATTCTCATTGCTAGATCAGCAGGGTTAACTTGCATTGGTTCACTGGGGATCACCTGGGCTTTTTCCACCTCTGGTTCTTTAGACGTCGCCACGTCTGATGATGATCTTCCAGTTCCAGCAACTGTTCCCTGAGCTTGCTTCAACAGGTGTTCTGCCAGCTTCTGAGTGGCCTCCTCCATTGCTTGCTGTCTAACTTTCTCCATGGCAGCTTCTCTTTCATTAGTGACTTGCATTTACGCAAGTTTGGCACAACCTCTTTTCACAGACGTTACGACGTCTGCAGCAATTCTTCAGCTATAGGAGGAAGTGGCTTCTCAGAAACACTAGTGGCTACGAATGCAAAGACTAGTGGCGTGAGTGAGTTTCCTGCAACACCTTGAGTTTTTCTCTTCTTGGTAGCTTTGGCCTTAGGGTTGTGGGGCACAGAACTTCCTCTTTCTCTCCACTCCTTGAGCTTGTTTTGACTCAAAGAACTAGTTCTTGCCTTTTCTTCCTACCAAATGGGTTGTATGTGAGTGCACTTTTCACTCTTGTCTTTTTGGGTGGGGAAATGGGTTGGGATTCTGGGATTGTTGGTTCAGACGTTGCCACGTCTGTTTTCTGGGGTGAAGGTTGTTTTTGAGGCTCAGGTTGGGGTGGGGGTGGTTGTGGAATTGGCTGGTCCTGAGCTTTGGATTGTGGGGTTTTTGGTGTGTTTTGGTCATGGGTGGAGGTTTCTTTTGGTGAAGGTGGTGGTTGTGTGGCTTGTGGGGATGATGGTTTGGGGCTAACTTCTTTGGATTTTGTTGGGGTTGGCTCTTTGTTTGTCTGATTGGTTGGGGACTCACTTACAGTCTTTTCACTAGAGCTCCCTTTTTCCTCAGGGCTCTCCTCCTCTTCTTCTTCCAGACAGCACCTTCTACACATATCCTTTCTTTAATGGCATCCATTTCAGCCAACCCATAACTCTTCTGTTTGGTCTCCACAGCTTTGCCATAGTATCCTAACCCAAAATAGTCATTAATGACCCTTACCCCAAATTTGACTTCCTCTCCTCGCACCTTTGAGACGATAGATGGCTCTCCTTCAGGCCTCTCAACGATCCCCTTGTAGAAATCATGGACCAGAGTAGCAATATACTCTTTTCTGTGCATAACGAATTTCTGCCATCCCAACGCTGCGACGGTTGCGAGAAAATTAGGATTGGGGTTTTCTTGACTGAAACCCCTTTCAGGAAGCAGGGCTTTCTTTTTGGATGGGTTGGGTGTTTCAGGAATGGGGGCTGAGGATGAACTCAGATCAGCATGCTTGCCTTTCCCAGAGGATTTGGTGGCTGATTGCTTCACTTTGGTCATGGTGTTTGCGCAGAAAATTGCTTGGAAGGTAATGGTGAATTTCTGGAAATTTAGGTTTTCTGAGGAAGAGATGGAAGATTTTGGTTCAGAGAGAGAGGGATTAGAAATAAGTTGCAGGAGGTGGAATGATGGTGAATGGTGAGATTTTTATGGGGAAATGGTTATGGGGAGTTGAGAAATAGAAGAGTGAAGTAATGGAGAAAGTAACCGTTGATTAGACATGTTAAGTGAGGGGGGGTGACGTCGTGGTCAGTTACCACGTTCGTTTTGCAGAGGGAAATCATTTCTGCCACGTCATCACTTACGCCCTTGACTTAATTTAAACCTTCCTTGACTGCCCAGACGTGCCCACGTCTGGTAATTACTGAGACGTTACGACGTCTACCATTTTTCACTTTTCTTTCAACTCTTTATTCCTGCAAAACAAAAAATTAAAAAGACACAAAAATTGTTAATTTAAAAATCATTGGGTTGCCTCCCAAGAGCGCTTGCTTTAAGAGTCTTCAGCCAGACTATTGTTTCTTTTATTCAAGAGTTGTTGAAGGACATTTGGATCTTGTCCCTTTCCACATGCTCTCCATGGTATTGTTTCACACGTTGGCCATTAACTTTGAACATGGTGTTAGTCTTTTCATCAAATAAATCCACGGCACCATGAGGATAGATCTTCATTAATCTGAATGGACCTGACCACCTTGACTTCAATTTTCCTGGAAACAACTTAAGCCTTGAATTGAATAGCAACACCTGCTGTCCTTCTGTTAGCTCTCTCCTTTGGATTCTCTGATCATGCCACTTCTTGGTCTTTTCTTTATACATTCTTTGAGCTTTCATAGGCATGGTGTCTAAACTCTTCTAGCTCATTCAATTGCAACAATCTTGCTTCACCAGCCTTTGCATGATCTAGATTCAATTGTTTTATTGCCCAATAAGCCTTGTGTTGGAGCTCAATTGGGCAGGTGGCAAGCTTTACCATAAACTAGCTTGTAAGGAGACATACCCAATGGTGTTTTGTATCTTTGTTCTCTATAGGCCCAAAGTGCATCATCTAGGTGTAATGACCACTTTTTTCATTGGGACCAACCATTTTTTCAAGTATTCTTTTGATCTCCCCATTTGGATATTTCTGCTGCCTTTGGTTTGAGGGTGATAAGTCAGTAGCAATTCATGTTTCACTCCATACTTAGCCGGAGGTTCTCAATTAACTTATTGCGAGAATGAGAGCCTTCATCATCGATTATGGCTCTTGGAGTACCAAACCTTGTGAATATGTTCTTTTTCAGGAACTTGCTAAGCGATTTAGCTTCATTGTTTGGTAATGCCACCGCTTCAACCCACTTTGACACGTAGTCCACAAAACTACCGAATATATAGATTCCCATGGGACATAGGAAATGGCCCCATGAAATCCATTCCCGGACATCAAACAATTCAACTTCCGGAATGTTTGTGAGAGGCATCTCCCGCTTGCTTGATATATTCCTGCTCTTTTTGGCACTTGTCACATCTTCTAACCAACTCATGTGCATCTCTCAATAATGTTGGCGATGTAGCTTTGATTGTAGGACCTTTGCACTTTGTCCTAGTACCTCCAAAATGTCCACCATAAGGTCTTTGAATGACATTGTTGTAGCACATGGAGTTGTTCTTCCTCGCCTAAACACCTTCTTAGTAATTGATCTGGGCACATTTTGTACAAGTATGGCTCATCCCGAAAATATTGCTTTGTAGTGTGGAAGAATCTCTTCTTTTGTTGATGGTTGAATCCTACACGTGCACAATCTTGCTAACAAGGAAGTTAACTATGTCGAAGATACCATGGAGCGATAGTATCGGGCGTTATGACGTTTGACGAAAGTGCCATAGACGTGGCCACGTCTTCAACTCACGAGGTTACTAACAATAGTCTCTCATCGGAAATTTTTCTTGTATATCTTTTTCACCGCACTGCATCAACATTCTCAAGCCTAGAAAGATGATCGAGAACTTGGTTCTCCACCCCTTTTTCACACAGTTTCGGGTCAAATTCTTGGAGGAGGAGAACCCATCTAATAAGCCTTGGCTTTGCATCTTTTTAGAAATTAAGTACTTAATGGTGAGTGATCGATAAAAACAATAACTTTTGCACCAACTAAGTATGATCTAAATTTATCAAATGCAAACACAACGACCAAGAGTTCTTTCTCGATCCACAGTATAATTTAATTGGGCATCATCTAAGGTTTCTCGGCATAATAGATAGAGTGAAAAATTTTTCCATACCTTTGCCCCAACACAGCTCCTACAACATAATCACTTGCATCACACATTAACTCAAATGGTTTTGACCAATCTGGAGTGACTATTACAGGAGCAGTCACCAAGGCAGTCTTCAGTTTGTTGAAAGCTTCATGACATTGCTCATCAAAGTTGAAGACGTGGTCACGTTGCAACAACAGACACAAGGGTTTTGAAATTTTTGAGAAATCCTTGATGAATCTTCTGTAAAACCCTGCATGTCCTAAGAAACTTCTGACTCCTTTGATAGTTGTGGGTGGAGGTAGCTTGTCAATAACATCAATCTTTGCTCTGTCCACCTCTAAACCTTTCTTTGATATTCTGTGTCCCAACACTATTCCTTCTTGTACCATGAAATGGCATTTTTCCCAATTAAGCACTAGGTTGGTCTCTTCACACCTTATCAGAACTCCTTCCAAATTATCCAAGCATGCCTTGTATGAATCTCCATAGACTGAGAAATCGTCCATAAAGACTTCCATGGAATTTTCAATGAAATCAGAAAACAAGGCCATCATGCACCTCTGAAATGTTGCAGGAGCATTACACAGCCCAAATGGCATCCTTCTGAAAGCAAAGGTACCATAGGGGCAAGTGAATGTTGTCTTCTCTTGATCTTCAGGTGCTATGGCTATCTGGTTGTAGCCTGAATAACCATCAAGGAAACAGTAAAAATCTTTGCCTGCCAGTCTGTCTAGCATTTGATCAATGAATGGAAGAGGGAAATGATCCTTCTTCGTTGCTTTATTTAACTTTCTGTAGTCCATGCATATCCTCCAGCCTGTTACTGTCCTTGTTGGAATTAGCTCATTTTTATCATTTGTTACCACAGTAACTCCACCCTTCTTTGGCACACATTGTCTTTCGACTTACCGGGAGCTATCACTAATAGGGTAGATGATTCCTGCATCCAACCATTTGATGATTTCTTTCTTCACCACCTCCTTCATTATGGGGTTCAATCTCCTCTGCCTTTCAATGCTATTCTTGGCATTCTCCTCCAAGACAATTCTGTGCATGCAGTTGTGGGGTGATACCTTTAATGTCCGCCATTTGCCAACCAATTGCCTTTTATGTCTCTTCAGGGTAGTAATGAGATCATCTTCCTGCTCTTGAGTGAGCTTGGAAGAAATGATCACCGCGAGGAATCATGTTCCCCTAAAAGACATATTTTAAATGATCGGAGTAACACCTTTAGCTCTAAGGTAGGTGGCTCTTTAATGGGCGGCACACTCTTCTTCTTGATTTGACTCCTCTTGCCCTGAGATTCATACCTTTTAGTCCACGACTTTGGTGCGGGGGTCTCGGGCGTGACCACGTGCGCGATGCCGACGTTACGACGTCTAGAGGAATAACTTCTTCTGTTAACAACTCCTGTATTTCATTGTTGCCCAGAATCTTCTCCAGGTGATCATTGTCCTTATTGAACCTTTTGGACCATTTGATCAATGGCAACGACATACCTGAACATTCCTCGGTGTTTGGATCTCGGATATTTGAGCGCATTGAGGACGTTGAACTTGACTTCTTGGTCATTGACTCTCATGATTAATTCTCCTTTCTGCACATCAATGATTGTTCTTCCAGTTGCTAAGAATGGTCTCCCCAGAATGATGGGAACTTCTTTATCTGCATCAAAGTCTAAAATAACAAAATCCACTGGGAAACACAAACTTGTCAACTTTAATCAAAACATCTTCTAATATTCCTTCAGGATAAACCCTACTTTTATCACTAAGGTTAAGCTTAAAGAAGTAGGTCTAGCGGTTCCTATACCAAGTTTATCATAAATGGACTTGGGCATCAAGTTGATACTTGCTCCCAAGTCACACAAAGCTTTTCCAATGTAAAAATCTCCAATGGAGCATGGTATAGTGAAACTGCCAGGATCCTTGAGTTTTCTAGGAAGCTTATTCTGCATAATTAAACTACATTCTTGATTAAGGCAACAGCTTTCAAACTCCCTAGCCTTCTTCTTTTGGTGATGATATCTTTCAAGAACTTGGCATAGTTAGGCATCTGTTGTAAGGCGTCAACCAAAGGGAGGTTGATGTGTAGTTGCTTTAGCATATCCATGAACTTAGTGAACTGCTTGTCTTCATGAGCCTTTTTCAATCTTTGAGGAAATGGTGGAGGAGGATACTCAGGTACAATTAAGGTACGATTTTGATTCTGGTTCAAAGTTAGACGTCAGAACGTCTGGGTTGGACATCACAATGTCCGGAGTATCCTTCTCACCACTTGAGCTTGTCTCTTTTCCTTTCTTTTTCTCTCGATATTTCTTTTTGCTTATCCTGCATTTCTTCATTCACAGGTATAGGTGGTTCAGGGTATTCAGTACCACTTCTTAAAGAAATTGCATTTACTGTCCATTTCCTCCATTATTACCATTAGGGGTTGATGATGATGGAGCTTGATTGTGGAAGGAAGAGTTCCATTCTGTCTTTGTGTGAGTGTCAAGCTATCTGTCCAATTTGATTTTCGGGGTTTTGATTGAAGACTCATGAGTTTGCAAAGTAGTCTTACAGATCACTTATGAAGCTCTTCATCATGGCCTCCAAGTTGCTATTGTTGTTATTCTCACATATACCGCCTCTGTTGTTGAGGAGGAAATCCTGGTGGTATTGCAGGAGCAGTATTGTTGGCATTCAATGCATTGTTGTTTCTCCAACTGAAGTTTGGATGATTTCTCCAATTTGAATTGTAGGAGTTGGAATAGGGACCATTCCCCTTATTCTGAGATACAAAGTTCACTGACTGAGGGTTGTAGGGACACTCCTCATACACATGCCCTTCTTCACAGTAAACACAAACTACTCCACCAGAATGAGTAGGTTCAACTGCTGCAATAGTCTGCTTCTCAGACGTGGCCACGTTTGGAGTATTCAAAGTTTTGATCATGTTGGTCAGTGTAGCCACTTGAGCAGAGAGAGCAGTCACTTCACTTATCTCGTGCACACCTGCCTTCTTCCCAGGGGTAAATCTATCTGATGGCCAATGAGAGTTATGGGTGGCTATGTCATCAATGAGCTTGCATGCCTCAGAGAAGGACATGTTCAGAATGACACCACCTGATGAAGCATCAAGTATCAACCTTGTGGGCTGATCTAGACCATTATAGAAAGTCTCCATTTGAATAACTACTGGAATGCCATGGTGTGGGCACATTCTTAGTAATTCCTTCCACCTTTCCCATGCTTCAAATAATGATTCCCCTTCCCTTTGTTTGAAGGAAGTGATATCATTTCTTAACTTAGCATTTTTGTTGGGAGGGAAGTATTTTGCAAGGAATTTCTCAGCTAGCTCATCCCAAGTGTGAATGGAATTTGGTTCTAAGGAGTTCAGCCAATTTTTAGCCTTATCCTTGAGTGAGTATGGGAAGAGCTTCAATCTAAAAGCGTCTTACGAAACTCCGAGGATGATAAAGTTCTTTGCACACATCCGAAATTGTCTCGGTGAGAGTATGGATCTTCTTGAGAAACCTCCAAATTGGCTGCAGTTTGCGACATTTGGAACATCATTGGCTTGAACTCAAAGTGACCAGATATGAAGGGTTGGTCTTGCAATGCCTGTTTGTAGATGAGCGAGGGTTGAGCACGGCATAATCACGCATAGGCTCTGCCCTCGCTCATTGACCATGTCTTGTGGTCCCGCATTGATGAGTTCTTGCCTTTGATAGTGCTCATCGTCAACAATGATTGTTTCTGTATGAGTTTGTGGTCCTCTACCATGTCCTCTACCTCCTCTTGGTGTATGTCCACCTCTAGAACCGGTGTTATGCTCAGACATAGTTGGGAGTTGATGTTGTTGTCTCCTTCTTAACCTTTGTTGTCTCCTTAGTTGCCTGAAAGTCCTTTCAGGTTCTGGATCAAACTCAGGTTCCGATTCACTCCTTGGTTCAGTTGAACTAGAGCTAGAGTTAGAACTAAGCATACGCTGTAATGTCTACCTGTTCAAACGCAGAAACAACAAACAACACAGTAAAATCCTTTCAACTTGTGCTTTAATACTTTTGAACAATAAAAGTTTTACAATCCCCGGCAACGGCGCCAAAAACTTGTTCGCGTTTGTGTAGTAGTATGATTTTCGCAATTATAGTGCAAGTATACACATCGTACAAGTAATAAAGTGGATTTAATTAAGAGATCGTTCCCACGAGGATTGGTTATACTCTCAAAGTTCAAGATCAAAACATAAGAGAAACAAGTAACAAATCGGCAATAAGAGTTGATTGTAAAGCTAAAGATATAATTAAAGCAAGGAAATTAAAGTTGGTTGTGAAAATGGATGAGAAATGAGTTGAGTTGTTGCATGCAAATAAATCCTTCCTAGCCAGACGTCATAACGTCTAGACGTTATGACGTTCAAATGTTAATCTGTGTGAACGTGGCCACGTCTGAACGCTGTTGCAAAAGAGCTATGCTTTTCAGCATAAAACGTCAGAGTTTCAAGTACAAGAAATCCTATGTCTAGGTTCTAAATAGGCCCACTCCTGTATTTTAAGTACCCACAGCAATGTTCCATAAACTATTATCCATTCTATGTCTAGACTTAGATAAAGATGCCTAAATGTCTTTAGTGCATTGTTCATTCATGTAAATCTTTGATTTCTTTTCATAGACCATGTCTGTACCTATGAATCTACCTATTTTAAGAGGCCAACCTCAAAACAAGTTTGGAAATATTATTGCACAAAGATTTAAAGCGGCAACGTAAACACTTCATAACATTAACTAGAAATTCATTAAAAAGCAAAACAACAACTCAACTACAAAGTGTTTAGCTCATGCTGAGCATCTTTACAGAATGAAGTGGATTTAGAATCCAAATACCATACATTACAGAAAAGGAACTAAGTGCACAAGATGCAACTAAGTAGCTCTTCAAAGATGTATGCATTGTATAGACGTTACAACGTCCCGAGCCTTACACTCTGCGAGAAAATAAACTAAGTTCGTAAGTCTGTTTCCGGATCTTCTTTACAAACAAATTCCGAGTTTAATGGTGGAGATGGTGAGATGATGAAGTGATGCGAGAAAATAGGTGAAAGAGATGATGATCGTGGGTGTGGTTGGTGATGCCTTGAGAGAGTCTTTGAACCTCCATTAAATAGCCACCTTGCTTACAAGTCTTGATGTCACTTGCTCACCTACCACCGCTTTCTGTCTTTTTCACGACCTTCGCTTCATTGCTACGATTAGCTTCTGCGTGTCACCATGGGAAAACAGAAGATCTTCTCGACTTTTATATCTTTGACTATCATTGCTCCGTGCGCCAAAATTAAGATCCTTCGCTCTTGCTTTGTTGCACTATTGTAGACGTGGTGAGGGACGTGGTAACGTTCAGCACTGAATTTCCTGCACATGCACAAAAAGCATCAAAACGCTCTCAAGGGCACCAATTGGTGCCTAAATGCACAGATTTATCTTTATAACTCTTATTCACCTAAAACTCAGAAATCATTATAAAACTAATTAATTAAACCTTGTATTGCTCAAGAACTTGCATGATTTCTTCGTGAGTGAGTATAAATAACTCATATAAATACGAGTTATCACCAACGCCCAACAGAAGAGAGAGAGAGGAGGCGACATTTTCGCCTGAGAGAGGGAGAGAGTTCCTGGCGAGAGAGAGAGAGCGACGGTTTGGGATGATGGTGGTGGAGATCGACTGGGATGGAAAAATGGAGAGGAACGCGAGGGAGAGAGACGGTGGAGAGAGGGTGGAGCGACGGGGTGGCTTGGTTTGGGAGGTGGTTGGGGCTCGGTTGAGGAAGAGGAGGACGACTTGGAGACGATAGATGACGGTGGCTGCGTTTGGGTTCGATTTGGGAGATGGTGGTGGCTGGTTGGGTGGAGGCCGAAGGTGAGAGAGGGAGGGGGCTGCGGTTTGTGCGGCGGTTTATGGTGGTGGCGGTGAAGTTGTGGGTGATTTGTGGGTTGTTGAGGAGGTTTCGGTTTTGCTGTTTGGTGTGATGGTGGTTGTTGTGTGATGAGGGAGACAGAGATGGTGATGAGAAGAGATGAGGCCTGCTTCTACATTTTTTTGATTTTCTCTTCTTCTCTATAATTCTTTTTTTTTTTCAGATCTGCCTCTGTTGGAATGGTTAGGGATTCAGCATGAAAACCCTAATTTTGTGATTTTTTTTCTTGAAATTAGGTATGATTTGTCCCTTACTACTCTTTGTTGATTCTTTGATTTATACTATTTTTTTAGGTTAGGCATTAATTTGGTTTGACTGACTTTTGACTGGATTTCAGATCTGGAGCTTTTGGACTTGTGAGCAAACCAGGGCCCATCGACCACGATAAATGACTCACAACAACCCTAATCAGCCTATTTGTGCTTATTTGTCTATATTATTTTCAGATTATTGTAAAAAAACATTGTAACTAAACAATCAAATAAAATTACTATTTTTTTAATTTTTGAATGATATATTTTATTTTATTTTATTTTTGTTTAACTGAAAATAGTAAAAACAACGTAAAAGTGACAAACGCGAGCAAAACGACAGATTTAACACTAAAATTCGAAAATACACCAAAAACGACTATTTTTGTGATTTTTCGGAAAAAAGTGAAAAACACCGGAAAAAATTGAGTGTTCACAGTTGCCCCTCTGTGCTCATTTTCTTACGATATAATACAAAAAACGTACATTTCGTTGTGTTATTAAAGTAAGAAATGAGTACAGATATGAACCTCAATTTTAGCCGACGATGTTGAAGGTGCGGTGTTAGGGTTATATTACAAAACGACTGTCAGAGTTAAATTAGTATCACGAAGTAGAAAGCAGTTAGCATGTCGAAAAAGCGAAGGCGTGGCGGACCGATAGCACGAAATAAAAGCAATGCTAGGGCAAGACCGATAATGGAAAATAAAAGACAATGCCGAGCAAGATCGACCGGCGATAATGGAAAGCGATGCTAGGGCAAGACCGATAGCACGAAATAAAAGCAACGCCAGGGCAAGACCGATAGCGGGGAAAATAAAAGACAAAGCCGGAGCAAGATCAGTCAGCTTGTCAGAAAACAGTGTCAGGGCAAGACCGATAGCACGAAATAAAAGCAACGCTAGGGCAAGACCGATAGCGGGGAAAATAAAACACAAAGCCGGAGCAAGATCAGTCAGCTTGTCAGGAAATAGTGCCAGGGCAAGACCGATAGCACGAAAATTAAAAGACAGATGCCAGGGCTGAACCGTTAGCATGGAAAATTAAAAGATTGCGGCTGTAATGAACCGTTAGCATGGATAATTAAAAGACAGATGCCAGGGCTGAACCGTTAGCACAAAATTTAAAAGACAAATGCCAGGGCTGAACCGTTAGCATGAAAGTAAAAAGCAGTGCCAGGGCTGAACCGTTAGCATGAAATTTAAAAGACAATGTCAGGGCTGAACCGTTAGCATGAAAAGTAAAGAAGTGCCAGGGCTGAACCGTTAGCACGAAATGTAAAGACAATGCCAGGGCTGAACCGTTAGCATGAAAAGTAAAAAAGCAGTGCCAGGGCTGAACCGTTAGCACGAAATATAAAAGACAATGCCAGGGCTGAACCGTTAGCATGAAAAGTAAAGCAGTGCCAGGGCTGAACCGTTAGCACGAAATGTAAAGACAATGCCAGGGCTGAACCGTTAGCATGAAAAGTGAAAAAGCGAAAGCGAGTGGCTGAACCGTTAGCACGAAATATAAAAGACAATGCTGTAATGAACCGTTAGCATGAAAAGTAAAGCGATGCGGTGCTGAACCGTTAGCACGAAATGTAAAGACAATGCGAGGGCTGAACCGTTAGCATGAAAAGTAAAAAAGCAGTGCCAGGGCTGAACCGTTAGCACGAAATATAAAAGACAATGCCAGGGCTGAACCGTTAGCATGAAAAGTAAAGCAGTGCCAGGGCTGAACCGTTAGCACGGGGATGAGAAGGGAAATGCCAGGGCTGAACCGATAGCATGAAAGAATGTTCGAGTATCGAACCGATAGCACAAAGTTTAGAGCATGAAATGCACACCTGCTTTGGATGGTTTTATTACTTTATTTACAAAGTCTTCGAACATAGATGTATGCTTCTAGTTATGAAGTGGAATGCATGGATGAAAATGTATGCAAACTATGACATGAAATGCATGAATTATGCATGAGTCTTGAGTTGAAATTGAGATGCATTTGTCTTGAAAGATGGATTCACTGAGAATTTCTTTTTGTGCAGGCTTTATTTTAAACCAATCAAGCTTGTCCTCATATGGAAGGTTATCGTCACCCTTTCAAGCTTTCTATTTTCTTTTAAGGTCACTTCTCACCTTCCAATGCAAAACACCCTCAAAATTGACATTCTCCTTCTTCTTTTTTCCTGATTGTCATTAGCTCTCTAAATCACACCACTGATTCCAAGTTGACTCTCATTGAAGTATTACTTAATGAACATGCATGGATTCACAGGTATTTGAGAGCTGGGATATTGTGTTTCTGGATTTTTGGGTTTGAAAGTGGAGGGTATTTCCAGAGGGAGATCATAGGGAGGACAAAAGCGACACAAGATAGTAGAGGAAGATGTATTATGGCAACCATTGAGTTATTGGGCATTCCATTTACTTGAGGTACCTGACTTGTTGGAAATTGGCTGAGAATTGGGTTTTATCACAGAAGAAAGACTACCAAGGCATAGCAAGCGAAATCTGACTCATCAAGGGTCGAGCAAACATTTTTGCCCCTGTGTTGGTAAGAGCTATTGCCCCTACACGGGTGTAACAAACAAAGTTTGACTCATGAAGGGCCATGTACAAGCTTTGCCCAAATATTGGTAAAAGTTTTTGCTTACGAGGATGCACAGGTGTGGCAAACAAAGTTTGATGGATGTAGGGTATTGTAAGATTTCTAGTGAAAGGCACTGCCTTGAGGGAATACTACATGGTGTAGCAAGAAACCTTTGACTCCTAAAGGATCTTACGAAACTTTTCCCAGTGTGGGGGTCTCGAGACTCTCAAACTTATCCTCCACAAATTGCCCCAATGTACACTTTTGTTTGGCCCAAGTAGCAGAAATTTTCCCCTGTGAACTACTTAAACATCTCATTGAAAGTCTCATTCCCCTTTTATGCCCTAATTTTTGCCTAGACTGCCTTTGCAGGTTTTCAATCTAGCGGGCTTTATTATTATTTTTTTATTATCCCTAATTTTTGCCTAGACTGCCCTTTCGGGTTTTCAATCTAGCGGGATTTTCTCTTTTTTTTTCCATTTTTTTTATTAGAGCAACGAATAATTTAAAAGGAGCAAACGATTTATCTCAAAATTAACATTAAGAAAATGAAATCAATCATCCATCAATCAGAGTGGACTTTTAAAGGTTTGCAATGTGGCTATTGGTTATGGCTTATGAAAGAAAGATGATTAGAAGGTTCCCAGAAGTGCTTTATGGGTTGGGTTATGGTTTATAGAAGGAAAATGAATGGAGGGCTAAAAAAATGTTTTATGGATATGGGCTATGAGTTATGGGGAAAAAATGGTTAGAGGGCTTAAAGAAATGTTTTTTGGATATGGGTTATGGAAGAGAAAGGAGTAGAAGGTTCAGAGAAACGTCTTATGGGTATGGGTAATGGGTTATGGGAACAGATCATGAATCTTTAGTGCATTCAGCTTCCTCTTGTGTTCCCCATTCCTCAAATCATTCACATTTTTTTAATTATTTTTTTCACTTCTATGCTTTTTCATTACTTTTTCTTTTGTGCCCTAACTTTTGCCAAGAATGACAATACTTGCTTTCAGTCTTGCGGGCTTTATTCATTTTTCTCTTTTTCTTTTTTGAACTTTTTCCACTATCTTTGATAAAATAACTTTGGAAAGCTGAATGCACTAAATTCTATTGTGGTGTTGATCCTTGTCCAGGGTTTAGTGAATGGAAGTTGCAGGCTCAAAGGCGACAATGAGGGTTCTTTTATGGGATAGAGGAAAAAAATGGCCACTCTTCATTTGAAATCATGATTCCGCATTTTCAAAAATTTAATTTTTCAAATAACATTCACTCTTCTACACATCCTTTGCTCTTTATATATTTTTTGTCTATTTTTTTGTTTTTTTCCTGGGGAAATGGACCTTTGAGATCTGATATTTGCTCACTGGTTCATCCTTGAATGATGCGACCAAAAGGGCTTTAAGAGTTATCACGAGACAAGAACTCAAAAGGGGTTGGTGTTTTAAGGGGACACGGGGAAAAATGAGATTCATGCAAATCCATTAGTGTAAAGCTTCAACAAAGTTAACTTAGTTTCAAGCTTACATGACTAAACAAGCGCTAATGACAATCCTCTCTTTTTTGGGCTTTGAACTATTTATTCAAGAACTGATTGCCACAACCTTATGTCTCCCTATTTTCCACTCATCTTTTCCAATATGCCCCGGTATAGTTCCCCATGATATTTGTCCTCTCACCCTACTTCTCTAATCCTTCAATGACTAATCTTACCAAAAACTTTCAAGAGAATGATCCAATTCCATGAGTCTAAGCTTGATTGGTATCCATTTTCACGCAAGCACAAAAATTTAACATGAATGAAGACTTAATGACTTCAAAACTCTTTTTTTTATTGATTTTCTTTAAACAGGGAAAAAAATGCTACATGAGAATGGGTCAAGGAAACCAATATGTTATGAAATGTGTGATATGAATGCAAGCACTCACCCTAAGATGCAACATGCATTTGTTTTGTAATATTTTTCATTGTTTTATGAAAAAAAGTAATGCAAATTTTATTGCCCTTGAAGGAATATGCTACGTGCTTTGCTTATTTACTCATGAAGATGTGCAAATTTTTTGGCATACATACAAAGAAAAATAATGGAGAAATTTTATGATGAATGACAATGAAATGAAAATGTACGCTACATGCAATTGTTTTTAAGGACTTAGGCAATACGAATGAATGATACACGGTAAAATCCTATTTTTTTAGATGAAATGAACTTCTAGATGCAACATTATTTTTTATGCTTTTTATACATGAAATGCAATATGATTTTTTATGCATGAAATGCAATATTATTTTTTATGCATGGAATGCAATATGATTATATTTTTTTATGTATGAAATGCAATAAGGTTTTTTTTTTTATGCATGAAATGTAATATGATTATTTTGTTTTTATGCATGAAAGGCTATATGATTATTTTTGTTGCATGACATGAAACACAATTTTTTTGATGATTTTTTTGTCTGTAGACTAATGAGCGATAACGAGAAAAATATATTCAATCAAAAATTATGATAAGAGGAAAAATAGCTCCCTTTGTGGTCTAATTTGGTTAGCTTGCAGTGCTATAGGGCATTGGGACCTATAGGGCTAATGTCTTTATTGTGAGTACTCACGGGGTGGTAGCTACATCCTATGGAGATTTAAGGTCTCTAGAGCCAAGTACCCTTTTAGAGAGTTAAACACAACAGGATGTACATCCGGAGTGAGTACCCGCATAGAAGGATCATGCTCTAGATGAGGAGTTCATGGAAGTCACATAGGATGTACATCCAGAATGAGTCCCACTTATCCTCGTTCTAACTTAAGGTGTTTTTTTGTGGCTCAGGTATGAGCTCAACTCTCAGTGTGTGCTCACAGTGTAGGTGTAGTGTGTGAAGGGAGCATACAAACCTCAAAATTTAAAAATAAAATAAAATCACAAAATATTTCAATAAATACAACTAAACAACAAATAATACATGTCATCTAGCCTAGGGTTTATAAGGAACAATATAGATATAAAAATAAGATATGTACAAAGAAATAAATAAATAAGCAATTAAGAGGGGTAAACAAAGCGTGCCTTATAATCATTTTGCACAACCAAACATACCGGGCTTGACTCTCACTATCCCTAGTGGAGTCGCCATCTGTCGTGACCGGGATCTCGACGTTGACGGCTCAAATATAAATTATTCGAGGAGTCGCCAGCCAATTTTTTAATAATAGGAAAATTGAGAAAAACCTAATTGAAAGAGTTAATGGTCTGCGTAACTAGGTTGGATTCGGGAGTCGGTTATGCGAAGGGAAGGGGTGAAAACAAGTTTCACTGCACCCCTAACACATCTGTCCTAAGACAGTTACCCTAAATTTAACTTGTGCAATAATTACTACGCCGTTTAATTATTTGTTTACCCAAGATAATATTTACAAAAATGTTAGAAAAATAATCAATTATTTACAAGGAAATGAAATAGGGACTAGTCTGGAAACTTTTAATTTTGACTTTGACAGGGAGACCCCGCGCCTACGTACTCTCTGGTGCTATGAGAGACTCAAAAGTCACGTAGTTCTTCCTGAAAATTTGTTTGTTGGTTGATTTTATTTTTGAAGGGGTTTAAGATCTAAGTTGTACAACTTTGAGTTTTCTTAAACCGGGATCGACAAGATGTACATCTCGGTCAATCCCACATTTTTGGTATTTTGAAAAATAGGTGCTATATAATAATAAACTGATTAGGGGTTTTTTGGGAAACGACATGTCGTTCGTTTTTTTTTATTTTAAAGTGGTTTAGGACCAAGTTGTACAACTCGGGTCTCTTAAACCAGTGTGGCGGATTTGATAAGACGTACGTCTCGATCAAATCCTAATTTCCTTATTTTTACTGTTATTATTCTTTTTGAAAAAAAGATTAAATACCAATAAATAGACACAATAATAATTAATGCGAGAAAACTGAGAAGAATAATGATAAAAATCGAAATGGGATGCAATAGTAAAAGATGGGTGCAAATAATTACAGGGGGGTTATGTTATCAAAGAGGGTGTGAAAATTAAGGCCCAGCTCGTTTTTTTGGTTGTTGGGCGCTGGGCCACCAAAACAAACACATGGGATCGCAGGGGGTGGGTAGTGCATTAAACATGGGGGTGTGAATAATAATCTGAAAAGAAAATTAAAATTAAAATGAACTAATTGAATAGAGGGTATAAATGGGCAAGTGTGAATTTAAAAAACCCTAATATTCACTCCTACACTCTGCCACCGCCCAACGCCCAAATGTAGAGAGAGAGAGAGAGGAGGCGACATTTTACGCTTTGAGAGAGGAGAGAGTTCTGGCGAGAGAGAGCGGCAGTTTGGGATGATGGTGGTGGAGATCGACCGGGATGGAAAAATGGAGAACGCGAGGGAGAGAGAGAGCGGTGGAGAGAGGGTGGAGCGACGGGGTGGCTTGGTTTGGGAGGTGGTTGGGGCTCGGTTGAGGAAGAGGAGGACGGCTTGGAGACGATAGATGACGGTGGCTGCGTTTGGGTTCGATTTGGGAGACGGTGGTGGCTGGTTGGGTGGAGGCCGAAGGTGAGAGAGGGAGGGGGCTGCGGTTTGTGCGGCGGTTTATGGTGGTGGCGGTGAAGTTGTGGGTGATTTGTGGGTTGTTGAGGAGGTTTCGGTTTTGCTGTTTGGTGTGATGGTGGTTGTTGTGTGGTGAGGGAGACAGAGATGGTGATGAGAAGAGATGAGGCCTGCTTCTACATTTTTTTGATTTTCTCTTCTTCTCTATAATTCTTTTTTTTTTTCAGATCTGCCTCTGTTGGAATGGTTAGGGATTCAGCATGAAAACCCTAATTTTGTGATTTTTTTTCTTGAAATTCGTGTCTGACTGTCCCCTTGCTACTGCTGTTGACTGCTGATTTATACTATTTTTTTAGGTTAGGCATTAATTTGGTTTGACTGACTTTTGACTGGATTTCAGATCTGGAGCTTTTGGACTTGTGAGAAAACCAGGCCCATCAGCCACGACAGCAGCTCACAACAACCGTAATCTGCCTATTTGTGCTTATTACTGTGAACACTCAATTTTTTCCGGTGTTTTCACTTTTTTCCGAAAAATCACAAAAATAGTCGTTTTTGGTGTATTTTCGAATTTTAGTGTTAAATCTGTCGTTTTGCTCGCGTTTGTCACTTTTACGTTAAACAAATCAATTTTGGGATTGATGAGATCATAAAATTCAGAGCCCAATCATTGAATCATGGGACATAGCCCAAAATGGCATGAATTTAGAAGAATGATCTAGAATGGAATATTCTACATTCTTTTGAATTTTGAAAAGTTAAGAATAGTACAATAGTACAATTTGCAATTCCACTCACTCTCCCACTCTCCATAGCTGCGCATATAAGCCATATACACCCCATTTTGATTTATTTTTATTGTTTGCAAATTGTACTAAATCATGGCCTTCCATTTAAATGTGAAATACAATCCCCACCCTTCATTTGAATCAAAATGGCACTTGTGTAATAAGCTTTATGGAAAAATACAATTTTGTAAATGAGCTTATCCTTCACCCCACTCCTTATGCTGCGCATTTCAGCTCCTCTCTCTCCTCATTTTGTGCTTTTAATTACCCTCAATCCATGTGACATTGCATCTTGACCATTGATTCAAAATTTATCTCAAATCCTATTGGTTTGCAAGAAGCACATTACCCTAATTACCCTTTAAGTTTTTACCCCATATAAAAACCCAAAAGCAAGAGAGCCTCACATATACACACTCTCATTTGACCCTAACTAGCATACCTCCTCCTCTTCTCCCTCACAAGGCCGTAGTCTCTCCTCACTCATCCACCATATTTTCTTGATTTCTTTCTTCATTTTCATCTTAAAAATCCATTACTACTCCATACCTCTCCATATTCTCCTACTCTAGTTCATATTTGCATCATCAAAAGCTTGTGGTTTGAAGATTTGCTTGGAGTTTTCCTTCAAGTTTTGATCTTACTTCCCCTTTTGCATTCTCCATTCCTTTTTCTAGTTGATTCTTGAGGTAAGACAACTAATCCCTTGCATTTTTAACTATTAGCATGTGAATCTTCCTTCTACTCCTCTTTCCTCTCTAAGAGGCTTAGAGGGTTCATTTCAAACACTATGTCAAGGACTTTGGGAGCCTTGGGTGTTTGAAGTGAACCCTTGGCCTTGATGAGAGGGTTCTTGTGTTTTTAACCATGCATTTTTGCATTTTTTCACTCATCCTTTCACTTTTTCATGAATAAAGAATTTTCACATGATATATGCATCTTATTGTTCATGTCACAACTTGCAAGTTTGAATTTTGGTTTGATTCATGGGATTAGGGGGTTTCGGTTTTGAGCTCTAAAATTTAGGGTTTTGTTGCTTTCTTCTCTCTTTTTGATTTATGTAAATAAAATGCTTGATGTGTTTGATTTGCATGATTTGTTCTATATGTTGGTTATGATTTTTAGCATGAAATAATTTGTTATTATGTTCATATAGGGTTCGACCTTAGAGGCCCTTTTGATGCTCATCTTTGTGCTAAAAATTGTATTGCTTGATCTTGTGTAGATAAATATAAATGTGTTAGTTTGTTTTTAACCTTTTCAATCATTCATTTATTTTTTACCTTACCACTCATTAATTTTTTTACCAAAAGTAAAAAACATGTTAACTTTTTTACTTTACTATCTCATTGAATAATTACCATTCACCTCATGCATTTTCATTTTACCATTCATTAACTTTTTACTAAATGTTTTACCACTTGTCTATTTGCAAAAATACCCAAAACATTTTTACACTTTGCATTTTATCACTTATGCTTACATGTTCATGCACTTATATGAGCTTATATCTCTTGCATTTTCATACTCCCTTGAATGCTCATGCATCCATAAACTTCATGTCTTGCATTCATTGTTATAGTCGAACATTCATTAATATTGTATCTTGCATTCATTTTCGCATGTTCATGCACTCATTTAACACTATGTTTTGCATCCCTTTATCAATTGTCCATGCATCCAATAATACTATGCCTTTCACTTCATAGTTGAATACCCATGCACCCACATGTTTGCTCAATCATGTATTCAATTTTTTCATAGCAATTTGCGAATATTCTTTATGTTTGCTATGCTTGTGTTCTTATTGATGCCTTGGTTTTGACTTGAGAAGATTTGAAATGTTCTATTTCTTTTCAAGCTTGAAATCACATGTTTTTCCAAATAAAAACCCTAAGGCATTTTCCTAAACAAATCATTAACCATCACTCGAAGCCGTTGCTTGTTTGATCGTTAATGAGGAGTTATTAGTGATAGTCACTCGAAGCTTTTGCTTGTTTGGCTATTATGAAAGCTCCCACACCTTAATTAAACAACCAAAAAAACAATTCAAATTTCCAAAAAACAACATGAGCTATTAGTGATAATCATCACTGAGGCTCACCACCTTTTTCAAAACCAACTTTCAAAAAAAAAAGAATAATGCAACGTTGTCTCTGGTAATCACTCGAAGCCATTGCTTGTTTGGTTACCGGTTTCAACTCTCTTTTCTTTCGAGTTAGTAATGAATGTCACTCGAAGCCTTTGCTTGTTTGGTGTTCGAGAACACTCGAGTCTTATTTCAAAACCTCCGTAACTTAAACCCTTAAGCCGCTTTCGGCTACGCAAACGAGAACTACGTAGCTTTGATCCTCACCGGGTGAGGGTGCGTGAGGGACCGGTTCATGTCCCGTCAAGCACTCTTTCAAAAATCTTTGTTTTGTTCCGCTTTTCAAAGATACCAAAACATTACGTTTTCCGTTTTCAATAAAACCATTTCTCAAAAGAAAGAAAAGAAAAGAAAAGATGTAGAACAATATATTTCAAATCAAACATTTCAAAACCACATCAAGTTAATGGTTCCTTTCGGTAGAAAGGGCGTGTGAGTGCTAATACCTTCCACATGCATAACCGAATTCCCCGAACCTACATTTACGTGTTTTCAAAAGACCACCCGTTTTCCAAAAAAATGTTTTTTCAATGTTTTCCTAAATAAATATTGGTGGCGGCTCTACTATTTCCACGTTGTCAAACGAAAAGTCCAAACCGGATTTTTTGGGGCGCAACAATAATTAAGTCCAAATCAATTATGTGACCTAAATTGATTTTCAATTGAAATGTGAATTCCCTGATTGTTTCAATTTCAAACCTGTAATAGTTTGGATATATTTTACAAATTGATAATTGTGATATTCATTCAATTCGGGCTGAAATTGGGGGTGATGGATGAGAGGTTAGGGATTAAGTTTGAGAAATTGGGGGTTTTGGGTTTGAGGGAGAGAGGTTAGGGATTAAGAGTTGAAGAATGATTGATTTGTGGTGGTGGTGGTGGCTCGCCGGATGTGGTGGTGACTCACCGGAGAAGATGAATATGGTGTTTGGAGGAAGAATATGAAGATGAAAGTTCTTGGATTTATGTCAATTTGGTCCTTTATGTTTGTTTTTAGTTTCAATTTGGTCCCCCATTTGCCACATCACTTCATAAATTCCAAGTCAGCCCTACCACTTAAGATGCCACGTCAGCAGTTAACTACCAGCGTGGCGTCTGTAATAAAAAAGATAAAGGACCAAAATGAAATCAAGGCCAAAGATAAATGACCAAAACAGTAATTTAGCCTTTTATTTATATTTACCTTGTTTTGGATAACTTATTTTATTTTTTGAGGACTTACTATGATGGGTAGGTAAGTCTATATTATTTTACTTAAGGAGAGGCCCCTATCTCTTTCCAATATATAGTGGAGTTTACCCATTGAGACTACACACTACAATATCACTATTGGAATAGAGATAGTTTCTCTCCTTCTCTATCTTGTATGAACGATTGCTATCCCCCTCGAAATTCTACACCGAACTCACGAAAATCAACATCCACTCTTCTTATCACCTCTAACCGTTCTCATCTATGTTCTATCGTATACGCAACAGATCACACACTCTTCCCTACACTCTTACTCCCCAATTAGGTATTCTAACCTGTAGGCTGTCAAAATCCTACCCGACTACCCAACACAAGAGACAACAACAATTATGGCCAGAGGCCCAACAACCCTAACAATCATAATTAACACAACAATACCAATCTCAACAATTTATCATATATCCAACATCATTCACATCAACGGTTAACACGATCATAACAACAAAATTCAAGTTTAACCTATTCCATAATTAATCATTTTATTCAACGTTCAAATTAGTCCACCTAAACTCGGGTGCAGAAAATTCTGTAACTTTGTGTAACGCCCCAAAAATGATTAAGTAAATAATTAGATAATTTATTTAAGTGATAATTTAGTTGGCCTTATTTAAAATAAATATAAGGAAATTAATTCAAGTAAGGAGTGGGGTGTAGTGAATAAATAGAGAGTATTTAATTAAAATGGGGAGGATGTGAGAAAGTAATTAGGAGGTGCAATTAGGGCCCATTGGACTTAAGTGGCCCAAACCCAATTAATAAAAACATTAGGGTCTTAGGAGAAACCCTCACTAGAAGCAAAAGATCAAAAAATTAGAAAGTGGGAAGAGGAGAAGAGAGGGAGCGCGGCTAGGGCAAGGAAAAAGGAGAGGAGTTTCGTGGAGCTCTTAGAGGAGAGGAAAAACGTGGATTGTTGGTGTCTTGGGAGGTGTTCTTGAGAGCTTTAGTCTTCTTCTTCAAGTTTTAACAAGGTATGGGGGCTCTCTAGCATATTTAATAATTTATAAATCTTGAAACATAGGGATTAAGGATTAGGAGTAATTTAGGTGGATAATTTGTAATGTATATACGTGATTCTGTGATTATGTGCTGGATTTTCATTAGTAAGGGTGGGTTTTAACATTTATAATGGGTTGCGATGGGGGTATGTGGGTAGTTAGGATTTGGGTGATTTTCGCATGATGTTGTGGTTTCGTTATTGTTGTTATTTGCGTGATGATGTTGATTTCGTGATTGAGCCATGACTTTATTCAATTGATGTGTTAAATTGAAGTGTTTGCGTCAAGTGGATGCGTTGTGGCATGGCATGGGTGCCAAAATTGGTAGCCCAGGCGTCTGGTGTTGCGTGCCTAGGTGGGTGTGTCGCGCGAGGGACGCCAAAATTGGCGACCCATGCGCTGGTGTGTGTCGAGGTGTGTGAGGCGTGGGAGAGTGGCACGGGTGGCGCAAGCGCGCCACGCCTGTGTGTGAGTATGTGCCGAGGTGTGAGGTCTGCAGAGGTGTGTGAGTGGGTGTGCCGAGGTGTGTGAGGTGTGGGAGTGTGCACGGGGCCGGGCGCAAGGCGCTGTGCCTGTGCGTGAGTGTGTATGCATTGGCGCCGCCCGGTTGTGGCGCGCCACTTGTGCGTGTGTTCGGTGTGTGAGTGGCGCGCCTCTCGCGCTGCCGGTGAGGATGGCGCGCGATGTGTCTTTGCCAGCTTTGAGGTGGATGAGGTGAGGTGACCTAGGTGAGTGAGGTGAGGTGAGGTGCCGAGGTGGATGGGGTGATATGCCGAGGTGAAGGAGGTCGGTGACCGAGGTGAGTGAGGCGAGGTGAGGTGCCGAGGTGAATGGGGTGTGTGCCGAGGTGAAGTGAGTGTGTGCCGAGGTGAATTGAGTGTGTGCCGAGGTGAAGTGAGTGTGTGTCGAGGCGAAGTGAGTGTGTGACGAAGTGAAACGAGTGTGTGTCGAAGTGCAGGTGTGTGTGTTGCGCTGGGGGGCGCCATTTGGCTGCCCCAAGTGCGCCTGGTGTTGCTAGTGTGCGTGTGTCTACGGGATGGGCGCCAATCTGGGCAGCCCAAGGCGCAACTTGGCGCCATGTCTAGGTGTGGGTTCAAAATAGCCCTTAGGTGTCAGATTGGTCCCCGAAGTGTCAAACTAGTCCCTAGGTGTGGGTTTAGTCCCGGGTGTTGACTTTAGTCCTTTGGCGTGAAAATAATTATTGGTATTCTTTTAGTCCCCGTAGGAGTATTAATTATGGTGTCGTATAATAAATGGTGAATATATTGGTGATGAGGGGTCTATGCCTCTCCTTGGTGATTTGGTGAATATACATATAATTGTGGTGAGCATGTTATTGCTTTATTTTGGTGTTTTGGTGTTTTTGGTCATAGTCATGGCGTCGCATAAATCATATGCATTTTGGTGAATAGGCTTCGACCTCTAAATTATTTTGGTGTTTGGTGAATGCCCACAAGGCAATTTTTGGTGATGGATCCACATGCATATGCCCAGTGGAGTTTTGGGTTGCATTGCATACATTGCATACATGTTCGTGTAACTTGTTTTTACGTGTGGTATCAGTTAGTGTAATGACCTTTTTGGTGTAACTGTGTCTTAATAGTGTATTTAAATTTGTTGTTCTCTGGTGTGCCTGTTTTTCTGTGTTTCTCGCTTTATTTATTATTATCTATGCATTGAGACTCACCCTACTGCGTCGTGTTGCCTCGTATGTCGGCAACCTGCAGGTGACGGTGACGGAAGGTGACTAGAGATCCTTCATCTAGTATGGTCGAGTCGCTCTGATACGTAGCACCGGGGGGACGTTTATTTGTTATTTCTTTCACATTTGAACCATTATTTAAGTTGTTATTTTTCCACGGCTGTAATGTTATTCCCGACTATTATTTTGGTGCTATGTATCCTCTAAACTGGAGTTTATTTTAAGTAATTGTTTTGAAGTATGTTAAGGTGTTTGGTTTTAAATGTGACACCCTCGAGTGGTCGCACCGAAAAGTTTTCAACTACTCTGATTTTCCAAATTATTTAAATAGTAGTTTATGTAGAAGGGGGGTGTTACACTTTGCGCTTACTTTGGCGAATTAATTAAAATAGTACAGTTTTTAGAAACAACCCGAACAGTTCCCAAACTTGACAGATTCTATCCTCCCACTTCATTTCACTCTAACTGACTTAAACTCGACCAAATGGGACAAAACTTTAGCCCGAATAAAAGCATTTTGAGTGTAGTTTCTAATGGAAAAAGAATCGTTCAAAACGGAGTTCATTTGAAGACATAAAACTTACAAGAACCGAACATACTCGCGGTTTGATTCTAGAAATTTGACTCGACTTTGGAGATTTATAACTGGAGCTACACAACTCCGAATTTAACGAAACTAGTGCCAAAAGGACCGGCTTTAAGTCTATTTTCGAAAACACTCAGCCACATAATTTTTGACTCAACCAAACAGTACCAGTTTTCAAAGGACTGAAACAGGGTCCAGACACGCATAAAACTATAAGCAAGCAACACTCATCATGACCAATCGCCAAGACCAATTATAATTATCACATACTCATGCATTTCATTCAACACCAAATAAGCATAACCAATCATGCAAACAATTTAAACACTCAAGTCCGAAAAGATTTAAACACGTAGGTATCATCTTCAATCTCTTTATTCCTAGGGATTGGCTAACATGCGATTTTACACCTTCTCTAGAAAATAACATGGGACATATAATTCTACCAAATTGAACCGATTTCATATCACAGCAGAACATAGCCAACACATGCATTACAGTACAATCATTTTGATACACAACTTGACATTAGTTTAACCAATTGAAATTAAATACTCTTGTCAACATTTAGCAAGGAAAACTAATCAAGACATAGAAGTACACAAAATATCCCGTGGCACAATTTTCATCCTTAGATTTATAATCCACGTAAAACAACTTTCAAGAAGTGGCAATTAATACTAGTGATAGCAACAACAATGCCAAGGTTAAGTCATAAAACGAACACAATTACACAATTGTAGTTCACAGTCAAGAAGTACTTAAAATTGTTTACATTTGTTTCTAAACCTTGACAATTATTATTGGGATTCACATTCACATAACATAAAAATTCTAACTAACCTAATCATGCAATTTTATGTACAATCTCATAATTTTTTAAACATCATTAAATCACAACCTAATCGGTTCAAAAGCCGAATTTGTGTCACATTTTGAAATAAAGGCCCTAAAACATTTTGGAAACAGAATTCAACACTAATTTGACATCACATTCATTTTCCAATAGCATAACATTTTCCAAGTACCGTTTCTTTTTGAAAATCATAGAACTTACAGTTTTGTCTGAAAAGGGAAACTATACGCAAACCCCAAATCTTACTATCACACGAACATGCATCCACCTAAACAGTTACTTATTAGTTCAAAATTTAGTTTCTGACATAAACTCAGAAGGTAAGAAAAGTTAATCATTTAATTCTGACAAATCACATCATGCTCACAAAACAAGCCAAATTGAAACACTGAAAATGTCGAAACTTCAAGTCATGCAACTTTAATTGAGATAATGGAAATATAGCATTATACAACATTTCGTTTTAGCACCCTAACTTCAAAACAATTTAGCACAAATCAAACTTAAACTCATATACATCACAGTAACGATCAACCTATAGCAGAGACGCCAATCAAGTGCAACAATATTCAACCAAAAATCCTTCAAATACTGTCCAGTGTTATTTTACCAAGATTAGGTCATATAAAAGTACTTTCTATATCCTAGCAAGCCAACCAAGCAATCAATCGAATTAAAATTAGTGCATGCATCCAAAGTTAATACTAACCATGAGTTATTGTCGCCTCTTTCATTGGGGATGAGTGATTGGGGTGATCAGTCCCTCCTACTCATGCAACCAACTAATTAAGGTCACAAAAACTACTGTTTTTCAATTTATAACTACCACATTAAAAGATTTTTAACGCAGTCCGGAGTGCGAAGGCGTCGTCACGACTTTCACTCCTTTGACATCGTTAGAACTCTTTTAATCACACATATCTTAATGATACAACAACAGTCACAAATAATCAAAATCAATGATACAATCAACAGTCACATATTTCAATCACACTTACCTCAATAAATCAATATAATCTCTCAATCACTATCCATTAAATAATTTACAAGACATGTCAATGAAAGAACAAACCAACTACCAAGACTCGAGGGTTAACAGACTCGACAACTTGGCCGGACGGACTGAACTGCTTTGATACCACTAATGTAACACCCCCTTTCTATTTTTCTACTATTTAGTGAATTTTAAAATCAGAGTTTTCAAAAGACTATTCCACGCACCTCAAAGAGAGTGCTACATTACATTTAAATCACCAAAATCAAAACTCCAAAATATTAATCAAAATAAAACTCCAGTATATGATACATAGCACCAACAAGTCTGAGGACAAAATAGTACAACAAGTCTGAGGACAAAATAGGACAAAATATTAACATCTTAGTCCAAAATATAAAAGAAATAAATAAACTATATATACATCCCCCCGGTGCTACGTATCAGAGCCGACTCGACCATACTAGAAGAAGGATCTCTAAACACCTTTAGTCACCACACTGCGGAGTTCTTGGCATACGAGGCAACACGACGCAGTAGGGTGAGTCTCAATACATAGATAATAATAAATAAAACAAGAAACACAGTAGAATAGGTACACCAGAGATACAACCAATTCAAATACACCATTAATACAGTTACACCAGGAATACAGTTACATCAGAATACACCGTTAGCACATCAACTCATACTCATCATCAAGGCAACACCAAGCGTATGAATGTATGCATGAATGCAAGTATGCATGTGGATCTATCATCACCTCTTTGGCCGAAGCTTACACACCGCTTTGGCCGAAGCCTACATCACCACTTTGGCCGAAGCCTACATCACCTCTTTGGCCGAAGCCCATCACCTCTTTGGCCGAAGCCCATCACCGCTTTGAGCCGAAGCCCACCTCACCGCTGAATGCACATGATTTATGTGACACCATGACAATGCACCACAACACAACACATTTACCACAACAATCATTAACTCACCACTTTTCATTTCGCAATTCAACTCTAATCACAATATTTGGCCGAAGCCTACTCACCGCTTTGGCCGAAGCCTACACACCGCTTTTGGCCGAAGCCTACACACCGCTTAATCATCACCGCAACACAACACACCTCATTATTGGACTAAATGTCGCACCAAGGACTAAATCCACCTCCCAAGGACCAATTTGACACCATTAGGACCATTTTAGCACCTAAGGACCATTTTGACACCTAGGGACTATTTTAACACCTCGGGGACCATTTAGACACATAGGGACTATTTTGTCACCATAAGGATTATTTTAGCACCTAGGGACTATTTTGACACCATAGGGATTATTTTAGCACCTAGGGACTAATTTGACACCTCAAGGACCAATTTCACACTTAGGGACTAATTTGAACCCACACTTCGACACCTTGGCACACACAGGCGCCAAACTAGGCGCACAGGGCAGCCAAATGGCGCCCCTGGCACTGTTCACGCCAACACAGCATTCTGTCCTAGACACAGGCGCCACCAGGCGCACTGGGGCAGCCAAAATGGCGCCCTTGCACTGCTATTCACGCCCAAAGACACGCCCACACTGCAATGGTGCACGGCGCCATATTCTGTGGAATTGGCGCCTCCCCACACACACCCCACACCACTCCAAAGAGCAAACCAGCGCGCGATTTTCTAGCAAATTGGCGCCCCTTCCCAAAGACCTCTCCAAACCGCAACAACCACACCCTGTGCGCCATTTCCCTGCATTTAGGCGCCCTAACATTATTCACAAACCCACCCAATTTATTTTCTCAACAACATCCTACACACTCCAACCAACCTCTAATTTCCAACAATTTATCAAACACCTATCAAACACAATATTTCTCCCAATCAATTATATTACTTAACACCAATCACCTCATTATTATTTAACACCTATTACACACCATATTGCATTTAATTCCTATAACTCACCTTAACATCCAACCAAGAACAACATTCTCATGAAAAACATCACACCATACCATCCTATAAAACATATTCATGTTCATTCAAACATATCATCAAACACCTAGCCATCACTTTAAATCTATTTATTATTCTTCATTTAAACATCATGTCATAACACCATATTATCAACAATCAATTCAATCACATTTCAATCTCCATACAACAATTAATATAACCACATATAAAATCAAACAAATACCCAAACACTCAATTACTTCATTAATTAATTAAACAACTACTCCCAACACCTAATCCATATGATTTCAAGGTTTATATATTATTAACTATGAAAGAGAGCCCCCATACCTCCAAATTGCAAACCCAAGAAAACCACCTCCACCAATAATCAAAGAACCACCAAATAATAGCCTTTCTCCTACACTTGAGCTTCTAACCCACCCATGGAAAAGAGAAGAATACACAAGATTAGGGGATAAATCTTATACTAAAGGATAGAGGAGGAAAAATGTGAAAGATTGGTATCAAAAACACTCACCCAAAGCAAGCAATTGAATTTCTCTCCTCCCCCCTTGTTGAAAGTTGCCGTCGGCCTCTCTCTACCTCCCTCTCTTCTATTTTTTTTGTTTTCTTTCTTTCTAAGGAGATGGAAACTCTTACCCTAGTTTAAGTCATGAATTTGGGCCTATTTAGTGGGCTTGGGCCCCTTATTTACACCCCTTAGGTACTTACATACATCCTCCCAATTTAACTAAAAATACTCCTCATTTATTTTAACTAAAATACTCCCCATTTATTTATCACACCTCACTCCTTAATTTAATTACTTACCCTATATTTATTTTAATATACACAACTAAAATATTACTTAATTAAATTAGTCAAATAATCACTTAATTAAATTAGTTAAATAATCACCTAATTAATTTTGGGGTGTTACAACTCTCCCCCACTTAGAATATTTTCGTCCTCGAAAATCTAACTATCATGGACATGTAAACTTAAACACTCACCACAACAAACAATAGATTTCTAGTAAGGCACCCTAAATGAAACGCTTACCTCTAAATGTAACCATCACTCCTCCGTAGGCTCCGAACCCGCCAGGACAAACACTCTCCCGTTATACTTCTCCTTCTTCGGCTTTGGACACTTGGTACTAATGTGCCCTAATTCCCTACAGTTGTAGCAGACCACATCCTTCTTCTCACACTTAGCAACTACATGACCTTCCTTACCACACTTGAAACACTTGTTGACCATGCAATCTGGACTCTTATGCCCCGGCTTACCACACTTGTGACACACAATCCCCGCAGTAGCGTCTCCCCCACTTGGCTTCTTGCCCGAACTCTTCTCTCCCTTGCCCTTACCACCTGGAACTTCATAGGCTTCCCACGAAACTGAGAACTTCTCCTCTCCTTCACTATCTTGTATGAACGATTGCTATCCCCCTCGAAACTCTACACCGAACTCACGAAAATCAACATCCACTCTTCTTATCACCTCTAACCGTTCTCATCTATGTTCTATTGTATACGCAACAGATCACACACTCTTCCCTACACTCTTACTCCCCAATTAGGTATTCTAACCTGTAGGTTGTCAAAATCCTACCCGACTACCCAACACAAGAGACAACAACAATTATGGCCAGAGGCCCAACAACCCTAACAATCGTAATTAACACAACAATACCAATCTCAACAATTTATCATATATCCAACATCATTCACATCAACGGTTAACACGATCATAACAACAAAATTCAAGTTCAACCTATTCCATAATTAATCATTTTATTCAACGTTCAAATTAGTCCACCTAAACTCGGGTGCAGAAAATTCTGTAACTTTGCGCTTACTTTGGCGAATTAATTAAAATAGTAAACGACCTCGGATTTCGACAAATAAATACTTGTTGGAAAACCACGGATGTGTAGTTTCTGGATATATCTTTAAAGTTTCAAAACAATGAGCCAATTAGTACAGTTTTTAGAAACAACCCGAACAGTTCCCAAACTTGACAGATTCTGTCCTGCCACTTCATTTCACTCTAACTGACTTAAACTCGACCAAATGGGACAAAACTTTAGCCCGAATAAAAGCATTTTGAGTGTAGTTTCTAATGGAAAAAGAATCGTTCAAAACGGAGTTCATTTGAAGACATAAAACTTACAAGAACCGAACATACTCGCGGTTTGATTCTAGAAATTTGACTCGACTTTGGAGATTTATAACTGGAGCTACACAACTCCGAATTTAACGAAACTAGTACCAAAACGACTGGCTTTAAGTCTATTTTCGAAAACACTCAGCCACATAATTTTTGACTCAACCAAACAGTACCAGTTTTCAAAGGACTGAAACAGGGTCCAGACACGCATAAAACTATAAGCAAGCAACACTCATCATGACCAATCGCCAAGACCAATTATAATTATCACATACTCATGCATTTCATTCAACACCAAATAAGCATAACCAATCATGCAAACAATTTAAACACTCAAGTCCGAAAAGATTTAAACACGTAGGTATCATCTTCAATCTCTTTATTCCTAGGGATTGGCTAACATGCGATTTTACACCTTCTCTAGAAAATAACATGGGACATATAATTCTACCAAATTGAACCGATTTCATATCACAGCAGAACATAGCCAACACATGCATTACAGTACAATCATTTTGATACACGACTTGACATTAGTTTAACCAATTGAAATTAAATACTCTTGTCAACATTTAGCAAGGAAAACTAATCAAGACATAGAAGTACACAAAATATCCCGTGGCACAATTTTCATCATTAGATTTATAATCCACGTAAAACAACTTTCAAGAAGTGGCAATTAATACTAGTGATAGCAACAACAATGCCAAGGTTAAGTCATAAAACGAACACAATTACACAATTGTAGTTCACAGTCAAGAAGTACTTAAAATTGTTTACATTTGTTTCTAAACCTTGACAATTATTATTGGGATTCACATTCACATAACATAAAAATTCTAACTCACCTAATCATGCAATTTTATGTACAATCTCATAATTTTTTAAACATCATTAAATCACAACCTAATCGGTTCAAAAGCCGAATTTGTGTCACATTTTGAAATAAAGGCCCTAAAACATTTTGGAAACAGAATTCAACACTAATTTGACATCACATTCATTTTCCAATAGCATAACATTTTCCAAGTACCGTTTCTTTTTGAAAATCATAGAACTTACAGTTTTGTCCGAAAAGGGAAACTATACGCAAACCCCAAATCTTATTATCACACGAACATGCATCCACCTAAACAGTTACTTATTAGTTCAAAATTTAGTTTCTGACATAAACTCAGAAGGTAAGAAAAGTTAATCATTTAATTCTGACAAATCACATCATGCTCACAAAACAAGCCAAATTGAAACACTGAAAATGTCGAAACTTCAAGTCATGCAACTTTAATTGAGATAATGGAAATATAGCATTATACAACATTTCGTTTTAGCACCCTAACTTCAAAACAATTTAGCACAAATCAAACTTAAACTCATATACATCACAGTAACGATCAACCTATAGCAGAGACGCCAATCAAGTGCAACAATATTCAACAAGCAATCCTTCAAATACTGTCCAGTGTTATTTTACCAAGATTAGGTCATATAAAAGTACTTTCTATATCCTAGCAAGCCAACCAAGCAATCAATCGAGTTAAAATTAGTGCATGCATCCAAAGTTAATACTAACCATGAGTTATTGTCGCCTCTTTCATTGGGGATGAGTGATTGGGGTGATCAGTCCCTCCTACTCATGCAACCAACTAATTAAGGTCACAAAAACTACTGTTTTTCAATTTATAACTACCACATTAAAAGATTTTTAGCACCTAAGGACCATTTTGACACCTAGGGACTATTTTAACACCTCGGGGACCATTTAGACACATAGGGACTATTTTGTCACCATAAGGATTATTTTAGCACCTAGGGACTATTTTGACACCATAGGGATTATTTTAGCACCTAGGGACTAATTTGACACCTCAAGGACCAATTTCACACTTAGGGACTAATTTGAACCCACACTTAGACACCTTGGCACACACAGGTGCCAAACTAGGCGCACAGGGCAGCCAAATGGCGCCCCTGGCACTGTTCACGCCAACACAGGCGCCACCAGGCGCACTGGGGCAGCCAAAATGGCGCCCCTTGCACTGTTCCCGCCCCAAAGACACGCCCACTGCACACAATGCACGGCGCCATATTCTGTGGAATTGGCGCCTCCCCCCACACACCCCACACCACTCCAAAGAAGAACCGGCGCGCGCTTTTTCTAGCAAATTGGCGCCCCCCTTCCCAGCACCTCTCCAAACCGCAACAACCACACCCCAGGCGCCATTTCCCCTGCATTTAGGCGCCCCTAACATTATTCACAGCCCACCCAATTTATTTTCTCAACAACATCCTACACACTCCAACCAACCTCTAATTTCCAACAATTTATCAAACACCTATCAAACACAATATTTCTCCCAATCAATTATATTACTTAACACCAATCACCTCATTATTATTTAACACCTATTACACACCATATTGCATTTAATTCCTATAACTCACCTTAACATCCAACCAAGAACAACATTCTCATGAAAAACATCACACCATACCATCCTATAAAACATATTCATGTTCATTCAAACATATCATCAAACACCTAGCCATCACTTTAAATCTATTTATTATTCTTCATTTAAACATCATGTCATAACACCATATTATCAACAATCAATTCAATCACATTTCAATCTCCATACAACAATTAATATAACCACATATAAAATCAAACAAATACCCAAACACTCAATTACTTCATTAATTAATTAAACAACTACTCCCAACACCTAATCCATATGATTTCAAGGTTTATATATTATTAACTATGAAAGAGAGCCCCCATACCTCCAAATTGCAAACCCAAGAAAACCACCTCCACCAATAATCAAAGAACCACCAAATAATAGCCTTTCTCCTACACTTGAGCTTCTAACCCACCCATGGAAAAGAGAAGAATACACAAGATTAGGGGATAAATCTTATACTAAAGGATAGAGGAGGAAAAATGTGAAAGATTGGTATCAAAAACACTCACCCAAAGCAAGCAATTGAATTTCTCTCCTCCCCTTTGTTGAAAAAGCCGTCACTTCTCTCTCTACCTCCCTCTCTTCTATTTTTTTTGTTTTCTTTCTTTCTAAGGAGATGGAAACCCTTACCCTAGTTTAAGTCATGAATTTGGGCCTATTTAGTGGGCTTGGGCCCCTTATTTACACCCCTTAGGTACTTACATACATCCTCCCAATTTAACTAAAAATACTCCTCATTTATTTTAACTAAAATACTCCCCATTTATTTATCACACCTCACTCCTTAATTTAATTACTTACCCTATATTTATTTTAATATACACAACTAAAATATTACTTAATTAAATTAGTCAAATAATCACTTAATTAAATTAGTTAAATAATCACCTAATTAATTTTGGGGTGTTACAGTTTAGCTCATGCTGAGCATCTTTACAGAATGATGGTTGTTTTTCAGGTTTAGGTTGTGGTGGGGGTGGTTGTGGAATTGGTTGGTCTTGGGCTTTGGATTGTGGAGTTTTGGGAGTGTTCTGGTCATGGGTGGAGGGTTCTTGTGGTGGAGGTGGTGATTGTGTGGCTTGTGGTGATGGTAGTTTAGGGCTAGCTATTTTCTTAGTTGGTTTCTTGACTGTTTGGTTTGTTGGGGATTCACTCATTGTTTTCTCACTTGAACTACCTTTCTCCTCAGGACTTTCCTCTTTCTCTTCCTCACTGATTATCTCCATGCTTACTTTCCTTGATTCATCTGCACCAACATCACTAATATCATCTAAGTCAGTAGAATTAAATTCCTCCTCACTACTTACCTTTTCTGTTTCTTCTTTGCTGGACTTCTTCTTTTGGCTGGGCTTCTTGCTCTTTTGGCCCTCTCCTTCTTTACTGCCCTTAGTTGGATTGTTGACAAGGGCACATCATCTTCATTCTCTTCTTGCATCCATTCAGGTAGTACAGGCTCCTCAATTACCATTTTGCCTTTTGACACTTGCGCGAATACCCTCTTCTGCCATTCAAACTGATCTTTGACAAATTTTGCCAGGCTATTCTGCTGCTCCACCAGACGTTGCAACGTCTGTGTATCTACAGAAGTTGAAGTTCCTGTAGCTTTTACCCTTGGCTTGAATTTTGTTGAGAAGGGTCCTTGAGGCTGTTCCCTCAGTTCTGAAGCTTCAATTTCTACCCCAGCCTCCATGCATAGGTCAGTAATCATGCAAGGGAAATACAAGTATCCATCTTTCCTATTCTTCCACTTGTTCAGCTCTCGATTGATCAGCTTACCAACTTCAATCTTGTCCTTTGACATGATTGCATCAATGACAATGAGTCTTTCCTTGTCTACCCAAGAGGTGTGGGAGGTAGGTATCAGGCAATGCTTTATGAAATGAAACCAAGTATTGGCTTCATCACACAAATACCTCTTCAGAATTTTAAATTCACTCCCATGCTCACCACTTCTTTCCCACACAGCTCCTTCTACACATATTCTTTCCTTGATTGCCTCCATTTCAGCCAATCCATAGGTTTTCTGCTTTGTCTCCACAGCTTTTCCATAGTACCCTAGGCCAAAATAGTCGTTGATCACTCTCACACCGAACTTTACTTCTTCTCCTCGAACCTTTGACACGATTGAAGGCTCTCCTTTTCTGGTCTCTCAACTATTCCTTTGTAGAAATCGTGAACTAGCGTGGCAATGTACTCCTTTCGGTGTACGATGAACTTTTGCCAACCCAACGCCGCAACGGTTGCAAGAAAATCAGAATTTGGGCTTTCAAGGCTAAAACCCGTCTCTGGAAGCAGGGCTTTCTTCTTGGATGGGTTAGGAATTTCTGGGATTGGGGCTGAGGATGAGCTTAGGTCAACATTTTTGCCTTTTCCTGTTGATTTGGCAGCAGATTGCTTGACTTTAGTCATGGTGATTGTGAAGGATTTCTTGAAAGGGAATGGGGGATTTTTGAAATGCTAGGTTTCTGAGGAAGAAAGGGGAAGTTTGTGGTTTTTTAGAGAGAGAGATTAGAGAAAGGTTGCAGGTGGTGTGATGATGGTAACCGGCTAGATTTTATGGGGAAGTGGTTATGGGGAGTTGAGAAGTGGTGGAGTGGAGTAATGGGGAAAAATAACCGTTGATTAGACAATTTAAGGGGAAAAGATGACGTCGTGGTCAGTTACCACGTTAGTGTTACAGAGTGAAATGATTTCTGCCACGTCATTTTGCGCACTTGTCTGAATTTTGAATTTGCCTTGACTGATTTTTCTTCTTTTTTTCATTTAAACCTTGCGCAGACTACAGACGTGCCAACGTCTAGTGTAAACTGAGACGTTACAACGTCTACCACATTGACTTTCTCCTTTCTTCAGCCTTCATTCCTACAAAACAAAAATTAAAAGACACAAAAATTATTGGTTAATCAAAAAATCATTGGGTTGCCTCCCAAGAGCGCTTGCTTTAAGAGTCTTCAGCCAGACTTTTGCCCTTTTTGATTTCAAGGGTTGTTGAAGGACAATTGAGTCTTGTCCCTTTCTACATGCTCTCCATGATACTGCTTCACACGTTGGCCATTAACTTTGAACACGGTGTTGGTCTTTTCATCAAATAGGTCCACAGCACCATGAGGATAGATTTTAATTAATTTGAAAGGTCCTGACCACCTAGATTTTAGCTTTCCTGGGAACAACTTCAGCCTTGAGTTGAATAGCAACACCTGTTGTCCTTCTACCAGCTCCCTCCTTTGAATTCTTTGATCATGCCACTTCTTGGTCTTTTCCTTGTAGATTGCTGAGTTTTCATAAGCATGGTGTCTGAACTCTTCTAGTTCATTTAATTGCAATAACATTGCTTCACCTGCCTTTGTATGATACAAGTTTAATTGCTTTAGTGCCCAATGGGCTTTATGTTGGAGCTCAATTGGTAGATGACATGCCTTACCATATACTAGCTTGTAAGGGGACATGCCCAATGGTGTCTTATATGCTGTTCTATAAGCCCATAGTGCATCATCCAAGTGCAATGACCATTCCTTTCTATTGGGACCAACCATCTTCTTCAGTATTCTTTTGATTTCTCTGTTGGAGATCTCTGCTTGGCCACTGGTTTGTGGGTGATAAGTTGTAGCAATTCTGTGTTTCACTCCATATTTAGCTAACAGGTTCTCAATTAGCTTATTGCAGAAATGAGAGCCTTCATCACTGATTAAAGCTCTTGGAGTACCAAACCTTGTGAATATATTCTTTTTGAGGAACTTGCTAACAGATTTGGCTTCATTGTTAGGTAATGCCACAACTTCAACCCACTTTGACACGTAATCCACAGCTACCAGAATATATAGATTCCCATGAGACATTGGAAATGGTCCCATGAAATCCATTCCCCACACATCAAACAACTCAACTTCCAGAATGTTTGTGAGTGGCATTTCCTGCTTGCTTGATATGTTTCCTGTCCTTTGACACTTGTCACAGCTCCTCACTAGCTCATGTGCATCTTTGAAGATTGTTGGCCAGCAGTAGCCTGATTGTAGGACCTTTGCAGCTGTTCTTGTACCTCCAAAATGTCCACCATAAGGTGCTGAGTGACATTGTTGCAGCACATGGAGTTGTTCTTTTTCAGCCAGACACCTTAATAACTGATCAGGGCATAATTGTACAAGTAAGGCTCATCCCAGAAATATTGCTTTATAGTGTGGAAAAACCTCTTCTTCTGTTGATAGTTGAACAGGCACAATCTTGCTAACAAGAAAGTTAACTATATCAGCTTACCATGGTGCAGTAGTATCAGACGTTATAGCGTTTGACGAAATTGCCATAGACGTGGTAACGTCTTCAACTACTGTGGTTACTGATAACAGTCTCTCATCAGGGAATTTTTCTCTTATCTCCTTTTCTCCTGTACCTGCATCAACATTCTCAAGCCTAGAAAGATGATCAGCTACTTGGTTCTCCACCCCCTTTTTATCACAGATTTCCAAGTCAAATTCTTGGAGGAGGAGAACCCATCTAATAAGCCTTGGCTTTGCATCTTTTTTAGCAATTAAATACTTAATGGCTGAATGATCAGTAAAAACAATAACCTTTGCACCCACTAGGTAAGATCTAAACTTATCAAAGGCAAAAACAACAGCCAAAAGCTCTTTTTCAGTCACAGTATAATTCAATTGGGCATCATCTAAGGTTTTACTGGCATAATAAATAGAATGAAATTTTTTTCCATACCTTTGTCCCAATACAGCTCCTACAGCATAATCACTTGCATCACACATCAACTCAAATGGTTTAGACCAATCTGGAGTGACTATTACTGGAGCAGTCACCAAGGCAGTCTTCAGTTTATTGAAAGCTTCATGACAATGTTCATCAAATTTGAAGAGGTTGTCACGTTGCAAAAGTAGACACAAGGGTTTTGCAATTTTTGAAAAATCATTGATAAATCTTCTGTAAAACCCTGCATGTCCTAAGAAACTTCTGACTCCTTTTATGGTTGTTGGTGGAGGTAGCTTGTCAATAACATTAATCTTTTCTCTGTCCACCTCTAATCCTTTCTTGGAGATCCTATGTCCCAACACTATTCCTTCTTGTACCATAAAATGGCATTTTTCCCAGTTAAGAACTAGGTTGGTTTCTTCACATCTTATTAGAACTCCTTCCAAATTATCCAGGCATGTCTTGTATGAATTTTCATAGAATGAGAAATCGTCCATAAAAACTTCCATGGAATTCTCATTGAAATCAGAAAATAAGGCCATCATGCACCTTTGAAATGTTGCAGGAGCATTGCACAGCCCAAATGGCATCCTTCTGAAAGCAAAGGTACCATAGGGACTGGTGAATGTTGTTTTTTCTTGATCTTCAGGGGCTATGGCTATCTGGTTGTAGCCTGAATAACCATCAAGAAAACAATAGAACTCCTTTCCTGCAAGCCTGTCTAGCATTTGATCAATAAATGGAAGAGGGAAATGATCCTTCTTAGTTGCTTTGTTAAGCTTCCTGTAATCCATGCATATCCTCCAGCCTGTTACTGTCCTTGTTGGAATTAGCTCATTTTTGTCATTTGTTACCACAGTAACTCCGCCCTTCTTTGGCACACACTGCACTGGGATCACCCACGAGCTATCACTAATAGGGTAGATGATTCCTGCATCCAACCACTTGATGATCTCTTTCTTTACCACCTCCTTCATTATCGGGTTCAATCTCCTCTGCCCTTCAATGCTATTCTTGGCATTTTCTTCCAAGACAATTACATGCATGCAGATGTGGGGCTGATACCTTTGATGTCGGCCATTTGCTAGCCAATTGCTTTCTTATGTCTCTTCAGGGTAGTAATGAGATCATTCTCCTGCTCTTGTGAGAGTTTAGAAGAAATGATCACAGGTAGGGAATCATTTTCCCCTAAAAAGACATACTTTAAATGCTCAGGTAACACCTTCAGTTCCAAGGTAGGTGGTTCTTTAATGGAGGACACGTTCTTATTGAGATTTGATTCTTCTTGACCCAGAGATTCATACCTTTTTGTCCAAGCTTTTGCTTCAGGGGTTTCAGACGTGGCAACGTCTGCATTAGACGTTATAACGTCTAGAGGAACAGCTACTTCTGCTAAGAACTCTTGTATTTCAGTATTGCCCAGGATCTTCTCCAAGTGATCATTATCTTTGTTGAATTGCTTCTGAACCATATGATCAATGGCAACCACATAAGAACATTCTTCTGTGTTAGGATCTGGATATTTGAGTGCGTTGAGAACGTTGAACTTGACTTCTTGGTCATTGACTCTCATGATCAATTCTCCTTTCTGCACATCAATGATTGTTCTTCCAGTAGCTAAGAATGGTCTCCCCAGAATGATGGGAACTTCTTTATCTGCATCAAAATCTAAAATAACAAAATCCACTGGAAACACAAATTTGTCAACTTTAATCAAAACATCTTCTAATATACCTTCAGGATATACTCTACTTTTATCAGCTAAAGTGAGGCTTAAAGAAGTAGGTCTGGCAGTTCCTATACCAAGTTTGTCATAAATGGACTTGGGCATCAAGTTGATACTTGCTCCCAAGTCACATAGAGCTTTGCCAATGTAAAAATCTCCAATGGAGCATGGTATAGTAAAACTGCCAGGATCCTTAAGTTTTCTAGGGAGTTTATTCTGCATAATTAAACTACATTCCTCAGTCAAGGCCACAGTTTCAAACTCCCCTAGCCTTCTTCTTTTGGTGATGATGTCTTTCAGGAACTTAGCATAGTTTGGCATTTGCTGTAAAGCTTCAACCAAAGGAAGGTTGATGTGTAGCTGCTTCAACATCTCCATGAACTTGCTGAATTGCTTGTCTTCATGAGCTTTCTTTAATCTTGGAGGATATGGTGGAGGAGGATATTCAGGTACAAGCCTAGGTACTGTCTTGATTCCTGGTTCAAAAGTAGACGTTGCAACGTCTGGTTTAGACATCACAATATCTGGAGTATCCTTCTCTTTCTCACCACTTGTGCTTGGCTCCTTTTCTGGCACTTCTTTCTCCACAGGCATAGTTGGTTCAGGATATTCAGTACCACTTCTTAACGAAATTGCATTTACCTGTCCATTCGCCCCATTATTACTATTAGGGTTAGATGATGATGGTGTTTCAGTAGTAGAAGGGAGAGATCCATTCTGCCTTTGAGTGAGAGCTGAAGCTATCTGCCCAATTTGGTTTTCCAGAGTTTTGATTGAAGACTCATGAGTTTGCAAAGTTGTCTTACAATCACTTATGAAGCTTTTCATCATGGCCTCCAAGTTACTATTGTTGTTACTCTGCACATATTGCCTCTTTTGTTGCTGCTGAGGGGGAAATCCTGGAGGTATTGCAGGAGCAGTATTACTGGCATTCAGAGCATTGTTGTTTCTCCAACTAAAATTTGGATGATTTCTCCAATTTGAATTGTAAGAGTTGGAATAGGGACCGTTTCCTTTGTTCTGAGATACAAAGTTTACAGACTTAGGGTTATAGGGACACTCTTCATACACATGCCCTTCTTCACAATAGACACACACTACTCCCCCAGAATGTGTAGATTCAACTGCTGCTGCAGTCTGTTTCTCAGACGTGGCCACGTTTGGAGTGCTCAAAGTTTTGATCATATTGGTCAGGGTAGCCACCGAGCGAGAAAAGAGCGATCCTACTTCACTTATTTCATGGACACCAGCCTTCTTTCCAGGAGTAAATCTATCAGATGGCCAATGAGAGTTATGGGTGGCTATGTCATCAATGAGCTTGCATGCCTCAGAGAAAGACATGTTCAAAATGACACCACCTGATGAAGCATCAAGTATCAACCTAGTAGGCTGATCTAGACCATTATAGAAAGTCTCCATTTGAATCACCACAGGAATGCCATGGTGTGGGCACATTCTCAGCAACTCTTTCCACCTTTCCCAAGCCTCAAATAATGATTCCCCTTCCCTTTGTTTGAAGGAAGTGATATCATTTCTTAGCTTAGCATTTTTGTTGGGAGGGAAATATTTTGCAAGAAACTTTTCTGCTAGCTCATCCCAAGTGTGAATTGAATTTGGCTCCAAGGAGTTCAACCAACTTTTGGCCTTATCCTTAAGAGAGTATGGGAAGAGCTTCAGTCTGAAAGCATCCTCTGAGACTCCAGGGATGATAAAATTGCTGCACACATCCAGAAATTGCCTTAGGTGCGCATATGGATCTTCTTGAGGAAAACCTCCAAATTGCCCTGCAGTTTGTAGCATTTGGAACATCATTGGCTTGAATTCAAAGTGACCAGTATGAAGGGTTGGTCTTGCAATGCCTGTTTGTATATGAGCAGGGTTAAGCACAACATAATCACGCATCGGCCTGTCCCTATCATTGACCATGTCTTGTGGTCCTGCATTGATGAGTTGTTGCCTCTGCCAGTGTTCATCATCAACAACAATTGTCTCTGTATGGGTTTGCGGTCCACGACCATGTCCTCTACCTCCTCTTGGGTTAGGTCCACCTCTAGAGCTTCTACCAGTATTATGTTCAGACATGGTTGGGCGTTGATGTTGCTGTGGTTGTTGTCTCCTTCTTAACCTTTGTTGTCTCCTAAGTTGCCTGAAGGTTCTTTCAGGTTCTGGATCAAACTCAGGCGCAGATTCACTCCCTGGTTCAATCGAACTAGAGCTTGAGTTGGAACTAAGCATACGCTGTAACGTCTACCTGTTCACACACAGAAACAACAAACAACACAGTAAAATTCTTTCAACTTGTGTTTTAATACTTTTGAACAATAAAAGTTAACTTCAATCCCCGACAACGGCGCCAAAAACTTGTTGCGCTCGTGTGGTATTCGCAAGTATAGTGCAAGTATACACATCGTACAAGTAATAAAGTGGATATAAGTAATAGATCGTTCCCACGAGGATTAGTTTGCTTTCAAAGTTCAAGTTTCAAAACGGAAGCGAATCACATAACAAATTGACACTAAGAGTTGGTTTTAATGCTAAGAATATAAATAAACAAGTAAACAACTGTTGGGTGTAAATATGGATGAGAGTGAGTTGGATTGTTGCATGCAAGTAAATCCTTTCTAGTTAGACGTTATAACGTTTAAACGTTATTACGTACAAATGTTATTTTGTATAGACGTTATAACGTTTGAACGCTGTTGCAAAAGAGCTGTGCTTTTCAGTCACAAAACGTCAGAGCTTCAAGTATAAGAGGTCCTATGTCTAGGTTCTAAATAGGCCCACTCCTGTATTTTAAGTACCCACAGCAATGCTCTATGAACTATTATCCATTCTATGTCTAGACTTAGATAAAAATGCCTAAATGTCTTTAGCGCACCTTTTCGTTCATATAAATCTTTGAGTTCTTTTCATAGACCATGTCTGCACCTATGAATCTACCTATTTTAAGAGGCCAACCTCAAAACAAGTTTGGAAATATTTTCTTGCAAAGATTTAAAACATTAAACGTCAATACTTCATAACATTAAACTAGAAATTCATTACAACAAAACAACAACCCAACTACAAAGTGTTTAGCTCATGCTGAGCATCTTTACAGAATGATAAGGAATTGAAATCCAAATACCATACATAAAAGAAAAGAAACTAAGTGCAAAAGATACACCTAAGCAACTCTTCAGCATGTACGCTGTAGAGACGTTACAACGTCTGAGCCTCACAGTAGTGAGTTACGCACGAAATAAAAATGAAGTTTCAGAAAAGCAAAGTGAAGAAGTCTATTTCCAGAACTTCTTTAAAAACTATTTCTGAGATTGATGAAGGTAGATGGCAGTGGGATGAACTGAAGTGAAGTAGGAGAGTGAGTGTATGAGCGTGTGTGTCCTTAGAGAGAGAGAGAGTTGAGTCTTCATTAAATAGCCAATCTGCTCACGTGTTGCTGATGTCACTTGCCCACCTACTGTGCTGTTTCCTCTTCCGATCGACATCAGATGTGATGCTTTCACAAGGATCGCCATCCTTGTCAAGACATGGGAATAGAAGATCTTCTGACATTTTATATCTTTGACCATCATTGCTAGCGCGCCAAAACTGGGATCTTTCACTCTTGCTCTGCTGCTCTTCTATAGACGTGGTGAGGGACGTGGTCACGTTCAGCTCTTTTACTGCACAGGCACAAGAAGCATCAAAACGCTCTCAAAGGCACCAAGAGGTGCCAAAATGCACAGATTTAGCAATGAAACCTCTAATTGACTAAGAAATAAGAAACTAACATAAAACTAATTAAATTAACCTTGTATTGCTAGAGAATTTGCATGATTTTATCTTTGAATGAGTATAAATAACTCATATAAATATGAGTTATCACGCATCGTCTTCTTCCTTGGCGCTGCCAGGATCGTATCAAGCATCCAAGTTATCCAAATTGACCTCTGTCTCGGCCTCGCTCCTCTGCCTTATACTTCTTTGGAATCCCAGGACACGCTCATTTTTAAGGCTCGTGTAGTGACACCTCTGAGCTGACTCCCGAGCAATGTAGAGGGTGATGACCTCATTTTATAAAGAGTAGAACTTCATTTTGAGATGAACTGCGGAAGCCAACGCTTTGAGTATCCCCAAGTTTGGTCTCCCAATGATGCATTGATAGACCGACTTGCAGCGCAGAACTAGGAAAGGCATATTCACAGTCCAAATCAGAGGTTTTTTTTACTGTATGTTACCGTTAACTCGATATACCCCATGGTGGAACCATTAAAGACAGAGAGGTATGTTCCCCAATATGGGGCCAGGTCCTCCTCTGATATCTTCCTCACTTTAAGCAGATCAAAGAAGAGGATGTATGTAGAGCTTCCTTGGCCTACCAGATTCCTTCTTACCTCAAAGCTAGAAAATATTACCATGATCAAGAATGGGATATACTTGTTTGGCTTACCATCCAACAGATTTTGGTCTCCGAAGGTAAGTGGGGGGTCATACTAGGGCGGCTTTGGACGTGGAGGTGAATGTGATGCTCATGATTTCTTCACCGCTGCTTCATAGATCTGCTGGTCTTGGCCCCTTCCATTGGACATCCCCCCGAGATCACCATATAGCTACTTAGCTACTTTATAAGTCTAAATTAGATGTTAATCTAGTGTTTGTTTTGAGTAAATTAATTGGTACTTAGTCCTTTTCTAGAGCTAGTTTACTACATTTTGTCATGTTTTAATTTGCAGGTCTAACTTAGAGGAAAATGAGAAAAATTAAGCTTCAAAGGCATAAGGATGAAGGCCCGAGGATAAGAGAACCAAGAAGTTAATTAAAAGCGAGGAAAAAGGACCAAACAGATTTTGACACGGGCACCCGTGTGCATATTATATGGACCGTGTCCTGGTGTCCAATTTTGAGCAAGAAACACACAAGGACAGATTCTGACATGGGCGCTCGTGTTCATGTGACATGGACAGTGTCCTGCATGCAGAGTTGTTAACATTTCATCTTTCACATTCTGTAAACTATTGTAATTGATCACTTTAATTTAAATGTTTATGACCTTTGTTGACTCTAGGCCTATAAATAGCACTACATTCTGAGTGCTTGGCATCTTGCCACACTTATATTCACCTCTCAAATTCCACTAACGTTTATGCAAATTCATTTTCATCTTTAGTTCTTGTTCTTTAATTTCCTACACTTTTATATTCTTGCAACTTTACTTTCTGTTATTATTTTTCTGGCATTTAGATATTCCATTCATCTACAATAATGTCAATTTATCTAATTGCAATTTATCCACCGGTTTGCCAATGACTAATCTACGCCGAGAAACCTAACTAACCACGTGTAGTGACCCGCATGAACTTTTTAGTCAAGCTCCGCGCCATGCAATCCTTTGTTTTCAAATATACACTCATTGATTTCCAAATTATTACTATCTAAGAAGGAATATGTTTTACTTAAGCTTTATTCACAACAATTTAATATTCAGTTTTGGTTTCAACCATCCCGTGACTGATTGATTGTATTATACACATATTCCATTTATATCTCATACGTATTCGTATTTTGGTACAATTTTTTTGTCCAAAAATAACATTTCTCATATTGAAATGTTCAAACCAAAATTCCAATAGAACTAATAATATTAACAAAATGAGTCATACATGTGTTTATCAACCTCTCAATAATTGGATTTGATTATTAATTGAGGGCAAATCTTTTATTTTTTTCATTTGGTGTAAATCACTGAAAAAAGAAAAAATGACAGGTTTGGTTATAAAATTTAAGTAAATGGTAAAAATATGAACAGTTAGAAACTGATATTAAAGCAATGATTTCACTACAAGAATAAGCTTGCATTGCCACTAAAGTTTGCCACGGAGGATTGGCCGTCGCTAATTTGCCACGGATTTGCGACGGCATGCGTAAAAAATAAGGGCGCGAAATTTTCCGCTGGTGTTTGCCACGGACATGTGAAAGGACAAAAATTTGCCACGGAGATGCCGTGGCAAATCCGTGGCAAACCATTGATCAAAATAAAACTAGCCCGATCCCCCTAAAATCAGAACGTTCAAACGCTCTCTCCTCCTCTAAAACATTCAAACGCTCTCTCCTCCTCAGTCTCCTCCTCCTCCGAACTCCACCCTCCAACCTCCTCCTCCTCCGAACTCCACCCTCCAACCTCCTCCGGCCTCCTCAGCCCTCCTCCGTCACTCCATCGTTCACCCTCTCTCAGCGCCTGAAGTATGTATGGAACGCAAACCCTAACTCTCTCAACAATCTTCCATTCCAATTCTTCTCTCAAGAATCGCAAACCCTCTCTCTCTCTCTCTCTCTCTCAGGAATCACCAATTTCCAAACACAAACCTTCATTCTACGGCACTTTCTCAGTTTCTCAGTTTCTCTGGCTCGGTCTTCTTCTCTCTGTTATCTTCCTCTTTGTGAAGGTGAACGCTAGGTTATAATCTTCTTATTGTTTTGCTTTAATTTTCGTTTTCTTTTTGTTAATGGAGTTAGATTTTAGAAATTTCAGATTTAGAACCCTAATTTGTGGATTTAGGGTTACATATGTTGTGGATTTGTTGATTTTGTTTATTTAGGGTTTTGTTGCATATGTCTTGGATTTGTTAGATATGCTGGGACCTATTTGTTTCTTAATTTAGGATGAATTGCTATCAGATACACTTTGTTTTCAATTTGTTCCTTATTTTTCTGTTAGCATATCAAAATTGGTGTTGAAAACTTTGCCAAGGAAAGATGATGCTAGCTTTGATTGTGCTATGTTGATTGTTTCCATTGTAAATCCTTGAGAAGTATATCAAACTTGGTATCCAAAGACACGCTTCTGTTAGGTGCTCATAATGTTGTGATATTGCACTAGTCCAGTATGCAATATGTTAAGCTAAATTCAGCTTGTGAAGGTATTTTGTTCTAACTTAATGCATAGAGAAAGTATTATTGCAATGAAACTAATTAATGTATAGATACTACCATATCAGATCCCGTCGATGCATGAAACTCACACATGAAACTCACACTTGAATTATGTTATGATGTTTCCTTATAAACACTTAGTTATTCTAAAATTCTTCATTCTTATTCTCATGACATGAGTTTTTATAAGAACACATCTTGAATCTCTCTACTATTATGGGCTGTCCTCTCCACGTGCTCTCCTTTCTCATTTTTCCAACCCATCTTTAGTCAAGAGTGAGTATCTTACACTAGTCTAAACTGAGAGATTATGCTACAACTCTTATGGGAGTCAATGTTAGTATTAGCTTAAAATGTAAAACTTACTTGGCAATTAGTGTTACTTGTGAGGAATTATTCTGGAATCAATGCTATTGTAAAACTGTGAGCTTGAAGATTTGTTGTTATGGATCAATGATGTTACTGTAAGTTTATCTTATTCAGTAACAATTTTTAGCAAGTTTATCTTCATGTTAAAGGTATAATTTGTGTGATGCATGGGAGATTTTGAATTCTCTTGGTTGAAATTTTTGTGATGCAGGAACATGGTTGCTGCTGCTGCTTCATATTACAAAGCTACACTTAGTGTAACCACTGGATTATCTGCACCTTACACACATCTTGTTATTTAGGCTACAAATTTTGTTATTTTTTTTGATGATCTTAATTGAGATAGTATAAGCATAGTTTTCAGATTGTTGGTTGCATGATAGTGCCACAGTGCCCGCAGATTGCAAAACTTTTGGCCGAGTAGATGGTCATACCCTTTTGCCATGGGGTCTCTTGAAGAAAAAGAAGGTGCTTTATCATTATTTAATTTCATTTCACTTCTCACCCGTTTGTTTGATAAGATATTGGAGTTTCACTTTATTGTTTTCTTTTTTATCTTGAAAATATTTGGATGAGGCTGATTTTTTCCAGTTTGTCTTGCAAGACAACTTGTCACCCTGCATTCTTCCACAAGCTTCCAACCTTTTGGGCGCTTAAATCAAACCTTCGTGTTTCGGAGGGCTTACAACTAGTCGTGGCCCAGGAACCGCTACGCTTGCTTTATCCTTGGTTGAGATTGCTTACTGGGGAATCTGCTGCTAGGGAGGTTCTTTGAATTGCTTTGTAATTTCCTTCACTAACACACTTTTATACATTTTCGCAATAGGAAATTCAAATTTGTCATTTATTGAAATCAACATTTTAACAGATTCGCTTATTATATGTTGCCAAATATTCATGTGGTCAAATTGTAAACCCCGAATTGCGTTGATAAATCGAATCCACTTTTAGTCGTTGAATAGATTCAGAGAACTAAGTAACTAACTAGAAGTAGTAACTACTATTAGATACTTTAATTAGTTGAACTGGAGAATTTTGACCAAGAGTGGAAGAGCAAAAACAAGAGGATTCATGCAAAGTAATGAATTTTGCTTGAAATCAATGTTTTTAAATCTGGATCCTAAATTTTGGTGATGATCACATCTGTAGAAAATAATCTCTTCCATTGTTCATCCCGTCATAGTTGATATATGATAGCAAATCGCTTATGTTCGTGGATCGATCAACTACCCTTTCTTCTTTTACGATAGTTGATGAGAACTCGATGATGATAATGCAAACAAGAAGAAGGAGTTCAATGAAGTTGAGTGGTCATTGGCAACTATCCTCCTAGTGTAGGTTACTCTCTTATCTCGTGTAATTTGTTGAGATTTCTGCTGCGTAAGCTTCTCGCAATGAGGATCTGAAATTAATGTGTGCATTGACATGCGTGTTCTCATCCCAATTGCACATGGTTCGGAAGAGATTGAAGTGGTGACGCTGATAGATATTCTCAAAGCGAGCAAAAGCTAATGTCATAGTTGCTTCATTGAAAAACCCTTGAAGTCTTGGCTTCTCAAGGAACCAAAATTGTCGCGATAAATTCATTAGTGAAGCTCAAGAGTCGAACTCGATTTGATTATTCTTCCTAGAATCTGAAATCCTAAAAATAAATAAGTTGCTGCATTTTGTTGTTTTGGTGTTTATGCTCATGAGTCGGCACATGATTTTACTTCATTTGGTTTAATTAACAAATCGCTTCTCATGTTTGCAATATGGTCTTTTGAGTTTGAGTCACAAAGATTCTTGTGTGGTGGTATCATAGACACTTGACCATACTTCTAAAAGTCTTTGTAGTTTTGTTTTCAATCATTATAATTTGATTTGATTTAAACATCAATTCTAATGTTTGGAACCCATTGCAAAATATTGGATTTGAATTGATTTGTTAATCAATGTTTGGAACCCTTATAAGTTAATGAAGTAGAGCTCATTGGATAAACTTCTCAACAAACATTTGTAGGAAAAGAACAAAGAAAGGATCTTATATCATAATGACTACAAATCTCTTAAATGATAGCTTCTCACATGACTAGGAATTAGCTTCTCCTTCTCAACTTTTTCAAAACTTCTCTCAACTAATTTCACCGTGAATAGCTATAAACTCAAAGGCTTTTCCGTAAGTGAGAACCAAAGACTTATTTTAGTTGAGAAGCTTCGTAAGCAAAATGTTGAACCAAATTGGGAGACTCTTTCTTTCTCATCCTTGATTTGAATAGGTAAAGTGGGTGAATAAATATAGGGTATGACTATCGATTCATTTGTGAAGCATTTTGATATAACCAACGCCAAATAGAGAAGTTTTTGAGGCAAGTTTCTATTTTATATTATTGGAAATAGAATTACACACCACTTTGGATTCGGGATTACACACAATTACGTAAAAATGCACAATCACACACCACCATAGAGATATTCGAGAGTCTCTAGTCCTCCATTCCCATAACAACACACAAATTTTACATGACTCGCTAATGCAGCGGCTTTTCCTATTTATTCTAGTCCTTCCCCTTAGGTGGTTGATTATATGAATCAAACAAGTCCATTATATCTCGTCAATATCTTTATGTTAGTCATATGTATTATGATGCACCTTCTTGGAGAATACATGTAAATGTGTATATAAGTACGTTTATTGTTTATATACATATGTAAGTATATTTATATCTGTGGTTTTGTATTTATATATAAGCGATACACATGTAAATCATAGCATGCTTCACTTTCCTCTCTCACAATACGTTGGTTTGTGATGCGGTTTATATATTTCTGTATTTTTGTATAGTTTTATTCACCAAATTTCAGTAGTCTTGTTCACATTTCCTTGTTAATTGAATATAGGAAGAAAACATCCATTTTGTGAGCACCCTTGTAGCTTCGTCGCACCACAACAGATTGAAGAACTCACCCCCGAGTTCATTGGTCCGCTAGCTAGGAGGTGTATCTTAGTCCACAATCACTGTAATTATTTCCTATGTTTTCCCTATTTTAATTATAATGTATAATTATCGACTATTCGTGTTTTTATCTTTGGCCGTAAAAAATCCGAGTAGAAGTACATCGTACTCGTCGATCTGTAATTTTGTATAATCTTGTTAATAACTACAATTATAAACTTATATCCGCAAAAGATTAACTAGTAGCGTATCTTATTCTCATGGTTTTAATCTCTGTCGCTTCTTCCTTTTTTGTATCGATTTCGCTTATATTGTTGGTTGTGCTTGGGTGCACATTGGAGCATTACGGATACATCTCTTGCTTCATCAAGTTGATCCTACCATGAAGTACTATTGCAAGTACTCTCGGCTTGAAGAAGCGATATCATCACTTGAACTTGAAATACAATATTCCAAAAAGTGCTTTAATTTTAATTGATAGGAATTCTTTTATTTTCTATTTTATGGTTCTCTTCCTTTTTAGTACTTATTACTTTAGTTATGATTCTTTTTTTTATTTTTTTTATTTTTTTAGATAACCACTTTAGTTATGATTGTTATACTCCATTACATTTTAGTAGTGGAATTTCTCTATACATCTCCTGGGTGAATTAGTTTCCATTTATGAAATTCTTTTCAAAGTGGAAAGAGTGTGGGTATTTGTCCGGACAATTTTTGACTAGAGAAGCTGACAAAAGAAAGGCTGAAAGGTTGGAAAAGCTTCGAGCAGAGCATAGAAAGAGTGTGGGTATTTGTATGCAGTATGAAGATGAAGAACATGATAGAGTTGTATTGGCTTCATAAAATTGACGCAACAATGTAGAATAGTTGAGAGTTAATTCATTATTATAAGTTTATAACAATGTCAAATTATTTACTAGTATTTTGCAATTATTGTTTACTATCTACTGTTGATACCAAATTGGATATGAAAATTGTACTTGTAACATCCCAAACTGCTTCAAGAACTGTTAACTACCCCCACGAACCAACACGAGTCTTTTCAGCATGCTTTGTCCTCACTTTCATGCTTTCCGGGAAACTTCCCAGAAGGTCACCCATCCCACTACTACTCCAAGCCAAGCACGCTTAACTATGGAGTTCTTATGGGATGGGCTCCCGAAAAGAAGATGCATCTTGTTGGCATAGGTAGTCCAAATCAATTCTTTTAAGCCTTCCTTCAACTGTACAGTCCCATACCTGCACAGCCTCAGGATCCCTCTCATTCCGGTGCGTATTCGGTTCACTCACGCGCCCCTTCACTTTGAAGCTGCCAGGAGCCGCTCTTTGCCATGCCACCTTTTTGGGCACCGGCGATCACTCCCCGCCCTCGTCAGCCCCGGATGTCACAGTACTTATTTACTAAAGTTTAAAATCTTGATGAATATGTAGTTTATACCATTTAATTGTGAAGAAGTTGGAGTAGTAGGAAACTACTGCTCCATTTATTTTTTTAATTTTTTTTTTTAAAAATTTGCGACGGGTTTGCCACAGATTTGCCACAGAAATTTGCCACGGATTTGCGACGAAAATTTGCCACGGCTTTGCGACGGAAAAATTTGCCACGGATTTGCGACGGAAAAATTTGCCACGGAAATTCCGTGGCAAACGATTTATGACGACAGCGTTTTTGCCACCAAATTTTATGCGTGGCAAATGTTGTTTTGCCACGGAAATTTAGGCATTTGCCACTTTAAATGTCCGTGGCAAATCAGCGATTTTCTTGTAGTGTTTGATTAGTGAGTAAGTTATTAAATGAACTAAATTGTGGGCCTATCTATTGATTGAGTATGCTTAGTAGTGTAACTTGATTACATTTAAAATGTTTTCTTAAGTTGTAGTCGATAGTTAACATTGTCATTAAAGAGTTTTAATATATAATATGATGTCAAAGAATTAATTTATATATTATATAATGATTAGTACATCAGTAACAAATTTTGTCAAAAAAAACTATTACATCAGTAATAAAATAAATCTATTAATAAATTAAATTTATTAATACTATTTGTTCTGGGGTGTATCAGCAAAACATAGAGGTTCCATTAGCATTGGGCCGTCGGCCCATACCAGCGAACCGGCCCAAGCTCGATTGCTTGGAGCGCACTTCACGGTAATCGGCCGAAAATCTCGCAACGGTCGGTAATCCCAACAGTATAAATGCCGCACTCATTCTCATTATCAGGTACGTTATCTTTACCTCGTGATACCCTGCCCGAGTGAACACTGACTTGAGCGTCGGAGTGTCATTGCAGGTACCACCCGCGTGCAGCCAAGGCCGGTCCTTCCCCTCACTCAACGACCGGCCAACTCAGCGAACAACAACGACCGGCCAACACAGTGGGAGGCCCGACCGCTATCCTACCCCGACTATGGCTCCGCGCGACAGGCCCCAGACGCGGGCCTCATCTCGACTGAATCCCTCCGGGCAGCAGCACCCTTAGCAGCAAACCCCGGAGGGAGTACCCATTATTGTACACGAATCACAAGGAAACCCTCGCCAAGAACCATCGGTGCAAGGCGGTCACAGGCCGATGACCCAACCGGTCCAACAACCGATACCGGTTGAGCTGGCCGAGGCAGGGATCGTAGAGCCCTTGTCAGAGCACATCACTCAAGCCGTTCTTCAAGTGCATCGCAAAAACAAGAATCACCATCGCAGAGATAGAGACGAGTTGATCTCCGTTATGAAAGAGGTCGATTCCGTCCGCCCAATGGCGGTAGACGGAGAACCTCTCGCCAAGGTCGCCCATCACGTAGACGCCGAACGCCCCCTCGAAGGAGCGTCCCTCACCGAGGAAGCACTTCTCACCGATCCCCAGCAAGACGGACCAGGGCGCATAGGTCGCCCCCAAGCAGGAACGTGCGCAGACGCCGTTCCCACTCTTATGATTATGGATACGAAGATTCCAGCTACCGTCCTGAATCCGGTCGCTCGCCTACCAGGTACTCTTCCTGCGAGTCGTCCGGTTCCCGGCGATCGAGAAGTAGATCCTGGGATTCGCATGACGAGTTTGAAGACTATCGAGACGGGAATCGTAGACGCCTCTGAGCGACTCAAGCGACGGGGAACAAACGGCGAGCGATCCGTAGGCACCCCCTCAACTGCCACCTTTCGGCCAACCTATCGCTGGCGGATTCTACGGAATGACGGGCAACGAGGCGTGCCTCACCATGCAGCCCTTTGGGTCGAGTGACATCCCGAACGGCCATGGATCGTTCACAAGAGAGATCAGGCGCTACCGCATGGGATTCCTAAGGGATTACGCTGACCTATTTGCATGGCAGGCATCAGATATGCCAGGTATTCCCATAGAGATTGCATGTCAATAGCTTTCGGTCGACAAAGAAGCTAAGTCGGTCGCCCAGAGAAGGCGGACGCAAAGTGAAGAAAAGTCTCAAGCAGCAGCAAAGGCCGTTGAGGACTTAGTAAAGGCCAATTTCGTCGAAGAGATTAAATACACGACCTGGTTGTCCAATGTCGTGCTGGTGAAGAAAAAGAATGGCAAGTGGTGTATGTGCGTGGACTACACCGACTTGAACAAGGCATGCCTGAAGGATGTCTTTCCTATGCTCAACATTGCCACAAGACCGCTTTTATGACCTACCAGCGTATGATGAATAAGGTCTTCAGGAAACAGATTGGCCGAGTAGCTGAAGTGTACTTAGATGATATGATCATTAAGAGCAAGACCTACCCAGACCACGTAGACGACCTAAGAGAGGTCTTTGAGGAAGCTAGAAGGAACTCACTAAGGCTGAATCCAGAGAAGTGCACCTTTGGTGTGAGGGCCGGCAAGTTTCTGGGCTTTCACCTAATAGAAAGGGGGATCGAAGCCAATCCCGATAAATGTAGGGCGGTCGCCGATATGAGGCCGCCCACCTCCAAGAAAGAGATTCAACAACTGAATGGCATGGTCGCCGCCTGTCAAAGATTCATACCTGCGCGACTGCAAGTCGCTTCCTCTGTTCAGACTCTTAAAGAAGGACGTAGAATTCGAGTGGACCGACCAATGCCAGCGAGCGTTGGATGAAGTGAAAGAAGCCCTGACCAACCCGCCAATCATGACTAAACCGTCACCAGGGGAAATCCTGTATCTGTACTTAGCGATAACGGAAAAAGTCTTGAGCGCTGTTTTGGTCAGGGTTGTTTTCTCAAAAAATGTATCTCAAAAAAAAAAAAAAAACCTCTTATGTGCCTCATGGTAGGATGGATCTTATGTGCTTTTATGACAAGGGAAGTGTTTGGGGGTTTATTTCAGGCAAGGATCTCTTATGCATTTAATGACAAGAAGTATCAGCTCATAATTGTACCACTTTTGCTTTTTCGTGGTTTTTCGATCCTCTTTTTTGATTTCACTTTCTTTTTTGATTTTGATTTTTCTTTTTCTTTCTTTCGAGCCGAGTGACTTGATAAAAATGATACACCATTTTTGATGTGGAATTGATCCTTGCCTAGGGTGATTGAAAGATTTTTGGCTTAAGGTGGGTGGTAAAGGATTTTTGAGGATATGGAAAGATGGCTCAACTTTTCAAATCATGATTGCTTGTTTTCTCAAAAAAATAACTTAAAGACAATAATTTACTTATTTTATATACTTGCTCTTTTTTCTTTATTTCTCCTTTTTTGTGTGCCCTAATTTTTGCTTAGGCTGCTCTTACGAGTTTTCAACCTAACGGGCCTTTTTTATTTTTGTAAAGGACTTGCACCAAGGGAATACAATGTTGACAAGGTATTTTGGAGATCCCAAATTTGCCCCAGTGTGAGGGCCTCAAGTGTTATTTCAATAGTGAGAACAAACCAAAAAGTCGACTAGCTAGGGAGTATGTACTTTAGGGTGGTCGTAAGGTGATTAGACTTCGGACGGGGTTGATGACGAGGTAGGGATATCAACTGACTCAAACAAGAATGAAGTCACATGTCATACACAAATTACTACACGAATGCTTCGTAAAGAGTTAACAACAGTTTTAACATGAATGAAATTTTGATGGACTATTTTGGTCATTCATCATGGGGTGGATGAGATGCAACGCTTTGTAACGAGCTGCTAATTTGAAAAATTGAGTGCCTTGAAACACCTTGAGCTTGCAACTAAGTATGACTAAACTTTTTCACAAAGAATTATTTATCTCACAAGAATGTCTCACCTCTTATCACCATCTTTCTCTAAAATTATGTTTTTTTGTTTTTGTTTTTATAATGCATGATGTAAGTATGCAAATGAATGAATGCGCATGAAATGAGAATAAATGTATGTGAAATGCGAATGTAATGTATGTGTATGAAATGATAATATATGATTTATTTGTCGCGTCGGGGAATTATAAGTTTACATTTGGAGAGTAAAGTACAAAGTTTAGCTTTGACTTTAGCATGCATGGCTTCTCTCCAAAATAAAGCTTTTAATTCTCAGGCGGTCATAAAAATGTACGCAACATAAGATATTTATCTTGTTGTTTTTTTTTGTTATGCAAAGAAAAAAAGAAAAATGCATGTGGGATATTTTCTAAAAATGTAGTAAATAATGATTTTGATTTTGACTTTTTGATTTTTTAGTTTTTTTTTTTGATAAAAGACGGTATGCATTAATGTTCATTTGAATGCAAGGGTATAAAGCTCCTTTGTGAACCTAGGAAGGTATCTTATGGAGTGGGTCTAAAGTTTCCTTTATAGTGAACCTCACAAGGGTGGTTCTAAAGAATCCTACACATGGTTCCTAGAGCCAAGGACCCCAGTCAAGAACGCTGACCCCAACAATAGGCAAGCTATTAGAAGGGATAGCATCCTCAAAAGAAATCAAACTCTAGGTGAGATTTTTGTGACCACCCAACGAGACGTACGTCCCGCAGGCCATCACTACACAATCTCGTTCTAACTTAAGTTTATGCTCGAGCCCGGGTAGAGGACTTTTCTCACATGTGTGTGATGTATAGTGTGTGTAGGAGCAGTTTAAAATAACCCAAAGCTGCAAACAAAATAACCATTCATACAAATATCATCTTCTACCCTAGGGTTTATATATCACATAAAAGTATAACATGCAAAAATAAATAAATAAATAAATAAATAAGGGAAGGGTAAAAATTAAATTAATCCTAAATAATTAGACTAGGTTTTGACTCTCTAAAAAATTAAGTCCCCAGTGGAGTCGCCAATTTGTATGCGACCAAAAAAATCCGGGATAGGATTCTTCGAAAGGTTCATAGGAAGCCGCCACCAAATTTTAGTTTAAGGGCAAATTCGGAAAATCCCTTTAAGTTTTAAGATAAGGCGTTGTTAGGGTTCGGGAGTCGTTATGTGTGGGGAAGGTATTAGCACCTCACGACATCCTATTGTCTAATTAATTTAAGATTTATTTAATAATTACCCTTTTATTTGTAAAAAGGACTTATTTAGGTTTTTGTTTTTAGTGCTTGACGAGGTTGAGTCTCGCTCCTACGCACTCCGGATGCAATGGAGGAATCAAAGCCACGTAGTTCTTCCTGAAAAAGGTTTGTTGGTTGGTGTTTTTTAGTGTAGGGGTCCTAAGACTCTTTGAACTGTACAGCTCACTGATCCTAGGACGCTAACTAACCCGGTTGTACAACCGACATAGTCCCCTACTTTTTGAAAATGATTTTTTGAGTTTTTGAGAAAAATTGGATTGATGTGAGGTGGGTTGGTTTTAGAATAGGTATTCTAGAACTCCCGAATCTGCATGACTCATTAGTTCTAGAACGCCGACTAACCCAGCACACAACCGACTTAGTCCCCTATTTTTAGGAAAAGTGTTTTATTTACTTATAAGTTTTTAGGATTACCGAACTGCATGCACTTTCATTGGTCCTAGGATGATGACTAACCCGTTGTACAACCGACTTAGTCTTTTATTTTTGGGAGTAATGATTTATTTATATTTTTATAAATTTTTAGGATTACTTGAATCTGCATGCTACTCATTGGTCCTAGGATGATGACTAACCCTAGGTTGTACAACCGACTTAGTCTTTTATTTGATTTTCAAAGAAATAAACTAATTTGTGCATAAAAAAAGACAAAACCGATAATTAATAAAGACTAGGCTAAAAAAATATAATAAATAAACAAATAAATAACTATATACATAAATAAATATGAATAGATATATACATAAACAAATAAATAAATAAATAGATTATATTATAAATAAATGACACATAAATACGTACATAAAAATAAAAAAATAAATACAAAACTAACCTGGACTCGACGAGTGCCGAACCGGACTAAGCAAATCGGACTCCTATTTGGTCCATTTTGACTCAAGATCAAGAAGAACCGCTTTGAGAATCGGAAAGCCGACTCAAAACGTCCCAAATGATCAAAGACAAAGCTTTTAGTGAAATGGGCCGCTATCGCTTTGACCCAAAAGATCACTTAACCCGCCAATGATCTCTTCCTTAATCTTCACCTCTCAACCCCTTTTATATCCAATTGCTAGGGAGCTCTTGTTTCTTGTGAGCAATGTGGGACTAAAACAAGGTAGGGAAAGCAATTCCCCTTTAAAACACAATTTTCGTTTTTCTCAAACTCACACCGTAAATTTGCGATTCCGGATTCGTTAACCGTTGGATCGTCTTTCTTTTTGACAGCCGGTTCGTGACACATATATCTCCGCTTTCACCGCTCGGATCGTCGAAACGAGGTCTGAGAGAGAGAGAAATTGCCTTCGCAATAATCGCAGCTTTTGTCCGCTTTTTCTCAAACCTCTCATCGTAAAAGTGCGATTCCGAATCGTTAACCGTCGGATCGTCTTCATTTTTTACAGCGGGTTCGTGGGAAATATGTCTTCACTTTCACCGCTTCAGATCGTGAAAAACGAGGTCCAAGGAGAGAGAAATTTCCTTCAATAGTAGCTAAAAACTAACACCTAAAATACGCAAAAAACTACTATTTTTGTAATTTTCAAAAAAAGTCCAAAATAAAATGATTGAAAAAAGTTCAAAATAAAATGGTTGAAAAAGTCCAAATTAAAAACTATTAAAAAGAACTCGGACAAAATTGGGGTATAACACACACGTCCAACAATCAAGCCGAGTATGAGGCATGCATAGCCGGGCTGCAGCTCGCCAAGGATTTCAACATCGATCGTGTGGAACTGCATTCAGATTCCTTGCTGGTCGTCTCACAAATTAAAGAACTGTACGATGCTAAAGACGACGTGCTCAAGAGCTACTTGGCCAGAGTAAGAGAGCTTCTCCAGCAATTCGACCGGGCGGAGGTAAGGCATGTGCCGAGAACTGAGAATGTCCGAGCAGACATCCTTTCAAAGTTAGCAAGCACCAAAACCCCTGGAAATCACAGGAGCTTGATCCAGGAAACTTTAAATCGGCCGAGCGTATCGACCAAACCAAGCCCGTCGCTGGCCGTTCTTTGCGTCAATCAAGATGATGATTGAATCGCCCCAATTCTGCGGTACATTGTAGATGGAGAAGAGCCAGGCGACCAAAAGCAGGCAAAGTTGATCAGGTTAAGGGCGACCAAGTATTCGGTAATAGAAGGGTAGTTGTATCGAAGAGGGTTCTCATCTCCATTGCTGAGATGCGTGTCGTCGGTCGAAGCTGACCATGTGCTAAGAGACATCCACGAGGGTGTTTGTGGGAGCCATCAAGGTGCACGATCCATAGCAAATAAAGCTCTTAGAGCCGGTTATTACTGGCTGACCATGGACGAAGACGCCAAGAAATTAGTCCAGAAGTGCAAAAAGTGTCAAGTGCATGCCGACGTCCATGTCGCACCTTCTTCAGAGTTGCAAAGTCTCGCCTCACCTTGGTCGTTCGCCTGGTGGGGCATGGATCTGCTAGACCCGTTTCCACCTGTTCCAGGCCAGTTCAAATTCTTGATCGTGGCAGTTGATTATTTTACGACGTGGATCGAGGCCGAGCCTCTTGCAACTATCACATCAGCAAAGGTGAGCAAGTTCTTCGGCCGGAATGTGCTAGCCTGTTTTGGAATCCCCAGCAGTTAATAACAGATAATGGTACCCAGTTCGCGGACAAAAGGTTCAGGGAAATGTTGGCCGGCTTAGGAGTGACACAATGTTTCACTTTGGTCGAACATCCACAGACAAACGACCAAGCTGAAGCGGCCAACAGAGTTATCCTGCGTGGTTTAAAGAGAAGACTAGACGAAGGGGAATTGGGTCGAAGAACTGCAGTCCGTTCTCTGGGCATACAGGATGGCCCCCTATTCATCGACCGGGGAGTCGCCCTTCAGGCTTGTCTATGGAACTGATGCCGTTATACCCATAGAAATGGGCGAGCTGAACTGGAGAACTTTGAAAATACTATGTCTAAATGTAATGACCGACTTACCTATTAATGAAAGACAAGCAGACGCTCTTTTTCCCACTGGGTTTTTTACTGAGGCCTGACCTTTGAAATCAGATTTGTACTTTACTTTTTTGCAAAGAATGTATTCCCGGTCGCTCGTGATGCCCGTGGCAGAAGAGCAACCGTAGGGTCACCGAGTTTACCCAAACGAACGTGGGCCGAATTTAACGGTCGCAACGAAAGTGCCACCGAAGCCGGCCCACACACAAATGTAGACCAACGAATGGTCTACAGCGAGTGCCATCGAATGGCCCAAGGGTTAAGTAATAACCCACGAGCGACCTACAACGAGTGTCGTTGAACGGCCCGAAACGAGTGTCATCGAATGACCCAAAGGTCAAGCAATGACCCACCAACGAGCGTAGACTGCCGAGCGGTCTACAACGAATGCTTCCGAGAAGCGCGAACTGGTCGACCACCGGCCTAAGACGAGAATTCATAACTTAGAAAAGTGCGAACGAATAAGGTAAGTAAATTCAAACAAACGAGATAAGCAAGGTAAAAAGTAATTCATTACAAAACGAGACGCCCGGTCGAAACCGAGCTCCCAACTGCTCGAAGGCAGGCCAAAAATATTGTTATGCCCGAAGGCTGGTCAAAGTTTACAAAAAATACACCGCCGCAGCGCTTCGTAACAAAGGCTGCGCAAAGATCGAGCGGCCGAACACGACCGAGCGTTGCCTAACCACGTTCCCATGTTCATCAGTTTGCTCCGTGAGCACAATCTCATTACCTTCAACACGATGCTCGGGCCTCAACACCCGGTCATCAACGTTGAGGTCTAGATCGGCATTCAGCAGGTGCACCTGGTCGATGGCGTTCTGGAATTGTTCGACCGCTGCATCCTTGGCAAGGCCGGCCACCACTTGAATTTGGTCCTCCAGTTCAACATTATCCTTCTTCAGGCCATCCACTTCCCCTTTGAGCTCTTTCACCTGAGCAGCCAACTCTTTGTTCCGCTTCACCACCTTAGCCCGGTCCTCGTTGGCCTGATCTTTGGCTTCCAAGGCAGCATTCTTAGAAGTCAAGGCTTTCTCGAGCTTTTTCTTCACGATCTCCAGACTGGCGAGGGCTTGGTCCCTTTCAGCTCGGGCTTCTGCAACAAAAATAGATAAGATCACTCAACCGACCGATCTTAAGATAAATCGAAGGCGGGCTAGAAAGTGAATATACCTGCAGCTTTCTTCTCCCCATCATCCGTCAGCTGCTGCATGGCCTTACCAACCGCCATGCACAACGAAGCACAAACCACCATGGGCTCCCGCTTGAACCGCTCGAAGTCGGTCTCTCCCAAGCTATCGATCTGAACCACAGGAATCTCATTATCAGGAGTCTCGTGAATCTGCACGAGCGGTTTGTCTTGCTACGTTTGGGGCTCCGACCGTCCTGGTCCTGAGGGGAGCGACCCTTGCGACCACCACTTTTGCCTTGACTGCGAGGGGTTTGTTGGGAAGAGCCGTCTGTTAAGATATTGGCAAGTGTACCAAATCGTGCAAGTAATAAAACCGGTAAGTACCGGAATATCGTCCTCAAGGATCGAACTAAATTACTAATTACGCTAACAACGACTAATATGAACCAAATTTAAATAAGGGTTTGTTTGAAATGGTTTGAGCTATGAAGCTCTAAAGTAAGCGATAAAAGTATTTTTGAGTTTTTCTAAATAATAGAACGAGAACGCGCGTTTAGGATAATACGATAGACAAGTCGCTAGGGATGAACTACTAGTAACTTCGCACCATTGTCGTGATTTGCTTTGAAGGGTAAACTCTCTCTCTACTTTTTTTTGCTATCAATCCCTACTCATTCACTAATTTCTATTCCTAGGTTGATTAGTTCTTTGTCGATAGTTAGAACCCGTAATTCCTTAAGTGATTCTAACCACGACAAGCATTTACAACGAGGGTTGCAATATACAACAACCATAGATTATTCCTAAGCTATGAATCGAAGGTATAGAATCTCAAACATTCAAAGATAAAACTTTCGTTTCATAATTCGAACAAACGATCATTGTATAAATTTCCCAACAATACAAAGCATTAAGCACAGAAATTCAATACGCAAAATAGTAGAGAGTACGATATAAATAAATTCTAAACCATCGACAATAGTGCTACATCACAATTAATCCATCCCTAACATGATGAGATTAGCTACACATGATAAAAAGAGAGAAAAAGGAGAATTACAAGTTGATGATGAAGATGAATGCATGAGAAGCCTCAATCCTTGTTCCCAAGTTTTGATTCTTCAATAGCCGCGGCTCCAATGAATTCTCTTTTCGCCTCGCTAGGGTTCCAATTGTCCCAAAAGTCAGCGCCCTCAAAAACGCGTCTCTGGTGTGTTTTTACGTGTTTCCAGCGTTTTGCGCTTAAGTCGCGCTCGGCGCCACTTACGCGCAAATCGAGGACGCCATGCTGAATTCTTGCGCCTCGCTTGCGCCTCGCGCAAGCGCAGCAGCGAATTGGCGAGACCTCGATTTCCACGCACTCCACTTGCGCTCGACTTGCGCTCCCAAATAAGAACACTCTCGGCCAAGCAACTCTGCGAATGTTTACTTCCTTATATATTTTTTTTGAGTCTGCTTGCTTGCATTTCTTCGTTCTTCAATTCCACCTAGTCCCTGGGCACAAAAACACCACAAAACCCAGCATAAACACTGCAAAACAATTAAATCTCAAATAGAACAACTCATTAATATTCTCCTAAGAAGTTCCATTCATTCATCAAATTATCAAGTAAAATTCCCGTTTTTCGCAGTGAAAAACATCATGTGATGGGGATTCATCACCGTCCAGGTCGACCACCTGCTTGGCCGGTCTTGAGGATGAAGGCTTTGATGAAGATTTCAAGGCCATCTTTTCCAAAGAAGCCCAAGCTGTTCCTGCAATTTTTCCTACAAAACAGAACGATTCAAAGGTCAAACGAAGCGATCAGTAATCGAAATAAAAAGACAAGGGAAAAATCGAAGGAAAAATCGAACCAAGTGCAGCCTCAAGGGCACGGCCGACCAAAAGCGTGAACGGCCGACAAGGTATGTTGCCTTTGGGATCAGGGGGCATAAAGCTCGACAATGCTTTGATAATTTGCAAAGACTCCAGGTCGACTGCACTCAAATCCTTGGTGGCGTAGATGTAGTCGCCCGCGCGTCTGAAAATGTGAGCTTCGTTCCACATAATCGGAAAGTATGGATCACCGATCGATCCATCAGGCAGCGTCTCGGCGATCGCTTGGTCGGCCTCCTTAGCGGGAACGATCCAGAAGTAGTGGCTCTTCCATACTGCGCCCAGCGATTCTTGGAACGCCTTTAAATATCTGTGTTGAGTCTTTTGAGTTTTGAAAGACCAAGAAAAAAGATAAACAAAAGAAGTACAAATTGTGAGCTGATATATTTCACCATGAAACACCAGAGATCCTTGTCTCCATAAACTTTCCAACACTCTGTTGTGTATAATCATCTCTCCTTTCATAAAGACCGCAAACATTGTCTTTGGCCTCAACATCTAACCCTCCATAAACCCTCAGCCATTCTGCCATGAAACACAAACTTGACCTAATAAATCCCCAAGCACCTCATCAAACCTAATAACCATTTCCTTCATAAATCATTGACCATTGGCCGATGCCGAATAAGACCCAACAGCCCATCAACCTCAAACACTTCATTAAGCTCAATCATCCCTTCTCCGCAAAACATCACAATCCTGAAAAGTCCATCCCGATCAATAACCGGTCGCTTTTGTTTTCTCAAATTTTAACCCTAGGACAAATAAGTTTATCTATTTACGATGGGTTTGCTCAAAAGAAAAACAAACGATCGGAAAAAAGAAAGCCGATCAAGAAAAATCCTCAGAAAAAAGAAACAGTCAGGAAAAAGAAAGCTGACAAAACAATAAAGACTTGCACTCTAAAATGCATTCAAGTTGCATTAAAACAAGGTTTAGTGATCACCAAGCGAGGCTTCTTTCATACTAAAAGTCAAAACTTTCATTGCATTTGAGTTTTTCTTAAAGAGAACCAAAGATGTGTACTAGATTTCCTTCACCTCTCACTCCACTCAACCATGGGGAGATTTGTTCATCGTCCATCCCATTCACATACCACCCTCCGTTCATAACCGTCACCATAACTCTGTCACCTTTCACAACCTCACTCAAAGAAACTGTTTGAAATGTCATTCCAAAGTGGGGCAAGTGCATTCCCATTCCTTCACCTCATTCATTCCCATAAAACCTCACCGAGGCAATCTCTCAACTCACTATCCTAAACAAGGCCTCGTCATTCTAATTGGGGCAACTTTGTCTCGTCATGACTGGGGCAGCACCAAACTCTGTGGGTTGAGACAAAACCCCTTTCATTCAACCTTTCATCCCAAGAGCCGAAGTGTTCCCAATTCATCATCTCCTACACCCCTAGTCATTATCACCACCAGACAGAGGCAAGCTTATTCACTCATCAAAAGCCCGAACCGGGGCAGTCTTGCATCCCTTGGTCCCTCATGAGCGTCGGCAATAATCATGTATGTCATCCCTTTCACTTATCATACACGTTCTAAACCAATCCCAAGTTAACTGACTCACTCATTCACATTTGCACTCCTATGCATGCTTACTAGACAATGCTTCAAAGAGAGAGAACACAAGTTAGTCATGCGATATCTAAGATTCAGTCGTCATTGGAAGGAAGAGAAAACAAGTGAGCTTGTTTGTAAAGAAAAACCTTGAGAACACCGGAGTTTGAATCAAATTCGATTTTTTTTTTCAACAGAATGGTCAATAATCGTCTCAATTCCTGACATTCAAAGTCTTGCATATCATCACCAAAAAAATGTTTAAGTACCCCAATCATTCATATCTTATTTTTCGCCTCATGCATTTAGGCGTTCCATTTTGTTTATCATAGTGTCCCATTTGCATCGTGCCGACATCATTATTTCATGAAAGGCAACAAAAAAGGAAGCAACGGATAAAAGCAAAAAAAATCTTCCATCTCATTCCATCAAGCATCAAAGCATTGCATCATAAAGAAAGAAAAAGCAAAAACACGTCATCCCATGTCATTGCATTTGCATTTCATAAAAGGGAAAGAACCAAAGTCCTTGCATCAAAGCATTACATGTGTATCATGCAAGGCAACACAAAGGCTTCCCATGTCATTCGTCATTCCATTATCGTTCATTTCTTCATGCCACTCTTAGAAGCATTGCATTCGCATGCCCGCATTTCATGAAAAGAGAAAGAAATGAGCAGAAAATAAAACAAGAGCATCCCATTCATCAAAACATGAATCACTGTCATTGCATCACACACTTGCATTACAAGTATCAATCTCTGCATCAAACATCAAAGCACTACGTTTGCATATTCACATTTCATAAAGAGCAAAAGAAAACAAGTAAAGAAAAACAAACGATCAGAAAAAGAAGGCTGATCGAAGAAAAAACAATCAGACCAAAAGAAAAACTTCAGGAGTGTTCCACCACATTCATCGTTACACCAAAGTCGTAACATTGCACGCACTTGCATAACATGCCCTTGCAAAACATGCACCCATATTCCATGCATCATTCCTTGCATCAACTGACGTATGCAGGTACCTCAATCCAATGCGGCAACATTGGCTATTTCAATCAATCAATCAACAGGATTCGTGAATCCCTTCAGGACCCAAGCGTCCCTTCAAAAAGCAGACTTCACCTCGTATTCGAGCTGCGGGTAAGTCCTTCGACCCCATTGAGTCCAGTCGAAAAGGATAGCTGTGTTGGCCTAAGACATGGCGCAGTCCTAAGGAAGTATCGAGATCTAGACTTGATATTGTCCCCCCTGGTCGCTCTTGAAGACCACCATGCCCAAGTGCAAACTCGGATCGTTCGCGGTTCGTTAAAAGGCTTTAGGCAACCTCGATGCTCGGCCATCGAGGCGGTACCTTCTTTACTGCTTTCTTTATCGCTTTCTTTACTGCTTTATTTCCTGCTTTTGCTGCCTGAGGGCTAGCGCCAATTCATTTCCTGTTTTGCTGGCCTACTGAGGGTCGACACCAATTTATTTCCTGCTTTTGTCGACTTACTGAGGGTCGGTACCTTCTTTACTGCTTTCTTTATCGCTTTCTTTACTTCTTTATTTCCCGCTTTTGCTGCCCGAGGGCTGGCACCAATCTATTTCCTGTTTTGTTGGCTTACTGAGGGCTGACAATTCATTTACCGCTTTCGCTAGCTTACTGAGGGCTGGCACCAAGCTTATTTTCTGCTTTTGTTGGCCGAAGGCTGACACCCATTCAAAAAAATAGAAAAAACAAAAAAGAGCAAAAGAAAAAAGAAAATTCGGATTTCCCCAAGTGGACAAAATTGGTATAATTTCTGAATTCTTTATTTCTATTTTATCTTTAAAATATGTCTCAGCCAATTCATATTTCTTGATGAAATCCAAATAAAGAGGGGCAGCTGTCATACCCCAATTTTGTCCGACTAGTCGAAAATCAAATAAAATTGTATTTTTGTAAATACCCAATTTTAACGAGCATTTTTCTCGTTTTCAGAAAACCCCAAAATATGTGTCTCATTTTGTAGGTTTCAATTGCACGAATGTGTTCAAGTTGCGTTCGTTAGTAATCTAGTATTTCGTATTCTTATCGTGTGCGCGTATCATTTTGAATCGTGCGCTCGTACTTAGTCTCGTTGTTGCGCGTATTATTTCTATTCGTGGGCGTGTTTTGATTCTTGTTGTGTGCGCTTGTGTCTTGTCGTGTACGCGTATTTGTTTCGTTACTTATTATTATCCATATATGTTTATTAATAAGATTCAAAAAAAAATGCTTTTATTATTGTAAATAGTTTTTATATAATTTGGTACATAAGTCAACTTTTGTTACACATATGGACAAATTAAAAGAAAAACAACACAAATGTGTAAAACCAAATAAAAAGGAAGAGAGGAAAGCGCTGGATTATTTTGCTTGCTGCAAAGGGAAAGGTTTCTTTCTACTTGTTTTTTGGCTAAGACCCATTTTTAGCTCTTGACTGCACACTGCTTCCCTGATCACTAGCCTGCAAACATAAAAAAAGAAGATAAGCAGAGGTCAGCCACAAGTTTAACAATTTCAGAACTAGCAGAATCATGAATTGAGAAATTGAGAGTGACATTTCAGGACCTCATAGAGGCTTTATAATAAACTCAAGAACAATACACACAGGGAGAACAAATACACAGAGATAGAACTGATTGTAGGAGAGAAATCAAACACATACAGACACAAAGAAAAGAGAAAAAACACAAAACAGAAAACAAAAATACAAACACAGAGACCAAACACACACACAGACACAACAAGGGGGAGAACACACAATATTTCAAAGAGCATTAGTTGCTCAGGGGAGAAAAAAACATTTCCAGGAAGAAAATAAAGTAGAGAGTAGAGGATTTTGAAAACAAGGGAACCAGCAGCCCCCTTTTCCTCTTCTTGAAGCCTAAAAGTCACCTACGCCATGACCATCCCCATCTCCTTTTCCTCAAAAATGAAAACACCACCACTCCAACCCATCCACCAAAATCAAACCAGAACAGAGAGGTAAAAAGAGAGAGATAGAAACAGTTCCAACACCCAAAAAACGTGAAAGAAAACGAACCTATGAGTTCCAAAAATGGCTTTGCCGCTAGCCCACCGCCGTTTCCGCCGGCTACCTCCATGACCGCCGCAACTCCCCCACATCGTCGCATTTTCTCCCTTCGCAGATGCTCTCTCCTTCGCCGGCGAAACCCAACTCCCTCTCTCGCGTTCCCTTTCTCTTATCTCTCTCTCTCACCATCATTTTTTTTTCTGCGTAAGTCTTTCTCTCTCAGCCATTCTTTTCCTTTCTCTCTCTCTGTGAAGTTTTGTTACGGCTGATTTAGGGATTAGATTTTTTTTTTTGATTGTTTCACTTTACTCTTTGTTATTCACACTCACAAGCAACCAGCCCACGTTTTCATTCCCCTTTTTTTTTAATTAAGTTTTAAATTGTAAATACCACATACAACACCCTTCTAGTTCACGCATACCCCCCTATTTTAAGCCCACCATTTGCCCAAACTTGGATTGGGCCTTGCTTGTTTTTAATAATACAACCTCCTGCTAGTTGCACTTCTGTTTTACTATCTCACCCTCTCTCTTTAATGATTCAACACTTTTTTTTTGTAGTTTCTATGCTTGCTTGTCGTTTTAAGTTGATGATAGGCAATATGACTCTCACTAGTGCCTAGTGCACTTTTCTCAAAGTGAGAGGATTGCTCTATGTGATTCAACCTAGTTTTTGTGTTTACTTACTTGCTCTCGTATTCTAGTTTTATTATTGTCCATTGTTGATGATAAATCATATGATTCCTACTTATGCCTAGTGCATCATATTTTAAGTGATGAAGATGATCTTAGATGATTCAACCTTCCCCTTTTAATTTCTTAGTGAATAACAAATGAGATTGTAAATTTAGGGTTTAGGGTTCGTGAGGTATTGCAAAGGATAGGCTTACCTTAGGCGTGATGCAATTCCTCTTTGTTCATGTTATTAAGAAATCGTTGCTCACATGTCATTAATTTAATTAAGATCATTATATGCCTATGATCAATTGTTCACTTGTTTTTGATGCTACTTGAATTGTCTTGATTTAATTGTGTGTCATTCCCTCCATGTGTATGACCTCCTAATGAAGACGTAAGCCTACATGCTTGTTGTAGCATAGAGTCATTAGGGTAAATGCACTCCCCCTCACACACACGCATTTGTTTTGAGAAATTCATCTTGGATCCTTGACAATTGAATCTTTGATTGTATCGGCATGTTTAGTCTTAGTTGATGTGTGACATATGCATGCTTACTTGATTATTGAATGCTATCAAGAGTTATTAGTAATGATCACTCAAAGCCTTTGCTTGCTTGGTCATTATGAAAACTCTTCCCCTTTCCAAAACCCTTTCAAAAACATTTTCATCTTCAAGTTAGAACTACGTCGCTTTGATTCCCATTTGGGATACGTAGGAGCGAGCCACGTTCTCATCAAGCGCAACAAATAAAAGTCATTTTCATCAAACAAAAGTCATTTTCATCAAACAAACAAAAATAATCATTTTCAAACCCATTGTTGCTAGTGGCTAATCAGAACCTTTGTTCATCCATTGGTGGCAATGTCTTTTCCCAAAAGAACAATAAAGCGGTGATCACCCATAACCTCTGTTAGTTTGATCATTCGTGTCAATCAATCTTTTTTCAAAAACCATTTTCAAAAGAACAAATAACAACGAGTTGCTACTAACAGTCAATCAGAACCTTTGTTCGTCTGACCAGTGGTAGTGACTCTCATTTTCAAGAGTACTTAGCGGTGGTTACCCATAACCTCTGTTAGTTTAATCATTCGCCGAATACTCGTCCTATTTCGAAAACTCACTAAAAAGATAAAAAACAGAAACCCTTTTCATGACAACCAAGAACTACGTAGCTTTGAATTCTCCATCGCACCAGGAGATACGTAGGAGCGAGAAGCCAACTCTCGTCAAGCGCCAAAAATAAAATTTTCATTAAGTTTTTCCCATTCATCTTCAAACAAGAAATAAACAGGCAAATCTAGGTATTTTTCAAATCAAACGTAAAACCACACACTTAGTTAAAGATTCCCTTTCGGTAGAAAGGACGTGTGCGGTGCTAATACCTTCCTCACACGTAATCGACCCCCGAACCCATATCTCTAGTTTTTGAAAGACCATCCGCCTTGTTCAAAAGACATTTTTTCAATGTTTTGGTCTTAAATTAAAATATTGGTGGCGGCTTCAAAAATTTTTCACGTTGTACATTGAGAAACCCAAACCGGATTTTTCGGGGTGCAACAGCTATGTCCTCGCCTTCCTTCATTCCCCTCACCCTCCAGCCTGGTAAATCTCTGAAATGACATTGTAATTCTGGCAGCGCCTAGTGGCCGACCTCGATCACACTCCTATTGGATCGAAGGGTCTCAGATACCCAGGACATATCCGCCGGATCTCGAGCTACATCCGGCAGAACGTCATCCTCACCTTCGACCGGCTCTCCATCAGTGTTTGCATCCCGATTACAGTCGACAACCTCTTCAGCAGCAATTTCAGCTCGGCCTTCCTCGGCACTGGCCAATATTTCCTCTTCGATGGCCTGGGAAACATCCTGCGCTCCATCACCCTCGATGTCTACTGCCTCATCTCCTGCGTTGCAGACCGGGGAAGGTGTTGGTGGTGGAGGAGACCACGATTTGGTCTTAGAATTCGCGGAGCTGGAGTCAGAGCTGCCTAAGCTGACCGACCCCTTGCTTGGAGAACTGGAGCTCGAGTCGCTCGATGACGACGTAGAACCTTCCTTGCACGTTATGACCTGGGCTGGCCGCGTCATGTTTTGAGCCAGAGACTGCGATGGCCCCCCGGGAAGACGTACAGTTTGTTTCAACCGTGGCATGAGTACCTGTGAAAAGGGGATCGGGTCAGGTCGGTCGAAGCCAAGACTCGTGAGAGGGGCGACACAGTCGCCCCGACTGACGCCCCTACCACAAGGCAGGAAACTACAATTAAAGAAAAATTAAAGAAACTAAAGCTGAGAGGAAGATCGACCCATACCTGTAAGAATGCTGGATATCGGCCGAGAAAGTTAGGATGCTCGGACACAAGGATTTGCTTCGAAAGCGAGTCGGTGGCGGCGCATGTGCCTCGGCGTGCAGAGCACTTTAGAGGAATGTGAGAAATGATTTCTCGAGGGTGTACTTATAGCACAGCTCTGAAGCGCCAGAAGGACCGAAAGACGAAACGTCGCAACGTTTCACCTTCGCATTAAATCAGCCATTGAATGGCCTCAAGATCACCAACCGTCACGTCATAAATGACAGCAATCCAACCGTCACGTCAGTACGGCCAAACAAGGACGGCAGCGACCGTCCCAACGATCATACAATGCGGCGACCACCCTTTAAGCGACCTAGGCTTGGGGGGGGGGCAACGATTCAAGCCTCAGTCCGCCCTTAAGCGACCTAGGCTTGGGGGGAAACTGTTCCGGGGTGTATCAGCAAAACAGAGAGGTTCCATTAGCATTGGGCCATCGGCCCATACCAACGAACCGGCCCAAGCTCGATTGCTTGGAGCGCACTTCGCGGTAACCGGCCAAAAATCTCTTGCAACGTTCGGTAATCCCAACAGTAAAAATGCCGCACTCATTCTCATTATCAGGTACGTTATCTTTACCTCGTGATATCCTGCCCGAGCGTACACTGACTTGAGCGTCGAAGTGTCATTGCAGGTACCACCACGCGCAGCCCAAGGCCTCTCTGCCCTTCCTCACTCAACGACCGGCCAACTCAGCGAACAACAACGACTTTTCATTGGTCTAAGGTACGATCACTATTTAAATAGAGTCTAAAAATGATACTATATATGATTAAAGGTTAATGAAATGTGATAACTTTGAAAAAGCAAATTTGCACTTAATACTAACCTTTTAAAAATATTTGTTTCTGGAATTCAATTATAACACATTATAAGTTGACAGACTAATAAATTTATAATTACCACTAAAATAAATAAAATATAAATATCCTAGCATATTAAACCATGTAAAAAAAAACTCTTACAGTTAAATTCAAAGCGGTGTAACTTTTAGATGAAAATTTCTTTCTATGTTCCCAAACACTTCAATAAACATCCTATAGACTAAGTTGATCAAAACAAACGCAGAAGTTAGGTTTAACAAATTACATTACAATAAGAAAATGAAAGGCACTTCCAACAGAATTGAAACTAAGTTACATCAATTATTACAGACCGAAAGACAAATAAAATTAAATTAAAGACACTGCTAATTACCAAACCCTAATATAATGCACACTCACTTGCAAGAAAAATCAGACAAGAAAACCGTGGTAGCGTTCGACGAAACTTGTGTGGTTAAAGGGTAGCACAAAACGTTTAAGACATGCTCTTTTTTGTGGGGGATCAGGTAACTAGTATCAGTGAAACGCAGAAAAGTGGACAACTTCACATAAAACTTGAGAGATCGAGATCCAACACCAATATTGCTGCTGTTGACTGTATGAACCATAGCTTCTGGTTGTGAAGAAGCATTTGTAAAGTCCATCTGCATAGAATGATGGAAGTTCTATATTGGTAAGAAGCTGAGTTGTTGTTGTTGGCTTATCATCATCGGTAACATTGTAGTAAATAGTAAAAGAAGTTGTGTTGTAGAAAACATTACTTGCGATTTCGTTAGTGAAAAGTACAGTGATTTGAGCTTCTACATTCAGCTTTGTTGGTGTGAAGCTTAGTATCATGGTTGTGTCTGATTTGAAACTCAGATCTGGGAGTGGATGTGGTATTAAAATAAGTAATGTTGTGACAAACAAACCAGTAAAAAGAAAAGCAAATAAGATGATTCCAATGAGTACTATGATTCTACGCAGCTTGATGGGGTTGGTTTCATTGGTGGAAGAAGACATGATAAAATCAAATGGAAAAAGATGAGTTTGAAAGAGAGAGAGAGAGAGAGATGGGTAGCTAGAGTGAGAGAGACTGTGTAAGTGATCAAAACTACTGATGCAAGATATTATTTATTATCTAGCACTAGCATTTATAACCTTCTAGTTCTACAAACAGTTATGCTATATGTGGACCAAATAATGGCCCAAAACATGGACCAATTAGTATACGGTCCGTATAATACGATTATAGTATATAAAGTGGGTCCCAACCTTCTCAGCAGCCAAAACGCAATGCAGCAACATATGTGATGGAAGCATTAATATTCATACTAGCTAATAAAAGCTAAGAAAAGTTCAAGATGCTATACCATCTCCGATGCCAACGCATTTTCAGTCACCTCTGATTTAATCTGTAATTTAGGACCACATCCTATAACTTCAAAAACTAAATGCATAATATTATATTAAATCAAGAAATATATTAAAACAAACTAAAGTCCTAGTTAATTAGGGTCAAACAATTACAAAAAGAGCTTATTTCAGCCAATTTTTTCGTTTCACAGATTCTAAATAACAAGAAACCTAAAGTCATATGGTAAAGGTTTAGCAGGTAATATAATTGTGGAATCCAAATTATCAATGTTATGCAGAAAATGGTTCAATAAACAAGAAACTAATACTATTATCCAGTACATTTTAGCTCATACAGAATCACCTTTACCTATCATTTAGCCTCACTAATAACTATGATGCAATCAGTACATTATATCAATGTTTGTTACAATTGGTAAATGAAATATCTCACTTTATTCAATGGTCAAACTCAGTATTTATACAAGTAGCTGATCTAACTGAAGAAAGTCAAAATGACTAATCTAACAATTAGTTATCCTAATTAAACTAGCTAATGTAAATAGAATTTATAAGATAAATATCATCTAACAGCCCCCCTCAAGCTAAACTATGAATGTCCTTCATGTTGAGCTTGGATATAAAGAAATCAAACTGGGAGGGGTGAAGAGCTTTTGTATAAACATCTGCTAGTTGAGCCTTTGTGGGAACAGACATGAGATGAACAATTTTATCTTGAACCTTATCACACACTAGATGACAGTTCAATTCAATATTCTTGGTACGTTCATGGAAAACAGGATTTTGAGCAATGTGAATAGCCGATTGTCACAGAAAATGGAGACAGCACTTGTGTGAGGTAAATGTAGATCCTGCAGAATATACATTAGCCATTGAACCTCAGAAGTAGTAACTGCAAGTGCACGGTATTCAGCTTCAGAGTATGACCGTGACACCACACTTTGTTTCTTTGATTTCCAACTAATCAAGGAAGAGCCATAGAAGACACAGAAACCTGTAGTAGTGGACCTACGACTATCGGGATATGAAGCCCAATCTGCATCACTAAAAGCAGTAAGTTTCTGATCAGAAGCAACAACAAAGAACAAACCACGGCCAGGGCAAGATTTTAGGTATCTAAGAACATGTAAGGCAACATCCAAGGGGGCAAGAGGATTAGCAATAAACTGCCTGAGTTTGTTCATTGTGTAGCACAAATCATGATGAGAACCAAGGCAGGCCAACTTTGAGAATTTCAATAATAAGAAATCACTCAAACAAGTAATTGCATCAGGAGTTTTTTCAGTTGAAGATTGCACCAAATCGGGCCATATTTCTACAATTCTATGAAGATCCTTTAGCCCAACTTGATGACAACAATTTGGAAAAGCCCAATGCACATGATCAAGGACAATTCAAGGGTTGCCAAATTTTTGATATTTTAATTTGAATTTTCGGATTTATTTTTGTTGAATAAGTTTAAGTGTCCTTTGATATTTCCTAAGTAGGTTTATGGGGTTTTAAAGACTTTCTAAGTCATTATAGTGGCTAATGGGAATTTATTTTCTAGTTGTGGTTATATTCTAGGTAAATGCACTAGATAAATGCATGCTAGTGGAAAGTTACTTCTATCCTTCAAGCTTAGCCTATAAAAACCCATGTAAGATCACAATAAGAGATATGTTGAAAGTTATATGCAATTAGCATTTTGAGAGCTTTGTGCCTCTTGTATCTTCTTGTGGAAGAAGATCACTTGTTTGGATCTTATCAAAGGCATCCATCCCTTTGTGGTGATTCTTCACTTGGCTTATCATTTCTCATTTCTTCATAGAATTGAGAGTGTGGCGCCTTTCTTTTCCATCTTCTATCTTCTCCATCTTTTTAATTTGTGTTACTTTTAATTGTGTTTTGTTCTTCTCTTTTAATTTTTTTATTCACTCAAGGATAGATCCTAATTTCTACATATGCTTCTTTCTCGGATCTTATCAATTCAAGTCGTATATTAGTAAGGTAAATCAATCTACCAAGGAGGCGCTGTCTTCGTGTAGGGTCCGTCATTGGTTCACCCAAATGTGCACTCGGTTTTAAATTGGGAGCCATTAGTGTGGAAGCAGGTTTGCAAGCCAAGAGACCTGCTTCTTCAATCAATTCTAAGGCATATTTTCGTTGAGACAACACTATACCAGTAGGAGAACGAGCAACTTCAAAACCAAGGAAGAACTTGAGAGTACCTAAGTCATTGATTTTGAATTGATCATCAAGTAAATGTTTGATTCTGTGAATCTCATCCAAATTATTCTCTGTGAGAACAACATCATCCACATAGATAAGGAGAACAGTAGTGGAGGAATGTGAGTGTTTAATCAAGAGGGAATAATCATGCTTGGATTAAACAAAACTCATGGGAAGGAGAAATGAAATGAGTTTAGCATTCCATTGACGACTTGCTTGCTTCAAGCCATACAAAGACCTTTGAAGCTTGCAAACCTTAGTAGGAGAGGAAAATGAAATGCCTTGTACGTAGACCTCCTTTTGAAGATCACCATGAAGAAAGGCATTATTGACATCAAGTTGATAGAGATGTCAATTGTGAATGGCACCCAAAGCTAAGACAAGTCTAACAGTGGTCATCTTGACCACGAGGGAGAAAGTTTCAGAGTAGTCTACCCCTTTAAGTTGAGTGAATCCCTTGGCAACCAAACGAGCCTTATACCTCTCAATGGATCATCCAGCATTATGCTTGATTTTGTAAACCCATTTGCAGCCTATGGGTTGTTTTCCAGGTGGTAAATCAGTGATGATCCATGTATAATTCAACAAACGGAATGTAAGTTTATAACTTCTTTCATTGAATTCCAAAGAACTTAAAAACTCCAAGGTAAGCCTCACATATGTTGGACATCTCAAAGACACGAATGTATCCCAACCAATATTGTGAAACAATTCATTAACATTTTGCTCAATCCCTAATGTTTGCATGGTTTTGGTATCAACATACCTTGTAGGGATTATTGGTCTTTGCACCAATTTATCATATCTTTCCTTTTGCTCATTGTTCTTGAATTCAATACCATGGATATTGGGAATTGGGACACTAGGAGCACCCCTCCTTTTCCTTTAAATTGCTTGAGATGATTGACCATGAGTGGTTTTAGCCTTCTTGGGACCCATTAATAGAGGTTTAAGCTTTAGTAATGGTGAATTCGAATTTTGGAGGTTTTGGTGAGGGTAAATTCGAATTGTGGAAACAACGGGGTAGAATGCTGGTTAGGATGTTAGGTTATGTGTTTTGGAGGGTGGTTGTTGTTAGTTTGGTGAAGATTGATGTGGGTTTTGAAGGAATTTCGAATTTGGGGGTTTAAGATAGATTTTGGGGTTTTTGTGAATAATGGATGAATGTGGATTTTGGTGTTGGGTTTTGTTGTGTGGGTGTTGGGTTGTTGATTTTGGTGGAAAAATGATGAAGATTGGTGTAGGTTTGAGTGATTTGAGGTGATTGGGAGGGTTGGGTATGGTGGTTCGTGGGTAGAGGAAAAGGGGAAAACAGAACACGGGTTGAGGAAGAGGAAACACGGGTTGAGAGAGTGAAATTTAAGCTGGCCTGCATAGGAGAAACACGGCCGTGTCTCTTTCACACAGGCAGCCGTGTTTTTCTTTGTTTGAAATTTTGCGTCCTGCTGAAATAATAACACGGGCGTGTTGTAGAAACATGGGCACCCGTGTTTTTGGACCTAATGATGCACCTTGCTCAATACCACAAAACCCGCCTGTGTTGGATAAACACGGCAAGCCGTGTTTTGACCACTGTCAGTAGCAAAATTTATTTATTTATTTTAAGTTATTTTTTTTGGTGTAAAATAACATGTACCTGAAAAACAAAAGAAATGAGAAATGTTAACCCGTGGGTTGCCTGCCACGCAGCGCTCTTTTAACGTCACTAGCTTGACGGTTAAAAGAACCTTTTTGCTCAAATTGGATTATGTAGAACCAAAGTGGTTCCCTTCTCAATATTTTCACCCACATTATAAATCTTTAGCCTTTGGCCATTGACCTTAAATGGTTCGGTCTTTTCACTCCAAATTTCAACTGCACCAAATGGGTATACCCTAAGGATTTTAAAAGGTCCGGACCATCTTGATCTTAACTTTCCTGGAAACAATTTTAATCTTTAGTTGAAGAGCAACACAGGATCACCTGCTTTAAATTCTCTGCGGATGATACGCTTATCATGCCATTTTTTTGTTCTTTCTTTATAAATCCTGGCATTCTCATAAGCGTCCATCCTTAGTTCTTCCAACTCACTCAGTTGAAGTTTTCTTTTATCTCCTGCCAGACTCATGTCCAAGTTGAGGGTTTTGATTGCCCAATAAGCTTTGTGTTCCAGCTCAATCGAAAGATGACAAGACTTCCCATAAATCAGTTTAAAAGGAGTCATTCCGATGGGAGTCTTGTATGTTGTCCCGTAAGCCCAGAGAGCATCATCAAGCTTAACCGACCAATCTTTTCTAGAAGTAGAAATAGTTTTTTCTAAGATTGACTTGATTTCTCTATTTGACACCTCAACTTGGCCACTAGTCTGGGGTGATATGGTGTTGCAACTTTATGCTTGACCCCAAACTTCTGTAATACTTTTTCAAATTGTTTTGAAATGAAATGAGATCCCCCATCACTTATGACCACTCTTGGGACCCCAAATCTTGGAAAAATTATCTTTTTGAAAAGCTTTCTGACCACTTTTGCATCATTTGTTGGAGAAGCAATGGCTTCGATCCATTTAGACACATAGTCGATCCACTTTTGCATTATTTCTCAAATTTGTGACGTCTAAAGGCTTAATCACCTGCCACACTCTTAATTAAGAATTCTAACATAAAATGTTACTTAGCAGGGGCGGATCTTGGTAGGAGACGGGGGATGCCACAATACCCCCAATTTTTTAAAAATTGACTATATATAAATATATTTTATACGCAATATTCGGTTATATATATTTAAACGAACACAATTTACCAAAGATAGTATTTTGCGCAGTGGTTGGGGTGTTGTTTGCGAGATCAAGTAGCCTAGTTCGAATCCCTCGACTTACATTTTGTATGTTTTTGCCAAAATTAAAACAAAAAACTATTCCTACCAAGTGTTGAACTGCGAACAATAATGTTATTATACTTAAAATTAACCACTAAACCAAATGAAACAATTTATAATACACAGTAAAGCATATTTTAAATATTCATTTCTATTGTTGTACCCCCAATTTTCTTTCCAAGATCCCCCACTGTTGCTTAGTAAAAAATTGTTTAGGGAGAGATTCATTTTAGTGCGTGATGTTTTTTTAAGGGAAGTACAAGATGTATTTTTCCCATGTCATTTTACGATAAATAATTAAATGTGCATATGACCTTAGTCTGCATAATTTGTGCAAAACAATATCACTTCATCTCTCTAATAAATTGGCCAAAAGTCTGCATAATTCTAGTTTATAACTAAATGATTCACTCATTTATACATCAAGTAGTCAAGCAACATTCTGTTGGCCACAATGGTGGGACACTCAAGCAAATTACCACATATGTGCTCTTGGACCAGAAATCAGACTGCAAAAAGAAGGGAAAAAATAGAATCTGAAGCATTACAGGTATATGAAGTGTCTAAGTCGCAATTCATCGAATGACAACACTTACAATGGATGTACAATACACTCCACAATCATAGCTGTTCATACTAGTTCAATCTTAATCAAAATTTATTCCAGACTCATATGGATATACAATTTAATTAAAAGCTTCTTATTCAACACTTATCATATGACAGAGAAATTCTACATAAGTTCTATCTAAGTTATACAATTTTGATTTCTCTAAACTGTGTTTTTTTTTTCTGTTGACAATATCTCTAAGCTGTCTTAAAGAGCTTATAAAACTTAGTTAAAAATAACTTGTGGACATATCATTAAAAAAAACTCTTTCACAATTAAACAAATGTTTATGCCATAAGTAAGATAAAAAACAACCTTTGTTAGGCATACTGTCCAAAAAAGTAATAAAAACACATAACAGTGTTACGATTTTTCAGACAATAGACTCAGCAATGTCCCCATTCAAGTTCATTCCCTACACGAACCTAGAATTAAAAACGAAATGAGTTCAGACATAAAACAATGATGCAATATGACATCATAAGCCTATTAAACCTTAAAAACACCGATCATCTTGATGTGCCACTAATTGGACCAAAATTATGAAACAGGCCTGCCTAGCTTAGTGAAGAAGACTCACCAATTCTTGTAATTTTAGTACTTTAACTATCAATGTTATATCAAGATTTAACTATCAATGTTGTTGTTATTGAGGTGCAACTATGATAAATGCAAAGAAAATTAAATTGAGTCGCAACTATGTTTAATAGAGCCTCTATTTAATGGCATCAAAGGAATCTATAAACGTGTAACATAGGAGACACTTTGTAGCTTATACAATTTTTTTTTATACTCTACCTATTAAATAAATTCCTAACAGAGTGATTTGCCTAATAGACACGCTTTATGTACACTAATAAGTTAAGCACATACAGAGGACATATTAATGATAGGAACCAACTAGTATATTGAACGAAATAGGATGATTACAATGTATTCCCGCAGTATTCGAGAGATTCTAGACTCTCCAAGTGCCATAAGGCCCAATTCCTTACAAATGATTACATGATCACCTCCTAATCCTCTTCTCTCTATTTATAGGCTATATGCCTTATTGGTATTGACTAACTAACCACTCAACCAACTAACTAACCCTTAACTAATATAACAAACATTGACTAACTCTAACTACTATACGCACTATCAATACTCCCCCTGACATTCACCTTGTCCTCAAGGTGACTAAGAAAGGAAGATTACATCAAGTACGCGACAAATCCAAAAGAAGAATCATTGTTGACAACAGAACTATGGCAGTCGTAGTGCTCTCTAGTTGTATGACTTTAGAAGCTCTAGCATTCCAATAGATCACAAACAGTATGGTAACTTTTCGCAAGTGTACCGAATCGTGCAAGTAATAAAACCGTAAAAATACCGGGATATCGCCCTCAAGGATCGGGTTATTTTACCAAAGACGTTAACAACTACTAATAGGAACCAAGTTAAAAAGGGGGTTTTGGTGTGATATTTGTTGAGCTATCAAGCTCGAAGTAAAGAAATAAAATATTTTGGAGTTTTTATAATAAGAGAATGATGAACACGATGAAAGATATGCGATGAGAAGATGCTAGGGATGAAGGCCCTTCGATTTCCACTATGGTCATTGATTTATTCTTTAAAAGATAATTCCTCTCTATCGTTCGCTATAGAATTCACTCTTTTACTAAACCCTAATCCCTTAGGTGATTAGCCTTTGTTAATTCATAAAATCCCTAATCCCTTAGGCGCTAATAATCATAACAAGCATTAAACGACGAGAATTCATACACATACAAAGAAATCGGCGATTATCCCTAAACGATTTAAATTGAAGGAATCGAATTTCAAGCTATTCAATAACCAAATTTCCATTTAAATTATTGAAACAAATATTAATCTATATTTTTCCAAATACAAACATCTGAAGAATAGAAATTTGATCCACAAACGAAGAGAGAAAACGATAATAGTACTAAATTAAATCAACAACCACAGTTTTACATCAAAGTGCAATCATCCCTAACATTGGGGTTTAGTTACACATGATTAAAGTAGAAGAAAGAGAATAATTACGAGATGAAAGATGGAATGAAGGCATCCAAATCGCCAATCCTTGTTCCCAAGTGTTGATTCCTCGCAGTGGCCGTCGCCGAGGTAGCGCTCTCTTCCGTGTGCTAGGGCTTCAAATTCGTCAAAAGTGCTCAAAAACGCTGCGTCGAATGGGGTTTTAACGCTACCGCGATTATCTCGCGCCGTTTTGCGCGCAGACGGCGCGCCACTTATGCAAGGAATGCCAGGACTTCTGTAGACTCGCGCGCCGCGCGCAGGATGGCGCGCCACTTGACATATTGCTCCAAATTTGCATAATTGAGTCCAATTGCTTGCCCTTATTTGATCTTCTCTTCCACCTAGTCCCTGGGCACAAAAACACCACAAAACCCAGCATAAACACTGCAAGGCAATTAAATCTCAAATAGAACAACTCATTAATTTTCTCCTAACAAGTTCCATTCATTCATCAAGTTATCAAGTAAAATTCCCGTTTTTCGCAGTGAAAAACATCATGTGATGGGGATTCATCACAACCCCCAACTTGGACATTTGCTTGTCCTCAAGCAAAGACAAGACAAGGCAAAGACAAGACAATATCAACATCAGATAACATGCAATCAATTATGAATCCCTTACTGAACAAGATAATCAAGAACATCCAAAGGACGAGTAGAGCAACAACTTTCAGATCGGCCACTCAATTTCCAACCCACACGTGGTACTCTCACTAGCATAAACTTGCTCAATAGTGCGTGTGTGACACTTGACTCAGTGGGACATTAGCTAGTTTCAAAATGCATTAACCTAAGACTAGAGGGTTTTCTTCCGAGAGTGCCAAAGATGGTTCAAAACATAGGGTAGATTCACATTTTCACAAAATGATCGGGGGGCTTCAAGCACAACAAAGGGTCTTAAATAGGCATTTTAGATTCGACCAGTGCACTAACTATTATAACTCACGCATTTCAACTACACCAATTTATTTTTGGGCTGCAACCCCTTTATTACATTGGCATTTGGATTTGATCAACATTTGCTTCGGGACATTGCAGCAATTATTAGTTTAACTACACAACACGGCATACACTCCAAATAAGCACAGAGTAGACGCTACGATCTTTGCACACACACACCCCGACACACACGGCGGCACACTATAGCGTTATGGGTGGACGCCACAGTGCTGCACACACGCATTAACACACGACACTGCATACACTATAGCGTTACGGGTAGACGCTACAGTGCTGCACACACACACACACACACACACACACTATGCACTGATCTTTCTACAATCCTCATGCCCAGCCTTAGTACAACTGATGCACCCCCAACTTAGCTTCTACAACTACCCTAAATTTTTAATAAAATTTTTGCAACTCCCATGGTCCACCAACAACTAGCTTAGCTACCAACATTTCTAGGATCACTAAGTTCCACAGGTTAGTGTTTTATGTGTGGAAGCAAGAATGCGCTAATTTGATCACCACAGGGGTATTATTCGCTCAATTCTCACCGAATCATCACAAAGTTTGCTCAACTGTCCTTTATTATATAAAAAAAAATTTAAACAAGAAATTCACCATATGATTGCATTTTATTCATGAAACTGACGATAGGTCCCCCCCCCACTTAAACACAGCAGTGTCCTCACTGATTGATTTAGGGGAAGACCTATTTACAACGACTAAGGCAAAAACAAAAATAAAATCACATAACGGAAACTAATTGAAAGAAAACATCAAAGTTCACAATCAAATAATACTAGACAAGGAAATAAAGGAGAAGAGATAGAACACTACCTCACATGGGTTGCCTCCCATGAAGCGCTTCTTTAACGTCACTAGCTTGACGTTACCTCGAATTTTAAGGGTCGCTTAAAGCCAAGGCCGCCTTTCTCTCTTTTCACCACTTCGCCAAGGTATGGCTTCAACCTCTCGCCCATTGACCATCCAACTTCTTTTTGAGGAAGGTTCCTCCAATTCGATTGCTCCTGGCTTGAATTCTCTTTTTTGGATCTTCTTGTCATTGTATGCTTTGACTTTCTCTTGCTTGTACAACTTTGAAGATTCATAAACTTGCAACCTCGTTAACTTCTCCTCTTCCAATCTAGTCAAGGAACTACTAATGATAGTGGGATGAAGATCCTCATCCGCCAGAAAACATATTTCAAATGAGGGGAAGTTGTTTCAATTCAGAATCTTTTTCTCTGAATCTTCCCCTATCTAGCTCTTCTTTTTTTATTGAAAACTCTTTCTACCCGAGAAGCTTCAAATTGCATAATACGCCTCTTCTATCTCACTTCCCAAGTTCTCATCCGCTTCTTCAATAGAATTCACAATTACATCATCCAATGGAGGAGATGGTACTTCTGCCTAAAGGTCTCTTTCACGAGTTATCAATCATATCCACCCTAAAACACCGCCCTTTGTCATCGAGTTGCGCATAGCTTCAAAAACATTAAAAGTAATCTTCTCATCCTGGAACCTCAAGATCGCCTTCCTTGTTGCACATCAATCAAAGCTCGTCCTATGGCTAAAAATGGTCTACCCGTGATAAGTGGTACCTCTGCATCTTCCTCCATGTCAAGTATCACAAAGTCTACCTGGAAATAGGAATTTATCAACTCGACTGCAACATCTTCCAACACTCCATAAGGATATTTCTTCGATCGATCGATGAGTGTCGAGAGACATTCTAGTGGGTTTCACTCTCACCACCACCCGATCTCTTCAAAGATAGACAATGGCATAAGATTAATATCGCCCCGTGATCACAAAGAGCTTTGACAATGGCTATGTCGCCAATTGCACATGGAATGGTGAAGTTTCCTGATCTTTCATTTTCTCGAGGAGCTTCCTCGATTACAAAGATCGCACTCTCATTCAAAGACACTGCTTCGTCCTCTTTGAGTTTCCTCTTATTTGTCAAAAGCTCCTTGAGAATTTAGCATATATGGGCATCTGTTCTAGAGCTTCTGCGAAGGGTATATTGATTTGTAGCCGCTTAAAAACCTCCATGAACTTAGAAAATCGCTCATCTTTTTGATTTTTCTTGCTAGCATGAGGATACGGTAACTTCACTTGCGGAGGAGGTGTCTTGAGTTTCTCTTGTACCTGCACATCAAAGAACAAATTGTTTTCATTAGGGTTAGACTTCACACCTTCTTCACTTCCCTTACTCGACTCATTTTCAACTTCTCCATTCTTTTCATTTTCATTCTTTTCACTCAACTCTTTGCTTTCATTTTCAATCGACACCTTCTTTTCACAATTCACCACATGAGTCGGCAACTCCCACCACTTCTTAGAGATAGCCTTAGCGCTTTCATTCCTAGGGTTGTCAACGGTATTAGGTGAGAAACCATCATTAGATGATCCAAAGAAGTCGCTTTGATAATCGCCAATTTGAGTCTCTAGATTCTTTATGTAAGCTTCATGATTCTTTTCCATATTCTTCATAGCTTGGTCTTGAGATTGAAAGGTTGTCTTTGTCATTTGCATAAATCGTGTCAACGCTTCCTCCATAGGAGATGGCTTTCTTTGTTCTTGACTAGGTTGTCTTTCTTGATGTGACCTGCAGTATCATTATTCTTCCAAGAGAAGTTGGGATGATTCTGCCACCCAGGATTGTAGGTGTTAGAATAGGGGTTCCCACCTTGCTTCTGAAAGTTGCCCATATAATTAACCTATTCACTGTTATCACCATGAGTAGCACAGTCACCTTCATGAGCGTTTCTGCCACAAAAGTTACATGCCCCTGTTTGCACTGCTTGAACGGTTGTAGAATTTTGAGATCCACTTGGCAAAGCAGCAGCTAACTGCTTAGTGAGGGCTTCAATCTGAAGTGACATTACCTTTTGTTGAGCCAATACTGCACTATTAGAATCCAATTCTAACATCCCTTTCTTCGTTGTTGGTGCCCCTCTATCATTCTGAATTCTGTATTCATTAGAGGCCATATGCTCTAACATTCCCTTCCTCTGCAGTTTTAGTACCCAAAGATCCTCCAGCTGAGGCATCTAACATCATTTTTGTTTGACGCCGCAAACCATGACAGAATGTTTGCAATTGCACAAAGTCATCAATACCATGCGAAGGACGAGCTCTGAGGTCCAAGAAACTGTCACCTCGTTTCATTGGACCCTATCAAATCTTGGAGAGAGTTGGGAAGGTGGCATACCGAATTGCATTGCCACCCAATCACAAATTTGCACGATGTGTTCCATGTATCTCAACCGAGGAAGTATGTTCTGACCCCGTCCCATGTCATTCAAATGGATGATGTGCAAGTGAGAGACGACCTCACTGTGGAGACAATGCCGATCAGAATTGAAGACCGAGAAGTAAAGACCCTTAGGGGAAAAAAAATCAAGTTGGTGAAGGTGGTTTGGGTAGGAGCTGCTGGTGAGCATGCTACTTGGGAGCTAGAGAGCAAGATGAAGGAAGCCTATTCCGAGCTGTTTGATTGAGGTAAGATTCCGAGGACGTAATCTCCTAAGTAGGGGAGGGTTGTAACACCCCAAAATAATTCAATTAATTAACTTAGTTGAGTTATTAAGGGTTTGCAACATTTTACTTTTAAGTCAAATAATTCATTAAGTGAAGGTTAAGCATGTGTTGCATTTTAGGAAAATGTCTAAGTTAGGAAAGGGTGTGGGTAGAAGAAGCCCACGGCCTAATAAGGCCAAGGCCTAATTTAAGTCCCTTAGGACATGTTAAATGGTGCCTTCGTAGGAGACCATTTGCATTGTTCCAAAAAATAGTCAAAGTTACCAAATTAAGAAAGTAGAGAGAAGTGAGACTTAGAGAGAAGGAAGAGAACCGAAGGGAGAACCAAGAGAAAAAGGGAAGAGTGAGCTGAATCTTGAAGGATTCCTAGAAGTGCTAGTGAAGAGGGTGTGCCTACGGTTATGATCAGGTTAGGGGGCTCTTTTAATCCTTGTAATGTTTTGTGTTTGGTAGTATTTTGGTGTGAGTGGTTCTGATCACCTTGCATGTGTGTTTTATGTGTTGTTCATAACGTGTTTCTGTGTGTTTTGCTCTTTCTTTGTGATTTGTGGTGAGGTACGATGGTGGATCGGTTGGGAAAGAGAGAGGAGTGTAACACTCTCTGCTTGCAGTGTGGTACGAAGGGAGCATTGCATGGTGAGGCATCGAGTGTGAATCGGTGTAGTGTGAAGAAAATGAGTTTGCATGTAGAGTTAGGGAGAGGATCGGAGCCAATGGAGTGAGTATCCGAGTGTGCATGAGTGTGGTGATCTTTGAAATGGGTTGCATGTTGGGTTTAAGTAAAGAAACAGAGTAAAAGAAGTATAATGGGAGTTAAGCGCCTTTATTACGCGCAGAAACCAAAGTACCCTTCTTCAAATTAGAGTGAGAGAAACCGAAGTTGAGGAAGTCAACGCCTAGAGTGTCTTAGTGTTGAGAGTCTGTTGGTGAGTTTGAGGAAGAGTATGTGTCTAAACACCATTAGCGAGGGGTAGGGACGCATAAATCGAAGTGTAGGTGTTTTGCCTTAAGGTTACCGAGGTGTAGAGGGAGTGAACCGAAGTCCTCAGGCCGAGGTAGCGTCACCTAGGTGAAACGCCCAAATGCCTAAGTGTAGGTGAACTGAACCAGGGAATGCCGAGAAGTGAATCCCCATGAGTTAGACGATTTTAGTGTAAGGGAGCGCGTAATTGTGAGTATGTCACCGAAGTGAGAGTTTGAGTGTAACATGCCGAGGTGCCAAAGCTGAGCTAGGTGCCGAGGTGATGTAGAATACCGAGTTGGAGTAGTTAGCCGAGGTACACACATAGTGTGCCGAGGTGATGTTAGGCGCAAATGTTGCCTAGCACATTGTGGGACGTCACTGTGAGTGCTATTTTAGCACCAAATGTGCATAAGTAAGGGAGCGATAGAGTCCATTTTGGTCCTTAGGTGACATTTTGGTCCCTAAGTGTCGTTGCGGTCCTCGGTGTGACAATTAGTCCACCATGGAGTGCCGAGGTGATTGAGAGGTCGGTTGTAGGTCCTAGGGTGATTCTACCGGTGTAGTAGGGTCGACCTTAGCACTGTGATGATGTCTAGATGGTGTGGACGTCAGTGTGAGCGACGGAGTAGAACGACGGAGTAGAACGACGGAGTAGAACGACGGAGTAACGACGGTGAACGACGGTGTAAGCATTCACATGCGTTATGTTTGATTGGTGTGTGATTGCATTTGTCATGAAGTCACATGTTCATGTGCATATTACGACGGAGGAGGTTTCGGCCTCGATGTGGTAGGACTTCGGTCTCCATATCAAATAACGACGGAGTAACGACGGAGAGCCAATAGGCTAAATAACGACGGTGGAGGTACCTCATTGCATAATGCCCTGTGGTTGGGTTGCATACATGCATACATTTCATAATTTAATGTGTTTTTGAGCTGATTGATAATTGTTGTGGTTATTTGAACTATCGGTGAGTGGCTGTATTAGCTGAACCGAGGTGCTTTAGTGCTATCTCTAACCTTAAGCTTCTTCACATTATATTACTTGTGTTAAGAGACTCACCCTAGCTGCTTTTATGTTGCTTCTCATGTCGGCAACTTGCAGGTACACATGAGTGATAGTTGTGCCTAGCTCAAGTCGGTTGTGTACCGCTCTCCGGTCGTGTGTAACACCGGGTTGGGGCGAGTAGATTTTAGTGCTTCTTATGCCGATCTTGTGTACTTTCTACTAGATAGTCTTTTGAACTAAAAACTATCACATTTTGTTGTAACTTTTTACTATGTATTATGACTTGATGTCTTACTGGCCGAGGTGCCTTATGTTATGGGCTTAGACCCTTTTGCCGATGTGATGCGCATGATTACATGTTTAGTATAATGGTGTGCAAGTTGTTTGAACTTAATTGAATTTCTGTTTTCCTTTTTAAATCATCAAATGTAGCCCTCCTTTGAGGGGAATTTTGAAACTCTGATTTTAATTTAGTAAATCGAATTGATTAGATAAGGGGGTGTTACATTGTTGGTATCAGAGCATAAGTTCGGTCTTGTCCGACCAAGTATTGAGTCTAAGTGTCTTAAGCCTTGAGTCTTAGGCTCGTTCTAAACCAGTTCTTGATTGGGTATCAAAGGATAAGGGTGTATTCCGAGTTGGTGGACAATTGTAGAATTTATGAAGAAGATAGTGTGGCTACTAGCCCTGCCAGTCAAAGTATATGGAAACATACGCAACTTTTTCTGGTCTTCAGTTACTCCCGCAGGATTGGTGGACCCACAAATTTCATAGAACTGAAATAGGTGCTGGTTTGGATCTTCAGCATCAGACCCAGAGAATTGTTCAGATTTCAAGGCATTGAGGATCGAAGACTTGATCTCGAATGCTACAGCTCCCACAGGTTGTAAGGTGTAAGCTTGGACACCTTGGTTTCTTCTACCAAAATCACCAAGAGTACGAGCAGGTGGGTTTTCTCCCATGACTTGAGTTACAGTATGTTGCACAGGAGTCTCTCCGGTTGTTACTTGTTGCTCCCTCTGCTTTCTTAACCTTGCTTCCTTTCGATTTGCTTTTGCAGCTTTCTCGATCTCAGGATTGAAGAGTAAATCTTTAGGATCTACTGTTCCACGCATGCACTGAAAAACAACAGGAAACTAAGACAAGCGTCAAAGCAACAGGTGTGAGAAATAAAAATAATGAAAAATTAAAACTGAAATAAATCTATGTATGGGTTCGAATTAGCAGTTGCCTTCGAAATAATTAGTAAATTAATTCCGAACCCCGGCAACGGCGCCAAAAACTTGGTAACTTTTCGGCAAGTGTACCGAATCGTGCAAGTAATAAAACCGGTAAGTATCGGGATATCGTCCTCAAGGATCGAAGTTATTTTACCAAAGACGTTAACAGCTACTAATAGGAACCAAGTTAAAAATGGGGTTTTGGTGTGATATTTGTTGAGCTATCAAGCTCGAAGTAAAGCAATAAAATATTTTGGAGTTTTTATAATAAGAGAATGATGAACACGATGAAAGATATGCGATGAGAAGATGCTAGGGATGAAGGCCCTTCGATTTCCACTATGGTCATTGATTTATTCTTTAAAAGATAATTCCTCTCTATCGTTCGCTATAGAATTCACTCTTTTACTAAGCCCTAATCCCTTAGGTGATTAGCCTTTGTTAATTCATAAAATCCCTAATCCCTTAGGCGCTAATAATCATAACAAGCATTAAACGACGAGAATTCATACACATACAGCAAATCGGCGATTATCCCTAAACGACGAAATTGAAGGAATCGAATTTCAAGCTATTCAATAACCAAATTTCCATTTAAATTATTGAAACAAATATTAATCTATATTTTTCCAAATACAAACATCTGAAGAATAGAAATTTGATCCACAAACGAAGAGAGAAAACGATAATAGTACTAAATTAAATCAACAACCACAGTTTTACATCAAAGTGCAATCATCCCTAACATTGGGGTTTAGTTACACATGATTAAAGTAGAAGAAAGAGAATAATTACGAGATGAAAGATGGAATGAAGGCATCTGAATCGTCAATCCTTGTTCCCAAGTGTTGATTCCTCGGTAGCCGTCAGGAGGTAGCAGCTCTCTTCCGTGTGCTAGGGCTTCAAATTCGTCAAAAAGTGCTCAAAAACTCGTCAGAATGGGGTTTTAACGCACTGCAATGATCTCGCGCGCCGTTTCGCGCGCCGCGCGCAGGATGGCACGCCACTTATGCAAGGAATGCCAGACTTCTCAGAGACTCGCGCGCTTACCACACACACAGGCAGCAGATGGCGCGCCACTTGACATATTGCTCCAAATTTGCATAATTGAGTCCAATTGCTTGCCCTTCTTTGATCTTCTCTTCCACCTAGTCCTCGGGCACAAAAACACCACAAAACCCAAAGATAAACACTGCAAGGCAATTAAATCTCAAATAGAACAACTCATTAATTTTCTCCTAACAAGTTCCATTCATTCATCAAGTTATCAAGTAAAATTCCCGTTTTTCGCAGTGAAAAACATCATGTGATGGGGATTCATCACTGTTCCCAATTGTGAGAGGGCCAAAACTCTCCCACATCACATACAGAACTAAGCAAACCATAGGTTGTGGACGATTCTCTCCAATACATTTGAGTGGCAGCCATGATAGTTAGGAGCGAAAGAAAGTCACCGCTCTTCCGCCCTTGGACGCACCAAACCCAAAGGTGTTACCATACCATAATGTCATTTCTTTGCAATCTTGTTCAAATGAGCCCACCACACACCGCTGCGCCACCGTTGTGATTACCTTCCAACTATATTTGTGTATTAATTTGTCGCTAGCCCCTTCGAGGTGTATAGGATTCAACATGTTAGGCGATCACCGCCAATCACCATCAAGATCTACAATTTCTCCTTTCCAAGCCCATTCCCATTCACTAGCAACCCCACAGAGATTGTTTTCAAGCAGTACCTCCAAACCACCATGTCCTTATCCATGAAGTCCCTAACATGCATTTTATCAAACAGAATTGTGCAAATTTTCAACTCTATAAGAACATTCTTCACAAATTCATTCAATGGTTCACCCTTTCTCCAATCAACAAGTAAATATGGACTTGCACTTTTAGATGAATCTGCTTTCAATAAAAGAGGATAAGTGCAATGTTGCAAACTTCTTTCTATCCACTTACCACTTTCAACATTCCACCATGGTAATGACTTGGCAGGAGTAATTACAATAATTGGATCATCACCTTTTGACCAACAAACACGGGTCATAGGAAAGTCAGAACCACATTCATCATTCCAAAGAACTGTTGAAAAATCCAAGGTTTGGAAACTCAATTCCTCCTCCCATTTGTGGCCAAGATTCTGTTGCGATTTAACCCTGACACTTGCCTTGGCCAAATTAGCCGTGGCATAGGCATATTTCCCAAGTTTATGAAGGTTGTGCCTAACACATTGGTTTATAGTGATAGCCAAAGGACACCCTCCATCACAGAGTGTGTATCTAAATGAAGATGAGTTTGGGACTGATCCAATAGGTTGAGACAGTTCCCCCAATAAGAGCTCACACATCTTGCCTTTGCATTTTTCTCTTCCACCACCAGCAACAACTGTCGACGGTGTGGCCATTCTCCGGTGGTCGTGGTGGCGTCCGGTGGTCTGGACGTGGACGACGTTGTCCAACAAACTCTAACCTTCCATCTTCTCTTGTCCGCTTCACCGTCCCCTTCCCCGGTCACATTCTGGTCTGGTGGTTCCGGCGGCGGTGGTGGCTTGTTCCCCACTTCTTGCTTTCCTTCCCTTCGCCGCGTTCTTGATCTTGTGTAAACGATTTCGCTCACACCAATCACCGACAATGCACCAAGAGGTTCTGGTGGTGACGGTTCAGCCTTGGTTCATTCTCTTATGACAAATTGTTTCGGCTCCAATGGTGCCAACGATGGCCCAAGACCTGTTGACATTCTCTTGGACTCCGAACTAGCCACTTCGTCACTGGAATTCCGCACTCCCTTCCGGTGTGTAGTTTTCATGGAAGCAATTCTTGAATCTTTAATTGCTCGACTTCTTCTCCACCTTGTCGTGATGCCTCTCATCTTAAGTGCCAAACAAACATTCTGCTTGGACCATATTTGGACGTTGCAATGTTCAGTTTCCACCTCTAATTTCTTGCTTCCCGTTGAAGATGTAGTTGCGCCGTGTTTCTTGGAATTTTGATTTGAAGATTGTTCTTTTTCAAGAATCGTACCTTCAATTCTGTCCTCCACAAGATTGGACTTACCAAGGCTCGCGATTCTCCAATTGCTTTCTCGTTGGTATTTTGCCCGGCATTCATCAAAGATTTGACGTATACGAGCCACCAATTCTTGACACTATTGTGGATCCATAGCGATTGAATCAGAATTCTTGCACACAATGAATTTTCCTTGCGGATCGAAACTTGCTTTGATACCAGTTGATAGGAACCAACTAGTATATTGAACGAAATAGGATGATTACAATGTATTCCCAGAGTATTCGAGAGATTCTAGACTCTCCAAGTGCCATAAGGCCCAATTCTTTACAAATGATTACATGATCACCTCCTAATCCCTCTTCTCTATTTGTAGGCTATATGCCTTATTGGAATTGACTAACTAACCACTCAACCAACTAACTAACCCGTAACTAATATAACAAACATTGACTAACTCTAACTACTATGTAGACCTATCAATTAAATTCTGCATAGAGGACATATTTGCACTACAAGAAAAGTCTGATTTAGCCACCAACATTTGCCACAGACTTTATTCCGTCGGTAGTTTGCCACGGATTTGCGACGGATATTAATTCGCTCGGCTTTGCCACGGACTTGCGACGGCAATGTATAAAAAGCAAGAGGCGCGAAGTTTCCCGCTGGGGTTTGCCACGGGTTTGCCACGGACATGTGAAAGGCCAAATATTTGCGATGGCAAGTCCGTGGCAACCCAATGATGAAAATAAAACACCCACGATTCCTAAATCCCTAAATATCAGAACGCTCTCTCTACCTCACTTTCCTTTCACACCTCTCACGCTCTCACTCTCTCATCTCCGCCGATCTCACTCTCCATCTCTCAAACCCTCACTTCTCTCAAACCCTCACACACCCGTACCCACTTCTCCCTCAACCTCCGTCTTCTTCCACCCTCCTCTCGCCTCTTCTCACCCTTTCTTCGCTCTCTCTATCGGTGGTGACGGCAGCCTTGGCATCGAAATCGCATTTAAAACGCTTTCGATATCTCGCGATAATCTCATGCTCAAGGTTGGTTTATTTCATCTTCTCTACGTTTCTGATTGCTTCGCTCGCGTTTCAGTGAGGAACAACTTACGAAACCGGTGTTAGAGGTTTTCAAAGAAACGATGCCGAATTTGTCGATTGTGAGGGATAAAGAGAACAAGTTCAAGTGGTGTGGAAAGATAAAGAGTCGATGAGCTTGAATCGTGGCGATGTGCATGCTGCTTCACGCTTCGTAGATTGTCCATGGCTTACCCTCACCGCTCGCCTTCAATTCCTCCTTTAGGTGGTGCTTTTGATTATTCTTCTAATGCAGGTGAAAACTTCATAATTCCACTTTGATGTTTATTTTGTATGAGGATATTTATGAAATTAGTCCAATAAAGCTTCAATTTAGTTACTAAACTAACGCTTTTCTTTCCTAGTTAGTCAACAAATTATATTAAAATAGTAAGTTGTGCTCAAAAATTTGTTAAATCACAAATTAATTCTTGAAGTTTTATAAGTAGTCTCATAGAGACTAATTAGATGGATTCCACACAACTTTAGAGATTGATGGGATGGATTTTACAAACTTTAGGAACTAATGGGACGTATTTTACAAACTATAGGGACTAAGTATTATTTTCATTTAGCTTATGGACCAAATAGGATTCATTCTCCTTAATCATATCATCCGATTTTGCCTTGCAGTGATTGATGAGCATGTACAGAGGAGATTATAAATCACAGTCCTTGAAGCATCCCAATATCATTAGATTCAAAGAGGTATATCTATCTACTTTTGGTTTCAATGAGATTATGCCTTCTCGCTTTCTTCTCGCTACCTAAGTTATATATATGTTGAAACATTCATCATGGTGTGTGTAGAGGCGTAACAATATTCTCTCGCTTCTCCTTCATAGTTCTTTTTATTCTCAGATCATTTTTTCCTTGAAAGGAAGGAATTTCGAAATATATCTTAAAGAAATAATTATTCCTTTGTGTACGTGATTGCTTATAACATGCTAATTTGCAGTGTGTTCTCGACTCCAAGTCATCTAGCAATTGTGATGGAATATGTCTTGGTGGAGAATTGTTTGAAAGAATATGCAATCTTTGGTAGATTCAAAGAGGATGAGGTATTGATTACAATATTTATTATTATAATTTATCAGTAAAATAGAATGTTTATACTTCGATAACTTTTTATGATTGTGGTTCTGCATAAGAGGCCATTATTCAACTGCTTTTATTAGATTCCAAAACAAAGAGTAAGAATATGTCTCGCATCTACAAACACTATATTTTATAGTAACTAGGAGTACTGTTTCTGCAAAACAGTAGTAAGAATATGTCTGCATCTGCAAACACTATATTTTATAGTAACTAGGAGTACTGTTTCTGCAAACACTATATTTTAGTGTATTAGTCATGTTGATTCTCTTAAGATATTTCAATCGTTCCTACTATATTTTACAATCCGTAGATGATGACTTCACCGAATATGAATGAGGGACCAAGAGAATCATTTGATAACAAAGTAACATTTGCATCTTTAAACTCTATATATTTTAGTTCATTGTTTTTAGCTTTAGGATTGTCATGGGCTGTAGCTGAGAACTGCATGAGAATTCATTGGTAATTGACTTTTTGACCATATGGTATTGGACTACCTGGAATAGGAAATGGTTTTTGAGATGGATTATAGCATAGTTTGAAAAGAAGTTTCATATTTTACTGAATAAGTTCAAATAAAGCCTTAGTTCATCAACTTAATTATGAAGTTTGCTGACTTTGTGATGAGGTGGTGCACGTGAGAAATTTGATAGCTTCTATGGAAAAGAGGACTGATCACGGATGTGGTAGAGATAGAGAGTATTATATATGTACTGAGAGTCATTGTTTGTATAATAATGATGTGATATTCTGAGCATGTTCTATTGTAAACTAATTTAGCTTTTCAAAATTTGGAGCGTTTATTGCCTTTCATGACCCATTGCAAACAAGCAAAAACAAAGACCACTTCAATAAAGTCTGCAAAAAAAGACCACTTCAACAATAAATACCACATTCCAAATGTTTGCCTTTCTTGTTTTAAACTTCAAATAGTACTTTTTTTTTGTCCGTCCGATATAATTCTCTCAGCTTCTTTTCTGTGTATTTTGTTTGAGTTTGTTTGTAATGGATATGCAGTAGTATTTTCAAAATAAGTTGGTAGACACTACATTTCATGGAAATTCTCATTGAAAGATAGTGTTGAGAAGGACACATTCTTCCGCAAGCTTCCAAATTTGGCAGAGCGACTTCCTCGTCCGATTGTGTTAAAGAAGGTATGTTTCTTTGGGATTTCTAATTTTAAACCTTTAATTTGATCAACATGTTGTCCTAATTGATTATGTTGGTTATTTTTGGTTTGTTTTCGCCACTTCCTTTATTAGCTTCTTCCTTGAATTTGGTTCACCGCTTTGCCCCGCTTTGATCGCATTGTTGAAAATGGGTTCCCGGCTTTCACCGAGGAGTTCCGTGCCAAGGTAATAATAATTACAATACCATAGTACACACTTTTTCTCTCTAATCCCGGATCATCTCATGCTTGTACTGGATTTCAATTCAATTTCAATATTTAATATATAGGTTCTTCCTACAATAATTAAACTCTTTGCCTCCAATGACCGAGCTATTCGTGTCAGCCTTCTTCAACATATTGATCGATGCGGAGAGTCATTGTCGGACAAGTGGTTGATGAACAATACCATATGGTCATTGATGTCCCGCGAATGTCGAGTCTTGCTAACTCTTTGCCTCCAATGACCCGCGAATGTCGAGTCTTGCTAACTCTGTGCTCCAGATATCTGGTCATTGATGTGAGGAGTGTTAGAGAGTCTGAATTGGATAGTGATAGAGCGTGAGTAGTACTTATAAGTTATAAGTGAGAGGCAACACTCACGGAGTGTTGAGAGTCCTGCTTTGGATAGTGACATGACGTGAGTAGTACTTATAAGTGAGAGGCAACACTCACCCGATGAGCTAACTTTTTCTAGTCCTAAACCCAAAATTTAAGAATGTGAACATTTGTGAATGTGTTATGTGAAGGTCACTATTAGTGACTTAGTTTCCCACATGGATCTTGGGAAAGTTTTTGTATCCTTTCCTTTGTTGGTAAAAAGTGATGCTCATGCATTGTGTAAAAAGCATCAATTGTGTGTTCCTTATCGAATTTCTTGCTTGTTGATGAATATATATATGTTGCTGATAGAAGATTTTAGTAACTTCTTCCTTCCATCTTTCTTTCAGTTTACCTTTGTCATATTATACTTTCATTTTTTAAATCCTTTTTAGTTCTAAGTTGGAAATTAAGTAAGTAGTTTTTCCATGTGAAACTGCAAAAAAGTACTCATGATATGAATTGTGGAGTGCTTGCTTTTGTGGTATATTGGATTATATTCTTTTTTACATAAAAGTACAATTCTTGATATCATATAAAGAGTACATTTGACACATTATTTGTTGGATGCTTTCTGAAAAATATTATGTTCCCACAACTTTGTGGAATTTTGTACTTAATACTCAACCATTAGAGTGTTTCATACTTGTATTTTGAAATATACTGAACTTTTATGTTGTTTCCTTTTGTGTATTCAGGTTATGGAAAATGTAGTTATTCTTCATCTGGGTATGTATGGCATCATAACATTACTAAGAAGCTTGTAAATATTTTATTCAAACACACATTTATAGCCGTTTTGTTTGTTTGATGTAACAGATCTTTAGTTTCTTCTGCTCCACCTTCATTGGGGAAGAAGAATAACCAAAGCTTCATTTTGAAACTCACAATCACCTTCTCTCACATCTTTGCTTTTATACTTTTGGATGTGACAATGGTCGGTTATGCATGCTATGTATTGTAGACAAAGGGAAAAAAGAATTAGAGGAAGGTTAGGGAGTGTACCTTTGTTGTTAGGATATTATAATTGTGATTTTGTTGTTGCTAAGGTATTCTTAGCTTCCTTGTTGGGTTAAGAAGACAGGACAGGAATCTCTAGTTGTGCAATTATTAGTCTCTTTTCGCAGTTTAATTTCTAAGTTGTTCGTTTCTCTTGTCGCTTAATATTCTTTTTTTCCTTTCGCTTTCTACCGCTTGATTGGCCTCGTTTTTTCTAAATAAAGCACTAAACTTTACTTGCAATGTTTGATAACCCAATTTGTGAAGAAGTTGTAGTAGTAGGAAACTACTGCTCCATATATTTTTTTAATTTTTTTTTAAAAATTTGCGACGGATTTGCCACGGACTTGTGATGAAATTTGCCACAGATTTTGCGACGAAAATTTGCCACGGATTTGCGACGGAAAAATTTGCCACGGATTTGCGACGGAAACATTTGCCACGGAAATTCCGTGGCAAACGATTTCGCGACAGCGCTTTTGCCACCAATTTTTGTCCGTGGCAAATGTTGTTTTGCCACGGAAATTTGTACATTTGCCACTTTAAATGTCCGTGGCAAATCAGCGATTTTCTTGTAGTGTTGTACAGACATAGAGGTTATGCAGCAAATGTCTGCAACAATTAAATTATGCATAGAGGACATATTTGTACGGACATAGAGGTTATGCAAAGAAATGTTTGCACAGACATTTTAAATTCTCGCATAGAGGACATATTTGTAGAGGTTATGCAAAGAAAATTTCTCAGCAGAATTTATGCGGAAAATTTCTCAGATCACCGCTACTCAAAATTGTGACAGATAAGTTGATACACGTAAATTTTTAAGCGATAAGTCGATACACACAAATGTGCTAATTGATACACACATTGCTAACCGATGGTGATACACACAAATTAAAAACCTTAGATTTGACAGTGGTCGATAAGTGATACATATATAAGTTTCAAATAAGAAAAACTAATGGGAGGGGTAACGATAAGCTCAGAATCGACAGAATTGAAAGTTTCTTAAAACGGTTTGAAAGCTTCGGTTTGTCATAATGGATAACAATGAGTGACAGTGCATTTCCGCTTTCATTCGAGTAATTAAAAGTTTACAAAAACACACAACTTGACTTAACTACATGGAGATTTATTAGCCATAGCAACGTAACAGATCTAGCAATCACATCAAAATAGCACCTACTTTATCATAAATGGCACAGACTGATGGTTCATTACAGAACGCTAAAGTGATTCTTCAACTTAGGTTTTTATGAATTCACACAAATCCTACTACCTTAGCAAATAGTAGTTGGCAATTTGCATTCAGTTTTAATTTGACATTACCAATTGAGTGGTTTATTTACTGGTTAAATGCACTTTCGTAGAGGGAAGGAGAGACTTAGTTTGAGAAATGAAGGGGCATAAGTAGGTTGCATCCACGGTTTTGATTGTGAATAATCAATAGCATTACAAGAAGCCAGCATCATCGTCTTACATGTAAAATCTCGAGTATAATCTCAAAAATCTAATATAAACACACAATTCCAAGATTTATCTACACTTGACAGTAACAACTTAGTTAAATTTATCTCAAGATTTAATTTTATATTGAAAAAAACCCAAAGAAATCCAGATAAAGGGGATAAACGAACCGTTGAACGGAAGCTATGACAACGGTGTTGCGGAGGTTGAACAACGGTGAACGGCGGACATGCGACAATCCTAAGAACTTGAAGAAGAAGGACGCATGTGTGGAAGCTACAGCAAGGGTGCAAAGGTTGAACGAGAGTGAACGGAAGTAGAAGACGTACATGGTGTAGGGCGCAGCGAAGACCCTAATCAAAGAAACAATGGCTTTTTGAAAGAGATGACGGTGGTTCTTCTTCTGCATGAGAAGAAGATTTGAAAAAAATAAGGGACTTTAGTTAGGGTTGTAACAGAATTATTCTAAAATTTGGGTATATTTAAAAAAAAAGTATATTTTAGAGATGATATAGAACAACCTGGCACATGGACTAATTAAAACAGGACAAGTAATAAATGTATCATACCCCTCCAACTTAAAAGGGGTATGGAAGAAAAAACCTTATTATTATTATTATTATTATTTTTTTATTAATTTTTTATTATTATTAATTTTAACATTATTATTATATTATTATTATTATTAGTATAAAGATTAGAATTAAGATTTGATTTGACTAACAAGTTAGAGACGGAATCAGAGACGGAATACAGTAGAGGCGAACTTTTTTTCCGTCTCTAACAATATTTTGACTTTGAGACGGAATTAAAGACGGATTTTATTTGCTACGGACAATTCCGTCTCTATATTCTGTCTCTATGTGAAGGTTAAAGTTATAATAATTTAAAAGAAGTCGTTGGAGACGGAAATAGAGACGAAATAATTAGCGACGAACGAATTCTGTGTCTGATTTTCGTCTCAAATTCGTAAATTCTAATTCCGTCTCTAACCAAAACAATCTGTCTCTAAAGGCGTCTCTATTAGTGACGGAAAAAATTCCGTCTCTAAATTCCGTCGGTATTTATGATTTTTCTAGTAGTGTTTTTAGCACGGTCGATGATTTAGATATCATCAAACGCTTTCAGGCAATGAGAAAGAGGAAATCATTGAAGAAAAAGGAACACCCTATTCTAAAATCTTGGATCCGCCCCTGGGTGTAATGAAGTTGAAAACCCACAATTTGGAGGATCTGAAGGGTTTGGGGGTATGAGAAGTTTTGAAGCGGGTGCGGGCTAACATAAGTTGCCAATATGAAGTTGTTTTGAAGCGGGCTAACATAGGTTTTGAATGAGGAAAAAGATGAATTATTTCACTCCCATGACTGATGAATCCCATATCCGTTTCCTATTCTCTACTTGATTGATTCTCTGATTGAGTGAATTTGTGTGTGTGAATGAAGTAGAAATAGAATGATTGTGGGTTAGTTGCTGTTGGTGAATTTCCCTTTCCCATGCCCTTTCGCAATTTTTGTGTGACAAACGCTCTTTACCAAATTATTAATTGTTTGTAATGGTTATTGTTAATTTCTTATTTTTTTGGTGTTTTTTTATAAGCTGTTAGTTTCTTTTATTTTCCTACTACTGCATGTGCCTAGGTGATTCTAGGGTGAGGAATCAACTTAAGTTTCTCATCGGTGAACTAGTAAAATTGACTGTAAGATATAGTATAAATTTTTATTAATGTTTGAGATTTAATATTGTTTGATTCAATCTTAACCACCCATACCATTTTATACAATATTTTACGCAGTGGCGGATCTTTATAGGAGCCGGGGGGAGCCACGCCCCCCGACTCCCATTAAGTTAGTATATACACAAATATATTTTATACTCAAAGTTAGAATATATAGAACCGAATGAACACTAAGCAACAGAGGTATCAATAGCCAAGCGGTTAAGAGCATTATTGGGTATTTAGGGTCCCCAGTTCAATTCTTGTCATGGCCACACCTCTTTTTTTGTAGTTATTTGTATATTTTTCTCAAAAATTAATATAAAAAACTGCATTAAGCAATATTGGAACTCTAGACATTAAAATTGACATAGGTAATTTTGACCACTAAACCAAACAAATTATTATGAACACACAATTAATTTTGTTTTATATATTTGTTACTATTTTGGCCCCCTCCAATTTTTTTGGCAAGATCCGCCACTGATTTTACGGTCAAGTTTAGTGGTTTACCAGTGAGAGACTTAGTTTCATTTCTCACCCTAGAAGTACCCGTACGGGCCCTATCCCTAATTTTTTTTGTTTATAATTATTTGTTGTCCCTAATTATTAACTTATAGTTGTGTATATTTATTAATTTGCTAATGTGTTATTGTTAATTTGTTTTATTAATTTTCTTTAGTCTTTAAGAGAAGTTAGATAAATATTTGAATAAGAGATTACCACAACATGCTTCCTCTAGTCCCCATTATAAGAAGATTTTTGGATATTTTTTTGTCCCAAATATAAGAAACTATTCTAGTATTTAGTGTATGTTTATTGCTTAAATACCAATTTTACTCTCATTGAATGTTTTGTCTTTTCAGTTTTCAAGGTGAGTAGGAGTAGTGCACATAAATTTAACTTGAGTTAAGTCATTTCACATAGAGATTTAAGTGGAGGGTATTATTGAAACTTTACTTAAAAAATACAAGAATAAAATGAACTCATTAATAATGATGATTTTTGTATTTTCTTCTTATATTAGGAACCAGAGGGAGTAAAAAGTTGGGTGAATCAAGTTTTCAACTACAACGAGTTGAAATTAGGTTAAAAGAGTTGACATTGATTTCGGGAAAGCAAATTAAAATAACAACATATCATCCTAATGATCGACAGAAGATACGAATAGCATATTTACAAAAAAGACTATGCCAATCTATTCAACACAAATTTTCTCAAAGAAAAATTGGAAATTCTATGAGAAGATTTAATCCCTCTCGATAACGAATTTGGCAACTGGTTAGAGTATAGCATAGAGAACAATGTTGCATTTGTGTTGTTATTTTTTTTAGGCTTGATATTAGAAAGCAATCGGTGACAAGACATTTGTGATGGAGGGATCACAAGTTGGAATAAGAAAGACAAGCTTTCATCTCATGTTGAAGGACTCAATAGTGGTTATATTGAGAAAAGAAGTGTTCAAGAATATTGACACTGAGTTGATCATTCAACGATTTCAAAACATAAAGTCTTCTAAAGGACAATTATAAATATTGATGTAAATTTTTTGATTAATTTTATAATTTGAACAATTATTTCTTTATTTTTATATATTATAATTATTTTTATGTATTATAATTCAAAAGTTTACTAAGTTAAATAGTTTGACCTCCTTGAACCAGAGATACACCACCGGGAAAGATGCACCTCAAATTGTGGGATCACGGTGCATTCCATAGAGGATATTCCTTCCGACTTATCTCCAGACACTGATTCTGTCACTGTAACCCTCTACACTTAATGAGAAATCGTTTTCCAATCAGGGTTTTGCCTTGAGCACTAGAAAAGAGAAGTTATGGGACTGTTCACATTCATCCTCCGCATCAAGGCCTAAGAATTACTCTAGTGACATCGAGGCCTCTACTGACTCTTATGGATTGTTTTTGTGTATTACTTTGCACTAGTTCATGACACATTTTATAAATTAAAGTGTTGCGATATAAATGATTATGTTGTTATTTAATAATGTGACTTTTCTTTTGAAAAAAAAAAGTATGAATATAAAATTAGTTAGATTATTGAGAAGGGCTCCTTTATTTTCTCATAGTTTTATTGTTTGAATGCCCTTGTTTGTTAGATGGAAACACAAGTCCCTGGCACACTGCACATAATGAATAATGAATTTTGTATAAAACTAATGTTCAGACTTGAGAGTCTCATATCAGATGTGATATAGTCTGAAAAAGACTTTATAAGTGAGAGAATCACTCTACCAGTCGGTTGTATAGGTTTGAGTTAGACCCAACCCAAACTCTAAGATGGTATAAGAGTCTATCCAATAACCATTGAGCACCCGCTATCGGACTACGTACTCGGGTCACGCCCTAGTTGTTCGATCTTGGGCATGGCGGGAGTTGAGAGTTTCGCATTAGATATGATATGACATTCAAAAGACTTTATAAGTGTAAGACATCTCTTACTCTACAAGTCAATTTTGTAAGGTTGAGTTAGACACGATCCAAATTCAGACACAATATTTTTGTGCATATCTAAAAAAAAGACACAATATTTTTGTCTTTAAGTATGTACCAAATGACACCACTAGTGCAGAAAAGACTTTTAGTATCGGTTATTTTGCACTTTTAGTATCGGTTATCTGTCGATACTAATTCGACCGATACTAAATGTCTGACATTTAGTATCGGTTAAATAACCGATACTAAATGTGACTTTTAGCATCGGATTTTCAAAAAACCGATACTAAATGACGTTGTTTTGGTGTTTTTTATGCCTTGAAAACGTACATTTAGTATCGGTTATTTAAATAACCGATACTAAATGTCTTTTCAACATTGTGTTTGCTGTCTAAAAATGACATTTAGTATCGGTTTTTTAAATAACCGATACTAAAAGTGACATTTAGTATCGGTTATTTAAATAACCGATACTAAATGTACGTTCAACATTGTCTTTACTGTCTAAAAAATGACATTTAGTATCGGTTATTTAAATAACCGATACTAAAAGTGACATTTAGTATCGGTTATTTAAATAAATCGATACTAATAGTCTTTTCAACATTGTGTTTGCTGTCTAAAAAATGACATTTAGTATCGGTTATTTAAATTAACCGATACTAAAAGTGACATTTAGTATCGGTTAATTTAGTGGACCGATACTAAATGTCTTTTCAACATTGTGTTTGCTGTCTAAAAAATGACATTTAGTATCGGTCATTAAAATAACCGATACTAAATGTCACTTTTAGTATCGGTTAATTTAAATAACCGATACTAAATGTCATTTTTTGGTGTTTTTTAGGTGACTTTTAGCAACGGTCATCTAAGATAACCGATGCTAAATTCGTTGTTTATTTTTTTTGATTTTTTTTATATTTTTAATTCGCACCAATAAATTTAAAAAAATGCGTTGATTCCGGAACCTGCCTCAGGTTGAAAGGACCCGTAGTGATCTTTAATCTCCTCTAGCCATTTAAGAACTTGCTCTAAGCCTTTGGCATGTAAAAAACGACTCTTCTTGCTCCACTGCAATGCAAGGTTAAATATAAAACAATTGAATAACTTTGGTGCAAATGTCAACAGAAGGCAAAGGAAAATGTAACTGCTTGAACCATGTTATTTACATTCTTATTTCATATGTGCACTCATGTAATGTTAGTACTTAGTAGCTTCGATTAAAACAATTAAAGCAATTCCTGTCACCTATGGCATTTAAAATTCAGTAGCAAATGTGGAAAAAATGAGGGAATAACTTCTATTTTCATTCCATTAGTTTGGTATGCACGAGTCCCCGTGATGTTAAGTATGCACACAGGACTTAACAAAGAATCATGAACCTAAAATCAGAACAGGCCTTTGTTTCCAAATTCAATTTGACAAAAAATGCTCCCACAATTGACCTTCTAAAAGTCTTGTTTATGGACTATGTAGTTAAATAATGCCATCACTTTCTATTGTTCACTTATTCAATATAATTTCATAATTGGAACCATAATTGCATGACATGATAATATGACTGTGAGAAATTGTCTAAAACGTAAACTCAAACCCTATAATAATGATAATGATAATAAAAATACCGATGAAAGTCGCAAAGAAGAAAAACAAAAATTGAAGTTAGGGTTTTGATTCAAAAATGGAGAATGTACGGTTGAATGTTTGCAAAATTGGGGGTTAGGGTTTCCATTTAAGCAACAATGGAGGCATTTCATTAACTAGAATTAGAGAAGAAGAAAAAACCCAAACCTTTTAAGAAGAAGAAGAACCGAGGTGATCGAGAAAGGAGAACCTCTTAAGAAGAAGAAGAACCGAGGTGATCGAGGGTGGTGCTCGTTGAGAGAGAGGCGACTGAGGGTGGTGCTCGTTGAGAGAGAGGCGACGGAGGGTGTGGTGCGAGATGGCGTGAGGAAGGGTGAGAGAGTGCGTCGTTCGTCGGTGAGTGTGGTGACTGGTGAGAGTGATGAAATGTGTTTGAAGGAGAGAAGGAGAGAAGAACGCGCACGTTTAGCAAAATAAAAGGGCTCTTTAGTATCGGTTGTTCAGAAAACCGATACTAAATGTGCTTGACGCCCTTTAGTAATGCGTTTCCAATTGCTAAACGTCCCATGAACAGACTTTTAGTATCGGTTGTTTAAACAACCGATACTAAATGTAAGCGTGAAAATTGAAAACTTCCATTTAATTTCAAAATTGCCACCGCGTCTACATTTAGTATCGGATGTTTAAACAACCGATACTAAATGATGCTGTCTAAAGTCATTTTTGCACTAGTGCACACTGAAGAGTTGGATCTCATGTAATTCATCAATACTAACTTCTCATATTCAAGAGTGCAAATTTGACTTTATTCTAAAAAAAAAAAATCAAAACTATAGATAGGGAAATTCCTTTAACTGAATTTCCATTCCATCATTAGTGAATTAATATTTAAATATGAATAATGTATATTACATTCATGAAGTTCTCAATAATATATTTCCAACATGCACTCAACTCCTGTCAATGGAAAAGAGGACTCATTGTTATCTAATTTTATACTCTAGTCAGTCTCGAATATAAGTAAAAAAAAAAACAACTATCTCACACTCTTTAAGGAAATTAGCTAATTTCATTAGATTATCTGGATATAATAAAAAATGTAATTGGTGCAACAGAGCTGGCTCCAGAACTCTAAACAGCTTGCAAAAAGTTGTGAGGTGCTGGTCCTAGTATGGTGTGTCTTTCAACAGAAAATTGCAACAAGAGATGTGTGCTTATAATACAAGTGGTTTGTATTTAGAAGGGATTATATATTCATGAATTAAAATTGCATATGGAAGTCTTATAGCTACAATTTTATAAAACTGCATATGGAAGTATTGTAATAACAATTTAAAGGCACGACAAAAAAATCAATCAACTAACATGTGGAAGTCTTTAGGTTCTCAATGCTTGACATTGTCATTTTGGGAGTAAACTACCTATATTGGATGAACGGAAATCTTATGACAAAGACTATATATACAATAAATAATGTGAAATAAGCAAGAGGATTTGTCACGAATTTGGTTGAACTACGCGGACTTAAGATCCCCCAAATTCCCTCTTTAGGGTTTAAGGTGACGTACCCGGAGCGTTGGATGCGGAGGATAGGTCCTGACCGTTGGCTACGGGTCCCTGAGGCAGTATCGCGCAATGAGCTGCTTCGTTTGTGGATTTGGGCCATGCCCAACTCTTGTGGGATTTTAGCCCAGTCTGAAACAGTGGACCCCCAAGTCGAGGTCGGGCGAGATGCAGAGTGCGGCCTCGGCTAAATTAGTCTGAGGTCTTTTCGGAAGAAAGTGATGGTTTTCACGCCATGTGTGACTAGATGGTTTGTCGTGACGTTTGCGGGAACCGATGCGTCTGTCATAATTGCGGCTCAATTTCCCATGTCAGTGCTTTGAAGGAACGTACTGATTCGACGTGCCATTTCGGTTTCCGAGGCTTAGGAGTATATATGAGCCTTTGCAAGGGAGCTCATTTTACCTTTGCAAGCCTTAGTGAGTTTTGATCGTGAAAAGTTCTGTTCACTTTCCGTCCGCCGCGCCGAGTTTAGTCTTCTTCATTCGCCGCCGTGATTCTGGGTTTCTGCCTTATCCGAGATCAACATTCATCAGGTTGAAGTGAAAATTCAAGCTGATGTCGAATTTGGAGCAGATGAATACGTCATTGGAGGACCAACAAGAGCATTCCCCGTCGCCATCGGAGGCCAGGGGTTCAAACTTGCTCCGCCGTTGCTGGGGTGGCCAATGTTGAGAGTACTGACTTGACATCGGCGGGAGATCATGTGGCCGTCGTGGAGAAACAATATTTCGACAATCCGGGATGGTACCATTCGGTATCTTCCGAGGTGGTGGACACCGTGGCGAAGTTCAAACCGAAGAAGCCTCTATCTTTCTTTAAGCAGTTTATTGTATCCCCTCCGGATCAGAAGTGGAGGTTAGAGGAGGCGGGTCCATTCGCATTATGCACCAACTTACAGGGGAAGATGGTTGGCTATTTCTTCCATGGGAGGAGTATGGTTACCATGGGAATCCGAGTTCCCCTGACTAAGTTCCAACAACGGGTGTTGGATCATCTACATTTGGCCCCCACACAGTTGGCCCCCAATGCTTGGGGTTACAACCAATGTTATTAAAACCGAACCGGTGATCGACCCGAGCAGGTCACTGGGTCATTGGGTCAATAATCGGATCGAAGTGTCGTCGACCTATGCTCGATGAAGACCATTCGTTGGCCTTCGTTTATTGTAGACCTATCTGCGATCCACCTTCGTTGAAGGCCGCTCGGCGGCCTACGCTCGTTTGCGGGTCATTCTTTGACCCTTGGGTCATTCGATGACACTCGTTCGGGCCATTTGATGGCTCTCGTTATTGGCCGATCAGTGGTCTTACGGTCGCTCTGCTGCCACTTGCATGGTGAGCGACCGGGCATACATCATTGCGTGAAAAATCAATTACAAGCACAACTTTTAAAGGTCGGGCCTCAGTAAAAAACCCCAGTGGGGAAAAAGAGCGCCCGCCTAACATTCATTCATTGATAGGTCGTTCATTACAACTTGGGGGTACTAAACGTAGAACTTCCTAAGCTTATCCACGTTCCATGTCATGGGGATGGTCGCCCCATCCATGGTCTCTAATTCGTAGGCCCCTTTACCGGTCTTGTTGACAACACGGTATGGCCCTTCCCATTTGGGGGCGAGCTTTCCTTGACGAGCGTTCTTGTTTCCAATGTCTGCACATCTAAGGACGAGCTGTCCGATGGAGAATTCTCTTTTCTGAACACGGGTGTTATACCTGGCAGCGACCTTCTAATTGATAAGTTGTTCTCTAAGTGACGCCTTGTTGCGCAGCTCATCAATTAGGTCTAATTCCTCCCGTGTAGCTCGCTCGTTGTCGGCCATGGTCGGTGGGTTGGCCATTCTCCAGTTGAGTTCGCCCATTTCTATGGGGATAACAGCATCTGTTCCATAGACCAGTCTGAAAGGTGACTCTCCGGTCGACGAGTGAGGGGTCGTTCTGTAGGCCCAAAGGACCGATTGTAGTTCCTCAGCCCAGTTTCCTTTGGCCTCATCCAACCTTCTTTTCAGGCCGCGCAGAATGACTCTTTTGGCCGCTTCAGCTTGCCCGTTCGTCTGTGGATGCTCGACCGAGGTAAAACGTTGTTTCACCCATAGGCCTATCAGCATTTCCCTGAACTTCTTATCTGCGAAATGGGTTCCATTATCGGTTATCAGCTGTTGTGGAACTCCAAACCGGGCGAGCACATTTCGAGAAAAGAACTTGGTTACTTTAGCTGAAGTTATGGTCGCTAACGGCTTGGCCTCGATCCACTTAGTGAAGTAGTCGACTGCCACGATCAAGAATTTAAATTGGCCAGGAGCAGGTGGAAATGGACCTAGCAGATCCATTCCCCACCAAGCGAACGGCCAAGGTGGGGTGAGACTTTGCAGTTCTGAAGATGGAGCCACGTGAACATCAGCATGGACTTGACATTTCTTGCATTTCTGGACCAACTTTCTTGCATCTTCGTCCATGGTCGGCCAATAATAGCCGGCTTTGAGGGCTTTCTTTGCTATGGAGCGACCGCCCTGATGGCTGCCACAGACGCCCTCATGTATGTCTCTCAGTACATTGTCGGCTTCGGCCGACGACAAGCATCTTAGCAGCGGGGATGAAAAACCTCTTCTATACAATTTCCCCTCAATTACGGAATACTTGGTCGACCGCAGCCTCAGCAACTTTGGTTGCTTTGTGTCGCTCGGCTCTTCCCCTGCCAGAATGTAACACAATATAGGAGCGATCCAGTCCTTCTCTAGGTCGATGGAGAGGACGGCCAGCGATTGTCTTGGCTCGGTTGAAACACTCGGCCGAGTTAGAGTTTCCTGGATCAAACATCTGTGATTCCCAAGGGTTTTTGTGCTGGCCAACTTCGAAAGGATGTCAGCCCAAACATTCTCAGTCCTCGGCACGTGCTTCACCTCTGCCCGGTCGAATTGTTGGAGCAGTTCTCTCACTCTAGCCAAGTAGTTCTTAAGGACGTCATCCTTCGCATCATATAACTCTTGAATCTGAGAAACGACCAGCAAAGAATCTGAATGGAGTTCAACACGATCGACGTTGAACTCCTTAGCGAGCAGTAGCCCGACTATACATGCCTCGTACTCTGCTTGATTGTTGGAAGTGTGGAAGGCAAACGTTAAAGATACTTCCACATTGAGGCCTTCCGAATTTTCCAAAATTAGGTCGGCCCCACTCCCTTTGCTGTTGGAAGAACCATCAACATGTAAGGTCTAGCTCATCGTCGATCGGCCATCTGGGATTGGTGTCATTTCAGCAATAAAATCGGCCAGAACCTGGGCCTTTGCAGCCGACCTAGACTCAAACTTTATTCTAAACTAGCTGAGTTCTACCGCCCATTTGATCATGCGCCCTGCCAGATCTGGTCGATGAAGAATTTGCCTGATAGGCTGGTCGGTCCTTACCACGACCTGATGGGCCACAAAATACGGTCTCAATCTACTGGCGGCCATCAGCAGCGCAAGGGCCAACTTTTCGATCTTCTGATATTTGACTTCAGATCCCTGCAACACTTTGCTAAAGAAGTAGATCGGTTTCTGCTTTGAGTTGCTCTGGATTGTCGGGTATCTTCTTCAGAAATATCTTTATCCCTAGCTGCTTCAATGACTTTCATGACGACGGCCTTCCCCTTAATTTGGGCGGGCTGCCCCCCAATTCTTTCTCCAGGCCGGTCAGCGTCTTCAGTCCTTACATACTTACTCAACTTACCTTTCTGGATAAAGTCTTCAATATCGTCCTTAAGAGCCATGCAGTCGTTGGTATCATGTCCCTTACTTTTGTGGTACCGACAGTATTTTTTGGTCGGCCGGCCTCCCTTCTTGAGAACAAGAGGGTCAGGTCGTTTCACACCAACAAACTCGTTATTTTGGCACTCTGTGTAGATCTGTGCTATGGGTGTGTTCAACCTTGTATGTTGTTCGTATTTCTTAGGTCGATATTCCTGCCTACTGTCACGGTGGTTTTCATGCCCTTTAGCCGGCTTGTTCTGTCCTTCTCTAGGTCGCGCGCGGGCGCCCTTTCTAGCGGCCAATGTCTCTTCGTAGGCCATGTTATCGTTGGCCCTCCGAAGGAACATGTTGAGGTCCATGTAATGGTTCAGTGTAAACTCTTCTACAAACCTGTGGTCCGGACTAATGCCACGTTTAAGGTATTTTAGTTTATCTCTATCTGACAGGTCGCGAATCGTGTCGGCCTCAGCGTTGAACCGGTCTATGTATTGCCTCAACGATTCATTGTCACCTTGAACGATCGTATCCAAGTGTTCTTCGTATCGATATTGACATCGATTGGCCGTGTAATTGGCCAGGAACGTTCTGATCAAGCCTTCCCAAGAGGAGATGGTGTTGGGTCGCAGAGACTCCCACCATTCTAATGCTCGGCCGTCGAGTGATTGAGGGAAAAGTTGACACTTCATCGTTGAACCCAGCTCTCTATAGCTGCAGTAATTATTGAAGTACCTATTGTGTTTGTCCGGATCCCCGCGACCATCGAATTTATTCAGGTTAGGCAGCTTCCTCAGGTCCCTCGGGTTGCGGTAACACCGGATTTCTCTTTTAAAAGGTCCTTGGCCGGTCGGAATGTAACTCGGCCCAAAGGGTTGCATAGTGAGGTATGCCTTGTTAGTCGGCATTCCGTAGAACCCGCCGCCGACTGGTTGGCCATACAACTGTGGCAGTTGAGACGACGACTGCCCCCTGGTTCGCTCGGAGTGGTGCCTCCTCGGTCGGTTAGCGGCCTGAGAGACATCTCTGATCACTCTGTCACGATAGTCGTTAAATTCATTGTACGAGTCCCAGAACCGGCTTCTCGACCTTCGAGGACCAGATGACTCGCAAGAAGAGTATCTTGTATGCGATCAATCCGATTCAGGGCGATTACTGGAGTCCGTGTAATCGTAGTCATAAGAAGGGGAACGACGACTGCGCACGTTCCTGCAAGCGGGAGACCTACGTGCCATGTTTCTGCGTGCAGACGATCGACGAGAAGTGCTACCGCGGTGGGGAAAGTTCCTTCGAGGAGGCGTCCTGTTTCTACGAGATGGACGACCTTGAGCTGAGGGTTCTCCGTTTGCCGCTCGCTTGCGGGCCGACATCGACCCTCTCCCGTAGCGCGAGATCATTTCATCTCGATCCGCAATGAGTTGATTCTTGGTCTGAAGTATCTGGATGACCGCCCGAGTCATGTGCTCTGGTAGAGGCTCTGCAATCCCTACCTCGGCCAGCTCGGCAGGGATCGGCTGTTGATGGGCCGCCTGTTGAACAGGATCCAACACTGGTCCCCGGCCGCCCTGAACCGATGGTTCTTGGCGAGGGTTGCCTTGCGACTCGTGGACGGTTTCAGGTAGGCCCTCTGGGGTCTGCTGAGGAGGAGCGTTCTGCCCAGAGGGGTTGAGTCTAGATGAGGTGTGTCTCTGTGGCGGCATGATGAAGGTAGGATAGCGCTCGGGCCTCCCACTGTTGTCGCCAATTGATCGTACATGATCAATAGAAGTGTTGTTGTTGTTGTATGTTGGCCGGTCGCTGAGAGTAGGTAAACCGGTCTTGGCCGCCCACGGGTGGTACCTGCAATGACACTCCGCTCAGCAAGCCGGTCTGCAACGCCGCGCGCGAGTTCACAAGGTAGAGTCACGTACCTGAAGCCACAAGTGACTGTGGTATATATATTGCTGACAGGCGCCCTGGCCGTTAGCGAAGATTGCGGCACACGCCGGATGTGGGCCGATTTGGGCCTGGCCAGGAAATTTGGGCCGCTGGCCCAAGTTGCGCCTTATCGATGCGTACAGCGCCTAACTGTCTCGTTGGGCTTATTGGGACACTCCGGAACATACATTATATGAATACAGCGCCTAAACTTTATACATAAGGAGCCTAATTAAGCTGTTTATACGTTTCCTTAGACCTTTTTTAAAATAAGTTTCTAAAGCAATCTATTGATTTTGCTATACTAATATTATAGGTCTATGATTTGGGTAACTCTCTTAGAAGGAAAAATTAGTATATGTTGAGTATGGATATTTGAAATCCATAAATGATCCGATTGAGTTATAGTAAGTTAACTGCATGGTAGTTTAGTGTGGTGGGAGAGGTGGGTAATTTTCAAACTTCTCTTGTGGAGACAAATGTGAAGCAATTTGAATTTGTTTCTTAATGATTAATTAATGGCCCTTGGATATTTTGACTAACTTAGGGAACGAAATGATACTTTCTTTTGATTATCTTTACCCCTATGCAGGGGAGGATCTAAGATTTTAAAATAGGGTGTTCTCTATTCTTCAATTGTACGATTTTATAAAATAAAATGATAAATTAATGTTTCAAAAAAATCAACTATAAAATAATGTTCCAAATTAAAATACCTTTTAATCCATGTCTAATTACATTTTCCTCTTTATCATAGTTTGGAAGTGTTTGTATCTACATTTTAAGAAAAAAAATAACTTTGTTAGTTTATAAAAAAATATATTAGCGTATATACAACATATAGTTCAAATTTGCACATTGGATAACATTTGTAACAGTTGGTCCGGCGGTTTTGTCTGTTGTTTGGTGGCCCTTGGTCATGGGTTCGATTTTTGCCCAAATTTATTATATATTTAGTATCATGTATTATAATGTAGGGTACTTTAGTAATTTTAGATGACTTTTTTGGGTGTTCTTGGGAACACGGAGAACACTCTCTGAATCCGCCCCCGTCCCTATGAAGATGAGGTCATAAAATATACGTATGTCAGTTGAAAGAGTTGTATACAGACTGATAGAAACTACCTTCTAGTGATTGTCTCTGAGTGGGGATTTTCTTTGAGTTGTGCTTTTCTGCATGTCTTTCTTTTTTTTGGTTTAAATCCCACGTGCATGCTTGTAATATTTAATCATGATTTTCCTGTGTGAAAGGTGAACTCTTGACAACCAAGGAAGCACAAAGGCGATAACAATATTATGATGAGCTAGCTTTACATGGCGGTTTCTCTTATGCTCTTTTAGCTACCGAGAAATCAGGAAAAAACCCAATGGATTGCCATGCTATTGCAATAGCCCTTGTTGCTTTGGAACATTGTCCGCAGAAGACACTTGAGATTTATTGGCGTTAAGGGATGTGGCTTGTTCGAGTTATCAAAGGGATTTTTATTTTTGTCTTCATGCGGGTTGAGATTATATGTATTTAAAAAGGGTATTTTCACAAATTTGATAATAGTTCATAGCATGCATAGCAGACCTGCAGCTATCCCCGAAACATATGTGTGTTATTTAGTCACGTATGTATATTGTAGGTCGAGCCTCAATTGGATGAAATATGATTATATTATGGTAATAATTCAAATTAAGGATGCTTAATTGTCTACAAGCTTGCAACAAATTAATAAGGAGATAATGGATATAATAAAACAAATAAAAATGGAAACTCATTTATGGGTGAAGTACTATATATGGATAGACTTGCGGAATGTTGTTCTTGCTCTCTTCTTAATCATAATCCTCATATTGTGAGAACCTGGAGTGTTGAGGAGGATCCATTGGAAGGTCAAAATCAGGATTGAAGTTCCTCATGTTTGTAAGATTGGTGGTGGAAGCAGATGAGTTGTTGGAGTATGTTGGTTGCACTGCCACATTGAAGTTTTGTTGTTGTTGTTGTGCGATAGCAGTTGCATATGCTGAAAACCTGGTATTCACCAGTTGACTTTGGAGCACAGTGAGCTCTGCTTGCAATGTTGTCACCTGAATTGGGTAAAAAAATTGTTATTCATAGATGAACACAATTATATTTGTTTTTTACCTATATAATTAGGGGTGTACTATTTCCTTCCAGATGTATTTTCCTTATGGAAGGATTTGCATCAGAATGTTTAAACGAGGCTTTATAACACTTTTTTTTGTTTAAAAAAAACTATGGTGGACAATTTCTACCCGCAAGTGAGGACCTACGCAGGGGATTTCTACCCATGATGGGGGATTTTTCCCCGTGGGGATGGAGACGGGAGAGAAAATTCCCCCACAGGCAAAGTGGGGGTGGGGATGAAGATCATAAGCCCCACCCCGCGGCCCACCACAAATATATTAGATAATATTTTTATAATATATATATATATATATATATATATATATATATATTATAAGTAGTTAATTTTTTAGCCTTTTTATACGTGTTGTTAAATTAAAATATTAAAATGTTTTAACTTTTATAGTTTCTAAATATTAATGTCGAGCTATCCGTACGTTAGTGTCTTGGTGTTGATCAATATTTTGAGGTATTAAAGAAACCCCTTTTTTAATAAAGGCACCTGCTCAAGGCTTACTAAAAGAATATACAATAATACATGTCAACAAAAAGCAAAAAGAAATGATGAAAGGAAGAGTTTTAGCATGACCTGAAAAGTAAAAAAAAAAAAAAATTGATCTATAGTATAAGTAACCAATACGGGAAGAAATTAGCATGAAAGGAGTGAATTTCATGTGGTTCAACCAAGTAGAAAATGTATGTGTTGTTGTGTGTTGTGTGAGTTTTAATAAATGCAATATTAAATTAAAAGTGGATATAAGCTGCAAAACTTAAGATGATAATCTAATCAACCTTTTGTTGTAGAGCCAGAAGGGTGGACACACAACCATAAACTGGATCGGATAGTCTTGCCTGAGCCTCATAGGATATAGTTGACGCAGCTTCGTTTCGATAGTTTGGCGGAATACCGGACAAGAGCTTTGACACATTGCTAGCACCAAACACCTTATGCACAGCTGCAAACTTGGCTGAACCTTGGTCTGTACCAAAGTGGGGTGCAAAGATGCATCCATCGCTGCACTTCCTCCTCAGGTACTTGCAAGCTCCGCATGGTGCTCCTCCAGATGGCACTAATAATGCCTCTTGCGCCATGGCACACCTTGCAATATTAGCGCCTCTACTACGCCTAGTTCCCGAAGTGCCTTCACCATAATGAGACTCGGCCATTTGGGTATGTTGCAATTGTTCAAGTTGCCAGAAAGTTGTGAACAAATATGATAGTATGATTAAGGAAACCTCTATACAAATAACGATGCTACCATAATTGTAGACAACTTTGTTGGGCTATTATGGTAATGGAGAGTGAAAGAGAGAGGTGATGGTGTTGATATTTATATATGTAATTTTATATGGGGGAGTACACATTGGTCATGTGAATGTGGTTGGTAAGGTGAAAGTGATGGATTCACCACATTCGTAACAACAATGCATTGAGGAATTTGTGCAATTTCAATTGTCCGATTAGACATACAGTTGAAATGTAGACTGTTTGATTATGATCATAGGGTCAAATCTTCAACAACATGATTGCGTGTAATACATTGCGTGAGAAAGAAGTCATGTAAGGTTGGAGAGAGAGTGTTTGAGGAGCACGCGCAAAGCGATGCTTATGATGTGATAAAATATTGCTTATTGTCGTGTTTGTTAGATTGAGTGAATATAATATTAGCATAGTGAGAAAATGACAGTTGTGTGAAACTTGGAAAGATTGTATTTTTGGAGAGCACAAGAAATGCACAGCTTTGGCTGCTCTTCGCGTGTAGAATGCCCTTGCGTGTAGAATGGAAAAACCATATGTGTGTGAGTATCGTGGTTAAGCGCTCATCCAAGATTACTTTTTCTCTTTTGTCAATAATAGAAAATACTTTAAATCACATTAATTCTTTTATCTACTAATTAATGTGATTTAAAGTAATAAGAAATCAAAAGACCAATAAAACAAGACTTTTTTAGAAATAATACTAATTTTGTCCGCTTCAGAAAATTTCAAATATTCTTTTTTGTTATTTTCCTTTTGAGAAAGGGGGTTAACACTTGTCGCATTAACGAGAAAGCAATAAATTGGGAAAAGCGGTAAATTGGGAATTCGGAGGTTGCCTAAAACCTTCTAACGGACTCTTGTCGAGTCCGAGCTCTGAGGGTGGCATTTTCGAGCGGCCGATCAACATCAGTCCGAATCGATTTGATCAATGGATTTACGCCGCGCCTTAGGTCGACACAACTAATCCGAAGGACTTAACGGTCCGATGGATCCATCGCGTGCTCGCATACGATGTTGTTGATCTCGTGGAAGGAGTTCACTAACTCTGTGGGAGTTCACTAACTCTGGGTTGATGGAGTTTACGAACTCTGGGTTGATGGAGTTTACGAACTCTGGGTTGGTGGAGTTTACGAACTCTGGGTTGATGGAGTTTACGAACTCTAGGTTGATGGAGTTTACGAACTCTGGGTTGATGGAGTTTACGAACTTTGGGTTGATGGAGTTTACGAACTCGGTGCTGAGGGAGTTTACTAACTCAGTGCTGATGGTGATTTTCTAAAAATGAGATTTTTGGGACTCTCTGGCCCGAAGTAACTTTTCTCTTGGATGGTGCATGAAATGCATGCACTTGGGTATTTGGGTGCATATGAATGCAATGATTGATTTTGGTGGGATGCTTCTTCTGTTTGATTTTTCATTCTCTTCTTTTCTTTTGTTATTCTTTCGCTCTTCTGAGATGCAAATTTGAAAACGTAATGTACTGTTTGATGCCATGGGGTGATGAATGGTATGGATGGTATGAAAATGATGAATGATGTGATCAAATATATTGCCTCTATATTTCTGTTTGTATTAATAAGAAATCAAAAGACCAATAAAACAAGACTTTTTTTTTCCAGCGACAGTAAGACTGCTTAATTAAAATCTTGATATATTTTTAAACAATAATAACAATAATAATAATAATAATGATAATAAATTAAACTAAAAACAATAACTATAATAACAACAATAAAGTAATGAGCCCAAAAACAAAAACTCGTACATGACTAGACGCGAATACGAGTGCATGAAAATGTGTATCCGATCAAAAATAATGTGCATGCTCGCCGAAAAGTGACACATGTGTACGAGAACAACAGTTAGCGCACAACAGGAATAAAATGCGTACACGGCTAGACTCAAATGATGAAATGCTCTTGAAAACGAGAAAGTACCGATTAGAATCGGACACTCACAAAAATACATTTTTATTTGATTTTTAATTAGTCGGACAAAATTGGGGTATTACAATAACTTGCCCCTGTCTAGTGCTAACGAGCTAGAGGTGTAGAAAATGATGAACGGGGAATGCATTGGCTTTGGAATGAACGGTGGCAAGTAGGAGATGTTGTCTCAACCCATAGAGTTTGATGTTTCCCTAATTATGGTAAGGACAAGATTGCCCCGGCTAGAGTAGAAACATTTAGGATAGTGAGTTGAGAAATTGCCCCGGTATGGTTTTTTGGCTGTGAATATGGCAAGGGGATGAGATGGGTGTAGGGCGAATTTTCCCATTTGAAGGTGGAGTGAAGAGCGACAGGATTGCCCCACTTGGTAATGGGATTTCAAATGGTTGTGAAACGTGATAGAGTTAGGGTTATGGGTTTTCGGAGTTTGTCTGGTATGGCTATAGGCTGGGTGTGGTATATGGGATGGACACTGTACAAATTTCCCCAAGTTAAAATGGAATAGATGGTGAAAGGGATGCCCCACTTTAGGATCCAGGTGACGATCCTAGTATAAACTTTGGGTTATCTTTAGAATGACTCTCAGACTACAATAGTCTTGAGTTTGCTATGATGAAAACTACACTTGGTGATCACTAGACCTTGTCTTAGTATAACTGTAACTTGAATGAATCTTGTGGTGCAAGCCTTTTGATTTTTTTTAGCAAACATATTGTAAGTAAATAAACTTATTTGTCCTAAGATTAAAACTTTGAGAAAACAAAAGCAATCGGTCATTGATCGGAATGAACTCTAGAGGGTTGTAACGTGGCCGATGGTTTAGCGATTTATGAGGGAAATGATAATTGGGCTAAAAGTAGTGCTTGGGGATTGATGGGACGGATGATTTTTTTATTGGGCGTATGATTTGGCTAATGGTTAATGGTTTATGAATGAAGGGTTTATTAGGCTCAATGAGGTATTTGAGGTTTTATTGTGATAAGAACCTCTTATGTGCCTCATGGTAGAATGGATCTGTTTAGGGATGTGACTTGGCCAAGGGTTTATGAAGGATGGATATTGAGGACAAGGGAAGTGTTTGGGGGTTTATTTCAGACAAGGATCTCTTATGCATTTAATGGTAAAAAGTATCAGCTCATAATTGTACCACTTTTGCTTTTTCATGGTTTTTCGATCCTCTTTTTTTTATGTTCACTTTCTTTTTTTGATTTTGATTTTTTCTTTTTCTTTCTTTCGAGCTGAGTGACTTGATAAAAATGATATATACACCATTTTTGATGTGGAATTGATCCTTGTCTAGGGTGATTGAAAGGTTTTTAGATTTTGGCTACGGGTTTTTTTTTTAGGGTATGGGAAGATGGTCAAACTTCATTTCAAATCATGATTGCTCGCTTTCTCAAAAATTAACTTAAGGACAATAATTTACTTATTTACAAAATATTTGCTTTTTCTTTGTTTCTTTTTATGCCCTAATTTTTGCTTAGGTTGCTCTTACGAGTTTTCAACCTAACGAGCTTTTTGATTTTTTGTAAAGGACTTGCACCGATGGAATACAACGTTGACAAGGTATTTTAGACATCACACATTTGCCCCAGTATGGAGGGCCTAAAGTGTTATTTCACTAGGGGAACCAACCAGAAACGTCAACTATGTATTGATGTGGGGAGTATGTACTTTATGGGTGGTCGGGGTGGGATTAGACTTTGACAGGGGGTGATGGTAAGGACATTAACTGCCTCAAACAAAAATAAAGACACATGATACCCAAGTCACTACACAAATGCTTCGTAGAGAGCTAACATTAGTTGAAACATAATAGAAATTTTTGATGGACATTTCGGTCATTTATCATGGGATGGAAGAGATGCAACGTTCGGTTAAAAAATGTGAGCAAGCTAAAAATTTGAAAAACCGAGTGACTTGAAACACCTTGAGCTTGCAACGAAGTATGACTAACTCTTTCCAAAGAAAAATGATTTATTTCACAAGAATGTCTCACCTCTCATCACATTTTTCCTAATATTATGCTGATTTTTTTTTTGTAATGCATGATGTAATTATGCAAATGAATGAGTGTGCATGAAATGCGAATTAATGTATGTGAAATGCGAATGTAATGATAATGTATGTGAATGAACTGATAATATATGATTTTATCATGTCGGGGAATTATAAACTTTTCATTGGAGAGTAAAGTACAAAATTTAATTTTGACTTCAGCGTGCACGGCTTCTCTCCAAGGTAAAGATTTTAATTCCTTGACGGGCATAAAAGTGCACGCAACAGTAGATGTTTATTTGCTGTATGCATGTGGTATATTTTCTAAAAAAAAGTAGTAAAAGAAGGGAAAAAATGATTTTTGGTTTTTTGATTTTTTTTCGATAAAAGACGGTATGCATAAATATTTGTTTGAATGCAAAGGTATAAAGCTCCTTTGTGACCCTAGAAATGCATCTTACAGAGTGGGTCTAAGGTTTCTTTTATAGTGAACCTCACAGGGATGGTTCTAAAGAATCCTACACATGGTCCCTAGAGCCAAGGACTCCAGTCAAGAACACTGACCCCAACAATAGGCAAGCTATTAGAAGGGGTAGCATCCTTAAAAGGAATCAAACTCTAGGTGAGATTTTCATGACCACCCAACGAGACGTACGTCCCGTAGGCCATCATTACACAATCTCGTTCTAACTTAGGGTACACTCAAGTCCGGGTAGAGGACCATTCTCACATGTGTGTGCAGAAGTGTAATTGTGAAGTGTGTGTAGGAGCAATTTAAAAACAACCCAAAAGCTGCAAACAGACAAACAAACATATATACAAATATCGTCCTCTATCCTAGGGTTCATAAATCACATGAAAGTATAAGATGCGAAAAATAAATAAATAAATAAAGGAAGGGTAATAATTAAATTAATCCTAAATAATTAGACTAGGTTTTGACTCTCTAAAAAAAGTTAAGTCCCCAGTGGAGTCGCTAATCAGAGCGGCCATTAAAAATCCGGAAAGGATTCTTCAAAGGTTCATAAGGAAGCCGCCACCAAATTTTAGTTTAAGGGCAAATTCGGAAAATCCCTTTAGGTTTTAGGACAAAGCATTGTTAGGGTTCGGGAGTCGTTATGTGTGGGGAAGGTATTAGCACCCCACGACATCCATGGTCTAATTAATTTAAGATTTATTTTAATAATTACCCTTTTATTTGTAGAGAAAAAGACTTATTTAGGTTTTTGGTTTTTAGTGCTTGACAAGAGTTGAGTCTTGCTCCTACGTACCTCCGGGATGCAATGGAGGAATCAAAGCTATGTAGTTCTTCCCCGAAAAGGTTTGTTGGTTGGTGTTTTTAGTGTAGGGATCCTAGGATTCCTTGAACTGCATGACTCACCATCGATTCTAGGACGACTAACCCGATTGTACAACCGACTTAGTCCCCTACTTTTTGAAAATGATTTTTGAATTTTTGAAAGGAGTTGTGAGATGGGTTGATTTTAGAATAGGTATTCTAGAACTCCCGAAATCATCTGTACTCATTAGTTCTAGAACGCTGACTAACCCTAGGTTGTACAACCGACTTAATCCCTATTTTTAGGAAAAATGGTTTACTCGTATTATTAAGTTTTCGTGGTTACTTGAATCATGATGACTCATTGGCACTAAAATAATGACTAACCCGTTGTACAACTGACTTAGCCGTTTATTGTATTTCGAGAGAAAATAGTATTTATATTTGAGTTGGAAAAGGATTAAAAAGAAAACAGGGGGTGCAGATTGTAAATTGGGGTTTTATTAATCGCAGGGGTTGTATAATTAATTGGAGGTGCAAAAAGGAAGCCCAGTTCGCATGTGGAAGCCTGAATGCTGGCGGGCTTAAGTTGGGAGGCGCACGTATGAACGAAGGGGGTGTGATTAGTGTTCTAAACGTTTTTTAAAAAAAAATAAAATAAAAAAGAAAGATACTAATGGGCTCAAACAGAAACCCTAAACCGAAAAAATGACCCAACTCTCTCCTCCACTTTGTGGCTGCGGCGCAGCATAATTCCAACCCCAGGTGTAACACCCCAAATATTAAATTGGGGAATTATTTAATTTATTTGCTTAGGTGGTTAATTAATTAATTTAATTAAATGAGTATTTGACTAATTTAATTAAGTAGTATTTAAGTTGGCTATATTAAAATAGACTAGGGGTAAGTAATTAATTTAAAGAGAGGTGTAGTGAATAAATAAGAAGTATTTCTAGTTAAATGGGGATGATGTGTTTAAGTACTAGGAGTGGTGGTAGTAAAGGGGGGGGTGTAAGTGATAAGGCCCAAATTGATTGGGCCTAGGGTTAAATGAGGATTAAAGGAATGGAATTGAGAGAAAGAAGGGGAGCTTACGGCTGGGATAGGGAAAGAAACGCAGGAAAAGAAGAAAAAAAAATAGAGTGAGTGAGAGAGAGAAGGTAGTAGTACAAATTAGAGGAAGAAATGAGGGGAGGAGAGGAAGTTCTCTCTCAAGCTTGCCTTAGGTAAAGGTTCTTAGTCCTTCCTTTTTCCATTTTTATTCCTTTTTGAGTATTGTAGTTTTAAACCCCTCAATTCCATTTTTATTGTTGATTCTCCATATTTCCAAAGGGAGGGAAGGGCTACGGTTTGTGAAGAAAAGGGGAGAGAAGAGCTTGCTTGTTGGCTTGTTGGTTTGGTGCTTAGCTTGAAGTTCATAGTTCATTCAAGGTTAGGGGATTCTCATTATGTTTATAATAGCTTGTAGAATATGTGTTATGTAGGAAATAACCTAGCATGAATTGTTGTGTGATTTTGATGTTGTTTATGTGTTGGTTGATGTATGAGATGCCCAATTTGTTGATATCATGTTGCTTGATTTTGGAAAAATATGTGTTGTGAATTATGCATGTTAAATGTTTGAGGAAATGTTTCCATGAAGTTGAGTATGTGAACATGATAAATTAATGGAGTTGATTTGATACCTATATGTGTGTTGTTATGTGGGAATTAAGTTGTTGAATTAAAAATGAGGTTTAAGTTGGTTTAGGGGAGGTGTTTGGGTGAGGGGCGCCAAATGCCTAGGCAAATGGCGCTGTGCTACTGTTTCTTGGCGTGTGTGCGTGTGTAAGTGCAGGGAGGGGCGCCATTTGCTAGGCAAATGGCGCGCCGTGGTCTTTGTCTTTGGGCTGGTTGGATGAGTTCAGATCGTGGGGCGCGATTGATTGGGGAGTTTTGGCGCTGCTGGGCGCCGTGGTGGTCTCAGACGCGCGCAGGTGTGCGAGGAAGAGCGCGCCGATTCACTGGGAACTTGGCGCCCAGTGCGTGTGTGCTGCAGGCAGAGTGGCACGGCAAGGGAGGGGCGCCAGTTTCCTAGAAACTTGGCGCCTGTGGGTGTGTGTGTTGTTGTGTGTGTGTGTGTTGCGCTAAGTGGGGGCGCCAAAGTGGCTGCCCCTTGGCGCCTTGGTGCCCAAAAATGTGTCTAGGGGATGGTTTAGTCCCTAAGAATTAATTTAATCCTTGGTGTGACTAAATAGTCCCTAAGAATTAAATTAATCCTTGGCGTGACAAAATAATCCCTTAGTGTCTAACTAATCCTAATAAGGTCAACATAAGTCCCTAAATACTAAATTAATCATAATGTGTTTAAATAACCCTTAGATACTAAAGTAAACTGTCGTGGGTCAAAATGGTCCTTAGGTGGGATTTAGTCCATGGGTGAGAATTGACTTAATAAATAAGTTGTGTTGGTAAGGTGATAACAAAGTGGTGGGTTAATGTCGAGGTGTTGAATTAATAAATGATGAGGGCTTCGGCCAAAGAGGTGGTTAATAAATGATGAGGGCTTCGGCCAAAAAGGTGAGTTGATGATTGGTGTGATGCATTTGTTGTATTGTGAAGCATTTGTCATGGAGTCGCATGAATCATATGCATATAAACAAGGTGGGTTGGCTTCGGCCAAATGACGAGGGCTTCGGCCAAAATGACGAGGGCTTCGGCCAAAATGACGAGGGCTTCGGCCAAAATGACGAGAATGGATCCACATGCATATTGCATACATGCATGAACCCATACATTCATAGAATGCTTGCTGATGCTTAATTAATTTGTGATTGTTGTTCTTAGCATTATAATTGAGTGGTAAATGTCTTAATTGTGAAAGGTTAATGTTGCTAGATGTTTTCTGCTTATAATGCTTATCTTACTTGTTATTATTTATGTAAAGAGACTCACCCTAGCATTTTTATGTTGCCTGCTCTCGTGGCGACATGCAGGTGATTCAGAGTGAAGATCTCTAGACTTTTTGGGGGTGTTACTATCACTTTCAGAGTGAAGATCTCTAAATAAATAATAAGTAGTAGAAGGGGGTGTTACATTAGTGGTATCAGAGCAGTTCGGTCCGTCCGGCCAAGTTGTCGAGTCTGTTAACCCTCGAGTCTTGGTACTCGTTCTGAATCATAACCATGTTGTTGTTTATTACTGTGATCTTTGTTGGTTTGTCCTTTCATTGATATGCCTTGTAATTTATTTGCTGAATAGCGAGTGAAAGTTATATCGGTTTATTGAGGTATGTGTAAATGAAAATGTGTAACTGATGGTTGTAGCATTGATTTTGTGTGTTCGTGACTGTTGTTTTTATCATTAAGATATGTGTGATTAAAAGAGTTCTAACGACGTCAGGGGAGTGAAAGTCGTGACGACGCCTTCGCACTCCGGACAAATAAGTTAAAAGTCTTTTAATGTGGTAGTTATAAATTTGAAAGGAAATAGTTTTGTGACCTTAATTAGTTGGTTGCATGAGTAGGAGGGACTGATCACCCCAATCACTCATCACCACTGAAAGAGGCGACAATAACTCATGGTTACTATTAAATTTAGATGCATGCACTAATTTTAATTTGGTTGATTGCTTGATTAGCTTGTTAGAATATAGAAAGTAATTTTTATATGACCTAACCGTAGTAAGTACCCACTGAACAATATTTGAAGATTGCTTGTTGGAAATTGATTGCACTTGAGTGACGTCCTTGCCATAAGTTGAATGTTTTTGTGATGCATGTGAGTTAAATTTGATTTGTGCTTAATTGTCTCGAAATCAGTATGCTAAAATGAAATGTTGTGTAAGACTATATTTTCATTAACTCAACTAAGATTGCATAATTTGAAGTTTTGACACTTTCGGTGTTTCAATTTGACTTGTTTCGTGAGCATGATGTGATTTTCCAAAATTAAATGAGTTTATGTCGGAAGTTAAATTTTGAACTAATAAGTAGTTATTTATGTGATTGCATGCTCAAGTGATAGTAAGGTTGGGGATTTGCATATAATTTCCTTTGACAAAACTGTGAGCTCTATATTTTTCAAAAGGAGACGGTACTTGAAAAATTTTGTACTATTGGGAATGAATGGGATGTCAAATTAGTGTCGAATTTTGTTTCCAGGTTGTCCTAAGATTTTATTTCAAAATGAGACATGATTTCGGCTTTTGCACGATTAGGTTGTGGTTTAATGTTGTTTGAAAAATGATGAAGTTTTACACTAATTGCATGGTTAGAAAAGTAGAATTTTTATGAATGTGAAGGTGGGTCCAATAATGACTCAAAGTTTTAGGAACAAATATATACAATTTTGAGTATCTTCTAACTATGAATTCCAATTGCGAAAATTTTGCTCGATTATGATATAACTTTGTCATTGTCGTTGCTAACACTAGCATTAATTGTCCCTTCTTGAAGATTGTTTACGTGGATTATAAATTTAATGATGAAAAACCGTGCAACTAGATTTTTGTGCACTTGTCTTACTTGATTGGTTTTCTTTGCTAAATGTTGACAAGGGTATGTAATTTCATTTGGTTAAACTAATATCAAGTCTTGAATCAAAACAATTGTTTTAAGAAGCATGAGTTGGTTATATTATTTTGTGATATGAAATCAATTGAATTTAGTAGAATTATATGTCCATGATATTTTCTAGGGAAGTTGTAAAATTGCATATTAATCAAATCCCTAGGAATAAAGAGATTGAAGATGATGCCTACATGTTTAAAATCTTTTCGGACTTGAGTGTTTAAAGCGCCTGCATGATTGGTTATGCTTATTTGACGTTTGATGAAATGCATAAGCATGCGATAATTGTAATTGGTTTTGGTGATTGATAATGATGAGTTTTTACTTGTTTACGATTTCGTGCGTGCCTGGATACTGTTTCAGTCTTTTGAAAACTAGCACTGTTTGGTTGAGTCAAAAATTATGTGGCTGAGTGTTTTCGAAAATAGACTTAAAGCCGGTCGTTTTGGCACTAGTTTCGTTAAATTCGGAGTTGTGTAGCTCCAGTTGTGAATCTCCAAAGTCGAGTCAAATTTCTAGAACCAATCTGTGGGTAAGCTCAGTTTTTACAAGTTTTATGCCTCTAAATGAACTCCGTTTTGAACGATTCTTTTTCCATTAGAAACTACACTCAAAGTGTTTTTATTCGGGCTAAAGTTTTGTCCCATTTGGTCACGTTTAAGTCAGTTTAACGTGAAATGAAGTAGGAGGACAGAATCTGCCAAGTCTAGGGACTGTTCGGGTTGCTTCTAAAAACTGTACTAATTGGCTCATTGTTTTGAAACTTTAATGATATATTCAGAAACTACACATCCGTGGCTTTCCAACAAGTATTTATTTGTCGAAATCCGAGGTCGTTTACTATTTTAATTAATTCGCCAAAGTAGGCGCAAAGTTGCAGAATTTTCTGCACCTGAGTTTAGAAAGAATAAGTTGAACGTTGAATGAAATGATTAATTGTGGGATAGGTTGAACTTGAATTTTGTTGTTATGATTGTGGTGATTGTTGATGTGAATAATATTGGATATATGATAATTGTTGGGACTGATATTGTTGTGTTGATTACTGTTGTTAGGTTGTTGGGCCTCTAGCCATAATTGTTGTTGTCCCTTGTGTTGGGTAGTCGGGTAGGATTTTGACAACCTACAGATTAGAATACCAAATTGGGGAGTAAGAATATAGGAAAGAGTGTTTAATCTGTTGTGTATACAATATGACGGTTAGAGGGCTAAGGAGAGTGGATGTTAATTCATGAGTTTAGCGTAGGTCTTCGATAAGGATAGCAATCGTTCGTACAAGATAGTGAAGGAGAAGCGGAGTTCTCGGTTTAGTGGGAAGCCTATGATGTGTCAGGTGGTAAGGGCAAGAGAGAGGAGAGTTCGGGCAAAAAGCTAAGTGGGGGAGACGCTACTGGGGGGATTGTGTGTCATTAGTGTGGTAAGCCGCGGCAAAAGAGTCCAGATTGTATGGTCGATAAGCGTTTCAAGTGTAATAAGGGAGGTCATGTAGCTGCTAAGTGAGAGAAGGAGGATGTGGTCTGTTACAACTGTGGGGAAATGGGATGCATTAGTACCAAGTGTCCAAAGCCGAAGGGGAGGAGTATAACGGGAGAGTGTTTGTCCTGACGTGTTCGGAGCCTACGGAGGAGTGATGGTTACATTTAGAGGTACGAGCTCCATTAGGGTGTTGTGCTAGAGTTTAATACTTGTTGCAGTGAGTGTTTAAGTTAGCATATCGATGATAGCTAGATTTTCGAGGACGAAAATATTCTAAGTGGGGGAGAGTTGTAACACCCCAAATATTAAATTGGGGAATTATTTAATTTATTTGCTTAGGTGGTTAATTAATTAATTTAATTAAATGAGTATTTGACTAATTTAATTAAGTAGTATTTAAGTTGGCTATATTAAAATAGACTAGGGGTAAGTAATTAATTTAAAGAGAGGTGTAGTGAATAAATGAGAAGTATTTCTAGTTAAATGGGGATGATGTGTTTAAGTACTAGGAGTGGTGGTAGTAAAGGGGGGGTGTAAGTGATAAGGCCCAAATTGATTGGGCCTAGGGTTAAATGAGGATTAAAGGAATGGAATTGAGAGAAAGAAGGGGAGCTTACGGCTGGGATAGGGAAAGAAACGCAGGAAAAGAAGGAAAAAAATAGAGAGAGTGAGAGAAGGGTAGCACAGCCGAGAGGAAGAAATGAGGGGAGGAGAGGAAGTTCTCTCTCAAGCTTGCCTTAGGTAAAGGTTCTTAGTCCTTCCTTTTTCCATTTTTATTCCTTTTTGAGTATTGTAGTTTTAAACCCCTCAATTCCATTTTTATTGTTGATTCTCCATATTTCCAAAGGGAAGGAAGGGCTACGGTTTGTGAAGAAAAGGGGAGAGAAGAGCTTGCTTGTTGGCTTGTTGGTTTGGTGCTTAGCTTGAAGTTCATAGTTCATTCAAGGTTAGGGGATTCTCATTATGTTTATAATAGCTTGTAGAATATGTGTTATGTAGGAAATAACCTAGCATGAATTGTTGTGTGATTTTGATGTTGTTTATGTGTTGGTTGATGTATGAGATGCCCAATTTGTTGATATCATGTTGCTTGATTTTGGAAAAATATGTGTTGTGAATTATGCATGTTAAATGTTTGAGGAAATGTTTCCATGAAGTTGAGTATGTGAACATGATAAATTAATGGAGTTGATTTGATACCTATATGTGTGTTGTTATGTGGGAATTAAGTTGTTGAATTAAAAATGAGGTTTAAGTTGGTTTAGGGGAGGTGTTTGGGTGAGGGCGCCAAATGCCTAGGCAAATGGCGCCTGTGCTACTGTTTCCTGGCGTGTGTGCGTGTGTAAGTGCAGGGAGGGGCGCCATTTGCTAGGCAAAATGGCGCCAGGGTGCTGTGCTGGGCTGGTTGGATGAGTTCGTATCAGGGGGGCGCGGATTGCTGGGAGTTTTGGCGCCTGCTTGGGCGCCGTGGTGGTCTGTACGTGCGTGTGTGCAGGGAAGGGCGCCAGTTCACTGGGAACTTGGCGCCCAGTGCGTGTGTGCTGCAGGCAGAGTGGCACGGCAAGGGAGGGGCGCCAGTTTCCTAGAAACTTGGCGCCTATGGGTGTGTGTGTTGATGTGTGTGTGTGTGTTGCGCTAAGTGGGGGCGCCAAAGTGGCTGCCCCTTGGCGCCTTGGTGCCCAAAAATGTGTCTAGGGGATGGTTTAGTCCCTAAGAATTAATTTAATCCTTGGTGTGACTAAATAGTCCCTAAGAATTAAATTAATCCTTGGCGTGACAAAATAATCCCTTAGTGTCTAACTAATCCTAATAAGGTCAACATAAGTCCCTAAATACTAAATTAATCATAATGTGTTTAAATAACCCTTAGATACTAAAGTAAACCGTCAGTAGTCAAAATGGTCCTTAGGTGGGATTTAGTCCATGGGTGAGAATTGACTTAATAAATAAGTTGTGTTGGTAAGGTGATAACAAAGTGGTGGGTTAATGTCGAGGTGTTGAATTAATAAATGATGAAGGCTTCGGCCAAAGAGGTGGTTAATAAATGATGAGGGCTTCGGCCAAAAAGGTGAGTTGATGATTGGTGTGATGCATTTGTTTTATTGTGAAGCATTTGTCATGGAGTCGCATGAATCATATGCATATAAACAAGGTGGGTTGGCTTCGGCCAAATGACGAGGGCTTCGGCCAAAATGACGAGGGCTTCGGCCAAAATGACGAGGGCTTCGGCCAAAATGACGAGAATGGATCCACATGCATATTGCATACATGCATGAACCCATACATTCATAGAATGCTTGTTGAGGCTTAATTAATTTGTGATTGTTGTTCTTAGCATTATAATTGAGTGGTAAATGTCTTAATTGTGAAAGGTTAATGTTGCTAGATGTTTTCTGCTTATAATGCTTATCTTACTTGTTATTATTTATGTAAAGAGACTCACCCTAGCATTTTTATGTTGCCTGCTCTCGTGGCGACATGCAGGTGATTCAGAGTGAAGATCTCTAGACTTTTTGGGGTTTAAGTCAGCTCTGATCTAGTAACACCCGGGGTTGGGGTCTTAGTATTGCTATTTTATGTTTTGGACTAGACTGTTTTAAATTATGTATTGAGGGTGTTGAACTTAATTTTATTTTCCGCTGCTGTGAACTATTTTTGGATGATTGTAAACATTAAACAGGTTTTAGGGTTTTATCCCATGTGACCATGATATGCAGTTTACGCACTTGATGCGTTTGAATTTTTAAATATGTTTTGACGATGTTTTGTTAAATGTACCACCCTCTTTGAGGTGCGTGGACAAATTTTGAAAAACTCTGATTTTTATTAAATAAATAATAAGTAGTAGAAGGGGGTGTTACACCAGGAGATGGCGGAAATCTCGCCTTGTTTTCGGTGAGAGAGTGAGCGAGGGAAGAGGAACAGACCCGCGAGGGAGGGGTAGGGACAGGCGACGCCCGGTCGTTCCTTGACCGGCGCCGTTCTCGGTGGCGGTAGAGAGAGACTTCGCCGGCGATTCCGACGGCAAAGAGGGTTGGCTCGTGTCGATTGAGTTCGGTTTGGTGGGGTTTTTGGTGGTTGTTGGCTTCGTTTTGGTGAAATGGTGGTTTATTGGCTCGGTTTTGAAGAAACTCGCCGGAGTTCATGGTGGAGCTCACCGGAGATGATGACCGGAGGGTCACCGGTGCCGGAGAAGACAACAGAGGTTCGTTTTTTTCCTTCTTTTTATTCCTCGCCCGATTTTTCCTCTCTCTCGATCTCGTCTCTAATTTAATTAACACTGCAAACTTATCATGTTTTAAATCCTAAACTGTTATTGGGTTTTCATACTCCTCTCTAATTTTGTGATTTGATTCACAACTATATGATGTTTATCATTCAATTTTAGTTTCAGTAACAAGAAAAATAGTGTCCAAGATTCAAACCTTTGATCTGTTGGTTGATTTCATGTTCATGGCAATATTTATTCATGACAAAACATATATAAACTAACTTACATTCTGAATTGTTACTAAAAACAATATTTATTCATGTAACTATTTTATCCCTAGCTGCTAGTTGTTTATAGAGGGACCAACCTTTATTCCAGCTTTAGATTGGCTCCTAGTATGCTGCTGCTTGTGACTGCTGCACTTGTGTATTTGCTTCTTGGATCCTCGATCACTCTCGCTTCTTCTTTTAGATCCTAGGAACCTCAGAACTGTGTTTAGTGGATTAGGGTTTCGATGCGAAACTCTACTCCTATTTTTTGGGTGATTTTAGCAGTAGTTTTCTGCCTTGGTTTCTGTGTGTTTTTCACTGTTACTAGACTGTCTATTTATAGTATAAAATTAGGTTAAGGCATTTATTATTTTTAACCAAAGCTTTGACCTATTTCAAAGTTGGAACCTGTGCCCAATAAAGAAATTGCAAAGACTTGGAATCTTTGCTGAAACCCTAAATTGCTGCTTACTATTTTATTTTCGGATTTCTTATTTTTTGTATTTTTAGTATTATTTATTTTTGTATTTTTGGATTTATTTGACTCTTAAGTGCTTCTAATTTGTAAATTAAACTAAGTAGAATTATTTTTGATATTTTTGGACTCTTAAACACTTTTAAACTGTAAATTAAACTAAATAGAATTTTTTAACATTTTTGGATTGTATAATAAGAAAAAGGAGTCAGGCCAAATACAAAGACGAGAACAGGCCGGACTCGACAAATACGCCAAACTAGACCAGAATAGAAGAAATGGGCGCGTTAACTAAAAACACTAAAATTAACTCGGAATCGCATTCTTAAGTCTGAATTTAAACCACATTTTTGAGAACAATGACTTTAGGTAGACCTGCTTATGTGCGACTAAACTCAAATACGGATATTAAATTGAAGAACGCGCGAAAAGATCGATCATTCGCGTGCGTGCCTAATTTAACCAACGACATTTCGACTTAGTTGAACAGATTGATTGAAATTGGTTCGGGTTAGTAACCGAGACGCTATACTAATAATTCTCGTAATCATGCGACTCCAAAACACGACCCTAATAAAAATAAAACGACTAAAACAAGAAAAAGAAGACGGACAAAATTGGGGTATAACAGCTGTGCGTCGAAGGATAGTGAGTTGAAGTAAGGGTGTGCCGAGAAGCATAAGTGTGTCAGCGTAAGGGTGTGCGTAGTATTATATGTGCGTCGAAGTATGTGTGTGCCGAGAAGAGTATGTGTGTTGAAGTGAAGTGTGTGTGCGTTGTAGTATGTGTGCGTTGTAGTATATGGATGTCAAAGCTAGTGTAACCGAGGTGAGTGATGGTTAAAGTAAAGGAGTGTAACTGAAGTAGTGAACTGAGGTAGTGTAGTACCGAGGTGAGTAATGGTTAAGTGAGGAAGTGTGGCAAGGTGATTGATGGTGAAGTGAAGTAGTGTAACCGAGGTGGGTGATGGTGAATTGAGGAAGTGTAACCGAGGTATGGATGTATTGAAATATAGTGAATGTAGGCTGAAGTGTAGTTGTCAAGGTATAGTGTATATATACCGAGGTAGTGTTGCCGAGGTGTAGATGTATTGAAATATAGTGAATGTAGGCTGAAATGTAGTTGTTGAGGCATAATGTATATATACCGAGGTGTATGTGTTGAGGTGTATATGTATTGAAATATAGTGAATGTAGGCTGAAGTGTAGTTGTCAAGGTATAGTGTGTATATACCGAGGTGGTGTTGCCGAGGTGTAGATGTATTGGAGTGAAGTGTATGGATGTCGAATCAGGTGTTGTCGAAGTATAGGTGTGTTGAATTGTAGATGTATTGGAGCGAAGTGTATTGATGTCGAATCGGGTGTTTGTCGAAGTATAAGTGTGTTGAATTGGAGATGTATCGAGGTGTAGTGTCTCTAAGTCGAAGTAAAGATGTCGAGGTGTAGTGTGTATAAGACGAAGTGTAGGTGACGAAGTGTAAGTGTGTGTGATCCGAAGTGTAGTTGCCGAACTATAGATGTATATCGAAGTGTAGTTGCCGAACTGTAGCGTATGTATACCGAGGTGTGGATGTGTCGAGGTGCAGTGTGGTGCGCCAAAGTGCAGTGTGGTGTGACGAAGGGTAGTGTAGGTGTACCGAGGTGCAGTGTGGTGCGCCAAGGTGCAGTGTGGTGTGACGAAGGGTAGTGTGTGTGTGTCGAGGTGCAGTGTGAGTGTGCCGAGGTGTTGTTTTGATGCCAGTGTAGTGCAGGTTGCTACCAGGCGCAGTTCTAGGTGCTGTTTGACGCTGAGTGCGTCTAAGTTGCTTAATGGTGAAGCAGGTTTGGTCCTTAGGTGACGTTTGGTCCTTAGGTGACGTTTGGTCCTTGTCATACCCCAATTTTGTCCGATCAAAAATAATAATGACTTTCTTATTGGTAGTTACATATTTTATTTTGTGGAATTTGAAAAATATAAATTTATTTTCAGGTTATACCTTATCTCCTATTTAGTTAGTACATATATCTAATGGCATAAAAAAAAAAGCAAAAAAAAAAAGACAAAAAAGATAAGAGGGCGACTTAGTAAAAAGGAGGTGGCATGCCTACCAGCCGAGGTGGCCTGCCTACCAGCCGAGGTGGCCTGCTTACCCGGCAGTCCTATTACATCTGTGTATTGATGGATATCAAGAATTTACAACATATCTGTGTAGATATCAAGAGGTTTCTGTTGGTTCTGATAACCAACTCTAACAAATCAAAAGAACTTAAAAACCTAATTTTCGACTAGCTCTAGTTCTCGACTAGCTCTAACAACATTTGTCTATTTTCTTTGATCTTTCTAATAACACACCCCCTGTTTTCTAATACAACCATCTAGCAGCTAACTAGCACCCCATTTTTACTAGTATCTGTAGAAATGAAAATCTCTTTCCATGTTTTGATGATACAAACTTAAAAGAATGAGTTAAGTTTTCTAAACACCTATTATGATTTAACAAGTTTTCAATCAAGTGTTTAAAAGAACAGGAAATAAGAATCATAGCAAAGATCTTGGCATTACAAATAAACCAAGTGTTTTTCAAAGTTCAATTATGCCAAAAGAAGGTTACCTACAGAAGGTTACCTTAAAGAAGGTTGATTTCAGAAGGTTACATCAACAGAAGGTTGATTAAAGAAGCTTAAAAGAAAAAGTAACTTTCTTCAGAAGGTTGACTGAAAGTCAAACAGAAGGTTGACTAAAAGTCAACACAAGGTTGACCAATAGTCAACAGAAAGTTTGATTGAAGTCAATAGAAGGTTGACTAACTATGGAATATTGTTCAGAAGGTTGGTTGTTCAAGAAGGTTAAAAGAAGACTTAAGATTTCAAGCTTCTGTTTCTGGGAAAGATATTCATATCCGAAATCTTAATCTGAAATGCATCAAATGAAGTATTCAAGGAATTAAAGTTCTAGAAATATGATCCTATGTAGAGAGGAAATCCTTGATTATTTTTGTATCTTAAAAGCATGTTTTTTCATATTAAAGAAGCTTCAGAAGCTTCAAAATAAAGCATGTAAAATATTGTGTAGTACATGAATAGGAACTGAATTGACAGGAATGATGAAAAATGCTGACATAAAGAGATGTCTACACAAGATAAAGCACAAAGGTTGCTTCAGAAGGTTGAAAGGCTACTACCTAAAGCTCAAAAATCAACATTACCTACCTACAAAGCTACAACAACTTCCAACGGCTCTTTCCTTCTTTCCAACGGCCATAATTCAGACTGAAAGTCTATATAGAGTGCTGTTCTACTCAAATGAAAACCATGAGAGTGAATTGGAACTTTTACAAGTCAAGCTTCTCTAAAGAAATCCAACCTTCTCTTCCACACTCAAAGCTACTACAAGTTCAGAATTGGAAAATACTATCTTGAGTGTGTGTTTGCTTGTTATGCTCTTAGAAATACCTTGTATTTATCTATCAACAAGCTCTTAAATCATCCCAAACCCAAACCCCTTACTGTAAGAAATATTGTGCCAATTAATCATGCGGATTAATCACTTCAGTATCCCCCTTCAACTTAGAACTACGTCGCTTTGATTAATCACTTCAGTATCCCCCTTCAACTTAGAACTACGTCGCTTTGATTCCCATTTGGGATACGTAGGAGCGAGCCACGTTCTCGTCAAGCGCAACAAATAAAAATCCTTTTCACAACCATAAACATTAGCATTTTTCATAATAAAAAAAGAATCATTTTTAAACCCATTGTTGCTAGGGGCTAATCAGAACCTTTGTTCGTCTAGCCATTGGTGGCAATATCTTTTTCCAAAGAATAATAAGCGATGGTCACCCATAACTTTGGTTAGTTTGATCATTCGTGCCAATTAATCTCTTTCGAAAACCATTTTCAAAAGATCAAATAAAAAACAAGTCGCTACTAACGGTCAATCAGAACCTTTGTTCGTCTGGCTAGTGGCGGTGTCTCCCATTTTTCAAGATGTTATACCCCAATTTTGTCCGTATTCTTTTTCCAGCTTTAGTCGTTTATTTTATTATTTGTTCTGAAGTCGCGCAATTGCGAGAATCATTAAAAAGGTGTCTCATTTACCAACCCAAGTCAATCTCAACTGACCTCTTCCAAATGTCGTTGTTTAAATTAAGAATCTTGTATGAATGATCGATCTTTTCGCACATTCTTTAATTGAATTTTCGTATTTGGGCCTAGTCGAACTTAATTGGGTTTATCCGAGTCGTTTCCTTGCAAATGGGTTTATTCGAGTTATTTTCTCGTAATTTGGCTCATCATGCGGACTTCTTTTCTATTTTTATTATTTTGTCCTTATTTTGAGCACATACATATATATAGTCCAAAAATATCAAAAAAAAAATCTATTTAATTTTATTTACATTTTAAAAAGTGTCTAATTGTCCAAAATGTCCAAAAATACAAAAAATGATAATATTAAAAATACAAAGAATATAAAAAACGAAAATTAAATAAAGGAGCAACAGATCGGTAATCTCTGGTGCATTCTTGCTCTCAAAGACCGCCAAAGAAGCCCACATTGTCAGATCTGCAAAAGCCCAGTCAAACAGCAATTAATGCTAAAACCTAATTTCTACCTATAAATAAACGGTTAGCCTAGGGTCTAAAACACACAGAAACCAAGGCAGAAAACTACTGCTAAAATCACCCAAAAATAGGATTAGAGTTTCACATCGAAACCCTAATCCGCTAAACACGGCTCTGAGGTTTCTAAGATCTAAAGAAAGAAGACGTAGCAATCAAGCAGTCACAGTTAAGGAGAATCAACAGTAATAGAGCCTAACAGAAGCTAAACAACTTCATGGACCGAACCAATAAACAACAGTTTCAATTTCAACTCACAAGCGCTCCAACAATGAACCAATGAACATGGAAAATGATATAGAAAATATCAGTAAAACTTCTTATCAGCCTAAAGGGGTAATGTTCTTCTTCCTATATGCTTTGCAATTTCTTTAAGCTTGAAGCTTGGTGTTCTAAATCTAACGTTCTTCTTCTTCATAAGTTGATGTGAATTGTTGTTACTAATTCACTCAAATCAACGGATTGTTCCATAATCAAAGGGATAACAAGACAATAAACAAGAAAAGATAAAGAAAAGGGAAGAACAATCAAAAAGATGGAAAAGACAAGAGATGGACTATGTGGTGAAGAGAAGCCACATCTTTCATGGAAAGATGATAATTCTCAAGATTGGATCGCCACAAAAACCCTAAGTTCTTGATAAGATCCCAAAGACGGTTCAAAGAAGAACCCTAGAGAGAGCACTTGTGCTAATTCCTCTCAAATTAAAAATATCGTCAAAGGTCCTTACAACTTGCAAAACCACACCTATTTATAGATAATAGGTTGTGGGCTCACTAAAAATAAAACATGACAACTAGAAGCCCAAATTCAAGCCCAAACTAGGCCTCACACAATTGGACTTCTAAGAAAAGGAAATAACATGCCTAAAAATGTTTGGCTTATTACAAATATAAATTTCTATGAAATTTCAACTACAAGAGCATTTAAAAGACAAGGAACAACTTTGGGACTTTTGCTATCATTAAGCAAATCAAACATTTGAGCTTCCAATTGTTCTTTAATCTTCTTTGCTCTTCCTCTTGTTATTGGTCCAAGTGCTAAGTCTTGAATCTCCATGCTCTTTGTGTCCATAACATTCCTCCTCTTGAAAAAGAATTTGACCCGAATTTGAATCTTCAATATCTTCACGGTCCTCCTGTGTACCTACATCAAAGGGAGAAAGGTCACTAACATTAAAAGTGGCACTCACATTATACTCACCGGGCAAATCTATCTTGTATGCATTATCATTGTAGCGCTCCAAGACTTGAAAGGGGCCATCACCCCTAGGTTGGAGCTTGGATTTCCTTTGGGAAGGAAACCTTTCCTTCCTAAAGTGAACCCAAACCCAATCACCGGGTTCAAAAACTATTTTTCTCCTTCCTTTGTTGGCACTCCTAGCATAGTACTCAACCTTTTTCTCAATATTTTCCTTGACCTTGGCATGTAGATCTTGCACAAATTTGGCCTTATCTATAGCATCCTGGTGTAGCACCTCATCACTTATAGGCAAAGGAATCAAATCAAGAGGGGTTAGTGGATTAAAACCATATGCGACCTCAAATGGAGAGTAAGATGTAGTGCTATGAGACACTCTATTATAAGCAAACTCAATAAAAGGTAGGCATTCCTCCCATGCCCTCAAATTAGATTGTAAAAAGGTCCTAAGCATGGTACCTAAGGTCCTATTGACTACTTCGGTTTGGCCATCCGTTTGGGGGTGACAAGTAGTAGAGAATAGAAGCTTAGTACCAAGCTTAGCCCATAAAGTTTTCCAAAAATGGCTTAAAAATTTTGAGCCCCTATCCGATACAATGGATTTGGGAACCCCATGTAACTTGACCACTTCCTTGAAAAACAAATTAGCAAAGTTACAAGCATCATCAACTTTATGGCAAGCAATAAAGTGGGCCATTTTGGAAAAACGGTCAACCACTACAAATATAGAATCATGCCCATGCTTGTTCTTAGGCAAACCCAATACAAAATCCATAGACAAATCAACCCAAGGAGAGGATGGTATAGGGAGGGGAGTGTACAAACCATGAGGCATACGTTTGGATTTAGCCTTTTTACAAACAATGCATCTAGAACATATCAAATGCACATCATGCCTCATTTTAGGCCAAAAGAAATGCTCATGCAACATCTCTAAAGTCTTATGCTCCCCAAAATGTCCCATTAATCCCCCTTCATGCACTTCCCTAGTAAGTAACTCACGCAAAGAACACTTAGGGATGCACAATTGATTTCCTTTAAACAAATACCCATCGTGTCTATAATAAGAATCATGAGACATAAGTTCACAAGCATCAAAAAGAGAGGCAAAATCATCATCCAAGGAATACAATTCTTTCAAATGGTCAAAACTTAATAACCTTGTTTGAAGGGTGGTTATTAATGCATATCTCCTAGAAAGAGCATCCGCCACTACATTTGCTTTCCCCTTTTTATGTTTAATGACATAAGGAAATTGTTCAAGGAATTCTACCCATTTGGCATGTCTCTTGTTAAGCTTTCCTTGGCTCTTTAGATACTTTAAGGATTCATGGTCACTATGGATCACAAATTCTTTGGGAAGTAAATAATGTTGCCAAGTGTGTAATGCCCTCACTAACGCATATAACTCTTTGTCATAGGTGGAGTAGTTTAAACTAGCTCCATTCAACTTTTGACTAAAGTAGGCAATAGGATGACCTTCTTGAAGTAGCACTGCTCCTATGCCTATATTGGAGGCATCACATTCAAGTTCAAAAGTCTTTGCAAAATTGGGTAAAGCTAAAATTGGGGCATTCATCAATTTTTCTTTGAGAGCATTGAAGGCCTCTTCTTGCTCTCTTCCCCATCTAAAGGACACATTTTTTTTAACAATTTCATTCAAAGGAGCGGCTAATGTGCTAAAGTTAGGCACAAAGCGCCTATAAAAACTAGCTAAGCCATGGAAGCTCCTCACTTCACTTAAACACTTTGGTGTAGGCCAATCCTTGATGGCCTTGATTTTAGCTTCATCAACCTTAACACCTTGTGCACTCAAAACAAATCCCAAAAAGGTAAGTTCATCTTTGCAAAAACTACACTTTTCAAGATTAGCATACAACTTCTCACTTCTCAAAACATTAAAGACACTTCTCAAATGGTCAATGTGATCATGCATATTAAGACTATATATGAGAATGTCATCAAAGTACACAACAACAAATTTTCCAATGAAATTTCTTAAGACATGGTTCATCAAACGCATAAAAGTGCTAGGGGCATTAGTCAAGCCAAAAGGCATGACCAACCACTCGTAAAGCCCAAATTTGGTCTTAAAAGCGGTTTTCCATTCATCTCCTTCTTTGATCCTTATTTGATTGTACCCACTCTTTAAGTCAATTTTGGAAAAAATGCAAGCACCATGTAACTCATCAAACATGTCATCAAGTCTAGGTATTGGGTGCCTATATTTAATGGTGATGTTATTGATGGCCCTACAATCAGTGCACATACGCCAAGATCCATCCTTTTTAGGGACTAAGATGACTGGCATGGCACAAGGGCTTAGGCTTTCCCTAATCCAACCACTACTCACAAGCTTTTGGACTTGTCTTTCTATTTCCTTTGTTTGTTCCGGATTACTCCTATAAGGAGGCCTATTGGGCAAAGAAGCACTTGGAATCAAATCAATTTGGTGCTCAATGCCTCTTAAAGGGGGTAGGCCTTGGGGTATATCCTTAGGGAACACATCATTAAAATCATGCAATAGACAATCCAAAACATTTGAGGAAACTTCATGAGAAGAAGACAAACACAAGTCATTACAATAAAGCAAATATAAAGGTTTTCTTGCCAATAAGGTTTTCCTAACCACATGCTCTCTAATAAACAAACTCTCCACTTTTGGAGTGGAATCCGCGGCACAAGACGGAGTGATACTCAAGATGGTTTTTTTTTTGCACTATTTTTCTCTTGTTCCCTTTTTTGTTTCAAAATGATTTGATCATGACAAACTTCTTTGGGACTAAGAGGTAAAAGAATCACTTTGTGTTTATTATGCACAAAGGTGAAAGTGTTAGATTTACCATCATGAACTACCATTCTATCAAATTGCCAAGGCCTACCCAAAAGGATATGGGCGGCATCCATAGGCACAACATCACATAATATTTCATCATGATACTTTCCTATGCTAAAAGAAACCAAAACTTGTTTGTCCACCAAAATTTCCTCATTTTCTGCAAGCCATTGAAGTTTATATGGCCTAGGATGAATAGTTGTTTTTAAAGAAAGTTTATTGACTAATCTAGAGCTAGCCACATTGGTACAACTACCACCATCAATTATTAAAGAGCAAACATTTCCCGCCACAGAGCATCTTGTGTGGAAAATGTTTCCCTTTGTGTTTCATCATTTTCCTTCACATTGACTCCTAGGAGTCTCCTAATCATTAGGAGGTCTCCTTGCATGGGAGCCATCTCACAACCACTTTCATCATCACTAGAGGAAGATGGTGAGGTGGAGGAATATGATGAGGAATGGGATTCATATGCATCTTTTCTTTTAGAAATCATTACTCTTTTGTTTGGACAATTAGATGCAATGTGTCCTCTTCCTAAACATTTAAAACACTTTGATGAATGAGAAGGAGTGGTAGAAGGAAAATAATTTTTTTCTTTAGAAAGGTTAGAAGACTTACCTTCCTTAGGCCTCGTGGCCTCTTTGTGATTCTCCTCCTCTTGTACCTATTCTTCCAAGTTGAGGAGTCTTTATGCTTCCATGATGAGGAATCCATAGATGAGGAGTACTTCTTGTAGTTGCTTTTTCTCTTGATTTGTTGCTCCACCTTTGAGGCTTGGTGGACCAACTCTTCTAGGTCCATGAAATGTTGAAGTTCAACTACATCTCTTATGTCATAGCTTAGGCCATTGAGGAACCTAGCTATGGGGGCTTCTTCATCCTCCTTTGTGTTGGCTCTTATCCTCAAAGTTTCAAATTCTTTGTGATAGTCTTCCACACTTTTGTTTCCTTGCTTCAATCTTTGGAGCTTTTGTTGTAGCTCCCTAGTGTAGTGTGAAGGTACATATCTTTTTCTCAATATGGTTTTCAACTCCTCCCAATCTTCAAGTGGTCGAGCACGACATCTTCTCCTATCTTTAACTAGTTGATCCCACCACAACAAAGTATAATCTTTAAATTCCAAAGTTGCAAGCTTCACCCTCCTTGCTTCTTCAATTCATGGGCCTCAAATAGTTGATCAATTTTGAGTTCCCAATCTAAGTATGTATCGGGGTCATTCTTGCCATGAAAGGTTGGAAACTTGATTTTTCCTCCCTCATACACTTCCCTTGGCCTTCTATTATCATCTCCATGGTTTCTATGATGCCTACCATGACCCCTATGCCTTCTTCCATGCCTTCTTTCCCTATCGGTTTCATCATCAAACTCATCATCTTGAGAACGTCTCCCATGATTGTACCTTGTATCTCTTTGATTCAAAAATTCCTCCCTCAATTCATTGACTTGAGTATTGAATGTCATTGTTTGAGTGTTCATCATTCTAGTCAAATGATCAATAAGGGCAGCCATTCTTGGGGAATGAGTTATAGGATCACCCATATTCAAGTATCCAAGATCACAACAATAATAAAAAAAAAAAAACAAATAATTAAATAAAAAGGACCTCTCCACACACCTTAGTGTTTACACTCAATAATGACCACTCGTGTTTGTCACTCAATTGGCTTTTTTTTTTAATGATATACTCTCTTGCCTTTTACCACTCCCTAAAAGTGTCACTCTTGGGCTCTTAAAAGAACCAATCAAATCGCTTATCAAGCTTGTGGTAAACTTAGAGAAGTTGTGACAAAACAAGCAATAAGAATTAACATACAAGAGGCCAAAAGAAGGAACAACTTGAAACTCTAGGACAAAACTTAAAGAAGTTTAAAAACACCGAAGAAACAAATAACAAAGAGAGAAGACTCAAAGGAATGCCAAAAAGACAAAGACCGACTCACTATATGACGAAAAATATACTAAAAGTCTAATATTTGTGTGTCTAGAGAAAAACACCTCAAATGAAATCCAAAAATTCCACTAAAAATTCAGAAGATCAAAAATGAGTTGATAAATGTAATAGATTTTTTTCAGAATTTTCTGGATTGTTTTGGAAAATTTTGCCCTTAGTAGCGCCTTTTACTAAAACACTTTTTTTTTCTTTTTTTTTTTTATATTTTTTTCAACTTTTTTTTTAAACTTTTTTTTTTTTTTGCTACTTGGCTTCTTGAATTTCCAGAATATAATTTGAAACAAATTTTATAATATCACAATGATTTCTCAACTCAACTTTTTGGATCAAAACACCTCTTTAATGATGAAAGTGGATGAACAACAATATATTTTTTTATTGAAACTAAGGTTCACAAGTTCACCCAGAGACAGAATTATATGAATTGGGTTTCTAAACACACAAAGAATGAATTGGAGACCAGACAATACACTGGAATAAATTGAAGAATTAATAGGAAGAAAAGGAAGAAAAAAAAATTACCTTGGTTTAGCGGCAATCGTTGATGAAGTTGGAAGAAGTGATGCGCACATGATGATTAATGAATCATCATCATAACACCACCAGCAGTACAAACACAAAAGTTATAATAATAAGAAAAAACGTAAGCAAACATCCAGTAATGATTCAACTATGTTTGCGATCTACAATTTTTTTTTTTCAAGAATGAAACCCTAAAAGTTTGATTATGAAAGAGGCTCAATGATACCACTTGATGTGAATTGTTGTTACTAATTCACTCAAATCAACGGATCGTTCCATAATCAAAGGGATAACAAGACAATAAACAAGAAAAGATAAAGAAAAGGGAAGAACAATCAAAAAGATGGAAAAGACAAGAGATGGACTATGTTGTGAAGAGAAGCCACATCTTTCATGGAAAGATGATAATTCTCAAGATTGGATCGCCACAAAAACCCTAAGTTCTTGATAAGATCCCAAAGACGGCTCAAAGAAGAACCCCCTGAGAGAGCACTTGTGCTAATTCCTCTCAAATTAAAAATATCGTCAAAGGTCCTTACAACTTGCAAAACCACACCTATTTATAGATAATAGGTTGTGGGCTCACTAAAAATAAAACATGACAACTAGAAGCCCAAATTCAAGCTCAAACTAGGCCTCACACAATTGGACTTCTAAGAAAAGGAAATAACATGCCTAAAAATGTTTGGCTTATTACAAATATAAATTTCTATGAAATTTCAACTACAAGAGCATTTAAAAGACAAAGAACAACTTTGGGACTTTTGCTATCATTAAGCAAATCAAACATTTGAGCTTCCAATTGTTCTTTAATCTTCTTTGCTCTTCCTCTTGTTATTGGTCCAAGTGCTAAGTCTTGAATCTCCATGCTCTTTGTGTCCATAACATAAGTAAATTTTGTATTAATATGCAAATTTAAGGTTCAAGTTAACTCTTTTGAACGAACAAATGGGAGTCTGACAAAAACATAATAAACCTGCAAATTTTTAAAATCAGTGAATCAAATAGATTTCCACACACAGTTGGTCAAGACCACAAATAGAACGGAGACGAATGCCGACTATGGAGGGGAAATCACCTATTAACTGCTCGTCGGAGCTCCGGTCATCTTCTCCGGCGAGAGCTCCGGTGAAGCTTACCCAAAACGGACCAAACCCAGAAAAAAACACCACGAAACCGACGTCCTTCACCGCACCATCGTCTTCAAACTGAGCCCTCACCGAAATCGAACACAACACCACCCTCGCCGTCGTCACCCCTGCCGTCCTTCCCTCTCTCTCATCGCGAACCCACCTCCTTGGAAACCGGCGTAAACCTCACCGGATTTCCTCTCTCGCGTGGGAACCGGCGGAATTCTCGCCGGTGGTCTCTCCCTCTCTCTGCGGCGCCGCTGGAAAAGAATGGGAAGGGTTTGGGAAATTAGGGTTCGGTTACAAAGCTTAGGGTATGTATTGGGCTTTTTATTTTTTTCATTTTTTAATTATTCAGATTAATATTCACACCCCCTTATTCGCGCGCGCATCCCTCCCTCACTTAAGCCCAGTTTCGCATACTGGGCTCTCCTATGCGAACTGGGCTTCCTTTTACACCTCTAATTTAATTATACAACCCTGCGACTAATAAAACCTCATTTTTACAGTTTTCATCATTTTTTTTATTTTAATTCTTTTCCAACTCAAACATAAATAATTTTCCTCTCGAAGTCAAATAAACGGCTAAGTCGGTTGTACAACCGGGTTAGTCATTACCTTAGGGCCAATGAGCTGTACAGTTCAGTAATCCTAAAAACTTGTAAAAATATAAATAAATTATTTTTCCCAAAAATAGGGGACTAAGTCGGTTGTACAACCGGGTTAGTCAGCGTTCTAGGACGAGTGGGCTGTACAGTTCAAGAGTCCTAGAATACCTATTCTAAAACCAACCCACCTCACATCAAATCAATTTCTCTCAAAAACACAAAAAATCATTTTCAAAAAGTAGGGGACTATGTCGGTTGTACAATCGGGTTAGTCAGCGCCCTAGGATCAGTGAGCTGTACAGTTCAAAGAGTCCTAGGACCCCTACACTAAAAAACACCAACCAACAAACCTTTTTCAGGAAGAACTACGTAGCTTTGATTCCTCCATTGCATCCGGAGGTACGTAGGAGCAAGACTCAACTCTTGTCAAGCACTAAAAACCAAAATTTAAAATAAGTCTTTTTCTATATAAATAAAAGGGTAATTATTAAGTAAATCTTAAATAATTAGACAATGGATGTCGTGGAGTGCTAATACCTTCCCCACACATAACGACTCCCGAACCCTAAACCGGCCTTGTCCTAAACCTAAGGGATTTTCCGAATTTGCCCTTAAACTAAAATTTGGTGGCGGCTTCCTTATGAACCTTTCGAAGGATCCTTTCCCGGATTTTTCGGTCGCTACAGCTGGCGACTTCACTGGGGATTTAATTCTTTTTAGAGAGTCAAAACCTAGTCTATTTATTTAATTCAATTTTTACCCTTTTATTTATTTATTTATTTGCTTTTGCATAATTATGTTATTTATCTGTGTAAACCCTAGGGTAGAAGACGATATTTGTATATATGTTTGTTTGTCTGTTTGCAGCTTTTGGGTTGTTTTTAAATTGCTCCTACACACACTTCGTTTCTACACTTCACGCACGTGAGAAAAGTCCTCTACCCGGACTCGAGCATAAACCTAAGTTAGAACGAGATTGCGTAGTGATGGCCTGCGGGACGTACGTCTCGTTGGGTGGTCACGAAAATCTCACCTAGAGTTTGATTCCTTTTTGAGGATGCTATCCCTTCTAATAGCTTGCCTATTCTTTGGGTCGATGTTCTTGACCGAGAGTCCTTGGCTCTAGGGGACCATGTGTAGGATTCTTTAGAACTATCCCTGTGAGGTTCACTATAAAAGAAACCTTAGACCCACTCTGTAAGATACATTTCTAGGGTCACAGAGGAGCTTTATACCCTCACATTCAAACAAATATTTATGCATACCGTCTTCTATCAAAAAAAAAATATCAAAAAACCAAAAATCAAATTTTTTACTACTTTTTCAGAAAATATACCACATGCATACAACAAATAAACATCTACTGTTGCATGCACTTTTATGACCGTTAGGGAATTAAAATCTTTACCTTGGAGAGAAGCCGTGCACGCTGAAGTCAAAATTAAATTTTGTACTTTACTCTCCAATGAAAAGTTTATAATTCCTCGACATGACGAATAAAATCATATATTATCATTTCATGCACACACATCACATTCGCATTTCACATACATTCATTCGTTCATTCGCATTCTCATATCATGCGCATTCATTCATTTGCATACGTACATCATGCATTATAAAAACGAAAAAACATAATTTCGAGAGAAAGATTGTGATGAGAGGTGAGGCATTCTTGTGAGATAAATAATTCTTTTTGAAAAAGTTTAGCCATACTTCGTTGCAAGCTCAAGGTGTTTCAAGTCACTCCGTTTTTCAAATTTTTAGCTTGCTCACATTTTTTTAACCAAACGTTGCATCTCTTCCATCCCATGATAAATGACCGAAATGCCCATAAAAAAAATTTCTATCATGTTTTAAATGTTAACTCTCTGCGAAGCATTTGTGTAGTGACTTGGGTAACATGCGTGTTTATTTTTGTCTGAGTCAGTTAGCGTCCCTACCTTACAATCATCCCCTGTCAAAGCCTAATCCCACCCTGACCACCCATAAGGTACATACTCCCCACATCAGTACATAGTTGACGTTTCTGGTTGGTTCCCCTAGTGAAATAACACTTTAGGCCCTCCATACTGGGGCAAATGTGTGATCTCTAAAAAACCTTGTCAACGTTGTATTCCCTTGGTGCAAGTCCTTTACAAAAAAATAATAATAAATTCAAAAAGGCCCGTTAGGTCGAAAACTCGTAAGAGCGGCCTAAGCAAAAATTAGGGCATAAAAAAGGGAAAAATAAAGAAAAAGAGCAAATATATAAAAGTAAATAAATTTTTGTCCTTAAGTTAATTTTTGAGAAAACGAGCAATCATGATTTGAAATGAAGTTTGACCATCTTCCCATACCCTCAAAAAAAAACCCCGTGCTACCCACCTTAAGCCAAAGTCTAAAAACCTTTCAATCACCCTAGAGAAGGATCAATTCCACATCAAAAATGGTGTATCATTTTTATCAAGTCACTCAGCTCGAAAGAAAGAAAAAGAAAAATCAAAATCAAAAAAGAAAGTGAAATAAAAAAGAGGATCGAAAAACCACGAAAAAGCAAAAGTGGTACAATTATGAGCTGATACTTCTTGCCATTAAATGCATAAGAGATCCTTGTCTGAAACAAACCCCCCAAACACTTCCCTTGTCCTCAATATCCTATCCTTCATAAATCCTTGGCCAAGTCACATCCCTAAACAAGTCCATCCTACCATGAGACACATCAATTACTGTCTCAATAGACCCTCAAACACTCCTTTGAGCCTAACAACCATTTCCTTCATAAATCATCACCCATTAGCCAAGTTACATCACCAAATCATCCGTCCCATCAATCCCCAAACACTACCTTGAGCCCAATTATCATTTCCCTCATAAATCACTAAACATCGGCCACATTCCGATCAATGACAGATTGCTTTTGTTTTCTCAAAGTGTTAATCTTAGGACAAATAAGTTTATTTATTTACAAAAAAAAAATATCTCAAAAAAAAAAAAACTCAAAAGAAAAGAAAAATCAAAAGGCTTGCACCACAAGATTCATTCAAGTTACAGTTATACTAAAACAAGGTCTAGTGATCACCAAGTGTAGTTTTCATCATAGCAAACTCAAGACTATTGTAGTCTGAGAGTCATTCTAAAGATAACCAAAAGTTTATACTAGGATCGTCACCTAGATCCTAAAGTGGGGCATCCCTTTCACCATCTATTTGAACTTGGGGAATTTGTCCAGTGTGCATCCCATACCACTCCCAGCCTATACAGTCGCATTTGTCCAACTACAAAAACCCATAACCCTAACTCTGTCACATTTCGCAACCATTCGAAATACCATTCCAAGTGGGGCAATCCCGTCGCTCTTCACTCCACCTTCAAATGGGAAAATTCACCCTACACCCATCTCATCCCCTTGCCATATTCACAGCCAAAAAACCATACTGGGGCAATTTCTCAACTCACTATCCTAAATGTTTCTACTCTAGTCGGGGCAATCTTGTCCTTACCATAATTAGGGAAACATCAAACTCTATGGGTTGAGACAACATCTCCTACTTGCCACCTTTCATTCCAAAGCCAATGCCTTCCCAATTCATCATCTTCTACACCCCTAGCTTGTCACCACTAGACAGGGGCAATTTTCACTCACTGTCATCAAATCTAAATTGGGGCAGTCCTGCATTCCTTGGCTGGAGAAAACCTACCTTTCATGACATTGACAAAGACCAGGTCAATCATTCCCCTCTTCATGTGCCACAAATGTCCACACCCTAGAACCCCAAGTTAATCGACTCATTCATCTATATATACATTGCTATACATCTTTACTAATCAATGCTTCAAAGAGAGAGAATAAGTTGATAATATGATACTCAAAATACACTTGGTTAACTTTGGGGACCCAAATTTCGGTCATCATGGGGCATCATAGTGGAAAAGAAAAAGAAGCGAGCTTGCAAATATAGTACTTTTTCACATCAGTGTCTGTAAATAACAACTTTGAGATTGCCGAAATTTGAATCAAATCTAGCCTTTCCAATGAATGATCAATCTCCACCTCTCACATCCAAAGTCTCACATCTCATCATCACAAAAAAAGTGTTTCTACACCCAAATCAATCATTTCATATCATCGCACCATAGCATTTGCATTCAAGCATTTCATCCACATTCGCATTTCATGCATTTGTTGTATACCAAAAAAGAAGCAAAAAACTAAAAAACAAAAAGAGAAAAGAATCATCTATTTCATTCATCACATCGCCAAAAATCAACTGTTGCATGTATTGTTGGCACTGTATATGCATCACATGAATTGACTTCAAGTGTCGATCCCTATATTTTGTTCCTCTAGTATCGCGCTTTAAGCGTTGATCTCATATCATATCACGAGATCACCGGTTGATCCTTCAGGACCCGAGTGGTCCTTCGAGAGCACTACGCTCCTTCAAAGGCCCTAAGTGGCCTGTGTCGCAAACGTCGTAGTCGAGCCCGACGGACCTTCCGGACCGCGTGGTCCTTCGGACTAGTTGTGTCGACCTAAGACATGGTGGGCGTCCTCTGTTGGTCAACATGTCGGGCCCGGATCGATCTTGACCCCTGGCCGCTCGAATCTAAAGGCCCCTCAAATCGTTTTACTAGTACCAGTAGCTAGTAGCGCTCCTTCGACCACGATGGTCCTCTATTAAGGCCTAGGCGCCTTCTAGACCCCGAGTGGTCATTCAGAGCTTTAGTGCTCCTTTAAGGCCCCAAGCGGCCCTTGAGCCTTAGTGCTCCTTCGATCCCGAGTGATCCTTCATTTTGTTCTCGGTTAATGCACCAAGTGTTAACCACCCCTATTATTCCTTAAACTTTCCGCGTCCCCCTTAAGCGGACAAAATTAGCGTCTATCTTATCTTTATTCCTATTTCTACTACGAAAGTTCGACAAATCATCACTTTCTAGTAAAATACTAATAAAGAGGGGCAGCTGTTATACCCCAATTTTGTCCGTATTCTTTTTCCGGCTTTAGTCGTTTATTTTATTATTTGTTCGAAGTCGCGCAATTGCGAGAATCATTAAAAAGGTGTCTCATTTACCAACCCAAGTCAATCTCAATGACCTCTTCCAAATGCCGTTGTTTAAATTAAGAATGCGCGCGAATGATCGATCTTTTCGCACATTCTTTAATTGAATTTTCGTATTTGGGCCTAGTCGAACTTAATTGGGTTTATCCGAGTCGTTTCCTTGCAAATGGGTTTATTCGAGTTATTTTCTCGTAATTTGGCTCATCATGCGAACTTCTTTTCTATTTTTATTATTTTGTCCTTATTTTGAGCACATACATATATATATAGTCCAAAAATATCAAAAAAAATCTATTTAATTTTATTTACATTTTAAAAGTGTCTAATTGTCCAAAATGTCCAAAAATACAAAAATGATAATATTAAAAATACAAAGAATATAAAAACGAAAATTAAATAAAGGAGCAACATCGCAATCTCTCTGGTCTGTTTCTTGCTCTCAAGATCGCTTTCAAAGAAGCCCACATTGTCGATCTGCAAAAGCCCAGTCAAAACAAAGAATTAATGCTAAAACCTAATTTCTACCTATAAATAAAAGGTTAGCCTAGGGTCTAAAACACACACGAAAAACCAAGGCGTAAAACTACTTTGCTAAAATCACCCAAAAATAGGATTAGAGTTTCACATTGAAACCCTAATCCGCTAAACACTACTCTCTGAGGTTTCTAAGATCTAAAGAAAGAAGACGTAGCAATCAAGCGATCCACGATTAAGGAGAATCAACAATAGAATGAGAGCTATAATGTGGCTAAAACAACTTCATGGACCGAACCAATAAACAACGGTTTCAATTTCAACTCACAAGCGCTCCAACGGTGAACCAATGAACGTGGAAAATGATATAGAAAATATCGAGAAAACTTCTTATCAGCCTAAAGGGGTAATGTTCTTCTTCCTATATGCTTTGCAATTTCTTTAAGCTTGAAGCTTGGTGTTCTAAATCTAACGTTCTTCTTCTTCATAAGTAAATTTTGTATTAATATGCAAATTTAAGGTTCAAGTTAACTCTTTTGAACGAACAAATGGGAGTCCGACAAAACATAATAAACTCCGCAAATTTTTAAAATCGATGAATCAAATAGATTTCCACACACGTTGGTCAAGACCACAAATAGAACGGGAGACGAATGGCGACTATGGAGGGGAAATCACCTATTAACTGCTCGCCGGAGCTCCGGTCATCTTCTCCGTCGAGAGCTCCGGTGAAGCTTACCCAAAACGGACCAAACCCGAAAAAAACACCACGAAACCGACGTCCTTCACCGCACCGTCGTCTTCAAACCGAGCCCTCACCGAAATCGAACACAACACCACCTCGCCGTCGTCACCCTGCTGCCGTCCTTCCTCTCTCATCGCGAACCCACCTCCATGGAAACCGGGCGTAAACCTCGCGGGATTTCTCTCTCTCTCTCGCGTGGGACCGGCGAATTCTCGCCGTGGTCTCTCCTCTCTCTGCGCCATTTGAAAAAGAATGGGAAGGGTTTGGGAAATTAGGGTTCGGTTACAAAGCTTAGGGGTATGTATTGGGCTTTTTATTTTTTCATTTTTAATTATTCGGATTAATATTCACACCCCCTTATTCGCGCGCATCCTCCTCACTTAAGCCCGGTTTATACATCTTGGGCTCTCCTATCTGCGAACCGGGCTTCCTTTTACACCTCTAATTTAATTATACAACCTGCGACTAATAAAACCTCATTTTTACAGATTTTCATCATTTTTTTATTTTAATTCTTTTCCAACTCAAACATAAATAATTTTCCTCTCGAAGTCAAATAACGGCTAAGTCGGTTGTACAACCAACCAAGTAGTCATTACCTTAGGGCCAATGAGTCATGCATAGATTCGAATCCCAAAAACTTGTAAAAATATAAATAAATTATTTTTCCCAAAAATAGGGGACTAAGTCGGTTGTACAACCAAGGTTAGTCGCGTTCTAGGACGAGTGGGTCAGCATAGCAGTTCAGAGTCCTAGAATACCTATTCTAAAACCAACCCACCTCACATCAAATCGGTTTCTCTCAAAAACACAAAAATCATTTTCAAAAAGTAGGGGACTATGTCGGTTGTACAATCGGGTTAGTCGGCGCCCTAGATCGATGGTAGTGCAGCAGTTCAAAGAGTCCTAGGACCCTACACTAAAAAAACACCAACCAACAAACCTTTTTCGGGAAGAACTACGTAGCTTTGATTCCTCCATTGCATCCGGAGGTACGTAGGAGCAAGACTCAACTCTTGTCAAGCACTAAAAACCAAAATTTAAAATAAGTCTTTTTCTATATAAATAAAAGGGTAATTATTAAGTAAATCTTAAATAATTAGACAATGGATGTCGTGGGGTGCTAATACCTTCCCCACACATAACGACTCCCGAACCCTAAACCGGCCTTGTCCTAAACCTAAGGGATTTTCCGAATTTGCCCTTAAACTAAAATTTGGTGGCGGCTTCCTTATGAACCTTTCGAAGGATCCTTTCCCGGATTTTTCGGTCGCTACACAAGAGTACTTAGCGGTGATTACCCATAACCTTTGTTAGTTTAATCATTCATTTGAATACTGGCCCCATATTTCAAAACTCACTAAAAAGATAAAAAACAAAAACCTTTTCATGACAACCAAGAACTACGTAGCTTTGAATTCTCCATTGCACCCGGAGATACGTAGGAGCGAGAGGCCAACTCTCGTCAAGCGCCAAAAATAAAAATTTCCATTAAGTTTTCCCATTCATCTTCAAACAAGAAATAAATAGGCAAGTCTAGGTATTTTTCAAATCAAACGTTAAAACCACACACTTAGTTAGAGGTTCCCTTTCGGTAGAAAGGACGTGTGCGGTGCTAGTACCTTCCTCACACGTAATCGACCCTCGAACCTATATCTCTAGTTTTCAAAAGACCATCCGCCTTGTTCAAAAGACCTTTTTTCAATGTTTTGGTCTTAAAATTAAAATATTGGTGGCGGCTTCAAAAATTTTCCATGTTGTACATTGAGAAACCCAAACCGGATTTTTCGGGTGCAACAGTCCTTAGGTGACGTTTGGTCCTTAGGTGACGTTTGATCCTTAGGTGACGTTTTGGTCCCTATGTGACGGTGAGGTTGACGATAGCCATAGAGCTATTTAGTTTGGTGTCGAGGTGTCCGGTGAGTTTGATGTAGCCATAGAGCTAGTGATGAGGTGTTGATGTAGCCATAGAGCTAGTGACGATGTGTTGATGTAAGCCATAGAGCTAGTGACGATGTGGTGATGTTAGCCATAGTGCTATTGATGAGGTGTTGGTGAATAAGCGACGAAGGCTGCGGTCTTGGAGCTATGCTCAAAGCGACGGATATGGGCTTCGGCCATTGTATCAAAAGGACGGTGTCAATTCATACATGATGTGATTGTTTGTGGTTGATGCATTGTTCATGGAGTCACATGCTCATATGCATCTAGCGACGATGATAGGCTTCGGCCTCGATATTGTAGATTTCGGTCTTCATATCAGTGACGATGATAGGCTTCGGCCTCGATATTGTAGACTTCGGTCTTCGTATCAGTGACGGTGACGGTACCATTATGCCGGTGATGGTACTCATGCATTATACCATTGGTGTTGGGTTGCATTCATGCATATACTCATGCAATTGGTGATGTTATTGTTGATTTTGAGTTGATGTGTTATAACTTGATGTTGTGTGTTGTTTATTGAGCCGAGGTGTTTCTAGTTGTTTTTCCTCTAACATGATGTTTATCATACACCCTATTATATGTGTTAGAGACTCACCCTTCTGCTTTTATGTTGCTTCTTATGTTGGCAACGTGCAGGTGATCCCGAGTGAAGGTTCTTCCTTACTCAGTCTGGGTGTGGCGTATTGCTATGATGCGGAGCACTGTGGGGGGACGAGTAGTTATAGTTGTCTTGTTATTGTTTAGTTAGGTTTAAATATATTGGTGATGTAGGACTGGTTTGAGAAACCGATGTTTCGAGGGTTCACCCCATTTAAGTCGTGCTATGTATCACACAATTATATTTATTTGTGAAAAGTATTGTGACTAAATTATAGTGATATATTGGTGAACGTAGCATTCCCTTGAGGATGTATCTTTTAAAAAGAAAAACGATTTTTGAACTCTGATTTTAAAATAAATTACTAATGAGAAAAGGGGGTGTTACAAGTTGGTATCAGAGCAGTTCGGTCTGTCCGGCCAAGTTTGTTCAATCGTAGTGTCTCAAAGTCCCTTGTCGATCTCCGACAGAGACTTTGTTGTAGATTTTGTTTGGTTGCTTACGACTGTTGATTGTATCATTGAGATAGGTGAAATTAAAATAAGTAACTGATGGTTGTAGCATTGCTTGTAATTTTTTGTGACTGTTGTTTGTATTATTGAGGTATGTGTGACTAGAAGGGTTTTAACGACGTCAAAAGAGTGGAGTCGTGACGACGCCTTCGCACTTTAGACTGTGTTAAAAGTCTCTTAGTGGTGTAAATTTGAAAAGACGTAGTTTTGTGACCTTAACTAATTGGTTGCGTGAGTAGGAGGGACTGATCACCCCAATAACTCATCCCCAATGAAAGAGGTGACAATAACTCGTGGATATTACAAATTTTGGATATGTACTAATTTTAACTTGATTAATTGAGTGGTGTGTGCAAGTTTGGTTGATTCTTGATTTTTAGATAATTAGGTGTCTTATGGATGTTTGTGTCTTTGATTTGGGGGTTGATAGTAGGGAGATGTAAAGATAAGGATCGACACTTTGAGTTTGAAGTTCATGCAAAGTGATAAAGCATGCCTTTTTGGAAAGAGTTTTGAAATGCGGTTTCTGGGAAACCTGAGGTGGAATAATTTTTATTAAGAGTATGGTAGTCGAATAAGTACCTATATAGGATCTGGGTGGTCGTGTGTAACTTTGGTGATTAAAGGATTAGAATTCAGTACGGAGAATAGGATGTAGAGATGAGGAGGGCATTGTCTGTAGCTTGGATATAGATTGACGTAAGAGATGAGCATTAGTACTTTAAGTAATTGCTATAGTGTAGTTCCCTAACGGTAGATTAATGGTGTTTGGATAATTGAGTGAGACTTTGGTGACCCTGAGAATAGAGTTTTGGTACAAAGTAAGGCCGTGGAGAGGCGTGTATGTCCTAGTACTTAGTGTACAAGAAGGTGTTGATGATAGTTGGGAGCAGGAATAGGATTGATGGAACTGATGTGTTCATGTAATTGATGAGATTTTCGAGGACGAAAATATTCAAAGTGGAGGAGAGTTGTAACGCCCCAAAAATAATTCAAGTATTTATTTAATTAAGTGGTATATTGGTTAGTTATATTAGAATAATGATAGGGTATTTGATGTAAATGAGGAGTGGTGGTTAGTAAAAAGTGAGAAGTAATTTAATTAAAGGACATACCTGAAATGTAATCATGTTAATGATTTTTTTATGAATTGAAATGAATGTTATTGATTATGTTTTCTTGTGTGTTATATTCTGAATTATGCATATATTGGACATAACTTGAAATATCAAACTAACAAGCATAAATTCAGGGGGAGAAAAAAAGAAAAATGCCTTGAGAAATTTTCAAACAAAATCAGAAAACTTAATCCATCTCAGTTGAGTTTGTCAAATATCAAAAATGGGGAGATTGTTGAGGCAAAATCCCTAATAAAGTTTTGATGTTCAACAAACCTCAAGGATGAGAAGCTCAAGGTTTCTATATTACTAATGCTCTTGTTGAGTGTTCCATAAAGAACAGGACTTCAAATTATTCTCAACAAGATACTTGCTTATGAGAAGCATATTTTCTAAGAGAAAACAGAAAAGAAACATTGCCCACATTGTTCTAAGAAAGGAAGCTTCTTAAGCATAAAGGATTAAAGTCAAGAACCACTTGGAAATCTTGGAAGAATTCTGCTTGAGAAGATTCATCATGTGAAATGGCAATATGAGAAGAACATCTAAGAAGATCAAGCATGAGAAGAGTCATGACAAAGAAAATTGAAGAAGATGGAATGCAATATCAAGCTAAGAAGAGTCACGATCCCAAGAAGCGTCATGATCATATGAATCTTGTTAAGAAGAGTCATGGACATGAGAAGGGTCATGACAAGAAGAGTCATCATCCTTAGAAATTGCATCAACATGAGAAGATTCATCTTGAAAAGCATCATCCTTAGAAATTGCAAGTGATGAGAAGAGTCATAGTGAGAAGGGTCACTGTGAGATGGGTGATGACAGTTGTATTCTGCAGTGTGACAGTGACAGTGTAACGCCCCAAAAATAATTCAAGTATTTATTTAATTAAGTGGTATATTGGTTAGTTATATTAGAATAATGATAGGGTATTTGATGTAAATGAGGAGTGGTGGTTAGTAAAAAGTGAGAAGTAATTTAATTAAAGGAGGGAGTAGTGCAAGTAATGGAAGAGGTGTGAATAGAGGCCCATGATAATTAGGCCCATCTTCATCTGATAAGATTAGGTGTCGATGGTGAGAGCTCATTCTCATCCAAAACAGAGAAATAGAAAGAGTAAAGTAAGAGAGTAGAGAGAGAGAGGTGCGAAAGCTTAAGAGAGAAGAAGAGAAGATCTTGGCGTGGAGAGTTCAAGTTCAAGGGAGAGGAGCTCGATTGTTGGTGATGGTTGGTGATTTCTTGGTGGAGAGAGTGCTGGTGTTCTTCATTAAGGTAAGGGGGCTCTCTTTCACCTATAATAGAGTATATGATGAGTGTTATGTGTGGGTTAGACTCTAGGATGATTTTTGAGTTGTTTGTGTTGCTTGTTGTGTGATTGATGTTGTGTGATTGATGTTGTGTTTGCTTCACTTTGGTGAAATTGTGATGTGTCTTCCCAAAAAGAAGGGTGGCTTGGGCATTAAAAATTTAGAGCTTTTTAATATTGCTTTGCTAATGAAATGGCGGTGGAGGATTTTGAATGCAGAGGGTAATCCACTTTAGAAAGAAGTATTGAAGGAGAGATATAGATTAGCGAAGAGGTGATCTGAGGAAAATGTTTATAGAAGAGGCTGGGCAAAACACTCTATTTGGTGGAGGGATTTATGCATGCTAGGGGATGGCGTAACTTTAGACAAGGGGTGGATTGACGATCTACTAAAATTAAAATTGCAACGAGGCAACAAAGTAAGGTTTTGGACAGATGCATGGTTGGGGAGAGATCGCTTCAGCGAGCTATTTCAGTCAGTTTTTTGCAGCTGTGATAATAAGGAAGCAGTCGTAGCAGACATGGGCGTATGGGTGGATAATTGCTGGCGGTGGGATTGGGGGTGGACTGTTGCGCTTCGGCCTGAATTGCAGCAGGTCATGGCTTTGCTGCAAAATATTTTGTTGCCTGTCAAACCGATGCAGCAGGGGGAGGACTTATGGTCTTGGGTACTTGATCATGTCAATGGTTTTACTGTTAAATGCTGTTATAATTTTCTGGTTGATCGTGTTGCAGATGCCGGGAATCAACTGCAGGCCAAAACTGCAGAAACCTGTGCCAAGATTTGGAAAAACGACGTCCCATCGAAGGTGTTGATATTCGCATGGAGGGTGCTTTTGAAGAGGGTAGCTACTCCCGATGCGCTGTCTAGGAGGGGCATTCTACAGTCAAGACTTGATTTATGTTGTGTAATGTGCTTCAAGGAAGATGAGATGGTGGAGCATTTATTCTTGCATTTGGATGTTGCCAAGTCTATTTGGTCTAGCATTTTTGCTTGGATTGGGATCTCGGCCGGTGATACGGATAACATTTTGACTCATTTTGTGGATTTTGGCAAGCTATTGAAAGGAAAGAAACTAAGAGGGGTGAAGCATCTCATATGGATGGCGGTAGTTTGGAACCTTTGGTTGGCACGGAACAAGATAATCTTCAAAGGGGAGGTGGCTTCGGTTCCTTCTATACTAGCGGGAATTTAGGATTCGGCTTGGAGCTGGTTTAAGGCAAGGAGAGGGAGGAATTGCAAGGCAACTTGGTCGAATTGGTACTGTAACACTCCATTTCTACCCGACAATTTATAATAAAAATATCAGAGTTTAAAAATTATTTTTCAATTCATCCAAACGGGAATGCTACATTTACTTCAAACACGTCATCATTTGGTAACAAATTCACTTATAACTTAAAACATGATACGTGGCATGTAACAAGTAGGCGAAACCTCAAAAGAATAAATAGTTTAGTTCACATAACAAGTTACTTCGTCATCACGCAGCGGAATAAAAAGGAAAACAGTTCCAAGAAAACAAAACGTTGGTTGTAACCACATCAACACAAAATACTCCAAAAGTATCATATAAGATGCTGACTACTAGCTAATGTTCGCCCCCTAGGTGCTACGTATCAGAGCAAGACCGACTCGAGGGATGAAGGATTCAAAAGTCTTCACTCACGGGTACCTGTAGTAATAATCAACATAAGGGGTGAGTCTAAACCGCATAATAAGGCTTATAATAAGCAGTATGTTAGATCACAGAACTATACCAATCACACCATCACACACACACACACACACACACACACACACACACACACACACACACACACACATATATATATATATATATATATATATATATATATATATATATATATATATATATATGATCCACTACTACAAATACGTCAACATTTTACCTCGGCCACCTATATATACGTCATATATCAACCAGCATAAAAATTATCAATTATGAAAATGAATGTATGAAATGCGAGCATGCATGTGGTACCATCATCGTCCCTTATTTTTTTTACCACTTGGGCACATCGTCACTTTGAGCCTTATTCATCGTCACTAGCTCGAGACCGCAGCCTTACATCGTCATAATATGCACATGTATGCATGTGACTTCATGAACAATCAACAAATATAATGTCCACATCATCACATCATCTATAACATCATCGTCACTTTGGCATTAAGCCCATCATCAACAACATCGTCATTTAACAACAACATTGGCAACATAAAAATGTGCCAAAGATCACCCCACAACATCAAAACAAAGACATAAAACACACAATCGGCGAAGAATAGCGCCAAAACAAACAAACAAGACAAAGTGGTGGCGCCATTCGCCCAACATTTATAAACACATGCTAAATAAGTTAGGAAAATATTGACAAGCACAAAATCGATTCATGACTGGTAGTTTTAAAGCTAACAATCGATTTATGCCTTGTTGTTTTTAAAATAGAAATCGATTCATGGCTTCTTGTTTTTAAAAGAGAAATCGATTCATGGCTTCCACTTTTAAAGAGGGAATTGATTCCTGGCTTCTATTTTAAAGAGGGAAATTGATTCCTAGCTTCTGTTTTAAAGAGAGAAATCGATTCCTTGCTTTTGTTTTAAAGGGGGAAATCGATTTCTTGCTTTTGTTTTAAAGAAGGAAATCGATTCCTTGCTTCCATTTTAAAGAAGGAAATCGATTCCTAGCTCCTGGTGTACAGCTCAGAATCGATTTCAAGCTTCATTTTGGAGGGAAACAATCGATTCTTGGCCTATTACAATTACATACATCACAGTTTCAGGATCATTCAGAGACAATCAAATCAATCACATACACCCAACAAGTCATATACTTTTCAACAACCACATAGAGCATCAATTCATCATACGTACCATCATACATCAAAACAACAGGAAAATCACAATGAGATCAATACAAATCCTACAACCCACATACATCCCATTATAAACCCTATTATAAGGTAAGACCCACCCTTACCTTAAGTTTTTCGAAGATGATGATCCTTCTACGAAGCACCAAAGTAACCACAGCAACAACTCTTCTTCTCCTCTTCTCTCTTGTACGATCTCCTTCTTTCTCTTTTCTCTCTGGTGCGATCTCTCTTCTCTCTTCTCTTCTTACGTTTCTTTCTTTCTTTGTTTCACAAAATGAGACGCTTGTCTCAAACCCTTGCGCCTAGAAGCCTAATTCACTGGGCCTTGGGCGCTTGGGCCGCTTCTTACCACCCTGTAGTTACCGATTACTACTCCCTTTATTAAAATAAAACATTATATTAATAATTTTAACTAAGTAATAATAATGTAACACTTAAATAATTTAATCAAATAATTAATTAAATTATTTTGGGTGTTACTGGTACAACTGTCCGATGGGCTGTTTATCTATGTTATAATTCTCTCATGTATGACATCTAATCATTATGTATATTAGACGGGGAGAAAGAGTGGGCTAGGATGGTTATCCCCACTGTTGTGCAGTCTTGTGCGAGGTACTCTTTTTCCTACTTGAGTCTTTTTCCCAAAGGGTTTTGGTTCAAGGAGGTTTTGAGGAGGCTCTCCCCCTTTTCTGCTTTCCATTGTAAGGGTTGGACACCCCTTGTGCTCCCTTCAATGAAATCATTGTTTATCTAAAAAATTATTATTATTATTATTATTGAAGCATTATTATTATTTTTATTATTTTTATTATTATTATTATTATTATTATTATTATTTTTGACCAAAGCAAACTTATATCATTTCACTATTATTAATGTTTGTAATACAAAAAGGAGCAATATAATGAACTGTGGAGTTAGCATAACTTCTTGATGCCCTTGCAAGGGAGTGAGCAACAAGATTCGCTTGCCTCCGAATAAAGCTAATCCTATAGCTTGGTAAAGTTGATAGTAAAGAAATACAATGGGAAATAATAGAGCCGAAATCGGATAAATTAGACATCGCTTTGGTTACCGCATTAACCACGGAGAGGCAATCCATCTCTATGATTAGTGACTCCAAGCCTAGGTCCTTTAACCAATTCAATGTGTGCCACAATCCCATTGCTTCCGCTTCTTGAGGCTCCGGAACTCCTTCGAACCACATTATTTTGCCTTCCATAAAGCTTCTGTTTTCATCCCGAATACTGTTGCGTCAAAGACACACTTAGAGCAAGTGTACTCTTTCGCAGAAGTAGTATAAAAGATTATCGTCTCCACAGGGATTAATTAACAAGTACCAAACTAATCAAGATATTTTATTGTTTAGACGAACAATGATTGAGTTGTTACGGTAACAAATAAAGAGAAATAAAGAACAATAATAAAGTGCAAGAATTAATTCAGTTGAGAGAAGCCTAGAGTCACGGTTTCACTTGCAAAGCTTCGATTCCTTATGTCTAATTCTACCTGAATTCCTTATTCTATTTAATTACCAATCCCTTTACTAAAACTATTAATCCGTTTGGTCATTCGCGATTAATAATATTCTTTTTCCTAAATTAACCCTAGTTTGGTCATGCTAGAATTTAAATTCAGGAAAAGCATAAAGAGCAAAAAGGTTGAATGATTGGAAGACTAAATTATGGTTTGGTCATGCCCTAATTATAGCCCCAATTATCCTATAGGTCCACCAACTAATTGCAGTACGGTCGCTGATCAACTAATTGATTGTAAACATGCAAAGGGTAGCTAATCCTAATCATGTGATAAAAACAATAGGACAATATCAATTAAAATAAAAACAGGAATTCAAACTAGAAATTAGAACATAAAAAGGTCTCTAATCATGCAAGATTCGCTGTAAGAAGAGAGGGATAAACAAGGGGCTAAAAAGAACAAAAAACAAATAGTAACCCTTGAAACCAAATATGGAGCTCCTATCTATTTTACAACTTTTGTCCAAACTCCAAATTTCACTTTCATTCTTCACTCTTCTTTTACTAGTTGACTCCTTTTTTTTTTTTTTTGATTTGCCCTTTGGCTCTTTCATTCTTTTGATGTGTCTTTTCCTCCTTCTTGCTTTTCTTTTTTTTTTTTTTTTTTTTTTCAAATTCTCTTTCTATTATTTTTTTCTTAGGAGGAAAAGGTAAGTACATGACAACTTCTATTTTGTTTCCTTTGTAAGAAAGTTTTCTTGTAAGCACATGATTCACTCATTTTGTTTTCTTCATCCTAACAAGATAGACAACTAAAGCATAGGACGAAATTCCAGTCCTGGCAATATAGACAACTAAAATGTAGGACGAAATTGTAATTTTCAATAGTTGCTCCACATTTAATTTCAATTGGTTACCAAAAGAAGAAAAAAAGAAAAATATATCTGGGTACCAAAGAACAAAAAATATAACAATTAGGCTCAAAGGGGGCAACTAAGGGATAAATTCAACAAACAACTCAGGGCGAGAAAAATACCTAAATTCCCCAAATCTTTTTACATGATGCAAATCAATTTTCGCTTTGAAATGGTCAAAAGACAAATTCTAGAATGTAGCAAAGTGGGGAACACACTCATAGAAAGAAAAAGGGGTAAAAATTTATGATTTAGTATCAATCCCTTTATGAAGGCTCAAATCTCACATTTAGAAGCTAGTTCACAAAAAGTACTCAAGAGGACAAATGCTAATTATCGACTTCCTAAGGACATCCTCACGATTACAATCAAGCACAAGTCCATGTCAAGTGAATTAATTATGGGATCCCCTAAAGGCATAATCTCTATTTTTTCTTCAATATAAGCATAATTCATGCAAAACAAGCCGAGAAAAATGCTATCAACATATGTAGTGGGTATATGCATTAATAGAGACCATACCAAAGATATAATATCCTCCCCACACTAGCATGAAGCATGGTCCTCAATGCAAAATATTAGATTGGCACAAAAATAAATAAATGAGAGAGTAAGAGTGACTTCCTGAGAGAGCTTGCGATCTGAACTTATTGCTAAAAACAAAATAAAACAAAACAAAAATGAGAGAAAATAAAACACAGTTTGCCTCTGCGAAGCGCTTGTTTAACGTCGTGAGCTCCGACGATAGTTGGTGCTCAATCGTGTGGCTCTCCAAGAGCAAATTTTACATCTAACGCAGTTGCACCTTCTTAGCTTTCTTACCATGTGGTTCACATTGTTCTTTCTTTTTCCACATGGTGGATGAACTTCAAATGATGGTGATATTTTTACTCAGATCTCCATCCACCATTAAACTAGGATCTCGCATAATAAGAACTTTTTCAAAAGGTTCTCGTGCATCTTTAGATCACAAAAAATATTAGTTTCAACCACATCATCAAAATATGGAGAAGTAAAAGAAAATAAATTTTCATTGAAATTTAAAGCTTTAATAACATCATCTTCTTTACCACTCCTTAAAATTACTTTCCCCTTATTAACCTCAATTATAGCATCACCAATGGTTAAGACAATTTGGCCGAAATTTGGGTTTTCTCCTCTTTCTCCAAATCAGAACATGTTGATCTTTCTCATTCTCCTCATAACCGCTCTCATCAATGGAATCTGTTATCTCAATTTGATTCTCCTTGAAGGATGTAATAGAAATAGTATAATTGTACTCAATAATTAGTTGTATATCGCTTAGTTGCAAAGTCGGTTTCAATATGAAACTAACTCATTATCTGTTAGGATTCTCATTAGTGTCTTTGTTATCGACATCACAATGCTATATCTCTGCACTCTATAAATACATTTGTAATCATCAATTCCAATTAATGAAATCATTCAATACTTCTCAAATTCTATAGTTTCTTTAAACTCTACATGGTATCACGAGGTCGGCACCACCATCGTGGTTGATCCTCCTCCACGCTCTTCCGCTCTCCGCCTATCATGGCGTGGCTCCTCACTGGTGGTTCTTCACCGGTCTTTTCATCAACAAAGAATAAACAACACAAATTCTGCTACTCCTCTCTCAAGTTTCAATTACAAGATCACAACCAAACTCAATGAAAAGAATTATCTTGTTTGGTTAAAACAGATAGAGCCCGTTTTACGTGCTCATCGTCTTCACAGATACTGCATCTCACCGGAGATTCCTCCTCAATTTCTTAATGATGCGAGCATGTAATCAATAACCGAAAATCCAAATTTTACGTTCAATGGGAACTGCAAGATCAACTCTTGCTATCGTGGCTTCAATCATCGTTATCACCTGAAATTCTTCCCTCCGTAATTGGTTGCAGGTATACTTACCAACTCTGGGACTCAATTCATCAAACGTTCCAGTCAAAGACGAAGGCACAGGCCCGTCAGTTACGCACCGAGCTTCGCACTACCAAGAAAGGGAATTCTTCCATTACAGAGTTTCTCGCCAAGATCAAACTCTTATCTGATTCGCTTTTATCAATCTAAGTGAGAAGGTTACCACCCAAGATCAACTTGACGTGATCTTGGAAGGTTTGCCTGCTGAATATGATGCGCTCACGACGGTTATCAACAGCAAGATTTCTTGGTTTGATTTGGAAGAGATTAAAGCTCTTCTTCTAGCGCAAGAGCAAAAGATTGCAAAGCAACAAATCAAGGAAGAAGTTGCTTCGCTCAATTTCACTCAATCGACCTCAATTTCTGATTCAATTGGGAACACGAACCCTAATTCCCAAAATAATTCCCAAATCAATTTTACGAACCCTAATTCTAATTCCAATCCCAATTCAGGTCATCAACAGTGGACCCAGGCCGGTAATCGTGCGAATTGGAATTCCCGGGGCCGTGGAGGTCGCTCCGGTCGCCGTGGTGGCCGCGGTGGTGGCCGGAGCAATGTTCAGTGCCAACTGTGCTACAAAATTGGGCATGATGCATCTCAGTGTTATCACAGGTTCAATGCTGCTGTTAATCCAAGTCTTCATCTTCAACAAACCAACCCGTATCAGTATATTCGCCCTACAACTCAAAGTGCACCAGTTTGGTCTTCACAGAATGCTGCTATTGCTCCTCAGGCTAACATAACAAATCCTGTATTCCCTGCTATCATGCCCTCTTATGTTGCTCCAATGGATACAGCTGCTACTCATCATGTAACAAATATGCCTGCACCTGCTGGAGCTCCACCTCCTCCATCCCATTTGGACCATGTCTATTTGGGCAATGGTCAAGGTTTGCGAGTTCACTCAATTAGCAATTACTCCTTTCCTTCACCTATACAACCTCACACACATCTACACCTCAACAATGTTCTTCATGTCCCTTCTCTTAACAAAAATCTGATTTCTGTTAGTAAATTAGCTTATGATAACAATGCATATGTTCAATTCCATCCTAATCATTATGTCATGAAATCTCAGGATTCTAATAAAGAGCTTCTCAAGGGTCCTCTTGCTGCTGATGGTCTATACCCTCTACGGACTGCTGCTTTGTTTCCTCATTACTCTACTTCTGATTGTAATTCTAGGCCTAGTGTTAATTCCACTACTGTTAGTTCTTCTTTGTTTTTCAAATGGCATAAACGCCTTGGGCATCCTAGTTTACCTGTCCTGAATAATGTACTTACACAATGTAATCTTTCTTCCTTCACCAGAAATGAATTAGACTTTTGCATTGATTGTTGCTTAGCCAAAGCTCATAAACTTCCTTCTTCTCCTTCAACTACTGTCTATTCTGAACCTTTAGAATTAATCTACTGTGATTTATGGGGGCCAGCTGCTATGGAATCTTCAATGGGATATAAATACTATATATCCTTTGTTGATGCATACAGCCGGTACACCTGGATTTATTTTTTGAAAAACAAATCTGAAACTCTATCCATTTTTCAACAATTCAAGTCTTTAGTGGAATTACAACTCAATAAACAAATTAAGGCCCTTCAATCTGATTGGGGAGGTGAATTCCGTCCCTTTAAGAACTTCTTGGCTGCCCATGGCATTGTCCATCGTATTATTGCACCACACACACATCACCAAAATGGTGTAATTGAAAGGAAACACAGGCATGTTGTTGAAATGGGCCTTGCTCTCCTTTCTCATTCTTCTCTTCCATATTCATTCTCAGGACCATGCTTTTCATAATCGCAGCTTTTCTCATTAATAGACTACCATCTCTCAAAACTCACCCCATTCCTTATCGATTACTATATCGAAACTCCCCAATTATCTTTTCTTCGAACATTCTATTGTGCTTGTTATCCTTTACTACGACCTTACAATCATCACAAATTAGAGTTTAGGTCTTCAGAGTGTACTTTTCTAGGCTACTCTTCATCTCATAAGGCTTACAAATGTCTTGACAAGTTTGGTCGTCTCTTTATTTCCAAGGATGTAATATTCAATGAACATGCATTTCCTTTCACTCATAAGCTAAATTCTACTAACACAAATCACACACCCACTGTTTCAGATCACACACAGCATCCCCTGCACGTTATTTCAGCTAGCACTCCCACTGATCCACCCTCCACTAATAACTCACCTTTAATTTTTCCTTACAACACACCTGCCAGTCACACTATGCAACCCACTAGCCCTGCCTCATCCACCCCTTCCACTCCCTTACCATCTACTGCCTCCAGTACAATTGATCCTGATTCACCAGCCCCCCCCTCTCCATCTCCACCACCTAACACCAACCAACACTCTATGCTTACTAGATCCAAAACTGGTAGCCTTAAACCTCCTCTCTATCCAAATATCAACCTTACTACATCTGAACCAACCACTTTTCAACAAGCCCTTTCCTCTCCATGTTGGGCTAAGGCTATGAAAGATGAGTATGATGCATTGATTTCTAACAATACTTGGCAGCTCACAACATTACCTGCAGGTAAGACCCTTGTAGGTTGCAAGTGGATCTTCAGAATTAAGGAAAATCCGGATGGCAGCATTAACAAGTACAAGGCTCGTCTTGTGGCAAAAGGCTTTACTCAAAAATATGGTCAAGACTACAAGGATACATTTGCCCCTGTTATAAAACCTGTTACGGTTCGTACTGTTCTGTCTCTTGCTCTCACATTTGGATGGGCTATTCAACAACTTGATGTGCACAATGCTTTCCTCAATGGAACTCTTCATGATGATGTTTATATGGCTCAACCCCCGGGCTTCTCCACTACTGACAAAGGAATTGTCTGCAAGCTGAACAAGGCTATCTACGGTTTAAAACAAGCACCACGGGCTTGGTATGAGAGTCTTACCAAGACTCTCATTACCTTTGGTTTTAGGCAATCACGGTGTGATCCTTCTCTTCTAATTTACAAACGTGGTGGCCAATCCATCCTTGTTTTGATCTATGTGGATGACATCCTTGTAACTGGATCTTCCTCTGCCTTAGTGAATTCTGTCATCACTAAGCTTAATGCTGCCTTCTCTTTAAAACACTTGGGTTCTCTAGACTACTTTCTTGGGATTGAATGCAAACACTTAAAATCTGGTGCAATTACTTTATCTCAAGCTAAATACATTCGGGATATACTTCATAAAGCTGGCATGGATGATTGCAAAAGCATAGCTACTCCTCTTCCCACTAATCTCAAACTGTCTAGACATGGGACTGATTTCTTTGAGGATCCTGTTCTTTATAGGAGTGTAGTTGGTGCACTTCAATATACTACAATAACTAGACCGGAGCTTGGCTATGCTGTTAACAAGGTGTGTCAATTCATGGCACAACCTCTTCATTCTCATTGGTCTGCTGTAAAACGAATCCTGAGATACCTTAGAGGCACACTTGATATCGGTCTTACCTTTGTTCCAGCTACTGCAGCCTGTCCTCTGTCAATCCGTGCCTTCTGTGATGCTGATTGGGCATCGGATATTGATGATAGACGCTCTACCTCGGGTGCTTGTGTCTTTTTAGGTCCTAATTTAATATCTTGGTGGTCTAGGAAACAAACTTTGGTTGCCAAATCATCTGCAGAAGCTGAGTACCGTAGCCTAGCATTAGTTGCTGCAGAGGTGTTGTGGATTCAATCATTACTTCATGAACTTCGTGTTGCTTTACCCACACCGATAATTTTCTCGTGACAACCAAAGTACAGCTTTAACACACAATCTCGTCCTACATTCTCGCACGAAGCATATGGAGTCGACATCTTTTTGTCCGTGAAAAGTGTTGAATAAATCCGATTGTAGAATACATCCTCGCTCAAGCTCGGATTGCGGATGTCTTAACTAAGCCTCTCTGTCCAAACAAATGTTTCGCTACTTTTCGTGACAAGCTCGAGTGTTTCACACCTCTGAGCAAACACTCTGAGCTTGTGGGGGGAATGAAGGATGTAATAGAAATAGTATAATTGTACTCAATAATTAGTTGTATATCAGTTAGTTGCAAAGTCGGTTTCAATATGAAACTAACTCGTTATCTGTTAGGATTCTCGTTAGTGTCTTGTTATCGACATCACCGTTTATATATCAAGCACTCTATAAATACATTTGTAATCATCAATTCCAATTAATGAAATCATTCAATACTTCTCAAATTCTATAGTTTCTTTAAACTCTACACTCCTCAGTAGAATCTATTATTTTGATTTGACTCCCTTCAGTAGGAGTCTCTTCATCTTTCTCGAGAGCTTCTTCCTCTAGATTATCTTCTCCTGGAACACTTCATCACTACTAAGAATATTATCTTTGTTTTGCTCGGTTTGTGAATAAGAAGTTTGTTGGGCCTCTTGAGATAAAAAAGCAATGATACTTGAGATTTGGTTTGTCATGGTATCAATTCTATCCCCCCAAGTATCAATTCTATCCCCCCAAGTATCAATTATATCACCCAAGGTATCAATTCTATTATCAATTCTTCTCTCAAAGGCAATCGATTGCTCAATTTCCACGGTCGGGGTACACTTAGTTTGTGGCCCAGAGTTTCTTGAGCCAACCGAGTTGCTAGTGCTATCATATCACTAATTTTTGAGAACCGATTATCTATATTATTCTCAAATCACAAATCTTTCAATTATTTGCTCCATTGGTTTGGGCAAGACCTCATTGGCATCCGACTTTTCCTCTTCTTGCCTCTCGCACTTGTAGTGGCTCATAAGTATCCCAATGGGAGGAATAAGGAGGTGGCTTGTAGTCATCACAATAATCCAAATAAGGGTCATAAGGAGGAGGAGAAATTGGAATTTGGCACCGAGGCACATACCAATATGAGTTCTCTAAATTTCTTTGTGCCTCTCGCTCTCTAATATAATCTCCAAGGGTCTTAACCATGATTTAGACTTTTATCTCATAAAACATGTGAATCGCAACAATCTCTTGGGAAAGTATTCAACTATTTTTTTGTATTTTTTTAATAAATAGAAAAAAACAAGATTTAAAACTAAAGCATAAAAAAAATGTCTAAAGCAATAAAAATCTTTTCGTTTAATATTGCTAAATTAATCCCACAACTTGGCAGCGCCAAAACTTGTTGCGTCAAAGACACACTTAGAGCAAGTGTACTCTTTCGCATGAAGTAGTATAAAGATTATCGTCTCCACAGGATTAATTAACAAGTACCAAACTAATCAAGATATTTTATTGTTTAGACGAACAATGATTGAGTTATTACGGTAACAAATAAAGAGAAATAAAGAACAATAATAAAGTGCAAGAATTAATTCAGTTGAGAGAAGCCTAGAGTCACGGTTTCACTTGCAAGCTTCGATTCCCTTATGTCTAATTCTACCTGAATTCCCTTATTCTATTTAATTACCAATCCCTTTACTAAAACTATTAATCCGTTTGGTCATTCGCGATTAATATTCTTTTTCCTAAATTAACCCTAGTTTGGTCATGCTAGAATTTAAATTCAGGAAAAGCATAAAGAGCAAAAAGGTTGAATGATTGGAAGACTAAATTATGGTTTGGTCATGCCCTAATTATAGCCCCAATTATCTTATAGGTCCACCAACTAATTGCAGTACGGTCGCTGATCAACTAATTGATTGTAAACATGCAAAGGGTAGCTAATCCTAATCATGTGATAAAAACAATAGGACAATATCAATTAAAATAAAAACAGGAATTCAAACTAGAAATTAGAACATAAAAAGGTCTCTAATCATGCAAGATTCACCTAAGACCCTAGAAGAGGATTTAGGTGTCCATAATAATTAAGAACAATGAAATAGAAATTAGAGTCATAAATTACGTAATAAAAATAACCCGAGATTGAGTGAATTACGATCCTGTATTCGATCTCGACTTACCTCCAAAGCTCTCTCACGGTGTCAAGAATAGGTACCCAAAACTCCTCTCACAGTGGTGTGCGCCGCTGTTGCTTCTTTTCTTGCGTCAGGTGATTTACGGCTACTGTATACTATATGCGGCTGCCTTCCAATTAACATGCTTGCTGGCTATTTATAATAATGAAGCCAAATTGGAGTCTTCAAATTGCTCCCAACGTGGGCCTTGGGTCATGTGAAGATTGGGCTGTTGCTATTTACACTCCAAGCTCTTTAATCATTCAACCCACACGTCATAATATTATATCTAAATATTATTCTTGTTTTCGCTTTAAGTTGAACTTTCACTCTCTTTTTATCTTTTTCTCTTTTCTGCAAAATAAGAACAAATTAAGTTAGTGATTTATATAATTAGTGTATAATTGCTCTAAAAGTGATCCAAAAATATCTCTAAAATTGCACTAAATTAGAGTTTATCAAATACACATGCCTATACCATACTTGCATTCTTGTTCAAAGAGAGCGGCATCAATATTACATTTAAGCATCCCCGCATCTGGTTTCGTCCATAGGGCTCGCTATCTCTTGGCGTGGAAGCAAACAGATCTTTTTGTTGGTGCGTGGTCTTTGCCTCGCAAATTCCCAAGCCTTAAGATTATCCCATGTGAGTTGAACTGTCGTTGTAGTGTCCTTCGGATTACCCTCCCACACTTTGTCATTCCTCCGTTTCCAAATAACCCACAGACCCATTGCTAACACCTGCTGATCCTCCGCTGTAAAAGCTTCCAGACAAGCAAAAAACCAGTCCTTCAATGCCTGCTGCTGCTGCGTTCTGTTAAGGACAACAGTGGCTCTATTATAGACAGCATCAAATCTGTTTATGTTCCACACTTGCAGTGCTTGCGAACAAGTAAGGAATAAATGGGACTCATCCTCCACACCACTATCACACATAGGACACACCTCCTCACACGGTACGTGTCTCCGTCTAAGATTTACACGAGTCGGCAAGCAATCCTGTGCCACCCGCCAAAGGAAAATATTCATCCGTTGTGGAATTTTTAGTCTCCAAATATTCATCCAACTACCCGGAATCCGAAGGTGAGAATTTTCAATTTTTAGTCTCCAAATATTATTATTATTATTATTATTATTATTATTATTATTATTATTAGGCTTAAATATCTTTTTACCCCTTGCAAATATGGGGTGTTTTGCTTTTACCCCATGCAATTTTTTAAAAAAAAAAACCCCTTGCAAAATCAACTTTTTTGATTTTAGTTCTTCTGTTAGATGGACGTTACAAAAAACGTCTATGTGGGATTTTTAAATACGTTTTTACCCTTGCAAATTGAGGGTGTTTTGCTTTTACCCCCTGCAAAATTTTCCATTATCCTATCCCCCACCTCACGTTTCATTCATCTCTTCCACAAATTCCTCCATTATATCTCTCCCTCATCTCATATCTATCTCTCACTTCTTATCAATATATTCTTCTCCATTCAACTCTTACTTCCACAATCAAATCCCTAATATTCAACAGAACAAAATGGTCAAAACCTCAAACTTCATCTCTCTCTCTCTCTCTCTCGTTCTTCACCACCATTATTTCTTCTCATTCCAAATCTCAAACTAGAACTCATCTTCTCTTTCTCACAGAACCATCACACAGTTTAATTAAACCACACAGATTTATTAAACCCATAAAACCTTGATTTTGAGATGAAGAACAATCCATAAAACTTGAAACAAACCCTAAAATCATAATCGCAATAAAAGTTAATTACATGTTGTGCTCATGGTTTGCTGGTTCTGTGAGTGAGAGAGAGAGAGACGAAGAAGATGAGAAGATGGGTTCTGGTTTGATATGGAAGCGTTGGTTTGTGTTGGAGATGAAAAAGTTTATATGAGGTTAAGTGGGTGTTGAGGAAGAAGAAGGAGATTTAATTTTTTTTTGCAGGGGGTAAAAGCAAAACACCCCCTATTTGCAGGGGGTAAAAAGTATTTAAAAATGCTACATAGACGTTTTTTGTAACGTCCATCTAACAGAAGGAATAAAACCAAAAAAGTTGATTTTGCAATGGGTTTTTTTAAAAAAAAAAATTTGCAGGGGTAAAAGCAAAACACCCTCTATTTGCAGGGGTAAAAACGTATTTAAGCCTTATTATTATTATTATTATTATTATTAATATTAATATTATTATTTTGTAGGATGTTTTTATTATTAATTTTTTGGCTAAATTGTTGTTTTGGTCCTTTATCTTTAGCCTTAATTTCATTTTGGTCCTTTATCTTTTTTTTTTCTCGTTTTGGTCCCTCATGTTTCATTTTTGTGTCAATTTGTGTCAATTTGGTCCTTTTTTGTAATTTTCCATCCATCTTCTTTGACACAAAAATTACAAAAAAGGACCAAATTGACACAAAAATGAAACATGAGGGACCAAAACGAGAAAAAAAAAAGATAAAGGACCAAAATGAAATTAAGACCAAAGATAAAGGACCAAAACAGTAATTTAGCCTAATTTTTTTGATATGAATTATTATTATTAATTATTAATATTTTTGGTTACATTATTACCAAAAAAAATAAATATTACAGAAACATTTTTGCTGAGTTTCTTTCATCTCCGTTATTAGTGGCAACTTGCATCTCTCTACTTTCCAAAGAGAGCAACGGTCAACAGTGTCATCAGCATCATCGATTTCTCTTCTCTTCCCCGCAACGCAATGAAGGACTTGGAATCCGACTCGTCTTCAGTAATTCGCCTCAACATTGGTAAGTAAATCATTCCTTTCCACACCCCCCAATTTCTCATTTCGCACACCCATCACACGACGCCGTTTCATTTCGCTCTAATTTCCAGGAGGGAAGAAATTCTGGACCACCACCGATACCCTCACTCAGCGGGAACCTGATTCAATGCTCGCTGCTATGTTCAGTGGTCGTCATACTCTCACTCAAGATCCTCACAAGGTAATCCCTAAATCTTCATTATGCTATTTTTATCGCTATTATTGTTATTATTAGTATTGTTGATTTAGTATTATGGCAATTGCATTAATTATTTAAAAAAAAACATTAAGGCCATGTTTGGATATAGAGCTTAATTAAGTACTTATAGCCTTTGATGCACTAATACTTCATGTTGAAGACGTGTGGTGTCCGACACGTGTCATATCAGACACTTAATTATGGATTATTAGTTATATACTCCCTGACCTATTTATAAGCAAAAAATCCCTTTTTAGGTTTATTGGAAAACATGGACTATATATTATAGTCTAATTACATTAGTTTTCCAATGAATCTAAAAAGTGTTTTTTTGCTTATAAGAAGGTCCAGAGCGAATATTATTTATTGATTTGGTTAAAGTAGCAATGAGTGATTGAATTGTATTGCAGGGGTATGTGTTTCTTGACAGAGATGGTAAACACTTTAGGCACATTCTAAATTGGTTAAGGGATGGTGTTGTCCCCACGCTAGAGGATGTTGAATATACGGAGCTGTTAAGGGAAGTTGAGTACTATCAGCTACTGGTGAGCACAGTGTCTTTAGTTTTTTTCTTTATTTCCATTGTGTCGCCATTCTTGCATGAGTATACTGTTTATAGAGACATTAATCAAGAATTGGATTAGGTGCAGTCATGCAATCACAAATCTAGACAGTTCGATTTGATAAGACGGTCTACATTTAAACAGTGTTTTGGGTCTATTTTGTAAAGACCGTCTGATCTTGATTGTTCGGTGATCGCATGACTGCATGGGTTTCCAGGTCCCATTAATCAAGAAATTGATATTGAATTAAAATATCTTTTTTAAGGGCTTAGTTTATTCATATCAGTTATATTGATGTAGCTTGAGGTTTAAGTTGGTTGTAATTGAATTGTAGACAGAATTATACTGAAATTGCTTGAGATAGACTTTCTACCGTATCAATTCATAATAATGGGATTCATAATAGTCTCTTGATTATAAGGATTGATTAGCTAATTACTGCCTTGACTCTTGAATCTTCCCGATTCGATACATACAAATCAGAGTGTAATCTGAAAAAGAGGGAAATTAGGAAATAAATATATATATATATATATATATATATATATATATATATATATATATATATATATTTATCCTGAAATACAGGGAAGTATTACAAGGAAATATGGAAAGTTACGGGTTTTCCATAGTTGGGTTCAATGTTTTCGATAGCGGATTGCCAAAATCCCGCCTTAAAGGCTGTCTCAAAACGACATATTGTGGATAGCACCACCATGCAGTACAAATATGAAATAGTGGATTACTCAAAAACTGCCACCGCAATCCGCAATGGTAGTTTTTTAACAACACCGGTTGGGATCATAAGCACTGTGCTAGTACAAGAATAACTATTTGGTGGTTTTTAATTGCTATAAGATTTAACCTTCAGGCCATATGTAAATCCTAAAACTTATGGTCACTTGTGAAACTTAGGGGCTTATAAATGGAATCCAAGCCCTCCTTAATAAGAGGAAGGAAGACGATGAGCTCCATACAGAATTGACTCATTACAGACATCATCAAGTGTATACAATCTGAGAGAGTCAGGTTTCGAGGAGTTAATCTCTCTGGCATTGACCTCTCTAAACTGGTAATTTCTTAGACCATAATATTTTTTGTTAAAATTATCTTAGTTTGCTTGTAAAACAATTATGTGATTACTTGAATTTGAGTTTTGGAGAAAGCTGTGCATATTCTATAGAGTTTTTAAATGGTATATTTATGCAGAACAATATATGCCTAACATCAACCCCTGACATAGGCTTGATCTCTCGATTTTGGATTTTCAGGATTTATCATATGTGGATTTCAGCTACGCATGTCTTAAAAATGTGTTCTTTTCACGAGCAAACCTTCAATGTGCAAAGTTTCGGGTAAGTTTGAATTTAACCACATTATTACTTTGGATATCGATTTGGCTAGTTGATTCAGCCATATTTACTATAAGGCAAGCTAGGTTGACAAATTAAAACGACACAAGCTTAAGCTAAATTTAGTTCAGGTTGTTTGTGGGTTTCGGCTTTTAGTAGTCTGAGAACAACTTATAGTCCAACTTCGTTGTCTAGCCAACATATATCTGTCCTTAACACAAAACATATATGATGTACTTGATTGATAGTGTTTAGTATTTAACAAAGAATTTATTTGGTAACATTATTACCATTTTATTTTGCTTTTTGAAACCTTCAATATTGCATGCTTGTAGTGTTTAGTTGGTTATTAAATTATATGCTTAACTTTTGTTGATCACAAGACCATCTATATTTTATTTTATGAATTTTAATTTACAAGTTAACCTACAAGCTCTTTCATTTTATAGGATGTTGACGCTGAGGGATCCATCTTTCACAATGCGACTTTGCGTGAGTAAGTCTGTCATCAAATTCTATTATTTAATTGCATACATACTTGTGGCTTCTTGATTATTTATTTTTGCCTAGGGAAGATGTGAATTTACTGGGGCAAATCTTCGTGGTGCTTTATTGGCTGGTGCATGCCTTCAGAGTGCAAATCTACAAGGTCTGTTGGTATATTATATATTCATATTGTTTTTATCAATTCTGATGTTAGGAACTATGATAGGACACCAAGGCAAGGCCCATGGTTCGAGCGAACTTGGATCAGACACCTAGTATTGGGAGTGGGAGGGAATTTATGTAAAATGGGAAATTACAAGTGATGTGGCAGTGAGAGTGGGATTCTGTTAGAAGATGCAATTAATATAAATAGGTAGAGGGTATGGGAGTGAAGGGTATTGTGAAGTTTGTTAAGAAATTAGTTAGGAGAGTCGCTCTCTAGTTTAGGAGTCTTGGACTCTGGTCTGTTCTTGCTGTAATTGAGCTTTTGTTCCATTTTCCATTCAATCAAAAACAGTTTCATTGCTCTTGAATTAGCGGGTTCTATCAAACTACACCACCAACTATCCCCCAAATACATTTGGTTAATCATCCACCTAAACATTTTCATCTCACTTACACTATATTTTCCTTGTGTTGCCATTTCATTTCCAGCATTCATGAATTGCTACCCCAGAGCACCATTGGGATAAGATAGTTTGAATGAACATTATGCTTGGTTTTCTGGAAAATGACATTTCACTCAGATGACAGTGACTAACTTAATACAATATTAGGAAAAAAAATCTATAATAGCCAGTACTGTTACATTGGTGGTCTACCAACTTTCTGAGGTTATCTTTCTATTCTCCAGACTTCCAACATAATATTTTTATTTGATTTGCAATGTCCATGTGATTTTCTTGGTGGAGTGAAACAGAATGAAAAGCTCTATGCCTTTATTAGTTTGTTTGTATCAGTATATTTAGTGGAGTAAATAGAATTACTCTTTAGAATTACTGTATTACTTTGTAATGTTGTAAAGCTGACAGGCGACAGCTGTATGCCAACTCAGCAGTTAGCTTGTGGTCAAGTTTCATTTCCACTTATTGTACTCAATAAATACTACATTCTTTATTTTATAGAATCAGAAAGTAAATGCACAATAATCTGTTACAAATCTCTCTCTATAATTCTTTAGACTTCTAGTTCATTTGTTTGAAACCGCTATTCTGCAGATGCTTGTTTAGTAGATTGTAGCTTCTGCGGAGCAGACCTGCGATCTGCACATCTACAGGTTTGCAGAACTCAAATCTGTCATTTTGTAAAATTAATTAGTTCAATTTCTATATGTCTTTCATTTTGTTCTTTTTGTTTTCTAAAAGCTTTTTGTTATGTGCTAGTTTTTTGTCTTTGTGTGCGAGGTTTATTAGAGTATATGCTTTAATTTTGGTAATATAGAATACTGATACATATTCTCCTTTTGTCATTTCCTTTAGAAGAGGAACATGCACATAGCCTCAATAATGTGACTTCGTCTGACTTAAGTCTGGTTAACACCAAGAGCAAGAACAAATGCCTTTTCAACTAGGTAGGGTACTAGGGTTAGTTGCATGAATCAAATGACATGATACTACCCTATTATAAACAAGCCAATAACAAGCCATTTGAATCTAAATCGATCTAGTTAGTTTGGCCTCTAATTTTTCATGGGCTCCCTCGGACTGGAATAATTACTATCTATCTAATCTTAAAGAGTTATTATGTTAGACTCACGGATGTTAGGTGAATAGGAAGGAAAATTTGAACATACTTACTCAAAATAGGTTGTATTTGGGGGGAAGGATTTGGGATCGAAAGGAAGAAGAGTTAGTATATAAAGGGGGCATAACAGACTTGGAAAGGGCATCCGAAAATGCTAAGCATTTTGTTTGGGTGGTTTTGTGCTGACTAGAGAAATTGGTTCACTCTCTGATTTGGTTATCTCTTTTCTTTAGTAGAAGACAAAGTATATGGATCTCGTTCCATTATAAACTTGTTAAATTTATGCAGGTTTTTTTCTTGTGGTGTATATGCATTCCTAAATCTTGTTGTTCACAATTTTTAATTATTAAATACTTACTCAAAATGTGTTCAAATCCCCAAGGAACAGTTCATATGGCCTAAGTGCCTTCTCATCACCCCCTCTTAAAAACTGAGTATTTAAATTATATAATTTTCCAGAGGATAATTTTTATTTGAAGTGATGGGTCATAGCCCGACACAAGCAAAGCAACATTACTGTTGTGTCTTGATTAGCGGCTTGTGATGATTAATTACTTGGCATTTTTTAACTTCACAGAATGCAGATCTTACTAATGCCAATCTAGAGGGAGCTGTACTTGAAGGAGCTAATTTAAAGGTAAAATATTTTGGACCTATATGGGTGCATCTAATAGCATTGTAGATGTTCGTTGGAATAAAAAGGTGCTGATGATTTCTGTATATTTGTGGCAAGTTGCAAGCTTTTTTCGCTCATAACATTCACATCGCATGTTATACATATATTATCGCTCAACATACCAGCATGCACATGTATATTAAGTAAATTATCAAGCTTGGGCACAACAATGTTAGGTGAACTGTTTCATGTGACAGAAACAGTCAGTTTGCTGATGGAGGTAAGGATGTGTAGTGTACACCTTTAACAGAGGATAAATCCTCGTTTTAAGATATTGTTGTATCTAAGAAGAAATGAAATGACAGTGGGTGGAGTTGTGCTGTTAGGTTTCTCTAGCTTAACCAAGCTAGCAAAAGGCAATGACGTTCCTGTAATTTTTTTGGATGAAATAGAAAAGAATTACACAAGACAGACTACTCTCTTCACACTGGCATAACCCAGTTCTCAACAACTAGAGACTAAAGCAGTCAGGTACAGAATAAAGCTACACTCTCTGATTGCTCAAGTCCTCTATTTGCAACACAGAGACTAAAGCAGTCAGTTACAGAATAACAAACTATACTAACCCTAGGACTAACTGAACTAACTATCACATTAGTCCTTTACAATGTTTTCCCCCTTTTCCTAAAATAGACTTTAAGAGTCTTATTCCTTTGAGAATTATTTACAACATTCCCTATAGATCTAATAATACCTCCCTCCTCAGCATCAACCTTGTCCTCAAGGTTGAATTCAGGAAATTGTTGTTGGAAATGTGTGACCTCTTCCCGAATTGCTTCCTCAGATGGAACACAGGATGAAGTCGAAAACGCTCTGCACCAATCTGTTTGGTTTTGAGGAAAGGTCCATAATACCTATCAGCCAGCTTTTGATGAAGCCTTGTAGGCATAGACACTTGCCTATGAGGGCGAATTTTAGATAGACCTTATTTCCCACCTTAATGTTTGTTGCCTTCATGTGAGGCATTTGCAAATTTCACCATTTACTCTTCAGCTCTACTTAAATGATATTTGAGCTTTTTAAGGATTTCATCCCTAGTTAGAAGGTCTTGAGCCACAGCTTCCACCAGTCTCCCCGGGACGAATCTGAAAATAGAAGGAGGAGTGCGACCATAAACTCTCAAATGGAGTACATTTTGCCGCACCTTGAAAACTGGTGGTATACCGGTATTCTGCCCAAGGTAGACAATCCAACCACCCCTTAGGTTGCTCAGCACAAAATCTGAGATATGTTTCCAAAGTCCTATTTAAAACATCTGTCTGCCAATCAGATTGAAGGTGATAAGAAGTATTCATTTCAAAACAGTCCCCTGCAATCTGAAAATTTCCTCCAAAAATTGAAGGTGATAAGAAGTATTCATTTTCAAAACAGTCCCCTGAAATCCCATTTAGATTCAGTTCACCACTTCTTTGATAAAAATATTTTCCAAGGACTTAGCTGTGTAAGGGTACTTTAGGGGAATGAAATGGCCTCATTTACTTAGCCTATCTACAACCACCAAGATTACTTCATAGTCTCTGACCTTGGTTAAACTAACAATGAAATTCATGCTTATATCTTCCCAAATGGCACTAGGAACAAGTAAGGGTTGTAACAACCCAGAAGGGGAAGAAGCTTGATATTTGCTCCTTTAGCACACATGACAAGCTGCCACATAAGCAGTAACAACCTCTTTCATGCCAATCCAATAAAGGGATTGAGCAATTCTTCTATAGGTACGAAATACCCCCTTGAATGCTCTCCTGTAGTAGTGTCATGGTACAGTACTTCTGTAGCAAGCTAGGCTGTAAGCACCAATTTGCCTATATAATAAAGTTTTCCCTGCTCCAAAGTATATGGCCCATGAGATTCAGGGTCTTTTAGCAAATCTCCCCTGATTTTTTTGAGAACAAGATCTTGTTGGACTTCTTCAATCAAGCTAGCATCTTGCCAATAGGGTTTTGAGAGTCTGCAATTCTGACTCCTCAAACTTCCTTGATAAAGCATCATCCACCTTATTAGTTACCCCTTGTTTGTAAATGATGTCAAAATCATACCCCAGCAGTTTTGCAATCCAGCTTTGTTGGTTCTGAGTAATCACTTTCTGCTCAAGCAAATACCTTAAGCTTTTTGATTCCTATACACTTGGAATTTCTTTCCAATCAAGTAAGGATTCCGTGTTGTATTGCTAACACTAAAGCCATAAGTTCTTTTTCATAGACTGACTTGGTCAAGGGTGCTTCTGATAATCCCTTTGTAGGTTGCTTATTTTGAGTCAGAACAACTGCAATCGTACCATGAAGCATCACATTCTATACAAAATGGTTGAGAAAAACTTGGCATGGCCACAACAGGTGCAGATGTCACTGCCTGCTGCAGCTTGGTGAAGGCATTAGTGCTGTCCTGAGTCCATGAAAATTGCTCTTTCTTCAACAATTCAGTAAGAGGTCTTGCTACTTAACCATGATTGAAAAAAAAAAAAAACTTTTTGTAATACCCTGTCAGCCTCAAAAAAAAACCTCAGCTTTAATATTCTTAGAAATAGGCCACTTCAGAACAGCTTCTGCCTTTTGAGGGTCCATGGAAACTCCTTTCTCAGATATGACATCCCCCAAATACCTAACTTTGGATTGTCAAAATTCACATTTCTTTAAGTTGGCAAGAAATTGATGTTGTTGAAGCGTGTTTTAAACATACCTAAGGTGGTCTAAATGTTCTTTCCAATTTCTACTGTAAACTAAAATGTCAACAAAAAAGAAAAGAACAAACCTCCTTAGATATGGTTGCAAAGTGTCATTCATGGCACACTGGAAGGTGGCAGGCACATTTGTCAATCCAAAAGTCAACATCAAGAATTCATGGTGCCCTTGTTGAGTTCTAAAAGATATCTTGTGGATGTCAGCTATGTGCTTGCGAAAATGGTATTGAGCCCTTAGATCAATCTTAGAAGAGTATCTAGCTCCATGTAATTCATCCAATAGCTCCTCAATTACAGGAATATAGAACTTGTCAGGAATAGTAGCTTTATATAGACCTCTATTATCAACACATCCTCCAACTCCCATCCCCAACTCCCATCCTTCTTTTTAACTAGGATAACTGGGCTTGAATAAGGGCTGTTACTTGGCCTTATAATTCCATAGTTCAACATCTCAGAAATCGGTTTTTCTATTTCATTTTTCTGTAGGTGTGGGAACTATAAGGTGTTACATTCACAAGATCCACTCCCAATTTAGTGGGAATCTTGTGATCCACTTCTCTTGATGGAGGTAAGCCTCTAGGTTCCTTAAATATCTAAGAATATTCTTCTAATATCAGTTGCGACGCCTCTTCCTTTGATTCATACAAATCTCTGCAAGCTGTCCTCACACTCTGGTCATATTCAGCTTCTAAATTCCACAAAATTGTCATAGTTGCAATATTAGAGACCTTCCCCAAAGGTTGAGGTGACACCGTCAGTTTGGATGTTACACCTGCTCGATATCAAACTTGTGGGGGGCACTCTCTAGCCTCCACAAGGGTATTTTATTAGCCACTTGGCAATGAAAAAGGAATACACAGATGCCTCTAGCACCTCTGCTGAATCTATCAGCTGATTACTAAACTATGGAGTTGAAAAGTGATCCTCAACCCTTGTCATACCCTCCCTTATATACTAGGAGAGAAGAGCATATGTTTCACACAATAACTACTCGTCTAACTAACTAACTATTACCTAATAATAGAATAACAAACTAACTAACAGCTATGATAGAAAATAACAGATATACAGAACAATTAAACAAAGGGACAGACATTATTATTTCTTCTTATTTCTAGTGTAGACTTGCAAGGGCCTAACAATGCCTCCCCCTCCAATGTCAACATTGTCCTCAAGGTTGAAGTGAGGAAATTGCTTAGCTAGGTAGTGTTTGTCTTCCCATGTTGCTTCATCTGTAGAGTATCCTCTCCACTGAATAAGAACCTGGTGTATATCTTTACCTTGTTGTATTGTTTTATGTTGTAGCACTCTTTCTGGCTCATACCTGTTTTCCTTTGCTTGAAGTTCTTCTGGTAGTTGCTGTTCCACTGGGTGGTCTCCAATTGCTAGCTTGAGTTGTGATACATGGAATACAGGGTGGACTCTTGCTGTCTCTGGCAACTGTAGTTGAAAAGCTACTGCTCCCACCTGTTTAGTGACCAAGAAAGGACCATAATATCTAGCAGAGAGCTTCGGGTGTAACTTTGCTGGCAGAGAGGTCTGTTTGTGAGGTCTGATCTTTAGAAATACCTTATCCCCTACCTTAATTGGTGATGGTTTCCTACGGGCATTGGCATGTTTGCTCATTTGTTCTTGTGCTCTTTGTAGGTGTTTCTTGAGCTGGGCAAGACATTCATCTCTATTAAGTAAATCCTGGGCTATTGTCTCCACAATAACTTCCCTAGGTATGTATTTCGTGAGAGAAGGGGGTGGTCTACCATACACTATTTCAAAAGGGGTGGTCCTAGTAGAACTTTGGAAGCTTGTATTATACCAATATTCTGCCCAGGGCAGAAATTCCAGCCAACCCTTTGGTTGTTCACTACAAAAGCACCTCAGATAGGTTTCTAGAACTCTATTAATTACCTCAGTTTGCCCGTCGCTTTGTGGATGATATGTTGTGCTCATTTTCAGCTTGGTACCTTGTCTTTTGAATAGTTCTTGCCAAAAACAACTGAGAAACAACGAGTCTCTGTCACTCACTATAGAAATAGGTATCCCATGTAGTTTCACCACCTCTTTAAAGAATACATCAGCCACGGTTTTAGCTGTGTATGGGTGTTTAAGAGGAATGAAGTGACTGTATTTGCTAAGTCTATCAACCACCACTAGGATAACTTCATAGCCTTTGATCTTGGGTAGCCTAACAATGAAATCCATGCTTAGTTCTTCCCAAATGGCATTAGGTATAGGGAGGGGTTGGAGTAATCCAGCTGGAGAGCTAGCTAAGTATTTCCTCATTTGACACACTTGACAAGCTGCTACATAGTTGGTGATTGTTTTCTTCATACCTATCCAATAGAGAGATTGACCTATCCTCCTATAAGTCCTATAGATACCCGAATGGCCTCCCATAGGGGTGGAGCTCTGTAGTTAATAGCAAATAGCGTAGCGTAGCGGCTGACCCTTAAAGGGCTATTGCGGTGTAGCGGGTAGCGGTATGACCGCTACGCCGAAGTCTAGGCAAACAATATACCGGATTTATACCATACACATATTAAGGCTAAAAAACATAAGAATACTAAAAAATGAACACATATTCATAAGTAATCATCAAAGTCATTGCTACTAATAGTTAGACCTAACATAAACCAAATATAGTAAACAAGTTCTAGCCTCCAAGGCTCAAAATAGCACATAAACCAAAATAGTAAACAAGTTCTAGCCTCCAAGGCTCAAAATAGCACATAAACAAGAACAAGTTAACAAAATAGTCAATAAGTCTTAGCCTCCTAGGCTCAAAATAACACATCTAAAACATTTAAATACTATCACTATCACTAAGTGTTTCCTCATCATCTTCAAAAGAATGAGATTGAAAAACAAGTGGAGGAAATGCTAAAGGCTGGTATTATAAGACCTAGTAACAGCCCCTATTCAAGTCCGGACCCTACTGGCAGAATTCCACTCCACCCCTCTATAGTTAATAGCGGTGGTTGCGGCCGCAATCGCGGCGTGGCGTGGCGATGGTCCGGCGCGACGCTAACCACCGGGCGCCGCTGTTCACCGCCATGGTTGGTGCGGCGCTATTGCGGCGTTTCTGTGTTGCGTGAGGCGGGTTGGATCCGCTCCAGTAGCGGAGAAGATGAGTTTTAGGTTTTTTCAATGAAAATTACTTTTCTGCCCTTATTTTAAAAATTAAAATGACGCGTATACCCTTAAATATTTTATCATTACTCTATTATCCATCGCTTTTACTTTTAACCATCGCTTATTATTTTTTTCACCTACTTTTAAAAAGCCTTCTTCACGCTGCCTCTCTTATTCTGAGACGTTTCTTCATTGTTCAAAAACAGAGCTAGCGCTCTTTTCTCTTCAACGCCTCACCTCTCTCTTGGCCTCTCATCATCTCACTCTCCAACAAATGACGCCTCTACTCTCTTCTTCAAGGTGCATCTCTCTTCCTCTCTGTTTTTCGTTTTCCTTCCTCTGCTTTTTAAACAAACAGAACCAGTATCTCTCTTCTCTGTTTTTTCCTCTCGTGTTTTCAACAAACAGAGAACTCAGAATGGCATCATCTCGGTCTCAACAAGTGAACAACACAACCCCCCACAGTGGTTTGGTTAAACCCACGAGGATAACATTGATGAAGCTTGGCAATGGAATAGTCTTAAAGACATCAACAATAAGAGGAGTGTTACATGTGATTTTTGTAACAAAACAACTAACGGCGGCATAACAAGAGCAAGGAATCACCAAATGGGATTGAGGGGTAATGTTGGTTATACTTGGTTTTTGTCAAGTATAACCAAACACTTAAGGAACGCTTTGATAGCAAGGACTTAATTGATCCTATTGTCTTAAAGGATATTGATATGTGCAATGAATGGTTGACGGGAGAATTGGTTGAAGATGAAGCAATTGGAGCCGAAGATGAGTTGGTCTTTAAGGATGATACACTAACTTGGGGGGATGTTGCTAATGTGGCTGGGGTTGGTGAGCCAGAAAGACTCACAAGGCGCCAACAAACAATGGGGGCTGTTCTATTGATTTAACTATTGGCCTTTCATATCATATGAAATAAGTGCCAACCTTTCATATTCCACTTATCTATTAATATTCAACATATTTCATATTCCACTTATCTATTAATATTCTACTTATCCATTACTCCCCACAAGCTCAGTGGAGAAATTGAACAAAACTTGAAACATTGAGCTTGTCACGTAGAGCTGAATCGCACTTTTGCTAGGGGTTTTGTGAGAAATATCTGCAAGTCGAGCCTCTGTTTGGGACATGGCAAACAATCGGACTTTTCTTTGAGAACTTTCTCCCTTACATGTGGGTCATTACTAAGATAACCTGGACTTGAATAGGGTCACATTACTAGGTCTTATAATACCACCCTTTAGCATTTCCTCCACTTGTTTTTCAATCTCATTCTTTTGTAAATGGGGGTATCTATAAGGCCTGACATTGATAAGTCCCTCTCCATGTTTGATTGGTATCTTATGGTCTATAGTTCTCTTTGGTGGTAAGTCTATTGGTTCTGTGAAAACCTGATTGTATTGTTCTATGATTTTAGTAATGTCAGGGTTAACAATTGCGGTTTCTGTGATGTCTAAGTGATAAACAACAGGTGTGTAACTGTCCCTCTCATTCCAAACCATAGCTATAGCATCTACTTCTATGAGTTTGAACAATTGTTCAGGTGAAATAAGAGATTTACTGAGGCTAGGATCACCTTGAATCACGACAGGTCCCTGGGGAGAGTTGAATTGCATCGTTAGAGCTTTCCAATTAGCTTGAATGTCACCCAAAGTTGCCAACCAAAAGACACCTAGAACCATGTCCACACCCCCCAAGTCAAAAACCAGAGCATCCACTGTGAACTTGTAGTCACTGATTGAAAGAGGCACTCCTCTGTATTTGCCCAAAGTACTGCGTCTGTTGCCATCACCCAACCTTACATTGTACACGCCTGTAGCATCCATAAGCAACCCAAGCTTGTATACCAATTCCTTGGAAATGAAGTTGTGAGTAGCTCCACTGTCAATTAGAATGACAATTATGATGCCATTGATTATTGCTACTACTTTCATAGTTCTAGATTGATCAAGACTTTTGGAGGTAATTGAGAGAGCGAGATACTGTGAAACTCTTGATCATTATCATCTTGTGAGTTATCACTGTGAATCGAGTCCCCGTCCAACACAATGATCTCTCCATCGTCATTGATCTCCTCATTATCCCCTAAAATCATGACACACAGATTTCCTTCGACACAACGATGACGTGGATTGTAAGGGGCGCCACATGAGAAATAGAGCTTTTCTTTCCAACGACGAGCCTGCTCTGTTTTGGAAATGAAACGTGTTCCAGGTCTATCCTGCGTTTTTGATGTTGAAGACTTATTGTTGGTGTTCGCAACGAAGGATGTGCCTGCGTTATTTGAATTGGACGCTGTGTTCATCGTTGTATCAGTTGCAATGTTTCTTGACCCGGAAAACTCCTCGCGTGACGATGCACGGCGACGCGCCATTGCCACTGTGAATGTTGTCTTTATATCGATTCTGCATTGGAGCGGTGTTACGAGGGTCGCGGTGTGCTTCTTCGATGTGACGAGCGAGGGAGACTGCTTGGACGACCCGTTTGGGACCCATGAGGCGTACCATATCACGAATCGGTTTGCGTAAGCAATCGAGAAGTAACCCGACTTGATATGCTCTGGCGTGCCTTTGGCTTCGAGCCAACAAGAGTTCAAAATCACGTATGTATTCGTGTCTTCGCTTCCTCGTTGACGAATGCGGATAAACACTCATGCACGCGCGCAGCTCTCCAAATCGCCTCCATGATTGCCAAGGAAAAAATGTCCCGAAGGATCTTGAACTTCGTCCTTCCAATATTGAAACCAGTATGGCATCGCCCTCCATACAGATGAGTGCCAGGCGCAATTTCTCAGTATCTGCATTAATACCTTGTAGGTCAAAGAATTTCTCAGCACGAGTTAACCATGCTAAGGGGTCGTCACCCTCAAATGTAGGTAGCTCCACCTTCTTCGTCCAAGCCTTGGTGATCTCTAGTGGTGTTTCCCCGGTGACATCGAGGATGACTGGTGTGGGCTCGTCTTTCTTGTGACCTGCAATCTCGTTCTTGGGTGGGTCTTGATCTTTCTTGGGTGGGTCTTTACCGGTGTGGGCGTCGGAATTCACTGTGTGTGGTGTTGCCGAAGGTTTTTGAAGTTCTTGCAGGGTCTTCATAACTTCTTGAAACTGAGAGTCTAGTTTCTTGTTGAGAGAAGCATTTTCCGAGCCCAGTTGCTGCAATCTTTCGTTGATGTCAGCACTCAAATCATCCAGTTTCTTGTTGAATGAAGTTTCCACCTCTAGAAGACGTTCCTCCACCTTATTCTCTAGATTCGCAACGTCTGCCTTAGTCATGGCTCGAGGCTAGGTCGGACCAATTGTTACACCTGCTCGATATCAAACTTGTGGGGGGCACTCTCTGGCCTCCACAAGGGTATTTTATTAGCCACTTGGCAATGAAAAAGGAATACACAGATGCCTCTAGCACCTCGGCTGAATCTATCAGCTGATTACTAAACCTATGGAGTTGAAAAGTGATCCTCAACCCTTGTCATACCCTCCCTTATATACTAGGAGAGAAGAGCATAGGTTTCACACAATAACTACTCCTCTAACTAACTAACTATTACCTAATAACAGAATAACAAACTAACTACAGCTATGATAGAAAATAACAGATATAACAGAACAATTTAACAAAGGGACAGACATTATTAATTCTTCTTCTTTCTAGTGTAGACTTGCAAGGGCCTAACATTGGACAAAGTAGAATCTCCCTGTATCTCCACCAGCCCCCGATTGGTCGTAAAATTCATTGATAAAAAGCCACTTCTAGGATGATGTCCACACCCCCAAGATCAAAAACATACAAATCCTCTTGGCATTCATACCCACCAATTTGTACTTTGATCCCCTTACAGCAGCCTTGAGTGGGAATCCTATGTCCATCACCCAAACACACCTTGTGGATAATGTTTTTGTTCACTGTTAAAACCAACGGTTGTACCAAACCAACAGATATGAAATTGTGACTGGCTCACTATCAATTAAGATCTTCACAGGGTGTTTCATCACTTCCCTATGAGCTTCATGGTATGAGGGGATAATCCCTTTGCTGAGCATTGTGAGAGATCCAAACATGCCAAATCTTGTTCTGGTTCATCATCGTATCTTCTTCAGACAAAGACTCTAACCTCAATCTTGACAATTTCCCCATCACTATTCACTTCTTCGTCCTCTGCGAGAATGACCACCCTTAGATGTTTCTCAGTGCATCAATGGCCAGGTCCATAGGCTAAACCACAAAGGTAACAAAGCCCTGCTTCTCGCGCTTGATGTACTTAGGATAGGGTAAATGTCGTGTTCTTCGCACGCATCCTCCTTCGTTGTGGCTGCCCCCGGTTCTGGCTGTTGACGGTGGAATTGAGTTTGAGGTTGCCTTGTTCCCCTCTTGACTCTCTTCGAAAGGACATTTGGACCCCACATAGTTCTGTGTCTTCTTCGTATCGCCCTTGGATCCCACATGTGAGACAACACTATTTCCCTGAAAGCATGATCCTCCATAGTGATACACTCCTCCATGATTTCTTGGCTCCTTCAATGCTTCTTCAAAGTTACGCGCAATTTCCATGGCCCTCACCAGCTCTTTTGGGTCATGAGGTCTCACCAAGTTTCTAATATTGTGCTTCAACCCTGCAAGAAAATACACCATAAGATCTGATCTTCAGGAGTTTCTGCTGCCCGAGTCACCAGCATCTCAAATTTCTCCACAAATTCATCCACATTCCCACACTGCCTGATGTACGCCAACCTCTCAAAAATCGTTCCCTTGTTATTTTCTCCATATCTACGTAACAGGGCAAGTATCAAATCTTCCCAAGAAGGGTTCTTGGCCTTTTGTTTCCATAACTGAAACCAATGTACAACATTTCCTTCCGTATAGATGAAAGCCAAGCAGAACTTTCTGATGCGTGCTCTTGCTGCATCTCAAAGAACTTCTCAGCTCTTGCAATCCATCCAAGTGGATCGCCACCTTCTAAATTGGGCAATTCCACCTTCTTGACCCAAGATCGGACTTCCTCATCTTTTTCCTCATCAAAATCATTTTTCTGCCACCATCTCTTTCTTTTTCCTAGGTCTTTCTTGTTCACAGAACTCTCTACCTCATCAACGCCGCCTTTCTTGTTGAGATCAAGAAGCAGGTTAATGATATGATCCATATCAGGAAATTCTCATTGAGTTTGTCCAGGCCTGTCTTCATTTCTGTAACAGCCTTTCCTTGCTTGCTGGTCATCTTCTCTAAGTTTCCATGTCTGTTTTCCAACGCAGCAACTCTGTTCTCCATCGCGCCACTCATGATATCCGGCAGGTCGGACCAATTTTTAGATTTCTAGCTTAATCCAAGCTACAAAAGGGCAATGACATCCCTGTTATTTTATTGATGAAACAGAAAAGAATTATTATGCAAGAGAGACTACTCTCTTCCCACTGGCATAACAGAAATGATAAAAGCTACCCCCTCTGATTGACCAAGTCCTCTATTGATAATACAGAGACTAAAACAGTCAGCTACAGAATAACAGAACTGACTAAAATTACTATTAATTAGGTTGGGTTAGTGTAATTACTGAGTATTAATTTTGAGTTATGTTTCTTCAATCAAATCGTTTCAATACTGAGTGAAATGTTATTTTCCTATTTTGGCTTAGTTGGTTGAAAACAATTCCCTATGTCTCAGGGTGCAAAACTGAACAAGGCCAACTTGAAAGGTGCAAACCTTCAACGTGCTTATCTGCGTCAGGTCGATCTTCGCGATACAGTATGTAAATTAGCTGAATTTTTGCAGTTCTTTTTAATGTCTTTGCTATTTATTGTATTCTTGACTATTTATGGTATTTTTGCAGTATGTAAACCTTTAAATGTTCTTTTAAATGTCTTTGCTATTTATGGTATTCAGGAAGATTAATTAAAGTAAATTCAAATTCTTAATAAGCATGAGTTTAAGTACGTTTGCCTATATTCGAGTCCAAGGCGAGTTCTAATTAACTAATTCATGTCACATGGAGAATTCGTATATGATTTTCCTGAAATATTAGTTCTAGGCAATGGAATGAATGGTTAAATAAATACTTTGTAAGATCATATTCAAACTTTTCAAATTCCCTTTGATTGGGTGCTCCTTTTGTTTTAGTACAATTTTTTTTTGGTGAGATTGTAAGTTTATTTTCTGGTTTTTGTTGTGTCCAGTCCTCCTGTGGTTAGCTTTCAGATGATAAGCATAAATTGGATAACACGAGGAAATAGTGTCTGGTTTTTTCTTCCTGTGGCTTTTCAGAGACTGACAGAAATTGGCTAACAAAAGGAAATAGTTAGTGTCTGGCTAACACAAGGAAATATTGGGTTGGAAAAAATGGCAAGTTTATTTTTCTGTTCAAAATATGAAAAGCTAACATATTTGTTCCTTTTTTTTCCCCATTGTTCAGGACTTGGAAGGAGCCAGGCTTGATGGTGCCAATTTGCTTGGAGCAATCAGATAATATTGGACTGAAAATAATAAAATTGAATGTCAATACCAGATAAATTGACTTGGGAAGTTGGAAGTTATTGCTGCTCAAGTGTACTTAAAATTAGTGTCATTAAGTTTTGCACAACTGGGCATTTATTTTGTGGTTGTGCTGCTGCTGATCTTCTCCAACATGTTGTCATTGTAAGGAGGAAGCCATTTAGGCTGTCCTTGTTCATGTTGCTTGTGTTGTTTGTTGTTTTTTTAATGTATCCAGTAAGAAAAAAATAAATAACTTAAGCTTTCTCTATCTCCACCTCTCTCTGTATGTATGGCTTGTTTCTCTTGTCCCTATACTCTCATTTCGAGGATTCAAACGATTTGTTAATGTTGGAAAATATTAATAATAATAAAAAACTAGTAATACTCGTTTGCTATTGGGAATAGAGAGCCTTTTACTCTGTTTGTCTACATGAGAAAACCACTTTCAAACACCGACTTTTGTTATACTAACGGTGTGTTTGATTCGCTAAGTAGTAAGGGACTGGACTAGACAACTCTAATTGTGCCCTGTTTGATTTGAAAACTGTTTTGGATAGAAATGAGGGTAAGGGACTGGACAAAGACCCAAATTCATATACCTCACAAAACCATCGTACAACTTTCTGTTCCACAGTACAACTTTCCGATGACTTAAAAAAGTATCAAAATATTACTTTTGTTTCCTATTTCTTAATTTTTTTTTGTCTCCTTTATACATTAGAAAGAGAATTCTAGTAAAATTTATATTTTTTTTGTTTGTGCTATCCATTGTTCACTAAACAATGCACTGGACAAAAGTTTGTCCAGTTTTGTTCTGTCTAGTATTGTCCAGTCCAATCTTGTTGGTTCGATTTAGATATTTTTAAGAAAGTCAATCGAATCAAATCAACTGCATGTGTTTTTACCTTGCGGTTCGAATGTCTTCTTTGATCAAAATCAAACCTAATTACACCGCAAACACCCCTAATTGTTTTTTTAGATAGGCAATTGTTAGTGGGGGTGCTTTTAATCACTTTAGTGGTTACTTAATTCCAAACAATTGTGTTTCCTCAGTGAAACAACTTTTACGGTAGGTACATTTTTTTGGTATAAACTTTGTATTCTCTGCGCGCAACTACAGAGACTAAGTCCTCAAGCCAGGTAGAACAACAATGGGCGGCAAAGCTCTTTGAACACTGCTCATGTCCAAGACTGGATTTGAAATCAGGATGGTTAAACTAGAAGACACTCTTACCATATTATCTAAGTACTCTTGGGTTACGGACTTACGGTAGGTACATTGACCCTAAATAAAATGAGTTTCCTTCATTTATTCAACAGTAATGCTATTGGGACAACATAAAACGGACAACAGGGGACAAATACTGTTAATATACGGTGGGTCCCAATAGCATATAAAACATGTGTGACCTCGGCAACGATAGTGACCTCGGCAAGTTCTTGGAAACCTCGGCAACGATAGTGACCTCGGCAATTTCTTGGAAACCTCGGCAACGGTAGTGACCTCGGCAAGTTCTTGGAAACCTCGGCAAGTTCTTGAAAATCTACGACGCCGGCAAAGGAGGGCAGGGATGAATCGCAGGAGGAAGAAGAATTTAGAATTCAGAGCACCAAGAGGGTTAAGGGTGGAGTGATGGTTGCAGAGGAATTGATGACTGAAAAACGAACCGAGGAAGGGGTCGAGAACGGAACCGAGGAAGGGGTCACGAACGGTTGCTGAAAATGGAATGGAGGAATCGATGGAGGGAGGTGAAGAACGGAACCGAGGAAGGGGTGACGAAAGGTTGCTGAAAATGGAATGGAGGAATCGATGGAGGGGGAGGTGAAGAACGGAACCGAGGAAGGGGCACGAACGCTTGCTGAAAATGGAATGGGGGAATCGATGGAGGGGGAGGTGAAGAACGGAACCGATGAAGGGGTCACGAACGCTTGCTGAAAATGGAATGGAGGAATCGATGGAGGGGGAGCTGGAAATATGGAGGGTTTAGCAAGGGGAAAGGGGAGAAAGGTTAAGGGAAAGGTAAAGTGATCTGGGAATTTTTTTGTTTTAATTAAAACAATATTTGATTTATTGATTTATTACATTTGCTGTTTTATTTTTCACATGTGGGACCCACCGTATATCAATACTATTTGTCCATCATTGTCCCTCATTCCGTTGTCTGAATATCATTTGTGTTTATTCAATTATCCCAATTCTCCAACCATTACTGAACAACGACCGCAACAATTCAATTTGAGTTTGAGTTAATAAACGAGAGGAAATAAAAAGCGATGAAAAAGTAGTCGCAAAAAGTAGAATCCAATAAACAAGTGCATTATCAAAACTAGAATCCAATCAGTTTTCTACGACATCTGTACGCTCCCACAAACCATTGTCACATCTCACGTGGCTTACATTTATCATTATTAATTTCTTCCAATATTAGCATATCATTTTAACCCTTAGGGTGTGTTTGGATTAGGAAAGAAAGAGGGAAAAGAGAAAGAGGGAAGGGAATTAGAGTAGATTAAAGGGTTGTTTGGTTAAGGAGAAAAATAGTGAAAAGAGAGTTGTGTCTCATGATTTGTTGAGGATAAAATGGTAAAAATCACATTTAAGAGCCATTTCTTCTCACTTTCTCTCCACTTGTGGAGATTACAAAAACCACTAAATTAATCTTTCCTATCTCTTTCCTATTTCTCTTCTTAACCAAACATGTCAAAATCACTCTTTCTTTCCTCACTCTCTCTCCTCTTTTCACCCCAAACAAACACACCCTTAGGATCCGTTTGGTTGAAGGGAAAGAGGGAAGAGAGAATCTTTTCTCTCTTCTCCCTTTCTATTGTTTGGTATGCTCTCTTCTCTTTTTCTCACTTCCCTTACCCTCTCTCCCCTCTTTCACCTCAAACAAACACACTCTTAGTGCAATAAAAAGCCATTCTCTCTTCTTTCTTTCTATCTTCCATTTCTCTCTTGTTTCAATCAAACAATAGAAAGTCATTCTATAATCCCTTTCTCTCTCGCGTAAACCATAGACACACGGGATACATAGCCATACATAACGAAACTATTTGGATTTGACCACGCTCTCAACAAAGCCACTAAAGGGAGATAGATGAAGCACATCATTTGATACGATGAGATGGAATTCAAAGATTTGTATTTAATATATTTCTAAATTATATGAGTGGGAGATTATGAAAATAACATTCCTCTTTACATTATATTTGATAGAACAAATGAGAATATTTGTCTTTAGTAAATTTCTCAATTATGTTAGTAGAAGAATATGTAAATAACATTACTCTTTTTGCACTAATTTTTGCAACAACCGATTTGAGTATTTGTTTATAATAAATTTCTCAACCATCCGAGTGCAAGAAGATGTAAATAACATTACTCTTTGCAATGTAAAGCAAGATAAAACACATCCTTTGACACAACGGGGTCGATTAGTTGTCTATAATAAATTTCCCAACTATGTAAATGCAACAAAATGTAAATAACATTACCTTTTTTTTGCATTTATCGTGTACTCTCTCTCTCTTGCGATGGGTTTCTACGCATTTCCACTTGGAATATCATTATGTTTTCGCGTATGGAGCCCTTCTACGAGGGAATTGCATCTATTGCCACAAAAGAATCATGGATTCAACCCACTATTCGGCATTGGATATGACGGTGTTTCGAAAACCTATAAGATCGTTGTTCTTAAAGGCTACTACCCTGATGATTTTGACTCCCGAGCTACAAATTTTTTTTGTTTATGTTCATACGTTGGGTACTAATAATTGGAAACGAGTTAACAACTTCCCTTTTGCTCTCCAAGCTCATCAGTGTGTTCATTCGAGTAGTATATATGTAAGTGGAGCTATCAATTGGGTGTTTATGACTAATGAAGAGGATATCTACGGGAATGTCTGGTTGATTATCATTTTTTATTGTTTCTCTTGATTTACGAAATGAGCATTATCAAGAGCTTTTCGTACCCAATTTCGGAGATGAGTATGTGTTGGATGTGAGCCTGGCTGCGTTAACGGATTGCTTATGCATAGTTGCTCGCACTAGGAACCAGGACATTCATGTTTTGCGCAGGATAGAATTTGGAAATGAAGCATCTTGGGCTCAATTGTTCACCATTTCGTCCAACATTTATCTTAATGACAGGAATATCGATTTTGGAACCATGCCAATGGTAAATATGCTTAATATGTTGGAGGAGCGTGGCTTGATTCTCATGGCCTTTAAACCTAGGGTATTTGTTTACAATCTCAGTTGTGTTTCTTTAATAAAGTGATAATCTTGACCATTCTTTCATAGATGTTTACATAGACACCTTGGTCTCACCTTTCGGCCTTACAATTGAGTTAACTGAGAATGAGGCAAATGATCCACAACATCAGAACTCTAAAGGAGTGTATTTGCTTAGTATGGCTACTTTGTTCTCTGAGAGGAGCAATCCAGGAGATTACAATGATGCAATTAGGAGGCTCCAAGTCGTTCACAATTTGATTTAGTGTTGATGCTTTTGAGGCAATGGTTGGATTTTACTTAGAGTTAGGGAAAGGTTGTAACACCCCCTTCTATTTACTACTATTTTACTAAATACAATCAGAGTTTTCAAAACACTTTTCCACGCACCTCAAGGAGAGTGTTACATTTAATAAAAACATCACAAATATAGCATTTAAAATTCAAACGCATCTAGTGCGTAAAATATATATCATATCAAGATGGGCGAACCTCAAACTCGTCTTAAGTTTACAATAATCCGTAAAATAGTTTTACTGACCAAAATGAGTAAAAACTAAGTTCTACATATTCAAGATACATAATCCAAATCGATCTATTACATAAAATAAAATGGTAATACTACAATTCCGTCCCCTGTTACTAATCGTCGGAGACACAAACGTCCCACAAAGGTAGGCACACCTTCACTCAAGATCACCTAGCGTTGCCACGAGAGCGAGCAACATAAAAGCGCTAGGGTGAGTCTCTTTACATAAATAATAACAAGTAAGATAAGCATTATACTAGGAAAGCATCTAGCGACATCAATCCACAACAATTAGGACATTTACCATTCAATTATAATGCCAAGAAAACCACAATAATGATTTAACTAAACATCAACAAGCATTCCAAGAAAGTATGAATGTATGCATGTATGCAATATGCATGTGGATCCATCACCATCGCTATAAGCCCCAAGGGCACCCGTCGCTTTGCCGGCCCCGTCGCTTTTGTCGAAGCCCTTCGCTTTATGTGTATGCTTTATGCGACACCATGACAATGCACCACAACACAATACATTCACCACCACATTCATTGTCACATCACTTAAAACATCTCCACAACACAACCCGTCGCTTTGGCCGAAGCCTACCCGTCGCTTACTCATCACCACAACACAACTTGTCGCTTTAGCCGAAGCCTACACATCGCTTAATCATCACCACAACACCCCACACCTCATTTATTAAATTAAATCTCACACTAAAAATTAACTCCCACCTAAGGATTATTTTAACACACCAAAAATTGTTTTAGTACCTAAGGACTATTTTGACACACCAAGGACTATTCTAATACTTAGGGAATTATTGGGCATATTAGGATTGATTTGGTATTTAGGGAAATTATTTTGACGTGCTAGGCTTAATTAGATACTAAGGGACTATTTTGTCGCTCTAAGGATTAATTTAATTCTTAGGGACTATTTTGTCACACAAAGGATTAAATTAATTATTAGGGACTAAAAACATCACTTAGACCCCATTAAGCATATCTAGGCGCCAAGGGGCAGCCATTTTGGCGCCCCACCTAGCGCAAAGACAACCACACACTCATTACACACCAAAGCCACAGCGCCAAGTTTCTAACAAATCGGCGCCACATGTACGCATACACACACACAGCACTCACATCTAAGCACCAGGCGCCAAATTCCTAGTGAATTGGCGCCCCTCCCTGCACATGACACACGCACAGCCACTACGGCGCGCACACACTAGACACTCAAGCACCAGGCGCCAAATTCACGGAGAATTGGCGCCCTCACCTGCCCTGCATACCGAGCCACTACCAGTCACGCCACCAGGCGCCAAATTCCTAAGGAATTGGCGCCCCTGCACCAACACATGTCCCTGGCCGCACCAAACAGTAGACCGGGCACCACTTTGCCTAGCAAATGGCGCCCCTCCTTCCAGCAACAACCCAACCGTGCACTTTCACCTAGACCAGGCGCCAATTTCATGTGATTTTGGCGCCCCCCACCTTGAAACATACTTAACCAAAAACAACCCAAACACATTTTCATCCAACAATTTAAATTCTCAATTCAATAACACCCAACTAGACAATTACTCAACATCATTAAATTCACCCAATCTCATAAATTCTCACATTGGAGCATTTAAACAAACACTTGGCATGCATAATCAACAACACATTCATTACTAACATTAAGCATCATGGTATCATCACATTCAACACCAAGTACAACAACAACATATAATTAACATGAAATTCACACAATCAAGCCATTCCTAGAGCTATTCCACACATAATACATATCCTACAACTTATTATAAATGTAGTGGAGAATCCCCTAACCTTGGGTGAGCTAGGACTTCAATTTAACACCAAAAATCCACCAAATGAAACACCTCCAAACCCCCTTTCCAGCTGGACCGAAAATTCCTCTCCTTGGGGTGAAAATAGAAATTCAAAACAATGAGAATGAGTCTATGGAACTCATAGGAATGGAACAAGGAAAAGAAATGGGGATGATTAGGACCAAGAACTCACTTACCAACACAAAACTTCAAGGAAAGTTCTCTCCTTTTTCCCTTCCTCCTCCTTGCGTCGGCTCTCTCCCCTTTCTCCTCTCAATTTCTTTCGTTGGCTTTCTCTCAAAAATGAGGGTAATGAGACCCTCCCTTAGGTTTTAGGGGTTTTAGGCAATTGGGCTTGGGTCACTAAGTGACTTGGGCCCTTTATTAGCACCTCCTAGATGCTCCAACACATCATCCCAATTTAACTAAAATACTTCTCATTTATTTACTACACATCTTTCTAAATTAATTATTTACCCTTAATTTATTTTAATATAGCCAACTAAAATACTACTTAATTAAATTAGTCAAATACTCATTTAATTAAATTAATTAATTAACCACCTAAGCAAATAAATTAAATAATTCCCCTAATTAATATTTGGGGTGTTACAAAGGCAATATGGCTTCAGAGGTGGCTGATAAATGCATTGAGCTTGTGAGGAAGGAGAAAACACAAACAACGAAAGATTTCGAGGCTTTGAATATTTGTGGTAGAGCAACTAAAGGGTTGATTGAACTTGTCAATGGCAATGTTGAGTCGGCGAAATGTTATTTTGACACATCTCTCGAAGAACGCTATGCTCGTAAGTCTATTCATCTTGACAAACCTCTATGGGAATGGGAAGGTACGGCTGCTTTATCGTATTGGGTATTACTACAAATAAAAAGAAATTTGAAATGACTCAGAAGGTTTATAGGAATGTCATAAGCTACTCTGAACATAAAAATAGGGATTATTCATACTTAGGAGTGAACTACGAAGGTTTAAAGATTGGGGCCATGTTTGCTTTAGGACAACTTCAAGCCCATCTGAAGATTGATGGTGGTGATGCACAGGAGGAGGAACTTGAGGAGAAGGAACTCGAAGGCCTGTTGCTTTTGAAACAAACATTAACTATGGCTGAGACGACCTATGGTGCAAAATACCCTAAAGCAGTTGTAGTCTTGACTGTTCTAACTCTCACACTTAAGCGTTATGCAACTTATATGAAGTCAAGCTCACATTTGACAAATTCTCTGGGTTACTGCCAAAGAATTACACACATATTGTAGGTTCCAAAAACTGAATCTAAAGGTACTACACTGCAGGTGGATAGAAGTGATATAGGGGCTCTTGCAAGAGGTGTGTGTGCAGAAGTACTTTGTGTCCAAAAAAATAGGAAGGAAGAAGGAGAAAAGATGAAGAACTTGGCTGAGCCTATATGGGAAAACCGCAGAATGTCTCTGGCTGGTGCTCTAGGAAAACCAGCGTGTGTTTTAGATGCCCTGATTAGCGGTGTTTTTCTCGAATTAGTTCATCTTATGCTTCTTCTCTTGATGATATAGGATTCGAGTAGATGTTATGGTATGCTAAGTTGTTTGTTTGTTGAAAGTGGACAATTAGTGGTTTCTGATTCACGTTTTTTTTTAATCTTGATTCAGATGGTAGTTATAAAAGATAGATGTTATAGTATGCTAAGTTGTTTGTTCGTTTGTTTGTTTGTTTGTTTGTCTAAGAATCTACTATAGTATTTTATGTGAACACAAGCTTTGATTAAAGTGTAGAATTAGTTGTTTCTAATTATTGTTTGGTTTTAATCTTTATAACATATTTTTGGATTAAAAAGAATTAGTAAATAACAACACTATTTGCACCTAATTTTTGAAACAATCTGGATTGAGTATTTGTTTATAATAAATTTACAATTTACAACTATCTCGAGAGGAAGAATATATAAATAACATTACTCTTTACACATCATTTGATACAATGAAATTCAGTATTTGTATTTAACGTATTTCTAAATTATATGAGTGGAAGAATATATATATATATATATATATATATATATATATATATATATATATATATATATATATATATATATATATATAAAATACCATTACTCTTTACATATATTTGATAGAATAGTTGAGAGTTTTTGTCTTTAGTAAATTTATTAATTATGTGAGTGAAAGAATATGTAAATAACATTACTCTTTGCACCTAATTTTTGAAACAACTGGATTGAATATTTGTTTATGATAAATTTCTCAACTATTTGAGTGCAAGAAGATGTAAATAACATTACTCTTTGCAATGTAAAGCAAGATAAAACATATCCTTTGACACAGTTGGGTCGATTATTTGTCTATAATAAATTTCTCAACTATGTTAGTGCAACAAAATGTAAATAACATTACTTTTTTTTTGACAAAATAAATAACATTACTCTTTGCATCTCATTTGAAAGAATTGGATCGAGTATTTGTCTATAACAAAATCTCAATTATATGAGTGGAAGAATAAGTAAATAACAACATTTTTAGCACCTAATTTTTGAAATAACTAGAGTATTTGTTTATAATAAATTTCTCAGCTATCTGAGTACAAGAAGATGCAAATAACATTACTCTTTACACATCATTCGAAACAATAGAATTCAATATTTGTATTTAATATATTTCTAAATTATATGATTGGAAGAGTATGTAAATAACATTACTCTTTACATTATAATTGATTGAATAGTTGAGAGTATTTGTCTTTAGTAAATTTCTCAATTATGTGAGTGGAAGAATATGTAAATAACATTACTATTTCCACCTAATTTTTGAAACAACTGGATTGAGTATTTGTCTATAATAAATTTCTCAACTATTTGAGGTCAAGGAGATGTAAATAACATTATTCTTTGACACAATGTGGTCAAGTATTTGTCTTTAATATATTTCTAAGTTATATGAGTGGAAGAGTATGTAAATAACATTACTCTTTACATTTTATTTGATAGAATAGTTGAGAGTATTTGTCTTTAGTAAATTTCTCAACTATGTGAGTGCAACAAAATGTAAATAACATTACTCTTTGCATCTCATTTGACACAATTGGATCGAGTATTTGTCTACAATAAAATCTCAATTATAGGAGTGGAAGAATAAGGATAAAAATCTCAATTGTATAGTATTTCCCTTAAGTTTGCAACTCTTTCGAGATATAATGAAATGAAAGTTTTTGTTTCATTACAATTTCTCTTGTCCATTGACTCACTTCAATAATTGTCTGCATTAGGACTGCCATAAACAATGTCAAAGTAAATATGCATCACCGAATCAAAAATCTCAGTTGCATTGGCAGAGACACGTGCTCTTGTTGCAATGAAAATAAGTTGACAAAGTAGTGGATTTACTTTCATCTAATGTATTGAAAAATTCCCTTGAATAAAAAGCAGTTTAGTCTGCTATGTTTTTACAGATTTGTGTGGAAAATACTGAATAAAACACTATTTGATTTTCATTAATTCTAACACACACATTTTGTACTAATTTGACAATCTTTGCAAAGACAACTAATTGCATTTGTTTTCTTACACAAACACATAAGACATGCTATCTGCTTTCTCAACTATCTCGAGTAAATCGCTTTTAGTAAATATTTCAATTATGTGAGTGGAATAATATGTAAATAACATTACTCTTTGCACATTTGGTTAAAAAAAACATTACTATTTGCACCTAATTTTTGAAACAACTAGATTGAGTATTTGTTTATAATAAATTTCTCAACTATCTGAGTGCAAGAAGATTTAAATAACATTACTCTTAGCACATTAAAGCAAGATAACACACGGGGTCGATTATTTGTCTATTATAAATTTCTCCACTATATGAGTGCAACAAAGTGTAAATAACATTACTCTTTTTTTTACAAGAATAAATAACAATACCCTTTCCATCTCATTTGAAAGAATTGGATCGAGTATTTGTCTATAACAAAATCTCAATTATATGAGTGGAAGAATAAGTAAATAACAACACTCTTCGCACCTAATTTTTGAAATAACTAGATTGAGTATTTGTTTATAATAAATTTATCAGCTATCTGAGTGCGAGAAGATGTAAATAACATTACTCTTTACACATCATTTGATACAATGGAATTCAATATTTGTATTTAATATATTTTTAAATTATATGAGTGGAAGAGTATCTAAATAACATTACTCTTTACATTATATATGATAGAATATTTGAGAGTATTTGTCTTTAGTAAATTTCTCTATTATGTGAGTGGAAGAGTATGTAAAAAACATTACTCTTTACATTTTATTTGATAGAATTGTTGGGAATAGTTGTCTTTAGTAAATTTCTCAATTATGTGAGTGGAATAATATGTAAATAACATTACTCTTTGCATAGTAAAACAAATTAAAACACATCTTTTGACATAACAGGGTTGAGTATTTGTCCATAATAAATTTCTCAACTATGTGAGTGCAACAAAATGTAAATAACCTTACTCTTTGCATCTCATTTAAAACAATTGGATCGAGTATTTGTCTAAAGAAAATGTCAATTATATGAGTGGAAGAATAAGTAAATAACAACACTCTTCTTCAAATTATAAAATCCTTGCATCTGTAAATAACAACACTCTTCTACAAATTATAAAATTCTAGCACACACAACTTGTACTAATTTGACAATCCTTGCAGCACAACTAATTACATCTGTTTTCTCACACAAAACATAAGACATGCTATATTTATTTGAGCAATTTGTTCTCCGTTTTGAAGTTCTCTCAGTTGAGGTTTAAAAGATAATATAAATGCATTTCTATTGAAGAAAAGACACCACATACATAAAATTTATCTTAGTTTCTTCAAAATATGTACATATAGCAAACTGCATTTCATTAACTACACATCACTGAATAATATCATTGTCTGCAACACTGAATAATGGAACTACTATCATTCTTTTGAACTTTCAATTTGTATACAGTGCATACTTAAACCTCCAAATAAAACAACTTCACTGCAAAACATCGCAATGTGAATCCAACATGAATGGTTATTAGAGCATTAACTAAAATGACAACATTAGCAAGTTCAAAATGCAACTATAACATTATTGTTCTATAATAAAAACATTGATTAATCAATGAGAATTAAAATATGTAACAAAATAGTCTTCCATTGAGCTTGACAGCAAATGACAAGATGTCTATATCAGATAAATCATACACAGAGTGGAGATATAATGTAACCTATCTCTTTCTCATTGACAGATTTATTTTAAACCCATTTAAAAATTGTTTTGCTTTCAAGATATTTTTCCAGTATGCTGATACAATGTAGCCCAAAAACTCCAAAGTCGTTTGGCCAAAACTACACTTCTTATTCACCTTTAAGAGAAAACCATAATTGTTTATCCATCTTATATTAGATATAAAAAACACAAATTACAATCACTATTGCTGAGGTTATTAATCAATTGAGAATATTTCTCTTCTCCATGAGAAGTTGTTAATTAATGATCATTGAAAGGACTTTGGTGAAGTATTGAATGGCAAATCCTTTGCTAATTTTTTCTGAGTGATGCCACTGAGATTATTGAATGACAAATCCCTAGGATTATTAAACTAAATTTAACAAAAGAGGAAAAACTAAATGTTAAGGAAACATTTGCATCGCAGGGACCAATTTATGAAGAAGGGAAAACCTTGTAGCGGATAGAACTGTCGAAAGGGAAGACATCGACATTAGAAATCCGGAGAAGTGAGACATGGAGATTGACGACATTGAAGAATCTTTGTCTTTTGAACTTAATAGGCCTGTGAAGAATTAGGGAAAGAAAAGGAAGAGGTTAACGGTTGCCTCATGACCGTTAGTAGTGCGTGTTAAAAGTTAAGTTGGCGTGGATTTTCAATTGATGTGGCACAATATTAGTGGTGGGACAGGGTGTGAGACAGGATGTTTGAGACAACAGTTTTTTATCCGAAGAATAAGGAAATAACAACAACCTGATTTCGTTTGAGAGTGAGACTAAGAGATGGGCTACCGCCTCAGGTGGAACCACCGATACGGGTGAAGTCCTACGGGTTTCTCCTCTATCATCGATTTTGAACCTTGGAGCCATGGTGATTCCGCAGACTCTTCAACCTATATCGACGCAATTATCGTGTACTCTGCTCTTGCGATGGGTTTCTATGCATTTCCACTTGGAATTATCATTTTGTTTTCCTATGGAGCCCTTCTACGAGGGAATTGCATCTATTGACACAAAATAATCATGGATTCAACCCACTATTCGGCATTGGATATGACGGTGTTTCGGAAACCTATAAGATTGTTGTTTTTAAAGGCTACTACTCTGATGATTTTGACTCCCGAGCTATAATTTTTTTTGTTTATGTTCATACGTTGGGTACTAATAATTGGAAACGAGTTAGCAACTTCTTTTTTGCTCTCCGGGCTCATCAGTGTGTTCATTCGAGTAGTATATATGTAAGTGGAGCTATCAATTGGGTGTTTATGACTAATGAAGAGGATATCTACGGAATCTCTAGTCGATTATCTTTTTTTATTGAGTGCAACAAAATATAAATAACATTACTCTTTGCATCTCATTTGAAACAATTGGATTGAGTATTTGTTTATAATAAAATCTCAATTATATGAGTGGAAGAATAAGTAAATAACAACACTCTTTTTACCTCATTTTTTAAATAACTAGATTGAATATTCGTTTATAATAAATTTCCGACCTATTTGAGTGCAAGAAGATGTAAGACATTACTCTTTACACATCATTTGATACAATGTAATTCAGTATTTGTATTTACTATATTTCTAAATTATATTAGTGGAAGAGTATATAAATAACATTACTCTTTACATTATATTTGATAGAATAGTCAAGAGTATTTGTCTTTAGTAAATTTCTCAATTATGTGTGGTAGAATAGGTAAATAACATTACTCTTTGCGCTTAATTTTTGAAACAACTGGATTGAGTATTTGTTTATAATCAATTGTCAACTATCGGAGTTCAAGGAGATGTAAATAACCTTACTCTTTAACACAACGGGGTCAATTATTTGTCTTTAATATATTTCTAAATTATATCAGTGGGAGAGTTTGTAAATAACATTACTCTTTGCATAGTAAAACAAATTAAAACACATCTTTTGACATAACAGGGTTGAGTATTTGTCACTAATAAATTTCTCAACTTTGCATCTCATTTGAAACAATTGGATTGATTATTTGTCTAGAATAAAATCTCAATTATATGAGTGGAAGAATAAGTAAATAACAACACTATTTGAACCTAATTTTTGAAACAACTGTATTGAGTATTTGTGTATAGTAAATTTCTAAAATATTTGAGAGGAAGAATACGTAAATAACTTTTTACACCTCATGTGATACAATGGAATTCAGTATTTGTCTTTAATACATTTCTAAATTATTAGTGGAAGAGTATGTAAATAACATTACTCTTTGCATTTTATTTGATAGAATAGTTGAAAGTATTTGTCTTTTAGTATTTGTCTATAATGTAAAGCAAGATAAATTTAACATTTCTCAACAAAAATAGTTTAGAGTATTTATCTTTAATAAATTTCTCAATTATGTGAGTGGAAAAAATGTAAATAACATTACTCTTTTTCGCCATTTTTAATACAACTGGATTGTATATTCATCTATAAATAATTTCTTAACTATCTGAGTGCAAGACTATATAAATAACATTACTCATTGTAATGTTAATGAAGACAAAACATCTCATTTGATACAACGGGTTTAAATATTTGTTTATAATAAATTTTATAACTATGTGAGTGCAAAAATGTAAATAACATTACTCTTTTTACATCATCATTTGATACAATTGGATTGAACATTTGTCTATAGTAAATTTCTCAACTATTTGAGTGGAAGAATATGTAAATAACTTTACTCTTTACACCTCATTTGGTACAATGGAATTCAGTATTTCTCTTTAATACATGTCTAAATTATTAGTGGAAGAGTATGTAAAGAACATTACTCTTTACATTTTATTTGATAGAATAGTTGAAAGTATTTGTCTTTTAGTATTTGTCTATAATGTAAAGCAAGATAAATTTAACATTTCTCAACAAAAATAGTTTAGAGTATTTATCTTTAATAAATTTCTCAATTATGTGAGTGGAAGAAAATGTAAATAACATTACTCTTTACGCCTCATTTTTAATACAACTGGATTGTATATTCATCTATAAATAATTTCTCAACTATCTGAGTGCAAGACTATATAAATAACATTACTCTTTGTAATGCAAATGAAGACAAAACATCTCATTTGATACAACGGGGTGTCGAAATATTTGTTTATAATAAATTTCATAACTATGTGAGTGCAAAAAATGTAAATAACATTACTCTTTTTACATCATTTGATACAATTGGATTGAGCATTTGTCTATAGTAAATTTCTCAACTATTTGAGTGGAAGAATATGTAAATAACTTTACTCTTTACACCTCATTTGGTACAATGGAATTCAGTATTTGTCTTTAATACATGTCTAAATTATTAGTGGAAGAGTATGTAAATAACATTACTCTTTACATTTTATTTGATAGAATAGTTGAAAGTATTTGTCTTTTAGTATTTGTCTATAATGTAAAGCAAGATAAATTTAACATTTCTCAACGAAAATAGTTTAGAGTATTTATCTTTAATAAATTTCTCAATTATGTGAGTGGAAGAAAATGTAAATAACATTACTTTATTTACTTCATTTTTAATACAACCGGATTGTATATTCATCTATAAATAATTTCTCGACTATCTCGAGTGCAAGACTATATAAATAACATTACTCTTTGTAATGTAAATGAAGACAAAACATCTCATTTCATACAACGGGGTCGAAATATTTGTTTATAATAAATTTCATAACTATGTGAGTGCAAAAAATGTAAATAACATTACTCTTTTTACATCATTTGATGCAATTGGATTGAGCATTTGTCTATAGTAAATTTCTCAACTATTTGAGTGGAAGAATATGTAAATAACTTTACTCTTTACACCTCATTGGTACAATGGAATTCAGTATTTGTCTTTAATACATGTCTAAATTATTAGTGGAAGAGTATGTAAATAACATTACTCTTTACATTTTATTTGATAGAATAGTTGAAAGTATTTGTCTTTTAGTATTTGTCTATAATGTAAAGCAAGATAAATTTAACATTTCTCAACAAAAATAGTTTAGAGTATTTATCTTTAATAAATTTCTCAATTATGTGAGTGGAAAAAAATGTAAATAACATTACTCTTTGCGCCTCATTTTTAATACAACTGGATTGTATATTCATCTATAAATAATTTCTCAACTATCTGAGTGCAAGACTATATAAATAACATTACTCTTTGTAATGTTAATGAAGACAAAACATCTCATTTGATACAACGGGGTCAAAATATTTGTTTATAATAAATTTTATAACTATGTGAGTGCAAAAAATGTAAATAACATTACTCTTTTTAAATCATCATTTGATACAATTGGATTGAGCATTTGTCTATAGTAAATTTCTCAACTATTTGAGTGGAAGAATATGTAAATAACTTTACTCTTTACACCTCATTTGGTACAATATGGAATTCAGTATTTCTCTTTAATACATGTCTAAATTATTAGTGGAAGAGTATGTAAATAACATTACTCTTTACATTTTATTTGATAGAATAGTTGAAAGTATTTGTCTTTTAGTATTTGTCTATAATGTAAAGCAAGATAAATTTAACATTTCCCAACAAAAATAGTTTAGAGTATTTATCTTTAAATAATTTCTCAATTATGTGAGTGGAAGAAAATGTAAATAACATTACTCTTTACGCCTCATTTTTAATACAACCGGATTGTATATTCATCTATAAATAATTTCTCAACTATGTGAGTGCAAGACTATATAAATAACATTACTCTTTGTAATGTAAATGAAGACAAAACATCTCATTTGATACAACGGGTCGAATATTTGTTTATAATAAATTTCATAACTATGTGAGTGCAAAAATGTAAATAACATTACTCTTTTTACATCATTTGATACAATTGGATTGAGCATTTGTCTATAGTAAATTTCTCAACTATTTGAGTGGAAGAATATGTAAATAACTTTACTCTTTACACCTCATTTGGTACAATGGAATTCAGATTTGTCTTTAATACATGTCTAAATTATTAGTGGAAGAGTATGTAAATAACATTACTCTTTACATTTTATTTGATAGAATAGTTGAAAGTATTTGTCTTTTTGTATTTGTCTATAATGCAAAGCAAGATAAATTTAACATTTCTCAACAAAAATAGTTTAGAGTATTTATCTTTAATAAATTTCTCAATTATGTGAGTGGAAGAAAATGTAAATAACATTACTCTTTGCGCCTCATTTTTAATACAACTGGATTGTATATTCATCTATAAATAATTTCTCAACTATCTGAGTGCAAGACTATATAAACTCTTTGTAATGTAAATGAAGACAAAACATCTCATTTGATACAACGGGGTCGAAATATTTGTTTATAATAAATTTTATAACTATGTGAGAGCAAAAAATGTAAATAACATTACTCTTTTTACATCATTTGATACAATTGGATTGAACATTTGTCTATAGTAAATTTCTCAACTATTTGAGTGGAAGAATATGTAAATAATTTTACTCTTTACACCTCATTTGGTACAATGGAATTCAGTATTTGTCTTTAATACATTTCTAAATTATATGAGTGGAAGAGTATGTAAATAATATTACTGTTTACATTTTATTTGATAGAACACTTGAGAGTATTTGTCTTTAGTAAATTTCTCAATTATGTGAGTGGAATAATATGTAAATAACATTACTTTTTGCACCTAATTTTTGAAACAACTAGATTGAGTATTTGTCTATAATAAATTTCTCAACTATGTGAGTGCAACAAAATGTAAATAACATTACTCTTTGCACCTCTTTTTAATACAACTAGATTGTATATTAATCTATATAATATTATTGAGTGTTTGTCAATAGTAAATTTCTCAATTGTGTGATTGTAAGATTATGTAAATAATGTTATTCTTTGCAAGGTAAAGGAAGATGAAACACGTCATTTGATACATTGGAATCGAGTATTTGTCTATAGCCAATTTCTCAATTTTGTGAATATGTGAAAAACATCACTCTAGATTATGTAAAAGAAGATTAAGCGCCTAATTTGATACAAATGTATAAGTATTTAATTATAATAAAAAAATTCCAATTATGTGAGTGCAAAAGTATGTAAATTCCATTACTCTTTGCATCTCGTTATATCTGATGGAATCAAGTATTTCTCATAATAAATTTCTCTATTACGTGAGTGCTAAGATATGTAAATAATATTACTCTTTTTAGTGTATCTCATTTGATACAATAAGATCGAGTATTTGTCTATAATAAATTTTTCAATTAAGTGAGTACAAGAATATGTAAAAAAACATTATTCTTTGCAATAACAGATAAATCTTTTGAGACACTTTATGGGTTAGTGGAAAAGACAAAGAAGTCAACTATAAAAAATGACTATTGGATTTGGACCAAGATATTCTTCTCGGCTCTAGTCGAAGCTAGTAAGTGAAGATGAAGTATCTCATTTGATACTATTGAATCGAGAATTTGTCTATAATAAATTTTTCAATTATATAAGTGCAAGAATGTGTAAATAAAATTACTTTTGCATTAAGAGATAAATCTTTTGAGACAATATATGTGTTTGAGAAAAACACAAAGAATCACCTATAAAAAAAGATCATTTGGATTTGGCATGCAAAGACATCACTTCTGAGAAAGATAATTAGTTTGACACCTCATACCCTAACAATCATTATCAACTTAATTGTTTTTGACGATAAAAACATTCTTTATTCACCAGTAAATTACTCAACTCCAATCTCAATGAATTAAAAACATGACACCCAGGGCAATGTTGTCTTCATGAGTTGCCTCAAGGGCCTTGTTGCAAGTACCAATATCTTCTCTAAAATTTTCTTGTAAGTTGTTTCCACAACGAGGGTGCGTATTGAAACACAATTGCTTTATTTATAAATCTACAAGAGAGAGTGATTTTCTTTTGTTTCGTTTAGGAAAGAAATAAGATAGAAAGGGAGGGGACTAGTTTAGTACTAGATTGTGTTTGGTTAAAAATAAAGATAGAAGAGAGAGGAAGAGAAGAGAGAAAGAGAAAATAGAGTGTACCAAAATAGAAAGAGGGAAGAGAGAAGAAATTATCTCTTCCGTATTTCTCTTCTACCAAGCACGCCCAAAGTTAATTTCTTGGTAATTTTATGTTACCTATATTAGGGTAGTTTTTGAGTATAATCGTTAGTTTTGAATTTTCATTGGTATTGGGATTTTGGAATTAGTATCTAACTTATCCTTTAAAATACCTTTAAAGAGAGAAAAGTTTGCTGAGCAAAGTATAAACTTGGAAAAAGGTAACAGTAGTAATAGTAATTGGTGATTTGATTTGCACTAATCTTAGATGAAAACATAAAATGACAATAATCAATAACAGGGTTGCATAATCTCAAAAAGGATTTTCAAGAAAATAGGTTAGATTATGTGATGTAACCAGCAATCACAAAAGATCAAGACTATGTTTTCAGATTTGAGAGCACTACATATAGATTCTATATATACATATACAAGACATCTGAAATAATATTGGTGTTTCTTATCAATTAATCTGTCTCTGCACCTATCTAAATAGTTCAATATGGTTCCATCTCCATCAAGCTTCTTCAACCATTGTTAGTACTAAAAGATTTACTTTCCTCTAGCCTTTTCCAAGTCAGGGAGATCTGCAAATAATTGTCATTTATGTCAGGTACAAGGTGAGAACAAAAGCACAATAGATATGTAAATTGAGTATTCCAAATAAATAAATAAAATATAATACAGTTGTTTGAGTTTATTATTATACGACAAAAGTATCAATTGTGGTAAAAGAAAGACCTTATTTGGATAAATAGCTTATTTCAGTGTTTATAACATAATCGTCTATCATAAGAGTTTATGTATAAGCTGTTTCTATAATCTACTATCTATCTATACCATTAACCTACTACCAAAATACCAATCTTACCCTTTTTCCAACTATACAATTTTTGGATATTTATGTAATTTCCTTTTTTCACTTTTTAAAACTTTTCCACTTTTTCAAACTTTTTCACTCTCTCACATACCTTTTCAAACTTTTTCACTCTCTCTCTTCACACTTTTTTCAAACTTTTTCATCTTTTCACTCTCTCCTACTCTTTCTTCCCCTAACTCTCACATTTTTCTATTTTTCAGAATATTTCTACTTTAATTTTATATACATTTTTAATCTCTACGGAAAATATTACATATTGTTAAATGTTTACGGGATAATGTTCAGACTAACCCAATAATAATTTGAAGCTTTTTGTTTATCTACTTTAAATTAGTCTTGATTTTCACGGGGTAATGTTCGAACTAATTAAATTATGTCTAAGTCTATTAATAAAAACAACAAGACAACACCCGTGCGTATGCACGGGTATACTGCTAGTAAAAGATAAAATAATGTTAAATTGTTTTTTTATAAATTATAAGCTATTTTCATAAGCTATCCCGAGAGCTTGTGGAAATTAACTGAAAACAACTTATGAACATGTCATAAGTTGTTTCCATAAGTCCTCTCAAACAGTCTCACAAGTGCTTATGCAGTAGATAACCCCAAATAAGCCGATCCAAACAGACCCTAAATCCTTATCTTTTTTTAAAGAAAAAAAAAACAAATACTGATAGAGATACAGAAGAAGGCATATATGTTTTATTTTCGCCATATACTATTTAGATAGACTAAAGCTGAGTATATATCTTTTTCTGCTAAATAATAGAGCACATATTCTACACATTAATGAAGAAAAAACATCAGGTTAGCAAGCAATTGGAAGAACCGTTGAAATAGAAGTAGAGATACAAAGGATTTACTCACACAACATTCCTTCATCATCACTGCTTTCATCATCTTGACCAGCAAACTGCAAAAGAACAAGATCCATTGGACAAGATTAGGTACATGGAGTTTAGTTAAAAACTCACAAACACAAATTTACAAGTGAAAGCGTTAACTTACACGTCCATCATCGTCCGATCCAAAATCAGCTGCAAAAAGTCCAATATAAGCTTTAATTAGATGAGTGAAAAATCCTATTTCTAGACCAATGGGGACATTTGGGAGAAGTAAGATAACCCCATGAGGACACTTGAGTTATACAACACTTTCAGAGAAGTACAACACTAACCCAAATCTCTTATCTCTACTAACATTCTAACATTCTAGACCAAGTTCTGTACAATTAGGACCAGTCTAAATAACATTGGTGGCATAACATGAACCTCAACACAATTATAATGATTGGACGTAATTCATATGGGTTCCACCGCGTTGGAAATGGGACCCACTTAATTAGTGGGACTTACATGAATTTCATCCAATCATTGAGAGAGTGATAGAAGGAGTGTTCAAATTTGAAATGCCAATCAGAAAATTTTAGCTACTAAGGAAGCTATGATTAAGAAAGCTTACAAGCTAACTCTTCATCATCTTCATCACACCATTTGTTCCAATCAACCTTCAGGTATGGTGCAGGTTTCTCTTCAGACTTCAGTATCCTTTGCCACCATCCTTTTTGTCCTTTCTGAATTGAACATAGTATGTTTCTTGAGCTAGTTTTAGTTTTACAACCCTACAGAACACAGTGACAAATTTAAGGATAGGACCATTGAATATTTCCAAAAGAATGGAGATGGAAAAAGAAATTGAAACAAATTGTAAAGTGAAAGAGTCAAAGACCAGGACATCAGTCTATAAAGAATACTATTTCACTACAGGATAACATTTAAGTAGTGTTCATATCTATGTAGTTAATAGCATATAGCGAAGCGTAGCGGCCGACCCCTAAAACGCTATAGTGGTGTAGCGGTATGGCCGCTACGTCAAAGTCTACGGAAATGATACAAGCAATTTACACATTACACATAAAAACTCAAAAATAGAAGAATGCACAAAATTAATATTCAAACATTGAAAACAAGGTGATGGTTGTGATTGGGTTGATGTCATAGCCATGGAAAAATCATGAAAACAACACAAATTGCAGCATAGATAGAGGAAACATGCAAAATAGTGAACAGAGAAGAGAAACAATGCAAAAAAATAAATTGGAAAGAGGAATAGAGGCACAAAGCTACATTGCTTTAGTTAGCTAAAATTGACCAAAAGGCCCAAAAGAGGGAATGGCTAAAAGTGACGGAAACGGCCTCTATTACGACCGCTATTTGGCTGCTATGGCGGCCGTAACGGCCTCTATTTGCGGCGCTACGACCGCTACTCACAACCACAATGCAACGGAAAATTGCATGGCGGCTAAGGACGGCTACACAAACACTATTTTAACATAAACTTTTTTGCGCATTTTATACATGCACTGTAGAGAAATAAAACCCAAAAGCTATTTTGTGTGCATGTCTGTGTGTGTGTGTGTGTGTGTGAAATGTGTCAGATGTCACATGCACTCAAGCTTCAGCAGATGCTGATTAAACCATTTTGTAGCATAACCATTTACTTGAGAGAGCAATAAAAACTAAACAGAAAAAGAACAATGCTACAGATATTAACAGTAAAAAAAAAAAGTAGTGACAAAATCAAGAGCAACAAATGGATAAAGCAGATGGTTAGAGCAAAAGGGGGCAATGATTGGTTTTTTCTGTGTACTGACCAAACTTTACATGACATAAATTGTATTGGTGGTGTAAAAATGCTGTAAAAGTATGACAATGAACCAATGACAAAGTTGTAGGTAATTTTTCATCAAAATAAAAAGTTAATTAGGCATTAGTTGAGATAAATCTTCTCAACACTTAGAAACTTAAGTACTTAACAATATTCACTAGAAAGTATAATTTAGTTATACTAACAAGTTTATGCATCCATGCAGAGATATTTAAATACCGTCAATGGCAAATGTTCAAAGACCAGAGTCTCATCTTAAAAGAGATGCTATAAAATAATAATCATATGAATATATAGTTATCAAAGGATCGTGTTCAGGTTCTACAGGAATCCCATAATGTCCGCCGCAGTAACAGAAAAAGGTCTTTTTTGTAGTCTGACACGCATCAATTTTTAGGTACTTCCAACCAGGAAAGAAAGATGACAAAAATCCAAACAAAACAAGGCAACCTGCAATCTAACAAGCATAAAGAAAAGGTCATTCGCTGCAAACATAACTAGCATCCGCCTTTCAGATCATTAACCACATCATATGGAATTGGAGTAACCGTCTCCAATGTAGCACTTTCAACCATGAATCTCGGCATACGACCTTCTGCTTTACGCTTTGTGCTTATGACTTCTCCCTTGGTCGTGGCCTCAGCCTTCAATTGATCATTCTTGATCTTCCGTATACAGAACTCCTTGGTGAATCTAGAAGGCATAACTTGCTCCACAGTCCACTCAAACACAAATCCTCTGTTTGAGGATCTTGTTCTCAACCTTGACACCAATGGCATGTTGGGCGACAGTCAAGAAGTGATCAGTGCCGCCAATATGAGAACCTGTGGAACATGCCCTAGTAGACGGTGTCGTTAACCCTAATGTCAACATACTCGACGATGTGGTGGGTGGGGCAGGCAAAATTACCCTTCTTCCTGAATGGGCGAGATACTGAGTCTCTCATTCGAGATCATAAACCATGACTAGACATCTCTTCTAGGGTTTCTCTCGGCCTTACTTTACACCACCTCAGTAACAGAAAACATTCATTTTATAAATAAATAAAGATAGTATAAAAATCTTAAAACTTTGTGGTAGCAATAGATAATGGTGAACCCCCAAGTAATTGAAATTACATATAGCCAGTCAGTCCCCAAATCCTAGTTCCAATCTACTTGTTCTTAGTGCAATTATCAATATCACTACTCTTTTCCAACCCTAAAACATGATTTCAAACAAAGAAAGCAAAGAATTAAACAAAAGCAATCCAATTTTTAAATTCAAGAACTCAATCACTCACTCACTCACCTCAGGTTCAATTGATCCATAAAGTTGTAAGCTAAAGCTGTAGGAGGATTGATCATGAACCCTAGAAGCAGAGAAAGTGAACAAACCCTGAGGTTCACATTTCACAGTAACATCTTTGGCATCAGGTAGAGCAACAGTTAGGTAAACCTTATCAGAACGCTGTGCCCACAGAACTTCAGGCTGGCGACTACACACAAACCCCCAAAAGAAAAAATATCAATATTTTTAAATTACAATTACAATAAAGATGTGATTTTGATGATTGAATCATATTGCAAGTAATAATTTTTGTTAGCAAAACTTCAAAAAATTGGATTTCATTTCGACCATTGAGAGAGAGAGAGAGAGAGAGAGAGAGAGAGAACCTCATTTGGTGAGAGGGAGTGAAGAAGGCGAATGGAATCTGTGTGAAACTGATGTGAGTTGGAAACGTCAAACAACGTTAACCTTCGTTGGATTCTTTGATTCAAGTCGTAGGGACTCCTTGCTACTCAACAGCCTATTTCTACGAGGAATAAACGAATTTAATTTTTTTATAAGAAATAAACGAATTTAATTTTAATTTAATTTAGGCACTCGGATGAGATGGTAAGTGTCTCTTCCAAACAAGCAAGAGGAGTCCCCGATCGAATCCTGGCATGCAAAGCAGTGTTAAATCTCTTGAGGAGAGAGTTTGCCGCCAATTGTGGTCCTACCCGCTCTGAGAATTAGTCTCTGATTACAGCAGAGATACCCGATTTATACCAAAAAAAAAGTAGGCAAAATTGGAACCAAATTTTTTGTTAAGTTGGAAGAGACTCTACCATGTCATCTAAGTGCAGTGGTTTTTAAGTTTTTTAATTATACTAAATATTGGTATTTTTTGGTTTGAAGTTAGTTCGGCGCAGCCGTAGAAACGTCATTTATAGACACCCAATTGTCGCCTCTTAGTCTCGAGCTTTGGTTTTTTCGTTTGTGTGAGTTAGGTTTGGACACTTGTCATCTCGAACAAGCCAAAAAATATAATTGGTACTTTATGTTTTTTCTCAGCTAGGTCTTTTAACACAAAATGTTAATATTGTCCCTTCTTTTATTATTCGTTGCAAACAAGCCCACGTGGCACCAACCTGATGATGTGGCCGTAACAAAGTCCTACGTGGATTTTGATTAGAATTATTTGTTGGGGAAGATACTGAAGTGACTAAGTTGCACAAGAAATGGGGGATTGAATTGTGTGACCTTTTAAAATTTAATTCCTGCAACCTTCTCAATGAGTTCTCAAGATAAACTTGGATATGAGAAGGTTGAATGTTAGTTCCACCAACAACGAGTAATTATATCATTCCTGAAAGACAATTGACTATGATGATTCCAGATACTTTTTCCTTAAAAGAAAAGTGTTGTTTTCAAACAAGTATTTATTTCTCTTTAAAGAAAGTTTAGAGTTCAGTTTAAAACTTGTCTAAAGAAGGTTGAAGTTTTAACCTTCTTTAGAGTTTGAAAACAATGACAAGTGTAAAGCAATTAAAGCAAGTAATAGGGAAAACAAATAATGACACAATGTTTCTTACAATAAGGGGTTTGGGATGATTTAGGAGCTTGTTTACAGATGAATATAGTGTATTTGTAAAGAACACACAAGCTGACACACACTCAAGAGAGTATTCCCAAAACAGAACTTGAAGTAGCTTTGAGTGTGGATGAGAAGGTTGAATTACCTTGAGAAGCTTGACTTGTGAAGGTTCCAATTAAATCTCATGAATTGTAAATATGAAGAACAACCTTTATATAGACTTTGAAGCTTGAATATAGTCGTTGTTAAGTTGAAGATAGCCGTTGCAAAGTAGTTCTAGGCTTGTAGATGTGTAATGATGACTTTGTGCTTTAGTTGTAGCCCTTGAACCTTCTTCAACGTATTTGGGTGCTTTATGTAACACCCATATCTACCGATGAAGTATAAGTTCAAAATCAGAATTTTCAAAGTTTAACGAGTAAACAGATGCTACATTTGCGACTTGAAAACCATAAGCAGCTCAGGTACATAGCGAATAAAACAGGAGGATCAATAACGAAACCATTAACTTGCAATTACCACGCGGCGGAAATCCAAAAGGTTCAATTCAAATAAGTCGTGACATCTAATTCAAGATTCACAATAGTAATGAATTCAAATCCAGCAAATAAAACGACATCAAATAGTAGGAAAATAAGCGGTTATCCCCCCGAGTGCTACGTATCAGAGCAACGACACCGACCCGGACAATTGAAGGTAAACAGCCTTCACTCGCGGTTACCTGCACGTTATCGACATCGGGGTAACATTCAAACAGAAGGGTGAGATATCGAACCACATAATGAGTCGTCATTTAACAACAATATATATTTCGGTCAAGGCATCAAACCATAATTTCACAACAGTCAATATCATCACTTCACGTCAATTAATCATTTCAACCAATCGGATATACAATATGGATGCGGAATGCGACTCAACTATGCATATGCATGTGGTGCCATCCAGCCCGTAAATAGAGGCTTCACGACTAAACATTGCCCATAAATAGGGGCATCAACGACTTTTGGAGACACACTCCAAGGCCCACCGACCCTACCGTGCAAATGCTATGCATGTGACACTATGATGCAAGCACAGACAATCAATAATAATAATCATATTTCAACACAATAACGACTAGAATCTCAACTTTGGCTACCGACCTACGACATAAAATACATGCCCGTAAATAGAGGCAATCTGACAAACGACAAAAGGACCCACATTGGTCACCAACAACATAGTAACCACATCACGAGTGCAGGGTTTCCTACAACAATTGCACCTACTCCGCGAATTATTTAAAATAGCAAACGACATCGAAAAGTTACAAAAGACCACTCGTTGGAAAGCTGCGGATGTGTAGTTTCTGAATATATCTTTAGAGTTTCAAAACAATGAGCCAATTAGTACAGTTTTTAGAAACAATCCGAATGGTTCCCAGATCGGATGATTCTCGTCCTTCCACTTCAAATCACTCTAAACTGACTTAAACTTGACCAAATGGAACAAAACTTTAGCCCTAACAATTGAGTATAGTTTCTAATGGGAAAAGAATCGTTCAAAACAGAGTTCAATTGAGGACACACGACCTAAAACACTGAACTTATACCCAGTTTAATTCCAGAAATTTGACCTGACTTGGGACACTCATAACTCGAGCTACACTACTCCAAATTTAACCAAACCAGTGCCAAAGTGACCAAAATTAAGTCTATTTTCTAACGAAATAAGTCCTATAATTTTTGGACAAACAGAAAGTTCCCAGTTTTAAAAATACAGAACCTAGGTCCAGAATGCTCCCAGAATATTACCCTAACTTGTGGAGTCTATATCCAGAGCTACACAACTCCAAATGCAATCAAACCGGTGCCCAATAAACAAGCATTCAATATAATTTTCAAAATGACGGACCACATAATTTTTCAATCAGTAAAACGTTCTCAGTCACTGAAATACCGAACCTATGTCAAAACATCTCAAAACAGTGAATTCAACAATACAAATAACCATCACAATTCAGCCACCAATTCAAACAACATTCAGATTCCCTAACCCCACATAAAGTAGTTCATACATCCCGTTATAAGGCTTGAATCCCACCCTTACTTTGGCCTTAGATGAGCGCAAATCCTAGCCTTGGAAGATTGCAAACCCTAGCCTTCTCCCTCCTCTTTGGTCGTCACTTCTCTCTCTCTTTTCCTTCCTAGCCGTTGCACCCCCCTTTCCCTCACTCTCAAACTTTTGGTTTTTCTAGTAAAGAAACCCTAAGCTAGTTTCCTTACTATTTATAAAAATTATTCACCCCATGGTTTTTTTTTCTATCTATGCGAATAGATCATGGATCCCTTTCCTAATACCTCTCATTTGCTAAGTCTAATTTTTAATAAAAGGTCCACATATGCCAATGTATAAGTATTTTATTATTTTCTACCAACAATTCCTAAGTAATAAATCATACAATTAATCAATTATTTTTGGGGCGTTACACTTTAGCTGACATTATAAACCTTCTTTAGCAGACACCGTACTCCCTTACACAGATTCTGACATTCCATGACCTGTTTTTGTACTTTGTGACAATTTACATGTTTTTACCTGAAGCTTCTCAAGCTTCCTAAACATGAATAAACATGTTTTTAAGGTACAAAGAATAATCAAGGAGTTCCTCTTTACATAGGACAATTATTCTACAACATTTATTCCTAGAATATGTATTTGATGTGTATTGGATCATAGAACCGGAATTAAAAGTGTTTCTCAGAAAGAGAAGCTTGGAGTTTATTGAACCTTCTTTTAACCTTCTTCAACAAACAAACCTTCTTCACAATTTCTTTGAATGGGTCAATCTTCTTTTGACTTCAATCACCCAGAATCGAACAACTAGAGTGTGACCCGAGTAGTCTTATACCATCTTAGAGTTTGGGTTGAGTCTAACTCAAACCTATAAAACTGACTGGTAGAGTGACAGTTTTCTCTCACTTATAAAGTCTTTTTTAGACTATATCACATCCGATATGGGACTCTCAAGTCTAAACATCAGTTTTATACAAAATTCATTATTCATTATATGCAGTTTGCCAGGGACTTGTGTTTCCATCTAACAAGGGCATCCAAACAATAAAACTATGAGAGAATGAAGGAGCCCTTCTCTATAATCTATTTATATATCAACTTAAAAGAAGTAGCATATATTCCTTTCCTTGAGAACCTTCACCCATAAAAGTAGTCAGGTCAAAGTTGTTGTTCCAAACTTCATTGTTTGAGATATAAAGAAGTTCATTAATCATTTTAGTTCCTCTGCATCATATTTTGATAGCTCGGGATCAAGGTTTTTAGTAAAGATTCGGGAACGCGACTGTGCATAAGGTTGCGTCAGCCGCTGTTGACTGGGACTCTCCGCAATATCAAGGATCGTGATTCGACAGCGACTTAAAATTTTGCCCGAGATGCAATTAAACACTTGTTACTTTGCAAGTGGAGAAATGCATGAAATAAAATAGTTCAAACATGTATGCATTTCAGAGTATTAGAGAAAGGTATAATTGATCATTTACCAAAGTCAAAGCTTCAGTCAACTGATCCACTCAGCAAGCCAACTGTCACACTCCCTGCCAAGTGTGAAGACAAATAGTGAAAGATGAATACACGGTTCAAGCATGTTTACCTTCAATTGTAAAACCTAGAGTTAACTAGTCAGTTATAATCTCAACTGAATAACAACTGATTCAGTTGAGTTCTGTTAGATTGATAAGCTTTGATTCATATTGTATATATACTGGTGTAAATCCATCTTGAAATTCAATGAAAGAATTTACCCATTTCATTCTATAATCTTTACATGGTATCAGTAATCGTGTGATCTTACCCACGCTTCGCGAAGCTTCACATCCTTCATCCATGGCGGATTCTGGTTCGCAAAAGCAAACCGATCTACCTCTCAATCTCTTCTCTCATGGATCTACATCTTCTGCACCATCGCATGGTTTTGCTTACACTCCCAAACTTACGATCAAATTAGACGACAAGAACTTTCTTATGTGGAACCAGCAGGTTGAAGGCATCATTACCTCTTATAAACTCCACAGATTCCTGGTCAATCCAGAAATTCCGGCCAAATATGACTCGGAATCGAACAAAATTCTTGACAAGATCTCTGATGCATATGAAAAGTGGCTGGTTCAAGATCAGTTGCTATTCACATGGCTACTTTCCACGCTTTCTGATGGCGTTCTTCCGAGGGTGCTTACGTGCAAACACTCTCACGAGGTTTGGGATCGCATTCACAAACACTACTACTCGCATTTGAAAGCAAGAATTCGTCAACTGCGTTCTGAGTTCAAGAACACGAAGAAGGCAAACAGATCCATTTCTGAATACATTATGCGAATCCATGCCCTTGCGGACTCACTCATTTCAATCGGTGAAAATATTTCTGATCAAGACAAGATTGATGTTCTTCTTGATGGATTGCCCGAGGAATACAATGCCTTCGTCATGATGATTTACGGAAAATCCATCACTGATACTCCTTCGCTCTCTGATATTGAAGCCTTGCTTCTGGTGCAAGAAGCACAACTGGAGAAGCACCGTCAAGAGTTGACGGCGACACCTATGAGTGCCAATATTGCTCATGCCTCGCGCCAATTTCAATCAAACAATCGTGGCAAAGGCAGAAACAACCGTGGTAGAGGCCGCAGCCGTGGCCGTGCCTCCCCTTCTGATCCTCCTTCAACCGGGAATAGACCTACATGTCAAATCTGCAGCAAATATGGTCATGTTGCAGGGAACTGCTGGTTTAGGTTTGATGAGAGCTTTGATGCACCAAAGATTGGTAGCAAGAAATCTAATGAAGCCGAAGGCTCGAAAGATAACAATACTGGTGGTGATTCCTCGACAAAGTCTCAGCCACATGTGAATTTTGCCACCACTGCAGACATTGCAGATCAAGACTATGATCTTTGGAAAGGTGACACAGGTGCGTCTCATCACGTAACACCATTTAGTGATCATCTAGATTGTAGTACACCATACACAGGCACCACTAAGGTTGCTATGGGAAATGGTTATGGCATACCTATTAAATCCATAGGATCATCTACATTTGCATCACATTTCAATCCAAATGTGCTTTTACATATGCATCACTTACTACATGTGCCTGCCATTAAGCAAAATCTTTTATCAGTATCTAGATTTGCCAAGGACAACAATGTTTTCTTTGAATTTTATCATAAGCATTGCCTTGTTAAATCACAGGTCACTAAACAAGTCTTACTCAAGGGCTTTGTGGGCAAAGATGGTCTCTATACTTTCAAACTCCGCTCATCACGAGCTGCTGTTAATTCTCATGTAAAATTGCTGAATACATCTGTAGTACCTTCTGTAAATACTGTTGCTCACACTGTAAACACTTCACACACAGTTTCACCTAGTTCTGTTTTTCTATTGTGGCACTCAAGACTTGGCCACACCAATGTAAACAATGTTTACTCTGTTCTCAAACAATGTAACATCTCCATTTCAAATAAATGTACAAATTTTGTGTGCAAAGCTTGTTGTTTGGGCAAATCTCATAAATTGCATGCTCCCTCATCTACTACTACATATACTAAGCCATTTGAACTCATTCATACAGATTTATGGGGACCTTCCCCTAATTCCTCCAAATCAGGTTTTAACTATTACATCACTTTTGTGGACACTTTCACTAAATATACATGGATTTACCTTCTTAAGAATAAATCTGATGCACTTCATGCATTTACTCAGTTTCATGCTAAGGTATCCAATCAATTTCACTCTTCTATTCATGCTGTTCAATCTGATTTTGGGGGGGGGGGGGGGTTCGTTCTTTTACACAACACTTGGCAAATCTAGGTATATCTCATAGACTTACATGTCCTTATACATCACATCAAAATGGCACTGTAGAACGTAAGCATAGGCAAATTGTAGAAATGGGACTTTCCCTACTTGCACATGCATCTTTACCTGTTGATCTTTGGGATTGTAATACCCCAATTTTGTCCGCCTTTTTTAATTTAAGTCAATTTCAAGTATCCAGCTAAACTAAATAGAAATACCGTTGTTTAAATTAGGCAGGCACGCGAATGGTCGATCTTTTCGTGCGTTCTTCAATTTAATCTTCGTATTTGGGTTTAGTCGTACATAAGTAGGTCTACTACCAAAAGTCATTTTTTCTAGAAATTTGGCTTGTCTTTTCAATTCAGGTTTAAGAATGTAATTCTGAGTCAATTTTAGTGTTTTTAGTTAATGAGCCCATTTCCTCTATTTGGGTCTTGTTTTAGCGTATTTTGTCTAGTGCTGCCCAATCTCGTCTTTGTGTTCTCTACCACTTTTATTATTATTATTCTTATTTTGTGCAGCTATTTCATTTTGAGTATATATGTATAGTCCAAAAACGCCAAAAATTCTATTTAGTGTTATTTACAATTTAAAAGTGTTATATAATACAAAAAGGTCAAAAAAAAATCTCTATTTAATTTTTATTACAAATTAGAAGTATTCAAATGTCCAAATGTCCAAAAAATACAAAAAATAATAACACAAAATATACAAAAATAAATAAATCCGAAAATACAAAAAAAATAATAAAAGGCAGCAGCAGCAAATCTGGGGTTCAACAGCTGCTCTCCAAGCAGGTGAGCCTGGGTTGATCCGCTCCAAAACCTGAAAATAATTCAAGGCCCAGTCAAAGAGCAATTAATGCAAAAAACCTAGAATATTAGTATAAATAAACAGTCAACACAGTCTAAAAGGGGCAGACACGAATTTCAAAGAAAACGACTGCACCGAAATTAGGGTCTCACTGTGAAACCCTAATCAGCCAAACAACACAGATCAGAAAAGAGAGAAAACAGATCCAAAAATGTAGACACTGCCACACCACCTTCGGTCATCCCACCTCCACCAAAACCACCACCAACAGCCACCATCAACCATCACTAACCCACAGCCACCAAAACCACCACCAACAGCCACCATCAACCATCACTAACCCACAGCAACCAAAACCGAGCCATCTCCCTCCTCCTACCACCATACCCAGTCGCGAACCAACTCACCACCAACCACCTCACGCAAACCCCTTCTCCCTCCCTCACAGCCACCTGAAACCATCACCCCCACCCAAAGAAAACACAAAACCCAGAAAAAATAAAAAAACATGTTTCAGTGACAGATTGAAGGAGGAAAAACGAAGAAACCCGAAAAAAAAAGAACAGGAAAACGAACCTCACCCAAAGCTGAACGCGTCACCGTCGGCCACCCACCTCCGATGGCATCGTCACCCTCGTCGTTGCCTTCCTCTCCCTCTCAACGCGAAACCACGCCCTTCCCTCTCTCGTTTCTGGTTCCGCGTTTTCCTCCCCTCTCACCGTAATCTCTCTCTCTTCCTCCCTCTCACCGTAATCTCTCTCTCTTCCTCCCTCGCTTCGTTCTCTCTCTCTCTCACCTCAAACCGCGATTCTCTCTCTCTCCATTAAAACCGGCGTGATTCCCTCTCTCACCATTGAAACCGGCGTGATTCTCGCAAGAAAATCTCTCTCTCTCTCTCAGGATCGGCTGCGCGGCGCAGCAAGGTAGGGGGAGAAGGAGAATGGATTTTTTAGGTTTTGAAATTAGGGTTTGGGCTTATATGGGCCTCTGAAACTATTCATTTTTTTGTATTATCGTTACATTACGTACCACTGATTAACGCGCACTTCTCATCTCACTTAAGCCCGGGCCGCATACTTTGGGCCCTCCTATGCGAATCCGGCTTACGTTTTACACCCACGCTTAGTTATACCACTCCGTAACTAATAACACCCCATTTTGCAATTTTCACATTTTTCTCGCTTTAATTCTTTTTCAACTCAAATAATTTCTCAATAAATCAAAAACTTTGTTAATGGTTTTGCGAAGCTCTCCGCTTGCATAATCATTAACAATGAGGAACTAGTGGTGATCACTTGGAGCCTTTGCTCAATTGATCATCATGAATGCCTAATTTTTCTAATTATTTTCAATAAATCAAAAAAACTTTGTTAATGGTTTTGCGAAGCCTCTGCTTGCATAATCATTGACAATGAGGAACTAGTGGTGATCACTTGGAGCCTTTGCTCAATTGATCATCATGAATGCCTAATTTTTCTAAATATTTTCAATAAATCAAAAAAACTTTGTTAATGGTTTTGCGAAGCCTCTGCTTGCATAATCATTAATAATGGGGAACTAGTGGTGATCACTTGGAGCCTTTGCTCAATTGATCATCATGAACGCCTAATTTTCCTAAAAAACTTTTCATTAAATCAAAAACTTTGTTATTAGTCCTGCGAAGCCTTTGCTTGCACGATTATTAACAATGGAGTGCTAATGGTGGTCACTTGGAGCCTTCGCTCAATTGATCATCATGAAAGCTCGGCCACAACTAAACAAGTTAAAAACCAAAACCTAGAACTACGTAGCTTTGAATTCTCCATCGCACCGAGATACGTAGGAGCGGATCCTCCGTCAAGCACAACAAACTAAAAACATTTTTCTTTCAAATAAAACCAAAGCGCTAACTCTCGTCGAGCGCCGCCAAATAAAATTCATTAAGTCTTTTCAATCGAGAGGCAAATTTAAGTACTTTTCAAATCAACACTTAAAACCACACGTTTAATTAAAGGTTCCCTTTCGTAGAAAGGAGGTGTGGGGTGCTAATACCTTCCCTATGCCTAACCGAATTTCCGAACCTAAATCTTCCTGGTTTTCCAAAAGACCATCCGCCTTCCAAAGGTTTTTTCTTCAATATTTTCCTCATAAAAATATTGGTGGCGACTTCATTGTTTTAAACGTTGTAAACGAAGAAGATCCCTTGAGGACTTTTTCGGGCGCAACAGGGATCATGCTTTTATAACTGCTGTTCAATTGATTAATATACTGCCTAGCACTGCTCACAAGCCTCCCATATCCCCACATCAAATGTTGTTCAACAAGGCACCTGAATACAATCACTTGAAGGTGTTTGGATGCAGTGTGTATCCATTTTTGAGGCCCTATAATAAACACAAACTACAATTTCGGAGTGAAGAATGTATTAACTTGGGTCTTTCACCAAATCATAAGGGTTATAAATGCTTAAGCCCCACTGGTAGAATCTACATCACTAAGGACCTCATTTTTGATGAAGCTAAATTTCCATATACAACTCTCTTCCCTAGTGTTACTGCTACACCAGCAAGCCCTACAGAAACTTCTGCAATTCCTCTTATTCCATTATCATCCACACCTACCTCTTCTCAACCAGAAACATTGCCTTCTCCACCTATATCAACTGATCCATCACCTATTATCCCAACTCAACCAAATTCTCCATCCACTACAGACACCCCTCCCTCCCCTGAACCTACTATACAACCAACAAATACTCCCCTCCCCTCTGTACCTGATACTACTACACCACCAGTATCTAATTCTTCACCCCCTGCCACTACAGCAACTGTCTCCAAGCACCCTATGTTAACAAGGGCAAAAACAGGGCACTCAAAACCTAAGATCCTTCTCACTGTGGCAGAACCTTCTACAGTTAAACAGGCATTGATCAATCCACAATGGAGAGCTGCTATGCAAGCAGAATATGATGCTCTCACAAACAACAATACTTGGACTTTAACCTCCCTTCCAGCTCATAGAAAGGCTATTGGTTGTAAGTGGGTCTACCGTGTCAAAGAAAACACTGATGGAACCATCAACAAATATAAAGCTCGCCTTGTTGCAAAAGGCTTCAATCAAATACAGGGTAAGGACTTTACAGAGACATTTTCCCCGGTTATCAAGCCTACAACCATAAGAATCATCCTCACCCTTGCTCTAACCTATAAGTGGACTATGCAACACATTGATGTGAACAATGCTTTCATCAATGGATATCTCAATGAAGAAATCTACATGAAGCAGCCCCCTGGCTTTGAATCTACAGACACATCTCTAGTGTGCAAGTTGAATAGGGCTCTCTATGGCCTCAAACAAGCCCCTCGGGCTTGGTATGACAGGCTGGCAAAACAACTACTCAAATTTGGTTTCTCATCCAGCAGATGTGACCACTCCCTCTTTGTTTATTCCCACAGAGGCATCACACTTTATGCATTGGTCTATGTTGATGATATCATCATCACAGGCTCCTCTTCAAAACTGATTTCTGAACTAATCACCAGACTTCACCAATCCTTTGCTCTCAAGGTTTTGGGACCTCCTGATTACTTCCTAGGATTGGAAGTTAAGAAACTGCAGAATGGATCACTGCTCCTCACCCAAACAAAGTATATCAGAGACCTTATGCAGAGAGCCAATATGCAAGACTGCAATGGCATCTCCACTCCAATGCTGTCAAATGTGAAATTGAGTAGACATGGTTCTGATGTATTGACAGATCCTCATCTGTATAGGTCTATTGTGGGTGCCTTACGGATGTCACACTCACAAGACCGTAACTAGCTTACAAAGCAGAATAAACTATGCCAATTCCTCTCCAAACCTCTGGAATCACATTGGAAGGCTGCCAAAAGAATTATTCGGTATCTTGCTGGTACAATTCATCATGGACTTCTCCTCCAACCTGCTTCAGTTGATCACATATTTTCCTTGAGGGTTTATTGTGACAGTGACTGGGCTAGTGACCCAGATGATCGCAGGTCTACTTCAGGAATTTGTGTCTACTTTGGACCAAATTTGGTAGCATGGACAGCAAAGAAACAGAGTCTTGTTGCTCGTTCTAGTGCGGAGGTTGAGTATAGGGGAATGGCACAAGCCACGTCTGAGCTCCTTTGGGTGCAGTCACTGCTCTCTGAATTAAAAGTGCCTTTTCACACTCCCACTCTGTTATGTGACAATTTATCTGTTGTGTTATTAGCTCACAATCCGATCCTGCACTCAAGGACAAAGCATATAGAACTAGACATTCATTTTGTACGGGAAAAACTTGCTGCTAAGTCTCTGCTGATAAAACATGTTCCAGCTTCTTTCCAAGTTGCTGATATCTTAACAAAACCTTTGGGCACAGCTGCTTTCGTGGATCTCAGGTCCAAACTCAGAGTGACTACTGCACCTGAGTTTGCAGGGGGAATATTAGAGAAAGGTATAATTGATCATTTACCAAAGTCAAAGCTTCAGTCAACTGATCCAGTCAGCAAGCCAACTGTCACACTCCCTGCCAAGTGTGAAGACAAATAGTGAAAGATGAATACACGGTTCAAGCATGTTTACCTTCAATTGTAAAACCTAGAGTTAACTAGTCAGTTATAATTCTCAACTGAATAACAACTGATTCAGTTGAGTTCTGTTAGATTGATAAGCTTTGATTCATATTGTATATATACTGGTGTAAATCCATCTTGAAATTCAATGAAAGAATTTACCCATTTCATTCTATAATCTTTACACAGAGTGAGGGAGTTACTTGCATCAGAGATTAACTTAGAAGTAAATCCAGAAGCTGCATTTTCTGATATGAATGTTGTTGCAATCTTCTTTATTATCCTTTTAGCATTTTCTCTTCTAACAGTAAACAAAATTGATGCAAAAACTGCAAATCCTCCAAAAATTCCCACATACAACACAATCCTATCATGAAAATCTGGCACTAAAGATTTTGTTAAGCTCCCAGTTAAAAGATTTGAAGATAAATCCACTGCTTCTAATCTAGAATTACAACTTATATTATCAAAAAGCATTCATAGCTTTTGAATTGAAATAAGTTATAAAAAGTAGTGATAATAATAATGCTAATTGAAATGGTCCAAGTTGATAGTATAAGCTCACTTCATAGCTTTTGAATTGTGTTGCAAAAATCTGTGTTTGAATTCCAGCTGCTTAAAACAGAAGGATAGTTAAATAGGTGTTTTATTCTTAGAAGGGTGTGAATGTGAGAGGACTCAAGTTGTTCTGAATAATAACTTGAAAGCTAAGTAAAATTATAATCAAAATCATAAGCACTGTGGAATGAAGCTTATTTGCCATTGGTAGCAAAGTTAAAGCATGCATCAGATGAGAGAGAACTTGCTGAAATCTTTGATGTGATTGAGTAATTATATGCTTTAGATCACCCTGCAATTTGAAGAAGGCATGAAAATCTAAACAAATGAAAGGACCAAAACTCACATTGGATTACTTAGCCATCCTTGAATCCCCTTCAAAATCCTCATTCATAAGAGTTTTTTATTAGAATAATTAAGAGATTTAGTATTATAATTTATAATGAATATGAGAATAAACCATAATACTAATTCTAGGCCGCTTATGTCGACAATTAAGGGTTTACGCGGTATTGATGTTGGAGCTTGCCGATAAATTCTTAAGTGATAAACATTTAAGCTGCTACCTTGGTAGTGTGAGAGTAGTATAAAAACGAATTTAGGGACACTTAGATTCCAATGGATAATCTTCATTCGTGATAGAATCAGAATCAGAAGCATCGTCCTCATCTCTAGGGTATTGCTATGATACCATGTTAATAATCATAGGATGAGATGGCCATAAATCATACTCAAAGGAGAGGAAGAGAGCATAGGTATACTCATGAGGTAAAATCTCAAAAAGGAGTCATATTGATTTGAAAAGGATAATTTAAATGAATACATTGTGCTCTATATGTAGAGCTCTAGATACTAATTAACTTAGGGGTGGCCCCCACTAACAATTGTCTATCTAAATAAATAAATTAACTAACAATTTTCTAACAAACTAAACTAGTTTTATATTCTTAATATTTGATTTCAAAAGAAAAGTCATTTTTAAATAACAACACAAACATTTATGTCGCAGCACAAAACTCTATAAAATGTGTCATGAACTAGCTAGTGCAAAACAATACAAAAAAAAAATTCAAAAAAGTCGGTTGATGCCTCAATGTCATCGAAGTATTACTTAGCGTTCCATTCACCACATGAATTGCGGAGGACGAATGTGAACACTACCATAGCTTCTCTTCTCTAGTGCTCAAGGCAAAACCCTAATTGAAAATTGAAGTGTCACAAAGTGTAGAGTTAAGTTACGGTGACAGAATCAGTGTCTGGAAATAGATCAGAAAGAATATCCTCCATCTAATGCACAGTGATCCCAAATTTGAGATGTCACTTTCCCAGTGGTGTATCTCTGGCCCAGGGAGTTCAAACTTTTTAACTTTATAAAATTTTGAATTATAATATATAAAAATAAAGACTTTATTCTTCAAATTATAAAACTAATCAAAAAAAATTACACGAATATCCATGAACACTTCTTCCTCAATATAACCACCATTGAGACCTCCAACATGAGATGAAAGTTTGTCAATCATATTCCAACTTGTGAATCCCTCCATCACAAATGTCTCCTCACCCGATTGCCCGCCTTCCAATATCAAGCCTAAAAAAATAACAACACAAATGCAACATCTTTCTCTATGGTATACTCTAATAAATTGTCAAATTCATTAAACTAAGAGGGATTAAATCTTCTCATAGAATTTCCAATTTTTCTTTGAGAAAATTTGTGTTGAGTAGGTTGGCATGGTCCTTTTTGTAAACTCATTTATTAGGATGATATGTCGTTATTTTAATCTGTTTCCTCGAATTCGGTGGCAACTCTTTTAAATTAATTTCAACGTGTTATAGTTGGAAACTCGAGTCACCCAATTGGTTGCCATGTGGTGGTAATCTCTTACTCAAGTATTTAACTATTGTCTCTTAAAATTTAAAGAAAATTAATAAAACAAATTAACAATAGCACATTAGCACTTCAATATATCATTGCTTATTAAAAAAAATACAATAACACATTAGCAAATTAATAGTTAAAGAGAACACTAAGTTAATAATTAGGAACAACAAACAATTATAAACAAAATTATTATTTTGTTGTAAAAAAAGTAATTATAAACAAAAAAACAAGTTAGGGGTAGGGCACGAGGGAATTGACAACAATTGTTCTACTCAATTTTGAAGTTTTTTCACTTTTTTGCTCTCTCTCTCTCTCTCTCTCACGCACTTTTTCAAACTTTTTCACTCTATTATCCTCTTTCTTCCTATTATTCTCTCATTTATCTATTTTTCACAATATACCTACTTTAATTTCATCTACATGTCTCTTTCATGTTTCCTCTTTACTATTTTAAAAATTTTCAAATTTTGACAAATTTTTAATATTCATTTTTTTACGTAGGGTACTGTTTGGACTAATTAAATTTGTCAATTTTAAAATTGTCTTTATTTTCACGGGATAGTATTCAGACAAATTAAATTTGTTTGAGTTCATACATATAAATAAAACACCAAACACCTATTCCTAGGCACTCGTATACGGCTAATTAGAAGAATAAAAGATGAGGATTTTTTCGCACCCCCTCCACATACCCCACACACCCATAACCCCTTTAAACCCCAAAATACCCCTAGTTTTTATTAAAAAAAGACGTTTTTTAGAGATTCCCGGAAATACCTCAAAAATAGGTATTTTCGGTTTGCAATTTTTTTAAAAAAAAACGCAGTTTTTTAGGATTCCCAGATATAGCTCAAAAATAGGTATTTCCAACAGCAATTTTAAAACCTAAATACCTATTTTTGAGGTATTTCGAAATCCTAAACCCCCAATTTTTAGAATAAAAGATAAATTCGGTGATGGTTTTAGGATTCCCGTATTTACTAAATTTTACGGTAAATCCGGTTTGCATTTTCCAAACAGGAAATACTGTAAAATTTGGTAAATTCGGTAATCCTAAAAAATTGCCTCCGAATTTCTCTTATAATAATTGTGTATTTCCAAAAAATGTAACGATGTCAAGGGTATTATTATCCATTTGGGGATTTATGGTGGTGTGGGGTAGGTGGAGGGGGGTGCGGAAAAAAAAAAGGCAAAAAACTATCGGCGTTGAGATGAGATTAAGGAGAAAGAGAAAAGAATAGAGAATGAAGGAAAAAGGATTAAATTTTTAAACCGCAGCCATTGCATTCGTGCCATTCGTTCAACAATCTCTTCGTAACGATAAGCAATTCTCAATTTACATTAACCATTAGGGTACAGAGCGTTTGACACACACAAAATTGGGAAAGGGGACGGGAAATTTTAGGGCACAGGAAAGGGAAACTCACCAACAGCTACTTCATTCATTCACTCTCTACTTCATTCATACACAAAGAAGAGAGTGAAAGGATTCATCTCTTCATCAGCATTCAGCTTCAAAACAAGTCTCATATCCCCAAACCAAACCCTTCACATTCTCCAAGTTAAACGCATCAATCTGCTATATGCTATAGACGACGACGTATTCTGGGTTTTCAATTCCATTACCTAAAAAATGGCTCCAATGGTGGATAGAATCAGTGTCTTACCAGATTCCCTCATATCTCACATTCTCTCATTTTTGCCAACAGAAGAAGCAATTGCCACAAGCCTACTCTCAAAGCGTTGGAAGCCTATGTGGTTAGCCGTTCCCACTCTTAACTTCGACGATAGAAGCTATTTGCAAAGCCAAGACATGTATTCTCGTTTTATTCGATTGGTGTACGCAGTTATGCTCTTGCGAGGTGAGGAACCACCCATAAAGGAGTTTCGGCTAGATATGTTTTCCAATTGGTATGACCCTTCTGCTGTGAATATATGGGTTAGGGCTGCAATACGATGCAAAGTTGAGAACATCTCTCTTTCTCTACCTTCATCCATTTCATGCATCAGATTGCCGTTTAGCCTTTTTAGTAGCACATTTCTTGTAGTTTTGAAGCTGAGTCGCTTTAGGGTGCAGAAAAACCACTCTTCCGTTAGTTTTCCTTCCCTCAAAGTACTTGATTTGAAAAGGCTTCGTTTCGAAGAGCATCGATGCCTTTTCGAAATTATTTCCGCTTGTCCGGTTCTTGAGGTTTTGGTTATGGAATATGTAACATTTACGGATCCTTTTACTGGCGCAACATCAAACCACTTCCAATTACCCAAATTGGTCAAAGCAGATATTTCCAATTCCACTGTTTATTTTCCGTTAAAACCACTTTATGATGTGCAGTTTCTACGTATAGACGTGGTATGAACACAATACTTCTTCATTCTACTAACAAGTTGAGGTTAAATCGAATTTGTTATCTGTTTTCATGTATAATAAATGACATATGCTAGTATTTTGTGCTTGTAGATGATGAGAGTTGAATTGCCTACTCATAACCTTGTCAATTTAACCTACATGGAGCTTGGTTTTTTGGACTACAACAACTGGGACTGGTTAATTAAGTTGCTGTGTTATTGCCCCAATCTCCAAAGTCTTGTAATCGACCAGGTTTGATATGTTTAAGGATGCTTTTTGTCTTATCTTTGCTTCATTTATTTATATTCTATCTTATTTTCTCTTTTGTTGATTATTTACAGAGGAAAGACCTTGGCTTGTTCCGATCAAGTGATGACAAAAATTGGGTGCATCCACAATGTGTCCCCAAATGCCTTTTATCGCAGCTAATAGCATTCTCTGTTAAAAACTATGACGGCGAGGAAAAAGAGTTTCAGTATATCAAATACATTATGCAGAATGCAAGAGTCTTGTGTGATGCCACAGTTTGTTGTACCAGTTATTCAAAACTAGAGGATAAGTTCCAAATGTTAGAAAAATTATCCTCGTGTCGAAGGGGTTCCGATCTATGTCAACTTCATTTTGAATGATGTTGTTAGAGGAATGGTTGTTACATATGCAATCTGATAGATTTTGTGGTTTTAGAGGGCTTGCACTTTCTCTAGTGCTCTCTAATACAATTTTTAGAACTTCGATTTTTTTTTTTTTTGTAGCTAACTGATTTTAGCACGGTACTGGACAAAAACAGCTCAACTCCATTTTATGTTAAGTTATGGTCGTTTAATGATTTGTTACAGGTGTGTCATGGTTTTGCTTATCTAGTCTCGCAATAGATCACTAGTGAATATGAATGGTAAGAGAATGTAATGTGAATTCTAAATTAGTAATTTTCTTGGATGATGAGTTTTGATGTTGTTTGCTATCTAACAAGTGCTTGTGCTGCAGCTATACTTATTAAGGTTCTTTTTAATTATCTTGTATGTCTTGATCAAACTACCTTTGAGTGTGGTACTTTAACTTAGGTGCATGCTAGAGGAAATGGCGAAAAAGAATTCTAGTTAAACAAAAAAGTGAAAGTTGTTGTGGCCATTACTGTTGATGTTCATCATTAAAGTTGTGCTTTAAGGTTTCTCTTTCTTTGAAAATTTGCAGATTGTTGTTCATCAGATTATGTTTTTCCAAGTTGATTTAAATGAGTTGCTCATTTCCAACCATTAAGTGTTAGTGGATTATTTAAACTAGAGAGAATAGATACTGGAACTTTACTTCTCAACTTGAATCGATTTCATATTCTAATTTCACATGCTCTGATTTAGTGGTAAATGGAATTAGTAGAAATCTATTGCTGCAGTTTCCCCCCTCCCCACTTTTACATTTCCATGTTAGTTATACTATGTTATTGAGAATGTTCTTTGAAAAGCTTTATTGGAAATACATTACTGTTAGTTGCAATAGCTAATAGATTTAAGATTTACTTTGGCTGTCGAAGCATTTGACCTCTTTAATCGTTAGGAAAATTTGAAAGTTGAGATGTTCCCTCTTCCTTATTAGATTATATCTTATGATCATTTATAAAGGTTCTTTAACTTTTTCATGGTTCTCTAATTCTTTGCATTACCCTATTCTTGTTTTGTGCCAGTGATGGAAGTAGACATGCTTAGCTATCTTAAATTTTGGCTTGTATGGGATCTAAATTTCTGATCTTGTAAACCTGCATGTTAATCTTGTACTAACTTCTGCTTCTCTTAGGAAATGTATGTATGTGCTGTTTCTCATAGTTTGTGTTTATATTATGGGATCATCAAAGTGATGTTGAAATTTGAACTGCACATAAAATAATTTCCACAAAGTTGACCTTTAATTCTTGAAATAATGAACATTGGTGGATTACCTTTTCTCTGCTATATATAGTTCTTTGAGATATAAGCTGTCCTTTGGCAATTCTAGAGGCATCTCCAAAAACTGTTGATTGTTTTCTTGCCATGAATTGCGTTTTTGCTTACTTAATCGTGCCTCGCATTGCCGCTGTTTTCCATGTGACACTTTACAAGGTTTATACCAAAGCAGATGGAATAAACCTTTGAAACATTAGCACATGCTTGAGGGTTATGCTATAGATATAAACTAACACCTGTTTTTATTTTGCTGACATTTGTTCACTTTTGACGGTCATGTCAAAAATCTTTCATTAATCATTAGTATTTCAGATTCTTGTGCACTTTAAAGAAGTGAAGTTGTGAATAAAATCATAGTATTTTACATCATATGTTAAGTTGCTGAATGGCATATTCCTTTTAACAAAAGGGGTCTAAAACCATATAGTTTCTACCTTCTTTATTTGCTTTTATTTATTTTCTTAAAATATCTCCTAGTTCAGCAAGTTTTGCAGCTTTCATTTTATATCTGTATTATACTATTATACTATGCCTTTTAATATGAAACAGATTCTTAGTTTTGGAGATTCTTAGTTTTAAGCATTTACAAATGTAACTCCAGTATTGTTCTCTTTTAGTAGTAATGTACTGGACTATATGAATTTTTTTTGTGAGAGATTTTCAAAAACACTTTGCAAGTGGAGAAATGCATAAAAATGTATAAAGTAGTGGAAGCAAGCATGCACACACGCATGCATTTCAGAGTGAGAGAGTTACTTCTATATCAGAGATTAACTTAGAAGTATATCCAGAAGATACATTTTCTGATATAAATTTTGTTGGTGGATTCTTCATTATGCTTTGGCATTTTCTCTTCTAAGAATAGAGAAAATCAATGCAAAAGTCTGTGTTTGAATTTTAGCTGCATAAAACAGAAGGGTAGTTCAATAGGCATTTGATTCTTTGAAGGGTATGAATGTGAGAGGATTCAAGTTGCTCTGAATAATAACTTGAAAGCAAAACTGTAATCAAAATCATAAGCTTATATCATTCATCCATAGTGTAGTAGCTTCACAAGGAAAAGCAAAAGAAAGCATTCTTGTAGAGAAGATGAAACTTTATTCTTCACTATGATATTTATTCTTTAAAATGTCATCATGTGGAGTTCAATAAACTTGGTTGAAACAGCACTTGTTTTATTTTTCATAATGTTGAAGTGATGTTTGCTAAAGATGGCTTTAACTTTCACTTTCAAGGACTGTTATGTCTTCACTTTATTATTCCACTTCAACTTTTATGCATGTCCCTACATTATATATCTTTATCAACCAAACCTATAATAATACAATTTCGTTGAGGCACCTTAATCCTATGTGTCATCATGAGCGCATTTCATGGGAAATTATTAAATGAGCAACTTGTTCTGGACTAGGCCAAAGCCCACAAGACTTGGGCCAAGTCCAATACAGCGTTGGAAACGGCCCAACATGTGCGCTAGCATCAAGCGTTCTCTTTTAACGATCCAGATCAAAGTGGCCGAATTCGACGCCTTTGACACAACACATCACCAAGATACCCCGGATCCAGCCCTCGTCCGAGATCCAGGTAACGAACAATAGCGACCACAGTGGGAGTATAATAACTTGCTTCCAAATATTTATCTTACAGACTTAATCTCTACTACTCCGGAAGACTCCAGACAATCCAACCTCATACTTGATCACGAAAGCCAGGAATTCGGTCTCTTTTCGCTCCGCACAGCACAATGAACATACGGCTTCGGCCCCAATTCTATCTTTCACGCCGTTACTTATTCCTTAATCGGCATGTTCTTTGTCGTTTTAGATTTATTTCGGAATCAGCATAATCTTCATCACCTCAAATCTATCTCTGAGTCGGCGTTGTCTTCACCACCTCATATCTATCTCTGAATCGGCATGACACTCATCATCACTACTCCGCCTCGGCAAGAGATTGCCTTCCGTAAGCAGCAGGTAGCGGGATTTTTCTCATATTATCTTCTCACCTCGGATCTCTGTACTGCCCAACCGGGCTTATATTTCGAAGAAGGCATCCTATTCAACTGGATTTCAAGGCTAAAGGAATCATTATACCCGACAGTGGAAATAGCCCACAACGGCTACAATAGCTCTCTCTGAGTCCGACCTCCTCTCTGATCTGCGAGCTTGAAGCTCCATCACAGAGCCGACGAAGAAGTCCATAGCTACTTCACCCCATTTTCGCCTTGCGCGAGCATGCCTTCTCTCTGATCCTATTCTCCAAGGTAATGTATTGGACTATATATGAATTTTGTATGTGTGAGAGATTTTCAAAAACACTTTGCAAGTGGAGAAATGCATAAAAATGTATAAAGTAGTGGAAGCAAGTATGCACACATGCATACATTTCAGAGTGAGAGAGTTACTTCTATAAAGTAGTGGCCGGCCCAATGCTCGCTGGGGTGCTACAGCCTAGGTCGGAACACACCTGAAGGCGATTAAAAGCAAATACAACAAATACAGTAAAGGTGGTTACTTTTCCTCTTGCCATGGCCTTCTCCTATTTGCCATTAATACACATTCTGCTCTTTTATGGAATCCTTCAATTAGAAAGTTCAAGATTTTGCCCTCTTTGTATTTTAAAGACTCTCTTGAATACACTTTTGTGTATGATCATTTCATTGATAATTATAAGGTTTTTGCTGTTACTTCCTTTACTGGTGATGTTAGTGTTATCGTTTATACTTTGGGTTTCGATTTCTGGAGAAGGATAGGTGATTTTCCCTATGGTTTCATTTGTGAACCGGGAATGTTTGTGAGTGGAAGTGTTAATTGGTTGCAACATGATACTCACCTTAGTAAGATGATACTCTGTAAGATATTCTTCTAAACCATGACTAGCGTATTATTCCTACAATTCTTTTTTACTTCAATGCTTCTTGTATTTAAGTGAACAACATCTTTGTATTTTGAGGTTATTGAAACTTAGTATATTTCCTGAAGCAATGAGTTCTGAATACATACATATATATACACAATCATCCTACTAACAACCAACTAAACATAATAAATATAGTTTACCAACCAACTACTAACAACCAACTATAGTAATCAACACTCCCCCTCAAGCTGGAGCATATAGGTCATATGCACCGAGCTTGTTACATATGTAGCTAGTTCGAGGACCTCTAAGAGATTTTGTGAAGACATCGGCCAACTGATCATTCGACTTAACAAAACTTGTGGAGATGTCTCCCGATTCAATCTTTTCTCGGACAAAGTGACAATCTACTTCAATGTGCTTAGTTCTCTCATGGAAGACCGGATTAGAAGCAATATGCAATGCCGCTTGATTATCACACATTAGAGTCATCTTCTCATCATCTTGAAAGTGAAGCTCTTTGAGTAATTGTTTTAACCATATAAGCTCTTGTGTCACTAGGGCCATAGCTCTATATTCAAAACAAAGACTAGATCTTGCAACAACGTTACGCTTTTACTTTTCCGTGATATCGATTTCCTCCAACTAGCACACAATACCCGTAGTGGATCGTCTATCAATGGGTGAGCACGCCCAATCGGCGTCCCGAGTAACCAACTATCCGAGTGTGCCTCTATCTTCATAAATAAGACCTTTTCCTGGGCGCTTTTAACATACTTAAGGATTCGAATCACGGCATCCCAATGATCTTGACAAGGAGAATTCAAGAATTGACTTACCACACTGACTGCAAAGGAAATATCCGGGACGTGTGACAGTAAGATAATTTAATTTCCCGACTAATCTTCTGTATCTCCCAGTATCTGAAAGTGGCTCCCCCTGATTAGGTAGAAGTTTGACATTTGGATCCATAGGAGTGTCAACTGGTTTGGCATTAAATAGACCTGTCTCTTCCAGAATGTCCATGGCATATTTCCTTTGTGAGATTACAATACCATCCTTAGATTGGGCTACCTCAATGCCCAAGAAGTAACTGAGTCGGCCGAGATCGTCAAATCGACTAGAAAGATGTTGCTTTAATTGGAGTATGCCCTCCTGATCACTACCGGTTATAACAATATCATCAACATATACAATTAGATAGATGCATCCATGGGCTGAATGTCGATAGAATAAAGAGTGGTCAGCTTCACTACGAGTCATGCCAAACTGTTGTACCACAGTGCTAAATCTGCCAAACCAGGCCCGTGGAGATTGTTTAAGACCATAAAGTGACCTGTGAAGTCGATGAAACCATGCTCGAGGACTCCCCAGCGAACAACAAACCCTGGTGGTTGCTCCATATAGACTTCCTCATCAAGATCACCATGCAAAAAAGCATTTTTGATGTCAAGTTGATAAAGTGGCCAATGTCTGATAGCTGCAATAGAAAGAAGCAATCTAACTGAGGCCATCTTAGCGACTGGTGAAAAAGTGTCGCTATAATCCAGCCCAAATATCTGAGTGTATCCTTTGGCTACCAATCGAGCCTTAAAACGATCAATCTTACCATCCGGCCCAACCTTGACCGTATACAACCAACGACAACCGACTACAGACTTCCCAGAAGGTAGAGGTACCAGTTCCCAAGTACCGCTGCTTTGGAGTGCACACATCTCATCAATCATTGCTTGCCTCCACTCTGGGTGGGATAAAGCTTCATCTGCAGATTTAGGAATACTAATAGAAGACAAAGAAGCAAGACAAGTGTAATGCAAAGGTGAAAGACGATGATAACTCAAAGCAATGTAATGAGGGGATGGGTTACGAGTAGACCGTATACCTTTACGAATAGCAATGGGAAGGTCAGGCTCAGGTGGCAGAACCGGATCTGGAACAGGAGATGGCGCTGGCTGTGAGTCTGGTATGGCCTCTGGAGCAGACACTGGGGCGGGAATGTGTACTACAGATGGTCGCTGACGACGATGATATGTTTGTAGTGGCGGTGCCGCAGGAGGGGCCTCTGTGGTGACAGACTCAAGAGAGATTGACAAAGGAGGCAATGGAAGGGCTGTGGAAAGTGGCTCCTTAGTTGAATCGGTCGACTCAAAATAAGGGATAGACTCAAAAAATGTGACATCGGCAGAGATGAGGTAACGCTGAAGAGTAGGAGAATAACAACGATAACCTTTTTGAGACCGATGATAACCAAGAAAGACACATTTTAGTGAACGAGCCGAAAGTTTGTCAAGACCAGGAGAGAGATTGTGAACAAAACATGTGGACCCAAACACACGTGGCTGAAGAGGGTGTAGTGAAGTATGAGGAAAGAGGATAGAGTGTGGTGTTTGGTCATCAAGAACAGAGGAGGGCATGCGATTTATAAGGTAACAAGCTGTTAAGACTGCATCCCCCCAAAAACGAGTGGGAAGGTTACCATGAAGGAGAAGGGTCCGAGTAGTCTCAATGAGATGGCGATTTTTGCGTTCGGCAATCCCATTTTGTTGCGGTGTGTAAGCACAAGACGTTTGATGAAGGATGCCATTAGATGCCATAAAAGTTTGGAATTGTTGTGACAAATATTCTTGGGCATTATCACTACGCAAAGATTGAATAGACACACCAAATTGAGTTTTAATTTCTTTATAAAATTGTTCAAAGATAGAAAATAACTCGGACCGACTCTTCATTAAAAATAACCACGTGCAACGGGAAAAGTCATCAATAAAAGTAACAAAATATCTAGATCCAAAGGTATTGATAGTACGAGAAGGACCCCAAACATCGAGTGGGACTAAAGCAAAGGGGACGAAACCCGTTTATTGACTCTATTAGGAAAGTGACTACGAGTGTGTTTTCCCGATTGACAAGACTCACAATCCAAAGTAGACAGTTTAGTAAGACTCGGTACCAACTTTTGTAATTTCTGAAGACTAGGATGACCCAACTGAGCATGTACTGTAAGAGGAGAATCGGTGGTTGCACAAGCTTTAGATGAGGAGAGGTAATAAAGGCCATTTGACTCACATCCGCCGCCAATCATCCGCTTGAGATCCGATCCTGCAAGGAAACATGTTTCTTAGTGAAGGTAACAACACAATCAAAAGACTCACTCAAGCGCTTAATGAAATTAAATTAAAGGGGCATTCAGAACATAAAGGACATTGTCAATAGATAAAGAGGGGAGGAGTTGGGCGTGCAATTCCTCGTGCTTGAGTTTTAGTTCCACTAGCCGAGGTTAGGGTAGGTAACCTGGATGTAGAAATAGAGGACAAAAGAGCTTTATTACCAAAGATATGGTCGAGGCACCAGATGATCGAGGCCCAAGGGCCTAGGGAAGATGATTGAGAGGCGCAAGCAAATGATTTACCAAGTGTGCACTTGAAGCAACGGATCCCGAGTTCGCGATTCTCAAACCATTGGAGAAACTCTTCATAGTCAGATGAAGTTGGCTTAGCTTTAGTTGTGGTCTCAGATGTCTCTACCGGAGGAGTCTCGAGTCGCATTAACATCGCGTGGGGGCGCCCATGTAATTTCCAACATCGATCAATTGTATGCCCTAAATTGTGGCGTTGATCACACTTGGGCCGACTCTTGAACTTGGATGGAGGACCACGAGATCGCCCCCGATTGTTCTTCCGAGATGCAAGTGCAATGGTGTCACTTGGCCCCCCGAGAGGTGCCGAGACCTCGTGGAGTAGACTTAATCGGGACCCAAGAAGAACCGATGATGCATTGGACATAGTAGGAACAAAGAAGCAGATCCCAAAATCGATCACGGGTGGCGGCGATAATCCCGAGGCAAGCCATAAAGGGCGAGAAGCATAAAAAAAGTAGCCGTTGCTCAAGTTCCTTCATCTTTTCAAGAGCATTAGATGCAAAGAGAGGTAATAGCTCATTAAAGTCATGGAGGCGGCATGAACACGGCCGAGATAGGTAGACATAGGACCATCAAACGTCCGTGGTGCAATGAGTGTCATTAAATCATGACACACCCCGTAGAGACGCTTGAATATCATTAGTGTAGAGTTCCTTAGCTTGACTCCAAACCGATTCACACGTGAGGTGAGGACGGAAAATCGGTTTGATGACGGGACTAATGGTGGATTTGATAATCTTGCACAACCGAAAGTCAATTTTTTCAAATTTCACACGCTCGGTGATGTCGATCCACCGTTTCACCTTTTTTGGTGAGATGCTCCTTGTAACCTTGCCCTACCAACCATAATCGAATATCGGAAGCCCAAGTGTCATAGTTGGAGCCATCTAGCTTCTCTGTAGAGAGAGAGAGGTCACAAAACCCGTGAACGACTTTGAGGTTTCGGTGGGGGTCGTCATAATCGGTCCTAAGAGAGAGAAACACGTCAAACAGAGAGAGAAAACACTTGTTTATGCGAAACACGTACCACCGTTGCTCAAAACACAAAAGTAAGGGGCGGATATGGAACCAGAGAGGAAAGCGGCGGCGATGAAAACGGAGGTCGGAGAAACGGCCGACGCGCCGCCACGCTTGCGCGAATGCGACGGTGGTGGTGGATCTCGCCGAGAGAAGAACGGCGCGTGGGAGCGCGCGTCTCGGGTTTTCGTGTGCACGGTCTTTGTTGGAGGTTTTGTAGATCGGTGGATTCCGCAACTCATCGTGGTGGTTCCGTCGGAAAACTCGCCGAAAATTTTTCCCGATGCGGCGGTGGTGGTGGTTCCGTCGCGGAAAAGGAACACGGCGGCGGGAGCGTAAACCGAGATGAACACGGCTTCAGAGAGTGAATTTGTCACCTGGAAAAGCAGTGGGTTCACTGGAAAGTTTTTGTCTCAATTGGCTCTAGATACCATATTGAAACTTAGTATATTTCACTGAAGCAATGAGTTCTGAATCCCTTCTTTATTAATAGTAAATCCACTTTATGAGCCAAAAGTGGGGGGGGGGGGGGAATTTGATGGCATTATTGTAAATAATGCCATCAAATTGCTCATTATTAAAACTGAATTTTACCCCAAATATTTCCACCATTTACCAATATATCCCTCATTTTGTACCCCATTGTTTACCGATATACCCCCACTCTATATTTTTGGACCGACATACCCCCACTCTATATTTTGTGCCCCGCCATTTACCAATATACCCCTCATTTTGTACCTCACTGTTTACCAATATACCCCCACTCTATATTTTTGGACCGACATACCCCTCATTTTGTCCAACACTCTTTTTTTTTTATTTTTTCAAAATGTACCCCTCATTTTGTACCCCACTGTTTATCAATATACCCCCACTTTATATTTTTGGACCGACATACCCCTGACAAAAATTGAACCAATCTGATTTATCTCTATATATTAATAGAAGATTGTTGACGATAGCCACTTTTGGTGGGAAATTTTTTTTTCCACCATTTACCAATATACCCCCACTCTATATTTTTGGACCAATATATCCTTGGCAAAAAAAATATTTTTGTCCAACACTTTTTTTTTATTATCAAAATGTACCCCTCATTTTGTATCCCACTCATTTACCCATATACCCCCACTCTATATTCCCTAACTATTAATATAAAGTCGCATCTTTCCCATTTGGGGGAGAAACTTTTTTTTAGAAGTGCCTTATGTACTTTTTTTTATGAGTCCCTTTGTGTGTGTTACTTAGTCATATATGTGTTATAGTATGGTTTGAAATTTCTTTGTATGTGTTATAGTATGGTTTGAAATTTCCTTGTACATATAACCAACGGTTACGTTATATTTACCACTTTTCACTTACATACGATTTGATCAGAAATATTTTAGAGGTCGTCGACCTTCCTGGAAATACATACGAATTCCAACAAATTTCGCATCGTATTTATCTAGATACGATTCCTCTCCGTAAGCTTCAAAAATGAGTTTTGGAAAAGAAAAAAAATGACTGGGACCTTAATTTTTGCTAGATTAATAATGGACATAAAGTTTGCATTATTTACAACTAATGTTATCAAAAAATGCATCCCCAAATTGATTAATAAAGTAGCCAGTGTAAAGACGTGCATAAAGGGACTTAGACTTCATCCAACCAAGGGTTATTGTTGCCTCTTCATCTTATATATATGTGTTGCGTATTTTTATACCCCCTTATAAAATGTTAATGTTTTTTCAAAAATACATCTGTAGGCCTGTTAATCACCTCCCCGTGCATCGCACGGGTCACCGTCCTAGTACATACATATATATACACAATCATCCTACTAACAACCAACTAAACATAATAAATATAGTTTACCAACCAACTACTAACAACCAACTACTAACAACCAACTATAGTAATCAACAGTAATCATATGTAATTACTGCAAATATTATACTAGCACTATATTTAGGCATCTCATGTATTGTTGGAATATATCATAGAAATACAAACCAATCTTTTCATGGTATCTAGAGCTCTCAATCTTCAGAGACCTTCCGCATAAACCCTATGCAGGCAGTTTTCAGTCCCTGTTCAGGCCCCCCTTTCGTTTTTCTCTTTTTACCATTGTCCAAGTCTAGAAATCCATTACACCTTAGACCTAAAAAATTGTGGGTTTTCAATTCCAATACACCTTAGACCTAAAAAATGGCTCCAATGGAGGATAGAATCAGTGTCTTACCAAATTCCCTCATATGTCACATTCTCTCATTTTTGACAACAGAACAAGCAGTTGCCACAAGCCTACTCTCAAAGCGTTGTAAGCCTATGTGGTTAGCGGTTCCCACTCTTAACTTCGACGATAGAAGCTATTTGCAAATCCAAGACATGTATTATCGTTTTATTCAGTTGGTGTATGTAGTTATGCTCTTGCGAGGTAAGGAACGACCCATAAAGGAGTTTCAGCTAAAGTGTCGGTCTTCCTCTAAGTGCGACCCTTCTGCTGTAAATATATGGGTTAGGGCTGCAATACGATGCAAAGTTGAGCACATCTGTCTTTCTCTACCCTTTTGCATCAGATTACCGTTTAGCCTTTTTAGTAGCACGATTCTTGTAGTTTTGAAGCTGAGTTGCTTTAGGGTGCAGAAAAACCACTCTTTTGTTAGTTTTCCTTCCCTCAAAGTACTTGTTTTGAGAAGGTTTCGTTTCGAAGAGCGTCAATACCTTTCTGAGATTATTTCTGCTTGTCCAGTTCTTGAGGTTTTGGTTATGAAATATGTAAAATTTACGGATCCTTTTACCGACGGACCATCAAACCACTTCCAATTCCAAATTGGTCAAAGCGGATATTTCAAATTCCAATATTTGTTTGCGGTTAAAACCATTTTATAATGTGCAGTTTCTACGTATAGACGTGGTATGAACACAATACTTCTTCATTCTACTAACAAGTTGAGGCTAAATCGATTTTGTTACATGTTTTCATGTATAAATGACATATGCTAGTATTTTGTGCTTGTAGATGATGGGAGTTGAATTGCCTACTCATAACCTTGTCAATTTAACCTACATGGAGCTTAGTTTTTTGGACTACAACTAGGACTGGTTAATTAAGTTGCTGTGTTATTACCCCAATCTCCAAAGTCTTGTAATCGACAAAGGTTTGATATGTTTAAGGATGTTTTTTGTCTTATCTTTGCTTCATTTATTTATATTCTATCTTCTTTTGTCTTTTGTTGATTGTTTAAAGAGGAAAGACCTTGGCTTATTTAGATCAAGTGATGACAAAAATTGGGTGCATCAACAATGTGTCCCCAAATGCCTTTTATCGCAGCTAATAGCATTCTCTGTTAAAAACTATGAGGGTGAGGAAAAAGAGTTTCAGTTAATCAAATACATTATGCAGAATGCAAGAGTCTTGTGTGACGTCACAGTTTGTTGTACCGGTTATTCAAAGCTAGAGGATAAGTTCCAAATGTTAGAAAAATTATCCTTGTGTCGTAGGGGTTCCAATCTATGTCAACTTCATTTTGGATGATGTTTTACTAGAGGTTGTAAGAGGAATGATTGTTATATATGCAATCTGATAGATTTTGTGGTTTTGGAGGGCTTTGATAAATCCATATGACATGCTTGTTCTGACTGTTAAAAACTGTGTTTTGAAGGAAGATTTTAATGAAAACCAGTAAAGTTTGAGCAGAATTTGTGAATATTAGAATCTAGTTTTTTTGTAGTGTTATACGGGTTTCTTTATGTTTATGTGTTTAGGAACTAGATCAAACTGAAGAACAAGGTGTGCAAACAAGAAGTGAAGTTGGAGCGATTTAGGAAGAGTTAAGCAGCAGCAAGTTTCTGGCAGCACCAGACAGCACTCGGCGGTCTCATTTTGTACTAAACATCCATTGGTGGAGTTAGTCTTGTTTCTGCTGCGCGTAAGTCGCGCGTAAGCGCCAGTCACGCGCAAGTGTGCAATATTTTTCAGTAAGCTGTTGCGTGTATGTTGCGCGTAAGCGCCAGTCACGCGCAAGTTGGCAGTAGTACTCCAGTAGCTTTGCGCGTATCTTGCGCGTACGCGCACCGGAACAGAGCTGATGCGCGGAATCACTTAAGTAGCGATTTAGAACTCGAAAAAACCGGTTTTAACACTCTTGGAAACCCTAGAACTCAAAGGCACTCATCTCATATCATCTCTATTGAAGATTCAAGGCTTGGGAACAAGATTTGGAGCTTCAAATGAGTTCATCTTCTTCATTCAAGTGTAATTTCTATTTTTCCTCTTCTTCCTCTATGCGTAGCTAAATCTCTTTTTGTTAGGGATGAATGAATATTGAGAAAACATTATTGTAGTTGGTTTAGATCTATTTTTATGTTAAATTCTCTCTTACTTGTGTATTGAATCTTTGTTCTTAATGCTTTTTATGACTTGATCACTCATGAGATGATCTATGATTTATTTATGGAATGGAAACTTTATATTTGAATGTTTGAGATTGAATACCTTCAACTCTTAGCTTAAAAATAATATTTGAGTTGTTGTATATTGCAAACCCTTGATTGGAATGCTTGTTGTGAATTAGAATCACCTAAGGGATTACGGGTTTTAGTTATCAACAAAGGATCAATTGCCTAAGGAATTAAGAATTAGTTAATGTTGTGGGTTTGATAACAAAGTTAAAGAGAGAGTAATTTTTTAATTCAAATCAATTACAATAGTGTGGAATCAATAGGATTTTTTCCCTAACATCTTTTACCATCTAATCTTTTCAAAGCGTTCTTCGGTTTCTATTATCAAAAATCCAAAAACATTTTACTGTCTTTACCTTAGAGTTTTATTACTCAATCATATCAACCTAATCATAGTCTATTTGTGTTCGTTTAGTTGTTGTTAACGCTTATTGGTATTTGCATTCGATCCTTGAGTTCGACACTCGGTCATACCGTTTTATTATTACTTGCGACGATTCGGTACACTTGCCGAAATCTTAACAAGTTTTTGGCGCCGTTGCCGGGGAGCGAAATTACAATTACTCAGTAAATTCGAAGGCAACAACTAATTTGAACCCGTACATACTTTAATTTGTTTTTAGTTTTGTTGTTTCTTTTTACTTTATGCATATATTTTTTATCCTTTTACCACTTTTACTCCATTGATTCTATGAAAGCAAGGTGAATACTTTGTAAGTCATGGAGTCCACACTACCGCCACTTCGCTGTTGTTGTTGTGGAGGACCACATTTAAATGGCGATTGTGAGACATACTCCTATTGTGATCTTTGTGGGAAAGATCTTGTGTATTGCTCTTGTGAACCAAAATGGATACTCATTGATGAGTCTTATCCTTGGTTGGCTCAACCTAAAATTCTTGAGGGGCCATAGTGGATAGTTATTGACAAATGATATCCCTGGTTAGCAGATGACTGGTTAGCAAATGAACAACCACTTATTCAAAATTCAGAACAAGAAGAAAAAGGCTCAATAATAGAAGAATCATGCGAGAAAAGGAAAGATGAGGAAGAAAAAAGAATTGAACGGGAGGATCCTCTTGTTTGGAAGGAAGCTAAAAACTCTCAATCTTGGGAAGGTATGGAAATCCAACAAGAAATCACCCAACAAATCATTTTCCCTTCTCATCTTTTGAGAAGCAAGGAAGATGGGAGTGAAGAGCTTGATCGATATTTAGACTCCTTCTATGCCTTATTCATCATCCTTCACCTTGAGAGGATATGGAAGCATATGAAATTGTACCTCAAGTTCATGAATTTCCTACCTCATAAACGAAAGAAGAAGGATGATGTGTTCTTCGTGTCATATATTCCACCTTGACAGAGGGGAATTGCAGCGTCAAGCTAGTGACGTTAAAGAAGCGCTTCATGGGAGACAACCCATGCGAGAGAGTGTTCTATCTCTTCTCCTTTATTTCCATGTCTTGTCTTTATTTTTTGTTATTGTTTTGTTGAACTATTGTTATATTGGAGCTTGTTTTGTTTCTGAAACAATGTTTGTTCATGACATGTGATGTAAAAGCTGCATTCCTACAAATGTTTTGATCAGGTGTCTATTTGATGGAGGAATGTAGTTTTCATGGATAACTCTTATTGGATTGTGATTTTCAATGTCCTTTTGATGCTATGCTCTTAAATTTTATGAACTAGTTTAAATGGGACTGATCATGCATCTTATTGTTCTAAATCCCTTGGATGAAAACCCTTAGAGGAATCTTTTGTGACATTTGATTACTTGATTCATTGTGCTTAATACCCGATCATGAATAACCTGTGAGCATCTGAGCCAAAAAGTTAAATTTATTCTTGAGTGCTTCCATTGCTTGTGACACTCTTCAGAACTTGACTTAGTTCTTGACTACTTTTGCATTGCTTATATGCACACACACGTGATTGAGGACTTTCTGGTTTTTTTGGCAGCCAGAGCTTTAAAAAGCCTACCCTTTATTATTGACCTTTTTGAATAGCCCATCTGAGCCTTAGACCTTTTTTTGGATTGATTACCCTCATTACAAGCCATAAACTGAAAAACCAAGTGTCCCACTTGTTTGGAATTGAGGGGTCTATAGTCACTAGTGAACTTGAAGATCAAAATTAAGTTTGGGGTGGCAAATTAAGTTTGGGGTTGCAAATTAAGTTTGGGGTTGCTTGAGGACAAGCAATTGTTCAAGTTTGGGGTGGTATACCAAAAGTAGTATATTACATTCAAAAAAAATAATATATTACATTCAAAAGAAGTAGTATATTACTTTCAAAAAAAAGGAAAAAAGTGAAAAAAAAAGAGAAAGAAGAAAAGTGAAAAAAAAAAAGAAAGAAAAAAGAGAGAAATCAAAATCAAGTCAAACCAAACCATATAGAAGAAATAACAAAGCTTAATTTTGTATGGTGGGGAATTCTTTGGTGAAGTTGGAAAGTGTAGGAAAGGTTCATAAGTGAAAATGGCATCTCTCAATTCCAATCAAGAAAGCCTAGATTCCAAAATTTATCCTTCCTTACCCAAGCCCCATTACAACCCTTAATAAGTCCTCATGATGTGTGTGGTATTTGCGTGTGATTGCTTGTTGTAGAATTATGTCAAGCCTATGGTAGTGTGTTGCTTGTGATGTGATTCAGTGTATTACCCTGAAAACACTTGTGTGTGAGAGAGAAACACTTGTGAGAGAGAGAGAGAGAGAGAAACACTTATAGGTGAGGAACTTGAGTGAAAATGAGCATAATTGATGATTGTATGATGTGTCGCTTGAGATTCTAATTTGGGGAGCTTGAATTGTTGTTTTTAGGATACAAGAATGCATTTTAGGTCACTCATTGACAACTGTGAAAAGCTAATTGGTTTTGAGCTAGGTATGATTGTGGACATTGGAGTCACATCTAGTAATCTTATTCTAACCCTTGTTTTGCATTGAGTTTGCTTGAGGACAAGCAAATATTTAAGTTTGGGGTTGTGATAAATCCATATCACATGCTTGTTTTGAATGTTAAAAACTGTGTTTTGAAGGAAGATTTTAATGAAAACCAGTAAAGTTTGAGCAGAATTTGTGAATATTTGAATCTAGTTTTTTTGTAGTGTTATGTGGGTTTCTTTATGTTTATGTGTTCAAGAACTAGATCAAATTGAAGAACAAGTTGTGCAAACAAGAGGTGAAGTTGGAGCGATTTAGGAAGAGTTAAGTAGTAGCAAATTTCTGGCAGCACCTGGCGGTCTCATTTTGTACTAAACATCCATTGGTGGAGTTAGTCTTGTTTCTGCTGCGCGTAAGTCGCGCGTAAGCGCCAGTCACGCGCAAGTGTGCAGTATTTTTCAGTAAGCTGTTGCGCGTACGTTGCACGTAAGCGCCCGACCACGCGCAAGTTGGCGTGAGTATTCCAAAGGTTTGCTGCGCGATCTTGCGCGCGTCGCCGCATGCCCAACGAGAGCCGATCGCGCGAAATCACTTAAGTAGCGACTTGGAACTCGAAAAAACCAGTTTTGACACTCTTGGAAACCCTAGAACTCAAAGGCACTCATCTCATATCATCTCTATTGAAGATTCAAGGCTTGGGAACAAGATTTGGAGCTTCAAATGAGTTCATCTTCTTCATTCAATTGTAATTTCTGTTTTTCCTCTTCTTCCTCTATGCATAGCTAAATCTCTTTTTGTTAGGGATGAATGAATATTGAGAAAACACTATTGTAGTTGGTTTAGATCTATTTTTATGTTAAATTCTCTTACTTTGTGTATTGAATCTTTGTTCTTAATGCTTTTTATGACTTGATCACTCATGAGATGATCTATGATTTATTTATGGAATGGAAATTTTATATTTGAATGTTTGAGATTGAATACCTTCAACTCTTAGCTTAGGAATAATATTTGAGTTGTTATATATTGCAAACCCTTGATTGGAATGCTTGTTGTGAATTAGAATCACCTAAGGGATTACGGGTTTTAGTTATCAACAAAGGATCAATTGCCTAAGGAATTAGGAATTAGTTAATGTTGTGGGTTTGATAACAAATTTAAAGAGAGAGTAATTTTTTAATTCAAATCAATTACAATAGTGTGGAATCAATAGGATTTTGTCCCTAACATCTTTTACCATCTCATCTTTTCAAAGCGTTCTTCGGTTTCTATTATCAAAAATCCAAAAACATTTTATTGTCTTTACCTTAGAGTTTTATTACTCAATCATATCAACCTAATCATAGTCTATTTGTGTTTGTTTAGTTGTTGTTAACGTTTATTGGTATTTGCATTCGATCCTTGTATTCGACACTCGGTCCTACCATTTTATTATTACTTGCGACGATTCGGTACACTTGCCGAAATCTCAACAAATTTTTGGCGCCGTTGCCGGGGAGCGAAATTACAATTACTCAGTAAATTCTAAGGCAACAACTAATTTGAACCCGTACATACTTTAATTTGTTTTTAGTTTTGTTGTTTCTTTTTACTTTATGCATATATTTTTTATCCTTTTACCACTTTTATTCCATTGATTCTATGAAAGCCAAGTGAATACTTTGTAAATCATGAAATCCACACTACCGCGACTTCGCTGTTGTTGTTGTTGAGGACCACATTTAAATGACGATTGTGAGACATACTCCTATTGTGATCTTTGTGGGAAAGATCTTGTGTATTGCTCTTGTGAACCAGAATGGATACTCATTGATGAGTCTTATCCTTGGTTGGCTCCGATCTATGTCAACTTCATTTTGGATGATGTTGTACCAGAGGTTGTAAGAGGAATGATTGTTACATATGCAATCTCATAGATTTTGTGGTTTTGGAGGGCTTGCATTTTGTCTAGTGCTCACAAATACAACTCAACAGATTATAATAATAAAGCCAAAAGTTGATAATCAGCCTTCTTCCATTCCTCTCTTTCGGAGGCAGCGATGTCTTCCGCCTTCTTCTCAAGATGGTCGGACATCCTTTGACCCAAAAACCATATTTCCACCGCATTACGCCAATCCAAATAATTCCTTCCATTCAACTTCTCTGAAGTGATGGTTGGAGTTCCTGAAAATGCGAAGGAGATCAAACCTTTCTTCTCAGACTTAGTTTCCTTAGGATTGTCAGCCATAATGGAATAAAAACTGAGTTGGAACAACAACGAATGAAAATGAAGAACTGAGCATAAGAACAAAGAATTAAAACAAAACCTTTTAACAGAGAAACAACAAAGCGCGACAGAACGTAACAACAACCAAGGACAGCAAGGCAGCCACAAGGAAAGGTTAAAAACACCAACAAAACCTGAGACCCAGAGAGATTATAGGGTCAAAACAGATAGAGGAGCCTCCGGCGAACACAATGGAGCAAACGGCGTTGAAAACGGAGCTGAGGACGACGACGCATGTACCTCACGCGCCCGTGACTGCCCAAGACTGTGACAGTGCGTGTGAGCGCGTGCGGTGGCTGATTGTGGTGCGTTTCACTACGAAGGCAGATCAGTGCCTTCTGAATCTGCTGGTAGGGCGCGTGTAGCTGTCTAGGTGGAGAAGATATATGGTTGGCTGCAAAAACAGAAACTGAAAGGTGTAGAGGATACTGGGTTAGCGCTTAAAGCTGCTGCAACCCTAAAACAACAAACAGGAAGAACCTTGCTCTGGTACCAACTTGAAACTGAAACTGAAACTGAATGTGTATTTTTGGTTGATTGATTGAGTGAGGTTTACATCTATATATATATATATATACAAGAGAAATACAATTACTCTAATGAATACAACTACCAACTAACCCAATAACTTTCAACCAACAACTAACAACTAACAACAACTATCTACACAATTAATTCAACATATAGATTCACACAAAAAATGGATCTTCCACCAGAACTTCGATCTTTTTGAAGTCACTTCAAATCTTTGAAGACTAATTTGATGTTATACACGCATGTTAAAGTTTCAACTGCTTTGATTTATTGTGAAATTAGATGTTTGGAAGGAGTTTTAGCGTGTGTATGAATAAATAGATGTAATAGTATATGAGTCTTTATATGTCATTAGGCCACAAGAAATAGTTTAGTCATTCAAGTTGTGGAAGATGTGTTTTCCTGAATGTGAATTTCCATGATGTAAGATATGTAGCATTATTGCATGAGACTGAGTCAGAAATCAGCAAATTCTAAGCTCCAAAGTCATACTTCAACTTGCCACATTGTTATGATTCTGAAAGGAAGAGAGTAGAAGAGTCATTGTGCATCATTGTACACTTCAACTTGAGTATTTGTATGCAGCATATGGACTATAGTCGCAGTAGTTGATTTTGTAGCAATTAATATGGTATTGAGAACGTTCGCTCTTCCTTATTAGATTATATCTTATGATCATTTATAAAGGTTCTTTAACTTTTTCATGGTGTTCTCTAATTCTTTGCATTACTCGATTCTTGTTTTGTTTCAGTGATGGAAGTAGACATGCTTAGCTATCTTAAAACTTGGCTTCTAGTATGCAATCCTGCATGTTAATCATGCACTAACTTGGATTTCTTTGTTATATGCCTAAGAGATTAATTTTAACATAATGTGATGTGAGGTTTGTTCTTTGCAATACCAGAATAGTACAAGTATAGATAAAGGAAGTTTATTGGACTAGACCTAGGGACTAGGCAGGGAAGAAACCAATGTTGATGATTTTAGTTCCAATAAGTATGAACAAGTACTGCTATAAGCTTTTATGTGTAGGGTTCTGGTGGATCATCAATAAGTATGAAGAAGTACTGCTATAAGCTTTTATGTGTAGGGCTCTGGTGGATCATCAATTGGCTAGTTAGTCAGGATAAAGTTATGTGATAAGTCTGATGTATTTTTTTGTTATGTTAGTTACTTACTCTCTTTCTCCTTGTGTTGGAGTTTAAAAATAAAAATAATAGGGAGGCAAACCAAATTGCCGATTCACTGGCGAAAGAAGGCTCAAATACTAATGAACAAATGGGTGGAATGGCTTGATGTGGAGTGATTTGCTCAGTGTACGTTGTTTTGCTTATAATAATGCCTTGCGAGTTCTTTTTCATGTGTACGTGGTAGCTGCTGTTTTTAAATATAGCTCTTTGCAGGCAAGGGTTGGCAGGGGATTGAGTAGCAGACTCCTCCTGTAGGTGTTGTTGTGTTCTTGAGTGAGTTTTGGTGTGTTCAATATTTGTGGAAGCTACTAACAACTTTGATGCTACTTAGAAGTGCTACTTTTATGTTTGTTACTTCTTTTTTAAGTTGATATAAATAGATTATAGATGTATATTTCATTTTAGCCATAATGTGTTATAGCACTATTGGTTTGATGAGAGAAGGGATCCTTCATTTTCTCATAGCTAGTTTTGTTGTTTGAATGCGTTTGTTAGATGGAAACACAAGTCATTGGAGCTAAGTTGTCATCCAATTTTTGCATACATACATATGGAAGCGTCAGTGGCAATAGGCAAGATACAGGGTCGTCTTCATGCAACTAGCTATAGCTTCCTCTCTTGAAGCTTGTGTTAGGAAGCACGATCGGAGCGGGCGAGCCTGTTCACCTCCTCAACAGTTGAGTGATGTACATCACCTCTAATGAGAAAGGTGGCTCCCTCCCATAAAGAGTATGGAAATGAGTGGTCTTCAATGAAGCATGGTAATTGGTATTATACCAATACTCAGGCCAACTAAGCCACTTAGGCTATTGGTTAGGCTTATTACCTGTTAATTAAACACCTCAAGTAACTCTCCAAACATCTATTTACCACCTCTGTCTGACTGTCAGTCTGAGGATGATAAGCACTACCTCTCTAGTAAACACATAAACTACCTCCTTAGCTGAATAGGGGTGGCAAAGGGCTATGAAGTGAGCATACTTGCTACTCTAGTTGCAGCTGCTATGCGTTGACTCCAACTCAAAGACTTCCCATAATGTCCATCTGCCACATTGTTAAGATTCAATTTCCCATTACAATTTCATGGAAATTGAAAGGGACAAATATGTTGATAATCTCCAGAATCACGACCGTTCAACTTTAATCTCTATGAAAGTTTTATTCATTTTAAGCCCTATAAAAAAACTGTGTTTTTAGTCCTTAACAAGGACTAAAAGCACATGACTTTTATATATTCTAAGGACTAAAAATTGATAGATTTTTTTATTAAAACTAAAGTTAATCAATTGTGATTTTATAGAGACTACAAACATATTTATCCCAACTGAAATGATGGAATGAAAATATATTATTGAGAACTTCATGAATATAACATACATTGTTGGTATTAAATACTAATTCACTAATGATGGAATGAAAATTCAGTTAGAGGAATTTCCCTATCTATAGTTTTGATTTCTTGTTAGAAAAATATCAATTTTGCACTCTTGAATATAAGAAACTAGTATTGATGAATTACATGAGATCCAACTCTTCAGTGTGTCATTTGGTACAAAAATATTGTGCCTGAATTTGGATCAGGTCTAACTCAATCTTACAAAATTGACTTGTCGAGTGAGAGATGTCTTACATTTATAAAGTCTTTTAAACGTCATATCATATCCGCTGTCTTAACACCCCCCACGCTCAAGATCGAACAACTAGAGCGTGACCCGAGTAGTCTTATACCATCTTAGAGTTTGAGTTGGGTTTAACTCAAACCTATAAAACTGACTGGTAGAGTGGCAGTTTTCTCTCACTTATAAAGTCTTTTTCAGACTATATCACATCCGATATGAGACTCTCAAGTCTGAACATCAGATTTATACAAAATTCACTATTCATTATGTCATCGCGACCGCAACGCGACTGTGCTTTAGGTCGCATCAGCTGCTGTCGACCGGGACTCTCCAAAATATCAAGGATCGTGATTCGACTGCGACTTAAAATTTTGCTCGAGATGCAATTAAACACTTGTTAATTTGCAAGTGGAGAAATGCATGAAATAAAATAGTGCAAACATGTATGCATTTCAGAGTGAGGGAGTTACTTGCATCAGAGATTAACTTAGAAGTAAATCTAGAGGCTGCATTTTCTGATATGAATGTTGTTGCAGTCTTCTTCATTATCCTTTTAGCTTTCTTCTAACAGTAAACAAAATCAGTGCAAAAACTGAAATCCTCCAAAAATTCAGAATTACAATTTATATTATCAAAAAGCATTTCTTCATTATCCTTTTATCACTATACCAACTGATACAACAACTGCTTTAGACACTACTTTGTGCTTCTTTCTCTTCAGAGTTACAATTTATATTATCAAAAAGCATTCCTGCTAATTTATTTCCAGAAATGTTGAGATAAGTAATAAAAGGTAGTGATAAAAATGCTAATTGAAATGGTCCAACAAATGTATTTCCCGAGATATCAAATCTCTCAAGTTGATAATATAAGCTCATGACTTCATAGCTTTTCAATTGTGTTGCAAAAATCTGTGTTTGAATTCCAGCTGCATACTAACTTGATTCTTAGAAGGGTGTGAATGTGAGAGGACTCAAGTTGTTCTGAATACTAACTTGAATGTAAAACTGTAATCAAAATAATGAAGCTTATTTGCCATTGGTAGTAAAGTTAAAGCATGCAACAGATGAGAGAGATTTTGCTGAAATCTCTGAAGTGATTGACTAGGTGTATGCTTTAGATCACTATCTTGAATGAAATTAAACCCTGCAATTTGAAGAAGGCATGAAAATTTAAACAAATTAAAGGACCTCACAATGGATTACTTAGCCATCCTTGAATCCCGTTCAAAATCCCCATTCATTAGAGTTTTTATTAGAATAATGAAGAGAATTAGTATTATAATGAATATATGAGAATAAACCATAATATTAAATCTAGGCTGCTTATGTCGGTAATTAAAGGTTTACGCGGTATTGACGTTGGAGCTTGCCGACAAATTCTTAGGTGATAAACATTTATGCTTCTACTTTGGTAGTGTGAGAGTAGTAGAAAAAAGGATTTAGGGACGCTTAGATTCAGGTCTTTAGATAAGGCCTCCATTATACAGATTATATAGATTATTAATACTATTTAGACTACTCATATTATTCAGATGAGTACATATTTTATTATGGATATTACGGATTTTATTCGTTAGCAGTTATGAATTATTTGATAACCTAGAATAGTATGGGTAGCTAATAAAATCAGTAACTTGTGTGCGCAAGTTTATTGAAATTTCTTGATCTCATTATTTGCTCTTTTGCTTCAGATACAGTTGGATAAACTCTTCAGCTACAAAGATATGTGTTTAGCTTCTGCTCCTGTTTATTGTCGATTATGTAATTATATAAGTCGAATGGTACCTGAGTTACCGATTGGTACTCGAGAAATTTATGTAGTTCTACGCTTTTGTTTAAGCGACAAATTTGTACGACTTATACTTAATTTGTACCGCTTTTAAATTTAACTTAAGTTTATGTATAAAGTTATTTCTCGTTATCATATATGTGAACTCTTTACAAATATTTAGGATATTTTCGTAAAGTGTTACAACTATCTTGTGCATTGCAGAAGTCGATCTTCATCACATTCCAATGGATAATCTTCATTCATGACTAAATCAGAATCAGAGTTAGAAGCATCGTCTTTATCTCTAGGGTATCGCTCTGCTACCATGTTAAGAATCATAGGATGAGATGGCCATAGATCATACTTATAGGAGAGGAAGAGAGCATACGCATACTCATGAGTATGATCTATGGCCTTGAGCATAGACATACTCATGAGGTAAAAACTCAAAAAAGAGTCATATTGATTTGAAAAGATAATTAAAATAAACACAATGTGCTCTATATGTAGAGCTCTAGAGAGGACTAATTAACTAACAATTTCCTAACAAACTAAACTAATTTTATATTCATAATATTTTATTTCAAAAGAAAAGTCACCTTTAAATAACAACACATCATTTATGTCGCAGTACAAAACTCTATTTCATAAAATGTGTTCAAGGCAAAACCCTAATTGAAAATTGAACACTACCAGAGCTTCTCTTCTCTAGTGCTCAAGGCAAAACCCTAATTGAAAATTGAAGTCTCACAAAGTGTAGAGTGTTATGGTGACAAAATCAGTGTCTGGAGATAGGTCGAAAAGAACATCCTCCATGGAATGCATCGTGATTCCACAATTTGAGGTGTCTCTTTCCCAGTGGTGTATACCTAGCCCAAGGAGTTCAAACTATTTAACTTAGTAAAATTTTGAATTAATATATAAAAATAAAGACTTTGTTGTTCAAATTATAAAACTAATCAAAAAATTTACACCAATATTTATAATTGTTCTTTAGGCGACTTCATGTTTTGAAATCGTTGAATGATCAACTCAATGTCAATATCCATGAACACTTCTTTCTCAATATATCCACCATTGTGACCTCCAACATGAGATGAAGGTTTATTTTTCATATTCCAACTTGTGAATCCCTCCATCACAAATGTCTCCTCACCCGATTGCCTTCTGTTCGGCCCTGGAGTTTGGATATTACCTCGTCCGAGGAGCTTTGAAGAACTTGCTTCTTGAACCTTGAAGATTGTTGTCAGCGTTGAAGGTTGAGCTCGGCTGCTCCGAGTTTGTGTTCCTCCCAAGTCGGATGGGGGTACCTGCAGACACTCTGATGCCTAAGTCAGTAGACGAATGAGGCGGAATGTGCAAGAATGAAAGTGTACCTGGAATTGGAGGCCTGCACCTCTATTTATAGACGAGGTAGCTTGGTCTTGTCCAATGGATTTGAGCGCGCAATCTTGGTCGTCGGTCTTGGAGATCCGAGCGGGGCGCGTTTATGTCTGACACAGTAGTGTATTTGGGCCGTACTCTTACAGTGGAATTGGGCCATGCCCAATTCCTCAAGGGGCTTTTAGCCCAGGTCGAAACAGTGGCCCCCCAAGTCGAGGTCGGAAGAAATGAATGAGCTCGGCTTTGATGAAGCTTTGGTCATGTCCTACCCTTTGGGGAGCCTGCTCTAGTATCCTCAGTCTTCTTTGCGGGTGTAGTCTGCTGAAGAAGCGTTACGTGTTGTTGACCTGAAAAAGCTTGACAGAGCATTTAAGCTCGGAATCAAGTAGATCTTGACTGAATACTGAAGCTGGGAGTCAATGAATCTTGATAGAGCATTTAAGCTCGGAATCAAGAAGGTCCCGACAGAGCATTTAAGCTCAGAATCGAGAGGGGAGAAGTCACTAAGAACTTCCTCCTTCGGTCCCGTATTTGGACGTAGAGCCCTCAGTACGGGAGAAGGTTGTGCTGGTTAAAGCACGGGTCGAAGTCGCCCTTGGACGTCTTCCTCCGGCCTTTGGCTTGACATTCAAGGCAAACCAAAGGGGAGGCCGGTTCGCGCCGCCAGTCACCCGTCTCGGAGGTTTTCAACGAGTTAAGAGTGGCCGACGACGCGAAGCAATGTTTAAGGGTCGCTGTGGACCTAAGCCGATGTGGGCCTCGCCTGCGCCCCGTGATGGAGCGTATGATCTCGGGATCACGGAGGGCTCTTTGATGGCCTCGCCTCATCCCGTTGTCTACCGAGTGGCCAGCTCGGTGTAAGGTTCAGGGGAGAGGGGTGTCGTCACGAGCTGGGAGCTAATGTCATCTTTCGTCTTGTTTGTCAGAAAACAAAGTCATTTTGAATCAATGAGTCGTTCCATTTATTGATAAGAAGCATAAAATCAGTACAATTGCTATTCAGAATGCACAACTAGCTGTAATAAATCCGGAGCTTAGCCGCATTCCATGTCCTCGGAATCGGCTCTTTAGAGAGCGTTTCAAGCTAATACGCCCCTTTGTCGGTCTTGGAGATTACCCGATACGGTCCTTCCCAGTTCGGGGCTAACTTGTCGTCTCTGGCTTGTTGCCTACGTAAGCTCTTCGACGTACGAGGTCCTCGATGTTGAAATCCCGGGTGATGACCCGTTGGTTGTAGCGACATGTTATCCGAGCTTTGACGACAGCCTTGGCCAGCTGGGCCTTGTCGCGGACTTCTTGGACTGTGTCTAGCTCTTCTCTGATAGCTCTGTCATTCTCTTCTCTGTTGTGAGGGTATAATGTTCTCCAAGTGGATTCTCCGACTTCCACAGGGAGGACAACCTCTGTCCCATATGTGAGTCGGAACGGGGTCTCATCGGTGGTTGAATGTGGCGTGGTTCGATATGCCCAGAGAACATACGGAAGTTCGTCGCGCCATGCTCCTTTTGCGCCCATCAACCTCTTCTTTAGGCCTTTTAGAATTACTCGATTTACTGCCTCAGCCTGGCCGTTGGTCTACGGATGTTTGACGGATGTGAAGTGTTGCTTTATGTTCAAGTCGGCTAGACATTGTCAGAATCCTCTATCGGCGAATTGTGTCCCGTTATCAGTTATGATTACGGCAGGAATGCCGAATCTAGAAAAGATGTTTTTCTTGACAAACTTGATGCAATTCTTGGCAGTTATTTGCGCCAGTGGTTCGACTTCGATCCATTTGGTAAAGTAGTCAACTGCAACGATAAGAAATTTGACCTCGCCTCGTGCCACAGAAAAGGGTCCGAGTAGATCTATTCCCCATTGAGAGAAAGGCCACGACATTGATAGAGAAGCAAGCTCGGCGGGTGGAGTGTTGTGTACGTCTGCGTATCACTGGTAAGTGTCGCACGTTCTGACTAAGTTTGCCGAGTCTTTTACCATGTTCGGCTAGAAGTAACCATCCCGGAGGGCTTTCTTTGACAACACATTTTAACAACGGAGAAGAGAGGCATCGCCGAAATAGCTTGCCATCAATCACTGTGAAAGAAGTGGCCCTTTTGCAAATTGCAGTTGCTTCTTTAGGGTCGAAGGGTTTGAGGCCGGACTCTATATAATTCTTTATCTGCTGCATCCATCCGCTCTGTTCAACGATAGTATTGACGTCGGTCATAGAGAGGGGGGGTGAGATCGACGCTGGGTTTTGACAAGCTTTTCTGGATAATGCTCCGGAGGTTGCCCGCCGGCTTAGTGCTCGCCAACTTGGCCAAGACATCCGTTCGGGCATTTTCTGATCTCGGAACATGTCTTGGCTCCACTTTCTCAAATTGTAAGAGTAACTCCCGCACTCGGGCCAAGTAGCGTTGTAGTAATGCGTCTTTCGTGATGAATTCTTCCTTGACCTGGGAAACAACCAGTAATGAATTAGTGTTTAACTCGATGATTTTTGCGCCGAAATCGGAAGCCAATCTCAGGCGGGCAATGCAGGCTTCATATTCGGCTTGGTTGTTGGAGGTCGTGAATGCAAAACTCAGGGAAACTTCTATCATCAGGCCCTCTGAGTTCTCCAGGATTAGCCCCGCTCCACTCCCTTTTGAATTCGAAGATCTGTCGACGTGGAGAGTCTAAAGTAAGGAGTCTGAATTGGAAGGAGTCGGGTCATTTCAGCAATGAAATTAGCCATCACCTGGGCCAGAGAGGATCGAGCTTCGTATTTGATACCGAATTCGGAGAGTTCAACTGCCCATTTGATGATTTTGCCCGCTAGGTCGGGTCGTTGTCCATCCTTTATTTCTGGATCGATCGCGCGACGCTTCTCGCTACAACGAAGTACAAGTCTGAGTTTCTCCTCTGTTGGCTTCAAAGAAGATGTCGCGCTCGGAGAGTATCTGTTTGAGCTCAGAAAGCGTGTTTTCGCAGTCTAGAGTCCATTAGAACTCGACCCCTTTCTTCAAGGTTTTGAAAAGGGGAAGGGATCGATTGGCTGCCTTAGAGACGAACCTTGACGAGGCGGCAATAATCCCAGTCATCTTTTGAACTTCTTTCTTGGTCGTCGGCAAACTGGTCACGGCTCTGCATTTGTCTAGGTTTGCTTAAATTCCCCTCTCAGTTAGACAGAAACCGAGGAATTTCCCTGCTCTGACCCCGAAAGTACATTTCTCGGGGTTGAACCTGAGGTTGTTCTTCCTTGCCTCGACGAAGATTTCCTCGAGGTCGCCAAGTGGCCCTCATCTGCTTTGCTTTTGACGATCATATCGTCGAGGTAGACATCGACGATCCGGCCGATTTGATCTCGGATGACTTTGTTCATCATACGTTGATAAGTTGCCCCGGCGTTCTTTAGCCCGAAAGGCATGACTCTGTAACAATAGTTGCCTCGGTCAGTCATGAAGGTTGTCTTTTACTGGTCTGCAAGATTCATTGCTATTTGGTTATAGCCGGAGTAGGCGTCCAAGAAGGAAAGCATACGGAAACCGGATGCGTTGTCCACCAACTTGTCGATGCTCGGCACCGTGAAAGCGTCCTTTGGGCGGGCTTTATTAAGGTCAGTGTAGTCAACACACATTCTCCATTTCCCATTGGCCTTCTTCACCAGGACAACGTTAGAAAGCTAGGTGGTCTACTTCACTTTTTTGACGAAGCCCGCCGAGATTAAATCGTTGACTACTTTGGAGGTTGCTTCCGCCTTCTCTTCGCTTTGGACTCTTCGTCATTGAGCTACGTATTTAGCGTTGGGGTTTACGACCATGTGGTGACACGCGACTTCAAGGCTTCTCTTACCTCGTTGCTGAGATCGGCGCCTATCTTGATGGTCTTGTTGGAGTCATCGCCTAATGGGATCTCGAGGAAAGTACCCTGGGGCTCGGGGCGCTTGTTCCTCTTTTTAAGCTCTTTGGCTAGTTCGTCATCAGACTCCTCTTCGGGGCTGTTGGGATCGTAGTGGGCAGCTACCTCAGAGAGGTTCACCTCAAGGGCTGTCAGCGGGGGCTCTTGCATTTCTTGAGGTTGAGATCGGGTCCCGAGCAGAGTGAGGAAATGGCAGTGTTTTGCAGCCTTTAGGTCGACTGGTATGGTTATTGGTTACCACTTCGCCGTCAAGGGCGTGGAATCTTAGTTTCAAATGAACCGTTGAGGATACGACCCCGAGTTTTGCCAAAGTCGGCCTCTCGACGATGCAGTGATAAGGGGAAATCATGGGTATCACCAAGAATGTGGTTTTGATGGCTCGGGCGAGTTTCTTTTCCCCGTAAGTGACGAAAGTTTCGAAATAACCCATAGGTCGAGCGATCTTTTCTCCAAAGACCGTGAGGCTCGGGCCAGAGTTGGGGTTTAGACTGTCAGGGGACAAACCAAAAGCGGGGAGAAGGTCTTGAAACATAAGGTCGGCCGAGCTCCCCTGGTCGACGAGGATTTGCCCTACTTCTACGTCGGATATAGTCGCCGAGATGATCAGAGAGATATGCTCGTCGGGCTCCCCGAGGAGATAATCTTCGTTGGCGAAGAAAAGTGGTTGTCTCGACGGAAATGCTCTGCGGTTGGGAGTGGCAGTCATACAAGCAATCTCTCCCCAATTCTATTTCACCTCTCGTCTTGACATGCCTGATGAGATGGAGTATCCCCCAGCTAACTCCATAGCTGATATTGAGTTTGTAGAATCTACGTCGAGGTGGAAGCAAGTGACTTTACTCCCACTATGGTCGCCAATGTTCGGTCCTGGAGTTCAGATATTACCTCGTCCCAGGAGCTTTGAGGAACTTGCTTCTTGAACCTTGAAGATTGTTGTCAGGGTTGAAGGTTGAGCTCGGTTGCTCCGAGTTAGTGTTTCTCCCAAGTAGAGTGGGGGTACTTGCAGACACTCTGATGCCTAAGTCAGTAGACGAATGAGGCGGAATGTTCGAGAATGAAAGCGTACCTAGAATTGGAGGTTTGCACCTCTATTTATATACTCTAATCAATTGTCGAATTCATTAAACTAAGAGGGATTAAATCTTCTCATAGAATTTTCAATTTTTCTTTGAGGAAATTTGTGTTGAATAGATAGGAATGGTTCCTTTTGTAAACTCATTTATTAGGATGATATGTAGTTATTTTAATCCACTTCCTCGAATTCGGTGGCAATTGTTTTAAATTAATTTCATTGTGTTATAGTTGGAAACTCCAGTCACCCAGTTGTTGGCCATGTGGTGGTAATCTCTTGCACAAATATGTAACCATTGTCTATTGCTCAATATATATGTGTCTTATTTGGGAAATTAGAAAAAAAAACATTAGGAAATTAATAATTAATAATTATACACATAATAATTAGGGACAACAAACAATTTTTGGTCAAAAAATAAAATAGGGACAACAAACAATTATAAACGAAAAACAAATTAGAGATAGGGCACGAACCATTGGGAAATTAAAAGAACAACAATGTTATTTAGACAAAAAAAATTAGACAAAAATAGATAAAAACCAACTTACAATATCAATTAACCAAGTTTTTTAGATCATTAACCAAGTGACTAATTAACCAAGTTTTTAATAATTGTCTCGAAAACTGTAAAAAAATAGGTTGGTTAATGATCTAAAAAACTTTGTTAATCGGTGTTGTAAGTTGATTTTGTCTATTTTTGTCTAATTTTTTTTGTCTAAATAACATTGATGTTAAAAGAAAGTAACAACAATTGGGAAAGTGCGTTTTTGACACACAAAAAATTGGGAAAGGGCACGGCAATTTTAGGGCACAGGAAAGGGAAATTCACCAACAAGACAACCACTAACCCACAAATTCACTCAATCAGAATCGAATAGAGAATAGTAAACAAAGAAGAGAGTAAAAGGATTCATCTCTTTGTGGAATTTCATCATACAGTTTGTGTGTATTCCCCAAACCCTTCAGATTCCCAAATTAAACACATCAATCTGCTATATGCTATAGACGTATTGTGCGTTTTCAATTCCATTACACCTTAGACCTAGAAAATGGCTCCAATGGTGGATAGAATCAGTGCCTTACCAGATTCCCTCGTATGTCACATTCTCTCATTTTTGCCAACAGAAGAAGCAATTGCCACAAGCCTTCTCTCAAAGCGTTGGAAGCCTATGTGGTTAGCCGTTCCCACTCTCAACTTCGACGATAGAAACTATTTGCGAAGCCAAGACATGCGTTATCGTTTTTTTCGATTGGTGTACGCAGTTATGCTCTCGCGAGGTGAGGAATCTCCCATAAAGGAGTTCCGGCTAAAGTGTCGGTATTCCTCTAAGTGTGACCCTTCTGCTGTGAATATATGGGTTGAGGCTGCAATACGATGCAAAGTTGAGAACATCTCTCTTTCTCTACCTTCATGCATCAGATTGCCGTTTAGCCTTTTTAGTAGCACATTTCTTGTCGTTTTGAAGCTGAGTTGGTTTAGGGTGCAGAAAAACCACTCTTCCGTTAGTTTTCCTTCCCTCAAAGTACTTGATTTGAAAAGGCTTCGTTTCGAAGAGCATCGATGCCTTTTCGAAATTATTTCCGCTTGTCCGGTTCTTGAAGTTTTGGTTATGGAATATGTAGCATTTACGGATCGTTTTACTGACGCACCATCAAACCACTTCCAATTACCCAAATTGGTCAAAGCAGATATTTCCAATTCCGATATTTGTTTTCCGTTAAAACCACTTTATAATGTGCAGTTTCTACGTATAAACGTGGTATGCACACAATACTTCTTCATTCTACTAACAAGTTGAGGTTAAATCGAACTTGTTATCTGTTTTCATGTATAATAAATGACATGCTAATATTTTGTGCTTGTAGATGATGGAAGTTGAATTGCCTACTCATAACCTTGTCAATTTAACCTACATGGAGCTTCGTTTTTTGGACTACTACAACTGGGACTGGTTAATTAAGTTGCTGTGTTATTGCCCCAATCTCCAAAGTCTTGTAATCGACAAGGTTTGATATGTTTAAGGATGCTTTTTGTCTTATCTTTGCTTCATTTATTTATATTCTATCTTCTTTTGTCTTTTGTTGATTATTTACAGAGGAAAGCCGTTGTCTTGTTCGGATCAAGTGATGACAAAAATTGGTTGCATCCACAATGTGTCCCCAAATGCCTTTTATCGCAGCTAATAGCATTCTCTGTTAAAAACTATGAGGGCGAGGAAAAAGAGTTTCAGTTAATCAAATACATTATGCAGAATGCAAGAGTCTTGTGTGACGTCACAGTTTGTTGTACTGGTTATTCAGAGCTAGAGGATAAGTTCCAAATGTTAGAAAAATTATCCTTGTGTCGAAGGGGTTCCGATCTATGTCAACTTCATTTTAAATGATGTTGTAAGAGGAATGGCTGTTACATATGCAATCTGATTGATTTTGTGGTTTTAGAGGGCTTGCACTTTCTCTAGTGCTCTCTAATACAACTTTTAGAACTTCGATTTCTTTTTTTTTGTAACTAAATGATTTTAGCACGGTACTGGACAAAAACAACCCAACCCCATTTTATGTTAAGTTATGGTCGTTTAATGATTTGTTACAGGTGTGTCATGAATTGTTTTCTTGCCATGAATTGCGTTTTTGCTTAATCGTGCCTCACATTGCCGCTGTTTTCCATGTGACACTTTACAAGGTTTATACCAAAGCAGATAGAATAAACCTTTGAAACATTAGCACATACTTGAGGGTTATGCTATAGATATAAACTAACACCTGTTTTTATTTTGCTGACATTTGTTCACTTTTGACGGTCATGAAAATAATCGGATTCCTAATAGCCAAGGGTCAAAAATCTTTCATTAATCATTAGTATTTCAGATTCTTGTGCACTTTAAAGAAGTGGAGTTGTGAATAAAATCATAGTAATTCAGATTCTTGACGGTCATGTTAAGTTGCTAAATGGCATATTCCTTTTAACAAAAGGGGTCTAAAACCATATAGTTTCTACCTTCTTTATTTGCTTTTATTTATTTTCTTAAAATATCTCCTAGTTCAGCAAGTTTTGCAGCTTTCATTTTATATCTGTATTATACTATTATACTATGCCTTTTAACATGAAACAGATTCTGAGTTAGCATGTTTTAGTTTTGGAGATTTTTATTCTGCATGTAAAATGATGCACACTACTTCTCTTTGAGACAAAAGCTATCTGTGAATAAAGCTTAATCCAAATAATGGTTGCCAGATTCAAACATAATCAAAATGTACTAACAGAGAACTTTGTTATGATCTAGAATCTCCACATAATGAAATTCTTATATATGACATAGTTTTAAGCATTTACAAATGTAACTCCAGTATTGTTCTCTTCTTTTAGTAGTAAAAGTTCCTATTCTTAGGGACCACTAGCACACACCAAGGCTGATTCTGTTAAACAGATTTGCGTACGTGGCAGGGGGAGCGATTGTAGGAGATCTCAGCTGATTGGAGAGAGAGAATGGTGCATAAAGCACCTGATGTGTGAGCATTTCAGATAAATTTGGAATTGGCTTAGGCTATGGGTCGGGAATTGGCTTAGGAAGCCATTGTACTTTATTTCATTGATTTCCTAGAGTTTTCTTCTATTTCCTTGTAATTCACCCTTACACAGAGAGATCCTCTGTTTTGCTGATTAATAATACAAGGAAGTTATTCTCTACCATTTCTGTTCTGTTTGTTCTTAACAAGGATGGCTGCTGGTTCGTATCAATGAAATTCTTATATATGACATAGTTTTAAGCATTTACAAATGTAACTCCAGTATTGTTCTCTTCTTTTAGTAGTAAAAGTTCCTATTCTCCAAGGTAGTGTGCTGGACTATATGAATTTTTTTTGTGAGAGATTTGCAAGTGGAGAAATGCATAAAAATGTATTAAGTAGTGGAACCAAGCATGCACACATGCATACATTTCAGAGTGAGAGAGTTACTTCTATATCAGAGATTAACTTAGAAGTATATCCAGAAGCTACATTTTCTGATATAAATTTTGTTGGGGGATTCTTCATTATGCTTTGGCATTTTCTGATATAAAGTTTGCAATAGATGAGAGATTTTTCTGAATGTTCATATCGTTCATCCATAGTGTAAACAAACAACACATGAACTTCACCATTGTGATTAGTACTTGAATGTTCATATCATTCATCCATAGTGTAGTAGCTTCACAATGAAAAGCAAAAGAAAGTATTCTAGTAGATAAGATGAACCTTTATTCTTCACTATGATATTTATTCTTTAACATGTCATCATGTGTGGAGTTCAATAAACTTGGTTGAAATAGCACTTTTGTTTTATTTTTCATAATGTTGAAGTGATGATGTTTGCTAAAGATGGCTTTCACTTTCACTTTCAAGGATAGTTATGTCTTGACTTTATTATTGCACTTCAATTTTTTTTTCATGTCCCTACATTATATATGTTTATCAACCAATCTTATTAGATCCACCTTTAGTAATGATGATGCTCAAGCAATCATGCGTATGCCAAGAGTTGCTGCTAGTGGCTCTGATTCTTTGGTCTGGGAGTTTAGCCGGAACGGGGTTTATACGGTTAAGTCCGGGTATTACTATGCTATGGAACACTTGAGGAATAATGCTCACTTGCGTGTTGCTAGAAATTGGAATGCAATTTGGTCGTTGAAGGTTCCAAACAAGTTGAGAATCCTGATCTGGCGCATAATGCGCGGCTGTCTTCCTACACGGGAGCGTCTTATTAGCAAACATGTGAATTGTACACCTCTTTGTCCGATGTGCAGCGAGGTTTTTGAGAACGATTGGCATGTTTTTTTCGGTTGCAGCAAGGCAAAACAAGTCTGGGAGGCTGCTGGATTGTGGAATTATGTTGACGACAGATATGAGCAAGTCGAAGGAACAGCTGAGATGTTTTTTTCTCTGCTGGGTGCGCTGGACAGCAACCTGCAAAGTGATTTTGCAGCCATCATTTGGTGTCTCTGGAAGCGGAGAAACGATATGGTGTGGAACCAAATCGAGAAGCCTATCCTCTTAGCAATCCAGGAAGCACGAACATTGGTATCGGTCGGTGTGCGCCGCGAACAAAGAACTTTGCATCTTCGCGGCAGTCCCCTTGGTTCCGCAGCAGTGGGTGAAACCGATTCTGGGCAGATTAAAATGCAATGTTGATGGAGCGTGGTTCGAGGCCCAAACGAGATGTGGTTATGGTATGTGCATCCGAGATCATCTTGGTAACTTTGTTGGGGCTAAATCGGGCTGGTTTAATGGATTTCTCACGCCTTCTGAGATTGAAGCAGCTGGGCTTCTTGAGGCTATAAAGTGGCTGGAGCAACTTCAGCTTAGTAACATGGACATTGAATTGGATTGCAAACCGGTTGTGGATGCTATTCATCGTGGCATTTCCTCGTATCATGAGTTCGGATCTATTGTATCAAGTTGTAAACTCGCTTTTCAATCTTTAAATAACTGCACCATCAGTTACATTAGGAGACAAGTCAATTGTGTGGCTCATAGCTTAGCTAGGGCGGCTTAATGTTTTTCTAGTCACCACATGCATGAGTTTATTTCTTCATGTATTTTGACAATTTTAATGAATTAAATGGCTTAGATTGTTTGCTTCAAAAAAAAAATATTTCTTAAAGTTTTATAAATAGTATTAAAAGTTTGTAAAATCTATCTAATTCAACGGATTTCACAAAACACATAGGCTTATTTATAAAATTTTAGATTTTATTTATTATTTTCATATACTTTATACGAAATAATATAGAAGATGTAACTTTTGTAGGATTTTTATATTTTTTATTTTGTATTTTTATTGTGAGAAAGGTTGATTCAGTTAATTATCCATTGGAAATGTTCGATTCTTTTTATGAGGTATTTTAGTAAGGCTAAATTTAGAGAATTTGAAATATTACCTAAAAGTGAAGAATTTGAAATTTCTTTCTTGCAAAAATGTTCTTTAAAAAAATATTGTTTTTTGCACATTTATTTTGTTCAAAAATTCAAAATTGGTCTCTCTCTCTCTCTCTCTCTCTCTCTCTCTCTCTCTCTCTCTCTCTCTCTCTCTCTCTCTCTCTCTCTCTCTCTCTCTCTCTCTCTCTCTCTCTCTCTCTCTCTCTCTCTCTCTCTCTCTCTCTCTCTCTCTCTCTCTCTCTCTCTCTCTCTCGTATATATATCAACCAAAGCTTCTCTCTCTCTCTCTCGTGTATATAACCAAAGCAGTAGCTATATATACTGCCCGAACTAAACCAAACCTTTGGATAGAAATGTACTCAACCTTGGAAACTTGTACGCAGAACAGGTTCTGCTACTAGTTGAACAATTATAGATTCTAGTCTGTGCCTAAACTATATGATCGGGGAACTGTATCAATTTCTATACAATTCTCTACATTTATTGTGGATGGTTATCTACAAAGAATAAATTAATATACCTAATTTTTAGTTAGTTGATATTTGATGTAGTAATTTTCATTTTTAAGAAATAAGTTCTTTTGTATTTGGAGAAGTACTAGTATAATTCACCCGTACCAGCACGGGTCGATATTCTTGTGTCTAGACACCGTAAGATAGGTAGCTACTCCAACTAATATATTTAGACAAATACATATATTTCATTATGTTACAATTTTCATTGGTAAAATTTTATATATATATATATATATATATATATATATATATATATATATAATAGTATGAAATTAAATTTAGTATTATATATATATATATAATATTATATTATAAATTCAAATGGGATGTGGGGTTTTGTCAAGTAAAGAATTTTGTTTCCTGTCGTATAATGTTTTGTAATAATTAATTTACGAAAAATTAATATAAAAATATTCAAACAAATAGAATGTGTATTTGTAATAGTCATGTAGTATTTATTTTATACATGTTACTATTATTTTTAAAACCTTCAGAATTTTCAAAATGAGTGATGATAGATCTCTCTTAATGAATTTGGATGCTTCGGTTTACGGCTACTTGGTAAAAGGGTAGATTTTGTTTTTCAGAATTCCACTTACATTTAATTAACCCGAGAAAAAGCTAAATCATGGCTCATTTACATACAAAATTGTGGTATCATTAAACATCTACTACACCTAACTTCAACCACTTAGTTATGAGAAAAAAACTCTTCCATCTGAACTTTTGAAGCACATATATGAAGCTAGAAGGGGTTTCATTCAGTATATTAATATTTAAAAATTGGTTGATAAAACAATTTTCAAAAACTAAAAAACAAAACACAATCAAACAGGCCCTAAAATCTGTTTCAAAAACAGTTTTCAAAAATAAAAAAAACAATAAAATGTGTTTGATTTAACAGTTTTGAAAAATGAGTTCTTAAAACAGTTTTGTAAAATAATTTTTAGAGCCAAAAAATGAAAACTGGTTAGTAGGAGGCACAAATGGAATTCATTTGATGGCATGGCATTTACTACTGGAAGCTAGAAAATATAAGATACAAAAATAGGGTTAGTCGTAGCTAGGTAGTAAAGACATAAATGGTATCATTAAACATCTACTACACCTAACTTCAACCACTTATTTATGAGAGAAAACCCTTCCATCTGAACTTCTGAAGAACATATATGATGCTAGAAGGGGTTTCGTTCAGTATATTCAAATTTGAGTTGTCTCTTTCCCACTATTATAGACATAAATGGTATCATTAAACATCTACTACACCTAACTTCAACCACTTATTTTTGAGAAAAAACCTTTCCATATGAACTTCTGAAGCACATATATGAAGCTAGAAGGGGTTTCGTTCAGTATATTAATATTTAAAAATTGGTTCATAAAACAATTTTCAAAAACTAAAAAAACTAAACACAATCAAACAGGCCCTAAAATCTGTTTCAAAAACAGTTTTCAGTTTTCAAAAATTAAAAAACAATAAAACATGATTGATTTAACAGTTTTGAAAAATGAGTTCTTAAAACAGTTTTGTAAAATAAGTTTTAGAGCCAAAAAATGAAAACTGGTTAGTAGGAGGCGCAAATGGAATTCATTTGATGGCATGGCATTTACTACTTGAAGCTAGAAAGCATAAGATACAAAAATAGGGTTAGTCGTAGCTAGGTAGTATAGACATAAATGGTATCATTAAACATCTACTACACCTAACTTCAACCACTTATTTATGAGAAAAAAACATTTCCATCTGAACTTCTGAAGCACATATATGAAGCTAGAAGGGGTTTCGTTCAGTATATTCAAATTTGAGTTGTTTCTTTCCCACTATTGTAGATATAAATGGTATCATTAAACATCTACTACACCTAACTTCAACCACTTATTTATGAGAAAAAACTCTTCCATCTGAACTTCTGAAGCACATATATGAAGCTAGAAGGGGTTTCGTTCAGTCTATTCAAATTTAAAAATTGGTTCATAAAACAATTTTCAAAAACTAAAAAACAAAACACTATCAAACAAGCCCTAAAATCTGTTTCAAAAACAGTTTTCATGTAAAATATGTTTTAGAGCAAAAAAATGAAAACTGGTTAATAGGAGGCGCAAATGGAATTCATTTGATGGCATGGCATTTACTACTGGAAGCTAGAAAATATAAGATACAAAAATAGGGTTAGTCTTAGCTAGGTAGTATAGACATAAATGGTATCATTAAACATATACTACACCTAACTTCGACCACTTATTTATGAGAAAAAACTCTTCCATCTGAACTTCTGAAGCACATATATGAAGCTAGAAGGGGTTTCGTTCAGTATATTCAAATTTGAGTTGTCTCAATCAGCATCAATAAAAGAATATCTTCCAACTAATACACCGTCATCCCAAATTTGAGTTGTCTCTTTCCCAGTGATGTATCTCTCAGGGAGTTCAAACTTTCTAACTTAGTAAAATTTTGAATTATAATATATAAAAATAAACACTTTATTTTTCAAACTATAAAACTAATCAAAAAATTTACACGAATAACCATGAACCCTTCTTCCTCGATATAACCACCATTGAGACCTCCAACATGAGATGAAAGATTGTCTTTCATAATCCAACTTGTGAATCCCTCCATCACAAATGTCTCCTCACCCGATTGTCTTCCAACATCAACCCTAAATAAGTAACAACACAAATGCAACATCTTTCTCTATGGTATACTCTAATCAATTGTCAAATTCATTAAACTACGAGGGATTAAATTTCTCATAGAATTTCCAATTTTTCTTTGAGGAAATTTGTTTTGAGTAGGTTGGCATGATCCTTTTTGTAAACTCATTTATTAGGATGATATGTCGTTATTTTAATCTGCTTCCTCAAATTCGGTGGCAACTCTTTTAAATTAATTTCAACGCGTTATAGTTGGAAGCTCGATTCACCCAATTGGTTGCCATGTTGTGGTATCTCTTACTCAAATATTTTACCATCGTCTCCTAAAATATAAAAAAAAATGAATAAAACAAACTAATAATAACACATTAGCCCTACCAACAAGGGTTGGTCCAATTGGTAACTAGATTTGGATCCCACCCCAAGGTATCGGGTTTGAATCTTGCGTGTGGCAAAAAATTTGTTGGGAAGGGAGAACCACACGGTCTGGCAAAGCCGGTACTCGTGGCCAGCCAAGTTCCCCGACGTAGATTAGTCATCAGCAAAGTCGGTGGAAACTGTGCACCAAAAAATAGTAACCAAAAAAATAACACATTAGCCCTTCAATGTATCATTGCTTTTAAAACAAATTAACAATAACACATTAGACCTTCAATATATCATTGCTTTTAAAACAAATTAACAATAACACATTAGCCCTTCAATATATGATTGCTTATTAAAAAAATACAATAACACATTAGCAAATTAATAGTTAAAGAGAACACTAAGTTAATAATTAGGGACAACAAACAATTATAAACAAAATTATTATTTTGTTGTAAAAAAAAGTAATTGTAAACAAAAAAAAACAAGTTAGGGGTAGGGCACGAGGGAATTGACAACAGTTGTGCTACTCAATTTTGAGATTTTTTCACTTTTTTCCTCTTTCTCACCAATTTTTTCAAACTTTTTCACTTTCATCTACATGTCTCTTTCATGTTTCCTCTTTACTATTTTAAAAAATTTCAAATTTTACAAATTTTTAATATTCACTTTTTTACACGGGGTAATGTTTGGACTAATTAAATTTGTCAACTTTAAAATTATCTTCATTTTCACGGCATAATATTCAGACTAATTAAATTTGTTTGAGTTCATACATAAAAATAAAATACGACTCTGGTATACGACTAATTAGAAGAATAAAAAATGAGGTAATACCCAATTTAGTCCTTGACTTTTCACATATGCCAATTTAGTCCTCAACATTTATAAATGTGTGTCAATTTGGTCCTTCTGTCAACCATGGTTAGTTACAAAGCTGACGTGGCAAATGTTAGGGACCAAATTGACACTACCAAAAAAATAAAAAATCCATGTCAACATGCCACGTCACACAAATGTTGGGGACTAAATTGATACTTTTTAAAAAAAATGGTTTCTTACGAGGACCAAATTTTTACTAAGTTATATAAGTTAGGGACCAAATCGATACTAAATTGCATAAGTTAGGGACCTAATTGATACTAAGTTACATAAGTCAGGGCATTGATCTTGAGATCATTCATTCTATGAGAAAGAAGAAAAGAAACAAAGGTTTGATGGCTATCAAGATTGATCTTGAGAAAGCCTATGACAAGTTATGCTGGAATTTCATTAGAGATACTATTGATGATATTGGTATTCCCCCTCATATATCCAATTTGATTTGGCATTGCATATCTTTTCCTACAATGCAATTGCTTTGGAATGGGGAAGCACTTGATGCATTCTCTCCTTCAAGAGACATTAGACAAGGCGACCCCCTATCACCCTATCTTTTTGTCCTTTGTTTGGAGAGATTATTCTACCTTGTTGATATTGAGGTCAGAAGCAAGGCCTGGTCCCCTATCAAGAAGATGCTCTGCTATCTCCCATTTTGCCTTTGCTGATGACTTGCTGCTGTTTGCTGATGCAATTGTTTCCCAAGCCAGAGTCATCAAACAAGTTTTGCAAACTTTTTGCGCCTCTTCTGTCCGGCCAGAAAGTAAGTCTTGACAAACCTCTAATTGAAAATGTTATTCAACCCCTCAATGAAGTCATCAGGCAAAGAAAGGTTAGAGATTTTGTAGACAATCAAACGAGTTGGGATCAGAATGTGCTAAATGAGTTTTTACCTGCTGAGTTAGTTGAAAAGATCATTCAACAATCAGTTCCTTGTATCAGTGCTAATGAAGACATATGCTCCTGGAAAGCTAACACGGATGGATCATTCTCAACCAAGTCTGTGTATCTTGCTATCAAACAAAATTCTTCTGCTTCGGCCATTGCTAATTTTGATCTAGTGTGGCATTGGCCCGGTCCTAAACGTATTGGATTATTCTTATGGAAAGCTCTGGTGGAGATCCTTCTTGTGAATGTTGAATGATATAGAAGACACATGCCTGATTCAGCCTTGTTCTCAATCTGTGGTGGCGACGAAACTTTACTTCATGTCTTTCGCGATTGCAATCGTATTAAATTATTGTGGAACTACTTCAATACCCCTCTCCCGGTTGATTTTTTCCTTATTCAAAGTTGAAAGAGATGGTTAGAGGTTAATCTGAACAAGAAGAGCAACATGCAATAATTTAATTGGACTCTTACCTTCGGAGTGGTGTTGGATTGTATCTGTTGCTCGTAATAACTTTATTTTTGCTAACAACAGTGTCTCTTTCAGATCGATTTTCCTCAAAGCTTAGAGGAGAATTGAAGCTTCATTGCAAGCCATGAACGTCGCTCAAAAGCTTGATCCTCTGGTTCGTAGCAGAAACGAGACAAGTGTTGAGTTCTGAGTTCCTCCTCCTTTTGGCTTCACGGACATGCATTTTTAAAAATACAAGCCACGTCAGTAACTAAATAGCCACATAATAAACTGTTTAACGGTGTTAGTTTAAACACATTATGTTAAATGGGACTACGATGACACATTTTTAAAAGTTAAGGGACCTAAACGTTGCTTTTAAAGTTAAGGGACCTAAGCGAAAACTGAAAATAAGTTAAGAGACCCCGGATGCTATTTTGCCAAAAATCTACTATTTTTTTTAAAAGAAGAAATTTAGTGCACTAGTTTTTCAAGAGTTTAATTTTAGAAAATTAAGTTTTACAACTATGAAATTCTGAGGTCCTGAAAATTCGATAATTTTTTAATTAAGATCGGGTCATGGTCATGCATTTTAATTGTCGACCTCTCGGTCCGATCCTTGACCCAGTGACCCAATACCTTCACAGAGTTGATCACCGGTCCGAGTTTTAAAACATTGAGATTGGGAGAGGGTGATATTAAATAGTCATAGATTCCTCAAGACTACAATAGAACTGCTGACTTTATAGCTAGAAATATTTATTACGAAGTTTCCTTGCAAGAAATTAAAAGAGTCACAAATCAACAGCCAACATGATACATGAAGGAGTTACAATTTGTAAGAAAGATGTCTAGGGTTGAAACTCCAAAAACTTACATTCCCCTATCGCCAGTAACATTTGATTATAAAAAAAAAGGCCAAAATGGGACACTAGAAAGAAAGAGGAAATAATCAATAGTCAATCAATAGTAAAATAAAAGGAATCAGCGGCTGTCCAGCTTTTCATGCATTTCATTCACTCTACTTCATTCATACACAAATTCATCATGGGAAGAAGTGGAAACAAAGAAGAGAGTGAAAGGATTCATCTCTTCATCAGCATTCAGCTTCAAAACCTACGTTAGCTTCAAAACAAGTCTCATATCCCCAAACCAAACCCTTCACATTCTCCAAGTTAAACGCATCAATCTGCTATATGCTATAGACGACGACGTATTCTGGGTTTTCAATTCCATTACCTAAAAAATGGATCCAATGGTGGATAGAATCAGTGCCTTACCAGATTCCCTCATATCTCACATTCTCTCATTTTTGACAACAGAACAAGCAGTTGCTACAAGCCTTCTCTCAAAGCGTTGGAGGCCTATGTGGTTAGCAGTTCCCACTCTTAACTTCGACGATATAAGCTATTTGCAAAGCCAAGACATGTATTCTCGTTTTATTCGATTGGTGTACGCAGTTATGCTCTCGCGAGGTGAGGAACCACCCATAAAGGAGTTTCGACGATAGAAGCTGTGAATATATGGGTTAGGGCTGCAATACGATGCAAAGTTGAGGACATCTCTCTTTCTCTACTTTTATTCATCAGATTGCCGTTTAGCCTTTTTAGTAGCACATTTCTTGTCGTTTTGAAGCTGAGTTGGTTTAGGGTGCAGAACAACCACTCTTCTGTTAGTTTTCCTTCCCTCAAAGTACTTTATTTGAAAAGGCTTTGTTTCGAAGAGCATCGATGCCTTTTCGAAATTATTTCCGCTTGTCCGGTTCTTGAGGTTTTGGTTATGAAATATGTAACATTTACGAATCCTTTTACTGACAGACCGGCAAACCACTCCCAATTACCCAAATTGGTCAAAGCATATATTTCCAATTCCAATATTTGTTTTCCGTTAAAACCACTTTATAATGTGCAGTTTCTACGTATAGACGTGGTATGATTGAACACAATACTTCTTCATTCTACTAACAAGTTTAGGTTAAATCGAATTTGTTATCTATTTTCATGTATAATAATAAATGACATATGCTAATATTTTGTGCTTGTAGATGATGGGAGTTGAATTGCCTACTCATAATCTTGTCAATATAACCTACATGGAGCTTGGTTTTTTGGACTACAACAACTGGGACTGGTTAATTAAGTTGCTGTGTTATTGCCCCAATCTCCAAAGTATTGTAATCGACCAGGTTTGATATGTTTAAGGATGCTTTTTGTCTTATCTTTGCTTCATTTATTTATATTTTATCTTCTTTTGTCTTTTGTTGATTATTTACAGAGGAAAGACCTTGGCTTGTTCGGATCAAGTGATGACAAAAATTGGGTGCACCCACAATGTGTCCCCAAATGCCTTTTATCGCAGCTAATAGCATTCTCTGTTAAAAACTATGAGGGCGAGGAAAAAGAGTTTCAGTATATCAAATACATTATGCAGAATGCAAGAGTCTTGTGTGATGCCACAGTTTGTTGTACCGGTTATTCAAAGCTAGAGTATAAGTTCCAAATGTTAGAAAAATTATCCTTGTGTCGAAGGGTTCCGATCTATGTCAACTTCATTTTGAATGATGTTGTAAGAGGAATGGTTGTTACATATGCAATCTGATAGATTTTGTGGTTTTAGAGGGCTTGCACTTTCTCTAGTGCTCTCTAATACAACTTTTAGAACTTCGATTTCTTTTTTTTGTAGCTAAATGATTTTAGCACGGTACTGGACAAAAACAGCCCAACTCCATTTTATGTTAAGTTATGGACAGGTGTGTCATGGTTTTGCTTTTCTAGTCTCGCAATAGATCACTAGTGAATATGAATGGTAAGAGAATGTGATGTGAATTCTAAATTAGTAATTTTCTTGATTGATGAGTTTTGATGTTGTTTTGCTATCTAACAAGTGCTTGTGCTGCAGCTATACCTATTAAGGTTCTTTTTAATTATCTTGTATGTCTTGATCAAACTACCTTTGAGTGTGGTACTTTAACTTAGGTGCATGCTAGAGGAAATGGCGAAAAAGAATTCTAGTTAAACAAAAAGTGAAAATTGTTGTGGCCATTCTCATTTGATGTTCATCATTAAAGTTTATACATTTTGGCATGTTCATCAAAACTCATCAACCAAGAAAATTACTAATTTAGAATTCACATCACATTCTCTTACCATTCATATTCACTAGTGATCTATTGCGAGACTAGATAAGCAAAACCATGACACACCTGTAACAAATCATTAAACGACCATAACTTAACATGGAGTTTGGTGTTTTTTGTCCAAAGATCTGCATGCTAAAATCATTTAGCTACAAAAAAAGAAATCGAAGTTCTAAAAGTTGTATTAGAGAGCACTAAAGAAAGTGCAAGCCCTCTAAAACCACAAAATCTATCAGATTGCATATGTAACAACCATTCCTCTTACAACATCATTCAAAATGAAGTTGCCGTAGATCGGAACCCCTTCGACACAAGGATAATTTTTCTAACATTTGGAACTTATCATCTAGCTCTGAATAACCGGTACAACAAACTATGGCATCACACAAGACTCTTGCATTCTACATAATGCATTTGATTAACTGAAACTCTTTTTCCTTGCCCTCGTAGTTTTTAACAGAGAATGCTATTAGCTACGATAAAAGACATTTGGGGACACATTGTGGATGCACCCAATTTTTGTCATCACTTGATCCGAACAAGACAGTGTCTTTCCTCTGTAAATGATCAACAAAAGACAAAAGAAGATAGAATATAAATAAATGAAGCAAAGATAAGACAAAAAACATCCTTAAACATATCAAATCTTGTCGATTACAAGACTTTGGAGATTGGGGCAATAACACAGCAACTTAATTAACCAGTCCCAGTTGTAGTCCAAAAAACCAAGCTCCATGTAGGTTAAATTGACAAGGTTATGAGTAGGCAATTCAACTCCCATCATCTACAAGCACAAAATATTAGCATATGTCATTTATTATACATGAAAACAGATAACAAATTCGATTTAACCTCAACTTGTTAGTAGAATGAAGAAGTATTGTGTGCATACCACGTCTATACGTAGAAACTGCACATTATAAAGTGGTTTTAACGGGAAACAAATATCGGAATAGGAAATATCTGCTTTGACCAATTTGAGTAATTGGAAGTGGTTTGATGGTGCGTCAGTAAAACGATCCGTTAATATTACATATATCAACGGAGAGATTGCTTCTGTTCCATCGATATTAAGTTTTGATGTTGTTTGCTATCTAACAAGTGCTTGTGCTGCAGCTATACCTATTAAGGTTCTTTTTAATTATCTTGTATGTCTTAATCAAACTACCTATGAGTGTGGTACTGTAACAACATAGGTGCATGCTAGAGGAAATGGCGAAAAAGAATTCTAGTTAAACAAAAAAGTGAAAGTTGTGGCCATTAGTGTTGATGTTCATCATTAAAGTTTATGCTTTAAGGTTTCTCTTCCTTTGAAAATTTGTAGATTGTTGTTCATCAGATTATGTTTTTCCAAGTTGATTTAAATGAGTTGCTCATTTCCAACCATTAGTAGAATTCTATTGCTGCAGTTTCTCCCCTCCCCACTTTACATTTCCATGTTAGTTAGTATAACTATAGTTACAGTAGTTGATTTTGAAGCAATATGGTATTGAGAATGTTCTTTGAAAAGCTTTATTGGAAATAGATTACTGTTAGTTGCAATAGTTACAGTAGTTAATTTACACGACGTCTATTCATAGCATATATATATCACTATTTTGTCACGTCGAAATATTACTTCATAAAAAACATACGCAAATGTTTATCGTGTTTGGACGTCAATGTAAAGTTTGTTTACTGTGTAAAAGCTGATAGGGAGGTGAACGATATTGTGATGCCTCCAATTTGGAGGGTGTATGTGAGGAGGAATAGGAGAGAGAAAGGGAATGCTGAGGTGGCAAATCTCGTAACAGAATGATGAGTGCGTGAGCACTAGTGTGAGCTTGGGATATATGCTTGTGGGGTGTGATAGGAGAGAGGTATTCAGATAGTTTGTTACTGATGTTATTGGCAGAGAGAGAGATCCTCTTCTCTGTAGGAGCTTGGCTCTTGGCAGCTTAGGAATCTTTCCTAGCTGAGTTCATATTTCATCCATTAATACAAGATACATTCTCTCCATTTTTACTTGCAAATTACTTTACTGTTTCTGCTTCTCTATTAAAAGCATATTTATCAAATTCTTTTGCTGTGTTGATATATCTTTGTTATATGCCTAAGAAATTAGTTTTAACATAATGTGAGGTTTGTTATTTGCAATACCAGAATAGTACAAGTATAGATAAAGGAAGTTTATTGGACTGGACCTAGGGACAAGGAGGAAGAAACCAATGTTGATGATTTTAGTTCCAATTATGAACAAGTACTGCTATAAGCTTTTATCTGTAGGGCTCTGGTGGATCATCAATTGGCTAGTTAGTTAGTTAACTGTCACTAAAGATATACTCCCTCCGGTCCTTATTATAAGAGAATTTTTGGAGCTAATTTTGGTCCCAAATATAAGAAACCATTCTGGTTTTTAGTGTATATTTATTGTTTAAATACCAATTTTACCCTCATTGAATGTTTTGTCTTTTAAATTTTCAAGGTGAGTGAGAGTAGTGCATATAAATTTGACTTGAGTGGAGCTATTTTAGTGGAGGGTATTTTGGAGACTTTACTTAAAAATGACAAGAATTAAATGAGCTCCTTGGTAGTGGTGAATTTTGTATTTTCTTCTTATAATATGGACTAGAGGGAGTAATGTGTGCCAAAGTGCTGTTTCAATTTAAACCAAATATTGAACTTCACATACTTATGATCATTTTTAGAGGTTCTTTTGGCTATAGAAGCATTTGACCACTTGTTTGCAATAGTTCCTTGTGTTTGTAAGGAAAATTTGGAATTCTTGAGTTGAGTTGAGATATTTTCCCTTACTTATTAGAATATATATATATATATATATATATATATATATATATATATATATATATATATATATATCTTATGAGCATTTTTAGAGGTTCTTTAACTTTTTCATGGTTCTTTAATTGTCTGCATTACTGATACTTAGCTATCTTTAATGTTGGCTTGTATTGGATCGTATTTTCTGATCTTGTTTATCCTTCTACTTTTCAATCCTGCATGTTATTGAAATGTGAACTGCACATGAAATAATTTCCTCGAAGGTGTCATTTAGTTCTTGAGATATAAGCAAAAGATACCATAGGGCAACTCTCCTTTGGCAATACTAAGGAATATCCAAAAATGCTGATTGTTTTCTAGTGCCATGAGAGAGGTACTCTCTTTTGCTTATTTGCTTATTAATGATTATCTTTTGAAGTTAAATAGGTGTTTAATTGTGCTTTCAATTGCCTCTGATTTCCATGTGACACTTTACAAAGTTTGTTGAGATATGCATTGATTATCACTTTATTATTAGGATACTATTCTGATTGTTAGAATAACAGATTTAATGTTGTTGACTAGACTATGAATTGGCTATGACTCATAGTAATCATATGTAATTAATGCAGAGATTATCCTAGCACTATATATAGGTATCTCATGTATTGTTGGAATATATCATAGAAATACAAACCAATGTTTTCATGGTATATAGAGCTCTCAATCTTGAGAGACCTTCCGCATAAATCCTATTCAGCGATTTTGGTCCTGCTCGTGCCAATATCCACAGTCCTGCTCAGCCCCCTTTCGTTTTTCTCTCATTACACTGTCCAAGTCTAGAAATCCATTACACCTTAGACCTAAAATAGTGTTGTACTTTTACTTTGGTGCATGCTAGAGGAAATGGAAAAAAAGAGTTCTAGTTAAACAAAAAAGTGAAAGTTGTGGCCATTACTGTTGATTTTCTTCATTAAAGTTTATGCATCAAGGTTTCTCTTCCATTGAAAGATTAAGTCTTTGTTAGATTAGGCAATTATTATTATTATTATTAAGTATTTGGTTTGTATTGGATCTTATTTTCTGCTCTTGTTTGTCCTTCTAGTATGTAATCCTGCATACTAAGCATGTACTTACTACTAACTTTTGCTTCTGAAGGAAATCTATGTTTGTGATATTGCTCATAGTTTGTGTTTTTATTATGATATCATCAAAGTGATATTGAAATTTGAACTGCACATAAAATACCTTCTTTCTTTGCTCAAAGGTGTCATTTAGTTTTGGAGATTTTTATTCTGCATGTAAAATGATGCACACTACTTCTCTTTGAGACAAAAGCTATCTGTGAATAAAGCTTAATCCAAATAATGGTTTCCAGATTCAAACATAATCAAAATGTACTAACAGAGAACTTTAGATCAAATGAACCAATCCCATAATTTCATATTCTGTTTTACTGAATCTTTCTCTAACATAGCTAAATATTTCTGTACAAATCTTTGTATGCATATTGTTTATGAAATGCATAAAAATGTATAAAATTAGTGGAAAAAAGCATGCAGACACGCATACATTTCAGAGTGAGAGAGTTACTTGCATCAGATTTTTAACTTAGAAGTATATCCAGAAGCTACATTTTCTGATATAAATTTTGTTGGAGGATTCTTCATTATGCTTTAGCATTTTCTCTTCTAAGAATAGAGAAAATCGATTGCAACAAGTACAATCCTTCCTATTATCCCAATCAAAACAACTGCTTTTCACACTACTTTGTATTTCTTTCTGTCAAGTACTACTCCCACAGGCAAGGCTTCTGTGTTGCAAAAGTCTGTGTTTGAATTTAGCTGCATAAACAGAAGGATCGATTTATGCTGTGCCTAATTTGGAACTTAGGCATACTGAATCAATGGGCATTTGATTCTTAGAAGGGTGTGAATGTGAGATGATTCAAGTTGCTCTGAATAATAACTTGAAAGCAAAACTGTAAGCAAAATTATAAGCACTGTAGAACGAAGCTTATTTGCCATTGGCACTTGGCACTTGGCAGCAGAGTTAAAGTTTGCAATAGATGAGAGAGTTTTTGTTGAAATCTATAAAGTGCTTGAATAGATGTATGCTTTAGATCACTCACTATCTTGAGTGTAAACAAACGACACATGAACTTCATTCACCATTGTCATTAGTACTTTAATGTTCATATCATCCATCCGGCTTGGGATTACATCACTAAACCATGTGTTTAGTAACCGTAACTAAATCAATAATAGTCATTGGATGGTCAATTTTTTAATGAAATTTCATCCAATGGTTATTATTGAATAAGGGCATTTTTGTATTCTCCAATATTCCTAGTATTAATTAAATTTAATTATCCATTAAATTGATTCCTATTTTCTTGGACAGTTTTCAACTTTTTCTTCTTCTTTCTTTTGATCAATTTCACGTTAGTTTTTTATTTTCTTTCTTCTTTCTTATAATGTCTTTCTTCTTCCTTCTTTCATCGTTCAATTTAATTTTTTTTTCTACGTTCACTTTTCTTCTTTCTTTCTTCTTTCTTCAATGTCACGTTCACGTTTCTTCTTTCTTCTTTGAAATACGTCATTGAAGCACACTATTCGTTTACGTTATTGATGTCTAATTACGGGGTTGATAAACATTGAACCAATATCGCTTTTTCACGATTACTTGCAACAAAGTCTTTTCTTTCTCATTGGTAACTTGTCCACACTCTTAATCGCGACAATGAACACATGTTTACACTATCTATATCGACAATTAACCAGTGTTATTCACTTATGTGGTTATTAAACTTTATAATGACAAGTTGCCTATTTATGAATAACCAAAGATCTATAATTAGTTGATTAGAGCTTAGGTAACAAATTCTGTAATTATGTGGTTAGTGTTACATTTTATTGTCACGTTTTTTAGTTACAAGTATAACGACAAATTTCCTATTTTATATGAATAACCGAAGCTCTGTAATTAGGTGGCTAGAGCCAATTAACCCAAAGTATTAAATTTTGTGGTTAACAATAAACTAACCGAAGTTATGTGACTTCGTGGTTAAACAATCGACATGTCTGTACTTATGTGATTAGACAACCACAAACTATACTCTTTATTATTATACCATCGACATAAACTATACTCTTTATTATTATAATAATATAAAGAAAAGAAAAAATAGGAATGGAGTTGGTATAATTATAAAAAGACAAACGATGATGTGATTTGTTGCAGACAATTTTGGTTCTTGTTTATTTATATATATAATTATTCCTGCGTGATTTTGTTGCCTACTTGAATGAACGATGATGCCTGCGTGATTTCTTAGTGGAGGTTGTGAAACGGTTCCTTGGTTAGTGGGGATAGGGTGCGTTTTTTTGGGATTCTGATTTTGGAATTTTTTGAGATTTCTTTGGAATTTTGGCAAGTGACTATTTTGACCTTTTTAGTAACAATCACTAAACAATTGTTTAGTGATGTAAGTCATACTCCATCCATCCATAGTGTAGTAGCTTCACAAGGAAAAGTAAATGAAATATTCTTGCAGATAGAAGATGAACCTTTATTCTTCATTATGATATTATTGTTCTTTAACATGTCATCATGTGGAGTTCAATAGATTTGGTTGAAACAACACTTTTGTTTTATTTTTCATAGTGCAGTAGCTTCACAAGGAAAAGTAAATCAAATATTCTTGCAGATAATGTCGAAGTGATGATGTTTGCTAAATATGGCTTTAACTTTCACTTTCAAGGACTGTTAAGTCTTGACTTTATTATTCCACTTCAATTTTTTTGCATGTCCCTACATTATATATGTTTATCAACCACATTTAATCACTAAACTCAAACTCATTTACTTGATATATGAAAATAATAAATATTTCTTAAAGTTTAATAAACAGTATTAAAAGTTTGTAAAATCTGTCTAATTCAATGGATTTAACAAAACACATGGGCTTACTTATAAAATTTTAGATTCTATTTATTATTTTCATATACTTTATACAAAATAATATAGAAACTTTTGTAAGATTTTTATATTTTTTATTTTGTATTTTTATTGTGAGAAAGGTTGATTCAATCAGGAATGAAAATTATCCATTGGAAAGGTTCGATTATTTGTGTAGCAGAGAACTTGAAACACCTTCATCCTCATAATCCAAGAACAATCATGATGAAACGTTATCTTAAGCATTGTTGAAATCTTCATCACATTCCAATGGATAATCTTAATTCGTGACTAAATCGGAATCAGAGTCAGAAATGTCATTCTCATATCAGGGTATTGCTCAGATACAATGTTAACAATCACAGGATGATATAACCATAGATCATACTCATAGGAGAGGAATCATAGGTAAACTTATGAGGTAAAGACTCAAAAGAAATTCTATTGATTAAAAAAAATATAGTAAAATCTTTGTCAAACTCTATTTCTTAAAATGTGTCATCAACTAGTGCAAAGCAATAAACAAAAACAATTCATAAGATTTCAGACTAAAGCCCTTTTCCAAAAAAAATATGAAGAAAATCTAGAAATCAGGCCCACTCTCATAAGATTTCAGACCAAACCCAATTAGTAAACAAAATTAGAACCAGACCCAATGGGTGAAGCACTAAGATCGAGTCCAATTAGTAACAAACTACTAAAATCAGGCTCAATCACGCGGGTTATTAACATAGGTGCAAATCGTATAAGGGTTTTTTTTGGTACCCCCACATTCTTCACATATACCCCCACACAATAGTGAAACCCCAAAATACCCTTGACAAAACGTTTTTTTCTTTCAAAAATTAAGACTAATCGTATATATGTTCAATGAACATATATACGACCCTGAAACTTTTGCCATCGTATATATGTTTATGGACGTAAATACGATTGATGTCACTGAAGGCCAATCGTATATACGCCTTGTGGGGGGTATATATGATGTGTTAATTAGGGGGTCGTATATACACCCTCCAAATGGTATATACGATGGCGTATATAAGATTTAGGGGGGTGTATATACGACTCCTATTATGTTTTTTTTAGTCAATAAAAAGTAGAGATGAATAATTTAGGCAAAAATAGGTTCAGTGTATAGTTCGTTAACACGTGACGATGTTATACGTCGAACGAATAATTTAGGCTAAAAATTTGGTTTTCGGGCAACCTACTCCGATCGTAATGAAACCACAACCATTAAATCCGAAAAAAAATCAACGAGCATGACTCCCCTAGAAGGGACTTCTTATGGGACTACGGGCTCAAAATCCCAAATTTCATCGTTTACTATTTTTATTAATTTTTTTAATTTTTCATAGTCTCCAAAAAATCTAAAAAAATTTGCATAGCCTTATTTTGATTTTGTTAGATTTTTAGTGGTGTTTTTTGTTTTGATGAAAGTATTGTAAAAATCTTTCTCTCCTTGACTATGTTATTATTTTTTATATATAAAAATTTAGGCAAAATAGCATCCGGGGTCCCTTAACTTATTTTCCGTTTTCGCTTAGGTCCCCTAACTTTAAAAGCTAACGTTTAGGTCCCTAAACTTTTAAAAATGTTTCATCGTAGTCCCATTTAACGTTTTTAAACTAACAACGTTAATCAGTCTATTACGTGGTTGTTTAGTTGCTGACGTGGCTTGTAATTTTTTGGCAAAATAGCATCTGGGGTCCCTTAACTTATTTTTCGTTTTCGCTTAGGTCCCTTAACTTTAAAAGCTAACATTTAGGTCCCTAAACTTTTAAAAACATTTCACCGTAGTCCCATTTAACATAACGTGTTTAAACTAACAGCGTTAATCAGTTTATTATATGGCTATTTAGTTACTGACGTGGCTTGTATTTTTTTAAAAAAATAATTTTTTTTTATTAATTGTTTGCCTTACGTGGCGGCACACATCATTTTTAATTAATTTTATTTAAAAAAGGAAATTGTATGCTAATTCCCCTAAACCACAAATCTGCCTAGATTCATCATCTTCCCTTCGTGATATCAAACTCTTCTTAATCATCAAAATCCAGCAACAGATAAATGATTGAATCCATGACAACCTAAACCCAAGATCCTATTCTCGTTTCTGTCTTCAATTTCTCTTCTTTTGTTCCTCTGATATTCACTTTTAGAGTTAGATTTCGATTTTTATTCTATGTTCTTCTTTGTTTCACCTTTGGTGGAGGGGAGTTTGATTTTGTTTCATTTTTTGTTTTTGGAGGTATCAAGTTGCTGATAGTTAGGGGAAAACGTAATACGCAGAAATTTTAAAATAAATTTGACGTGCCATGCCCACTCAACAACTAAACAGCCACGTAATAGACCGATTAACACTATTAGTTTAAAAACGTTAAATGGGACTACGATGACACATTGTTAAAAGTTAAGGGGCCTAAACGTTAGCTTTTAAAGTTAAGGGACCTAAGCGAAAACTGAAAATAAGTTAAGAGACCCCGGATGCTATTTTGCCAAAAATCTACTATTTTTTTTTTAAAAGAAGAAATTTAGTGCACTAGTTTTTCAAGTTTTTAATTTTAGAAAATTAAGTTTTACAAGTATGAAATTTTGAGGTCCTGAAAATTCGATAATTTTTTAATTAAGATCGGGTCATGGTCATGCGGTTTAACTGTTGACCCCTCGGTCCGATCCTTGACCTAGTACCCAATACCTTCACAGAGTCGATCACCGGTCCGAGTTTTAAAACATTGAGATTGGGAGAGGGTGATATTAAATAGTCATAGATTCCTCGAGACTACAATAGAACTGCTGACTGTATAGCTAGAAATATTAATTACGAAGTTTCCTTGCAAGAAATTAAAAGAGTCACAAATCAACGGCCAAAATGGTACATGAAGGAGTTACAATTTGCAAGAAAGATGTCTAAGGTTGAAATCCCGAAAACTTACATTCCCCTATCCCAATAACATTTGATTATAAAAAAAAGGCCAAAATGGGACACTAGAAAGAAAGAGGAAATAATCAATCAATCAATTGTACTCCCTCCACCTCATATTAATTGTCATGTTTGAAATTTTTCTTTGTCTCAAATTAACTGTCACTTTAGAATCCCAATACAACATTTATTAATACTTTCCAACAATACATTTACTTTAGAGTATCAATAATCGTGACTTTGCTCCGATCGAGAAAAGTGTAAGGGTATTTTAGTCCTACCATATTTTTTCACCATTGAATTTAGCATATCCAATCATTTTCTTAATAACCGCGCATAATCTTAAACAACAATTAATATGAGACGGAGGGAGTAAAATAAACGGAATCAACGGCTGTCCAGCTTTTCATGCATTTCGTTCACCGAAACTTTCGTAACAACAATAATTACCTTTTTAACACCCTTTTGCTCAATAAAAAAAATGAAGGAAAAAGAATCAACGGCAGCCATTGCATTCGTGCCATTCGTTCAACAATCTCTTCGTAACAAGTTAGAATTACAAACAATTAATAATTGGGAAAGAGATTTTTTTTACACACAAAAATTGGGAAAGGGTACGGGAAATTCACCAACAGCTACTACTTTCATTCACTCTACTTCATTCATACACAAATTCATCATGGGAAGAAGTGGAAACAAAGAAGAGAGTGAAAGGATTCATCTCTTCTTCAGCATTCAAAACCTACGTTAGCTTCACTCTACTTCATTCATAAACCTACGTTAGCTTCAAAACAAGTCTCATATCCCCAAACCAAACCCTTCACATTCTCCAAGTTAAACGCATCAATCTGCTATATGCTATAGACGACGACGTATTCTGGGTTTTCAATTCCATTACCTAAAAAATGGATCCAATGGTGGATAGAATCAGTGCCTTACCAGATTCCCTCGTATCTCACATTCTCTCATTTTTGCCAACGGAACAAGCAGTTGCTACAAGCCTTCTCTCAAAGCGTTGGAGGCCTATGTGGTTAGCAGTTCCCACTCTTAACTTCGACGATACAATGTATTTGCGAAGGCAAGACATGTATTCTCGTTTTATTCGATTGGTGTACGCAGTTATGCTCTTGCGAGGTGAGGAACCACCCATAAAGGAGTTTCGGCTAGATATGTTTTCCAATTGGTGTGACCCTTCTGCTGTGAATATATGGGTTAGGGCTGCAATACGATGCAAAGTTGAGAACATCTCTCTTTCTCTACCTTTATTCATCAGATTGCCGTTTAGCCTTTTTAGTAGCACATTTCTTGTCGTTTTGAAGCTGAGTCGCTTTACGGTGCAGAACAACCACTCTGCCGTTAGTTTTCCTTCCCTCAAAGTACTTGATTTGAAAATGCTTCGTTTCAAAGAGCATCGATGCCTTTTCGAGATTATTTCCGCTTGTCCGGTTCTTGAGGTTTTGGTTATGAAATGTGTAACATTTTCGGATCGTTTTACTGACGCACCATCAAACCACTTCCAATTACCCAAATTGGTCAAAGCAGATATTTCCAATCCCGATATTTGTTTTCCGTTAAAACCACTTTATAATGTGCAGTTTCTACGTATAGACGTGGTATGCACACAATACTTCTTCATTCTACTAACAAGTTGAGGTTAAATTGAATTTGTTATCTGTTTTCATGTATAATAAATGACATATGCTAATATTTTGTGCTTGTAGATGATGGAAGTTGAATTGCCTACTCATAACCTTGTCAATTTAACCTACATGGAGCTTCATTTTTTGGACTACTACAACTGGGACTGGTTAATTAAGTTGCTGTGTTATTGCCCCAATCTCCAAAGTCTTGTAATCGACAAGGTTTGATATGTTTAAGGATGCTTTTTGTCTTATCTTTGCTTCATTTATTTATATTCTATCTTCTTTTGTCTTTTGTTGATTATTTACAGAGGAAAGACCCTGTCTTCTTCGGATCAAGTGATGACAAAAATTGGGTGCATCCACAATGTGTCCCCAAATGCCTTTTATCGCAGCTAATAGCATTCTCTGTTAAAAACTATGAGGGCGAGGAAAAAGAGTTTCAGTTAATCAAATACATTATGCAGAATGCAAGAGTCTTGTGTGATGCCACAATTTGTTGTACCCGTTATTCAAAGCTAGAAGATAAGTTCCAAATGTTAGAAAAATTATCCTTGTGTCGAAGGGGTTCCGATCTATGTCAACTTCATTTTAAATGATGTTGTAAGAGGAATGGTTGTTACATATGCAATCTGATAGATTTTGTGGTTTTAGAGGGCTTGCACTTTCTCTAGTGCTCTCTAATACAACTTTTAGAACTTCGATCTCTTTTTTTTTGTAGCTAAATGATTTTAGCACGGTACTGGACAAAAACAGCCCAACTCCATGTTAAGTTATGGTCGTTTAATGATTTGTTACAAGTGTGTCATGGTTTTGCTTATCTAGTCTCGCAATAGATCACTAGTGAATATGAATGGTAAGAGAATGTGATGTGAATTCTAAATTAGTAATTTTCTTGGTTGATGAGTTTTGATGTTGTTTGCTATCTAACAAGTGCTTGTGCTGCAGCTATACCTATTAAGGTTCTTTTTAATTATCTTGTATGTCTTAATCAAACTACCTCTGAGTGTGGTACTGTAACAACATAGGTGCATGCTAGAGGAAATGGCGAAAAAGAATTCTAGTTAAACAAAAAAGTGAAAGTTGTTGTGGCCATTACTGTTGATGTTCATCATTAAAGTTTATGCCTTAAGGTTTCTCTTTCTTTGAAAATTTGTAGATTGTTGTTCATCAGATTATGTTTTTCCAAGTTGATTTAAATGAGTTGCTCATTTCCAACCATTAAGTGTTAGTGGATTATTTAAACTAGAGAGAATAGATACTGGAACTTTACTTCTCAACTTGAATCGATTTCATATTCTAATTTCACACGTGGCAACTGTGGGAGAAAATTCACCAGGATTTTCACTCGAAACTCAAAGCGAAGGCGCGACAGTTGCGCACGGAGTTGCGCAATTCGAAGAAAGGTTCGAAATCAATCTCTGAATTTCTGCAAAGTATCAAATCTGTCTCTGATTCGTTGAACTCCATCGGTGAACCGGTGACTCTGCAAGAACAATTAGACGTGATACTTGAAGGACTACCTCCTGCGTTTGAATCTATTGTTACGCTGATCAATAGCAAGTCTGAATGGTTTGAGTTTGATGAAATTCAAGCACTTCTTCTTGCTCATGAACATCGCGTTGATAAGCAGAAATTAGTTGAAGAAACTGCTACGCTTAATCTCACTCAAACTGCGTCCTCTTCGCAAGCTTCCTCTGCACAGGTGCATGTTACTGCTACTGGTTCAAGTGAAAACTCTGGTGCGTCTCAGAATGCTTCTACTCAGCAATTCACAAGTGATACTGCTCGTGGTGGCTATGGAGGAGCGCGTGGTGGTCGTGGTGGACGCGGAGGACGTCGTGGTGGCAGAACTGGTGGTGGCAGAAGCAATGTTCAATGTCAGGTTTGCTTCAAAACTGGTCATGATGCCTCTGTATGCTGGCACAGGTATAATTCTTCCTTTGTTCCTCAGTTTCCTATGTCTGCTGCTAGTTCTGGACAAGCTTTTGCTTATCCTAGACCTCCACCATCCACTACACCCTACACTTGGCCTGCATCAGCACCACAACATCAACCACAAGCCTTTTACACGTTTGGTGCATTACCTCAACCCTTTCCAACACCTTATACCTGGCCTGCTCCATCACCACAAGTCCAACCACAGCTATACTTCACTAATACTAGCCCTGTACCTCAACCAAACTAGTGTGGAGACACTGCAGCCTCGATGCATGCTGGTCCCAACCCTCCTCCACCTCCTGCAGCACCCTCTGCTACTGGAATAGAGCAAGTTTTCCTCGGCAATGGCCAAGGTTTGTCTGTCAAGTCCATTTACTCAGTTTCTTTTAAGTCTCCTCTACAACCTAATGTGGTGTTGCATCTTAAAAATGTCCTTTATGTTCCTTCACTTACTAAACAACTTCTTAGTATTGGCCAATTTTCTGCTGATAATAATCTGTATTTCTTATTCTTTCCCACTTATTGTGTTGCTAAATCTCAGGTCACACATAAAGCTTTACTTCAAGGTATTCGTGGTCGTGATGGTCTCTACACCTTTGATAATTTGCTGTCAGTCTCCAAGCCTCAAGACAAGTCTTCCTCTCCTGTTATTTTCTCAGTTTCATGTATTCCTCCTCCCTCCATTAACACTGTAAACTCACACACTTCCACCAATTTTACTCTTTGGCACAATAGACTAGGACATCCTAGCTATACTACTTTACACAATGTACTACAACAATGTAATGTTTCCATTCCATCAAGAAATAAAACTGATTTTTGTGTAGCATGTTGTATGGGCAAGTCTCATAGACTTCCTTCTCAACCTTCTAATTGCATGCTACTCGCCTCTGAGCTAGTATTCTGTGATTTGTGGGGTCCTGCTCCTATGGAGTCATCTATGGGCTATAAATACTATCTCTCTTTTATTGATGCTCATAGTAGGTATACTTGGATCTATTTCTTGAAAAATAAATCTGAAACCATCAACTTGTTCAAACAATTCAAAGCTATGGCTGAGTTACAATTACACACACCTATTAAAGCCATACAATCTGATTGGGGGGGAGAGTTTAGACCATTCAAACAACTCTTAGCTGACCTTGGCATAGTTCACCGTATTATTTGTCCACACACTCACCATCAAAATGGAGTAGTGGAGAGAAAACATAGGCACATTGTTAAAATGGGTCTCTCTCTACTCTCCCAAGCCTCTTTACCCATTTCCTATTGGGATCATGCATTCCATACAGCTGTATATCTTATTAACCGATTACCTGCTGCTCACAGTCCTAAAATCCCTCTTCAAACACTATTTCATAAACTACCAGACTTCACCTTTCTTAAAATTTTTGGTTGTGCTTGTTATCCTTTACTTAGACCTTATAACAATCACAAGTTGCAATTCAGGTCCTCTGAGTGTTTATTTCTCGGTTATTCAGCCTCACATAAAGGTTATAAGTGCCTTCACTTGCCCTCTGGTCGTTTATTTGTGTCTAAAGATGTCTTATTTGATGAACACAAATTTCCTTATCAGTATATGTCTACTGCAGTAGCTTCACATGCCTCTGTTTCTCAGTCATCTTTCACTATACCTCTAGGTATTGTTTCCACACCAAGACTGGCTACTGTCTCACCAGTTGCAACACCACAATCTGCCACACCTGGTTCACCAGCCAATCCTACTGTACCTCACAATACCTCCCCTGTCAACTCACTACCCACCTCACCTAGTCTTTCCCTGCCAGCCACAGCCTCAAGCACCATTGATCCTTACTCACCTTCACCTTCACCCTCTCCTCCTCACAATAACCACCCCATGTTAACTAGATCTAAAACAGGCCATTCCAAACCCAGAATATTTCCTACTGTTATGCTCACCTCTATTGAACCTTCAAATGTTCACCAAGCTCTAGCTAGTCCACACTGGCAACAGGCTATGGAAACTGAGTTGCAAGCATTGAAGAATAATGAGACCTGGTCTCTTGTGTCTCTTCCTCGGGGTAAGACTGCAGTGGGGTGCAAATGGGTGTTCAGAATTAAAGAGAATCCTGATGGTAGCATCAACAAGTACAAGGCTAGGTTGGTGGCTAAGGGGTACCTTCAAAAGTATGGGACAGATTACACAGAAACGTTTTCTCCAGTTGTAAAGCCTGTTACTGTGAGAACTGTTCTCACACTTGCTCTGTCAAGACAGTGGCCCTTGAAGCAAATTGATGTGAACAATGCTTTCTTAAATGGTATATTACATGAAGATGTGTACATGTGTCAGCCACCTGGCTTTGAAGCTGCTGATAAAACCTTAGTGTGTAAGCTACATAAGGCAATCTATGGCCTTAAGCAGGCCCCTCGGGCTTGGTATGAACAACTCACTAAGACACTTCTCAGTTTTGGTTTCAAGCAAAGTAAGTGTGATCCTTCTCTCTTGGTGTTCAATGGTGGTGGTCACTGTGTCTACATGCTGGTATATGTTGATGATATCATTCTAACTGGCTCATCCTTGCCCTTGATTCAACAAGTGATCACTAAACTTAATTCAGCTTTTCCTCTTAAGCAACTAGGTGATCTGGATTACTTCCTAGGAATTGAAGTCAAAAGACTGTCCTCTACCACTATTCAGTTGTCTCAAGGCAAATATATTCGTGAGTTGTTGCTTAAGGCTGACATGAGCAATGCAAAAGGTATATCTACCCCACTGCCTGCTAATACAAAGCTGTCCAAACATGGAGCTGAATACTTTGATGATCCTGCGCTCTATAGAAGCATTGTAGGTGCATTACAGTATGTAACTATTACCAGACCAGAGTTGGGATATGCTGTGAACAAGGTTTGTCAGTTTATGTCTCAGCCTCTAGTGACTCACTGGACTGCTGTCAAACGGATACTTAGGTATCTCAGAGGCTCGGTTGACCTTGGCATCACCTTTAGAGCTGCCACACCTTCCTCTCCTCTGTGTATCAGGGCGTTTTGTGATGCAGATTGGGCTTCTGATGTTGATGACAGAAGGTCAACATCAGGTGCATGTATCTATCTAGGTCCAAATCTCATTTCTTGGTGGTCAAAGAAGCAAACGTTGGTAGCAAAATCTACTGCTGAGGCAGAGTATAGAAGTCTTGCACTGGCTGCAGCTGAAGTTTTGTGGATTCAATCTCTCCTCCAAGAGCTGCAAGTCCCAATCCCAGCACCTATCATTTACTGTGACAATCAAAGCACTGTTGCTTTGAGTCACAATCCTATTCTACACTCTAGAACAAAGCATATGGAGCTTGATATTTTCTTTGTTCGTGAGAAAGTTCTCAATAAATCCTTGCTGGTTGAGTATGTTCCCTCTCAAGCTCAAGTTGCAGACATCCTTACAAAGCCTCTGGCAAAGCTTCAGTTCTGCTCTCTTCGTGACAAGCTCATGGTGCTACCCACCAATGAGCTTGTGGGGGGAATATTAGAGAGTACACATAAGTAGTTTAGTTAATACTACTTACCTAGATATTAGTTCTAGAAGTTGCTATTTCTGTTAGTTGTTATTCTGCAATCAGTTAGTTATAACTGAGTTGCTCTAAAAGCTCTCTTGTATAAATACCTCTGTTGTAACAGATTTATCATAATACAATTTTACAATTTCAGAAATCTCAAATTCTCTCTCTAGCATAGTTTCCATTACTGCTATATATAGTTCTTTGAGATATAAGCTAAAGAAGTCACAGGGAAACTGTCCTTTGGCAATTCTAGAGGCATCTCCAAAAACTGTTGATTGTTTTCTTGCCATGAATTTCGTTTTTGCTTAATCTTGCCTCGCATTGCCGCTGTTTTCCATGTGACACTATACAAGGTTTTATACCAAAGCAAATGGAATAAACCTTTGAAACATTAGCACATACTTGAGGGTTATGCTATAGATATAAACTAACACCTGTTTTTTTTTTGCTGACATTTGTTCACTTTTGACGGTCATGAAAATAATCGGATTCCTAATAGCCAAGGGTCAAAAATCTTTCATTAATCATTAGTATTTCAGATTCTTGTGCACTTTAAAGAAGTGAAGTTGTGAATAAAATCATAGTATTTTACATCATATGTTAAGTTGCTGAATGGCATATTCCTTTTAACAAAAGGGGTCTAAAACCATATAGTTTCTACCTTCTTTATTTGCTTTTATTTATTTTCTTAAAATATCTCCTAGTTCAGCAAGTTTTGCAGCTTTCATTTTATATCTGTATTATACTATTATACTATGCCTTTTAATATGAAACAGATTCTTAGTTTTGGAGATTCTTAGTTTTAAGCATTTACAAGAGAGTTACTTCTATATCTGAGATTACTTCTATATCAGAGATTAACTTAGAAGTATATCCATAAGCTACATTTTCTGATATAAATTTTGTTGGGGGGTTCTTCATTATGCTTTGGCATTTTCTGATAAAAAGTTTGCAATAGATGAGAGATTTTTCTGAATGTTCATATCGTTCATCCATAGTGTAAACAAACAACACATGAACTTCACCATTGTGATTAGTACTTGAATGTTCATATCATTCATCCATAGTGTAGTAGCTTCACAATGAAAAGCAAAAGAAAGTATTCTTGTAGATAAGATGAACCTTTATTCTTCACTATGATATTTATTCCTTAACATGTCATCATGTGTGGAGTTCAATAAACTTGGTTGAAATAGAACTTTTGTTTTATTTTTCAAAATGTTGAAGTGATGATGTTTGCTAAAGATCGCTTTAACCTTCACTTTCAAGGACCGTTTTGTCTTGATTTTATTATTCCACTTCAACTTTTTTGCATGTCCCTACATTATATATGTTTATCAACCACATTTAATCACTAAACTCAAACTCATTTACTTGATATATGAAAATAATAAATATTTCTTAAAGTTTTATAAATCGTATTAAAAGTTTGTAAAATCTGTCTAATTCAACAGATTTCACAAAACACACAGGCTTATTTATAAAATTTTAGATTCTATTTATTATTTTCATATACTTTATACGAAATAATATAGAAGATGTAATTTTTTGTAGGATTTTTATATTTTGTATTTTGTATTTTTATTGTGAGAAAGGTTGATTCAATTAGGAATGAAAATTTTCCATCGGAAAGGTTCGATTCTTCTATGACAGAGAACTTGCAACGTCTTCATCCTCATAATTCAAGAACAACCATGATGAAATGTTATCTTAAGCATTGCTGAAATCTTCATTTTATTCCATTGGATAATCTTAATTCGTGACTAAATCGAAATCAGAGTCGGAAGCGTCATCCTCATCTCCGGGGTATCGCTCTGATACCATATTAAGAATCATAGGATGAGATAGCCATAGATCATACTCATAGGAGAGGAATCATAGGTAAACTTATGAGTTAAAAACTCAAAAGAAATTATATTGATTGAAAAAATATTTAAATCTCTCTCTCTCTCTCTCTCTCTCTCTCTCTCTCTATATATATATATATATATATATATAGCTTTAGAGAAGGCTAACTAACTAACTAACTATTTCTTAACAAACTAAACTAATTTTTAACTAATTTTATATTTTTAATATTTTTTCCAAAAGAAAAGTTACTCTATTAAATTACAACACAATCATTTATGTCACAAGCGAACTCTATTTCTTAAAATGTGTCATGAACTAGTGCAAAGCAATACACAAAAACAATTCATAAGATTTCAGACTAAAGCCCTTTTTCAAAAAAAATGAAGAAAATCTAGAAATTTAATCAAAGAGTGACATCACCAGCTGGGGCAACACCTCCTGAAAGAGCAGCTGCTGCAGTAACACCTCCAACAAATATTGTACCACCTAGTAGACAATAGGGGAATGATACATGAGAGAGAAAGAGGACCGAACACCGTCACAGGAATCATCAATGGGGGCGGCATGAACAAGCTTCTATTGGAGATCGAATGTAGAGTCGGTGGAGGCCTAGATGTCTCCGGAGTATTGCTTAGCGTTATGATGAATGTGAACAGTCCCAAGACTGTTGTGGCTCAGGGGGATCAAACTATTTAACTTAATAAAATTTTGAATTATAATATATAAAAATAAAGACTTAATTGTTAAAATTATTAAATTAATCAAAAAACTTACATCAATATTTATAATTGTCCTTTAGGCGACGTCATGTTTTGAATTTGTTGAATGATCAACTCCATGTCAATATCTGTGAACACTTTTTTCATCAATATAAGCATCATTGGGACCTCCAACAATAGATGAAAGTCTGTCTTTCTTATTCCAACTTGCGAATCCTTCCGCCACAAGTGCTCTCCACCCAATTGCCTTCCAATATCAAGCCGAAAAAACTGGCAACACAAATGCAACTTTTCTCACTATGCTATACTCTAACTAATTTTTGAATTCATTAAACTAAGAGGGATTAAATCTTCTCATAGAATTTCCAATTTTTTTGTGAGGAAATTTGTGTTGAGTAGGTTGACATGGTTCTTTTTGTAAATACCCTCTTTGTATCTTCTCCTGAGATGTCATTATTTTAATCTGCCTTCTCAGTTGCACTTGGAAACTTGATTCACCCAATTGTTGGCCATGTGGTGGTAACCTCTTATATTCAAATATTTATTTACCCTTTGTCTCTTAAAATCTAAAGAAAATTAATACAAAAATTAACAATAACACATTTTGTCAAAAAAAAAAATAAACATTTGCAAAATAATAATTGTACACAACAATAAATAAATTAATCTACTATAAATATATACCATCAACCACAGCCAAAATTACTATATTTTCCATTTCACTTTTTTAATCCAACTCACTTTTATCATTAGTGAGTCCCACTCTTATATCATCTTTTAATTTTTTTATTTCACTTTAAAACCTACTCTTCTCTTTCTTCTCTCTCACTCTTTTCACTTCTCTTTACTATCAACATAATCAAACAACTCACTACCAAATTTTTTTAAAAAAAATTAATTTTTTGTTAAAAACAGTAATCTACTATAAGTATATCTACTATCTACTTCTACTATTCTACTATAAATATATACAATCAACCCACCACCAAAATTACTATATTATCACTTTCACTTTTTTCTCTAACTCACTTTTATTATTAGTGGGTCACACTCTTATATCATCTTTTAATTTTTTTATTTCACTTTAAAACTTACTCTTCTCTTTCATGTCCCTCACTCTTTTCACTTCTCTTTACTATCAAAATAATCAAACAACTCACTAATATTTATTTTTTTAAAAATAATTTTTTTGATAAAAACAGTAATTACAAAAAATTAATTAAACTAATATTAAATTATGTAGAATTTACTATTTACTATAATCTACTCAAACTACTAAACCCAATTAATTTAACTACTGCTATTTGTAAAAAAAAGGTACCGCTAGCAAAAATTCCAAATTTTTTTTCTAAAAAAATCAATAATTAAATTTCATCCACTTTTTTCGTGAGCCACACAGGATTAGCAACGACAATGTCAACGAAAGCGCCAATAGGTGCGCCAACGGGAGCACCAAAACACAACAAAAGTTGCATGTTGCCTACCGCACTAACGAGCGCATTCAGTTTTTTTAAAAAAACTTTATTTTAAAAAAAATTTCTTCTAAAAAATCAGTAATTAAATAAACTTAATATAATTAAAATTAAATCATGTAACATTTATTATTTACTTTAATCTACTCTAAACTACTAAACTTAATTAATTTAATCACTACCGATAGTCAAATTAAGTGATACCACTAGCAAAAGTTCCAAAGTTATTTTTCCTAAAAAAATCAATAATTGAATCCATCCACTTTTTTCGTGACCCACACGGGAGCAGGAACGAGAGCAGCAACGACAACGTCAATGGGAGCGCCAATCGAAGTGCTAACAAAAGCGCCAACGGGAGCGCCAACGAGAGCATCAACGAGAGCGGCAACAGTCGCGCCAACGGAAGAGCCAACAGAGTGCCAACAAAAGCGCCAACGAGAGCAGCAACGAAAGCCCCAATGGGAGCGCAACTATTAAAAAAAGATACAACCATTATTACATCTCATTTTCTTTTTTTCTCATTTTTACTCTATTATTAGTATTATAAAATTATACCGACTTTTTTTAAAAAACTTTTTGCAACACAACTATTTTAATAAATTTTAAATATCGTATTTTGTAGAGTTTTTCTTTTTTCTTTTATTATAGTTTGTAACTTTTAACGCGTCAATAATTTCATAGATAATTAAAATAAATACAGTATCACCCCGCATCGGTAAAATACTAGTAATTAGGGACAACAAACAATTATAAAAAAAAACACATTAGGGCAAGGGAAATGGAAATTCACTCACCAACAGCCAGCCACTAACCCACAATCATTCTATTTCTACTTCACTAGGACACACACCCGTGCATACGCACGGGGCAGCCATAATCGGATATGTGTAGAGTATAACCAAACTTTCATTTATGCTGGTGAACACTTTATTTAATGCGTAAAAACAATTGTATTCGAAGATGGAAAATCGGATTTACCTAGTTAATCAACATTATACCAATAAATGTAATGAATTATAAATATGTTAATTACTAAAAGCAAATAAAGATTATTGAAATTAAAGAGACATTGATCAAATACATATAAATTAAAGATACATTGTTTCAATACATATTACTTATGGGACATGATCACCAAGGGGGATGGCAAAATTAGGTCAATAACGATTGGAATGTTAGGAGGCCCTTGATGAAAATTTTCTCGAGGAAATTGAACTTGGAGAGGCTAAGAATGATGACGTTGAATATGAAGAACGTCTACCAGAATGACCAGGAAAGGGAACATGTATATTGAAGCGACCTTGGGAAAGATAATTCAGTTTGATTAGGGTACCAACACGAATTAGAAAAAGCTCCATGATTTGATTAGTGTCTGTCTCCAAATATGTGTTATCATCAATGCCAATGTCATTGTGAAACCTTACTAAATATATGCTACAAATGATAATCAAGCATATGAAAATAGAGTTAGCCATTTGTTCCTTTATAGCACAACCTCGAGCTAAGATTAAAGGTAGTGTATGTTAACAATTTATTGATCCCCGCAACTTGCTGAAGCAAACATAAGTTAATGAATGAATATAATGATGGCCTCTATACTTGGATAAATTGTGATTAAGTTCATATGAACAGTCAAGTAATAACCATCTCCTTCCTTTCCCTGTCCTAGCACTACCAAAACCTATCCAAACAATCATGCAATTGGAAGCAAACAATGCAAGCCTAACCACAAAAAAATAAGCATTGACTTACTATTGTCATGGTGGGTGGGTCTACATCTTATTTTCTACCCCCAAAACCAGGTTTTTTTTAACATGAATCCCAAATTCACAAATTGAAAAATCAGAATCATGCATTTAAAAAGTAACAAAAAAAATAGAAAAGGTTAAACTTCAATGTAAAAAGAATTAACTTTATAGAGATGGCACAACACAATATTTCTTGTATTTGAGAAGACTAAACTGTGTTAGAAGTTGTGCATTTAAAAATGAGTTAATTAGGAACATAATGATAATAGAAATGACCTAGCATCCTCTAAGCATTACAGGTAAAATAATAAGTAACAAAATTGGTCCAATAATTATGTAAGAAAAAGGTATAAAGAGACGCAAATCTAGATAAAGGAAAAGAAGCAACAGAAGCAAACCAAAAGAATAGTGACCAAGAAGATGAATATGAACAATTGGAATAAGCAAAGAACACTAAGAGTAAGGATAGAGAAGATCCTATGCTAAAAAGGAGGTTGGATAAATTTCTAAAACAGCAAATAGTTCAATAGGATGGAATTACTACAACAATTTTGGGAAGAAATATCACCTATTAAAAGGCCAAAGAAGAAAACAAATACAGGGTATGAATAACTACAACAATTCTAACAATTGAAAGCAAATACAATGAAAATATAATGTTTTAACCAAACCATTGTTTAATTAGTAAAGCATACTATGAAGTAAGTAAGAACCAAAAGTGTATAGAGGTAAAGTTATGCCATGGCACAAGACATAAGGAAAACTACAAAGATAAAAGAACAATTGTTAATATAAAACCAAACCAAACCAGCAAAATAAAATAAAATTTAGTAGCATATATCAGGCAAAAAACAATTGAAGTTATACAAATTAAGAAAAGAAGAGAACCAACTCAAAGGTTACTTCAGACTAAAATATGAAAGAGATGGATAAGAAAAACATTACCATTAAAAGATATACAGTCAAGTCATGGCTAGAATGACATTAAACTACTATAGACCAACACAACTAACAAAATTGTGAGTACCATGACAATGAAACTGCATTAACAATGTATGCCTATATAAAGGAAACTGTAACATCTTGGCTCTTGCAGAGAATATTAAGAGGTGCCCTCTATGGTTTTTAAAATATATATATATGATAAGAAGTTACCAAAAAAGCATGAAATCTCTTATGAATACACATCCAAATGAATTTACACACCGCATAAAGAGGAAAACATATCAATAGAAGCTATGATAAAATTGATTCTAAACATGGGAATTTGCAGCAAGTCATCAAATCAATTTTTTCTTAAAATATATATGAGAAGTCACCAAAAAAATATGAAATCTCTTATCAATACACATCCAACTAATATACATACCTCATATTGAACATAAACAACCAAACAATAATGTCCCAAAGACTAAACATTAGGAACTTAAAGATCCCAAATTAAAGCCAATAAAAGATCATGGGGAGCTTAGTTCTAAAACTCACTCTTCCTTCAACTAAGTCCTATATACCAATGTTGATCACTGTGCAGCCAGTAGCCTTGGCAGACTTAAGACAAAGAGTATGGTTCTCATTTCTCTCCCAAAGAGTAAGATTTTTTTTTCTATTGATGGTTCGCTCATCTGTAGTTCCAGGCAAAACAACATTTCATTTTTCATTGATGCTTTGTTCATCTGAAAAACAACATTGATAAGCTTACTGCATTAACCGTGACATATATTAAAGCTATCCACCCAAAATTTAATCCAATATAAGAAGCCAAAACATGATAGAACTTCAGCCTCAAGAAAAATCAAGTAAGCACAAAAATCAATAATTATAATGTTGTCCTACATATATTCAATCTGTTGAGAGTGTAACACATGTCACAGAAAACATAAAAGCTATAGTATAAGTACAAAAATAAAAACCCAGGACTGCTAATTCTAAGTCTAATTGCTAACTAAAATCTCAATAAATTGTTAACAAAATCAATAATTATGCTTTTAAGGACTGAAGTGATTCTAATTTATGTTGGTTTAGACAATGAATTCAGTATATAAACCTGGAGAGTATATAAACCAAAGAAACAATGCATGAGTGATGTGTGAATGGTAGCAAACCTGATATGCATTGTTATATTTGCATTTTATAGTAACCAACCTCAACTTCCTAGTCCCAACATCAGGAGGCCACCTGAGCTTCTTAAAACACCTCCTACTCCAAAAATACTCATTGATATCATCATAATGTCTCCAAGCACTATGAGGAGCAGTTCCAATTCTACTATTATCAACCTCAGGACTAATCGTCTCATAAATAGGCTTCACTACAAAGTTCAGACAAGCATTCTCACCGGAAGTTGAAGGCATCACTGGCTGCCCCGTGTTCTCGTCGATGAAATCCTCCATGATTCTGTTCAGCTCGTACGCCATGTTATGGAAGATGTAGCAGATGCACTCCGAGGCGAACTGCAAATTCGCGGCCTCTCCCCAGATTAGGAGGTACAGAGACACGTAGAGGAGCTCTTGCCGGAGGTCGAGGTCTCCGGAGCGGCGGCTGTCGGGGATCCAGGCGTTGGACTTCTTGCCGAGGTAGGAGCACCAGTAGTTATAGTTTTTGAGGAGCTTCTTGCGAAAGCGGCGGAGGACGGCGGCGTCGAGTCGAGAGTGTCAATGTTATCCGGTTGCGGAGTGAGGCGCATCTGAGCGTTGGCAAGGTGGAGGACCAGGTGCTCGCGCTGGTTACAGACGTTGTCTTTCTGGAACCCGAAGAAGAGGGCTAGCCAATCCAAAAGGTCAGATGCGCCTCACTCCGCAATCGAATATTAATCAATGGTTAACTTCAACCAAAAGGATTGCTATTTTTTCAGCATGTTTGATTACATAATGACTCTGTAATCATGGTAAACAAAACCCAATATCAATATCCATTAATCAATTATCAATGGTTAACTTCAACCAGAAGGATTGCTATCTAATGGTCTTTTCCTATGCTAATGAAGAACAGAAGCTAGAAATGAAAAAAGCAAAATCCTATTAACTAAGAGGGATATATATGATTTAATTAAAACCAATCATAGCATAAAGCTATAATCAAAGATTGAACAAAACCAATGCACCAATGCAGGCTCTCTCTATCATTGCCATTAGTAACCCCCGAGAAACTCCAAAGTGTAAGATTGATCGTAAAAACAACCGAGGGAGTTGGCCTAAGGAAGGCCCTCAATGTTGAAACTCAAAGTTATCACAAAATCAAAATGAAAATTTCCAATCAACCCAATTACGAAACTCAAATTTTCAATAAACCCATTTATCAAAACTCAATTTTATCCCTATAAATCTAAACTTTCAACAAACCCATATTATCAAAGACCAAAAATTTCAATAAGAGGAAGCAAGTAAGTAAAAGTTAAAAAAAAAAGAAAAAGAACCTCTCCAATATTGGGGCATTCGTTTAAACAGGAGAGAGCGCATTAGAGGAAGGAAAGGTTACAGCAACTGAAAATGAAATGTGAAAGCAACTGAAGTTGGTGAAAAGCCCATAGAAAAGCCATGGATTAAATCAAACGGTTGATAAATAAACAGGAGAGAGCGCATTAGAGAAGTGGAGAAGAAACCATACCTCTAGAACCCTTGATATTCGCTTCGACGCCCAGATCCGCTACCGGCGACGCCCTCTGCGTCCGTCTCTTCGCGACATTCGTTTTCACCAGAAAATGCTTCCACTATTTACACTTCATCGTTGCGGTTGTAGCGTCACTTCGCTTCGAAAACTTCACCGATCGCCGGTTCGACGCCAGATCCGCTACCGGCGACGCCCTCTGTGTCCGTCTCTTCGCGACCTTCGTCGTGCGTAATTTGTGTGTGGATCTCTGTTGCAAAAAAAAGGTATGGTTGTGACGAGGATTTGAGAGAAAAGGAAAGCTGGAGGTTTGAGGGAGAAAGAAGAGGTTCAAACTGTTTTTGAAGAGAGAGAAAAGTGGTGACATAATTGTTAGGAGAGAGGTTCAGTATAGGTAGATACTCACCATGCACTATTGGAAACATGATTGCACCGTATCATGGCCCAAATTTTGCCTCACTTCCCGCCTCAGTTACGGTAAAGGCGATGTTGCCTTATAATGGGGCGATTCACACACGCAAATTCATAGAGAAAAGGAATCGAAGATTGGATTCATCGCTGGAGAAGGGGAAGCAAAGAAGAGAGTGAAAGGATTCGTCTCTTCTTCTGCATTTTGAGGTCTTAATCTTACAGTCAACCGAACTCTTCTGCTGCTCGGGTGATTGTAAGATTGAGACCTCCAAAATGCTGAAGAAGAGATGACAGAGCAGAAGCTGATGATTTTGATGATTGAGGTGCTTACTCAATCTGCATCACAGAAACAGAAACGTGTCTACCAGGTTGTGGCTAATCCAGTTGTGAGGAGTGTTCTTAACTTTCTTTAGTTAATTTTCTTGATTTTTAGTAACTGCAATAATACTTGTGTTTCAAGTTGATACACTGATACCACTATCAACATGAGGGAGGCTATTAAGAATATAAAATTAGTTAAGTTTAGTTTGTTAGGAAATTGTTAGTTAGTTAGTTACTCTTCTCTAGAACTCTATATATAGAGAAAGCACATTGTTGATTGTATACATTTTAATCATCTTTTTCAATCAATAGGATTCCTTTTTCAGTTTTTAGCTCATGAGTACAAACAGCATTTATTTCAGAAAATGCAGCTTTGTAAGTTTAAACTCTTATGCAAGTAAATCTCTCACTTCACTACTTTATTCTCTTTTATGTATTTCTCCACTTGCAAACTGCTTTTGGATTAAATTTGGTAATTTCATTTAGAAGCTTTACTTTTGCTCTATCATTGCCTTATTGAACTTTAACATAATATTATTCAACAAAATTTGGTTTTATGTATCACAGGTCTATTAGTATTATATATTGAAAAGTCTTAGAAGATAATAATTAACAAGAAATATTATTCATCAACCTCTATTAGCAGCATATATTGAAAAGTCTTAGCATATATTGAAATGTAGGGCCATTCAAAAAAGTTGAAGTGGAATAATAAAGTGAAGACATAACAGTCCTTGAAAGTGAAAGTTAAAGCCATCTTTAGCAAACATCATCACTTCAACATTATGAAAAACTAAACAAAAGTCCTGTTTCTATCAAATCTATTGTACTCAACACATGATGACCTGTTAAAGAATAATAATATCATAATGAAGAATAAAGCTTCATCTTCTCTGCTAGAATCTTTCTTTTGCTTTTCCTTGTGAAGCTACTATACGTTGGATATCAATGATTTGAACATTGAAATGCTACTCATAATAATGGTGAAGTAAGTCTGTAAATTTCATTCAATATATTTCTTGTTAGTTCCTTCTTTATGGATATTTAAATTAACATACATTCTTCAAATTGCAGGGTTTATTTACATTCAAGATTGTGATCTAAAGCATGCAACTACTCAAGCAGTTCAAAGATTTCCGCAAAATCTCTCTCATCTATTGCATACTTGAACTCTGCTGCCAATGGCAAATAAGCTTCACTCTAAAGTCCTTCTAGTTTTGATTACAGTTCTGCTTTCAAGTTATTGTTCAGATTCAGAACAACTTGAATCCTCTCACATTCACACTCTTTTAAGAATCAAACGCTTATTGAACTATCCTTCTGTTTTAAGTAGCTGGAATTCAAACACAGATTTTTGCAGCACAGATTCAAAAGCTTCTCTAACAGTTATATGCTATGAAAACAACATAACTCAGCTTATCATAGTTGGTGAAATAAAAGCTCAGCTTCTTCCAAAAAACTTCTCAATAGATTCATTTTTCACAACACTGATAAGACTTCCAACTTTAAAAGTCCTCACTTTGGTTTCTCTTGGCTTGTGGGGTCCACTACCTAGTAAAATTGCTCATTTATCATCACTTGAAATAGTTAACATAAGTTCAAATTTTCTTTATGGTACAATCCCTCAAGAACTTCCTTTGTTGTCAAATCTTCAAACACTTATTCTTGATGACAACATGTTTTCTGGTCATGTTCCTGATTGGATAGATTCTTTTCCAACCTTAACTGTGTTAAGTTTGAAGCATAATTTGTTCAATGGTTCTCTTCCTGATACAGTTAGTAGCTTAGTGAATATGAGAGTACTTTCACTTTCTCATAATCACTTTTATGGTTCAGTACCTGATTTAAGTCCTTTAAAAAATCTTCAAGTGTTGGAATTAGATGATAATGCTTTTGGACCTCAATTTCCTAAGGTTGGTAACAAGTTAGTTACTTTAGTACTAAGAAATAACAAGTTTAGATCTAGTGTTCCTGATGAAGTTAGTTCATATTATCAACTTGAGAGATTTGATATCTCAGGAAACACATTTGTTGGACCATTTCAACTAGCATTATTATCACTACCTTCTATTACTTATCTCAACATTTCTGGAAATAAATTATCAGGAATGCTTTTTGATAATATAAGTTGTAACTCTGGATTAGAAGCAGTGGATTTATCTTCAAATCTTTTAACTGGGAGTTTACCAAAATCTTTAGTGTCAGATTTTAATGATAGGATTGTGTTGTATGGTGGAAATTGTTTAGAGGAAACAAATCAAAATCAACATGAACTTCCATTTTGTCATACTGAAGCATTGGCTGTGGGAATAGTAGCTGAGAGAAAGAAGCACAAAGTTGTGTCTAAAGCAGTTATTTCAATTGGGATAGTAGGTGGAATTTTTGGAGGATTTGCAGTTGTTGCATTGATTTTCTTTGTTGTTAGAAGAGGAAATGCTAAATGCATAATGAAGAAGACTGCAACAACATTTATATCAGAAAATGCTGCTTCTGGATATACTTCTAAGTTAATCTCTGATGCAGGTAACTCACATTTATAGTCCATTGCAAAGTGTTTTGAGTGACAATGTCACACACATAAGAAATTTCCTTTAGTCCATTACCTTGGAGAATAGGAATTTTGTAGCACTAAAAGAAAAGAACAATAATGGAATTGCATTTGTAAATTCTTAAAACTATGTCATTTGGAGGAAATCTGGTAATTTCATTTAGGTGTGTTTCTTTTTTTCTGTAATTGCCTTATTGGAATTCTTAAATTACATCTTAACTTAAACATAGTGTGGCTTCCCTTAGCCTTTAATCAACATAATTTGGTTTTGTGTGTCACAGATCTACTAGTAGCCTTTAATCAACTAATAAGAAATATTCATCAACTTTTATTGCTGAATTTCATTAATTGGACATGGGAAAAAGTTAAACTACTACTAAGAAAAAAAAGTCCCCCTCTTGTAAATTACATGTTTTAGGACTTCATAAATAACAAGTGTTTAATTGCATCTGGAGCAAGGTTTTAAGTCACAGTCGCATCGCGGTCTTTGATATTGTGGAGAATCGCAGTTAATTGCGGCTGATGCAACCTCAATCCCAATCACGTTGCAGTCGCAATGACATAAAAAGCATGTCGCGAATCTTTTTTGAAAACCTTGATCCTAAGCTATCAAAATATCAATTCAATGAAGCGCCGCAACTGCTCGCCAATAATTTTGTGGAGAAGATGACGTAGGAGAATTAAAATTGATTAATGAACTTTTTTATATTCTTCCATGTTAAAGATGGATGACAACCTTTTGTTTTCCTTGTACTTAAGGGTATATATCTCAACCAATGAAGTTTGGAACAGTTTCACTACCACCTTATCGAGCTTTTTCACTGGAAGAGATTGTGGAAGCTACTAACAACTTTGATGTGACTACTTTTATGGGTGAAGGTTCTCAAGGAAAGGTATGCTACTTCTTTATCTAAATAGATTATAGTGGTATATATTTTATTGTGCTATTACACTCATGGTTTGATGAATTAAATCCATATGAGAGAAAGGCTCCTTCATTTTCTCATAGTTTTGTTGTTTGAATGCCTTTGTTAGATGGAAACACAAGTCATTGGCAAACAGGATATAAAGAAGGGTTAAATATGTTTGTGGTTCCTTCAAAAAAATTTACCTACTTTTTTCCGTCAGCAATTTTAGTCTCTCGTGACTTTTAATAGCGCTTTGTTGGACCTTTTATAGGGCTTCTAAGTGATATTTAAAGTCATGAGGGACAAAAACTACAGACAGTTAAAACTTGGGGGGTCAAAAGTAGGTGGAAATGTTTTGAGGGATTAAAACAAAAAAAAACAAATTTTATAGGGACCATAAACATATTTAAACCTCTAATGAATTATGAAGGTGATTGCAAATTAATCACCTATAACGAAGGACCATAGTTGTTATGAGAAATTGTAATTTTCATTTTTTTATCATTTCTTTTATGCACTGACTATATAAAATGTGTTTTTTATTTTTATTTTTTATTTTGTCCTTCAGATGAACAGAGGTCAACTGAAAGATGGTTCACTTGTTGCTATTAGAAGTGTGAAAATGACCAAAAGCTATAGAACTCAAGACTTGATGCACCACATCGAGTTGATATTCAAATTCAGGCATCATAATTTAGTTAGTGTTCTTGGGCATTGCTTTGAATGTTATCTAGATGATTCAAATGTCAGCACAATATTTCTTGTCTTTGAGTATGTACCAAATGGCACACTCAAAAGCTGGATCTCAGGTAATTCATCAAAACTAGCTTCTCAGATTCAAGAGTGCAAAATTAACATTTTTCTAACAAGAAATCAAAACTATAGATAGGGAAATTCCTCTAAATGAGTTTCAATTCAGTCAGTAATAAATTAGTAACCAATATACATTACTTTGTTGAATCGGACATTTCAGTTAGGGTAAATATGTCTTTAGTCCCTATAAAATCATGTGTTTTTAATCCTTCGTTAAGGACTAAAAACACAGTTTTTCATTATTTTATAGGGATGAAAATGAAAAAAACTTTTATAGATACAAAAATTGACAGCCGTGATTCTATAGAGTTAGAGACTCTTAAATTTGGGCTTAGGCTTTAACTTATCCCTACAAAACTGACTTGTAAGGTGAGTTTTGACCAAGCCTTAAAGTATTACTTAGGCAGTTAAGCATGTCTCTAGTCGATGCGGGACTTTAACACTATCTACATATTTGTCCCTTTCAATTTCCATGAAGTGTAACGGAAAATTGAATGAATACTGCCATTTCTGATATCCTTGATCTTAACATGTTATGTGGCAGATGGACATTATAGAAAGTCTTTGACTTGGAGTCAACGCATAGCAGCTTCAACTGGAGTAGCAAAAGGCATCCAATTTTTGCATACAGGAATTGTCCCTGCTGTATTTTCAAACAATCTCACAATTACAGATATTTTATTGGACCAGAATTTTTCTGCGAAAATCAACAATTATAACCTGCCTTTGTTAGCTAGCATGGGAAAGGTATGAGAAAACATTATGAATGATTATGATTTCTTTTATGAGGAAAAAAAAATCATGTTTTTTTCCTTCTTTTGGTATGGCGTTTTCTTTGAAATAATAATATAAAAACATTAGTTAGTTTTCCCTCTTGTTTACCATTGCAGGTTGGGCAAGGAAATCCTTCCAGTGTATTCAAAAGTCCCAGCTTTAAAAAAAGGTGTGTGATAGAAATGTAATCTAGTATTGAACAACATGCACTCAACTTCTGGATATAATCAAAAAAATTATTGAATTCTTCAAACTACCCCTTCATGGGAACTTGTTCTATGCAAATAAAAGGGTTGTTAGATAATAAAATATAAATAAGTTTAAGGGTGTTTTAGGAATGATGTAATTAAACCCCAAGGGTTGGCCTAGTGGAGCATGACGGGATTTGTATCTGGGAGGTCCTGGTTTCAATTCCCACTAGTCTCCTTGGGGTGAGGTAAATGTAATTCCCTTTCGTAAGTGTTCAAAGAACTCGGAGGTTTTCCTTACCTTGGATAGGGGTATGGATTCTCTACCTCGAGGGTGGGAAAAACCACCTGCTTTTGTCTCTTTCTCCATATTTTTCTACATTGTCTCTCCTCTTTTATGCCTAAAATCGCCTAAAGTTAGGTGTCTTTTCCTGCTATCAAGGTAGAGAATCCATTTCTCCGTGAATAGGGTGTCATCCCCTCACCCTAAAATTGTGTAAAAAAAACGATGTAATTAAATGAGGTGAAGTAAGTTGAGACTTTGCTTATGTTGTTTACACCCAAAGATTTTTGCTGCTTATATTTGTGACTGGAGAGTAGTATAGTATATGATACGTTTAAGTTTCATGTTAAATATACTTGTGATATGGATCATTGAAATAAAGTAAGTTGTGGTTTTGCAGCGTAAAAAATGAAGACAAGTTTGATATATATGACTTTGGGGTGATATTGATGGAACTCATTCTTGGAAGGACAATAAAATCAAGGAATGTGGACACCTTGAAAGATCTGGTAATAGAAAATGCTTAATCAACACTTTTCCAATTTTATTAGTCACTCTATCAGAGAATTTTGTTATGATCTACATGATAATGTTTTAGATCAAAGAACCAATGGCATGTTTTATTGGATCAAATTAGAAGCAGTTCCTTACTTGCTGTTTTTATTGGTTTCCAATCACAACTCAACACATGGACTATGTATCTAGTAGAATAAACAGAACTATTTTAAATTTAAATTTAACAGAAAAAATTAATTCATGTAGCATATTATAATTGAACAAAACACCAAGCTTAGGTGCAAGTGGTTAACACTTAACACACTCCATCTTAAGGGACGGACTCGGCTAGTACCCGGATTCGATCCCCAACGATGGAACAAATTGGAGGCAAACTTTACTTACCTTCTAGCCGAACTCCGAATAAGTCAGGTCCCTTTCCCTTGGACACTGGAGCGGGGTCAAAGACCTCTCTAGACCAACAAAATAATTGAAAAAGACCTAAATTTTTTCCTATTTTATTCCACAAATTATAATCAACCTCATAATTTCATTTTCTGTTTTACTGAATTTTTCTCTAAGACAGCTGACTATTTCTTTACAAATCTATGTATGCATACTGTTTATGAAATTCTTATATATGAATATATTATTAAAGAGTAAACTCTCTCATTAGTCCCTAAACTATCACTCTCTCCAATTTAGTCACTAAACTTTGAAAACCTATTAAATATAAACCCTAAAGTTTATCTCCATCTATCAATTTAGTCCTTGATATTCGCCGCTTAGAGACTAAATTGATGCATTAAGATAGTGTAATGACCCAATCCAAGAGGACCAAGCCCAGATAGCTAAAGAGACTATGTGACCTAATAAAAAGATGACTCATAAGGGATAAGATGATGACTCATATGCTTCTAGAATCTACTAGATGCTTTTTATTAGGTCACATAGTCTCTTTAGCTATTTGGGCTTGGTCCTCTTGGATTGGGTCTTTACAGATAGCCTCTTGCAATTTTCTGACTATGATTCCATTGATGACATCATGAGGCAGTTACAAGTAAGCATAACAGCTAATGATGAAGCTAGGAGGAGCATTATAGATCCAGCAATTAGGAAAACATGTTTGGATCAATCATTGAAGACAATGATGGAGATTTGTGTGAGGTGCTTACTTAAAGAACCAGCAGAAAGACCTTCTATAGAGGATGTTTTGTGGAATTTGCAATTTGCTGCTCAAGTTCAAGATGCATGGAGAGGAGGAGATTCTCAAAGTAGTGATAGCTCTCCTATCTCACCTTTATCATCTGGACGAACGACCTTCCATTAGTGTCAATTTAGAAGTTTTGATTTCAGAGCTTAATAATTATGCACTGTCAGTTTAAAAAGCTTTACATGGTGTATAATGTAAAGTTTTGTAGAGTGCAAGTTTGTAGTTATTAAATTCTTTTGCTTTTTGTGTTGATATATCTTTGTTAAGTGACTAAAAGATTAATTTTTACAGAATGTGAGCTTTGTTATTTGCAATACCAGAATAGTGTTATTTGCAATACCAGAATAGTACGAGTACATGTTTTGACAAAATTTTCCAAAACCAATTGAGCTTCTAATAGGTACTCCTTCCCACCATCTGATAATATAGAATAATTTTGATAAATTTGTTTGTCCCACCAAGCGCACCTTCCAACAATGCTGCATCTTCGAGTTCTTCATTCAGCAGCTGCCTATTCCAAACCAGTCTTCAATTCCAACAGTTATCACGCCACAAACCAGCTTCAGCCACTGTTATAGACCGATTGACTGTGGCTTCAAACAAATTTGGATAGATCTCCTTCAATTTCCATGGGCCACACCACTTATCGTACCAAAAACTCACCGAAATCCTGTTCCCAATTCTCAATTTCGCTGAGTCCGTAAACCACTCTTGCACAGTTTCAGAACCTGTGTCCAAACCAGTAACATCTTTCCACCACATTGAGTATTGTTTAGAATTTAACAGTCCATTTGCACCATACAGCCGTTCCAAAAATCTTGACCAAACCGAATCCTTTTCCGCAAGCATCCTCCATCTCCACTTTCCTAGCAATGCCAAGTTAAACACCTCCATATTCTTTATTCCCATGCCTCCACAAGCCTTTGGAGTGCATATTTTACTCCAACGAACCCAAGCCATCTTGTGATCATCTCCTTTGCCTCCCCACAAGAAATTCCGTTGTATTTGCACCGTCTCTTTTAACACTTTTTTGGGAGCCTTAAAAAAAAGAAAAGAAGTATAGTGGAAGGCTTGCTAGCACGGAATTGATCAAAGTGATTCTTCAACCCAAAGAGAGTTGTCTACTCTTCCAAGTAGATAACTGATCTCTTAACTTCTTCACCATGCACTGAGTTCCAAGTTGCAATCATCTTTGGGCTTGCTCCTATTGGAATGCCAAGGAAATTAAATGGCAATTCTCCCTTCTTATAGTACGCTACACAGATGTATTCAAGTCTTCCTATGCAAATAACATAAACTTGGTAATATACAACTCTATTAGATCTGATCAAAAAAAATACAACTCTATTTAGATAGCCCTTCTTTCATCTCTACCATCCAAATAAATTACTATAAAAGTTATAGGGTCATTTGTGTTCCATACAAAAAAAAAGAGTCCCTTGTAGACCTTTTTTTGACAAGAAGCACTCAGTACATTTCATTGATAATCCAAGACGAAACACATGATGGAACAATAGAGTAGTCTTGAGGATTAGCTGACAACAAGGTCACCCCAACTAAGGTATGAGCAACCTTGCTAGCAAACTCAATATGAGAGTTACAAGTTAAAAAAGTAAATAAGTTTCTACAAGAGCTATATCTATGAACCACATTTTAACCCAATATAATAAACCCCTTTAAAAAGTAATGACAAAATTGCTCGTGGGTCTCTTAACGTAATTTCAATTTTTGATTTAGTTATTTAGATTTTTTATCAATTAAGACCGTCAAGTATCAAAACATTTACAGTGTGACCTTTTTTAGAGTTTTCGTTTAACTCAGTTAAAAAACAACTTATGTGGCTAAATGATGCTAATGTGGCTTATAATGATGATGGTGTGACAGGTCTAGCTAGGATTTTATTTTAAAAGTTATTTTTTAATTTAATTTTATTCAAAATGAATAACCCCAAAATTCTGAAAATTAGGGCTAATCACAAAGTGTTGAAATAAAAAAATAATAGCAGTTAGGCTTTTACTTCTCTTTATTTTGGGTGAGTGGGACGCAAATGCATGTAGGTATTTTTGTCTTTTGAATAGTTTGTCCTTTGTATAACCTTTTGTCTCTTTATTTAATTTTTTTACAAGCCCTTGGTTTAACGGAGACAAAATAGGGTTACATTTAAGGTGCTAGTTCAATGGTAAGAGTTAGCATTATATCTTCAAATTTTTCTACGTTGTACATTGAGAAACCCAAACCGGATTTTTCGGGGTGCAACACTAGCTCAGTAGTAAGAGTTAGCATTATATCTTCAAGATGATGTGTTCAAATCCCCTCAGAGACAGTTGTAAAATGATCATTAGTGTCACTTTGATTAATAATTTTATTTTCCTTCCACTTTCAATCTAACACGCAACAATGAATCTTGTGTTGCCATCCCTCATTATTTTGCAAATCAAGCGTATCTGAAAGTATTAGCATGCTTATTTTTGTGTTGAGTGTCTTCTCGCAGTTTTGGTAAAATCTACATGCATTCTCTTTATGGTTTTCATAAAAGCAATGTGTTATAACTTTTACCAAATCATGATTAAAATCAAAACAAATATGGACCCCACATGAACACTTTTAAACAACAATTCACGTTTCTTACATGACCCAAAAAAGACTCTATGCGTAAATTTGCATAAGGAGGCACAAAAAGAAAGCTATGAAAACTTGACACTCAGCTTTATAAGTTTAATCAGGTTAATTATTAGCACGGGTGGTAAAAGAATTCTATAATTCATCATTCTTAAGAAAAATTATCCAATTCATTCATTATAAAAAATACTAATGGATTTGATCTAATTAATATATTCTTAACTTTATGATGGTTAATGATCCATCCATTATAAAACTAAAAATTAATGAAAAATTATGATTAAAATTTAAAAATAAAATGTAAATTATTGAATACTCATTCATTTTAATGAAATTCATATTTGACCAAATCCATCTATTTGCCACCCCCTACTTATTACTCCCTCCGTTCCTTATTACTTGTCGCTTTTGGAGAAAAAATTTGTTTCTATTTACTTGTCATTTTCAAAGTCCAATGCAACATTTATTGTTATTTTGTCAATAATGCCCTTAAGTATTTATTGTAGAGAGAGAAATAGAAGAAATAATATAATAAATGATTAAGGGTATTATGGGTAAAAGAGAATTAATTGTATCAAATGTAACAAAATTTATTGAGCTCATTGGTATGTGTAAAATGCCAAAAATTAAACGACAAGTATATAGGAACAGAGGGAGTAGTAGATTTGACTAGTAAACTTGACTAATACAAAAATATGAAAGTTATTTGGTTACAAATCTTGTCTTGGTAGCTTTATAGGATGTTTTAAATAATTTGTAACTTTAAAACATTTAATTTATAGTTTATTATTCTTCTCTTTATTGTTTTAATTCACTTGTCCTCTATTAAATAAAACAGAAATATAACCTCTAATTTTTTTTTTCTAAAAACTATATAAAATGGAATATCATGTATATCATTTCATATCATTTAATAAAAATAGTTAAAGATGATAATGGAATTAAAAAACAATTAACTTCTAATTTTCAAACGATAAATAAATTCAAATCTACAAGTAATATAATCATTTTAAAATAAAAAACACATATTTGTAGAAACTAAGCATATCATGTTATTTGTATTAGGTAGTTAGTTCAAATTTTAATTAAACACTTCAAATTTTATTAGCTAACTAATCTAGAATTACTATAACCAGTACTTCAAATTTTTGGTGACGAGTTTTGAGTAGAAAAATGTCTAAAGTGGTTTAATTAATTCAAATTGTGAAGATTTTGAGTTGGAAATGGTAGAAAAATTTTGAATGACGTTTTATTTGCTTAAAAAATAATGTGACAGAGAGAGGTCAAAATTACTTTAATTAGTAGGGGAAATAATTAATGTGATTTAAAAAAATTTCTATTATCGACAAAAGAGAAAAAGAAGAAGCAGAAAAAGTAATCTTGGATGAGTGTTTAGCCACGATACTCTCACACACATAGTTTTTCCATTCTACACGCAAAGAGAAGCAAAGACTGTGCAATTCTTGTGCTCTCCACAAACACAACCTTTCCAAGTTTCACACAACCGTCATTTTCTCACTATCTTAATATTATATTCACTCAATCTAACAAACACGACAATAAACAGTACTTTTATCACAGCATAAGCATCGTTTTGTGCGTGCTTCTCAGACACTCTCTCACCAATCTTACATGACTTCTTTCTTACGCAACATTTTGAAATGTATTACACGCAATCATATTGTTGATGATCTGACCCTATGATCGTAATCAAACAGTCCACATTTCAACTGTATGTCTAATCGGACAATTGAAATTGCACAAATTCCTCAATGCGTTTTTGTCGCAAATGTGGTGAATCCATCACTTTCACCTTACCAACCACATTCACATGACCAATGTGTACTCCCCCATATAAAATTACATATATAAATATCAACACCATCACCTCTCTCTTTCACTCTCCATTACCATAATAGCCCAACAAAGTTGTCTACAATTATGGTAGCATCGTTATTTGTATAGAGGTTTCCTTAATCATACTATAATTACAATTATAGTACAACTATAGTTGCATCAATCATATTTGTTCACAACTTTCTGGCAACTTGAACAATTGCAACATACCCAAATGGCTGAGTCTCATTATGGTGAAGGCACTTCGGGAACTAGGCGTAGTAGAGGCGCTAATATTGCAAGGCGTGCCATGGCGCAAGAGGCATTATCAGTGTCATCTGGAGGAGCGCCATGCGGAGCTTGCAAGTACCTGAGGAGGAAGTGCAGTGATGGATGCATCTTTGCACCCCACTTTGGTACAGACCAAGGTTCAGCCAAGTTTGCAGCTGTGCATAAGGTGTTTGGTGCTAGCAATGTGTCAAAGCTCTTGTCCGGTATTCCGCCAAACTATCAAAACGGTTGCGCTAACTATATCCTATGAGGCTCAGGCAAGACTATCCGATCCAGTTTATGGTTGTGTGTCCACCCTTCTGGCTCTACAACAAAAGGTTGATTAGATTATCATCTTAAGTTTTGCAGCTTATATCCACTTTTAATGTAATATTGCATTTATTAAAACACACACAACACACAACAACACATACATTTTCTACTTGGTGAAACCAACAACACATACATTTTTTACTCAATGCTATATATCAATACATAACAACACATACTAATTTCTTCCTAGATTGGTTACTCATGCTATATATCAATTTTTTATTTGCTTTTAAAGCAATGTTAAACCTCTTCATTTCATCAATTCTTTTTGTTTTCGTTGACATGTATTAATGAATATTCTTTTAGCAAGTCTTGAGCAAGTGCCTTTATTAAAAAAATGGTTCTTTTTATACCTCAAAATATTGATCAACACTGTGACACTAATGTACAGATAGCTAGACATTAATATTCAAAAGGATTAGCAAACAACCAATTCTAGTTATATAGAACTTGAATAGTATGAAATATGAATACCAATCTACAAGAAATGTGTTGTTATATAGGTAAAAAACAAAGATCTACAAGAATTGTCGTGTTCATCTATGAATAACATTTTTTTTACTCAATTTTCAGGTGACAGCATTGAAAGCAGAGCTCACTGTGCTGCAAAGTCAACTGGTGAATACCAGGTTTTCAGCATATGCAACTACTACTATCGCACAACAACAACAACAAAACTTCAATGTGGCAGTGCAACCAACATACTCCAACAACTCATCTGCTTCCACCACCAATCTTATGAACATGAGCAACTTCAATCCTGGTTTTGACCTTCCAATGCATCCTCTTCAACACTCCAGGTTCTCACAATATGAGGATGATGATTAACAAGAGAGAAAGAGCAGCATTTCACAAGTCTATCCATATATAGTACTTCACCCATAAATGAGTTTCCATTTTTGCTTCTTTTGTTATATTCATTATCACCTTATTAATTTGCTGCAAGCTTGTAGACAATTAAGCATCCTTAATTTGAATTATTATCATAATATAATCATATTTCATCTAATTGAGGCTCGCCATACAAATATAAATGACTAAATAACACGCACCTGTTCCGGGGATAGCTGCAGGTCTGCTATGCATGCTATGAACTATTATCAAATTTATGAAAATACCTTTTTTAAAATACACATAATCTCAAACCCCAAAATGAGGACCCGTTCTAATCTCATGCAGACCAACATAAAAATTCCTCTGATAACTCAGACAAGCCACATCCCTTAACACCACTAAATCTCAAGTGTCTTCTGCGGGCAATGTTCCAAAGCAAGAAGGGCTATTGCAATGGCATGGCAATCCATTGGGCTTTTTCCTGATTTCTCCGTAGCTAAAAGTAAGTTCTTGGTCTTCTTGAATATCTTTCGAAGCAAAGAAGCAAAGGCGAGGGAACAAAGCTCCTGAACTTCTAACTAGCTTTGTGCTTAAATTACCACCATCACATGAATGATTGACAAAACGTGCAACATTTCCTATTATTGTCGCGTCTATGTTCAATCTCAAACATGCCTTTCCAGATGGAAGATGTTCCCTTACGACTAAAAGAGCATAAGAGAAACGACCATGTGAAGCTAGCGCATCATAATATTGTTGTCGCCTCTGTGCTTCTTTGGTTGTCAAGAGTTCACCTTTTTCACACAAGAAAATCAGGAATTAATATTACAAGCATGCACCTGGGATTTAAACAAAAAAAAAAAAGGACATATAGAAAAGCAGCACTAAAAGAATCAAGAAACTATCACACTAACGTTAGCAAACACTAGAAGGTAGTTTCTACCAATCTCATACAACTCTTTCAACTGATATACATATATGTTATTTGATAAGAAGCTAAAGTTAAATTCTAGAAACTAACTAAAAAGCAATGTAATAGCAAGAGAAAGAAGACAATAGAGAAATTAAACTACTAAAATAAAGATATTTTTCATCGATTTTCTTCCTTTGACAAGTGTCTCCAAGAACCATATATAGTAGAAAATATGATAAAAGGCCTTAAGGCTAAAAAAAAAACAACTAAGCAACTAGAATAAAGATCCAACTCAATAAAACTCTACATCTAAATTATATTTCTAAATAATTTATTTAGGCCTAATTGAACTCTCTATAATTGCCGACGGGTTCACTCGAAGGTTCTAAAATGCACATTTCCCAAACAAACAATCTTCAGCTGAGCCATTAACTGCTTGTTTAGCTTTCACAACTTGCTTGACTTGGGCATGGATTTGACCTTCTCCCATTAAAAAAAAAAAATCAGGACCTGTTGTTGTGGTAGTGTTGCAGGACACCAAAAAATGGTTTACGGGAAGCTCTTCCACCAACTTCCTCAAGCTCTCACAAACACAATGAGAACAATACCAAATCTTATGAACATTTGGCACATGAAAAGTAAAAATATAGTATTTTTTATGCTCAAAAGTGTGGAAGGACAGAAATCCACAATACTCATAGACCCACACAACCACCAGCAAATTCAAAGTATGCATATTAACTTCATGAAACATAGATGAACACCATACTTTATCCAATGTCAAATCATATAACACTTGCTTAACTTTCCAAACCTGATGACCAACATTTGGAATTGTTTAAGGGAAATTGTGTTGGATTCTCACACTATAGCAATCATTCATTGGATATCAGCTGCAACCAGTAAGATAACCATGATGCTTTGCTGCCTTGCCTTTGTTGAGTTCTCAACATCTTCCACAATACTTCATTTTGCGCAAGCATGCCAAGGAACACTGTGACAGCAAGGTCCACCACACTATAGTTTATATCCCACAAACACAGTAGAGAAGAAACAAAGCTTGTTTGCATCAGTCTGAAGCTGCTTTCCGTTCTATTCGTGGCCCCTAGCCATAACACCTTGAATTAATGAAATCCAAGAAAGAATGCCTTGCTCAGACATTACAACAAACATAGGTATGCCAAATTGGGAAAGCCATATGGTACATAAAAATGGATCAGAGAACCCGAAGAGTGTGAGTCTGGGTCAGCCCCAATATTCCATCGGTGGCTATGAATGGCAAACCCCTCATTCCAAGACCCTCTCCAGGGAAAATCACACAATAAGAAGTAATATAATTGAAGTAGCATATGCTTGTTAGTCACAGTAATAAATACACGTTCATCATGAATAATAGGCACTAAGTCACGAAATGTTCCTTTGCATACTCTTCTTGGTCCTTTGCAATAGTAGCATTGTCGTTAAAACTGTCACGTTTGGAGGAATGCGAAGCCATTTGAGGCGCAATGGAAACAAAACTAGGGGAGAGAGCAGCTGGGGTAGTGGGTGTGTATTGGGTGAGCAGGGTTAGTGCTGCCGCTGAACGTCGGGTCTGATCTAGTGGTTTTGGAGCTGGTGGAGGTACAATGGGTTCCAACATAACGAAAGATTCCACTATTGGCATCAGAGAACTTCGACTAAGTGGTGTTGGTGATGAAATTTCAGTTGCTCTACAAGGAAATGAAAGATTGTCCACTAACGACGTCAACTGCCTCTTCGTGAAAGGACTAGGCTCTATTGGGTTTGGTGGGGGTAGCCATAGTTCCGGGTTGATGTTTGTGTGTTTTCAGTAGCGGTGCTAAAGCAAATCCATCGATTTGGAGAAGGGCTGTCATGGGTTCCTAATTGTGTAAGCGGCTGCTCTCGCATTGATGGTGGCATAGGTTTCCCAAACATCTCACTGAAAGTGTGCAATGGAGTTGTTATTGAGAGAAGACGCCTCTATTCCGTTCGAAGCAAGAAAGGTGGAGTTCAACAATTCTGTGTCTGGCTCCTCTTCTTCATCAGAGCATGGCAAAATCTCCCGATATTCAGGCTGTAAACGCCAAAGAAAAGCAGTCGTGTAAATGAGGAGGAAACCACAATCTCCACCATTGGAGAGCATGGCCTCTCAGTGCCATCACAGCTGTTGTCACCTTTGTTGCCTCAGGTATACTGTGCATAATGAGGTATTTCTCGATGTAAAGCACCCATCCATAGGCATCGTTGATGAGGCCATAAAAAATGGGAACATCCATACAAATTGGAAAAGCCATGGGAGGATTGTAATAGGAATAAACTTGAAATGGAGTTGTATGAGTAGTATTGGTGGAGTAAAATGGTGGAGGGAAGGATGAATAAAATGGACTAGTGTTGTATGGATAAACCATGAGAGGTATGAAGTTCAAGGATTAAAGCACCAAATGATAGGAAGCTAAAGGCTAAATTCTAAAAACTAGCTAAAAAGCAATGTAACAGTAAAACAATAAGACAATAAAGAAATTAAACTACTAAAATAAAGATACTTTTCATTGATTTTCGTCCTTTGACAAGTGTCTCCAAGAACCATATATAGTAGAAAATATGATAAAAAGCCTTAAGGCTAAAAAGCCCAACCAAGCAACTACAATAAAGATCCAACTCAATAAAACTCTACATCTAAATTATATTTCTTAAAATTTATTAAGGCCTAATTGAACTCTCTATCATTATATCTGACAACTCACAGTCATAGGGGTTAAGATCATCAAAAGAAAGTGTCATTCAGTACCCTATATTAGTCAAAATATCAAAGACATCTTAATTATTAAGAAAAGAATTCAAATTGCTTCACATTACTCTCCACAAGAACAGTTTGCACATTATCTGCCTCTCACAACACCAGTCTACCAGCAGTAAACTTACTATAACTCAATAAAGTCATTTATGGATTTCAAATATCCATAATCGACATACTGATTTTTCCTTCTAAGTGAGTTACCCAAAGCATAGACCTATGTTCCTACTATAGCAAAATCAATTGATTGCTTTAGAACAACTACAAAGAGATCCATTGCCTGGAAATATATCAGACTGAATACTTCACTCTTGACCCACACAGACCATCATCATAACAAGCTACCATTAATATAGAATATAGCTCAATTTGCAGTAAGATCTCTACGTATCATTCAAGGCATGGTAGTGTAAGAATAGAGAACATGTAATACATTTTCTGATTGAATTGATTAATTTCAGTTACAATGAGGCTAATATACTTGTATTTCCAATAGCTGACTAAGCATAACGCTAACAGTTCTGCAACAAACTGATTAGGCATTCTAACAAACAGCTTAAATGCTAACAGCATCGCAACAACTTTGCCACATAAGCAAAGTGTTGCTTGCTAACTGACCTACACTATTAGGTTGCAATTCAAAATGCAGAGTCATTTGATTCTACTTTGAAGAGAGAGCCCAATCTTGAAGTTTCATTTTGCTAGGAACGGATTCTAAAATGGTCTAAAGATGCCAAGAGGTTGAAACCATATGAAAAACCAAAAAATATTTTGTAAGAAACTAAACCAGACAAGATATAACATCGCAATTAAAAATTGATGAGCAAATTCACAAATTACAAGATAGGTAACACATCAAAAAAAGTTCAAAATTAATAGACATATTAACAAAGCACAAAGGTTCAAAATTATTAAAGAATAGGATGGCGGGACTTGGTTTCCCTTGTTGGAACTAGATTCAGCTCAATAAAGCTTGATTTCAGCTCAGCGCAGTTGGATTCATTCACATTGTTGCCCTTTGGAATCATTGCAAACTTGCAATACTGGGTTTGTTTATGTTTTTTCGCTCATGACTTTGTTTATGCTAGGAGTTATGGGGTGGAAATTCAATACATGATAGATGCATCTCGGAAATTAAGTCCTACAACTGTGAGGTTCATTTTTTATATTTATACACTATGAAGCCTTATCATTCAAGGTTTGCAATTTAGCTTTTTTAGAAAAACACTTTACCACATTTTCTTCAACATAACCATCTATTTTCCAAACAAATAGCACCACAGAACCTCCTGGTTTCATAAGTGTTAGCATATAGTACATAGCAAGGCACAAGAAAACTTTCTCTTTACATCCTAGCTGTAATCTCACCACCATAACAATAAAATCCAGAATGGTACCCCATATTTTTCCTCTCGCTTTCTTCATTTACTTAACAAACAAAACAAAATGAAACCATAAGGTTAAGCTCTACGTATTGTGTCAGACACCGACACTTCAATTACTTGTATTTTTCATATAATGTATAAGTTGTTTGTTTCCATAAATATCTTCAAAACCTTAAAGAAATAACCGTAAGTCAATGCAGCTAACAACTTGTACATAGGCACTTAATTGAATAGCCATATTATTTTCTAGAAACAATATAATAATAATAATCTGATACAAATGTAATGTAAAACAGATACATTTGCGGCATTAAAAATGGAAAATGAAATAACCTACCTGCATACTCAAAGAGGAAGTGGCCTTGAGGAATGAACTGATCAGAACGCAAACTCCAACCTTTCCTCTCATCTCTCACAATCTTCACCCGAACCGCAACCCCCTTCCTGCTCAACCGGTTCCCACACTCGGATCCACAAAAGCAACCCGGTCCACACTCTCGGCCCACATCATCAAGCCCATCCAAGCCCATACACGGACACTCACCATCCCCACAGGCCTCTCTACAGTCACAGCCCCCCAACTGATCCACAAGTCCCACCGATTCAGCATCCTGAAACTGACTCGTGGTAGCGGAAATACCTGAAGTGCCCCAGGGTTGGCGAGAGGGAGGGTGTAAAATGAGAAAAGGGGTGTAGAGGAAGTAAGCGTAAGGGTGGTGGTTATCGAGTGTTGTGTTGAGGAAAGGGATTGGAGGGTTCTCGAAGGTTCTAGAAGCATCGGAAGCGCGACGGAGGGTGATGACGTGGGAGAGTTTGTTGAGAGATTTACAGGTTATTGAGACGTTGGCGAGTTCTTGTGGTGTTAGCCATGGAAGAATTAGCTCTCCGCATTGAATCAGTAGAGATTCTTCTTTCCGGTTCTCAACCTTTCTCCAAACACCTTCTTCAGCCATTTGCGCTTGTCGAGAGCTCAAAGAGAATTTCGTGTTATGGAACATAACACATCCACACCCGTCCGATCAGGAATTATATACTACTTTTCGTCCCCTGTATTTTTTACTCACAATTTCATTTCGTTTACTTATGTTTTCTATTCTTATTTTAATTTTTTATGATTCAAATTTTTAATAGAGTAATTGTTTTTTCTATTTTTCTACTCATTTATGTTTCTATTTTTCTAGTCATTTATGTTTTGGGGATTGTTTTTCCCACGCCCCTTTCTACTAAAAACACATCCCATAAGGGTGTGAAATGACCAAAAAGACCAGTTAAAATGTCTTTTTTTTTCAAAAAAATTCACGTGTTCGAACATGGGGCTTCGAACAGGTTCGAACGACATCATTCGAGTGTGTTAAATATTTGACACACACCTCCATTGTGTGAAAATTATCTGGTTCGGATGGTTCCATTCGAACAAATTCGAACACCATCATCCGAACAGTCCAAATACATTTGATAACCATGCTGCTACGGCCAAGTCATGAAAAGAAAGCGAAAGACCCAAGAGCAAGACTGCACGTGGGAAGTGACATAGCCTATCTGACATAGATTGTAGCGAATAAAGATTGTAGCGAAACTCGGCATTGTCACTTGACAAGACTGCACGTGGAAAGTGACATAGCCTATCATTATTACGCTTGAGACGCTTGAGGTTTTACCAACGACTAGAAGTGTAAATCATATCAAGAAATCTCCAACAAAATCTATTCAACAACCAATCCAAAATTACTATTATTATCATCATCAATAACACTAAAGTAAACAATGCACTATTCAATAACACGACAATGAAACGATGCAAATTACAAGATTCAAAACGTTCGGATGATGGTGTCCGAACGGATTCGGTTGCCGCGTCCCAACCCATTAAAAACACTGCGTAGGGGAGGTTTCCACGTGAGGGTAATTTTGGAATATTTTAGGTTTGGGGGTGTGCACCGAGTAGGGAGGGACGTGGAAAAAGTAAACCCCTATGTTTTTATGAAGTTCCAAAGTTCATTGTTGTTCTGGACCGTGCCGGGCCCACATAAGTATTGGGCCACGAGTTGGCCCATAAGCGCACAAACGGAAGGCGTCCTCGTTTCCACCTTCGTGAAGCACGAGATTAACAACTGAGATGAAGCCCAACGATCCAACGGTCTAGATCTTGCGGACAATGTCTGTAGGTACGCTTTTCTCATTTGGTACACTTCTTCCTGACTTTTGAGCGCTGACTTTGACATCAAAGTGTCTGCAGTACACTTTTCTCATTTGATACTCTTCTCCCTGACTTAATGCAAATCAAAGTTCAATTTCAAAGACGGTACATTATTTTTATTATATTATGATTTTAAAATTTAGTTTTTCCATTAATTCAATTTATTTTGATGTTATATTTTGCAGTATTTTCAATATTTTAAATGTTCAAGTTATTCTCAAGACAAACTAACTCAACTCAAAGAAGAATGGTGTCAATATGTGTTCATAATAAGAATATGATAATTTTGGCCGTTTCTACACTTTCCAAATCGATATAGCCATGCATATGGATTTCGTTATTTGAGGAGCAAAAACATTCGTGTATGCAGGGGCAATTTTGGGTGTAATTTTGAATTCGTATTATTGAAGTTTCATTTTAATTTTGGATGTGTAATTTTCAACTTGATATATAGTTTAAACTTGTACTAAAGATCATCAATACAAAATTATTAAATGAATTCTGCAAAACCGTGTTTTAGGTGTTTTACAATTTCTTTATATATGTAATAAAAAAAATTGTGAGTTAACGACATTTATACGATGAAAATTCTAAAAGTTTTCTTATGACGCCTTATTGTGTCTTAGAGTGTTTTCATAAGTTAGCTTTGATAGCACCTACGAGCTACGGCTTCGAAGTGGTATCATAGGTGATGCCAAGAGATTCTATAACATCACTTGTAACTTATAAGTGCCATCAAATGTGAGATATACCAACACTTTATAAGACAAAAATGCTGTCTATAGAACCTATAACAGCGCTTCTTAAATTCCAAAAGCGATGTTATATCATATAAGTGTTTCCAGAAGTAGGCTATAACAGCGCTTGTTATTAAAAAGCGCTATAAAAGGTGATCTATAACAGCACTTTTAGTGGACCAAGAGCGTTGTCATATTGTATAACAACACTAGAATACACAACGCTTTTAAGTGCTGTCATAGGGTAAAAAAAGTGTTGTCATAGGCTTTTTTGGCATAGTGATTGTCTAAAGTCCGACTATGTTAAACGGCTTTTGTATATATAGACGTGTGTGTGTGTTGTGTGTGTGTGTGTGTGAGCGTTTTATAACGAGAGAGTGAAAGAAGTAAATCATGACCATATAAAAATACATGGAAGGTTAGATCTTGGAAGTAATTTAGTGGTCATGTGACCATTTTAAAAAGTCACAAGATTTTTGTTTTAATCTTGACCATTAGTGATTTTGATCTATGGCTATGGTTTCTTCCTCTCATACTCTCATTATAAAACTTCTCTCATAATATATGCTCCCTCGCACAAAACGATGGCATGATAAGAGGGTGTTTTTCTAAGGTTCAGACATATAGATGCTATCATAATTCTAATTAAAGAAATGCTAATGAACCCCTCCTCGTTCCCCGCTGTACGTATGCTCTTTCGATAACTAAATGGGAAAAAATCAACTCATCAATTTACTTTTCTATGAATAATTTTAAGTCTCATTTCTAATATCGGGAAAATTTTAATATAAGGATTAAGAAAGGTCAACTATTGCATAGTTAGCCAGTAAACTTTACCTTAAATTGTTATTGATGTCATTGTTGTTATTTATCATTGTAAATAAATACATATCATACACCTTTTTTTGCTCTTGCACATTGTAAACCAGTTCGGTTGATGTCGTTCGAACTACTGTAAAACGCTTTCAACCCTTCATACAACTCTTGCAACTGATATACATATATGTTATATGATAAGAAGCTAAAGGCTAAATTCTAGAAACTAACTAAAAGCAATGTAATAGTAAAAGAAAGAAAACAATAGAGAAATTAAACTACTAAAATAAACATGCTTTTCATTGATTTTCGTCCTTTGACAAGTGTCTCCAAGAACCATATATAGTACAAAATATGATAAAAGGCTAAAAAAAACCAACTAAGCAACTAGAATAAAGATCCAACTCAAAGTGTGGATTTGACCCATTGGTTGAATTGAGATGGCCCAAATGCTCCAAAGTGTGGAAGGACAGAAATCCACAATACTCATAGACCCACACAACCACCAGCAAATTCAAAGGAGTATGCATATTAACTTCATGAAACATAGATGAACACCATACTTTATCCAATGTCAAAACATATAACACTTGCTTAACTTTCCAAACCTGATGATCAACATTTGGAATTGTTGAAGGGAAATTGTGTTGGATTCTCACACTTATAGCAATCATAAGATGCATTGGATCGGAGAACCCCCATATTCCATTGGTGGCTATGAATGGCAAACCCCTCATTCCAAGCACCTCTCCAGGGAAAATCACACAATAAGAAGTAATATAATTGAAGTAGCATATGCTTGTTAGTCACAGTCATAAAATTGTTCCTTATATATCTCCCTAATTTCATCACGTGAAAACAAATTTAATTAGGGTGAAAACAAATTTAATTAGGGTTAAAACTATTTTTTATGCTTGTATTTCTTGTAGAATATTGGTCTAATAAATGTAGAATATTTTTATTAAATCAAACAATTTAATAATGGCACCCCTCAAATTTTTACAACCTCCTTTTTAAACTTCTCTTATGAACATTTTTTGTAATTGTAATGTAATTACAGACTTACTAGTATCTGTCAGATATTTAGAGAGGGTTCGGTTGTGGAAGCATCACCAGTGTCATATCTGGTGATGCCGCCCAATTGTATGGCGTGGGTGTTCTATGGTCTACCCATAGTGCACCATCCGAGATCCTACCTCTTTTTGCTGTCATCAGTTAATAGTTTTAGCCGTTTAGCATCTTGACACAGAATGTGCCTTCTGCAAGACTGATTAACCACTGCTAGAGTATTCCACTGGTAGCAGGCCAATCAACACCCTGGAGCTGCTATGGAAGAAAGCTGCTCGAAGAGTATTGAAGAAGAGAAAGAGTACTCAGAGAAAATATGAGAGGAGAAATATTTGAATTGATTGTGTGTTTTTATTCAATGAAAGGAGCCAATAAATAGGCTAATGATTACACAATCAAACCTAGGATTGTTCTAGAATGCTGCCACCTATGAGCACAGCTCACTGAAATCTAGAAAGATCCTTACAAAAGACAAAATACAGCTAGAATAAAAGGACAGTACTGCTATAGAGGCACGCAGGCCACAGCACACCCAAAACAGACTCAACCATAACGGTAATACTCAATGGAACAGTAAAAAACAGAGTAAAACTCATTTTATTTGAATCAAGTGACACCTACTGTCACAATACCCCGCATTTGTAGAACACCCTTGTCCTCAAGGGTGGAATTCAGGGAACTGTTGGATCAAATCATGATAATACTCCCAAGTGGCTTGATCTTGATGCAAATTCTTCCATTTGACAAGTACTTTGGTTGCATGAGCACCACCCCTCTTTACCATTTTTCTCTCAAGGATAGATTCAGGCTCTCCTTTTTGAATGAGAACTCCAAGAGGAGTATGCTGATTTGTGACAGAAGCAGGGTTATAGCAAAGTTTAAGCTGAGACACATGAAACACATTATGTATAGCCACGGCAGGAGGCAAATCCAATTGATAAGCTACCTTACCAACCTTGTCTACAATCTTGTAAGGCCCATAATACTTAGGAAGAAGCTTATTAAAAGCTTGGTGCCTCACTGTAGATTGCCTGTAGGGTTGTAACTTTAGGTAGACATAGTCCCCTATAGCAAAATTCCTATCACTGCGCTTGCTATTAGCATATTGACTCATTCGGTTCTGTGCTCGAGTCAAGTGAAACTTCATGATATTAATAGCCTCTTGTCTAGCAGTTAAGGATCTGTCAACAGTCAAGGACTCAGCTTCACCAGGAAGATAGGGTAGATAGATGGGAGGTGGTTGACCATAGACAATTTCATAGGGAGTAGCTTGTATGGAGCTGTGAAAATTTGTGTTGTACCACCATTCAGCAAGACTCAACCATTGAGACCACGCAGTAGGAGTAGCTGAAGTCATGCAACGCAGATAATTCTCTAGAGTCTTGTTCACCACCTCGGTTTGGCCATCTGATTGAGGGTGGTATGCAGTGGATTTATTTAGAGCCACCCCTTGTAATTTGAAGAACTCAGACCAGAATTTGCTTAAAAAAATTGGATCACGATCACTGGTGATGCTATGAGGCATTCCATGAAGCTTAAAGATGTTATCCATGAATGTTTGAGCAATGTCAGCAGCTGTATACGGGTGGGAAAGGGCCATGAAATGAGCATATTTGCTCAAACGATCTACCACAACAAAGATGACTTGCTTACCTCTAGAATTAGGTAAACCCTCAATGAAATCCAAACTAATATCCTCCCAAATTCTGCCAGGCACAGGGAGAGGCTGCAATAAGCCTGGTGAAGCAGATTGGTCTGGTTTACAAGTTTGACAGACTCCACAGTTGCGAATATAATGCTGTATATCTCTGTTCATGCCCTTCCAAAAGAATAAACTCTTTATCCTGGCTGCAGTCTTATCTCTACCCGAGTGTCCACCAATCGGAGAATCATGAAGCCATTGAAGAATCAAGCTCTGGATATTAGGATTAGAACCTATAACCAGCTTCCCTTTTCTTCGTAATTCATTTCTCACCCAAGTAAACTTGGGATGGCTACTAGGATCAGCTGTTAACTCCGTAATAATCTTTTGTAGATACTGATCCTGTTCCCAAGATTGCTTAATTAAGTTGAACAAATCATGGTGACCATTATCCAATAGCATAGGTAATAGTTCTGCAGAATGGCGCCTAGAGAGAGCATCAGCAGCAGTGTTAGCAGTTCCTTCTTTGTATTCAATATCAAAGTCATACCCCATTAGTTTAGCAACCCAAACTTGTTGAAAAGGAGTGTTGAGTCGCTGTTCAAGGATATGTTTGATAGATTTCTGATCTGTCTTGATAGTAAAAGGAGCAAAAGCAAGGTAAGTGGTCCATTTCTGAATTGCATAGATGATAGCTAACATTTCCCTTTCATAAATAGAGAGTGCCTGCTGCTTAGGGCCGAGAGCCTTGCTTATATAAGCAATGGGGTGAGAGTCCTGCATTAACACAGCACCTAAACCAGAACCAGAAGCATCAGTTTCAACAATAAATCGTTTAGAAAAATCAGGTAATTTCAGTACCGGAGCTGTAACCAAAGCTCTCTTAAGAGCTTCAAATGCTGATGTAGAGTCCTCAGTCCAGTGAAAAGAGTCTTTCTTGAGCATATTAGTAAGTGGTTGAGCAATAGAACCAAAATTCTTAACAAATCTACGATAATATCCAGCTAAACCAAGGAATCCCCTAAGCTGTTTTAAATTTCCAGGTAAAGGCCAAGTGCTGACAGCCTCAATTTTTGCCGGATCAGTGCTCACCCCAGCTGCTGTAATGAAATGGCCTAGGTATTCAACCTTAGGGGTAGCAAATTGGCACTTGCTGCGATTGAGATAGAGTTTCTCCTGTCGTACAGTGGCAAAAACCAATGACAGATGCTCAACATGTTCTTCTAGAGTCTTGCTAAATACCAAAATGTCATCAAAGAAAATTATCACAAATTTTCTTAAAAATGAATGAAAAACATTATTCATGAGGGCTTGAAATGTGGCAGGGGCATTAGCAAGCCCAAAGGGCATAACCAAGTACTCAAAATGACCAGAATGAGTCTTAAATGCAGTCTTGTGTTCCTCTCCTAAGTCCATTCTTACTTGGTGATATCCAGAACGCAAATCTAACTTAGAAAATATAGAAGCACCATGTAATTCATCCATTAAATCTTCTATTAAAGGAATAGGGAATCTATCTTTAATAGTAATAGAATTGAGTCTCCTAAAATCAACACATAATCTCCAAGAACCATCTTTCTTTTTAACTAACACAGTTGGAGACGCATAAGGACTAGTACTATGTTGAATGACACCTTGTTCCAACATATCAGTAATCAATTTATCAACTATGTTTTTCTGTATAGCAGAGTACCTGTAAGGCCGTAAATTGAATGGTTCAGTGCCCTCCTTCAGTGGAATTCGATGATCAAAGCCTGGCCGATGAGGTGGCAACCCAGTAGGTTCATCAAAAATATCTGTGAAGTGCTCTATGACAGCAGTAATGGAAGAGGGAATAGTCTGCTCTTCAGGGTCAGCAATGAGAGTACATGAAGGTAAGGAAAGGTGAGCATCATTATCTTGAACACTAAGAAAGCATAACTCAGCACCTTGCTGCAGAGCCTGAGCAAAGGTCTTGTTATTAATGAGCCTCACAGGTGGAGTTCTTGCACCTCTAAGTAATAATTTTTGTCCATTGACAGAAAATTCCATATGAAGTTTATCAAAATCCCATAAAATAGGGCCTAGAGATTTCAACCATTGAATGCCCAAAATAATATCATAAGTACCCAAAGGCAACACAATCATATCTGCAGTGAATGTAATGTGTTGTATCTTCCAAGTAAAACCTTTACAGATAAATGGAGCACGAAGCTTGTGACCTCCACCAGTAGTAATAGGCAAAATAGAAGCATTTTCCAACTTACAACCAAGTTTCTTGGCCACCTCAATATCCAAGAAATTGTGTGTGCTACCACTATCCAACAAAATGTGTAGCAGTCTCTTATCATATAAGCCAGTCACTCGCATAGTTTGATAACTAGTAACACCAGTCATAGCATGTAAAGATAATAAGGGTTGTTCAGTGTCTGGTTGGGTTTCTGGTGGGTTTTGGGTTTCTGTGTTTGGTTCATTAGTGTCTGGTTGGTCTTCATCTTCGATTTCTAGGATCATCATTTGGTTTTTTCTATGTTTAAGGTGGTGTCCAGGTGTGAAAGGTTCATCACAAAACATGCATAATCCTTTTGCACGCCTATCTGCCATATCAGCAGCAGAAAAGGTTCTGGTGTATTTGGGAGGGGGTTGAGTAGGTAGTGTTTGGGTGGGATTAGGGAGGGGTAAGGTAGCTGTAGCATGGTTGGTGGAAGAAGAGGGTTTGTTAGTGAAAGATGGGTATCTGGTGTAAGGTTTCTGGTAACTAGGTTTGGTGGCAGTATGCAGTTTTGCAAGGCTAATAGCATGATGAATGGAGGTAGGGTTAAACATTCGGACGTGCATTTGTGTGTTGTGTTCTAAGCCAGCTAGGAATATGCTAAGACAGTGTTCTGGAATCAAACTTACTTGAGTGAGAGCAAGCTCATATGCATCAATGTAGTCCTCCAGCTTACCCGTTTGTTTAATCTGCACTAACGAAGCAAGTGGATCTTCAAAAGCATCACCAAATCTTGCTGTAACATCAGCCACATATTGAGACCACAGAGGGTAAATATCAAATTTTTGCCTCATATAATTCAGGTGCCACTGCAATGCCAGCCCTTCCAAGTGAATAGAAGCAAGCCTCACCCTTGAAGTTTCGGCAGTCTCATCTAAGAGGAAGAACTGCTCACATTTATAAAGCCATTTCCTTACGTTTTTGCCATTAAAACGAGGAAACTCAACCTTAGAAATGCGAGTAGCATAGTGGTGGGGTGGATTAGCCGGTGGAGGAGGCGGAGGAGGTGGTGGAGGTGGAGGGGGAGGTGGAGGAGTAGCATCCCCAACAGCTTGACCAGTATTCGCCTGAATGGTGCGCAGAATATTGCCTATTTCTGCCATACCATCAGTCATTCTGGTCTGTAACTGATCAATACGAGCTCCTAGTAACTCTGTGGTAGCAGTTACTCGAGCATCCAGATCTGCAACAACTTGGGTTAAGGTCATTGCCACGATCGAACCTACTGATACCAATTGACACAGAATGTGCCTTCTGCAAGACTGATTAACCACTGCTAGAGTATTCCACTGAAGCAGGCCAATCAACACCCTGGAGCTGCTATGGAAGAAAGCTGCTCGAAGAGTATTGAAGAAGAGAAAGAGTACTCAGAGAAAATATGAGAGGAGAAATATTTGAATTGATTGTGTGTTTTTATTCAATGAAAGGAGCCAATAAATAGGCTAATGATTACACAATCAAACCTAGGATTGTTCTAGAATGCTGCCACCTATGAGCACAGCTCACTGAAATCTAGAAAGATCCTTACAAAAGACAAAATACAGCTAGAATAAAAGGACAGTACTGCTATAGAGGCACGCAGGCCACAGCACACCCAAAACAGACTCAACCATAACGGTAATACTCAATGGAACAGTAAAAAACAGAGTAAAACTCATTTTATTTGAATCAAGTGACACCTACTGTCACACATCTTTTGCATACTTGTGTGTATAAACACAAGTATACAAACGACGCCAGACAACCAAAGCTATTGACGGGCAGCAAAAAGAGGTAGCATTCTGGGTGGTGCACTATGGGTAGACCATAGAACACCCACGCCATACAATTGGACAGCGTCACCAGATATGACACTGGTGATGCTTCCCCAACCGAACCCTCTCTAAATATCTGACGGATACTAGTAAGCCTGTAATTACATAACAATTATAAAATATTAAGAGTGTATGTTCATAAAAGAAGTTTAAAAAGGAGGTTGTAAAAATTTGAAGGGTGCAATTATTAAATTGTTTGATTTAATAAAAATATTCAATATTTATTAGACCAATATTCTACAAAAAATACAAGCATAAAAATAATTTTAAGTTTTAACAAATATTATTGAAGTTTGCTTCAAGAAAAAGAAACTAATATTATATTATTGAAGTAAAACCAAGATTTCTGAAAAGTAGTATTTCTTACAGATATGTACCTACAGGCTTACTAGTATCCGTCGGATATTTAGAGAGGGTCGGTTGGGGAGCATCACAGCTGTCATATCAGACGCCGCCCAATTGTGTATGGGTGGGTGTTCTATGGTCTACCATAGTGCACCATCCAAAGCTCCTTCCTATTTTTCTTTGCGGTTAGCGGCTTTTAGTTTTGTTTAGCTTCATTTGTATACTGTGTGTATACATCCACTTCTCTCGATTATGTCGGGAGATGGAAGACCCTTCCATCTCCCAAGCCTGATCAGAGAAATGGATGTATACACACAGGTATACAAACGAAGCTAAACAGCCAAAGCCGTTAACCGGCAGCAAAAATAGGAAGGAGCCCGGATGGTGCACTATGGGTAGACCATAGAACACCCACACCATACAATTGGGCAGCATCACCAGATATAACACTGGTGATCCTTCCCAATCCGACCCCTCTCTAAATATCTGACGGATACTAATAAGTCTGTAATTACGTTACAATTACAAAATATTAAGAGTGTATGTTCATAAAAGAAGTTTAAAAAAGAGGTTGTAAAAATTTGAGGGGTGCAATTATTAAATTGTTTGATTTAATAAAAATATTCTACATTTATTAGACCAATATTCTACAAGAAATACAAACATAAAAACTAATTTGAAGTTTTAACAAATATTATTGAAGTTTGCTTCAAAAAAAAGAAACTAATATTATATTATTGAAGTAAAATCAATAAACTTACGACGGGTAAAGAAGATAGTGTTACCTGAAATTACGAAAAGTTTTAGAGTTAGTGATATGCATGTGACTTAGAATTTGAAACAACAAGAAGTTTATACTAAACTAATTAGCCTACGGAATAAATGTCATAGAATTTTTGGTTAAATGTCATCAAGTTTTTGGGTAAGCAATGGGTGTGCAACAATACAATACTAGTAGCAGAAAACTTCAACCTTACCATAAAACATACTATATACTGTCCAGAAAACTCCACACCACTTTTTAAAAAATCCATACAATACTAGTAGCAGAAAATTATTTTTTTATGGTATATATTGAGGAGGGTGGAATCAGAGCATCATCTCTTTACTCCTCAACTTCTTCCCATGAAATTGATGAAGATGATAATGAACAAGCAATAGATATATGGATTGCAAGATAAAGCCAGGTGATATATATAAATGAGGAGATTGTCAAAAGTTAAGGTCTTAGAACAATGACAGATCTATTTCTTGTTCATGGAGATCCGAGAGGTGGGAAGCTAGATCTCTCAAATCCGACTTAGATCTAAGAGAGATAATGCAGATCTTAGTGGGAGAGACCTAGATCTCTTAGATCCAACCCAGATCTGAGAGAGATAATGCAGATCTGAGTGGTAGAGACCTAGATCTCTTAGATAGGTCTCTTAGATCTGACATTGAGTAGTTTAACAAATAAAAATATACAAACCCTAAATATTAACATTACAAAAATTGAATAATAAACATAAAAAGATCGGTTTCTGGTTTGTTCAGTGGCAAACTAAAAAATAAATCCTAAAATTAACGATACCTTTGTTTCTGGTTTCGGTGGTTTGTAGTGCAAAAATCTAGCTGCTTGATTTCAACCCCTTCCTGAAACAAGGCGGTAGCAAATATCAATGTCTTTTAAATATATGAGGAAAGAAACGAGTGAGAATCTCACTCAGTAAAAATACCTATTGTTGTTTAGAGAGAGGACACGGTGGTGGTGGTGGTGGTGGTCGGAAGTGGAGATATCGAGAGAGGTGAAGGGAGTGCAGAGAAGAAGGAGGAATGCAAATGGTTGTGTTTGCAGCTTTGTTTACAAGAGTGAATAACCTTACAAGTGTGCACATGAAGCTATAAACTTGTTTTCTTTAAAACTTATTCACTTGATGCAAATATATAGAGGATGAGAGTGGCCGAGGGGTTAGAGTAAGAATGAAAAGATATTTTGATTATAAGTTTAGTCATTAAGAATGAGAATGGGGATGTGTTCATAAGGTTGAAGACAATGGGAGATTGTTGAACAGAAGCGAGAGTGTGGCTGTAGTAGCAAAATTCTACTTAGAGAGAGAGAGAGAGAGAGAAGAAGGGAAGTGATTGTAATGAAGAAAGAAGACGTGTGTGAGAGTGCATGTGGTTCGGTTGCCACTCTTTTATAGCTAGAGAGACACACAAAGATCACAATTAACTTGTTTTGTTTGAGGTGATTGTTGAACGGAAGTTTGAACTTTGAAGTGCGAATATGTCATGTCATCGCATTAATGTGTGATCTATAGTTCTGTAATTATGTTTGAGGATCAGAATTTATGAGGGTTGGGTGGGGATAGAGAGATATAGTTGAGAATGTTAAAGTTGAGGTCCGTTGGATGAGGAGAGAGTAAAACAAAATTAACTTGAAAGTGATTTGAGAGCATTGTTTTGTAGACAAGTGATTTGAGGGAAACAATGAGTGGTGATCATAAGGGGGTGCCACGGTTTGAGAGGGATAAGGGGGGATGGAATTTTTTATTTTAAAAAATTAAAACTTGGTGGTTAAGGTTAGATAAATATCTTAGATATTTATAGTTATATTATATTATTATAAAAATACAGTTAAATTTCACCCAACAAGTCCAAAACACGTCAAAATTTAAACCTCAATCCACTACAAAAAAACACAGGATTAGCGACGGCCAAATCCCTCGCTAATGGCCCAAAATCCGCTGCTAACGTGCTTTGGCGAGGGAATTAGCGACGACCTAAATCTCTCGCTAAAACATTCCTAGCTAACTTTTAGCGAGAGATTTTAGCGAGGGGTTTTAGCAGGGGACTTTCCGTCAGTAGTTAGCGAGGGATTTTTTGCGAGGAAAATTTAGCGAGGGATCGATTTTCCGTCAGTAGTGCATTAGCTATTTTTTATACAAACAGACAATGACATTTCTTATTCTATAAAATATAGAGGTTTGTTTCTTATATTGTAGACTAGATAGAGTATTAGGTTTTTTTTTGTTACCGTTTGTTAATAGCTGATACCTATTAGTAGTGGGATGAAAGGAGTGTCATTTCAAGATTTATCGACACTACAAGAATTCATTGCATTACTGGCTAACTCAATCCCCCAGTAATGGTATAAATCAGCCAGAAATTGCACTTTCATCATGGATTTAGTCCGCCAAGATGTCACGTAAAAACGCTCGCGGTATCTGATTCTTGGCGGATTTATCGACCAAAAATTCGCCAATAATTATCGGCTAAAATTACGACGAAATCCGCCATGAGTTCTTAATCAAATTCCGCTAGTAATCTATTATATATTTTTTTTAAAAAAAATATTTTAAAAATGCTTTTTCATTTATAAAATGCGTTTTTTATTTAATTTTTTTAAAAACTAATTCTTAATTCATTTATTTATATTTATAAAATGCGTTTTTTTTAAGAATATTTATAAAATGCTTTTTTTTTTATTTATATAAAAAAAATATTTATAAAATGCGTTTGACCAAGAATTCATCGGCGGATTTCTCGTCGAATTTTAGCCGATAATTCTCGGCCGAATTTCACCAAGAACTCATGCGCGAATATTCCGCCATATATTTACTGATAATTTTTTTTATTTCCTAATTAAATTCCGCTAGAAATGAATAATAATCCGCCAGTAAACATACTGACTGTTTAAATCCGCCAGAAATGCTATGGTATCTCGCGTAATCGTACTTCATGCAGACTAAATCCGCCAAGATGTCGCCAAATTACGCGGAAAATTTATCGGGCCGATCGATTCCGCCAGAAATGTTTAGCCAATAATGCAAGTAATTCTTGTAGTGCGATTCCTTTTCACTACACTAGAATAGAATGAATTTTTCATTGAATTCGAGACAAAAAGATTTACAGCATTTTAGAGAACAAACCTATCGATGCTTAGAATTTTGCATCAAAGAATTCTTTTGCCACACTTGCTTCCTCGATCAACAAAACAGAATAAACTATTTCAATTCTCTTGTCGATCAGGCGACACCCGAATTTGAACTGGGGAAAAAGGATTTGTTATATTATCATCATTACCCAAACAACTTCATAATTCCAATTTGAAAACATTATGAAACATTTTATCAAGTGCAAAGCTTGCGAGCAACCCCAAACCTTGAGTTGGGGACATCAAAAAGCACACGGTTGTTTTGTTGTTGCATCTTAACTATCGCATTTAACATCAAGTTTGTGTCAAGCACAGCCGCCATGGCCAAGCATGCGGTGCTGCCGGCAGTGCTATGTTTATTTGCCTTGTGGTAGGCAGTATCACGTTCATGTTTTAATAGTTATTACACACATTATCACTATTGACCGTTGACTAATTAGATAAAGTTTCCTCTATGTAAAGTTAGTTAGCAGAGTTAGTTAAAGTAGTTAGGGTGGAAAAACCCCCAATTGTAAAAACATATATATAGCTCTGAGTTCAATTGAATAATACACGATCAATTCATTTTCTTCTTTCTGTGAATCTTGATCTTTTATGGTATCAGAGCAGAGAAATCTGCTCTGCATGCCCTTCGTCCTCATCATCAAGCCTGCGTCTTTGAGAAGTTCTTCAAGCCGCAACAATGGCCGATGTGGTCGATCCAGAAGAGGAAATTCAACAACAACAAGAACAACCGAAAGACCAAGGGAAAGCCAAAGATCCTGCTTTAACCCTCACAAGCCCTTATTACCTTCATCCTGCTGAAAATCCTGGTGCGATTCTCGTTGCTCCTCCAATGAATGGCAACAATTACGATACACGAGTAAGAAAATGAAGAGGGCTCTTCTCACCAAGAACAAGGTGAAATTCATTAATGGAAAGATAACTGCGCCTGACGAAGGCGATGATTTGTACGAAGCGTGGGAAAGATGCAACGGCACCGTTGTTGCGTGGATTGCCGGTTCGCTAACGCCAGAAATCGCTCAAAGCATTGAAAACGTGGAAAACGCGTTCGATTTATGGAATGAGTTGAAAAATCGTTTTCAGAAAGGGGATGCTTTTCGCAAATCGGATTTGATGCAAGAAATACATTCAATCAAACAGGGAGAAAGGAGCATCAATTCTTACTACACCGATCTCAAGGTTATTTGGGAAGATTTAGAGACCCTAAGGCCAATCAACGCCTGCACCTGTGGAGCCATCGACAACAATGTCAAGAAGCAAAGGGAAGAAGAATATGTGATATGCTTCTTGAAGGGTCTCAACGACCAATACAATACTGTCAAGACTCAAATCATGATGATGGAGCCTTTGCCAGGAATCAGCAAGGTATTCTCTCTTACCTTGCAGCAAGAAAGACAACTTAATGGAAATCTTGTGGGAGAAACACCTAAAACTGCTCTTATGGCGAATTCTACACCCAATCAAGGCTCTCAAGGAAGAGGAAATGGTTATTCTCGTGGTAGAGGACGCGGTAGGAATGCAGGAAGAACCAACAACAATTCCAACAAGATTTGTAGTCACTGTGGGAAGCAAGGACACACCATTGAGGTCTGTTACTTCAAGCATGGCTTTCCTCCAGGATTCAAATTCCGGGAGAAAGAAGCTGCAGCCAACAATACCACCTGTGAAGGAACCAATTCTCATGAAGAAACCAAAGAAGACACAAGGGGAATGAGTCTTCACAAGATCACCTCGAGAGATGTATCAGAAACTCATGGCCATCTTGGCAAAGAATGGAGAAGGCACTGCTAGTCAGACTCACCATGTTATTGCTTCCACCATGACGAAAGATTCCTCAGGTAACATTACTTACACTATATGGATAGTAGATACAGGAGCTACTGATCACATATGCAATACCTTATCACTATTTTACTCATATCATGAAATCAAGCCTGTTAGTATTAGGATGCCTAATGGGACTAGAACTTATGCAAAGTATGTTGGAACTGTTATGTTCAATTCAGATTTAATTTTACATAACGTGCTTTACGTGCCTGAATTTGGTTTTAACCTGATCTCTGGATATAAATTGTCACATTTCTTAAAGTGCAAAATAATCATTGATGATGATGATTGTACCATACAGGAAAAACCTACCTTGAGGACGATTGGGCACGCTAGAGCGTTTCACTCCCTTTATGTCTTAGATCAGGAATCTAAATGTCTCTCTGCATTTGTTGTAAATGATAAACTTGAGTCTTATTTTAGTCAAAAAATTGGTTCTGAGTTGCTGTGTAATCATGTAGTTTCTGAGAATTTTGCCTTGTGGCATCATAGACTAGGACATGCTTCTAATGAAGTCTTGAAAGAAATTTGTAAGCATTCACCATATGTACAAAATCTTAGTAATAAAATTTGTGACTGCTGCCACCTTGCTAAACAACATAAGCTGCCATTTTCTGTTAGTAATACTAAAAGTGTAAATGCTTTTGATCTAATACACATGGACATATGGGGTCCATTTTCTACTCCATCTGTCCATGGACACTTGTACTTTCTCACTGTTGTAGATGATTTTACAAGACATACATGGGTTTTTCTTATGAAAAACAAATCAGAAGCTCGTGGTTTGATAAAGGAGTTTGTTGCTATGGCACAAAACCAATTTAACACTGTTATAAAGAAAATCAGATCAGATAATGGTCAAGAGTTCATCATGACAGACTACTTCAAAGAGAAGGGGATCATTCATCAGAGAACATGTGTAGAGACTCCCCAACAAAATGCAGTAGCAGAAAGAAAGCACAGACATATCTTAAATGTTACAAGGGCACTGATGTTTCAATCTCAAATGCCAAAGGTGTTCTGGTCTTATGCCGTAGTGCAAGCTGTTCACATCATCAATAGGCTGCCAACTAGTGTTCTGAAAGGAAAATCACCCTTTGAAATGTTGTATGGTAATGTTCCTGATCTACAACACTTAAGAGTTTTTGGATGTCTATCCTTTGCATCCACTCTTGTTCAGGGAAGAAACAAACTTGACCCAAGAGCAAGAAAATGTGTTTTTCTTGGCTATAGACCTGGCATCAAGGGATATGTTCAAATGGATCTAAAGAGCAGGGAGGTATTCATTTCCAGAAATGTAGTTTTCTACGAAGACAGCTTTCCTTTACATCACAAACTAACCAAGATAAATCTCACACAACACCTAGCCTCAAAGACATATGACTTAACCACCTTTGATCCCGATGAACCAAAAGACTCACCTCAAAGAACCAAATAACACAAATGATATCCAAACAGGTCCTCCTATCCCTCAACCAGACAATTCTGCACAAATTGACCCAGAAGATTCACAAACCGAGAATGATGGCACTCACTCAGATAATACAGTCCATGGCCAACAGGAAGTGACCAACAGCTCTGTTTTGCAGAGACCTACCCGCAGTATTAGACCTCCTGCTCGCCTTAATGACTACATTTGTAACAATGCCTCAACAAAATTTCATTCTCTTTACCCCATTCATTCTGCCATTGGATATGAAAAATTGTCACATGCTTATAGAAAATTTGCTCTCTCTATATGTTCTGATATTGAACCAACCAGTTACTATCAAGCTATTAAGCATGAGTCTTGGAACCAAGCTATGAAAAATGAACTGGAAGCTCTTGAAGAAAATGGAACCTGGAAACTGACTTCTCTTCCCCCTGGAAAGAAAACAATAGGGTGTAAGTGGGTATATAAAATTAAGTACAGGGCTGATGGATCAATAGAAAGGTATAAGGCAAGACTAGTTGCCAAAGGATACACTCAAACCGAAGGAATTGACTATTTGGATACCTTCTCTCCCGTGGCTAAGATGACTACAGTTAGACTGCTTCTGGCCATTGCTGCCAGTGAATCCTGGCACCTACAACAGTTAGATGTAAATAACGCGTTCCTTCATGGGGAACTCAATGAAGAAGTATACATGGATATTCCACAGGGTTACCATTCCAATTCTGATAACCAAGTGTGCAAATCAAGTCCTTATATGGATTAAAACAAGCTAGTAGGCAATGGTTTGCCAAACTCTCAACCTTCCTCATGTCTCTTGGATACAAACAATCCCAATCAGATCATTCATTGTTCACTAAAACCATTTCTGGAAAAATCACAGTATTACTCATCTATGTAGATGATTTGATCTTAGCTGGTCCTGACTTGGAAGAGATTACTGATGTGAGACACAAATTGGATGCAACATTCAAAATCAAAGACCTAGGATCATTGCGATATTTTTTGGGATTAGAGGTTGCCAGAAATTCCACAGGTCTCACTGTCTGTCAACGCAAATACGCTCTTGACCTCCTTGAAGAGACTGGATTGCTGGGATGCAAGCCTGCATCCACCCCCATGGTGAAACACCCTCACATTGATGCTGCAGAAAATTCTGATCCTGTTGATGAAGGAACCTACAGGCGCCTCATAGGTAAGTTGTTGTATTTAACTACAACAAGACCTGACATTAGTTTTGCAGTACAGCAACTAAGCCAGTTCATGGCCAGCCCCAAAGTTCCTCACATGCAAGCTGCACACCGCATTATCAGATACATCAAGAGAGCACCTGGACAAGGATTGTTCTTTTCCAGCTTCAACAAACTTCAATTAAAAGCCTTCAGTGATTCAGATTGGGCCACATGTAGTGCCACTAGACGTTCTATCACTGGATTTTGTGTGTTCCTTGGAGATTCACTCATCTCCTGGAAATCAAAAAAACAGAGCACTGTCTCAAGGTCTTCAACAGAGGCAGAATACCGTGCACTAGCTACAACAGTATGTGAGTTACAATGGCTCACTTATCTGCTCAATGATCTATCTTTACCCTATATTACTCCTGCTCTTCTATACTGTGATAGTCAATCTGCCCGATACATTGCTGCAAACTCAAGTTTCCATGAACGGACCAAGCACATCGACATAGATTGCCACGTGGTTCGTGAAAAATTGCAAGCTCAGTTATTTCATTTACTTCCGGTGCCCTCCTCTTCACAGTTGGCTGACATTTTGACTAAAGCCCTTGATCCTCAACCATTCTCTGATATGTTGTGCAAGCTTGGAGTAATTAACATACACCCTCCAGCTTGAGGGGGGGTAATAGTTATTACACACATTATCACTATTGACCGTTGACTAATTAGATAAAGTTTCCTCTATGTAAAGTTAGTTAGCAGAGTTAGTTAAAGTAGTTAGGGTGGAAAAACCCCCAATTGTAAAAACATATATATAGCTCTGAGTTCAATTGAATAATACACGATCAATTCATTTTCTTCTTTCTGTGAATCTTGATCTTTTATGTTTGGAAATATTAACGTTATTGTAGGTGTAACTATTGGGGCATTAGTTAAACCCTCCTGAGGATGTCACCGTGAGGTTTTCTTTTCCCTCGACTCTTCGTTGGAACTCGTCTCGGACTGCTATGTATGCAGGATGATTCAACTAGTCGGATGAATACTGTGACAGAATCAAAGATGGTGTCGGTTCGGTGGTCGGATTGAATTAAACAATATACAAAAAGTATAAGTTGTGGTACGTGACCTGACGATCAATTTTGAAACCAGAAAAAAAGTATAAGTTAAGGGTGCATGGTTGTATACCCCTTAGTGCTTTCTTTAAAGTCGATTGTAGTAGAGGCTGAATTAATTTCTAATTTATAAAAACTTGTTGATTGAGATAAATATTGTTTTTACTTAAAAACGATTCCTAAATGCTTTTTTAGAAACAAGACAAGAGAGCTTCTAAATAACTTTAAATATGTTTTTCGATTAATATTTAAGCTTTTCATTCCGATAAGTAGGTTTATTTTTTTTAATCCCTAAACATAAGAATTTTTTCTTTTGGACCTCGTAGTTTTGATTTTAGTCCCTACAATTCTCGATCGCATTAGCGAATCCAAGTGAAAGGGCATGAACCCCTTATTTTTTTTCTTACTTTATAATGTTTAATGATTTTTGGTTTTGCCTTCCAAAAAAAAATTGTTGTTCTCATAAGATTATATTTATTTTAAATGAATGTAAAAAGTTATAATTAAGAGAAAAAACATAGTATAAATTTGTTCTAGTTTTACTCATTTACTCTTCTAATTTTTACAATTTTCTAACACTAAGCACACAAAACAACCATAATATAGAATCCAAAACATAATATATTTATTTAAAAGAGTGATGAATGATGTGAGTGTGATAAAAAAAGTTGAAAACAAAGGTTGAGTTGACTTGAGTTGTATATACCGTTTGGAAGATAGGGTGGGTGCTATTTATAGCGAATTAATGACTTACTAGTTGTTTTTTTTTTGACGAAAAAAAAACTAGTGAATCATTTTTTTTGGTATAAATCGAGTATCGTCTGCGCACAATTGCAGAGACTAATCCCTCGTCATGACTTTAGTTAAGCTGGAAGAGACCCTTACCATCTCATCCAAGTGCTCTTGGGTAAACAAGTGAGTCATTAATTCGCTATATGTATGAGAATCCAATCAATAAGTTATATGTTTGGATGACTTTGGTCTCAGTCATTTCTTTTGACCACATATTTGAGAGAAAAAATTATTTTATATCTTAAACAAATAATAATAAATAATAATAATAAAAATAAAGTAAAAAATTCATTACGTCCATACTTTATATATTTTGTTACGGTGTAAATATGCCCATGTTATTTACACCCCCACTTCTCAAAACAAAGTGATTGGGCCTCCAAACAACCAAGACCCAGATTCATTCATCAACGGCTCACAATACACCTCCTTACTGAACGGTTCAGATCATCACACTCAAGTGCCATTTGACTCTATAAATACAACATTTACTGCTAACAAAGAGGTACACATTAATTACCACATATACTTGCATTAACTCTCCAGCTACTGACTTTAGCATCAGAGTGGCTTTGCAAGTACACCCCACCTCGTCTCGGAAGATCAACATCGGACGTGACCTTCGTTGATCAATCTTATCTCCTACCTACTGTCTAGGATCGGCTGACCCATAGACACGGTACAGAACATTGGCGACCACACTAGGAGTAACTTGAACTTAATTACTTTCACCTTCTTTTCTGATCAGTAATGGCCCCTCAATTGAGGTCTGGTTTACGTCTGGCGAGTGTAATTGAACCAGTCGAATCTCGGCCGGCTCACAATCAACCCCGTCTCGGGGGAACCCCTGAAGGAATAGCAGTGACTCAACCTATTTCGGATCGGAATGTTTTTCATGGAAGTTCGGTTAGATCCCAACTTCCCCCACCTCCAGCAGTCCTTCCGGTTCCCGTGGACACCGTACAGCAGCTGGTCCAAATTTTGAATCAACACAATGAAGCTGAACAGGCTCGAAGCCTCCGAATTTCTGAGCTGGAAGCCGAGATCGCGGTATACCGAGCTCGGGATATACCAGACCAGAATTCTCCACAGCGTTACATTCCCCTGGGTGTCCCGGCAGCGGAACCTCGAGAGCCCAGTAGGGTACCCGAGCAACGAAGGCGTCATCGTACTCCTCCTAGACGACATCACTATCATCGTTCCCCCCAAGAAGACATGGAAAGGGAGAACCTCGGACACCCCCTGAAATCATGGATGACACTTATGAGGAATACTCGTCTTTTGCTTCATCCTCACCACAAAGGCGACGTTCTAAAAGCCGAGAGGCACTCCCAAGGCGAGAACATCGTCATCACCGTACTAGAAGAACCCCGGAACGAAGGCAACGCCACTCTAGGGATCAACCTCAGCAACCTCCAATCCGAACGACAGCTCCGGAAGTTCCACCATTGATGAAACAAACCCCAAGAAGTGGGCCGTTTACGTCGGAAATAGATTATTTTCCCATCCCCCGCGGGTTGGAGAAACCCCCAGAGCATTTGAAAATCTACGACGGACTCGGATATCCGGATGTTCACTTGGAGTACTACGAAACAATGATGCAATACCGGAACGCCCCAAATGAGATAATGTGTAGATTTTTCTCTCTCACCCTTGATAAATCCGCAGGTATATGGTTTAGGGACATCCCGACAAATTCAATCTCATCCTGGGAGCAACTCTCCAAGCTATTTTCGCAAGTTTTGCATATTCCAAAGTTAGGCCGAAGTCATGGATGGTGCTGCATGCAGTACACCAAGCAGATGATGAGTCTATCCGATCTTTCATTGCAAGATTCAACGCTGAAGCAGGGAAGGTGCACGGTTTGAATGAGGAATTTCGTTTATATTTCCTATCCCAGGGTTTGCGCAAAGGCACTTTATTCCAAACCGATGTGAGCATAAACCAACCCTCAACTTTAGGGGAATTCCTCCGACTTTCAGAGAAATACATTGATCACGAAGAAGGTGATGAAGCAAGTAAGTTCTTAGTTAGGCACGGAGGCAACCAATCCAAAGATATTAGGCCTCAGACAGATAGGGGAGTCCCGAACACAGAAAATATCCGGAGGTTCCAAACCGGTGAACCATCTAGGGAATTCAAACCGAGGCTCGGTAGACATCAGGACTACCCCGAACTCATATGTGGCAGGGAGAAGATACTCCAAGAATGCCAGAACAATGAGTTTAAACAGGTAAAATATCCCGATCCTATCGCTCCCAGGCCGGGACTAAGAGGTAACAAGTATTGTCGTTATCATCAAAGTGTTGGCCATGACACAAATCGCTGCAACGCGTTGAAAGACGATATTGAAGACCTTATCAAGAAAGGAAAGCTCAGACAATATATCAAAAAACCATATCAACAAAACAAAGACGTCAAGCCTGAGAAGAACATTGACGAAGTGAAAGGCAAAAATATCATGGAAGATTACAAAGTGGAACCTGACACCCGGAAATCCAGGGGACACCCAGTAGTAATGGTGATCTCAGGTGGAGAGATTGAGGGAGCAACAGCCAGGACAATTAAAAGAAAATGGAAGGAAATTCAATGTGTGGCTTCCACCTCGTCAACCCCATTTTTAGCTACTCGTCCTCCCTTGTCTTTTGGAGACGAGGACCTGCTGAACGGGAAGGTGAATGAATACATACCGCTCTTAATCTCGGCTGTGATGGCTGAAATCGAGATTAGTAGGATCCTGATTGACCAAGGCAGCTCTTGTGACATTATGTTTTTTGATGTGTTAGAAAGGATTGGAATCTCACCAAAGGAACTATTCCCATATCGAGGAACTGATCTTTCTGGTTTCAATGGATCCCGAACTAGACCAATGAGTTATATTGATTTGAGAGTCACGTTTGGGGAGGAACCTTTAACTCGTACCGTATTGACGAAATTTATGGTGTTGCCTTGCCCATCAATATACAATTGCCACATCGGAAGACCGACGTTGGGCAAGCTCGGAGCTGTTACATCCACGGTACATTTGAAAATGAAGTTTCACTCTCAATGTAATAAGATCATAACTGTCAAGGCCGACTTAGAATCTTCAGAAAGATGTTATTACCTACTTCTTAAAGCTGAAGTCGCCGCAAGAGAGGAAGCCGAACTTACATCACCGGAAGCCTCTGCGAGGAATTCTAAGAAGAAATTCTCCGAGGTCAACGTGACAGATTTGGATGCACGGTATGACCCTGATAGCTCGGATTAAGAGAACGATGACCCACTGTCTCTGGAATACGAGAAGAAGCTAGAACGACCAAAACCCGATGGTGAATTTGTCGAAGTAGTTTTAGGAGACGACCCCAAAAAGACTGTAAAGATTGGTGTAGAGCTTCCAGACAAGATCAAAGCAGAATTAACCCAATGCTTGAAAGTTCACGCCGATCTATTTGCATGGTCGGCCAAGATATGCCCTACATTCCACACAAGTCGTCATCTCACTTATCTATATATATATATATATATATATATATATATATATATATATATATATATATATATATATATATATATATATATATATATCTGATGCAAGTGGGTTGCCCAAATATAAAAAGGGTTCAAAGCATAGAAAAGACCGAAGTAACAACAAAAGCAGTGGACGATTTAATTAAAGCTAAATTTGTAAATGAGGTCAAGTACACCACTTGGCTCTCAAATCCTGCACTTGTTAAGAAATCTAATGAAAAATGGCGTATGTGCATTGATTATACCGATCTTAACAGGTCATGTCCTAAAGACGCTTTTTCGGTCCCGAATATTGATCGCTTAGTTGACCACGCATCCGGATTTTGCCTCTTATCATTTATGGACGCATACTCAGGATATAATCAAATTCTGATGTTTCCCCCGATCAAGAGAAGACTGCATTCATGACTGACCACGGGAATTTTTGTTACCGAGTTATGCCTTTCGGGTTGAAAAATGCAGGAGCAACTTATCAGAGAATGATGAATAAAGTGTTCAAAAACTAGATCGGGCGAATTGTGGAAGTTTACTTAGACGATATGATCGCAAAAAGTAAGCAAGCAGATTGTCATGTCACCGATCTTAAAGAGATTTTTTCCGAGATAAGGAAAAACAGGATGAGGCTAAATCCGAAAAAAATGTACATTTGGTGTCAAAGCTGGAAAGTTTTTGGGATTCTACCTCACCGAAAGAGGTATTGAGGCAAATCCAGACAAATGCGAGCGATGAAATCGAGATGATGAAAGCCCCAAGCACTAAGAAGGAAGTTCAGAAATTAAATGGCATGATTGTTGCTCTGTCTCGTTTTATCTCAAATATGTCGCTTTCAAATCACTACCTCTTTTCAAACTTTTGAAGAAGGAGTCCGACTTTGTCTGGACGTCAGAACGGGATGCGCTCACCCAACTGATCGAAGAAAGTATTATCAGAACCTCCAATATTAACCCGACCTGAACTCGGGGAAGTGTTATATTTATACCTCTCAATATCTGACGAAGCATTGGGAGCAGTATTGGTCCGAGAAACGAATGAAGGGCAGAGTCCATTTTACTTTGTGAGCAAAGCATTGCAAGGACCAGAAGTCCGGTATCAAAAAATTGAGAAAATTGCTTTGGCTTTAGTAATAGCAACTCGACGTCTCCGACCTTATTTCGTATCTCACCAAGTGGTTGTTCGAACGAACCACCCAATCCGACAAATCTTGCATCGGCCAGATCTTTCAGGAAGGATAATCAAGTTGGCCGTAGAGTTGTCAGAGTTTGGCATTAAATATGAATCAAGACCGGCGATGAAAGCTCAAGTATTAGCCGATTTTGTGGCTGAAATGACTTCAGCAGAATCGGATGATGAGATATGGACAATCCATGTGGATGGATCTTCCAATCCCAAGGGGAGTGGCGCATGAATCATTCTTGAGAATCCTTCGGGATTTGTTATAGAATTATCACTCACCTTCAAGTTTTCGACTTCAAATAATCAAGCAGAGTATGAAGCATGCATTGCAGGTCTCCGATTGGCTTTGGACCTCCGAATTACTCGGTTAAATCTCAATACCGACTCACTTCTTGTTGTCTCCCAGATCGGGGGACAGTACGAGGCGAAAGACACGATCCTCCAAAAATATTTGAATCATGTGAGAGTATTGCTTACCCAATTTCACTCTGCCGAGATAAAGCACGTTCCGAGAACGGATAATGTGAGAGCCGATGTTCTTCCAAGTTAGCAAGCACCAAGACATTGGGAAATCACCGATCTGTGATACAAGAAATCCTCAGCAAACCCAGTATTGAAGACGACTTACACTTGATTTTATCATTGTGTGTAGTGGGTGAAAGCGAAACTTGGATTGCTCCCATCTTTGACTACATAACATCGGGGGTAGAACCTTCCGATCCTGGGAAAGCCAAAATCGTCCGAAGAAAGGCAACTTCTTTTTCAGTGATCAATGGACACCTTTATAAAAATGCACTTTCTTCACCTTTGTTAAAATGCATAGAACACGAGGAGGCCGACTATATGTTGGTTGAAATTCATGAAGGAATTTGTGGTCACATTTAGGTGGTAGGTCCTTAACCAGGAAAGCGTTAAGAGCATGAAACTTTTGGCCGACCATGGAAACTGATGATAGGAATTATGTGAAGAAATGTCTGAGGTGCCAGATCCATGCAAATATCCATATCGCTCCTCCTACCGGTCTCACAACTCTCTCCTCCCCATGACCTTTCGCATGGTGGGGGATAGACCTTCTAGGACATTTTCCGAAATAGACTTGGCTTTTTCAAAGCATTCTATTCCGACATTACATGTGTAATCTCTTATTAAATAGACTTGACTTTTTCAAAGCATTCTATTCCGACATTACATGTGTAATCTCTTATTAAATAGACTTGGCTTTTTCAAAGCATTCTATTCCGACATTACATGTGTACTCTCTTATAAATAGACTTGGCTTTTTCAAAGCATTCTATTCCGACATTACATGTGTAATCTCTTATTAAATAGACTTGGCTTTTTCAAAGCATTCTATTCCGACATTACATGTGTAATCTCTTATTAAATAGACTTGGCTTTTTCAAAGCATTCTATTCCGACATTACATGTGTACTCTCTTATAAATAGACTTGGCTTTTTCAAAGCATTCTATTCCGACATTACATGTGTAATCTCTTATTAAATAGACTTGGCTCTTTCAAAGCATTCTATTCCGGCATTACATGTGTACTCTCTTATAAATAGACTTGGCTTTTTCAAAGTATTCTATTTCGACATTACAGGTTACTCTCTTATTAATAGACTAGGCTTTTTCAAAAGCATTCTATTCCGATATTACCAACAAATAGACTTAGCTTTTTCAAAGCATACTATTGCGACATTATTATTTAATCTCGCCCACTAGATGAAGCTTTTCAAACGAAATCTAGCGAACCGAGACTAAACAGGGGGGTAAGATGTACGGAGGTCCCCCAATCTGTTTTCTATTATTTAGAAACAGAAACAAAAATCCTACGGATAAAAATCGGTTTTTCAGCTACAGTTATCTGAGGTATATTCAAAACACAAAACGAGCTATGGAAATGAGCGCACTTATAAATTAGAAACAAACAAAATATCCCGGTTACAGCCGGATCCTCAAGTTTAAAGAAGTGTGGAGGAAAGCAATAAATTACATTAAAAGCAAAGAAACAGTTAGGTCGATTTGGAAGGATAGATGACCCTAGACATTTGGTCGGTTACTGGGTCAAACTCGACAATGTGCCCATCGTGAATAGAAAACTCTGGTTTAAAGATAGTGGGGTCGGCTACAAAATTGGGAATAACCACAACAACTTGATCAAGTGCATTATTGAAAGCTTCCACTATTCCGTCTTTCCCGAGTTCAACTGCTTGCATTTTTGCTTCTACGGCTGCATCCTTTTGCTCAGTCAGCTCTTTTATCTGCTTCTGAAGCTCTGATATGTTTTGAGTCGAAGTAGAAGCCTCAATCTCGGCCAACTTATCAGCCCGTCTCTTCAACTCAGCAGCATCTTTTTCAGCTTGTTCCTTTGCCAGCTTCAATTCACCTTCAAGCTCTTGACGTTTGATCTCCCAATCCTCTTTCTTTCTTTTCAGTAGTGTAATACCCCAATTTTGTCCGTCCTTTAACTTGAGCCAATTTCAATCATCGAGCTCAACTAAATCGAAATACCGCTGTTTAAATTAAGCAGGCACGCAAATGACCGATCTTTTCGTGCGTTCTTCAATTTAATCTTCGTATTTGGGTTTAGTCGTACATAAGTGGTGTTTTTAGTTAATGAGCTCATTTCTTCTATTTGAGTCTCGTTTTAGCGTATTCGTGCAGTCCGCCCGCTTCGTCTTTGTGTTTGGCGAGACTCTTTTTATTATTATTATTCCTTTTTTGTGCAGTTAATTTATTTTGAGCATATATACATAGTCTAAAAATGTCAAAAAATACTATTTAATTTTTATTACAACTTAGGAGAGTTCAAATGTCCAAATGTCCAGAAAATACAAAAAATAATAGCACTAAAAATACAAAAAAATGGGAATCCGAAAATAATAGAAAAAAAATGCAAAAAAATATAGAGGTGCAATTAGGATTTTTCAGCTGCTCTCCAACTGCTGATTTGGGCTGCAGATCTGAAAAACAAGGAGGGTCAAAGTTAGTCAAAGCCCAAGGAAAACAAAATTAAATGCTAAACCTAGTTTTCTAGTATAAAAACAGGATCAGACATCAGTCAAAGGACGAATTTCAAGGTAAACAAGTCACCAGAAAATAGATTAGGGTTTTACACTAAAACCCTAATCACACAAACACTGTTTTTTTTTTCTCGAGATCTGAGTAGTGGAAAAAAAGAAGAACTCGAAACACACAGCAGAAGAGCAGCAGTAGGTCTCTAATAACATCAGTATAGAGCTCGTTTTCTTATCTCTCAGAGTAATCGAAAAACAGGTTGGTACTATTTTTTTTTCTCAGACATGAAAATATATGTTCTAAGTAGAATGTGAACGGTTTTGAAAGAGATCAGATTCAGTTAACAGCCATCAAAACAGATTGATCAGTTAAGGTTAAATAAAATGTAGAGGAAGTTTGGTTAGAAATACCCAGTTTCTGATTAGAGTCTAAAAAAGGGGAAGTAGGAATCTAAAGAGAGAAGTAGAAGAAGGATGTGAGGAACACATAAAACCAACAACCAATCAGAGAACAAAATTAATCAAAATGAAAGAGGAACAGAGAAACCAGAACCGAAGAGTCAAAAAAACTAACCTCTGTTTGTCACCTTCTCCGGCGCCGGTGACCCTCCGGTCACCTTCTCCGGCGAACCCACCGCCGTAAGCTTCCTCCAAACCGAAACCAAACCACGAAACCAAACCCTCCACCGTCGCAATCACCCACGAAACCGTCTCCATTCACCAACCAGCCGTCACCGTGAGCTCTCCTATTCCCAAACCGATCCACCTAACCACTGTCTTCCTCCTCTCTCCCACTGAAACCCACGAACCATTCCCCACCGTCGCAAGCTCGCAGCGCTTCCCCTTCCACGCCCTTCGCCTCTCGGGTTCTTCTCTTTCTCCCACTCTCATCGGACCTTTCCCTCCCTTCCATCGGACCGATCCCCCCTCCCTTTTGCTTCGGTCTCTCTCTCTCTTACCGTCTCTCTCTCTCCATTAAAACTGGCGAGATTCACGCCTGGAAAATCTCTCACTCTCTTAAAGAGCTGCTGCGGCGCAGCAGTTAGTGAGGAAGGAGGGAAGGAAAAAATTAGGGTTTTTGTTTTTAGGGTTGGCCCATTTATAGTGTCTCCTAAAATCTATTTTATTTTCTTATTTTTTTAATATTCAGACACTACCCACACCTCCGATTCACGCTGTGAGACTTCCCTCACTTAAGCCCGGTTTAGCATCATACCGGCTCCCATATGCTGGCCGGGCTTCTTTGCTTACACCCCACTGCTCGGTTGCACAACCCCCGCACTAATAACACCCCCATTTTGCAAATTTTCACCTTTTTCTCGTTTTTTTAATTCTTTTTTAACTCAAATAATTTTTCAATAAATCAAAAACTTTGTTAGCGGTCTTGCGAAGCCTTTGCTTGCATTATCACTAACAATGAGGAACTAGTGGTGATCACTTGGAGCCTTTGCTCAATTGATCATTATGAATGCCTAATTTTTCTAAAAAACTTTCAATAGATCAAAAACTTTGTTAATAGTCTTGTGAAGCCTTTGCTTGCATGATTATTAACAATGAGGAACTAGTGGTAATCACTTGGAGTCTTTGCTCAATTGATCATCATGAATGCCTAATTTTTCTAAAAAACTTTCAATAGATCAAAAACTTCGTTAATAGTCTTGCGAAGCCTTTGCTTGCATGATTATTAACAATGAGGAACTAGTGGTGATCACTTGGAGCCTTTGCTCAATTGATCATCATGAATGCCTAATTTTTCTAAAATCTTTCAATAAATCAAAAAACTTTGGTAGTGGTCCTGCGAAGCCTTTGCTTGCATGACTATTAACAATGGAGTGCTAATGGTGGTCACTTGGAGCCTTCGCTCAATTGATCATCATGAAAGCTCAGTTTTCACAACTAAACAAGTTAAAAACCAAAAACCTAGAACTACGTAGCTTTGAATTCTCCATCGCACTGGAGATACGTAGGAGCGGATCCTCCGTCAAGCACAACAAACCAAAAACACTTTTCCCTTCAAAACCAAAGCGCTAACTCTCGTCGAAATAAGCAAATAAAACTTTCATTAAATCAAGAGGCAAACTTAAGTATTTTTCAAATCAACACTTAAAATCACGCGTTTAATTAAAGGTTCCCTTTCAGTAGAAAGGAGGTGTGGGGCGCTAATACCTTCCCCATGCCTAACCGACCCCCGAACCCAAATCTTCCGGTTTTCCAAAAGACCATATGCCTTCCCAAAAAGGTTTTTCTTCAATATTTTCCTTATAAAAAATATTGGTGGCGACTTCATTGTTTTAAAAAGTTGTAAACGAAGAAAAACCCCTTAGGGACTTTTTCGGGCGCAACAAGTAGATCCACTTCTTTTTGTGTTTTTTCCAGTTTGGAGTGAAGTGGATCCACAGCCTTCCGAGCTTCTTCATACTTGCCTTCAATATCTACAGAAAAACATGGAGTGAGTAAGGCGGGTTTAAAAATACAAAAATTCCGAGATAAAAATGACGAGGTTAAAATAGAGGAAGCTTACCTTTCAATTTCGAATCAGCATCCTTTTTCTGATCCTCCACGAGATCAGTCATCCTAGCCAATACAGAGAGAGAAACACGGAAAGGATCTGCTTTTAATTCCTCAGCTTTGACGTTCATAAATTCTTTAGGATCAAAAGGGGAAGACTTGTGTCTCTTACTTTTCTTGGAGGGGAGATCGGAACGGTCACTAACTTCAATAACACCCTTACCACGATCTTGATTACCCGACTTGGGAGGAAAACGACCATCAACCTTTTTCTCCTTTTTAAAGGTTGCTCATCTTCTCCAACATTTTCGGAATGGACCGTGGTAATAGGTCGGGCATTGACAACTTTTACAGCAGGAGTTTTAACAGCAGCAACGTTGCTTGCATTTCCGACCTCCCTTGCAGCTTTATCAGCATCAGCAACCGCAAGGGCCGACAAAGCCGCCATTTTGTTCATAGGGGCCATCTCGTCTGCAAAAAGGAGAGATCAATTAAATACATAAAAAATAAAACGTCGGCAAAGGTATAAAAATTACTCGGCTAAACATTGAAGAATTCGACCTAGAACTCTCTCGGCATGCTCGAATTTAACAGTTTGAACCAGTAACTTAGTATCAAAACTCCACTGATTCGGCTTATTCTCGTTAGTTGTGACGACCCTATTGGCAATAAAAATCAGCATCCTCAAAGTCTTTCGATCTTCCAAGTTCAGGTATTTTTCATCAACAGAGTACTTGGTTTTATCATCACGACGAGTCCAACCGAGGGGAAATTTTGTTGTTAGAATAATATCGTTGTCTGCATTGAAAGTGTCGACTCTATCCACAACGGCAGGCAGCACAGGCTCAACCCAAAAGAACTTATATCCACTCATTCCTCAAGCTATCAGTATAAGGCCGAAACACTTTTACCCCTTTTCTGGATCGGAGACTGATGTGTTCCAAATGGGCAGGTTTCCCACTGTTTTTCTCAGTCCATTTATTAACTGCAAACTTGTGAAGGAAAAGCTGAAGAGAAAGGGGCCGACCCAAGTGAAGGCATACGAGCTCAAAAGCACGTACAAAGGCCCAGCCAGGCATTTGGGTGGAGTTGTGAAGGGGCGAGATCTAATCTCGCCAGCACGGATTGTTGAAAGGCAGTAAAAGGGGGCCGAATTCTCATATGGGCCAAGGTGGTCCAATAAATAATGAACTTAAGAGAGGCAGGGTAGGTAGCCACATGCTCGTCATCTTCCATCCAAAAAGTACGCCACCATTCCGGTAAAGCCTCTTCGAAAAGTTACTGATATCAACATCCGAGGTCATAACCGATTTAAAACCTCGGAGAGATTTAGACACCCACGAATAATCTCGAGGAGTTCCTAATGGAGGATCTACAGGAATATCGACATTGTTGCAGCCAGAATCTTCATACCCGTACAAAAGCTCAAAGCTTCCGTCTATATCTTCTTGAGTTTCCTCTTCTTCCTCATCACTGTATTCCAAATCGATGTCTTCGGTCGAGACATCTTCTTGATCGTCAATTCGATCATCACCATTTCTTCCATCTGACTCCGTATCCGAGTCAGAATCGTCCGAAAAGCTTGGGTCCGAGCCTACCTCCATCCGAGACTCATAAACCGGTGTGTTGTGCGCAGAAGGTGGAGCAGTCGACTCTCCATCTGAGACCTTTTTGCTATCACTCCCTCTCGGTCCGAAGTTTTCTTCTTCATGAATCTCTGGAGCATCTACCTCTTCACGATCAGTTGGATGAGAGTCGGTCCGTGATCTCGCCGCCATTAGTTTGCTGATATCTGAGAAGGACGTTGAAGCAGCTGGCGGCGAAACTCAGACTCCTGAAGCAATCCGAGAGCCTCCGAAGGAGAATGCAGGAGAGAACTGAGACTCCTTCGTCCTTTGTAATCTTTCTTTTCTTCGAGCAATTTGCTTGGGTGGCCTCGGGAATGTCCGGGGACATTTTAAATTTGTAAGCACAGTCGGGCGCGACCCCCTTTTTCTGGCTTTCAAATACATGCATTCCGATTGCATTTCATTTATTTTAAATACAAATGTATGTTTAGTAGCGTACCTGCGATCGGCCATTAAGTGAGGTTCGTTGCCGCTCGGGCATTGGAGTGAACTAGAAAATAGGGCAAGTGTAGGAACTTAGCCGAGAGAGAGATCGGGAGGTCGAGATGACCAACAGATGAGCGTCGAGGAGGCAGGCTTATTTCCTTCGCAAGATAGGAAGACCGCTGTGGGTCCCCTTCTCCGTCTTCTTACTGATGCCGACTGTGGGCGATCGGCCTTCTTACCGAGGTCGTAAGAGACGCTCGGCCTTCTTACCGGAGTCGCGTGAGACGATCGGCCTTCGGGGCGGAGACCACGCAAATGGTCTCCTTCCTTCGGCCTCTTGTTGGAACTCGTCAGTTCAGGCATCAAGATGGAAGGTTGGGCTCGTGTAAAGCGAAATTGGGAAACCGTTCGACCCCCGACAGAACTCGTCAGTCCTCGCCGGGAGGAAGGGCAAACTGGACGGACTCTCTAGTGGAGTGTTAGACTCAACAAGCCGGAGAGTCGTTGAGGCCGTCGTGGGCCACTCAGCAGGAGCTCGAAAGCAAGCTGTGAAGCCTGAAGAGGCTATTCAGCAGGAGCTCGGAAGCGAGTTGTTGAAGCCTGAAGAGGCTATTGGAGTTGCTCCTTGGTCAGGGGTACTCGGGTAGGTGTTCCAGAATTCACGTGTTGTCGCTCGGTGTCATACCCTAATTTTGTCCGCCCAAGTCAAAACCTTTTTTTTCAAACAAGAATGGAAGCAATAAGGGTAATTCATAATTTGTGTAGATTAATGGACTTTCGCATTTATGTGTATTTGTCCCCTATCTCACATTTTTATTTGAATTACGCGCACGCGCCAATCGTAACTGCGCGAACTCCCCTTTTTCCCTTGCCATTTGGCACACATTTTAATCTTCAAAAAGGCCATTTATTGATCGTTATTAATTTTTGGCACCCAAAAACATTTTTATTAATTTTTCAGAAGTTTAGGGAATAAAAAATAGTGCATGTTTCAATATCTGTGGGCATTCAAATGAGAGTAAGTTAATTATTTTTGAACTAAACCAAGTCAAGGATGGAAAATACAATTTATTCTATCAAGGATAATTCTCGTATAATTTTTTGGAAGAAAATCCTAGTTCAAAATAATTAAAAGGCATTTTTCCCATTTTTATTGTACAAGAAAGCTGAAAAAGGACCATTAAATATTCCCCAATTATTAAATGACAATTTTTATTGTCATGAATAATTAGAGGGATATTTTTATGGTGCCCAAAAATATGTGACACATTTTCAATAGGTGCACTATCATTTGCATGCCCAAAAATTCAAAATTCAAATAAAAAGTACAAAGTGTCCTCAATAAGACAAAAGACCAAAAAAGAGAAGCAATTTTCCCTCCCCATTTTTGTTGTCATAGCCGAATTCCCTCTCTCTCTCTCTCTCTCTCTCTCTCTCTCTCCACAATTTCTTCCACATTCTTCTATTATACAATTATTCCTTAAGAATATTCTTTTACTATCCTTAATCCTACACATTTCATACACATCCCTAATTCCCACACACTCTCATGTAGATTTATACCCTTTTTTGTAAATGACACCATCCTCTCACACTCACTCCTCATAAGAAATTACAAACTTACTTAAAATAGAACATCCCATTCCTATTCTACCCTTAACCCTAATTTCACCCAAGACCATATATAAGCCTACTCTCCTAAAATACAAGAAAAAGAAGTTCATTTTGCACACAAACCTCTCCTTCCTCCCCTCCTTGGCCGAATACACTCCCGAAAAAATAAAATAATTTAATTAGTTTAATTAATTTGGTTAGTGAATTATTAATTTTAGTTGAAGCGTGAATTAATTAAATTAAGAGGGAAATATCATGTTTTGTGTAGAAGTGGGATCGAGTAGTAGTGGGGGTGTAGCTGTAAGCCCAATGCGTGAAAGGCCCACAGCTTAAACCCCAAGGGTATGCGAAACCCTCACTCTCAATCCATTAGAGAAAACGAAATTGAGAGAGAGCAAGAAAGGAAGAAGAGGCGCAGCGCAAGAGAGGAAGAAAAGGGAGGGTTTTTGCGAATTGGAGGGAGGAATTCCAAGGCCTTGCTCGTTGTGTTGCTGTGGTTACTCGTTGGTGCTTCCAATCTTCTTCCACGGAGCCTACGTTTAAGAGGTAAGGGTGAGCGTTTCGGTTTAACATAATTGGGTACATGATGGGTTTGTGGGGTTTTGATGTTGTTTGATGAATTGTTGATGTTATCACGTGATTAAATTTATGGGATGATGAATTGAATTTCGAATTGGGTGAGTTGATGGGGTTAGAATCGATTCCATGGTTAGGGTGATGTAAGGACTGCTGTTTTGCTTTTATAAATTAGGTGTTGTTGCTGTTTTTAAGTGATATAAGTACTGCTGTTTTGCTTTTATAAATTATGTGCTGTTGCTGTTTTTAGTTGATATAAGTACTGCTGTTTTGCTTTTACAAATTATGTGTTGTTGCTGTTTTTAATTGAATATATGTTGCTGTTTTGTTAACAAATAGTTGTTGTATTTCAAGAATACAAGGTGCTGTTTTTGTTATTAAATTGTTGCTGTTTTCGTGAAGATATATTGCTGTTTTGGTAATAAATGTGCTGCTGTTTTTATAAATCAAGTTGCTGTTTGCAAAGGAAAGGCTGCTGTTTTTCATAAACTATACTGCTGTTTACTGGTTGAAAAATACTGCTGTTTTAGTGCGAAAATACTGCTGTTTTAGCGCAAAAAATTCTGTTGTTTTCGGTGTCGGGTTATTTCTGTTTTGCTGCTGTCATGCGCTGAAGGGGTGCTGTCTTCCCCCTCTGTTTTACTGCTGTTTTTATACATAAATAAAAGAAAAAGGCTGATATCTTATTACTATCCTTAAAATTTAATTGTGTTGTTTTCTCAATTTTAAAAGTGATGTTTCTTCCTAAATTATAAATGTGACGTTTCCTTCTAGATTTTAAATGTGTTGTTACTAAAAAATCTAAATGGGTTGTTTTCTCAATTTTAAATGGGATGTTTCTTTCTAAAATTTAAATGTGTTGTCACTAAAAATCTAAATGGGTTGTTTTCTCAATTTTAAATTTCTTTCTAAAACCTAAATGTGTTGTTACTAAAAATCTAAACGTGTTGTGTTCCTCAATTTTAGATGTTGTGATATAATTGTGATGGTTATGAATGTGATGTTATGATGATGTCGCGATATAATTGTGATGGTTATGACGAGTACACTCCATGAGTGTTTTATGACGATGATGATGAGGACTTCAGGTGAGTGATTTGGTGTTTGCACATGTGTTCATAGTGTCTCATAGCATGTGCATATTTATGACGAATAGGCTTCGGCCTCCTATTGATGTAAAACAGTGACGATGTGCCCATAGTGGCTTAATTATGACGAGAATGGTACCATCATGCATATACCCAGGCGTGGGTTGCATTTCCATGCACACTCATGACTATGAGACTTGTGGTAGGAACTGTAATTTGAGTTAGCGTTCAGTGATGAAGATGTTGGTAGTGATGACGATGTTGTATGAATGTTTTTCTATTATGCGCTCAATTATGTTATGTTGTGATGATGATGTCGGTGGTGATGACAATGTGTATGATTGTTTTGTTCACGTTACTCTATTATGAGCTTAATTATATTTTGTTGAAATTCTCACCCCTTCTGCTTGGAATGTTGCTCTATTGTGGCAACGCTGCAGGTAACCCCGAGTGAAGGTCATGCTGCCTTCCTTATTAGCTGTTGGGATGTCTGTCGCGTCGCTCTCTGATACTGTGGCACCTAGGGGGCGTGGTTGGATTTTATTGATTAATTACTTAGTTAATTGTTTAATGATTATATCGATGATGTGAGACGTGTTTGAGTGGTATTAGTGAGTTATTGTTTTTATTCCGCTGCGACAACATTTTTGGAGTTTAATTTTCTTGACGGATGTTGTTGCACGAACTTAATGTGTGCAGTTTGACGAGTTTTGGTTATGACGTTGTGGCATTTCTTTTCTATCAATTAAATTAATATTTGCGAAAAAGAATTACTCTGATAAATGACGTGTAAATTATGGGGTAGAAGAGGGGTGTCACATTAGTGGTATCAGAGCAGTTCGGTTTGTCCGGTGGTCGAGTCGTCCAGTTGAGTAGCGTTTGAGTTTTATTCCTCGTTTCTGAATTCTGTTTTCTGTTGCAGTGCTAGAATGGCAGGACAGAACGATGCTGCACTTGCTGCTGCTTTGCAGGCTATAGCTGGGGTTGTGGGCAACTTGTCGTGTCTTTGGTGATCTTTGGGATGCGTAGCTTGCTACGTTCCAAATGAGAGAACCTCCAACTTTTGAAGGCGGGTATAACCCTGATGGTGCCCTTGAGTGGCTGGGAGAGATGGAGCGGATCTTCCGCGTTATGGATTGTACCGATGCTCGGAAGGTTCGTTATGGTACGCATACGTGTTGAAGAAAGAGGTGATGGTCGGTGGATGACGGCTAGCGAGAGAGGTTGATGGTTGCCAATGAGGAGATTACTTGGGCTGTGTTCCAGAGAGAGTTCAGGAGGAAATACTACCCGGAAGATGTTCGCGGAAAGAAAGAGGTTGAGTTTCTGAGACTTGAACAAGGTAACATGTCTGTAACTGAATATGCTGCAAAATTTACAGAGCTGTCCAAGTTTTATCCGCACTATGATGGAGCGGATGCTGAGTTCTCCAAATGCATTAAGTTTGAAAACGGGTTGCGTGCCGATATTAAGAAAGCCATAGGGTATCAATAGGTTCGTGTGTTCTCCTTATTGGTTAATAGCTGCAGGATCTTTGAGGAGGACAGTAATGCCTTCTCCAGAGTCATGAAAGAAAAGCAAAAGAACTTCTCGAGTCGTGGTAAGCCATATGAGGTGCATGCTGGTAAGGGAAAAGGGAAGTTTGTTGGTGGGTCTAAGCGAAGTGGGGGAGATGCTGCAGCCAGTATTACTTGTTACACATGTGGGAAAACAGGTCATAAGAGTCCCGATTGCCCAAACGGGGGATAAGAAGAGATGTTATCGGTGTGGGAAAGAAGGGCACATGTCTTCCAGTTGTGATAAGAAGGAGGTGGCATGCTTTAATTGTGGGGAGAGTGGTCACATCAGTACACAGTGCTCAAAACCCAAGAAGGAGAAGTCTTTTGGGAAAGTGTTCGCTCTAGCTGGGTCTGATGTGGTGAATGAAATTCGAGGTACGTGCTATATCAATAATTTTCCTCTTGTTGCTATTGTTGATACTGGTGCTACCCATAGTTCCTGGCACTAAGCCTGTGTCTATGGCACCATATAGAATGTCTGCGTCTGAGTTGGCAGAATTGAAGAAGCAACTTGAGGATTTGTTAGAGAAGAAGTTTGTAAGACCGAGTGTGTGTCGCCGGTAGGAGCTCGGTGTTGCTAGTGAAAAAGAAAGATGGTAGTATGAGGTTGTGCGTAGACTATCGTCAATTGAATAAAGTTACAATCAAGAACAAATATCCGCTACCGAGGATTGATGACTTGATGGATCAGTTGGTGGGTGCTAAAGTATTCAGCAAGATTGACTTAAGGTCTGGTTATCATCAGATCAAGGTAAAAGATGAAAACATCCAGAAGACGGCGTTTAGGACAAGATATGGGCACTATGAGTATTCTGTAATGCCTTTCGGTGTGACTAATGCGCCGGGGGTATTCATGGGGTACATGAACCAAATCTTTCGTGAGTATCTGGACAAGTTTGTGGTGGTTTTCATTGATGATATTCTAATTTATTCTAAGTCGGAAGAGGAGCATGCGGGACATCTGAGGTTGGTGTTGGAAACTCTGAGGGACCGAAAGTTATATGCGAAGTTGTCCAATATCCAGCGGGGCCTTGCAGCCCAGGTCGGAACAGGCCTCAACGACTTAGATCATCCCGAACGATCTAAAGGCTCAGAGCCATGTCCCGAATCTCTATAAATAGTGGTTCTCATAACCACACAATGTATGTTTCTTTTAACTCTGTAACCTCCTTGATTCTATACTGACTTGAGTGTTAGAGTATCTTGTTAGAAAATGCAATAACCTTAGAGGGGGGGGGGGGTGATTAAGGTTATAGGCCTGAATAAGTTCCTTTTGGATTTTTGAAAATAGTTTAAAGCTAGTTTAAAAAATAATGCGGAAATGGCTTGAGAACTAGCAACTTGCGTAAGCAACAGTTTAGAGATAAAATTCAACTAAACGAAAATCAACACTATAGATAAACAATCATGCAAGATCGCAAGTAAAACAAAGAATTAAGTTGTGCGTAAATAAATAAAGAGATAAGGGAAAGAAGGACACCGCGAATTTAGCGAGGTTCGGGCTAAAACCCTACGCCCTCGGCCTCCGGCTTTGCAACCTTTGGACTTTGGGAAAGATAACACTATAATATGAAGATGCTTCTTCGAGTTTTACAACGCACACCACGTTACAAACACTTCAATCCTCTCAATTTCCCCAATTGAGAACCCGAGCTCCCGCTTAGGATTTCAACGATTCGAACTCCCGAACGAACCACCCAAGAATGCAATCCCAGGATTTCTACACAATAAACAAACCACCAAGTGAATTAACCAATACAATACAAACTATGATCGAGTTACTCAAGTATTATAGCACTTGTAATTGAGAGATAAGATGATACGAAAAATCTTTGAACTCAAAAGTAATTCGCAATCTTTCAACAACCCACTTCGCAAATAAGAACAAAAAATAGAAAGCGGCTAGGGTTTGGTTTTCAAAAATTAGTTCGCAACTTGAAGGATGAAATATGCAATATGAATTTGAAAGATATGCGATTAGAAGAATTTGGTTTGCGATATGAAAGGAAATCATGCGTTGCACAAATAAGGGATTCGGTCTATCTCTTTTTGCGATTTGATGAAGATGTGTGGCTGCACAAAAATTCTGTTTTTGATCACTCCTTATGTCGCAACAGATGATGATTTTGATGCACACACAATCGGTTTTGATCTCTCTCTTTTTGTCGCAGAAGATAATGATTTTGATGCACACACAATCGGTTTTGATCTCTCTCTTTTTTTAATCTCACAAGGATGAAGAATATGGTTCAGCTCTCTCACTTTCTTTCCAAAAAAAAATTGTGCGGCTGTGCTTGCTTGTTTTGGTTGTGTTTTTATCGTGAAAACCCTATGTCCTATTTATAGGGATTGTAAAAAATATGACCGTTGAAACAATTTTTAACACTATTTTGATAAGTGGAAAATCGATTGATCTCTTTAGAAATATAAGCCATAAATCGATTTCTAGCTTGTAACTTACAAGACATGAATCGATTTCTAGCTCCTAAGGTTGCAAGCCATGAATCGATTTCTCTCTTTTTAAAACCAAGTCATCAATCGATTGTTTTATTTCCAAAACAAGTTATAACAAAACCAATCAAGATACAAATCGATTGATAGCTTTAATCAAGGAAGAATGAAATCGATTTCTAGCTTTATAAATAAGAGGAAATCGATTTCTAGCCTGAAATACCAAATCAAGAATCGATTCTTTACTTCAAAAACAATTTCTTTTAAAACACTAAGCTATGAATCAAGTTTCTTTATAAAAAAACAACAAATCATAATTCAAAACTTTTCTTTAAAAACAACTTGTGCCTAACCTATTTAATCATGCTTTTATATAAAATATTTTGACGAGAACAGTTCTATTTTAAAAGATCATCTCTCAATTACGAATGTTATAAAAGCTTGAGTAAAGCGATCTTACACGTGTCCTACGCAAGTCGATATAAGTCTTCAATGCTTGAGCAGCTTTTCGTCCGAGCTTCTACAACTTTGAGTTAGCTTCCGAAGCTCTCTTGTTCATCGCCCTGCGCTCTTATATTTTTCCTGCGCTTTACCTCAAGTAAATTATCAGTACCTTGTAATTTGTTATCATTCAAAACAAGGAATGTTTGCCCTTGGCACAACAAACTCCCCCTTTTTGATGATAACAAATTACCTTATGCATAGGGAGGCGATAAACAAGAAACATTAGCATACACTCCCCCTAAGCATAAGCATAAAGAAAAAATAATAAAAATCAACATACATAGCATAAAGCAATTATATAGCAATTATTTCTCCCCCTTTGTTTTCATCAAAAAGGAGGGGACCACATAACACATAATCACAAACTAGAAAAATCAAGCATACCTAGCTCTCTTCGGATTTTACAAAATTGAGCTTCAGCTAAAGGTTTTGTGAAGATGTCCGCTAGTTGGTCATCGTTGCCTACAAATTTTAATTCTATGCTCCCCTAGAAACATGATCTCTAATAAAATGATGTCTAATTTCTATATGCTTAGTTCTAGAGTGTTGGATGGGGTTCTTAGCAATATTAATGGCACTAGTATTATCACAAAGAATGTGTACATTTTCATATACCAAACCAAAATCCTCCAAAGTCTGCTTTCATCCACAAAACTTGTGCAACGCAATTTCCAACCGCCACATATTCGGCTTCAGCGGTGGACAAAGAAACACTGCTTCGCTTTTTACTAGACCAGAAGTTAAACAAGGTCCTAAGAAATGACAGTTCCACTAGTGCTTTTTCTATCTAAGGTACAACCAAAGAAAATCAAGATCGAAAAATCCAACCAAATCAAAGTGACTCGATTTCGGTACCACAATCCAAACTCCGTGGTTCCTTCACATATCTAAGAATCCGCTTTACTGACTTTTAAATGTGATTCTTTTGGACATGCTTGAAATCGAGCACACAGCACACACAAGAAACATAATATCAAGTCGGGAAGCGCTTAAATATAAAAGATCGCGATCATACCTCGATACATTGTTTCATTTACTGGGTTTACCTTGTTCATCCTTGTCCAATTTGGTCGCAGTCGCCATTGGAGTGCCAATTTCCTTTGCATCACTCATGCCAAATTTCTTTATTAACTCCTTTGAGAACTTATTTTGACTGATGAATATTCCATCTTTCATTTGTTTCACTTGAAGTCCCAAAAAGAAGTTTAACTCCCCCATCATGCTCATTTCAAACTCACTAGTCATCATGTCGTAAAAACTCCTTGCACAATTCATCATTAGTAGATCCAAATATAATATCATCAACATAAATTTGAACTACAATGAGATGTTTGCCTTTGGTTTTAAGGAATAAGGTAGAATCAATCTTACCCTTCTTGAAACCATTTGCAATTAAATGTTTGCTTAATCTCTCATACCAAGCTCTAGGGGCTTGTTTCAATCCATAAAGGGCTTTGTCAAGTTTAAAAACATGATTTGGATTTTCAAAATCTTCAAAACTCAGGGGTTGTTTTACATATACTTCCTCTTCTAAAAATCCGTTGAGGAAGGCACTTTTGACATCCATTTGGTGTAGTTTGAAATCCATGTGACTAGCAAAGGCTAGTATAATACGAATGGATTCCAACCTAGCCACCGGAGCAAAAGTTTCTTCAAAATCCACCCTTCAATTTGATTATAACCTTGAACAACTAAACGACTTTTGTTTAATAAAATAACACCATTTTCATCAAGTTTGTTGCGAAAAACCCATTTAGTTCCAATAATAGTTCTATCAACGTGTTTTTCGACTAAATGCCAAACTTTGTTTCGCTCAAATTGTTGGAGTTCTTTTTGCATTGACACAACCCATTCTCGATCACCTAGAGCTTCTTTTATGTTACTGGAACCGCTTTGAGAGACAAAGGCACTATGAAAGCATAAAAGATTTAGAGAAGAACGAGTTGTTACCCCTTTGATGGACTACCAATAATTTGCTCCATGGGATGATCTCGAACTGATTTCCAAGCTTTAGGAAGGTCATCATGCGTTCTCCCATAGAGATGATCGCCGCTGTCTTGGGGCTCTGCCCAATTCAATCAAGCTTTCTTGAGGTTCTCGCTTGCATCTCCTTTTCTTTGATACTTTCACCGTTAGGTTCGTGCATTCTTCTTTTGACCACTTCAACTACCTCATCCTCATCATCAACTTTCTTTGCAAAGGGGTTAGTCTCATCAAAAGAAACATGAATAGATTCTTGCAAACATTTATCAACTTTATTGTAAATGATGTAAGCTTTACTATGACTAGAATAACCCATAAAAATACCTTCCGTTGATTTTGCATCAAACTTACCCAACTTATCCTTTGTATTTAAAATGTAGCACTTACTTCCAAAAACTTTGAAGTATGAAATATTTGGAGTTCTACCATTCCACAATTCATAAGGAGTCTTGTTGAGAGATGGCCTTAGATAGACTCGATTTAGCACATGACATGCTGTATCAACTGCGTGACCCCAAAAATATTTAGGAAGATTGTGCTCATTTAGCATTGTTCTACACATCTCTTGTATGGTCCTGTTTTTTCTTTCCACCACGCCGTTTTGTTGAGGAGTCCTTGGAGCTGAGAAATTGTGATCAACACCATGCTTTTCACACCAAGTTTTGAATGATGAGTTTTCGAATTCTCCTCCATGATCGCTTCTAATTTCCTTGATAGCTAAGTTTTTCTCATTCTCAGAACTTTCGCACAACTTAGCAAACTTGTTGAAGGCATCACTTTTATTAGCAAGTAAAATAGTCCAAGTGTATCTAGAATAATCATCAACAATTACAAACACATATTTGGCTCCTCCTAGACTTACAACATCAATTTCACCAAATAAATCAAGATGCAACAATTCAAGCACATTTTTGGTAGAAATAACAGTGTTTTGATTTGAAAGAAGTTTTATGCATTTTACCCAATTGACATGCATCACATAATTGACCTTTTTCATACTTAAGTTTGGGTAAACCTCTAACATGTTCATTTGCACATAATTTAGATAGAAGTTCCATACTAGCATGTCCTAAGCGTCCTATGCCACACATCCACATCATCAAGTAAAGAAGGCATGCATACAATATCATCACCAACAGTGTCAAAATCAACATAATAAACATTGTTTTCACGAAAACCGACAATGTGAAAGTTAGAAGCTTCATGCACAATAAGACATTTATCTTTTGAGAAATAAACATCAAAGTCATTATCACATAGTTGACTTACACTTAGTAAATTAAATTTAACACCATCAACTAGTAAAGCATTTCTAATTTTGATTGTGTTTTCCTTACCCACACAACCTTTACCTATTACACGAGCAGCTTTCATTATTGGCAAACTTCACGGATCCACTAGCCTTGTTGCTTAACTTCAAGAATAATGAAGCATCACCAGTCATATGCCTTGAGCACCCACCACCAACCATCCATACATTTCCCTTTTTGGATAGTCTACGCACCTACAAAGGAAAAATTAAACACTAGTGCGAGGTACCCAAATTTGGTTGGGTCCATGGAGGTTAGTTCTCAAGGGGTTTGTTTTCACAATCCACCTTGGTTTCTTGCAAGCGTGTATAAGATTGCCAAGCTCACATAGTTTGCGAATAGGACATCTAAGAGAATTATGATTTCCTTTTTGACAATAAGTGCAAGAGAATGAACTACGTGTCTTACTTGAAGAAGCAAATACAAATACCATATCCCTTTTTAAATTTGGGGAGCTGGACTCACCTTTATAACCAATACCTCTCCTATCAACATATTCATGTTGAGAGTGAAGTAACTTGGTCAAGGTATTTTCACCAACCTCAAACCTTTTTAAAGAATCTTTTAAATTTTCATTTTCGATCTTGATTTTTTCAAAAATTTGTTTAAGCTCTAGAAATTCAAGGTTGAAAGGTTTGGCATTTTGTAGCTCCTTTTTCAATCTAGCTATCTCATTCTCAAGCGCCTCGATTTGAGTAGACATGCTTTTGTTGCTCTTTTTCAAATTCATAGTTTTTATCAAAAGATTTTCATGTTCAATATAAAGAGCCTCAAAAGCCTCACTCACATTTTGACAACTACTATCATCATCACAAGAATCATCGAATCGTAAAAAAAGGATTAGAATTTGTTACCTTAGTTGAGTCACTCGCCATGAGACACGCAAGCTTTGAAGCAATCACTTCATCATCGGTTTCACTGCCATCTTTGTTGAGATTGTCCCATGTATCATCGGAGAGTAATCACTGCAAGACCAACAACGTTAGCAACATCCTCTTCTTCTTCTTCTTCACCACCTCGCCGTGTGTCATCCCATGTAGCCTTCATTGCTTTCTTCTTTGGGTATTTGTTCTTAAGTTTTGGACAATTAACCTTGAGATGACCCGGTTTGTTGCATTCAAAACATCTTGGTTGGTCGTCTCCTTTCTCATGACTATCACCTTTGTTATACCGGATTTCTTTGAAAAATCACCTTTCCTAAACTTGTTGAACTTCATGAATTTTTTGAATTTTTTAGCAAGCATAACCATGTCTTCTTCATCGATTCATCGATTCAACCACTTTCTTTCCTGATTTAGAAGACTTTCCAGCCGCAAGAGCAAGAGACCTCTTTTCTTTTACCGCTTCCTTTTCCCGGGTTTTCTTAGCACCCAACACCACTTCAAATGCTAGAAGAGACCCAATTAAATCTTCAGTAGGAAGAGTACCAATATCCTTAGCTTCAAGTGATAGCACATGTCTTAGGAAAAATTCACCACCAACGACGCAAGTATCTTTCCATTCAAGTCTTTTGTAGAATACTTTTTACCAAGTGCTCTCAAGTTGTTAACAATTAAATTCAGCCTCCGGTGCATGGCGTATGCTTTCACCTTCCTTCATCTTGAAATCTTCATACTCGAAGTAAGAACTCGGATTTTTGTATCTTTTACTTGGCTTGTACCTACATGAGTAGCTTCTAGACAATCCCAGATTTCCTTAGCAGTCTGACAACCTTTTACCCTACCATATTCTTCTTCACATAGTGCAAGATGTAGAATGTTCATTGCTTTGGCATTCAAGGAGATTTTGTCAAGTTCGGACTTTCTCAATTCACTCAAGTCAATGGTATAGATGTCTTCAACAGTACTTCTTACGCTTTACCGGTTGCTTGAGTTTTGTGGAATCACCAACATCAAGATCACTGGTTTTGTAATTTTGATCCTCATTGGAGTGAGCGGTCCATCAACAATAATCCTCCACAAAGGTAAAATCTATAGCTTTGCACATGACATTTCATTCGACTACTCCAAAGAGTCGTAGTTAGTTCCATCAAATAAAGGTGGCCTATTAAAAGACATTCCTCTTTAATAAAAGACCTCATGATCGTAAAAATGCGAGATGTTAAGCTCTATATGCGCTTTCTGCTTTGATACCAATTGTTAGAAAATGCAATAACCTTAAAGGGGGTGAATAAGGTTATAGGCCTGAATAAGTTCCTTTTGGATTTTTGAAAATAGTTTAAAGCTAGTTTAAAAAATAATGCGGAAATGGCTTGAGAACTAGCAACTTGCGTAAGCAACAGTTTAGAGATAAAATTCAACTAAACGAAAATCAACACTATAGATAAACAATCATGCAAGATCAGCAAGTAAAACAAAGAATTAAGTTGTGCGTAAATAAATAAAGAGATAAGGGAAAGAAGGACACCGCGAATTTAGCGAGGTTCGGGCTAAAACCCTACGTCCTCGGCCTCCGGCTTTGCAACCTTTGGACTTTGGGAAAGATAACACTATAATATGAAGATGCTTCTTCAGAGTTTTACAACGCACACCACGTTACAAACACTTCAATCCTCTCAATTTCCCCAATTGAGAACCCGAGCTCCCGCTTAGGATTTCAACGATTCGAACTCCCGAACGAACCACCCAAGAATGCAATCCCGTGATTTCTACACAATAAACAAACCACCAAGTGAATTAACCAATACAATACAAACTATGATCGAGTTACCCAAGTATTATAGCACTTGTAATTGAGAGATAAGATGATACGAAAAATCTTTGAACTCAAAAGTAATTCGCAATCTTTCAACAACCCACTTCGCAAATAAGAACAAAAATAGAAAGCGGCTAGGGTTTGGTTTTCAAAAATTAGTTCGCAACTTGAAGGATGAAAATATGCAATATGAATTTGAAAGATATGCGATTAGAAGAATTTGGTTTCGCGATATGAAAGGAAATCATGCGTTGCACAAATAAGTGATTCGGCCTATCTCTTTTGCGATTTGATGAAGATGTGTGGCTGCACAAAAATTCTGTTTTTGATCACTCCTTATGTCGCAACAGATGATGATTTTGATGCACACACAATCGGTTTTGATCTCTCTTTTTTTCGCAGAAAGATAATGATTTTGATGCACACACAATCGGTTTTGATCTCTCTCTTTTTTTAATCTCACAAGGATGAAGAATATGGTTCAGCTCTCTCACTTTCTTTCCAAAAAAAAATTGTGCGGCTGTGCTTGCTTGTTTTGGTTGTGTGTTTTTATCGTGAAAACCCTATGTCCTATTTATAGGGATTGTAAAAAATAGGCTAAATTACTGTTTTGGTCCTTTATCTTTGGCCTTAATTTCGTTTTGGTCCTTTATCTTTTTATTTTCTCGTTTTGGTCCCTCATCTTTCATTTTTGTGTCAATTTGGTCCTTTTTTGTAATTTTCCATCCATGACTTTAACGGACGCCACGCTGGCAGTTAACTGCTGACGTGGCAACCCAAATGTCCAATCTGACGTGTCATCATTAAATGACATTGCCAATGGGGGACCAATTTGAAACTAATAAAAAACATAAGGGACCAAATTGAACAACACACAAAACATAATCAATCACTCTCCATCTTCTTCCTCCATCTTCTTCCTCCATCTTCATCTTCTTCTTCTTCTTCTTCGTCTTCTCCGGCGAGCCACCACCACCACCACAAATCAACCATTCTTTAACTCTTATTTCATGAGACAAATTCATCTCTTCAAAACCCAAAATCCCTAATTTCTCAAATCCCTAAATTATGTTTCAAATCCCCAATTAAATTTTGTTTTAAACCCAAAAAAACTAGCACCATGGGTGTGTAACACAGAAACCCATTTCCTTTTCTTTATTATTCTCACTCCCCTTATAATGTATCTAATTAAACACAAAGAGCAATAATTATTGTTGCCTTGTAACACGTTTATGTTTGGTTTGTGTTCAGGTGGAGCATGTGGGTATGGAAATTTGTACAGTCAAGGATATGGTGTGAACACAACAACATTGATTTGGGGATTTGAAACCAAATTTAGGATTTGACAAATTGGGATTTTGGGTTTTGAAGAGATGATTTTGTCTCATGAAATAAGAGTTAAAAATGGTTGATTTGTAGTGGTTGTGGGTGGTGGCTCGCGGAGATAGTGGTGGCTTGCCCGAAGAAGAAGAAGATGGAGATGGAGGAAGAAGATGGAGAGTGATTTATTATGTTTTGTGTTTTGTTCAATTTGGTCCCTTATGTTTTATTAGTTTCAAATTGGTCCCCATTGGCCAGTCATTTAATGATGACACGTCGTTGGACATTTTTGAGACGCCACGTCGCCAGATTAATCGCGCGCGTGGCGTCCGTTAAAGTCATGGATGGAAAATTACAAAAAGGACCAAATTGACACAAAAATGAAAGATGAGGACCAAAACGAAAAAAAAAAGATAAAGGACCAAAACGAAATTAAGGCCAAAGATAAAGGACTAAAACAGTAATTTAGCCTAAAAAATATGACCGTTGAAACAATTTTTAACACTATTTTGATAAGTGGAAAATCGATTGATCTCTTTAGAAATATAAGTCATAAATCGATTTCTAGCTTGTAACTTACAAGACATGAATCGATTTCTAGCTCCTAAGGTTGCAAGCCATGAATCGATTTCTCTCTTTTTAAAACCAAGTCATCAATCGATTGTTTTATTTCCAAAACAAGTTATAACAAAACCAATCAAGATACAAATCGATTGATAGCTTTAATCAAGGAAGAATGAAATCGATTTCTAGCTTTATAAATAAGAGGAAATCGATTTCTAGCCTGAAATACCAAATCAAGAATCGATTCTTTACTTCAAAAACAATTTCTTTTAAAACACTAAGCTATGAATCAAGTTTCTTTATAAAAAAACAACAAATCATAATTCAAAACTTTTCTTTAAAAACAACTTGTGCCTAACCTATTTAATCATGCTTTTATATAAAATATTTTGACGAGAACAGTTCTATTTTAAAAGATCATCTCTCAATTACGAATGTTATAAAAGCTTGAGTAAAGCGATCTTACACGTGTCCTATGCAAGTCGATATAAGTCTTCAATGCTTGAGCGACTTTTAAATCGAGCTTCTACAACTTTGAGTTAGCTTCCAAGCTCTCTTGTTCATCGCCTCGCGCTCTTTATATTTTTCCCCGCGCTTTACCTCAAGTAAATTATCAGTACCTTGTAATTTGTTATCATTCAAAACAAGGAATGTTTGCCCTTGGCACAACATCTTTGCAGTACCCCTCCCGCTCCAACACACGAGATCCGATCGGCCAGAGCATTACCGATCGCATCCCCGATCGGCCGAAAAAAAAAACTAGGTACAGAACAACTAAAAAATGAATGCTCATGCTTATATGCCTTTGTCAATAATCAAAACAATCGTGAACATAAGTCATCTGCTAAAATTTGTGAAACAGTTAATTTTGTTCTCATCAAGTCTTAAATTTAATGATTATCATACGAAAGACTATTGATGATCACTTAATAATAACTTCAGAACTTTAATAAATCCCTACAACATTCTAAAATAGACCGATGTTGGCAAATAATTATGTATGAGACAACCTGAACACCCCACGACCAAGATAATGGGTGGGCTTGGGGACTTGATGCCAATAACTCACATAGAGGCAGAGGAGAATATTCCTTTAGAAAGAAGGAGTTGGGGATCAAAATCCAACCTTCACACAGATAAAATATGATATGCTATCAAACATTTTTAGGTTCGAATCCAGCCTTGGGAATACAGTAGCGTCAACCAAACCAATCGGTTCATTGATACAACACAACCCCTAACTCTCATCTCACAATTGCTTTACTTGATTGCTTACGTAATTAAATGACCAAATAACCAACCTTATGTGTGTACCGAGGCTCACAAATACCAACACAAAGAATAAATTTTAAAAATTAATTGTCAATCACCAAATAAAGAGAGCCAATATTGGGAATAAACACCCCATTAAATAATTAAAATGAATGCTTGCAATGGGAAATGCAATGGCTCCTTATGCAATAAATGTAATTTTGGTGCAGTGAAACTAATACATCAGATGACCAAAATAACTTCAGTTTTGGCGGATTTTTCCTACCTAGTTGCCAAACCTTGTGCAGAGCTATGATAATAATAGACTTGTCGTAAGCCTAAAAAAAGGCAAAGAAACATTTTGCATGCCAGCTAAACCAATCATTTTATTGGCACAACCACACAACCTTTAAATCTCATCACACAAATTGCTTTGCTTGACGTGCCTACGTAATTAATGAAAAAATAATCAACCTTATGTGCGTACTCAGACTCACACATACCAAAAAAACAATAAGTTTTGAAAATCCAGTAATTGTTAACGACCAAATAAAGAGAGCCAACGTTGGGAACTTATGTGTCTTAAATAATTGAAATGAAACCTTGTTTTCTACTTTTATACATAAAAGATAAAAGATATTTTTGTTCATACAATTGTTTTTTTAAAACTAAATTTTGAAAAGAAAATTGAAACAAATTACAATGAATTTAGTATCAATATATGTACACATGCCCTATAAATATCAATGTATAAAGGTAAAGGAAGCTAGTTACAATGTTTTTGGCCAAAAACTAACCTAATATGAAACAAAATTCATGATTAAGATCTTTAATAGGAGTCAAGAACTCCAACAATAGCATAAACAATATGCCACTAACATGTTCTCTGTGTCCATGTCTGGGCTTCATACTTCATATGTTTGCTACACTAATGTGGTGACACTCAGTAATTTCAAAATCAAACCTTCAAAAGTTGAAAGATTTCATTTACACCAATATCTTTAAGGTAGCATTCTTCTTCCAACTATCCTATCATCTCTCTCTCTCTCTCTCTCTCTCATTGACCATTTCAATCAATATTAAAGGCAAAATTACACCATGGTTCTTTTAAGTTATTTAATTGTAACATGTGGTCCTTTAAGAATTTTTCCGTACCACTAGGTCCTTTAAGTTATTTAATTGTAACAAGTTGGTCCTTTAAGTTACATAATCTCTGTACACCATTTGTCCGTTTTTCATTTTCTGTTACAAAAAAAAACTCAATTCGCACTAACAGAGCTGACGTGACTGTGACGGACCCTACATGTCATTTGTCTTGTAACAATTTTGTCATTTAAGACTACCGTCATATAACAATTTGATCCTTTTAACTTAAATGAAAAAGAAGATGAATCATTTTTTTTAAAAAAATTAAGTTGAAAGTTCCAAATTGTTACATGACAGTAGTTTTAGAGGACAAAATCTTACAAACTTCGTAATGGTGTAAACATTATGTAATAAACTCTGTAAAAAGGACTAATGGTGTAAACATTAACTCTGTTAGTGCGAATTGAGCTTCTTTTATAATAAAACATGTAAAATGACTAATGGTGTAAACATTATGTAACTTAAAAGACTTAAGTGGTACGAAACAAACTTAAAGGACCAACTTATTACAATTAAATAACTTGAAAGACTCCTAGTGTAATTTTGCCCAATATTAAATGATAGTAGTACAGAGTCCATGGATGACCATCAAAAAACACGATTAGTCTTTAATTTTGGGCCACTCCCAATAACCAATTCTTGCTACAACAACCAACACATCCATTCAAGAGCTTCAAGCATAGAAGCAAAAATTGAAAATATCACAAAGTGATACGAAAACATCAAATATATACATCATCTTTTTACTTTAGCAAGATGACTTTTAAATTTCTATGCAACTGATTATTAGCATGTGGAGATATATAAAATAAGAAGATATAAATATAGTTTATGAAGTGGTTCTTCTCTTATCCTTAAGTCATCAAATAAATATCAATAACCCATTTTCACTCCTTACCACACGTCAAACTAGCGCACAACATCTTCTCTAGAATCCATCCCCCATTACACAACTCGCACCATCTTCAACTGCACATCATTTAGTAGGTTAAGAAAGCAATAAAAAACAACATACCTAAAAAAGGAATATAGAAAATGTATCGTAATTTGATGTGCAATGTTAATGAAAGCAATAACAAACACTACAACAGATCTAGTAGATGGGCAGCGTTTTTTTTCCATCTATCTATGGGCAGCTTTTTGAGCGCCACTAACGAACGTGGCGTACCGGCTATTCACTCCAACAATGGGCGCGCTTCCTAAAAGCGCCACCCATTGCAAAACACGCCCTCCCAGATACGCAAAGACTTTTTAAAAAGCGCTGAATATATCCAAAGCGTCCTCCCAGATACTTAGCGCTTTTTAAAAAGCGCTGAATATATCCAAAGCGTACTCCCAGATACTTAGCGCTTTTTAAAAAGCGCTGAATATTACCCCTTATACGCAGCGCTTTTAATGAAAGCAATAACAAACACTACAACAGATCTAGTAGATGGGCATCGTTTTTTTTTTCAAAATTAAAAGCGTTTTATTAAAAGCGCTGAATATTGCCTATTTGTGTTACTAAATACCCAGCGCTTCATTAAAAGCGCTGAATATTGTCAAAAAATTTTTTTTTAATTTTTTTCTGTTTTGTGTGTTTTCCTTTTTATATTTACAAATTACTTGTACAGCCAATCCAATCCAATACATAACAGAATCAAATTGGTAAGAGGAACCCAAATTACATATAACAGAAACAAATTACATAAGAGGAACCAAAAAAAAAATAGCTAAGAAGTTTCATTATCTAATTCATATGTATCCAAAACAAGCTATCAAGTTACAATATTATGAACCAAAAACTAGCTAGGCTAACTTATATGTATCCAAATGAAACTTTAAAAAAAAAGCGGAGACATAATCGCACCATTCTCCCCTAAGCTCAAGAATCGCTTAACAGAGTATGTCCGGCTTTGACAATCGCTAAAATACTGAAATTATATAAATAAATAAAATTAGAATTGAAATGGTTAAATATTGGAAAGAACCACTATTAAATCGAAATCATATAAAAATATATTATAAGTAGATACCTGACGGGGGATAGTCGTTTTCTTTTGGGTAATAATATCCTTCACATATTTCATGACGTAATACCCACAATCAACGTTATTGAATTGTTTAGGACACTACAAAACATAAGATTAGTTAATTGTTAAATTGAGTTGAATACAGTTTTTTGACAAAATAATGTAATGTATAAGTTAGAAACTTACAATTATTGCTAACCATTTGACCGTTAATTTATCCACTCCCCAATATGTCCTTAAAGCGCTTGAATAGAATGTCATATAACTATATTAATAACAATATATACATATATAAGTAAAAGTAAGAAATATGCAGAATGACACAAAATAAACACACCTGTTAAAAAGCTCCACAAACTCCAAGTGGTTTTTGTAATGATTTTGAAGTGAGTCAAGGTAATACACGGTTTTTTCCTAGGATTAATTGCAAACAAAACCCAATGTCTCCTACAAAATAAATTTACGAATAAGTAATTGACTACTATTAAAAAAATGCATGTTATATAAGAATTAATGAGTAAAAATTCTTACCCTAGATTAACCGGTGCTAGAAGTAAGACATCATCACTTCTATTTTGAGCTTCATTGAAGCGCTGATTGACATAAGTTTGAACAAAGAAATGGTTTTGTTCCACAAGTGATTGATAATTTGGCAGTCGGGATTCACTTGATGAAAGGTTGTACTTTCCTGACACAAGAACAAATATCTATGTGTCATGCTGTTCTAAGGGACCACAATGTCCTCGTACAAGTACCTACATTTAGATATATAAATATATATATATATATATATATATATATATATATAAATTAAATTAACGATATAATAAAATCAAATCGACAATGTCAAATAATAAATTACATAGTACGACATATATATTCATAACCATACCGGTTGCCTCATCCGAATCACATACAAAGACGAATATCCTCACGTCCGACTATTTGAGGACCGCTAGCTCCAAAAACTTCTTCATCAAAATTTATGATAAGGATTTTCTCCTTCATCATGTATTTCTCGTACGCGTCGGCCTGACCAATATTCATATAAGCTTCACTAATGGAAGAGGAAGAGGCGGGCTGAGACACAATTGGAGAAGGGGAGGGTGAGTCACTTGGCGAGAAGAGGAGGGCTGCTCAGTCACTTTTGGAGGAGAGGCAGGCTGTGAAACTTCTACATAAGGGGTGGACTGAGACACTTTTGTAGAAGGGGTGGATCGAGACACTTTCTTGCCAATAGATATTTCCTTGCCAACACTTTTCAAAGGAGACCTTTTCTTGCAGGTAGACACTTTCTTAGATTTTTCATTTAGGCGCATCTATGTATAAACAAAAATATTACTAGATCTCCCTAAACGTTGAACATCACAGTTCACAAAATAATCCACTCCATCTCTATATTCCTTGGACAGACGATTGGCAGACATCCACTTTCTATCCATAATGTCCCAATATCTATAATAAATTCGGATAAGAGAATTTACAATTTTATTGAAGCTAAGACATTCAATCAACTAGCTAGTAGTTTCAACTAAACAAATCAAAGACTTTGATGTCTTCTATATAGTCATTAATTCTTCATATAAAATAAACAAAAGAACAAAAAAAGTACCTGAACAAGTGGAAGCAACACTGACAAATATCCAACCAGCTGTGAACTCGAACTAGAACGAACTCTCGAACCAAGACAAACTCGAACAACGATCGCGAACCTCCGACAAAAAAAACTCCCAAAACCTAACAAACAATTCGCATATTCGATTTAGGCATATTTGATTTTACTAATATAGATGACACACACTTTGCTTAAAAAATCTATCCTTTGAGAATCAAAATCTCAACAAAACCAAGCAACAAACACATATCAACTAATTTCTCTCCTATCAAACACATTCAACTAATTTTACACATATCAAACACATACAAATACATTCAACATATTCCTCTCCTATCAAATATTTTTTCACACATTCAACATATTCCAATCAAACTACATATTCATCTCCAACCTAACAAAAACCTAAAAACAAAAAAACAAAATAGAGAACTAACCTTTGAGAGAAGATGAGGACAAGCAATGAGGACTATGGGTGCTAGAGAGGATTGAGACAAGCAATGTGGGTTTTGGGGTTATTGTGGGTTTGGGGGTTTGGGGGTTATTGTGGGTTTATGGGTTTGTGGGTTTGGGGGTTTGTGGGTGGTGCTAGAGAGAACGAGAGTGAAGGAGAGTTGAGAGAGGAAGAGCTAATGAGAGTGAGGGAGAGAAGAGAACCGTGAGAGAGAGACGTGAGCGAGAGAGAGAGAGGTTTGTGGGTTTTTGGGTGTGGGTTTTTTTGAGAGAGAGAGCGAGCGTCTGCAGAGAGAGAGAGAGAAGAGAAGCGCGAAGGAAATGAAAATAAGAGAGAAAACGAACGGGCAAAAAAATTATATAGCAATACTCAGCGCTTTCTAAAAACGCCGAATATGTCAAGAACGCGTTGTGTGATGGCAGCGTTTGTTTAAAAACGCAGAGTATTCTACGCGTTATGGGTAGCGTTTGGTGTAAAAACGCTGAGTATGTGTAGAACGCGTCCTTCAATGCGTAGCGTCTGGAGAGAAACACTGAGTATTCCTGCGTGATGGGTAGCGTTTGGAAAAAAAACGCTGGGTATGCTGAGAACGCCTCCTTCAATGCGCAGCGTTTGGAAAAAAACGCTGAGTATTACTTGCGTGTTTTTGTGATAGGCAGCACTCTTTGAGGAAACGCTGCTCATGGTGGCGCTCATTTTTAGCCAATCTGGCGTAGTGAAACAACAAAACTAAAAAAAGGAATGTAGCAAAAGCATCGTAATTTAATTGCACTGTTAAAACATTCATCAAATCCTATCGTACAAACTGTTCAACATCCAATGGATGTGACAATGAAAGGGCTCTACTTGAATTAAAATATACTAAGAGCAAAACATGTCATCAACATCGGTAATTTTCAGAGTAATGCTATGTTTGTTCAAGAAAAGTCTAGGAGAATGAAATTTGTGGCAGAAATATGAAGTTCTTGTAACTATTTATCTTTAAATTTGACACATAATTGGTACTATTGGACGCAGGTGAGCATTGGAAAATAACGCGGTGCTATTAATTATTGTGTTTCACGATGCTATAGTATTAATTATCTTTAAACTTTAATTTGTGCCATTGGAAGTCGGTGAGCATTGGAAAACAACATAATTCTATTAATTGTTGTCTTTCACGATGCTATAGTATTAATGATGAACTTCGATAATAATGCAACGTATATAAATAGTCAGCTTTTTTCAATGTGTTTATTTGGTTGGATAAATGTTTAATTAATGCACTTTGAAAACTGTGGCGTAAATAATGAATGCGTGCGTTGGAAATGATATAGTCTATAGATGCTATAATTGCAAGTGGGATAGACAATTATTATCAACGTTTTAATTTAACATAATACTCTCCATTTTGACGGACTTTTTCCCGCACCAAATGTCCTTTATTTTGTCTTATTTGTATCCTACTTTTATATATAAAACAAAATATTTTAAATAAATTGTTCCTAATGTTTCTGAGAAGTGTTTGCATAAGAAAGGTCTAATGAGACACCTTCGTTCCTTTGCTGAAACCAAATATCCTGTTCCTAGGAATTACAGATTTTGAAAAAATGGAGAACCAAAAGTATAAAAATACCAAGTGTTTTGGTACTTAAAGTGCAAATAAAAATATATATTAGGAGAAAATTCTCAACCTTGAGAGTTTACAATACCTAAAATTTCAAACAAAGTTGATGCACCATTTTCGCAAAACTAAAAAACTTTGGAAAGAACAAATTAGTCTAAATAATATTTTTGATAATATCATCAAATAAAGTAATTTTTCAACATAAATATTTTTGTAATTTTGTATTTTATAGTTTAATGATTAGTATATTAATTTATATAACATGCCATTAAATGTATTTAATGTATATTTGATTAATACTTTCATGAATGCTTTTTCAAATGAATTTGACTAACATACCAGAGGTTGAAAATTTTACCAAATAAGAAGGTTGGAAATATATTAATAAACCTTAAACATAATTCATTTATTTATGTGTTTTGGTTAGGCTTTAATTTAGCATTTTAGAAAGTTTAACTGCTAATTTTACCAAATACTTTGAATCCACATAATTTGTTTATCGACTATTAGGTAGCTAGCTCATTCACTACTAGTTATCTACTATCAATTATCTTAATTGCTTTGCTCCGTCTAATTTATCTTTTTTGACTAACTTTCTCCCTCTAATTTTTTATATAAGTTAAAAACTATATGTATTTAGTCTTGATTTAGACCATGTAGATTTACCTTTTTTTTACTATACTAAAAATTAGAGGGAGTAATGAATGACTGCTGGTTGGCTGGATAATTCTCTTTAATCTTTCCTTTCTTCCAAGTGATAAGCACTATTACTTATCATATGTCTTCTATAAATTGGACATCAAATTACTGATAAGTCTGCACAAACAATCGTGAAACAAACACATTTGTAGCATTTTCTCTCCCCACTCTCTATCTCTCTCTCTGTATTTTCTCCGTAATAGCTTTTTCTTCTTCGATCACTCATTTTCCTCTTCAAAACTCCACCCTAGTTTAAAAGATCATCACTTTTCCTTCCCGAGTCTTCTGATGTGTAAAAATGACATCTTTGAGAAGAGACCAAATTGCTCTCATTATTCAATTTCTCCAGGAAGAGAAATTGAATGATACGATGCACAAGTAAAGGCCATGACTTTTTTATTCATTTATTTTTGTTGCTAATTGTTAATATATTGTTATCATGTAACCGATCTGGTAAATTGAAAAAAGAAATGTGCTTGTTTTGTGTTGTGATGGAATTTAGGTTGGAGCAAGAATATGGTTTGTTCTTCAACTTGAAGTATCAAGAAAAAGTCCTAGATGGAGATTGTAATGAGGTTGAGAAGTACCTCTCTTGTTTTACAAAAGTCACAAAAGTCGATGAAAATAAATACTCAAGAGAAATATTCTTTGAGATTAGAAAGCATAAGTATCTCGAAGCTTTAAACAGGTCCTATTACTCCCATTGTTATTTTTAATATATTTGTAATTATTAATTACTTCTTGCATCTTAGACAATATGTACTCCCTCTGGTCTCGTTTTTAAGAAGAAATCACTTTTTAGATTTCATTGAATAGTTGATGTATCTGGACTATATTGCTAAATGTATTAGTTATTCAATGAATTAAAAAATTGTTTTTTTGCTTAAAAACGAGGCCAGAGGGAGTAGAATTCTAGTTATAATTTTTAAGCTTTTATTATATTTAATTGTTCATCTAATTGTATTATTTCATGGTGCTGAATATCTTTTTATTCCTTCTCATGTTTAAATGTTCCTTGTTTGTACATAGAAGTAACAAAGGAGGGGCCGTGGAAATTCTTTTTAAAGAGCTAAAAGAATTTTCAAAAGTCAATCAAGATATATACAATGAATTGACAACTCTTTTGACATTGAAGAATTTTAGGTAAATGCTTGAATTACCTTCTTCCACTGGATATTGAAAGACCTTCTTCTCATACTCCACAAAGAGCAAATGCTGGAGTAAGACCTTTGTTTGTCTAGTTATTTTTCATGTTCATTGCTACAACACTTTGTTTCATTTCATATTGCTATTTAATTTTGTGCAGCTACTTACACCAGCCACTGCAATTTCCAATGTTAATGCTTTAACCGGATCGATAGAGAATGCTAGTCCTTTTGCAACTGCTCAGTCACCTGTTGCTACAACTTCTCTATTGCCTGGCCCTTCGCGTCAAGGTCTATCTTCATCAGTTTGTTCGCATAATCTTGTTTTTTTATTGATTAGTTGATTTAAACATGATTAGAACACCAAGAAATTGTGTTTAACATTGTTAAAAACCGATACCCGATATATCTATTAATCATATACTGAACATAATTAATCATGACTCGAGATATATTAACCATTTAGATTGTTGTTGATTTAAATATCGATATTTTCAGATCAAATAATAGGAATGATCTTGATATCAATTTCTTGCAGGTACACCTCAACAAGTCTCTTTGCCACATGATGACCTTCCTACAACTGTTGTTTGTACCTTATATCCTACATTAACTGTGGCAACCATTGACTTTCACCCTTCCCTTCATTTTTTACTTGCAGGTAATTTGATATGCACTGCATGTCTTGTATTACTCAAACACAGTCTTGAGTTAAATATATAAAATTTAAGTTTTTGTTTTATTTTAGTCTTGTAAAATATCTTCACTAGGTTTTGGCCCCTATTTTTTATCTGTTTTAGACCCTCATGACATTTCATAGTGCTTGATGACTTTTAGTAGCATTTTATTGACCTTTTAATGCACTTATAAGTGTTATTAAAAGACTTGAGGGACTAAAACTGATGAAAAAAACTCGAGGACAAAAATTGGGTGAAATATTTTGAGGGATTAAAACCAAATAACCCAAATTTTGTTGGGTCAAAAATATTTAACCCTTCATTGTTATACTAAAATAGAAAAATGATTTTTGAAACGGTTGGTTGTGAAAATGGAGAGATTTCGCTTTGGGAAGCAGGGATGAGAGAGAGACTGATATTCAAGCCTTTTAAGATATGGAATATTTCTGCTTGTTCTTACTTATTTCAGGTTTATATATTGCACATAAATTTGATGATATATATTGCACGTAACATAATTTCCTTTTTATGTTACGCCAAAGTTTAGTAACTAGGACTTTTGTACAGACTAGAACTGAGAAAAACTCATCTATATCCATCAATCGTGTATCATGGAGCCCCAAGGGTGATTTTATTGGTAAGTGTGGTAAAACCTTTTTTTCAGTTTGTTGCATTAATGATTATTGGTTTGAAACTTTTTTCTTTTATTTTTAGGGGTTGCTTTTGCAAAACATTTGATTCACTTGTATGCTTATAAAGCGCCTCAGGATCTACATCAGCATTTGGAGGCATGTTCAGATAAAATTTGTAAAAGAATCTAATACACAATTTTTTATGTTTTTCTGACTAATATATTTTCTTCATTACAGATTGATGCTTAGTGTTAATGATTTGGCATTTTCATATCAAAACAAAAACTATGCATTGTAACTTGTGGAGATGATAAGTCGATAAAGGTGGCAGAAAAGTTTCCATTGTGTAATATAGCTTATACCTAGGTGAATATATATTTGATAATTAACTATTAAAGACTAGTATTACAGGCATGGGATTTGAATGGACAGACATTTTTTAGCATTGAAGGTCATAGAGCACCTATTTATTCTATTTGTCCCCACCAGAAGGGAAATGTCCAGGTTAAGTTCTTCTATAACCCTTTCACATGTTGTGATTATTAGTGTTTAACTAGTAACATACCCGTGCATCCGCACGGGTCGATCGCGTTATATGATACAATTAGTACTCAAATCGAAATTCAAATTTTAAAAGCTCGGTATTACAAAAGCTGAGCTAAATGAATGTAAATAAAATGAAGATCGCAAATAAGACAATGACCTATAATAATATTAATTGGAGAACGTGATGATATAACTAAAATTCTATTAACGTGTTGATGTTTTCGAATTTATATCATAGTCTTAAGAACAACTAAATTATGAAATAGTTTTATTGTTATGGGATAAATTTTGAAGTTACAAAAAAAATTAACAATATTTAAATTAAAATTAGTCCACAATTACAATTAAAGCAACCACCGGTAGAATGGTAGTCATTTTGACTTGAAAATTTAAACAACCAATGAATTAGATGTCCATTTATACAAATAAAAATTTAAAATCCTAAAACAAATTTTTTACATTTAATGAGATGTTTTTATGAGCCCTTATTTGTCAAGAACATCATATATAGTATTTTTCTTGTGGCAATACTTATCAGCAACTAAAGTTGTTTACTAAAATTAAACTAATATAACAATATAACATATATATATATATATATATATATATATATATATATATATATATATATATATATATATATATATATAGTGGATGGAAATTCATATATAAAAACAACTATGAATAATTACACAAACATCATAAAATTAGAATATGTTTCTTAATGACATGTGTTATACAATGAACTTCACATTCAACATGCAACAAAAGCTACGGGAAAAAGTTTTCTAGTTCTTAGAACATTTAATGAAATAAGCGACAGTTAGCTAGTGCTTAGTGGGTATTGCTTTATTGTAGGAGCTCACAATCACATCCTATTCTAATATCTTCCTCATTCTTATATAGCCAATTCCATAGAAATTTAAAATTCGAACAATAGGGAGAATCAGTGTACTGCATTGTATTGAGGAAAAGATACCTACCTATCTTTATAAGGTTACACTGGAAATGTCTCTGTTGAAACAAATGGTTCATTCACACAACCAATGTCAATAATAAAATAGGACTATATATATAGTAAAGTTTAGTTGACTACTTATGTAGTTGCAAAACTAAAGAAAATTACATCACTTCAATAAAGTTATGTAGTCTTCATTAAAGTAAAACTACAACAAAATCCATATAAGTTCTCCCTTCACTTTCCCTTGTTGTGTTAATGACTTTTGTTGTGGACAGTTGTACTGATTTAAAATCCTGAATTAGTCCTTGATTAGAATCCAGATCAGTTATCAATCTCTTGGTTGGAGTTACAGCTTGAAATAGTTCTGGATCATGGTAAGCTGTTTGGAATAATGACCGATATAGCTAATGTACAATCAGCTCTACAAAATTCCATGAGTTCGTCAATTTGGTTATTTTGGAATATGAGAAAAAACATAACTTATAATTGCTGTAAATTTATACTCACAATGTCAAACTGAATCGAATCACTGAATTGGGCAATATTTTGTGAAGTTGCGATGAACTTCCTAATTAAAGAAATAAGTAGAGTATTAGACTAAAAACGTATTTTGAGAAGTCATGATAAACTTTTTTGTGAAGTCTGCGATAGACTATCCTCTCTTTTTCTCATGATAAACTTTCCTTTTTGTAATGTAAGGTACTAAGTCATTATCCAAATTTAGCCAAACTTAGCATTCTAAATTCTTGCTGGAAAATCCAATAGAATAGTGATGAATAGTAGCAGTGTCATCTACTAACCTGTTCATATATATATATATATGTTACCCAAGTGATATAAATCATAAATAACTACCACTTTAATAAACCTGATTTTACAGTAACGAAATTATAGACCTGACATATTTCATCACCTTGAAGCTTCTGTTTTGTTTTTGAACTTGAGAACAAAAAGAGACCAGCCTCTTTGGTGCAGGTGTTTATTGTAAAAAATTCTCTTCGCAATTATGTGTGCTTTCGAAGAAAGTTATTTTATCTCATATCATGCCATTGTGAAAATGCTGCTTCCAATTAGCACTTAAATACTAAGAAATTCAGCTTTAAAATGAACAGATGCAAAATTGTGAAAGGTAGCTAATATCTTCATGTAACAAATGTAAACTTGTGAAAGCTAGCTAATATCATTCAAAAACTTTTGTATAGACTTTTTTCAGGAAAGAGAACAAATAAGGAAAAAGTTAATTCAACTAAAAACTGAATAGATGTAAACTTGTGAAAGCTAGCTAATACCTTCATCATTCATGTAACAGATGTAAACTTGTGAAATCTAGTTAATATCATTCGTTTTCAGTTTTACTGGCTTTTTTCAAGAAAGAGAACAAATAAGGCAAACGTTACTTCAAAATAAGCAGAAATAACTTCTTCCGATGACTGAAATAAAAAATGCCAACAATGTGTTTATGAGTCACACAGTTTTCAACCTCTACTGGCTTCTACCATAAGATGTTGAAGATGAAAATTATTGTCTGTCAGTATATTACTATTAGCAAGTCAAAGGATAGAGTTTATGCCCCACATTAAATAGTGTATGTTTTTTACCACAAACAAATAATATATCACTTCAAGAAAATCAGTTTTTATTATTAATGAAAGTAAAATTTCTACTGAAAAGGTTATAATGATGAATAATTAAATAAACAATGTGATACAAACCTTAGAATGAACAGAGTTACAACTCAAAAACTTTGGTAGCTGTTTAGAGCAAACTGGCTAGTGTTCTTTTTGCAGTTTCTCCCATAGGCATAGCTGTTCAGAACATGTCAAATGTAGAAGAGCAAGTACTGTCAGGGTTAAAATGAGAAGTGTGAAATGGCAAGGTATCTTCAAAATGTTGAAAAAGAACCCGATATAAATAATGTTTCCAAAGAAGTCCGAACTTGAATTGATTCAACATGTTAGTAATATTGATGCATATATATAAACATGTACGCTCAAAGAGGTTAACAGATGTCCACATGGCCATTCCAACAACTATGACAGTGTACGCAAGAATGCTAAGAGTAAGGATAACAAAGGAATTTTCATTTTGCAAAGGAAATTCATTAGAAATGTCAGTTTTTTCTTAGCACAATGAACTGACAGAAGAATGGGAACTAATTGCGAATAAATCTTAACTAAATTATGATTTTTAATTTGGACTAATTGTCAAATATTTTAATATTGCATAAAATTTTAAAATAATTTAGTAGGAAAAAAAAACAACTGAAACACTGATATGGCTAAAATTTGGCAATAGTAAATTCCAAGACTATCAATTCATACTAACTAATTTATTTCATTGTAATCAATTTGCACACAACCATTTAAGCCCTATTTGCATATCAATAATTAAAAGCACATGCAGTAACAAATATGAACAAATTGAAGAATAATGTATGCATAAATTAGGAAAGGGATTAATGAAAGGCTTTTCTCATGTTTATCTCGTGACAATAACAGCACCAATGTATGCATAAATTGAAGAATAAAAGCACATGCAGTAACAATCTTCTCATGTTTATCTCGTGACAAACCTTCCCATCAATTTATCACCAATGTCACAGAGAGAGAGAGAGAATAGAAGAAATACGAAAATGTGGACCTACTAACAACATTACAATTCCCAGCTTTAATAGTAATAGGAACTAAGCAAAGGCAAGAAGGGTAGGGCAACATTGTAGTTATCAAGAAGTAGAGTGGATTTAAAACTTCTCTGAGTTCTCTCACACTCAATTGTTAAAAGGTTGTTATTTGACATATGAACATATCATGAAATCACAAACAACAACAACATCACCAACAAAATTAAAGCTAAGCAACACCAAAGAGCAAAACAAACAAAATACAAATTATAATGAGAAACAAACAATGAAAAATCCTAAAAAATCATGGAGAAAATACCCTTAATCAGAATCCAAATGAAAATCATGATTTGAAGCCATCTATCACATCCTGCATGTGTTGCAAAATTTTGTTCCCAATATAGTTGATGCTCCTGAGAAAAAGAAAAATATTAGTAAAATGCAAAATATTAACCATTAAAATGCCTTCATAAATGAACAAATTGTACCTAAATAACCAAAACAAATGAAGCAAAAAATTAAGAAACAAAAATACTATCCAATTTAAATTTCCTTTCACAACAAAACAAATCATATGCATAAATCTTACCTCCGGTTGCAGGAAAGTACAAAACCTAAGAACACCAAAACAAAATCAGAAGCAAAAATCAAATTCAAAATCAATATCAAAATCAAAATAAGAGAGGAAGAAAATCAAAATCAGAAATCAATATCAAAAACAAAATCAAAATCAATATGCGCTTGGGTTTCGAAAATGAAGAATAACACGGAAAGAAGAAGAGAGGGAGAAGATGAGTTTGGAAATTTGAAGCCCTAGGTTCCAAAAATGAAGAAGAAGAGAGGAAGAAGATGAGTTTCGAAATAAGAAGGTCTGATTTCGAAAATGAAGAAGAACACAGCAAGAAGAAGAACACAGCAAGAAGATGGGTTTCGAAATTTGAAACTCTAAGTTCCAAAAATGAAGAAGATAGAAATATGAAGAGAGGAAGAAGATGGGTTTCAAAATAAGAGGTCTGGTTTAAAAAAATGAAGAAAAGAGGAAGAAAGAAGAGATGGGTATGCAGAGAGGAAGAAAGAAGAGATGGGTATGCAGAGAGGAAGAAGGAGGAAGAAGGAGAGAAAAAGAATGTAGAGGAACGTGAGAGAGTTCAGAAAATGAGAAGGATGAGAGAAGGAAGAGAGATTGTCGAAAATATCCCTCAATAATCCAAGTGTCATGTTTGCCAAATGGCCCTATTAGTATTTTCAGATGTGGTTTATATGTATAAATCTAGTGTAGATTAGTTCATTGCAATTGATAAATGGTTTTTGATTAATTTAATTTTCAATCAAAAGGAATATATTTTCCATTGAAAAGAAAAATATTAAAGAATGAAGGTTATGGTAGATTTATTTACCATGCTAACATGTTTCCTAGGTAACATGTTTCCTGGCCATATACTCTTACATGCTTTTGTAAATATGATTGCATAAACATGAATTGGTGTTATTTTTTTATTGTATAAGCTACTATTGCATTGAATATTTGATTGATAACAACTAAGATGTCGTATTTAAATTGTGCAGTTTATAATTTAAAATGATTTTGAAGGGCAAATTAAGAAATGGGAGTATGGTAACATGCACTATGTGGGGGACTATGATACTTTTGGACAATGGTGCACCAAAATGCTCTATAGTGCCAATGGAAGTAGGTAAGAAAATGTGAAACAATGCTTGAAACATAATTCCATTTTCTATTTTAGATTGTTTAGTTGTGGAACAAACAAAGGGATATTAATTTTAGAAGAAAAAGGCTGAGAGTTTATCTTTGTACGTTTTCATGTGAGTTATAAATTCCATTTTTCTATTTTAGATTGTTCAGTTGTGGAACAAACAAAGAGGGAGATTTTTCCCTTTAATTATGAATGGAATGAAAGTAAAGGAGCAATAAAAAGAATATATTCTGGCTTTAGCAATAAATCCCGTTCAGTGTCGAACACTTACTATGCCACAAGAGAAAATGACTCCCACTAGTAAGGTATTCGGACAACCTTTTACTTTAATTCATATGGTATAACATTAATTATTAAAATATTTGTAGTAAGTCCATTAGTTTGTTAATAAGGCCTATTAGATTGTAAGGTCATAGGTCCATTAGTTTATTAGTATTTAAATTAGATGGTACTCTCATTTGTAATAATCCATGAAGACTCTCCTCATTTGTAATAATCCATGAAGACTCTTCTGATCATTTGTAATTTTTCCCTATTTTCAATATGATAGGCTTTTAGGGTTCTTTTCCCTAATTTTCATGGATGCCATGTTTTTCACATGGTATCAGAGCAAACATGGTATTCTCTTTGAATTCCAAATTACTTCTATTATTTTATTAGTTTTTTTTTGCAATTATTTTCTCTTCCATTTTTTTCCTTTTGTGCTCTTGATTTTCCCCTTGATTTTCTTTTGCGATTCTGATCTTAATCGTTTTCTTCTTGCTTCGATTTTGTTAATCGTGAATCTCCGTTCCTCTTTCATCTGAAATTCTCCTTCCTTCTTCGCTTTTGCTCTCTCCTCGAAGCCCTATTATCTTTCTATCCCTCCTCGCGCTTTTTTGTGTCTCTTCGCAAATGCGATTTAATGTATTTCAGCGTTTCCTTGAATCATTCCTTGATCCTGATTCAATTTCTTATCTGAATCGTTCCTTCAGTGTGTTTCGCCTTACTTCGTGTTCTCTTTTCCAAAATTTGTTTTCAACCAGATGATTCGATTTCAATTTTGACACAAATCATTTGCATTACTCATTTCTAATAGCAACCTCAGTGTGCGATTGTTTTTCTTAATGTTCTTTTGGGTTATTGTCGTTCATTTTTAGAGGATTTTATCCTTAGCTTCCTAAGATGAAGGGACAACGATTATGCTGAGACTGGAGACTTTACTGAGCAGGGTTTTGCTGCTGGTTTGATGTTGAGCATATCATTTAATTCAATTGTACTTTAGTTGCGGTGGTTATGTTCACGCACGCAAGGTGTTTGATAAAATGGAGGTTGGAAATTTGTATACTTGGAACATTATGCTTTCTGGGTATGTTAAATTGGGGATGACAAAGCAAGCTAGGAGTATGTTTTATGAAATGCCTGACAAGGATTATGTACCGTGGAATGCACTGTGGGAGATTTTGTGAGGCTTTGAGGTTTTATGGAAGCTTTTCCAATGGTTTGATTGTTTGTGTAAACGTGAAGGAAGTTGAACTTCGTAGGTAGTTCCATGGGGAAGTTTTAGTTATTGAGTTTTTATCCAATGTTGTTGTTTCCAGCTCAATTGTCGGTGCTTATACAAGGTATGGTGTTTTATTATTGCCCTTTACTTGCTAGTTTGTTGGGAGTCATTGCTTCCATCAAAATTGGATTTGCTGATATTGAAAGGGTGGCAATCTACTCCAACCTAACAGGTTTAATATGGTGGTGGAATTGTTCCTAATTATCAAGTTATTATATGTCGTATATCAAAGGGTGTGAAATACCATATACCTAATGCTTAGTGGTTCCAACTTCCACTTTATGGAGATCATGTCTTTTGGATTTCCATGGTGTCAAAGGTCATAGATAATTAAACACCTTCCAGGTGAATTATTTGATGGTGAATTGGAGGAACTTGCGATCTCATTTTGTTGGTGGCTTTTTAGCTTCATTCTCCACTTTACAGACAGATTGCATTGATGTTCTTTAAGGAGGTGGCTTTTAGGATGGTTGTTCATTTACTGAGCATTGTTATTTGATATATGGACCGAAAGTGAGTCCTTGAAAAATCATATGGAGAGAGGGCATGGAAAATTTCTTTTGCAACTCGCTCAGGTTGTTTTTTTTAATTTCTCTTGGCTTATGATGCTACATGTTTCTGGTCGTTGGTTGCCTTAGGATTACTGTTGTTGATTCCTTGACTTAGCATTGATTGCTGATTGTGCATTACTGTTTCTGGATTTGGTGAAGATTTTGATTAGCCTTATTGGCTTGATTTTAGCTTATGGTGGTTAAGCATGATGCTTCTGCTATAAATGGTTAAGTATTAAGATTTTGCTTTTGTCTTGAGTGATTGAGTACTCTTGATGGTTAAGTGTTGTTTGTGCTTCTGCCAAGTGGTTAAACTTTGAGGTATAGTTTCTACGTGGTGGTTAAGCCTTTGGCCCTATAGCCTTGTTGATGTTTGCTTCTGCCCTATGGTGGTTAAGCGTTTTGCTTCCTTCAAGTGATTAAGCCTTGAGTTGTGGTTTTTGCTTGATGGTTAAGTGTTGGTTTGTTGCTTCCTTCGAGTGGTTAAACCTTGAGTTGTGGTTTCTGCCCGATGGTTAAGCATTTGATGACTTCTTTGACACTTAGATGGTTATGCCCAAGAGTGGAGTTTGTTGATTCTTTTGGAGTGAATGTTGTGGAGACGCTAGAAGAAGCTTGAAGGGGCCCGATAGTTGGTCGAAGACTTCTAGGAGTTATGCACCTCAACTGCTACCAATTTGGATTGTTCTTATTTTCCATATTTTTATAGTATCTTTGTATTGCTTACCCCAAGCTGGAAGTGTTGTGAACACCGTCCAGCTTGCGAGAGGCTATTAAAATATTTGTAGTAAGTCTATTAGTTTGTTAATAAGGCCCATTATATTGTAAGGTCATAGGTCCATTAGTTTATTAGTATTTAAGTTAGATGGTACTCTCATTTGTAATAATCCATGAAGTCTCTTCTGATCATTTGTAATTTTTCCCTATTTTCAATATGATAGGCTTTTAGGGTTCTTTTCCCTAATTTTCATGGATGCCATGTTTTTCAACATTATATGGTGCTTAATTATAACATTAATGTTATAAGTCAACAATTTCATGAATTATGATCATAAAATATGTTTTTTTTACCAAGGTTGATTGTCTTTACACAAAATCCGGGACAAGTCTTCTGGCGCTTGGTACAAATGGAATTCATAAGATGTGGAAATGGAGCATTAATGAATTGAATCCTAGTGGAAAGGTAATTGTACGTTGAGAAACCCAAATATCACACTTTTCAATTGCTTTATAAATACATCATCCCTACTTGCATATTTTTATATTCATGTTTTAGTTGTTAAATGTTTAGATATTACAGATAGCTAATAATTAGTAGTTTTTTTGCTTATGCTTATATATATATATATATATATATATATATATATATATATATATATATATATATATATATATATATATATATATATATATATATATATATAATATATTCTTTTATTGGTTTAAAAGGCCACAACAAGTGTTCGCAAAATTGGCAACCACATACGATTACAGATCTCATGACTAATGATGTTCCAGAAAATTCTGAAGTCGTTGTTCCATGCGTGATACTCACAAACAATGATTTCTATATTATTTCCGCATGTGTAGGAAAAGTTTCATTGTTCAACATATTGAAATTTAAGGTGATATGTAAAGGGAACTGAGAGAGAGAACTTTGAACTATTGTAAAAATGCTTCATTGAAACTGATTCAGTTACAGAGGGATATATATACATTGTTGGCTTCTAACTAAAGCCGTTGGATTCTAACAGAATCACTAATCACAGTTACATCAATGCTATGGTGCAACCTATCTCTATTGAGTGTACGGTGCACTACTGAGATCAAGCCACTAAGATTAATATCAATCAAGCTACATCAGTATATACTATCATACTCTATTAGCCCCCTTCAAGCTCAAGTTGGGGGAAGCCACAACTTTGAGTTTGTTCTTCAATGCAATGAATGAAGTTGCTGGCAGAGGCTTAGTAAGAATATCTGCAAGTTGCCCTGCTGCTGGAACATGAGCAATTGACAGTTTCTTGGCTTGAACTTTTTCCCGTACAAAGTGGATATCCAATTCCAAGTGTATAGTCCGAGAGTGTAGTACAGGGTTGTGTGCAATTTGGACTGCACTCTGGTTGTCACACATTATCAACGGAGGATGATGTTTGATATGCAGCTCACACAGCAAGGACTGCAACCACATTAGCTCAGCAGTGGCATTTGCTAGCCCACGGTACTCAGCTTCTGCACTGGAGCGAGCAACTAAGGTTTGTTTCTTGGAACTCCAGGATATAAGATTTGGCCCAAGAAAAATGCACGAGCCAGAGGTAGAACGTCTGTCATCCGGGTCACTTGCCCAATCACTGTCACTATAAGCACACAGTGAAAGAGGACCAGTGTAGGGAGAAGGCTGCAGAATCAGTCCATGTGTGACAGTACCAGCAAGGTACCTGAGGATCCGTTTGACTGCCTTGAAATGTGATTCTAGAGGCTCAGATAAGAATTGACAAACTTTATTTACAGCATAAGCTATTTCTGGCCGAGTTAATGTCACATATTGTAATGCCCCTACCAATGATCTGTAGATATGAGGATCTGCCAATTTATCTGCACCATACCTACTGAGTTTGGTAGTAGAAGCCATGGGTGTAGACATACCATTGCAGTCCCCCATTGAAGCTTTGTGTAGCAAGTCTCTGACATACTTGGATTGAGTTAAGAGAATGGACCCATTGGGTTGATACTTAACCTCTATGCCCGTAAAATACTCGTTTTCCCATATGCTTAAGGGCAAAAGTAGCATGCAGCTTCTTAATCAAGTCATGAATGAGAGACGTGGCAGACCCGGTTATCAAAATGTCATCAACATAGACTAATGCGAACAGTTGAACTCCAGGGGCATTGTAGATGAACAAAGACGAATCACATTTGCTTGGATGGAGACCAAATTGAAGAAGAGTGTGCTTCAGTTTGTCATGCCACACTCTAGGGGCTTGCTTTAGCCCATAGAGTGATTTATGTAGTCTGCATACCAGGGTCTTGTCCTTGTTGCTGAACCCTGGAGGCTGTACCATGTAGATCTCCTCTTGTAGATGCCCATTGATGAAGGCATTATTCACATCAATCTGTTCTATGGACCATTTGTTCTGGACAGCAAGAGAGAGCAGTACTCGAATGGTTGCTGGTTTTACAACTGGGGAGAAAGTTTCTCCAAAATCAGTACCAGGTAGTTGATGATAGCCTTTGGCAACTAACCTGGCCTTGTATTTGTTCACAGTCCCATCTGGGTTTTCTTTAACCCGAAACACCCACTTGCAGCCTATGGCCTTTCTATTGGGTGGAAGCTTTGTGAGACTCCATGTTTTGTTACTGAGCAAAGCTTGATATTCAGTGTTCATTGCAGCAAGCCAAAGTGGAGAATTGAGTGCCTGCTTGACTGAATTTGGCTCACATTGAGTGAGGAATAGCTTGGGCTTTAGAGAGCCAGTATCTTTTCTGGTGGTCATGGGGTGAATTTTAGTAGTTGGGGGTAGTGGAGGAGGAGAGGGAGGGTCATTTTGGTTTGGTGAGGGAAGATTGACATGACTGGGAGGGTGTGGAGATGTAGTTTGTTGGTTTGGGAGAGGTGAGCTATCTTGTTGAGTGGGAGAGGTAGTATCTGTTGTAGTGTGTGGAGGATTTGTGGGTGGTGGAGGATCTGTAGTAACAGAGTTTGGAGTGGTAGCTGGTGTCTCTGTGGTTGTGGAAAATGTTGGAATAAGGAATGGAGAGTCACTAGTAGCTGTGGTGGAGGGAGGATTGGAGGTGGGAAACATGGTAGTGAAGGGAAAATGTGTTTCATGGAACTTCACATCTTTTGAAATGATGACTTTGCCCTCGGGGTTGAGACACTTATATCCCTTATGGTTAGCTGACAGCCCTAGATTGATGCACATGGCACTTCTAAACTGAAATTTATGTTTGTTGTAAGGTCTAAGGTGTGGAAAACATGCACAGCCAAATGTTTTAAAGTGTGTGTAAGATGGTTCAGTTTTGTAGAGAGCTTGGTAAGGGGAAATGAAGGTGGGAAGGCCTTTAGTGGGTAGTCTATTAATGAGGTGAATGGCATTTGTGAAAGCATGATCCCAATATTTGAGGGGAAGTGAAGCATGAGACAGAAGAGTAAGACCAATCTCTGTGAGATGTCTATGTTTCCGTTCTACAGTCCCATTTTGGTGGGATGTATACGGACACGTGAACCTGTGAACAATACCCAAATCAGTTAGATGTTTAGTGAAGGGAAGGTATTCACCCCCACCATCAGTTTGGACAGCCTTGATAGAGCAAGAGAATTGTGTGTGAACAAGTTTTTGAAAGAGTGTGAAAGCCTTAAGAGCTTCTGATTTGTGTTTTAAAAAATAAATCCATGTGAATTTTGTGAAGGCATCAACAAAGGCTATGTAATAATAGTGACCCCCAGTGGAAGCAATAGGGGAAGGACCCCATAAATCAGTGTGTATAAGCTCAAAGGGAGCAGAGTATTGAGTGCTTGAGGGTGGTGCATACAGTTTATGTGATTTACCAATGCTACAGGAGCTGCAGAAATCAGACTGAGTTTTATTTGAATTGACAGGAATGTTACATTTATTCAATACATGAGTGACAATTTGTGAGTTGGCATGACCTAATCTTGTGTGCCAAAGAGTGTGTGTATCAGCAGTGTGTGTATTACAAGCAGAACATGCATTAACAGTACAAACAGAAGGTAAAACAGATATCTGAGGAGGCTTTTTCTGGGATGACTTGGCTATGGGGAGCCCCTTGAACACATAGAGTCCATTCTTATCAAGGGTGCCAACCAAAACTACTTGATTAGAGGCACGTGACACAACAAAGACAGCTTAGATTCATGAAAGCGAAAGTGTACATTGTTATCTTTAACAAACTTAGATACTGAAATCAGGTTCTTAGTTATGTTTGGCACATGTAATAGATCATTTAGCACTAAGTTTACATGAGGATGAATAGGGGATATAAATTTAGAGGAACCTATGGCAGCTATACGAGAGCCATTGCCATTGCCCATACGGACTTGAACACGTCCTGAGTAAGGTGTTCTGTAATGTAAATTATCATCATTGGCATGGTGAGTTGCACCAGTGTCACCATACCAGTCTTCTTCTTCACTACTACTAGAAGGCGAATCGGAAGGTTTACTCAGGCGTCGAGGACATAGCCTCGGCTAAGCTAACTTGAGGAGTTGGAGCCTCAGCGTCAGTGGTGGCAGTGCTTTGAGTGTTCTGCGTAGCATTGTTAGATGCTTGAGTCATCGATGCAGGAGGAACGAAGGTTTCGTCAAAGCGAAACCAACAATCGAGAACGGCATGACCGTAACGCCCACACAGTTGGCACGTAGGGCGAGAACCAGTGTTACGACCGCGTCCCACGCCACGATGACGTCCACCACGACGCGCCCTCTTCCAAACCGATTCCCATTGTGTTGAGTAGCATTGTTGTTACCACCACCGAGTGACTTGTGAGGACGCGTTTGAGCGATGTTAGCGGCGACGGTGGTGACGGCAAGTTCCTGGCGATACTTGTCCAGTTGAGACTCTTGAACAAGGAGTAAGGACTCAATTTCGCTTAGTGACGGAGGATCGGACTTTCCAAAGATCATCATTACGAATGGATTGAACTCCTCTGGTAAACCATCAAGAATAACATCAGTGAGATATGTTTCAGTGATAGTTTCGCCAACGGCGGTGAGCGAATCTGCGAGTGAGTGAACTTTGGTCAAAAACTTCGAGAGATCGAGCTCGATCCTTTCTTCGTATTCTTCAATTCATTTCGGAGTTGACGAATTTTCGCTCTAAGATGAGAGAAATAGTGCTGATGGAGTTTCTCCCACACCTGCCACGAGTGATAGCAGCTTAACACACGGGGAAGCACCGATTCAGACAAAGTAGATAGTAACCAGGTGAATAGAGTTTGATCTTGAACCAACCACTGTTCAAATTCGTCGGAGACGATGTCTGCAAGTCGATCCTCTTCCGATGCATACTTCGGTGGAATTTTAGGGTTAACAAGGAGGCGGTGCAATTTATGCATCTTAACTACTCCTTCAACCTGCTGATTCCAGAGGAGGAAGTTGCGATCATCGAGCTTAATGGATAATTTTGGACCATTGGTGAAGTGTGTGGCCGACGATTTGGTGGTTGACTGAAACACCGATGCAACGCCGGAGGGAGTTTCGTTGCTGCGCGGTGATTGATCGGGTTCCGGTGTGGCCATTGTGGCAAAGAGGGAGAGATTTAGACGGTGGCGGAAGGTGGAGATTCGGATCTGTGACCTGGTGGCGCGAATGATACCATAAAGGAAACGAGAGAGAACTTTGAACTATTGTAAAATGCTTCATTGAAACCGATTCGATTCACAGAGGATATATATACATTGTTGGCTTCTAACTAAAGCCGTTGGATTCTAACGTAATCACTAATCACGATTACATCAATGCTATGGTGCAACCTATCTCTATTGAGTGTACGATTGCACTCACCGAGATCAAGCCACTAAGATTAATATCAATCAAGCTACATCAAGATATACTATCATACTCTATTAATATGAAAGTTTTTACATGAAATATATATGTTTTGAGTAGTGACAAAATCGTTTTCCCAATGTATATTAATTAGTATTTGTGAGTTGTGAGAAATTATTGGTGAATTTTAGGTGCTCGCAACAATTATGCCTCCTCCACCTACTTCAACCTCCCTAGCATTTCATCCTAGAGACAATAACATCATTGCAATTGGAAATGATAATTCAGAAATTCGTATTTATAATTTTCAGAGACAAAAGGTAATTACTTTAAGTATGTATGTCTTATGTTTATATATGTTTGGATTGTTTCAAGACTCATATAAGGATATCTGACCTCTATACTTTTAGATCATGCATATATTGAAGGGTCATCGGAAACACATTACTGGTTTAGCTTTTTCATCTCAACTCAATATTTTGGTTTCATCAGATGCTGATGCTCAGGTATGTATGTATAACCATAAGTTATGTTAGAATGTTAGATTCTATTAGAGTAATAATAGTTAACACAATTGACTCTATGGTGCTACTTTTGAGATTGGATGGCCTCGACTAAAAGATAATTCTCTCATTGTTGCTTGGTCCATTATTGGTATTTTATTCTCCTTATCTACCTTCACAAGATTTTTTCCTTTCTTATCCTCGTTACTTTTTTGCCATTTAATCTGATGCTGAAACTAGAGATTTAGACTCCAATATCATTACTGGATTCGGAAATTTTATATCTACAATTTCTGGTTATTGCTATAATTAAATCACCAACATTTTACTACTCTACTTACCATGTAACTCTTTATGGTTTTTGTGGGTATTTTTATTTATAGCTTTTGTGCTGGAGCATTGACTCATGGGAAGAGAAGAAATCACTGTTAATCCAAATGCCAGCTGGAAATTGTCACAGTATTATACCAATAACAGTGACAATATCAATAGAACAGTAACCAGAACTAGTATCTCAGTGCAAGTAACAGTGATAATCGCAATGGAACAGTAACCGTATCTGCTATATATCAGTATTTAACTGATATAACAGAGAAAGTGAAAACCTGCTAGGGTGAACCTAAGTCACCGGTAACAAGCAAGTGAAAACGCTGCGTATAGAGAGGACGAGAAAGCCAAATAATCAGCGTTTTTGAGGAAACGCTACGTATAGAGAGGAGGAGAAAGCCAAATAATCAGCGTTTTTGAGGAAACGCTGCGTATAGAGAGGACGAGAAAGCCAAATAATCAGCGTTTTTTAGAAAACGCTGCGTATATTAGAACGAAAAACCACATATTCAGCGTTTTTTAGAAACGCTGAGTATTTGTTTTAATTTTTTTTTGGCCAGGTCTCTCACAACGCATCTCTCTCTTTCATCTCTTCGTCTTCCACAACACAGCTCCGTCTTCTCCCTCTCCCTCTCTTCCCCCTCTTCGTCTTCCTCGCGAAGAAGAACCGATCGGAGAAGAAGAACCGAAAAACAGATCCAAAAATGGCTCCTTCACCAGTGCATTTAAACTGCTCCCTTCTTGGCTTCCTGAGCGCCCGCGCTCTCGTTTTCTCTTGTAAAATAATTTTAGAGTACTTGTTATTCTTTTCATTCTTTATTATTACGTTTTTGATTTTATCTTCAAGATCCAAATCTTGAAGATTCTCGATTCTTGCCCTGCCTCCATTCTCGATTCTCGTAACTTACCGTTGATTTCCGGGGTTTCTTCAACCTCAATTTCATGGCGTTGCAATCCTCTCATTGCTAAACCTAGTTTTGTTGTTAGAGCTGATTCCAACCTCGACGACGCTGCTCGGCTTCTCATAATGTTGATGAAGCTCCTAAGAAGAAGGAGAAACGAGTTTTGGATTGTGAACTGAGATAGAGGAAGAGAAACCGTAAAGAAAACCACGAGTGAAGCTCGGAGACGTTATGGGGTGAGATTCTTTCTCCTATATCTCAATTTAGTACTATTATTGAGCCTCCTCCTCTACAGATGAATGCCATTTGCAATTGATTTAAAAAGTGTATCTCATTGTTTATTTACATTGATTTCGAAATTCTAAGATTTTGATTTTAGGTTTTACTCTTAGATTTTGAATAATAATAACTTTGTGTGAAATGGATTTGTGTTTGTATGTAATAGGTGGAGTATCAATTTAGTGATTTGAGATTGAGTCGAGAAAATAAGGTTGTGCTGTTTATTCTTTGGATCTTTGAGTTTGCAAGGCCACTATGGATTTTTGGTATGAATTCTTATGAATTTGTTCAAAGTAAATGTGAGAGAAACTTAATTGCTTGCGATTCACAGGTGATTCTAAGTCTGCTACACCGCAAAGTCTTTCTCTTCTAATCTTTTCTCTCATGCAATCAATTCAACGATTTTGGCTTTGTGTATGCAGCGAGAAGGGAAGTCATATCTTGGAATTATAGATAATGTGCGGGGCTCAAAACTAACTCGCTTGATATCCCTTTCTGATTTTTAGAAAACATTGTAATTTTTAAAAGTTTTTTCGCTTGATATCTTGGTCAGAACTTTAAGCAACCACTTCGAATTTATCGAATCACAGGAACATAGACCTCTGCTTTGCCAATGAGGATGAGGCAACCGAACTTTTAAGGTGATCATCTTGAATTAAAATATGACTCAGTATTTTAATAGGCTTTAATTACCTGCGTGAGGTGCACTTCTTGTTTGAGTATTTTAAGTTCCAAACGATCTAAATTTATATACCATGATGATGAAGGCAATATACCAATTTTGCCTTTGTAATAAGCAATTCAAGTCACAATCGTGCCTGCACATAATTGGTAAATGGTACTAACTCTTTAGTATCACATCTTAATGACATGAGTCAAACAAACCTCTCTGATAAGTAACAATCAAATCAACTCAATCAGAAAGAAAACTCAAGCAAGTGTTTAGATAAAATTTCAGTAGGCCCTTAATACTATTTTCATTCCAATTCTGTAATATTTCAGCTGATTCTGATCTTCTACCATATGTTAGTGCAGTATGATGTTAGTTTTTGAGTTTCAGCTGCTAATTACAGCTTGAACACAGAGTTTAAACTTCGTATTTGTTAGTTTATAAAACAAATTTTAGTCTTTCAAGTCAATTGTCAAATAACGGCTTCATTTTTAAACTTCCTTTTTTATATCACTAAATCTTCATGGTTGCTAACTTCATCAAAGTTAGCTCATACTGATTTAATCCACTTTAAGTTATGTTGTTTTCTAGTGCACTACTCGGTATTTGTAATTTTCATATATGTTGTGGGTATTATCTTGAAATAATATGATGTATCAGTTTGTTTCAACATTTTTAGCGGTCATTCGTGTATCTTATTTGATATGCACTATATTTAAATTGGCTTGAAATATATTCAGTTAATGACTTTGTGTAATTGTGTTATTGTTTTTCAGATTTTTGAGAAGAGCCCAACCAAGATCAAGAACTATGGGATATGGTTGAGGTACCAGAGTAGAACTGGCTATCACAACATGTACAAGGAGTTTTTGTATTTATTTTATTTTGATTTAATAAATTTTGAGAGTTTCTTTGTTACGTATTTCTAATTTTGATAAATAAATTTTGAGAGTTTCTTTGGATGTATTTTGGATGTATGATTTAATTTTTTTTTATGTATGATTTAATTCAGGTTTAAATACAACAAATTCATAGATATCACTATTAAAAAATATTTTAGATGTATGATTTAATTTTTTTTGTTGCAAATATAAAATAGAAAATACACAAAAACGAAAAAATTAAAAAAAAATTAAACAATGGGCGCGCTTTTAAGGAAGTCTTTGCCTATAGAGCAAGTTTGGGCAATGGGCGCTTTTTTTAGAAGTCACAGTAAATCGATCGAGTTTTATTTGAATTGACAGAATGTTACATTTATTCAATACATGAGTGACAATTTGTGAGTTGGCATGACCTAATCTTGTGTGCGCAGAGAGTGTGTATCAAAGAAGGTGTGTATTACAAGCAGAACATGCATTAACAGTACAAACAGAAGGTAAAACAGATATCTGAGGAGGCTTTTTCTGGGATGACTTGGCTATGGGGAGCCCCTTGAACACATAGAGTCCATTCTTATCAAGGGTGCCAACCAAAACTACTTGATTAGAGGCCTGTGACACAACAAGACAGTTAGATTCATGAAAGCGAAAGTGTACATTGTTATCTTTAACAAACTTAGATACTGAAATCAGGTTCTTAGTTATGTTTGGCACATGTAATAGATCATTTAGCACTAAGTTTACATGAGGATGAATAGGGGATATAAATTTAGAGGAACCTATGGCAGCTATACGAGAGCCATTGCCATTGCCCATACGGACTTGAACACGTCCTGAGTAAGGTGTTCTGTAATGTAAATTATCATCATTGGCATGGTGAGTTGCACCAGTGTCACCATACCAGTCTTCTTCTTCACTACTACTAGAAGGCGAATCAGAAGGTTTACCTGTAGCGTCGAGGGACATAGCCTCGGCTAAGCTAACTTGAGGAGTTGGAGCCTCAGCGTCAGTGGTGGCAGTGCTTTGAGTGTTCTGCGTAGCATTGTTAGATGCTTGAGTCATCGATGCAGGAGGAACGAAGGTTTCGTCAAAGCGAAACCAACAATCGAGAACGGCATGACCGTAACGCCCACACAGTTGGCACGTAGGGCGAGAACCAGTGTTACGACCGCGTCCACGGCCACGATGACGTCCACCACGACCGCGTCCTCTTCCAAACTGATTCCCATTGTGTTGAGTAGCATTGTTGTTACCACCCTGAGTGACTTGTGAGGACGTTTGAGCGATGTTAGCGGCGACGGTGGTGACGGCAAGTTCCTGGCGATACTTGTCCAGTTGAGACTCTTGAACAAGGAGTAAGGACTCAATTTCGCTTAGTGACGGAGGATCGGACTTTCCAAAGATCATCATTACGAATGGATTGAACTCCTCTGGTAAACCATCAAGAATAACATCAGTGAGATATGTTTCAGTGATAGTTTCGCCAACGGCGGTGAGCGAATCTGCGAGTGAGTGAACTTTGGTCAAAAACTCAGAGATCGAGCTCGATCCTTTCTTCGTATTCTTCAATTCATTTCGGAGTTGACGAATTTTCGCTCTAAGATGAGAGAAATAGTGCTGATGGAGTTTCTCCCACACCTGCCACGAGTGATAGCAGCTTAACACACGGGGAAGCACCGATTCGCACAAAGTAGATAGTAACCAGTGAATAGAGTTTGATCTTGAACCAACCATTTATTCAAATTAAATCGGAGACGATGTCTGCAAGTCGATCCTCTTCCGATGCATACTTCGGTGGAATTTTAGGGTTAACAAGGAGGCGGTGCAATTTATGCATCTTAACTACTCCTTCAACCTGCTGATTCCAGAGGAGGAAGTTGCGATCATCGAGCTTAATGGATAATTTTGGACCATTGGTGAAGTGTGTGGCCGACGATATTTGGTGGTTGACTGAAACACCGATGCAACGCCGGAGGGAGTTTCGTTGCTGCGCGGTGATTGATCGGGTTCCGGTGTGGCCATTGTGGCAAAGAGGGAAAGATTTAGACGGTGGCGGAAGGTGGAGATTCAGATACAGGACCGGTGGCCGGCGAATGATACCATAAAGGGAACTGAGAGAGAGAACTTTGAACTATTGTAAAAATGCTTCATTGAAACTGATTCAGTTACAGAGGGATATATATACATTGTTGGCTTCTAACTAAAGCCGTTGGATTCTAACAGAATCACTAATCACAGTTACATCAATGCTATGGTGCAACCTATCTCTATTGAGTGTACGGTGCACTACTGAGATCAAGCCACTAAGATTAATATCAATCAAGCTACATCAGTATATACTATCATACTCTATTAATATGAAAGTTTTTACATGAAATATATATGTTTTGAGTAGTGACAAAATCGTTTTCCCAATGTATATTAATTAGTATTTGTGAGTTGTGAGAAATTATTGGTGAATTTTAGGTGCTCGCAACAATTATGCCTCCTCCACCTACTTCAACCTCCCTAGCATTTCATCCTAGAGACAATAACATCATTGCAATTGGAAATGATAATTCAGAAATTCGTATTTATAATTTTCAGAGACAAAAGGTAATTACTTTAAGTATGTATGTCTTATGTTTATATATGTTTGGATTGTTTCAAGACTCATATAAGGATATCTGACCTCTATACTTTTAGATCATGCATATATTGAAGGGTCATCGGAAACACATTACTGGTTTAGCTTTTTCATCTCAACTCAATATTTTGGTTTCATCAGATGCTGATGCTCAGGTATGTATGTATAACCATAGTTATGTTAGAATGTTAGATTCTATTAGAGTAATAATAGTTAACACAATTGACTCTATGGTGCTACTTTTGAGATTGGATGGCCTCGACTAAAAGATAATTCTCTCATTGTTGCTTGGTCCATTATTGGTATTTTATTCTCCTTATCTACCTTCACAAGATTTTTTCCTTTCTTATCCTCGTTACTTTTTGCCATTTAATCTGATGCTGAAACTAGAGATTTAGACTCCAATATCATTACTGGATTCGGAAATTTTATATCTACAATTTCTGGTTATTGCTATAATTAAATCACCAACATTTTACTACTCTACTTACCATGTAACTCTTTATGGTTTTGTGGGTATTTTTATTTATAGCTTTTGTGCTGGAGCATTGACTCATGGGAAGAGAAGAAATCACTTTTAATCCAAATGCCAGCTGGAAATTGTCACAATATTATACCAATAATAAAGTGACAATATCAATAGAAACGATAACTGAACTAGTATCTCGAAGGCAAGTAATGATGATAATCGCAATGGAACAATGGAATCAGATCGCTATATATCGATATTTAACCGATATAACAGAGAAAGTGAAAACTCGCTAGGGGTGAACCTAAGTCACCGTAACAAGCAAGTGAAAACGCTGCGTATAGAGAGGGCGAAAAGCCAAATAATCGGCGTTTTTGAGGAAACGCTACGTATAGAGAGGAGGAGAAAGCCAAATAATCAGCGTTTTTTTGAGGAACGCCTGCGTATAGAGAGGACGAGAAAGCCAAATAATCGGCGTTTTTAGAAAACGCCACGTATATTAGAACGAAAAACCACATATTCAGCGTTTTTAGAAACGCTGAGTATTTGTTTTAATTTTTTTTTTTGGCCAGTCTCTCTACAACGCATCTCTCTTTTCATCTCTTCGTCTTCCACAACACGACTCCGTCTTCTCCTCTCCTCTCTTCCCCCTCTTCGTCTTCCTCGCGAAGAAGAACCGACGGAGAAGAAGAACCAAAAATGATCCAAAAATGGCTCCTTCAATGGCGACGCAAACCGCTCCCCTTCTTCGGCTTCCTCGGAGCCGCCGCGGCTCTCGTTTTCTCTTGTAAAATAATTTTAGAGTACTTGTTATTCTTTTCATTCTTTATTATTACGTTTTCGATTTTATCTTCAAGATCTCAAATCTTGAAGATTCTCGATTCTTGCCCCGCCTCCATTCTCGATTCTCGTAACTTACCGCTGATTTCCGGGGTTTCTTCAACCTCAATTTCATGGCGTTGCAATCCTCTCATTGCTAAACCTAGTTTTGTTGTTAGAGTGATTCCAACCTCGACGACGCTGGCTCTGGCTTCATTAATGTTGATGAAGCTCCTAAGAAGAAGGAGAAACAGTTTTTTGGATTGTGAACCCGAGATAGAGGAAGAGAAACCCGAAAAAAACCACGAGTGAAGCTCGGAGACGTTATGGGGTGAGATTCTTTCTCCTATATCTCAATTTAGTACTATTATTGAGCCTCCTCCTCTAAGATTGAATGCCATTTGCAATTGATTTAAAAGTGTATCTTTCATTGTTTATTTCTCATGATTTCTCAAATTCTAAGATTTTGATTTTAGGTTTTACTCTTAGATTTTGAATAATAATAACTTTGTGTGAAATGGATTTGTGTTTGTATGTAATAGGTGGAGTATCAATTTAGTGATTTGAGATTGAGTCGAGAAAATAAGGTTGTGCTGTTTATTCTTTGGATCTTTGAGTTTGCAAGGCCACTATGGATTTTTGGTATGAATTCTTATGAATTTGTTCAAAGTCGTAAATGAGAAACTTAATTGCTTGCGATTCTGAGTGATTCTAAGTCCACTACCTGCAAAGTCTTTCTCTTCTAATCTTTTCTCTCATGCAATCAATTCAACGATTTTGCTTTGTGTATGCAGCGAAGGGAAGTCATATCTTGGAATTATAGATAATGTGCGGGGGCTCAAAACTAACTCGCTTGATATCCCTTTCACGATTTAGAAAACATTGTAATTTTTAAAAGTTTTTTCTCGCTTGATATCTTGGTCGAACTTTAAGCAACCACTTCGAATTTATCGGAATCGGGAACATAGACCTCTGCTTTGCCAATGAGGATGAGGCAACCCCAACTTTTAAGGTGATCGTCTTGAATTAAAATATGACTCAATATTTTAATAGGCTTTAATTACTGCGTGAGGTGCACTTCTTGTTTGAGTATTTTAAGTTCCAAACGATCTAAATTTATATACCATGATGATGAAGGCAATATACCAATTTTGCCTTTGTAATAAGCAATTCAAGTCACAATCGTGCACGCACATAATTGGTAAATGGTACTAACTCTTTAGTATCACATCTTAATGACATGAGTCAAACAAACCTCTCGATAAGTAACAATCAAATCAACTCAATCGGAAAGAAAACTCAAGCAAGTGTTTAGATAAAATTTGTTAGGCCCTTAGTACTATTTTCATTCCAATTACAGTAATATTTCAAATGATTCTCGATCTTCTACCATATGTTAGTGCAAAGATGATGTTAGTTTTGAGTTTCAAATTTGCTAATTACGGCTTTTTGAACACGAGTTTAAACTTCGTATTTGTTAGTTTATAAAACAAATTTTAGTCTTTCAAGTCAATTGTCAAATAACGGCTTCATTTTTAAACTTCCTTTTTATATCACTAAATCTTCATGGTTGCTAACTTCATCAAAGTTAGCTCATCTTGATTTAATCCACTTTAAGTTATGTTGTTTTCTAGTGCACTACTCGGTATTTGTAATTTTCATATATGTTGTGGGTATTATCTTGAAATAATATGATGTATCGCTTTGTTTCAACATTTTTAGCGATCATTCGTGTATCTTATTTGATATGCACTATATTTAAATTGGCTTGAAATATATTGATTAATGACTTTGTGTAATTGTGTTATTGTTTTTCAGATTTTTGAGAAGAGCCCAACCAAGATCAAGAACTATGGGATATGGTTGAGGTACCAGAGTAGAACTGGCTATCACAACATGTACAAGGAGTTTTTGTATTTATTTTATTTTGATTTAATAAATTTTGAGAGTTTCTTTGTTACGTATTTCTAATTTTGATAAATAAATTTTGAGAGTTTCTTTGGATGTATTTTGGATGTATGATTTAATTTTTTTTTTATGTATGATTTAATTCAGGTTTAAATACAACAAATTCATAGATATCACTATTAAAAAATATTTTAGATGTATGATTTAATTTTTTTTGTTGCAAATATAAAATAGAAAATACACAAAAACTGAAAAAAATTAAAAAAAAATTAAACAAAACAATGGGCGCTTTTAAGGAAGTCTTTTGCCTATAGGAGGCAAGTTTGGGCAATGGGCGCGCTTTTTAGGAAGCGCTGCCTATTTGAGGACGTGTTTGGGCAATGGGCAGCGCTTTTTAGGAAGCGCTGCCCATTGTTGGAGTGGAATACCCAGCGCCACATTCAGCAGCGCTCAAAAACGCTGCCCATGAATGAAAAAAAGCGCTGCCTATATACTAATTCTGTTGTAGTGAATAGAATACGACCCGGAAAACAATGCCTAGGAATTAGGGTTTAGAGAGATATAGAGAGAGAAGATATTTTGATAATTGCTTGCTTTATTCCAATCAAAAGGTGCCTATAAATAGGACCACTTGAATACAAACATTCCCTTAGAATCCTCTAGAATTTTGCCAGCTAAGGTAGTACTAGAATGAGGCAAAACATGTCCTCAATAAGACAAAATAACAGCTAGAAGGAGAAATACTACGAATTCAAATGAGACAAACAGTAAAATTCAATGGAACAATAACTTCAGCAGTAAAACTTAAGTGATTCTCACAGTAGCAGAATGATACTGTGACAATACCCCTCGCTTGCAGCACACACTTGTCCTCAAGTGTGGAAATCTGGGAACTGGTTGAGTAGTTCGTGGTAGAACTCCCAAGTGGTTTCAGTAGTAGGCTTGTCTTTCCAGTGAACCAACACCTTTGTGGCATGTGAATTTCCGAACTTAACCATTTTCCTCTCCAAGATAGCAAAAGGCTCGCCCTTGGTTAAGAGAGGTGTAGCAGGGAAAGGTTGATTGATTGCACCAGTAGGATTGTAACAAAGCTTCAACTGAGAAACATGAAAAACATTGTGTATGGCAAATTGTAGGTGGTAGATCCAATCGATATGCAACCTTACCAATGCGGCGAAAGATAAGATAAGGTCCATAAAACTTAGGCAGCAGCTTATGGTGAGAGTGAGCTTTCAGTGAGGATTGGCGATAAGGTTGAAGCTTTAAGTAAACATGATCACCCACTTTGAATTGCCTTTCACTCCTCTTCTTATTAGCCTGTTGTTGCATTCTGTTCTGTGCTCTCTGAAGATGGAACTTGAGTAAATTGATTGCATCCTCTCTTGCAGCAAGGGACCTGTTGACAGATGCAGATTCAGCTTCTCCTAATAGGTAAGGTAAGTGAGTAGGTGGGGGTTGTCCATACACCACTTAATATGGAGTAGCATTGATAGACCAGTGGAAATGAGTATTATACCACACATACACCTCAGATAATTCTCCAGAGCTTTATTAACAATCTCTGTCTGTCCATCGGTCTGGGGGTGGAAAGCTGTTGATTTGTTGAGTTTAACCCCCTGAAGTTTGAAGAATTCTGACCAAAATTTGCTGATAAATATTGGATCTCTGTCACTCGTAATGCTAGCAGGCATGCCATGCAATTTGAACACATTATCCATGAAAATGTGAGCTATATCCTTGGCAGTATAAGGGTGTGACAGAGGCAAGAAATGAGCGTATTTGCTCAATCTGTCAACAACAACAAAAATAGCGTGTTTCCCTTTTGAAGCAGGGAGGCCCTCGATGAAACCTAAGCTGATGTCCTGCCAAATTCTGTGTGGAATAGCTAGAGATTGGAGCAACCCGGGGGAAGTGTTGCACCCGAAAAATCCGGTTTGGGTTTCTCAATGTACAACGTGGAAAATTTTGAAGCCGCCACCAATATTTTAATTTTTAGACCAAAATATTGAAAAAAGGTCTTTTGAACAAGGCGAATGGTCTTTCGAAAACTAGAGATATGGGTTCGGGGGTCGATTACGTGCGGGGAAGGTGTTAGCACTTTTAATGCGCCCTCTCTACTGAGAGGGAACCTTTAACTAAGTGTGTGGTTTTTCGTTTGATTTGAAAAATATCTAGATTTGCCTATTTATTTCTTGCTTAAAGATAAACGGAAAAAAACTTAATGAAAATTTTAATTTTGGCGCTTGACGAGAATTGGCTTCTCGCTCCTACGTATCTCCTAGTGCGATGGAGAATTCAAAGCTACGTAGTTCTCGTTTGTCGTGAAAAGGTTTTTGTTTTTTATCTTTTTAGTGAGTTTTCGAAATATGACGAGTGTTCGGCGAATGATTAAACTAACAGAAGTTATGGGTAATTACCGCTAAATACTCTTGAAAATGAGAGTCACTACCACTGGTCAGACGAACGAAGGTTCTGATTGACTGTTAGTAGCAACTCGCTTTTATTTGATCTTTGAAAATGGTTTTCGAAAGAGATGAATTGACACGAATGATCAAACTAATCAAAGTTATGGGTGATCATCGCTTATTGTTCTTTGGAAAAAGGCATTGCCGCCGATGGCTAGACGAACAAAGGTTCTGATTAGCCACTAGCAACAATGGGTTTGAAAATGATTTGTTGTTATGGAAAATATTAATGTTTACGGTTGTGAAAATGATTTTTATTTGTTGCGCTTGACGAGAACGTGGCTCGCTCCTACGTATCCCGAATGGGAATCAAAGCGACGTAGTTCTATTTTGAAAATGAAAATATTTTGAAAGAGTTTTGGAAAGGGGAAGAGTTTTCGTAATGACCAAGCAAGCAGAGGCTTTGAGTGATCATTACTAATAACTCTTGATTGCGTTCATGACAATCAAACAAGCCAAGGCTTTGGGTGATAGTCACTAATAACATGCATTAATTAGAAAAGAGTTTGAAAGATTTTTGGGAAAAGGGGTGTGAGATAGTAAAAAGGGGTATAACTAATTACAGGGGGTTGTATTATTAACGGAAGGGGTGTCATTAGTAATCTGATGTAAAAAAAAAAATTAAAAAAACGCATAGGCCCAAACCCAGCCCACAACAGACCCGATCCATATACTAAAATAAGTAAACCCTAGGCTTTCTTCCCTCTCCAGCGCCGCTCATTTGAAGCAAACAGAGAGAGAGTGAGTTTCAGAGAGAGAAAGAGAGAAAAAACGAGAGAAGGAAGAAGAGGGAGTTCGCAGAGAGAGAGAGAGATCGAGAGAGAGAGAGACGGCGAGTGAGGGAGAGAGGGAGAGAGAGGGAGGATACCGTGAGAGAGCAGCGAACCAGAGAGAAGGGGAGGACGTCGCCGGTGGAGACGGTGGTGGTGTCGTGCGAAAGAGAGAGAGACAGAAACTTACGGTGGTGGAACGGTGGTGGCGCGCGACGGAGAAAAGGAACGAGGGCGCGTCGTCGGAGAGGTTGAGCTGACGGTGGCGTGGTGGTTTGTGCGGGCGAGAGGTCACGCGCGCGCGGTGGGGTTTCGATCCACGAGTTTGTTTTTCTGGTTTTTTTTTTGGTCTTCTTCCACTGTGCTTGTTCTGAGTTTGTGTATTTGCTGTTCCTTCCTTTTTCTCTTTTTTTTCTGTGTTTGTGTATTGGATTGAAGTGGTGGTGGTTGCTAATTTGGATTGAAGTGGTGGTGGTTGTTTTTCTATATATTTGTTGTTCTGAGTTTCTGAGGTTATGGGTGTTGTGCGAAAAGTAGTTGTGCAAGTATACACAATCGCAACAAGTAATATAATGATAAGTAAGATCGTCTCCACAGGGATTGTTGAGTTTACTTCTATAATTAAATTAGTAAATTAGCTAGTGAGTAAAACAAGTAACAATAACAAGTTGTAGAATCATTAATGTTATCAACATAAAGGTACAAAAGCAAATAAGATAGATTATAAGTAGAAATTCAGAGTGAGAGTAGTTGGAATGCTCTTTGCTAAGTAATTTCCTGAGTAAGCGCTATAGCGTCTCACGCTATAGCGTCAAGCGCTGTTGCAAATGATTTTGTGCTTTTCAGTCACTAACGCCAGGGTTTCATTACAAGATGCCTATGTCTAGGTTCTAAATAAGTTCACCCCTGTATAATGGAGAACCCACAGCTTTTGCCCTATGAACTATTGCATTTCTATGTCTAGAGGAAGCAAAAATTGGTTAAATGTCTTTAACCAACCTTATCGTTCATATCAATCCTTGAGTTCGAATCATGAACCATGTCTGTACCCATGAATATACCTATTTTAGCTGATCATTTCTAAAACAAGTTTGAAAGAAGTAACACACAAAGATTGAAACGCAAAACGTGAAATATTATATACGCGATACTAAAGGTTCATTACAAAGCTTTAAGCATCCAACTACAAGAGAATTAGCTCATGATGAGCAACAACACAAGAAATACAACATAAAAGTGTTACCTAAAGCCATAAAACCGAAATCACCAAGAGGTGGAAAACACTCCAAATGATGATACAGCTCCGTGTGCCGCTATAGCGCTTGACGCTATAAGCGTCTCTCTCGCAAAGACTGCAGAAAAATCTACTCTTTATTGTGAAAATGGAGCTTGGGCGAAAATGGAGTTTAAGAGTTATTTCTAACTCTCCTCTCTTCCGAACCAAAGAAAAACAAGCTTGAAGATGAAGTTTTAAGACTTCAATATAAAGAAAATATCTCTCAAAAAGGTGAAAATCCATCCCACCAACTATTACCAACTACCATTACAAAATAGACAAGTGTCCTATAAAGCAAAAGGTGGGTGGTCGATGCAGAACTGCTCTCTCACCGCTTCTACTGATGATCGACACGTTTTGAAATCTATGCAGAAACTGCTTTTCGTTTTCTCTCTCACCACCGCAGAATCCAACGCTATAGCGTCGCGCTATATAGCGCTAATCTTGTAAAATCGAACAAACACATTAAAAATAACAAGAAAGCACCAAAAAGTGCCAATTTGTCACATAATCAGTTCCTAACCCTCTTTTACACTAAACAACATATATTTACTGAATTAAACAACAATATTACTTAAGAACTTGAATTAAGTTAAGTAATAAGAGCATAAATAACTCATATAAATATGAGTTATCACACCCCCAAACTTAAACCATTGCTTGTCCTCAAGTAATGACGCTTGACAAAGAACAAACAACACAACATCGAAGAAACAATGACATAAATTAGCTGCACAAACAACACAATAACAATATCTCTCTAAAAAAAAATTATTACTTTAGAACTCACATTTATTTAAGTCTTGAAAGCATGAATAACTCTTATTGATAAGAGTTATCACTCCCCCAAACTTAAACCATTGCTTGTCCTCAAGTAATGACTATTTACAAAGACAATCAACTAATAGAAAACAAAACAATGACAAGATAGAAAGGCAAAACCAGTTGCTTCCCTAAATCAAACTGTTTTTCCAAAAATGTTCTTAATGGGCCAAACTTTCAGATTCACACCCACACACACACACGCACCATTGTTTTTCACAACATCTAGAATTATTACTACTCATTTGTGAGTGTGTGATCTCTGACTCATCTCAATTCCTAGCTAGATTTGGATTTCTCTTAGCCTCGGAAAGAATGGCTTTCTTTTGGTGAAATCAAAGACTTTTTCAAAATAGTGAATAGACTAACAACTTCACACAAGAAATGAGGGATTTCAAGCATGACAAAGGGCTTGATTAGGTATTTCAGATCTATGGTCAGTGATTCTAACTATTGAATATAAATCAGCAACGTTATAACGTTTGATGCTATAACGCTGGAACTTTGATGAACATAATTCTTGACTGCAACCCCCTCATTACTGAGCTCCTTTAGCATTTATTCTTTTTTCTTTCTTTTTCTTTTTCTTTCTCTTTTTTTTTTTTTTTTTTTACATATATACATTTGCTTTTGGAGCAGCTCAACTTTTGTTTCGGGTAATTCTGACCATTACAAAAGTATCTATAATACATATGAGTACAATGAAGTCCTAATTCACTAACCACCCTAGGATCTTGATACCTAGCCTTTATATAACTTGTGCACCCCCAAACTTAGCTTCAAAAGCTCTTCAAGGTTTTTATTCAAGATTTGATTCCACCTTGGTTAACCAGGACTAACTTAAGCATCAGATAGTCCTTAGCTAACTAAGTTTCTACTTAAGCACAAAGATTTTGTGTAGCAACAGCAATAAGACTAGTCATCAATCAAACAAGGCTACACTACACATATACACTTAATCATCATTAAATTTAGCCCAAGAAGATACACATTCTATTATTGAAAGACTAGGAATTGCAACTGATCATGCTTTCTATTCAACAAACATAATATTAAACACATAATATTAACATTTTATACATAACATTAAACACATTTAAGGTCCTCCCCAAACTTAAGACTCAAAGCAGTGTCTTTACTTCTCATGCAATTCTAATGGGAGAGGCCTTTTGGACACTACAATCTGAAATTAAAAACATTTAACACAACATACTTTTTGAAATCATACACAATTGCTAGATGTTATTACAAATGCTACAACATCCAACAAGTTTATTTGGAAACAATTAACACCACAACACAAAATAACACAACACAACACAACACAAGAGGAAAGAGTTCTTGGTTGGTGAACAAAACACAATTCTTTTCTTGTTCGGTTTAAATTTATTGCGCTTGACGCTATATAGCGTCAAAAGATAAGCGCTTAGGTGCTATAGCGCTTCACAATTAAAGCTCACTTCATCAATGCAATTGGTCACCCCGCAACATCAAAATAGAAACAAAAACAACAAATATTAGAATAAAAATTCTGGTTGCCTCCCAAAGAGCGCTTAGTTTAAGAGTCCTCGATCGGACTTGGAATTCAAAACCCAAGTTAGGGTGGATAATAGGACAAGAAGAAAATATCATCCTTCCGCTTTCTTTTTGGTCGAAAATCCCATGTATTTGGCATATGGAAGCAAGTGTTCCCAAGCACCAAGCAATAAGCATTTGGGATAGGAATTCTTCCTCTCTTGAAAAAATTGAAGCTCATTTTGCAGAGGATTCTTTTCTTCACTTACCAAAGGTTGAATCTCAATTGTCACATGACTCTTTTCATACCTGAACCTTGGATTTTCTTTCTTGTCACTATTTTTGAATTTTTGTTTTTCTACAACTACACAATTTTTTTGGTTTTCTACCACTACTTCCAAATGACCACATTCAAGTTCACACTCTAGACTCTCTTTTTCTTCCTCTTGCTCAACCACATATTCTATACAACTCTTTTCTTCTAGCTCAACCACTTCCTCAACACAACTCTCTTCTTTAAGATGCTCCATAATTGTCTTAATGTGAGCCTCTATATTCTTACATGAAGCTTCAAAGTTGTCATGATACACCTTCATATATTCAATGAAAGGAGCTAAGAGTTCTTTGAAATTTTCTTCATTTTTCTCAACCACCTCTTCAATACAACTCTCTTCCATATTATTGCATGACACTTGAGAGTTGTCTCTATCCACTTTGATATCCTCAAGGAATTGAGCTAAGAGTTCTTTCAATTCAAAGTTGTCCTCATGTAGTCCTTCGGTTTGAGCTTGAGAATATGAATCTTGCTCATACACAACATTTCCCATGCTATAATCCATATTTTGGGCTGTCATGGGCATGAAATTTGTCTCATAACAGCCCCTTTTATGTTCACTCTCATGGAAATCATAATTGAAACATTGTTGTTGATCATTCAATTCATTCATTTCTTGCATAAAGTCAAAACTCCAATGGTCCATGGCATAAAGTGGTTTTTTTTTTCTTCACAAAACACTAAAAACAAATAGTAACACTAATAACAACAAAGAGAATACATTACAAACACAAAGCACAATGCAAATTAAAAAAAAATTGCTGAAAAACAGAACACACTAAAAAAAATCTAACTAAACTTACTAACTAAATAATAGAAATTAACTTTCACAATCCCCGGCAACGGCGCCAAAAACTTGTTGTGCGAAAAGTAGTTGTGCAAGTATACACAATCGCAACAAGTAATATAATGATAAGTAAGATCGTCTCCACAGGGATTGTTGAGTTTACTTCTATAATTAAATTAGTAAATTAGCTAGTGAGTAAAACAAGTAACAATAACAAGTTGTAGAATCATTAATGTTATCAACATAAAGGTAAAAAAGCAAATAAGATAGATTATAAGTAGAAATTCAGAGTGAGAGTAGTTGGAATGCTCTTTGCTAAGTAATTCACCAGAAGTAAGGCGCTATAGCGTCTCACGCTATAGCGTCAAGCTACATTGCAAATGATTTTGTGCTTTTCATCCACTAACGTCGTGGTTTCATTACAAGATGCCTATGTCTAGGTTCTAAATAAGTTCACCCTCAGTATAATGGAGAACCCACAGACTTTTGCCCTATGAACTATTGCATTTCTATGTCTAGAGGAAGCAAAAATTGGTTAAATGTCTTTAACCAACCTTATCGCTTCATATCAATCCTTGAGTTCGAATCATGAACCATGTCCTGCACCCATGAATATACCTATTTTAGGTGATCATTTCTAAAACAAGTTTGAAAGAAGTAACACACAAAGATTGAAACGCAAAAGCGTGAAATATTATATACGCGATACTAAAGGTTCATTACAAAGCTTTAAGCATCCAACTACAAGAGAATTAGCTCATGATGAGCAACAACACAAGAAATACAGCATAAAAGTGTTACCTAAAGCCATAAAACCGAAATCACCAAGAGGTGGAAAACACTCCAAATGATGATGACTCCGTGCGCATTATAGCGCTTGACGCTATAAGCGTCTCTCGCAAAGACTGCAGAAAATCTACTCTTTATTGTGAAAATGGAGCTTGGGCGAAAATGGAGTTTAAGAGTTATTTCTAACTCTCCTCTCTTCTCAACCAAAGAAACTAAGCTTGAAGATGAAGTTTTAAGACTTCAATATAAAGAAAATATCTCTCAAAAAGGTGAAAATCCATCCCACCAACTATTACCAACTACCATTACAAAATAGAAAAGTGTCCTATAAAGCAAAAGGTGGGTGGTCGATGCGAGAACTGCTCTCTCACCGCTTCTCTGCAAAGGTGATCGACACGTTTTGGAAACTATGACTTCGCTTCTGCTTTCTCTCTCACCACCGTGCGAATCCAACGCTATAGCGTCTGCCGCTATAGCGCTAATCTTTAGAAAATCCGAACAAACACATTAAAAATAACAAGAAAGCACCAAAAGTGCCAATTTGTCACATAATCGCCTCTAACCCTCTTTTACACTAAACAACATATATTTACTGAATTAAACAACAATATTACTTAAGAACTTGAATTAAGTTAAGTAATAAGAGCATAAATAACTCATATAAATATGAGTTATCAATGGGTGGAAGGGATGGTGGTGCGTGTGTTTGTGTGTGTCTGTGTAGTGTTTTGTTGATGTTCTTCCCCTTTGCTTCCCCCCCCTTTCAGTTGCATTTTGAAGCTTAATTTATAGTCAAGATTGTATGAATAGATGCACTGATGGGTCTATTTTCTCTGCTTTGTATTGGTTCAAGAGTTTCACATTTTTGTGTTTTAATTTTCTGAGCAATTTTTCTTCCTCCCAAGACTCTGCTGCATTCACCATTTGGGAGGTATTTGACCACTTGTAAAATCTGTTTGTGTATGTACAAGTTTTGAAAAACATAGTCTCAACAAAGGTTCTACCTATTTGGAGCTAAGCCTATTGCTGCTGCATATTGGATTTTTCTTCTTGTCTTACTATTATGCTTGCTTGCCTATTGTATCTACAACATATAGAGTAGCTTTTTTGACAAAAATGCTCAAAGATGTAGTTGTCCCTTTTATTTTATCATGTTTGTATTTTTCTACCCTTGGTTGTAAAGTCACGCACACTTTGAAATCTCAGTAACAATATACTTTTAATATTTTCACTTTTTGCTCTTTACATTTGACACTAAATTGTAATACAAGAGACAATATAATGAATCTAAATATGTTTTCTTTATTTCCTATCTATCCTTGTCTAGATAAAATAAGTAACAAATAATAAACGCTCGTGTATAATTAGAACTAACACGTGTGCGTGCGAACAAAATGGTGCGAGATCGTTAAAAAGAAACGTGTGGTTGCAGTTAAAAATAATACGCGCTCGCAATGAGAATTGTGCAAGATTATTAAAACTAAACAACGCGTACGCGATTAGAGATAATGTGCGAGCACAACGAAACATATTTTTGAGCCTCCTTTTTTTTTTAAAACAAGAAAAATACCCATTAAAATTGGGTGTTTACAAAAACACAATTTCATTTGATCTTCAACTAGTCGGACAAAATTGGGATATGACAGGAAGGAGACTGATCAGGTTTGGAAGTTTGACACACTCCACAATTACGAATGTAGAATTGAATATCTCTAAGCATACCTTTCCAATAGAAAAGAGTCTTAACTCTAGCAAGAGTTGTGTCACGGCCAGAATGTCCTCCCAAGGGTGAGTCATGAAGCCACTGCAGAATAGTGTTTTTCAAGAGTGTATCATTAGCCACCACTAACTTACCATTCCTCCTGAGTTCATCACGAGTCCAAGTGAACTTAGGGTGAGAGTTGGGGTCTTCAAAATGTCTGCAATCAATTTTTGAAGGATAGGATCAGTGTGCCAGCCCTGTTGCAGCATAGTAGAGAGGTCTGGATGGCCATTATTAAGCAGTAAAGGAAGCAATTTTGCACCTGGCTTCCTTGAAAGTGCATCAGCAGCTAAGTTAGTGCAACCCTCTTTGTATTCAATGTCAAACTCGTATCCCATCAATTTGGACACCCAAACTTGCTGGAAAGGAGTGGTAAGCTTCTGTTCCAAAATATATTTAATGCTTTTCTGGTCAGTTCTAATGGAAAATGGAGCATAGGCTAGGTAAGTACTCCATTTCTGAATAGCATAAATGACTGCTAGTAATTCCCTCTCATATATAGATAAAGCTTGCTGTTTTGGTCCCAATGACTTGCTAAGATAAGCAATAGGGTGATTATCTTGCATCAAGACAGCACCAATACCTTTACCAGAAGCATCAGTCTCAATAGTAAAACGTTTTGAAAAATCTGGCAGTTTCAAAACAGGAGAAGAAACCAGGGCCTGCTTGAGAGCAACAAAGGCTGCAGTGTAGATTCATCACTCCATACAAAGGCATCCTTCTTGAGCATATCAGTTAAAGGTTTGGCAATGACCCCAAAGCCTTTAACAAAACGTCTATAATAGCCAGCAAGTCCCAAAAACCCTCTGAGTTGCTTCAAGTCTTTAGGAAGAGGCCAATCATTGACAGCCTGAATCTTTGATGGATCGGTTTCCACTCCAAGGGGAGAGATAAAATGTCCAAGATACTCAACTCTAGATGTGGCAAAAGTACATTTGGCCCCTGTTGAGAAAGAGTTGTTCTTTGTCTAATGGTATCAAATACCAATTGTAAGTCTTTGCACATGCTCGGACAAAGAGTTACTATAGACAAGGATGTCATCAAAGAAAAATAACAAATTTGCGTAAAAAGCATGAAAAACATTATTCATCAATGCTTGGAATGTAGTGGTGCATTGGCTAAGCCAAAAGGCATCACCAAATACTCATAGTGGCCATTATGAGTTTTGAAAGTCGCTTTGTACTCCTCACCAATAGCCATGCGAACTTGATGATAACCCGAGCGTAAATCCGAATTGGAATAGATAGTGGCTTTGCCTAATTCATCAAGCAAATCCTCAATCAAAGGTATAGGAAACCTATCCTTGATGGTGTGAGAGTTCAACCTTCTAAAATCAACACACAATCGCCATGAACCATCTTTCTTCTTTACCAAGACAAATGGAGAAGCAAAAGGACTAGTGCTATGTTGTATGACCCCTTGGTCTAACAATTTAGTGACAATCTTATCAACAACATTCTTTTGGATCACAGAACATCGATACGGTCGTAAATTAAAAGCCTGTGTACCTTCTTTAAGAGGAATGATATGATCAAACCCTGGCCTAGGAGGAGGGAGGGCAGCAGGTTCCTCAAAAATATCTGCAAAAGTTGCAATGACAAAAAGACAATTTACGGTGGCATTGTAGCGAGAATCCCCTGACTGTAATAAGAAACAAGAAGGCAAAGAAAACACAGGAACATTATCCTCTATAGTCATGAAGCACATCTCAGCTCCTTGAAGAAGGGCTTGAGCAAAGGATTTATTGTTGATCAATTTGACAAAAGGTATTCTAGCACCACGAAGTAAAACTCTTCTTCCTTGAGTGGTAAACTCCATATGAAGTTTCTCAAAGTCCCAAAGGATAGGACCAAGAGATTTCAGCCACTGAACACCTAGAATCACATCATAGCTGCCTAGAGGCAAAACCAACATATCTGCAGTGAAGGTTACTTGTTGCAACTGCCAAGTAAAACCTTTGCACACAAAAGGTACATGAAGTTGATGTCCTCCCCCAGTCGTAATAGGCTTAATATTAACAGCTTCAAGCTTGCAACCAAGTCTCTTGGCTACTTCCAGATCAAGAAAGTTGTGAGTGCTACCACTATCCAACAAGATTTGAAGCAGTTTTTTATCATAAAGACCAGTTACACGCATTGTTTGGGAACAACAAGCACCAGTCATAGCTTGTAAAGACAAGACAGGAGGGTCAATCACAGAGTCACCAGCAGGTGTGATTTCTGATTCTGAGTGGGCCTGGCTAGATTCACCTAGTTCCTCTTCATCCATTTCTAAAACCATGAGTTGTTGACGCCTATGTTTAAGGTGGTGGCCTGGAGTAAGAGGCTTGTCACAAAACATACATAGGCCCTTAGCACGCCTTTCAGCCATATCAGCAGAGGAATAGGTTCTATTGGTCTGCTTAAAAACAGGTTTAGGTGGATTGGAAGTATCATCGGGGTTAGGGGGTTTAAGGGTGGACGAGGAAGGTCTGTTTGGCCAAGTGGAATATCTGGAGGAGGGTTTGGTGGTGGAAATTTTGGCTGAGTCGTGTAATCTAGCAAGGTTAGAAGCATGAGTAACCGAAGTGGGATTGAACATACGCACATGCATCTGCGTGCTATGCTCAAGACCAACAAGAAAAATGCTTAAAGAGTGCTCAGGTAAGAGATTTACTTGCGTTAAAGCAAGTTCAAAAGCATCAAGATAATCTTGCAACTTACCTGTTTGTTTTAGCTGAACCAGGGAAGCCAAGGGATCTTCATAAGCATCCCCATAATTGCCGAAGGATAATGTGCTCCCTTCTCGGACGTATGATGCAAAACAAATGTTAGGGTCCATTGGCTTGAACTATGAGAAGATACACGCTTGTCCCAATGATTGCATTCTATTTCGGAATGAACATGCATTTTTAAAGTCGTGTCCTAAATGTAATGCATCGCGGTATAAAAAGAAAGATTCTGCTCCAGAAAAGGTGTTGTGGTATTTTCCCATAATTCCTCGATTTAGGCGTATGTACCGTAGTTCAGAAGATGCAAAACACTTGACATGGCATGAGGATGAAAGGATTAAAGATGGCATGTTACGACACCCGGCGGATTCTCCGCAATGGAAAAAATTTGATATTGATTATCCCGATTTGGGTTGGATCCAAGAAACCTACGACTTGCATTGTCGATGATGGTTTTAACCCGCGGTATTCGAGTAGTAGCTCCCACGAAGACATGGCCCGTGATATTGGCGATTTATAACTTACCTCCATGGCATTGCATGAAATGCAAATATATGATGTTGTCTTTGTTAATTTAGGCCCAAGCAACCGGAAATGATATTGATGTATACTTGGCTCCTTTAATTGAAGACTTGAAGCTAATGTGGGAGAATGGAGTAGAGGTGTATGATGGGTTCGAGAGAAGAAAGTTTCAACTTGAGGGCTATGATTTTTGGCACAATTAATGACTTTCCAAAGATACGGCAATCTATCCGGTGCAAAGACGAAAGGTCGATTGTGCATGCCCTATATGTGAAGATAACACCGATTGGATGTGGTTGGAACATGGTAGGAAGAATATCTACCCCAGGTCATCGTAGATTTTTGCCATCTACTCATCAAGATCGATCGTTGAAAAGGCATTCAATGGGAATACCGAACCCGTAAAGCTCCCACGGCTTTGACGGGTGAACAATGTTTGAAAAGGTGAAAGATTTGAACATTAAATTTGGGAAGCCTTTTGCGGGAGAGGTTGCCAAACGGGGTGGAAGAAAAAGTCGATTTTCTTTGACTTGCCATCTTGGAAGTCATTATATGTAAGACACTTCATTGATGTGATGCATGTTGAAAAAATGTCTTTGAAAGTGTCATTGGTACCTTACTCAATATGCCGGAAAGACTAAAGATACCATCAACTCGAGGTTGGACTTGCTTAGTATGGGGTTGAGACCAGAATTGGGTCCGATAAAGAAGGGTGCACGTACATATCTACCTCCGTGACTCATACTCTATCTAAAAAGGAGAAGACCGTGTTTTGTAAGTTTCTTCATGGAGTAAAAGTTCCAGAGGGTATTCTTCAAATGTTACAAACCTTGTATCCATGAAAGACCTCAAGTTAAAGTCTTTAAAGTCCCATGATTGTCATGTTACGATGGAGAATTTGCTCCTATTGGTATACGATCCATTTTGGCTAAGAAAGTGCGCGGGACGCTAACCAAACTTTGTTACTTCTTTAAGGCGATTTGTAGTAGAGTGATTGGCCCTAGAAAGTTGCCATCATTGCAAAGAGAAATTACTGTCACTTTGTGTGAGCTTGAGATGTATTTCCCACCTTCATTTTTTGACATAATGATTCATCTAACATTCATTTGATTAGAGAGACACAATTGTGTGGCCCATGTTACATGAGATGGATGTACCCGTTTGAGCGTTACATGAAGATATTAAAAGGATATGTGAAAAACCGATCACGACCCGAGGGGTTGTATTGTTGAGCGCTACATAGTTGAAGAAGTCGCCATGAGTTACGCACCGCCATCTATCTAGTCTTGAATATTCTCATGGACTTCCAAGGTCTCGCCACTTAGGAAGAATTACTAAAGGGATGTCGAGGATATAAAATAGTTATGGTGTCAAGGGAAGAACTACATCAAGCACACTTATATGTTTTGCACAATGATAGTGAGGTTGATTCATATGTTGCCAAGCACATGGACGTACTTAAGAGTGATTACCCATATAAGAGTGAAGTTTGGTTAACAAAGGAACACAATCGGAGTTTCATAGTGTGGTTAAAAGACCACATTGATTTCGAGTTTGCTATGAATCCTACTTCGATTTCAAAAAGATTGAGATGGTTAGCAAAAGGTCCAAATATGCATGTTTTCTCTTACACCAGCTATCTAATTAATGGTTACACGTTCTATACAAAAACCCATGATGATCAGAGTAAAATGCAAAATAGTGGGGTGACTCTTGTTGCTCAAGCTATGCATACATCAAGTGCCAAAGACAGAAATCCCGTATACGCGAATATGTCATACTTCGGGGTCATTGAACAAATATGGGAGTTGGATTACACCATGTTTCAGGAGTCTGTGTTCCAATGTAAGTGGGTTGACAATAATAATGGTTTACAGATTGATGAGTCGGGGTTCATGCGGGTGAATTTCAAGAAGTTGGGATATAAAGATGAGCCTTTTATTTTGGCATCCCAAGCTCAACAAGTGTTTTATGTCACTGATCCAATTGATATCAATTGGTCTATTGTTTTACTGACACAAAAAAAATTAGTGAATTACATTTATGATCAAGAAACCAATGATGATGGTATCGAGGACGACCCTTTCTTGGGGACATCACTAGAAGAGGAAAGTACTTATAGAGAGGATGTTGTGTATGTTAGAAAGGATCACACTGATGGAATTACGATTCGTCAAAAACAAAGTACCAAGGAGCGAATTGCAAAAAAATTGTATCGAAGAAAAGGAAAAGGTAACCGACATAGATGTTATTTTATAGACATTGATCTTATTTTCATCTTCTTTGACTGATTATTTATTTTTTTGTTGGATGTTTTTTAAATGGATAAATATAACAAACAATGATTATGTTTTATTGCGGTAAGATGGCGGATCATAGTGATAGTGGGCATGACAGGTGAGGGCGGTGATCATGATGTTGCAAACTATATCGAAGCGTGCTCTCGTGGAATGACAAAGAAAAAAGGATATCATCAACCGGTTAAGTAAAGGAAAAGAAAAATTAAGTGTAAGATACTAATTAATTGCTAATTAACTTCATTCAATACTAAGTTTTAATTGTTTGTGATCTAATTTACTATTTACATAATGCAGTCCAATGGAATGTTAAGTGCGCCAATTGGAGAAAACAACACTCATTTGATTACTTTCCTTGGTAGTAAGGTAAAACAAATGATACCAATAACAATCACTACTTGGGTTCACACAAAAAATCCCGCTTTGAAGAAACAAAAACATGAGTTGTGGGTAACAATACAAGTATATAATTTTAGATCTTTTTGGTTATCTTATTTAGTAATTTTGTAGTCCCATATATATATATATATATATATATATATATATATATATATATATATATATATATATATATATATATATATATATATAAATTTATTTATATGATTTTCATTGAATGTGCATACGCAGAAATATTTTGATGTGGATGATTCTAAAAGGATTGGATAATGAAGGAAGCTAGGAAAGTTACATAAAAATTTCGAACGACATTAACAAAAACTTGGCTGAAAGATGATAATGGAAACATCAATTGGAATCCTCCACCAATATATAGTGGGTTTATTTCAGAGGAGGATTGGCACACATTTGTTAGGAGACGACTTGAAGATCCAAAATTCTTGGTTAGTGCTACTATCTATTAAGTTATAACATAAAATATATTTGACAATTATCTATTATACATTAATGTATACTTATCTCTCTTAATAGAAAGCAAGTGAACAGAATCGAAAGTGTGCTTACATTTGTGAGTATCCTTATAGAGCGGTGCTACTCCATATCAACATATTGAAGAGAGATTGGTAAGGCACAATAAGCTTGATTTTTTTAGTTTCATGAAACTTTTTATAAATAGTTTCTTAATATTTGGTAAATTTAAATATAGTTGGTGGAGAGTGGGAAAGATCCTACTAAAGAAGGTGTTGAGCGACATGTTTTGTGGGTAGAGGCTCGACTAAACAAAGAAAAGGAGATTGTTGATCCTAAAACTAAGGAGGTGTCTCAAAGAATTGTAAGTATTTCCTAAATTCAAGCTCACTGATTTTAATTGTAACTTTTATGATTTTTATAATGTATTATACTTTTGTTTTGTGAATCGGAAGCCATATCACGATCGATTGTCACAGGGAGAGCTCACTGATTGCTCTAAAAGGAAATCCTTACACGTGCCTTAGGTAAAGAAGAATACTCTGGGTCGCATGAGGGGTGCTTGGATTTGGAGTAGCACCAACCGAGTACTTTGGACCAAAACAGAAAGTCTATGATGAGAATCATGACCGCCCACCACCGAGAAAGATGATGGCATTGTATGAAAGTTTGCAAGCTCAACTTAATGATATGCGATCGCTTTATGGCCATGTTATGCCACTCAAAGACCAACCCCTGCTACACATAGCGATTATGCGAGATAGTTGCACCATGCCACAACTAAGGTATTAATTGTTTTTATTATTTTGTGGTTTATAATTGATTTATTGTACATATATATATATATATATATATATATATATATATATATATATATATATATAAAATAAAATAATGTCTTTATTATTTTGTGGTTTATAATTGATTTAGGACAACAATGAGTGTGAGTGTGAATTGTATATCTCAAACCCACATGAAATGGTTGCAATTGGCTACACATGTAACGAATTGGGTCCCTTGATGCACAATTTACCCCTACCTCCAAATCATGTTAGAGTCAGAGTTGCGGTACCATTTAGGGAGGATGCACCATTGCACTGCTCCGATTGTGATGATTGATATACTTGGGTGTCACAAGCATTATTGGTACCTTTGTGGCATGACCATCGGACTTTGTCGTTGTAAGTGACAATATATTTGTAACTAACTAATTATAGTTTTTGTCATATAATTTGTGCTAACTAAGTAATTATTTTTGTTTAAACATAGATGCGCCAAAATGAAAAATCTAAGAAAGTGTCTACCGGCAAGAAAAGGTCTCCTTTGAAAAGTGTTGGCAAGGAAATATCTATTGGCAAGAAAGTGTCTCGATCCACCCCTTCTACAAAAGTGTCTCACCCACCCTTATGTAGAAGTTTCACACCGCCCTCTCTCCTCCAAAAGTGACCGATCGACCCTCCTCTTCTCGCCAAGTGACTCATCCCTCCCTTCTCCAATTGTGTCTCACCCACCTCTTCCTCTTCCATTAGTGAAGCTTATATGAATATTGGTCAGCCGACGCAGCGTCACGAAAATACATGATGAAAGACAAATTGCTTATCATAAATTTTGATGAAGAAATTTTTGGAGCTAGCTTGCCTCATATAGTCGGACGTGAGGATATCCGTGCTGTATGTGATTCGGATGAGGCAACCGGTATTGTTATGAATATATATGTCGGTACTATGTAATTTATTATTTGACATTGTCGATTTAATTTTATTATATCGTTAATTTAATTTATATATATATATATATATATATATATATATTTATATATCTAAATGTAGGTACTTGTGCGAGAGACATTGTGGTCCCTTCCGAACGCAGACACATAGATATTTGTTCTTGTGTCCTAAAGTACAACCTTTCATCAAGTTCTTCCCACTGCTAAATTATCAATCACTTGTGGAACAAAACCAGTTTCTTGCTCAAACTTATGTCAATGAGCGCTTCATTGAAGCTCAAAATAGAAGTGATGATGTCTTACTTCTAGCACCTAGGTAATCTAGGGTAAGAATTTTTACTCATTAATTCTTATATAACATGCATTTTTTTAATAGTAGTCAATTACTTATTCGTAAAAATTTATTTTGTAGGACACATTGGGTTTTGTATGCAATTAATCCTTGCAAAAAAACCGTGTATCACCTTGACTCACTTCAAAATCATTACAAAAACCACCTGGAGTTTATGGAGCTTTTTAACAGGTGTGTTTATTTTGTGTCATTCTGCATTTCTTACTTTTACTTATATATGTATATATTGTTATTAATATAGTTATATGACATTCTATTCAGCGCTTTAAGGACATATTGGGGAGTGGATAAATTAACGGTCAAATGGTTACCAATAATTGTAAGTTTCTAACTTATACATTACATTATTTTGTCAAAAAACTATATTCAACTCAATTTAACAATTAACTAATCTTATGTTTTGTAGTGTCCTAAACAATTCAATAACATTGATTGTGGGTATTACGTCATGAAATATATGAAGGATATTATTACCCAAAAGAAAACGACTATCCCCCGTCAGGTATCTACTTATAATATATTTTTATATGATTTCGATTTAATAGTGGTTCTTTCCAATATTTAACCATTTCAATTCAAATTTTATTTATTTATATAATTTCAGTATTTTAGTGATTGTCAAAGCCATACATACTCTGTTGAGCAGATTGCTGAGCTTAGGGGAGAATGGTGCAGTTATGTTTCCTCTGGTAAACCATCAAGAATAACATCAGTGAGATATGTTTCAGTGATAGTTTCGCCAACGACGGTGAGCGAATCTGCGAGTGAGTGAACTTTGGTCAAAAACTCAGAGATCGAGCTCGATCCTTTCTTCGTATTCTTCAATTCATTTCGGAGTTGACGAATTTTCGCTCTAAGATGAGAGAAATAGTGCTGATGGAGTTTCTCCCACACCTGCCACGAGTGATAGCAGCTTAACACACGGGGAAGCACCGATTCAGACAAAGTAGATAGTAACCAGGTGAATAGAGTTTGATCTTGAACCAACCACTGTTCAAATTCGTCGGAGACGATGTCTGCAAGTCGATCCTCTTCCGATGCATACTTCGGTGGAATTTTAGGGTTAACAAGGAGGCGGTGCAATTTATGCATCTTAACTACTCCTTCAACCTGCTGATTCCAGAGGAGGAAGTTGCGATCATCGAGCTTAATGGATAATTTTGGACCATTGGTGAAGTGTGTGGCCGACGATATTTGGTGGTTGACTGAAACACCGATGCAACGCCGGAGGGAGTTTCGTTGCTGCGCGGTGATTGATCGGGTTCCGGTGTGGCCATTGTGGCAAAGAGGGAAAGATTTAGACGGTGGCGGAAGGTGGAGATTCAGATACAGGACCGGTGGCCGGCGAATGATACCATAAAGGGAACTGAGAGAGAGAACTTTGAACTATTGTAAAATGCTTCATTGAAACTGATTCAGTTACAGAGGGATATATATACATTGTTGGCTTCTAACTAAAGCCGTTGGATTCTAACAGAATCACTAATCACAGTTACATCAATGCTATGGTGCAACCTATCTCTATTGAGTGTACGGTGCACTACTGAGATCAAGCCACTAAGATTAATATCAATCAAGCTACATCAGTATATACTATCATACTCTATTAATATGAAAGTTTTTACATGAAATATATATGTTTTGAGTAGTGACAAAATCGTTTTCCCAATGTATATTAATTAGTATTTGTGAGTTGTGAGAAATTATTGGTGAATTTTAGGTGCTCGCAACAATTATGCCTCCTCCACCTACTTCAACCTCCCTAGCATTTCATCCTAGAGACAATAACATCATTGCAATTGGAAATGATAATTCAGAAATTCGTATTTATAATTTTCAGAGACAAAAGGTAATTACTTTAAGTATGTATGTCTTATGTTTATATATGTTTGGATTGTTTCAAGACTCATATAAGGATATCTGACCTCTATACTTTTAGATCATGCATATATTGAAGGGTCATCGGAAACACATTACTGGTTTAGCTTTTTCATCTCAACTCAATATTTTGGTTTCATCAGATGCTGATGCTCAGGTATGTATGTATAACCATAAGTTATGTTAGAATGTTAGATTCTATTAGAGTAATAATAGTTAACACAATTGACTCTATGGTGCTACTTTTGAGATTGGATGGCCTCGACTAAAAGATAATTCTCTCATTGTTGCTTGGTCCATTATTGGTATTTTATTCTCCTTATCTACCTTCACAAGATTTTTTCCTTTCTTATCCTCGTTACTTTTTTGCCATTTAATCTGATGCTGAAACTAGAGATTTAGACTCCAATATCATTACTGGATTCGGAAATTTTATATCTACAATTTCTGGTTATTGCTATAATTAAATCACCAACATTTTACTACTCTACTTACCATGTAACTCTTTATGGTTTTTGTGGGTATTTTTATTTATAGCTTTTGTGCTGGAGCATTGACTCATGGGAAGAGAAGAAATCACTGTTAATCCAAATGCCAGCTGGAAATTGTCACAGTATTATACCAATAACAGTGACAATATCAATAGAACAGTAACCAGAACTAGTATCTCAGTGCAAGTAACAGTGATAATCGCAATGGAACAGTAACCGTATCTGCTATATATCAGTATTTAACTGATATAACAGAGAAAGTGAAAACCTGCTAGGGTGAACCTAAGTCACCGGTAACAAGCAAGGGCAATGCCTTGGGGCTGCAATAATAGAATACGACCCGGAAAACAATGCCTAGGAATTAGGGTTTAGAGAGATATAGAGAGAGAAGATATTTTGATAATTGCTTGCTTTATTCCAATCAAAAGGTGCCTATAAATAGGACTACCTGAATACAAACATTCCCTTAGAATCCTCTAGAATTTTGCCAGCTAAGGTAGTACTAGAATGGGCAAAAAAACCATAGCAAGCCAAAAAAAAAATTTATTTTCCTAAACAACACACATTTTAGATTAAATACCAAAGTAAGCCACTTTTTTTTCCTTTGGTGAACTCGCCCCCCACCACCCCTAGTTCACCAAAGAAATTTTGCAATTTTTTTTAAAACCCTTTGATGAAATCGCCCCCCCACCCCTAGTTCATCAAAGGGTTTTTTAATTTTTTCATTTTCTTGTATTTTATTTTATTAAAATCTAAATTTATTTAATTTAATTACAATAATTAATTTAAATAATTGGGGTAAAAATGAAGATATTAAAAATTATGCAAAATCTAGGCCGTTAAACAGTGTCGGTAAGATGTAGACCATTAATTAAAACCTTGAATTTAATAAGTCATAAAAATACAACTTCTTTGCTATGAAATACAATTTGTCAAACTAATAATACATTAAATTATTAACGAAGAAGATGAGACCAGGTTCCACACCGTCTAGGGCGGGGATTACGTTGTGGACGTTGACGCCGCGTTGTGGTTGTTCGGGTTCTTCCTCGATCGTGACAGGAGAGTGTGGTGCGAAATAATTGGGGTTGGGGCTCGGGGGCATGTTGGTATTGATAATATTCGGGCGCGATGAAAAACTTGCACGCAGCGGGCTCGGGGGAGGTGGGTATTGATAATATTGGGCGGTGATGAAGAACTAGCACGGTAGGGCGAGAGGGAGGTGGGTATTGATAATATTGTGGCACCGATGAAGAACTAGCACCGCGCCCTCTCTTGAAGTTCACGAGCATAAATCGCGCACTCGGTGTCTGGCGCGAAAACCAAACAGAGTCGAACATATCGGTGTCCCGAGATGTTGGTGTGTGTGAGATAGAGTGGCGGTGGGGCACATATTCTTCCTGTCTCACACGCCGTTTGGTTCTCAACTTCGATTTGTGCGGGATGTCGATAACGATTACGATTCGCGCTCTCGACGTTCGATTTGAGTTCTTGGGGAGGTGGTGGTTGTTCTTCATCCGATTCTTCCACATCGGCCACAACACCAGCAGCCACGAGGATCCCTTTAGTTGTTGGTCGACGAAAATGTATGGCGAAAATTTTGAAAAACCAGCGCATGTATCTATCAGACTGCTTTGGTGTTCCATAGCAGGGCTGACCGACAACACACCGATTTTTGTCAACGCAATGTAAACTAGTCAATGTTGTTTAATGTATTATTAGTTTCAGAAGTTGTATTTCAAAATTTACATTTTTGCCCTCACCGCAATATAAACAAGTGGTATTTTTGTCAATTATTAAATTTAAGGTTTTAATGTTAAGTCACATTTAATTAAGTTGGATCACTTATTAAATATTTTATCTTCAATCTTTAATAATGCGTTGTGCAGAGTGTACACTTGTGCAGAGTGTGCATTGTGCAGAGTGTGCATTGTGCAGAGTGTGCATAGTGCAGAGTGTGCATGCTGCATTGTGCAGAGTGTGCATAGTGCTGGGGTATTTTTTTTATTGAACGACCTAGATTTTGCCGACATCATTGGACGCCCTAGATTTTGCCGACATTATTAAACGACCAAGATTTTGCCGACACAATTTAACAGCCTAGATTTTGCCGACACTAAACCCTACAATCAACGGTTATGATCACCCTAAATCAACGGCTCACACACGATCACGTCTATTATAAATACATTCTCAAATTACACTAACATTAACACCACCAGTTTATCACCAACCTTTGGCTTCTGAGTCATATTCTCTTCTCTGCTTCTTCCCCAAAAACCATCGCCCCACCCGCTAAAATGGAATGGCAATTGTGCTCAACCCAAAGACTCAAACGACAAATTCCTATGACCGCTTCACCACAATGGGATCTGCTACCACCGAACATGGTGTTTGTGTTTCGTTGTCCTAACCATGTCTTCTGCAGGATGAGTAAGGACATCACCTTCGCCCAACCAAGGAAAAGGCCGGAGAGGAAGATTCGTCCCGCAGGAGCGTGGCGTAAAGACGTGGAGCGTATACGTTTCAAAAAGTTCAATTGTAGAGATGATGGGGTGTCCCATGATTCATCATGGAGATCCGAAATGACGACGACGTCCGCGCAATGATGGAACATCTAGCTAACGTTAGATGGGGCGACGGATCTTAGAGTTGTGCGTGGACACAATACTGAATCGCAGAAGAGGTGATGCATCTTCTTCAACCACCACCACCCGCACCACAACAACCCATACTTACGCACCTGTAAAGTTGAGTATCGGATGATTAATAGGTGGTGGACGACGATTTCTGATGCGTTGATTCATAGACGTGAATCAAAAACTAAAAATTTCGTGTTTAAGAACAACATCACATTCGCAGAATTGAAAGAAAAACTAATAAAAAATGTGGAACTAGATGGTGTTCAAAGAAGAAATTAAAAATCGAATATGAATCCCCTACGCGTCGTAATTTGGAACCCACGTAATCGTATTCGGAAGTGTCTTAAGCCTATCAAGAATGACGAAGACGTTAACAAAAATGTTTGAGAAACATGAAGAATTCCAAGGTGTCATTGAACCTTATCTCGAATTGTTAAATTCAAACAGTAAGAATCATCGAACACCTCCGCCAAGTATATTAGAGGTAGTAGTAGTAGTTCTAAGTAGAACTAGGTTGTATTATGTTTTCCTCGTTGTTTCGTTTTAAATTTCCTATGCTTGTATTTTTGCAATTTGTGTTTTTCCTTTTTGTTCTTATCGAATATTAAATTCTGTTCCACTTATTAATATCTTAATTACTTACCGTATTTTTTACAGTAATTATTTTATAAATAATTTTATTAATTTTTCTAATTATTTAAATTAATTATTGTAATTAAATTAAATAAATTTAGATTTTAATAAAATAAAATACAAGAAAATGAAAAAATTAAAAACCCTTTGATGAACTAGGGGTGGGCGATTTCATCATCAAAGGTTTTACAAAAAAATTGCAAAATTTCTTTGGTGAACTAGGGGTGGGGCGAGTTCACCAAAGGAAAAAAAAAGTGGCTTACTTTGGTATTTAATCTAAAATGTGTGTTGTTTAGGAAAATAAATTTTTTTTTTGTGTTGGTATGGTTTTTTTGCCACTAGAATGAGGCAAAACATGTCCTCAATAAGACAAAATAACAGCTAGAAGGAGAAATACTACGAATTCAAATGAAACAAACAAAGAAATTCAATGGAACAAGAACTTCAAGAAAGAAAACTTAAGTGATTCTCACAATGAGCGAGAATGATCTTCGCGACGTAAATACATTTGTTGGTGATACAAGAGTACAATTTCACACTAATCAAGTAACTTTTTTTTTTTTTTTAGATAGGCAATTGTTAGTAGGGGTGGGGGAAATGTTAGTTTCCGGGACTTGAACCCGGGACCTCCTTCTTGCACTCATATGGTGCACTCCTTCACGTGTCATGCAGCTTTAACCGAGAATTATCTTCCCGGGACACTAATCAAGTAACCTTGTTGGTATGTCATTCAACAAACCTATCCATATGTGATGTTTCAAAAATGGAAATGATTTGTCAGGTAAATAGCTAGCAATATATGTTTTTAATTATTTGTTGAAAAAAACTTACACCCCCAAAACATATTTTGCTCTTTTTATAACATATTTATTTTTGGATTATAGTGGCTTCCAGAAGATGGGTTGTCTGGCTCAATAACCTCTGCAACATTTTCCTGCGCCAGTTGGTTTATTTATGCTACTTTCACTGATGGGAATATTGGAGTATTTGATTCTGACACCCTTAAACTTAGATGTCGTATAGCTTAATCAGCATACCTTCATGATTAGATCTTTACAAATAGGTTTTCAAAATGTTTCTTTTATACTTACTTGATTTCTTTTACTGATATACTAACATGCACAATAAATGTTTTATCTTCTTCTTAATTAAAGGGGATAACTATTAGTTTGGTAAAAAAATGAATCAATTTTATAAACTGCTCATAAAGGAGTATATATACAAGACAAAGAGAAGCTAACAAAGCTAGGGAAAAAGCCTAAACTAAACTAGTCTAAAATCAAAAAAAGTTAAATACAATAAGGCTAACTAACTGAAAAAAAATAATATCCCAAGTATGTAGTTCGGTTAGGAAATGCAAGGGATACAGAAGGAGTCAGCACCAAATGAAATGAGTCTGAGAAGGAGGTCCCTGTTCAATCTCTAAACTAACATTTCCCCCACCCCTACTAACAATTGTTTATCTAAAAAAAAAAAAAAACTGAGAGAAAATAATAGGGTAAATACAATAAATCTAAGTAAAGAAGATACCAAATTGGACATGGAGCTGTTAGCGTGCCAAACATTTTAAATTCTTTTGCAAGAGTCCACGCCGAGCATTTAGAAACAACTGTCATTGAATGCTAAGCGTGTTAAACTTTTAAATTATTTTTTGAAAAGCCACCTCGGGTTTTTATAAACACTAGCGTCGAATGTTAAGTGTGTTAAACATTTTAAATTCATTTTGAAAAGCCATGTTGGGCTTTGGTTCTTTTTTACTTTTTAATAGGTTGTTTACACACAAATTTTGGAAACAAATGAACTTTATTGATTTTCATAAAAAAATGTTTATCGTACCCATACTTTTTCATTACCCATTATACTTATTTTCCTCTTGTTGGGGAGTCCGGGGGAGCACACGGAGCAACAACACGTTGACCAATGACCGAGACAACCAAGAAATTTGGACACCACATCTTGATCACCTCTTATATATATATATATATATATATATATATATATATATATATATATATATATATATATATATATATACACACACACACACACATACATACATCTTTCATTAAGCTCATTCTTAATCAATGTGAGACTAACTAATCACTTGATCGTACGCGGGCCAAAATAATTAGAATTGAATAAAATATAGTATCAAGGTAAGAGACCTTAGTCGTCTCAAGAGGACCTCTAAATACTGAAATTACTAGAATCGGGAACAAAATTAACAATAAATGGGAGTGTTTTTATAAAAAAAAAATTGTTTAAGGGAAAACAAGCGTCAATTAATTTATACGAATTAACACTGTTTCAGGCAAGCGCTGAAACAATGAGTTTAATCAGTCACGAAAGTAGACAAGTGTCGACTAATTCATCTCAATCCTCTCTACCAAGTGCAAAGCTCTATATACATCGAATGGGATATGGCCTGAAAAAGAGTTTATAAGTGGGTGGCATCCCTCACCTTACAAAGTCGATTTTGTGGGGTTGAGTTAGGCCTTATGTAACACCCCCTTCTACCATAACTACTATTTAATTTTATTTGAAAATCAGAGTGCGTAAAAACTTTTAGTGCGACCACTCGAGGGTGCCACATTTAAACACCAAAATCAAACTCCAAAATATTAATTAAACTAAAGCTCCAAAGTATAGGATACATAGCACCAACAATGTCCGAGGACAAAACACTACAGCAGTGGAAAATAATAACTTAACATCTCAGTTCAAAATATAAAGAAATAACAGCAAAACATTCCCCCCCGGTGCTACTTATCAGAGCCGACTCGACCATACTAGAAGAAGGATCTCTAGTCACCTTCAGTCACCGTCACCTACAGGTTGCCGACATACGAAGCAACACGACGCAGTAGGGTGAGTCTCATTTCATAGAAAATAATAGATAAAACAAGAAACACAGTAGAATAGGCACACCAGAGATACAGTCAATTCAAATACACCAGAACTACACAGTTGAGTCAAGTACACCATAATACAGTTACACCAGGAATACAGTTACACCACACCAGTAATACAGTTCAGTCAAATACACCATTAGTTTATGAACACCCAATCAGTCACCAGAATATGTATGTAATGTATGAAATGCAACCCAATACTTCACGGGCATATGCATGTGGATCCATCACCAAAATAGCCTTGAGGGCATTCACCAATAATTTAAGAGGCCGAGGCCTATTCACCAAAATATGCATATGATAATGCGACACCATGACTATGCACCAGAAACACCAAATCCCCAAAATAATGCAATAGCATGCTCACCAATAGCCTTGTAGGTTCACCAACACCAAAGAAAGGTCATAGACCCCCAACTCACCAATATTTATTCACCATGCACCACACCATAAATAGTAATTCTATAGGGACTACAAGATCACCAAGACTAATTCTACACCAAAGGACTAAAGTCACTCCAAGGACTAAAGTCAACACCAGAGACTAAACCCACACCTAAGGACCAAAATAACATTTTTGGGGACTAAAAAGTTCAAAGGGACCAAAACAGTATTTTTGACACTTTGAGTAACATTGGCAACACCCGCACAAAGTGCTGGATTCCTACAGCAGTACTCCTACTTCGGCGAATTATTTAAAATAGAAAGCGACATTGAAAAATTACAAAAGATCACTCATTGGAAAGCCCTCTGAGTGTAGTTTCTACCTATGATTTTAGTTTTTCAAAATAAGCGCCCAGTTGGTACAATTTTTCAAAACACTACACTGAGTTACCAAAATCGGACAAAACTCTTTACCCAACTTGCAACCAAATTTTCTTTCTCATTTCTTAATGAAACTCAGTGAAATCAGTGCCTATTTCGTAGAGAATTAAGTCTATTTTTCAATGAAATAAGAATCACTCAAAACGGAGTTCAATTGAACACACAAAACCTGCAAAAACTAAACCTACTCCCAGTTTGACTCCAGAAATTTGACCTAACTTTAGAGACTCATAACTTGAGCTACACAACTCCGAATTGAACGAAACCAGTGCCAAAACGACCGGTCTTAAGTCTATTTTCAAAAACAATTAGCCACACAATTTTTGGATCAACCAAACAGTACCAGTTGAGAAAAACCGAAACAGTGTCCAGAAAACACACAAAAACCATAAACAAGTAAGGTTCATCATCAACACCCAATAACATCAACAACACTTAAACACCAAACACCATTTACACACCATATTGCATTAAATTCATGTAACTCACCTTCACACCAACAATCAAGAACAACATTCACATATAAAACATCACACCATACAATCTTGTAAAACATTATCATGTTCATTCAAGCAAATCATCAAACACCTAGCCATCACTTTCATTCTACCTATTATTCTTCATTAAAATCATGTTATAACACCTTAATATCAACAATCAATGCAATAACATTTTAATCTCCATACAACAATTAATATAATCACATATAAAATCAAACAATCACCCAATCACTCAAATACTTCATGAATCAATTTAAACAACTACTCCTAACACCTAATCCCTATGATTTCATGGTTTATAGATTATTAACTATGAAAGAGAGCCCCCATACCTCAAAATTGACAAACCCAAGAAAACCCCTCCACCAACATCCCAAGAACCACCAAATACTAGCTTTTCTCCTACACTTGAGTTCAAACCCATCAATGGAAAAGAGAAAAGGAACATGATTAGTGTATGAAACTTACACTAAATGATAGAGGAAGAAAAATGGAGTGGATTGGTACCAAAATCACTTACCCAAAGCAAGAGAAATGAATTTCTCTCCTCCCCCCCTTGATGTGCAGCTGCGCGCCTCCTACTACTCCCTCCCTCTCTTCTATTTTTTCCTTCTTTTCTTTGTTCTAATGAAATGGAAACCCTATCCCTAGTTTAAGTCATGAATTTGGGCCTATTTAGTGGGTTTGGGCCCCTTATTTACACCCCTTAGGTACTTACACACATCCTCCCTATTTAACTAAAATACTCCTAATTTATTTACTACACCCCACTCCTTAATTAAATTAATTACCTTATTATTATTTAATATGGTCAACTAAAATATCACTTAATTAAATTAGTTAAATAATCACCTAATTAATTTTGGGGCGTTACACCTTAAACCACATTCTAAGATGGTATCAGAGCCAACCCAATATCCGTTCGGTCACCCGCTATCGGGCCACTCGGGTCACACTCCAATTGTCCAGTCCTGGGCGTGAGGGGGGTGTGTTAAGATTCCCACATCGGATGGGATATGGCCTGAAAAAGAGTTTATAAATGGGTGGCATCCCTCACCTTACAAGTCGGTTTTGTGGGGTTGAGTTAGGCCCAAAACCACATTCTAAGAATGCATTACAATTCTGTCAAGAATTGACCTAAGAATTTGCGTGAATCTTGAATAGAAGAGAACACAAGAATCAAATAGACCTAATTGCAAGATTAATTTGACCTAATTCACAGAAACAATTGAATTGTAAAATAAGAACCATAATTCGCAGAATTGGAAAAAAATGCAATACAAATCGAATTGAGCTAATTAACGACACAAGAGGCAAGATTTGTTTACCCAGTTCAGTATAAGATTGATACTTACATCTGGGGAACTAAGCAATCACTTAGTTCTTGTTGCATTGATCTAAATTGGTTCTTGATGAAGATGAATAACGAAGTTCCCAATTTGATTCCCCCTCACTTTCCCAGAGCCCACAAATCTCGTGTTCTCTCAATCCCAAAGGAATTACAATTCGTTACAACTGAAAAACAGAATCAAAAACTATATAAACGGTCGAGCTTGAAGTTTGGAGCCAAAAACTCGAACTTCAAACGGTTTTAGCAGCAAAATGAATCTGTCCAGTGACGAGGTGACACGTGGCACAGTCTGAGAGGTTTCAATTGGTATCCATATCATCATCAATCTCCACCTTGGCAACAATCCTTGCTTCTGCAACAAGAACTCCTAGCGTGCTTAATTCATACTCCATTGGAACATAACCAGTGTTCAACAAATTCAAGCAATGCTTGAATTTCCTTTGAGGAACAACCGTTGTTATGAAATCTACTGGATTTTGAGAGGTATGAACCTTCTGGATTTTGACTGTACCTTGAGAGATAACATCCTTAATCCAATATAGCCTTTTGTCAATGCATTTTGTCCTTTCATGGTAAGCATGATTCTTGCTTAAATGTATTGCAATTTGATTGTCACAATACACATTGACACTCTCTTGCTTGATTCCAAGTTCATTTATCAGTCCTATGAGCCTCAGATCTTCTTTCACAGCTTCAGTAATACCCATATACTCAGCTTCAGTTGTTGATAAGGCTACCACATGTTGATGAAGTGATGGTTTCAAACTTATTGTGTTTCCAAATAGTGTAAACACATAACCAATTAGTGACCTTCTATTGTCACGATCTCCAGCAAAATCAGCATGAACATAGCCCTAAAATCCACCGGAATCATGAGCTCCTTCATTGTATAGAAATCCAATGCTAGTTGTTCCATTTAGGTACCTTAGGATATTTTTGACAGAAGACCAATGTTCTTGTCCTTGGTTTGATAAGTATCTGCTAACAAGGCTAAGGGAATAGGCAAGATCAGACCTTTGTACACACCATGGCATACATGAGGCTACCAACAGCAATGGCATAGGGTGTTTCTTGCATTTGTTTCCTCTCAGTTTCAGTTGATGGACAATCTTCTTGAGTTAACTTGAAATGTGCAGCTAACAGTAACTTAGCAGCTTTAGCTTCTGTCATGTTAAACCTGCTAATCACTTTCCTTGCATAATTCTCTTCAGTTATACACAAGCTATGGTTCCCACACTCAAGAACTGTCTTTGTCAGGCCCGACCAAGAGGCTGTGCAGGCTGTGCGCCAGCACAGGGCCTCGGCCCAAAGATTTTTTTAGGGGCCCCAATATTTTTGGTGGACCCATACTCTATTACTACAATGCCCTAATCCCTTTTGTTAAAAAAAACCTAACATAGTGATGAAAGTTTGTATTTTTATTTAGCTTTGGGGTGGCTCTCTTATATTTTACTGTCTGTTAGGCTTGCTATTTGCCCCCTTTTTTTGCGTTGTATTTAACTTGGTGTATTTGGTTCTTTTAGCAGCAGCACATGATTGGGCATCCTCTCAAACCCTTCATAGAAGATGGGGGGAGCGCGTGTCAATGATGCTGAGCTAAATGATGATTAATATTATTACGCTCAATTATCAAAAAAAAATGTTATTTACAATTTAAATACTGAAGTTTGAGTTTTGTATTGAAGTTTGAGTTTTATTTGGTAAAAATATAATTAGGGCCCAATTTTTATTATTTGCACAGGGCCTCCGTTTTGTTTGGGCCGGCCCTGGTCTGTGTAGGTTATTAGCATATCGTCCACATACAACAATAGATAGATGTAATTGCTATCATAGAGATCATTTTTCTTCGAACATAACACTACACTACACCTGAGTATGCACAGTGTGAACTCCTTTTTGTTGGACGGCTAAAAAAACATGTTTCGACACTAAGTTATAAGGTTGTTTTCTAAACAGATGGTGGTTGTACAAATTGGTCAATAACTGCTAGTGTTCGCAATAGAAAAGTAAGGTATTGTTGAACAATCGACGAATTTTTGTGTCGACTAAATGTATAGGACTTGAACGATTTTGAGGACAAAATCTTTCAAGTTGGGGTGTATTGTAACATCTCCAATTTGACTAATTTCGATTATCGAAATTAACTAGTGTCGCTTAATTGTTTGAATTTATGAAAGCAATATTTAATTGGTAAGGTAGGTCAGGTGTATGTGTTTTTTTTTAGATAATCAAATGATATGAATAAGGGGAGCACTAGGGGTGCACCCAACCCTTACAAGAAAGAGGAAGGGGAGATGCCTCATTAAAACCTCCCTGGGCCAAAACCCTTTGGGAAAAAGACCGAAGGAGGGAAAAAGAGTACCTCAATAGCAGGGATTGGTTACACTGATAATACACACCCCAAGGGGCAAATTGCACCAATCGGAGAAGGATACCCCGCTATTTCTCCCCTTCCTTGCAACAAACAAACTCCAAGACACATACTTAATGGAATTGATAATAGAGTTTACATTAGATACCCCACCCTTAAACATAGTCCTATTTCTAGCCAACCACAATTGCCACATTGAAGCAACCCAGAAAATGTGTCTGACCCTGCAAGCTTTCTTCCCTTTTACACATCCTCCAACCTGTTGGAAGGATGCTATGACTTCATCCTCCAATGACTAGAGATGGGTTTTATGAAACATTCCTAGTTCATTTTTCCAACCTGTTGGATAGATGTAATTGCTATCATAGAGTTCATCCTCCAATTGATTAATTGTATGACTAGAGATGGGTTTTATGAAACATTCCTAGTTCGGTTAATTTCGAGTGACAAAATAACTAGTGAATGATTGTTCGATTAAATGATATATTGAGTCTTAGGCATGTTAGAATTAAGGAAATGCAATTTTAATAGTTAAGAGGTGTTATACCCCAATTTTGCCCGAGTTCTTATATCATTGTAATATTTTTTTTATTTTATTAAGTAGTGTATGTGCAACAAACGTTTCTATGTACTCAAGTAAAAGATAAGTAGCTTGTGCATATCAACCACAATTAATATAAAGATGCATGATTTGATTCTTGGTCAATCATCCCACATGTTATTTTCTTTTGACCCTCTTTGAGTAATTGAAAAAGCAAGTGAAGCAAAGCATAAGAGCTTACAAAATAAGAACAAAAAGATGAAATACCCAAATCTGCAGCTCTATTGCGAAGGCAATTTCTCTCTCCTCTGACCTCTTTTCGACGATCCGAACGGTGAAAGTGGAGATATATGTCTCACTAACCTACTGTCATAAAATGAAGACGATCCGACGGTTAACGAATCTGGAATCACACTTTTACGATGAGAGGTTTGAGAAAAAGCGGACCAAAAAGCGCAGCTATTGCGAAGGCAATTTCTCTCTCATAAGACCTCGTTTCAACGATCTGAACAGTGGAAAGCGTAGATATATCTCTCACGAACCTCTTTGTCAAAAAATAAAGACGATCCAACGATTAACGAATCCGGAATCGCAATTTTACGGTGACAGTTTGAGAAAAACGGAATTGTGTTTTAAAGGGGAATTGCTTTCTACCTTGTTTTAGTCCCACATTGCTCACAAGAAACAAGAGCTCCTTAGCAATTGGATATAAAAGGGGTTGAGAGGTGAAGATTAGAGGAGGGGATCATTGGCGGGTTAAGTGATCTTTTGGGTCAAAGCGTTTGCGGCTCATTTCACTAAAAATCCGTCTTTGATCATTTGGACGTTTTGAGTCGGCTTTTCGATTCTCAAAGCAGTTCCTGCAGTCTTGGGGTCAAAATGGACCAGATAGGAGTCCGATTCGTGATTGACCTGGTCAGATTGCTCAGTCCGGTTCGGCACTCGTCGAGTCCAGGTTAGTTTTGTATTTATTTTGTTAATTTTTATGTACATATTTATTTATCATTTATTTATAATATAATCTATTTATTTATTTATTTGTTTATTGTTTATTTATATATCTATTCATATTTATTTATGTATATAGTTATTTATTTATTTTTTTAGCCTAGTCTTTATTAATTATCAGTTTTTGTCTTTTTTTTATGCACAAATTAGTTTATTTCTTCAAAAATCAAATAGAAGACTAAGTCGGTTGTACAACCGGGTTAGTCATCATCCTAGGACCAATGAGTTGTACAGTTCAGTAATCCTAAAAACTTATAAGTAAATAAATAAATCATTTTTCCTAAAAATAGGGGACTAAGTCGGTTGTACAACCGGGTTAGTCACCGTTCTAGAACTAATGAGTTATGCAGTTCAGAGTTCTAGAATAGCTATTCTAAAACCAACTCACCTCACATCAAACAAACTTCTTTCAAAAATCTCAAAAATACTTTCAAAAAGTAGGGGACTAAGTCGGTTGTACAATCGGGTTAGTCGTCCCTAGGAATCGATGGTCATGCAGTTCAAGGAGTCCTAGGACCCTACACTAAAAAAACACCAACCAACAAACCTTTTTCGGGAAGAACTACGTAGCTTTGATTCCTCCATTGCATCCGGAGAGTGCGTAGGAGCAAGAGTCCACTCTTGTCAAGCACTAAAAATTAAAAATTTAATTAAGTCTTTTTCACTATAAATAAAAAGGGTAAATATTAATAAACCATAAATAATTAGATTTAAGGATGTCGTGGGGTGCTAATACCTTCCCACGCATAACGACTCCCGAACCTTTAAACTTGCCTTATCCTAAAACTAAAAGGGATTTTCCGAATTTGCCCTTAAACTAAAATTTGGTGGCGGCTTCCTTTCGAACTTCGAAGAATCCATTCCCGGATTTTTCGGTCGCTACAGCTGGCGACTTCACTGGGGACTTAACGTTTTAGAGAGTCAAAACCTAGTCTAATTAGTTGTAGGATTTAATTTTTACCCTTCCCTTATTTATTTATTTATTTATTTTTGCATGTTTTATTTTTATGTGATATATAAACCATAGGATAGAAGACGATATTTGTATGAATGTTTGTTTTGTTTGCAGCTTTGGGTTTATTTTAAACTGCTCCTACACACACTGCTGCACCTCTACACATCACACACACAGAGAAAAGGTCCTCTACCCGGACTTGAGTGCAAACCTAAGTTAAAACGAGATTGTGTAGTGATGGCCTGCGGGACGTACGTCTCGTTGGGTGGTCACGAAAATCTCACCTAGAGTTTGATTCCTTTTGAGGATGTTATCCCTTCTAATAGCTTGTCTATTGTTGGGGTCAGTATTCTTGACTGGGGTCCTTGGCTCTAGGAACCTTGTGTAGGATTCTTTAGAACTACCCTTGTGAGGCACTATAAAAGAAACCTTAGACCCACTCCGTAAGATACCTTTTTAGGGTCACAAAGGAGCTTCATACTCTTGCATTCAAACAAATATTTATGTATACCGTCTTTTATCAAAAAAAAAAATCAAAAAACCAAAAACCGTTATCTACTACATTTTTAGAAAATATACCCCATGCATTTTTCTTTTTCTTTGCACTACAAAAAATAAATAAAATAAACATCTTATGTTGCATGCATTTTTATGACCGCCAGGAAGTTAAAAACTTTATTTTGGAGAGACGCCATGCATACTAAAGTCAAAATCAAACTTTGTACTTTTCTCTCCAAATAAAAAGCTTATAATTCCCTGACGCGATAGATAAACCACACTTTCATATTCATTCACTCTCATTCTCATATCATGCGCATTCTCATTTCATGTACATTCATTCATTCACATACTTACATCATGCATCAAAAAGTGAGCATAATTCTTATTCCAAAAAAACTTTGATGAGAGATGAGGCGTTTGTGAGAAATAAATCATTCTTCTTTGGGAAATTTAGCCATACTTAGTTGTGAGCTCAAGGTGTTTCAAGGCACTCAATTTTTTCAAATTAACATTTCGTTCACACATTTTTTCATCAAAGCGTTGCATTTCATCCACCCCATGATGAATGAACGAAATGGTCCACCAAAAATTTCTTTCATGTTAAAGCCGATGTTAACTCTCTATGAAGCATTCGTGTAGTGATTTGTGTGTCACATGTGTCTTCATTCTTGTTTGAGTCGGTTAATGTCCCTACATTGTCATCATCCCCGTCCAAGTCTTATCCCACCACGACCACCATAAAGTACATACTCCCTAACTAGTCGACTTTTTGGTTTGTTCTCACTATTGAAATAACACTTGAGACCTCACACTGGGGGGCAAATTTGTGATCTCCAAAATACCTTGTCAACATTGTATTCCCTTGGTGCAAGTCCTTTACAAAAAATCAAAAAGGCCGTTAGGTTGAAAACTTCGTAAGAGCGACTAAGCAAAAATTAGGGCACACAAAAAGGAGAAATAAAGAAAAAGAGCAAGTATATAAAATGAGTAAATTATTGTCTTTAAATTATTTTTGAGAAAACAAGCAATAATGATTTGAAATGAAGTTGAACCATCTTTCAATATCCTCAAAATCCCTTACCACCCACCTTAAGCCAAAAATCCTAAAAATCTCTCAATCACCCTAGACAAGGATCGATTCGCATCAAAAATGGTGCATCACTTTTATCACTCACTCACCAAAAAAAGAAACAAAAGCACAAAAGAGTGAAGTCAAAAAAGTGGATTAAAAATCCCAAAAAAAAACAAATTAGAAAAAACAAAGACAAAAGTAGTACAAGTCGTGAGCTGTTGCTTCACACTATTAAAGCATAAAGAGATCCTTGTCTAAAATAAACCTCAAACACTTCTTTTGGCCTCAATATCCTACCCTCCATGAACCCTTAGACACATTAAAATCCTAAACAAGTCCATCCTACCATGAGACACATCAATTCTTCGTCTCAATAAAACCTCAAACACTCATTTGAGCCTAACAACCATTTCCTTCATAAATCATCACCCATTAGCCAAGTTACATCACCAAATCATTTGTCCCATCAATCATCAAACACTTCATTGAGCCTAATAACCCCTTCTTTCACAAACCATTAACCATTAGCCAAATCATACTGCTCAATAAAAAATCATTCGTCCCATCAATCCCCAAACACTACTTTGAGCCCAATTATCATTTCCCTCATAAATCACTAAACCATCGGCCACGTTACAACCCTCTAGAGTTCATTCCGATCAATGGCCGATTGCTTTTGTTTTCTCAAAGTTTTAATCTTAGGACAAATAAGTTTATTTATTTACAATATGTTTGCTCAAAAATAATGTATCTAAAAAAAAACTCGAAATAAAGAAATCAAAAAGGGCTTGCACTCCAAAGGTTCATTCAAGTTCCATTGATATAAAGGCAAGGGTTAGCGATCACCAAGTGCAGTTTTCATCATAGCAAACTCAAGACTATCATAGTCTGAGAGTCATTCTAAAGATAACCAAAAGGTTTATGCTAGGATCGTCACCTAGATCCCAAAGTGGGGAAATCCTTTCACCATTTGTTCCACTTAAGCTTGGGGAATGTGTCCAACGTCCATCCCACACCACACCCAGTCTAAACATACATACCAGACCAACTCAAAAAACCCATAGCCCTAACTCTGTCACCTTTCACAACCTCACTAAAACAACCATTTGAAATCCCATTACCAAGTGGGGCAATCCCTTCACCCTTTACTTGGAGAAATCCGCCCTACACTCACCTCATCCCTTGTCATATTCATATCCACAAAATAATACCGGGGAAATTTCTCAACTCATTACCCTAAAACGCTGCTACTCTAGCCGGGGAAATCTTGTCCTTACTATAAATGGGGTAACGCCAAACTCTATGGGTTGAGACAAAGTCTCTTGCTTTCCGCCTTTCATTCCAAAGCCAATGCATTCCCAGTTCATCATCTTCTACACCCCTAGCTTGTCACCACTAGACAGAGGCAAGTTATTCACTCACCGTCATCAAATCTAAATTGGGCCAGTCCTGCATTTCTTGGCTTGGGAAAACCTACCTTTGATGACCTTGACAAAGACCAGTCAGTCATTCACCCCTTCATGTGCCACAAATATCCTCACCCTAGGCCTTTAGAACCCCAAGTTAACTGACTCATTCATACTTGCACTAACATATGTCTTTACTAAACAAAGCTTCAGAGAGAGAGAACACAAGTTGATCATGTGATGCTAAAAATTCACTTAGGTAACTTTGTGGACATAAATTTCGATCATCAAGGGGCATCATAATGGAAGGAAAAATAAGCGAGCTTGCAAATACGGTCAAGTACTTTTGCATATCAGTGTCTGTAGATAATGACCTTGAGAATGCCGAAGTTTGAATCAAAACTAATTTTTCCAAAGAATGATCAATATTCACCCATGCTTCTCGCATCCAAAGTCTCGCATCTTATCATTACAAAAAAAAATGTTTTGCACCCAATCACTCATATCATATCATATCATATCATATCATCGCATCATGCATGCACCATGGCATTAGCATTCAATCATTTCATTTGCATCATATTCACATTTGCATTTCATGCATTTATTACGTAACAAGCAAAAAGCAAAAAAAAAAAAAAAAGAGAAAAAATCATTCCACCAGATACCAATCATTGCGTCTGCGTGCACCATTAATTGCATTGCCAAAGGAAGAAAGCTTTTCCTCCTCGGGAAGATGCATTTGTTAGGTGTGCCCTGATAAACACGATAAGTGTGTCGTTCTCTATGTTTTGTTCCTCTAATATCGGCGCTTTAAGCGTTAATCTCATATCATATCACGATCACCAAGTTGATCCTCGGACCCGAGTGGTCCTTCAGAGCACTACGCTCCTTCGATGCCCTAAGTGGCCCAGTCGCAACGTCGAGTCGAGCCCGGCGGACCTTGAAGACCCGCGTGGTCCTTCGGGACTAGTTGTGTCGACCTAAGACACGATGGGCGTCCTTCATGGTCAACATATCGCTTCTAGACTGATCTTGACCCATCATGGCCGCCGAATATAAAGGCCCCCTCGCATCGCTTTAACTAGTACCGTAGCTAGTTGCGCTCCTTCGCACCACGATGGTCCTTCAAATAAGGCCTGGCGGCCTTCCGATACGTGAGTGGTCCTTCGAGCCTTAGTGCTTCTTCTTCGACTCGAGTGAGCTTTGAGCCTTAGTGCTCCTTCAGGATCCCGGCGATCCTTCATTTTGTTCGCGGTTAATACGCCAAGTGTTAGTCGCTCCTGTTTATTCTCAAACCCTCTCTATTTCCCCTCTAACGGACAAAATTGACGTCTATTCTATCTTTATTTCTATTTCTACTAAAAAAATTTTGTAAAATATAAATAAAGAGGCAGCGTATTATACCCCAATTTTGTCCGAGTTCTTATATCATTGTAATATTTTTTTATTTTATTAAGTAGTGTATGTGCAACAAACGTTTCTATGTACTTAAGTAAAAGATAAGTAGCTTGTGCATATCAACCACAATTAATATAAAGATGCATGATTTGATTCTTGGTCAATCATCCCACATGTTATTTTCTTTTGACCCTCTTTGAGTAATTGAAAAAGCAAGTGAAGCAAAGCATAAGAGCTTACAAAATAAGAACAAAAAGATGAAATACCCAAATCTGCAGCTCTATTGCGAAGGCAATTTCTCTCTCCTCTGACCTCTTTTCGACGATCCGAACGGTGAAAGTGGAGATATATGTCTCACGAACCTACTGTCAAAAAATGAAGACGATCCGACGGTTAACGAATCCGGAATCGCACTTTTACGATGAGAGGTTTGAGAAAAACGGACCAAAAACTGCAGCTATTGCGAAGGCAATTTCTCTCTCATTAGACCTCGTTTCAACGATCCGAATAGTGAAAGCGTAGATATATGTCTCACGAACCTACTGTCAAAAAAGAAAGACGATCCAACAGTTAACGAATCCGGAATCGCAATTTTACGGTGACAGGTTTGAGAAAAACGGGAATTGTGTTTTAAAGGGGAATTGCTTTCTCTACCTTGTTTTAGTCCACATTGCTCACAAGAAACAAGAGCTCCCTAGCAATTGGATATAAAAGGGGTTGAGAGGTGAAGATTAGAGGAGGGGATCATTCGCGGGTTAAGTGATCTTTTGGGTCAAAGCGTTCGTGGTTCATTTCACTAAAAACCCGTCTTTGATCATTTGGACGTTTTGAGTTGGCTTTTCGATTCTCAAAGCAGTTCCTGCAGTCTTGGGGTCAAAATGGACCAGATAGGAGTCCGATTCGTGATTGACCTGGTCGATTGCTCATCCCGGTTTCGCACTCGTCGAGTCCAAAGTTAGTTTTGTATTTATTTTGTTAATTTTTATGTACATATTTATTTATCATTTATTTATAATATAATCTATTTATTTATTTATTTGTTTATTGTTTATTTATATATCTATTCATATTTATTTATGTATATAGTTATTTATTTATTTTTTTAGCCTAGTCTTTATTAATTATCAGTTTTTGTCTTTTTTTTATGCACAAATTAGTTTATTTCTTCAAAAATCAAATAGAAGACTAAGTCGGTTGTACAACCAAGTTAGTCATCATCATCCTAGGACCAATGAGTTTATGCAGATTCAAGAATCCTAAAAACTTATAAGTAAATAAATAAATCATTTTTCCTAAAAATAGGGGACTAAGTCGGTTGTACAACCGGGTTAGTCACCGTTCTAGAACTAATGAGTTGTACAGTTCAGGAGTTCTAGAATAGCTATTCTAAAACCAACTCACCTCACATCAAACAAACTTCTTTCAAAAAATCTCAAAAATACTTTCAAAAAGTAGGGGACTAAGTCGGTTGTACAATCGGGTTAGTCGTCCCTAGGAATCAATGAGTCAGATAGTTCAAGGAGTCCTAGGACCCTACACTAAAAAAACACCAACCAACAAACCTTTTTCAGAAGAACTACGTAGCTTTGATTCCTCCATTGCATCCGAGGTGCGTAGGAGCAAGAGTCCACTCTTGTCAAGCACTAAAAATTAAAAATTTAATTAAGTCTTTTTCACTATAAATAAAAGGGTAAATATTAATAAACCATAAATAATTAGACGAAGGATGTCGTAAGGTGCTAATACCTTCCCACGCATAACGACTCCCTAACCTTTAAACTTGCCTTATCCTAAAACTAAAAGGGATTTTCCGAATTTGCCCTTAAACTAAAATTTGGTGGCGGCTTCCTTTCGAACTTCAAGAATCCATTCCCGATTTTTCTGGCCGCTACACCGGCGACTTCATCGGGGACTTAACGTTTTAGAGAGTCAAAACCTAGTCTAATTAGTTGTAGGATTTAATTTTTACCCTTCCCTTATTTATTTATTTATTTATTTTTGCATGTTTTATTTTTATGTGATATATAAACCATAGGATAGAAGACGATATTTGTATGAATGTTTGTTTTGTTTGCGGACTTTGGGTTTATTTTAAACCGCTCCTACACACACTGCACACCTCTACACATCACACACTGCAGTGAGAAAAGGTCCTCTACCCGGACTTGAGTGCAAACCTAAGTTAAAACGAGATTGTGTAGTGATGGCTGCGGGGACGTACGTCTCGTTGGGTGGTCACGAAAATCTCACCTAGAGTTTGATTCCTTTTGAGGATGTTATCCCTTCTAATAGCTTGTCTATTGTTGGGGTCAGTATTCTTGACTGGGGTCCTTGGCTCTAGGAACCTTGTGTAGGATTCTTTAGAACTACCCTTGTGAGGCACTATAAAAGAAACCTTAGACCCACTCCGTAAGATACCTTTTTAGGGTCACAAAGGAGCTTCATACTCTTGCATTCAAACAAATATTTATGTATACCGTCTTTTATCAAAAAAAAAAATCAAAAAACCAAAAACCGTTATCTACTACATTTTTAGAAAATATACCCCATGCATTTTTCTTTTTCTTTGCACTACAAAAAATAAATAAAATAAACATCTTATGTTGCATGCATTTTTATGACCGCCAGGAAGTTAAAAACTTTATTTTGGAGAGACGCCATGCATACTAAAGTCAAAATCAAACTTTGTACTTTTCTCTCCAAATAAAAAGCTTATAATTCCCTGACGCGATAGATAAACCACACTTTCATATTCATTCACTCTCATTCTCATATCATGCGCATTCTCATTTCATGTACATTCATTCATTCACATACTTACATCATGCATCAAAAAGTGAGCATAATTCTTATTCCAAAAAAACTTTGATGAGAGATGAGGCGTTTGTGAGAAATAAATCATTCTTCTTTGGGAAATTTAGCCATACTTAGTTGTGAGCTCAAGGTGTTTCAAGGCACTCAATTTTTTTTCAAATTAACAGCTCGTTCACACATTTTTTCATCAAAGCGTTGCATTTCATCCACCCCATGATGAATGAACGAAATGGTCCACCAAAAATTTCTTTCATGTTAAAACTGATGTTAACTCTCTATGAAGCATTCGTGTAGTGATTTGTGTGTCACATGTGTCTTCATTCTTGTTTGAGTCGGTTAATGTCCCTACATTGTCATCATCCCCCGTCCAAGTCTTATCCCACCACGACCACCATAAAGTACATACTCCCCTAACTAGTCGACTTTTTGGTTTGTTCTCACTATTGAAATAACACTTGAGACCTCACACTGGGCAAATTTGTGATCTCCAAAATACCTTGTCAACATTGTATTCCCTTGGTGCAAGTCCTTTACAAAAATCAAAAAGGCCGTTAGGTTGAAAACTCGTAAGAGCAAAATTTAAGCAAAAATTAGGGCACACAAAAAAAGGAGAAATAAAGAAAAAGAGCAAGTATATAAAATGAGTAAATTATTGTCTTTAAATTATTTTTTGAGAAAACAAGCAATAATGATTTGAAATGAAGTTGAACCATCTTTCAATATCCTCAAAATCCCTTACCACCCACCTTAAGCCAAAAATCCTAAAAATCTCTCAATCACCCTAGACAAGGATCGATTCCGCATCAAAAATGGTGCATCACTTTTATCACCACTCACCCAAAAAGAAACAAAAAGCACAAAAGAGTGAAGTCAAAAAAAGTGGATTAAAAATCCCAAAAAAACAAATTAGAAAAACAAAGACAAAAGTAGTACAAGTCGTGAGCTGTTGCTTCACACTATTAAAGCATAAAGAGATCCTTGTCTAAAATAAACCTCAAACACTTCTTTTGGCCTCAATATCCTACCCTCCATGAACCCTTAGACACATTAAAATCCTAAACAAGTCCATCCTACCATGAGACACATCAATTACTGTCTCAATAAAACCTCAAACACTCATTTGAGCCTAACAACCATTTCCTTCATAAATCATCACCCATTAGCCAAGTTACATCACCAAATCATTTGTCCCATCAATCATCAAACACTTCATTGAGCCTAATAACCCCTTCTTTCACAAACCATTAACCATTAGCCAAATCATACTGCTCAATAAAAAATCATTCGTCCCATCAATCCCCAAACACTACTTTGAGCCCAATTATCATTTCCCTCATAAATCACTAAACCATCGGCCACGTTACAACCCTCTAGAGTTCATTCCGATCAATGGCCGATTGCTTTTGTTTTCTCAAAGTTTTAATCTTAGGACAAATAAGTTTATTTATTTACAATATGTTTGCTCAAAAAAATGTATCTAAAAAAACTCAAATAAAAGAAATCAAAAGGGCTTGCACTCCAAAGGTTCATTCAAGTTCCATTGATATAAAGGCAAGGGTTAGCGATCACCAAGTGCAGTTTTCATCATAGCAAACTCAAGACTATCATAGTCTGAGAGTCATTCTAAAGATAACCAAAAGGTTTATGCTAGGATCGTCACCTAGATCCCAAAGTGGGGAAATCCTTTCACCATTTGTTCCACTTAAGCTTGGGGAATGTGTCCAACGTCCATCCCACACCACACCCAGTCTAAACATACATACCGGACCAACTCAAAAACCCATAGCCCTAACTCACACCTTTCACAACCTCACTAAAACAACCATTTGAAATCCCATTACCAAGTGGGGCAATCCCTTCACCCTTTACTTGGAGAAATCCGCCCTACACTCACCTCATCCCTTGTCATATTCATATCCACAAAATAATACCGGGGAAATTTCTCAACTCATTACCCTAAAACGCTGCTACTCTAGCCGGGGCAATCTTGTCCTTACTATAAATGGGGTAACGCCAAACTCTATGGGTTGAGACAAAGTCTCTTGCTTTCCGCCTTTCATTCCAAAGCCAATGCATTCCCAGTTCATCATCTTCTACACCCCTAGCTTGTCACCACTAGACAGAGGCAAGTTATTCACTCACCGTCATCAAATCTAAATTGGGGCAGTCCTGCATTTCTTGGCTTGGGAAAACCTACCTTTGATGACCTTGACAAAGACCAGTCAGTCATTCACCCCTTCATGTGCCACAAATATCCTCACCCTAGGCCTTTAGAACCCCAAGTTAATTGACTCATTCATACTTGCACTAACATATGTCTTTACTAAACAAAGCTTCAGAGAGAGAGAACACAAGTTGATCATGTGATGCTAAAAATTCACTTAGGTAACTTTGTGGACATAAATTTCGATCATCAAGGGGCATCATAATGGAAGGAAAAATAAGCGAGCTTGCAAATACGGTCAAGTACTTTTGCATATCAGTGTCTGTAGATAATGAACTTGAGAATGCCGAAGTTTGAATCAAAACTAATTTTTCCAAAGAATGATCAATATTCACCCATGCTTCTCGCATCCAAAGTCTCGCATCTTATCATTACAAAAAAAAATGTTTTGCACCCAATCACTCATATCATATCATATCATATCATATCATCGCATCATGCATGCACCATGTCATTAGCATTCAATCATTTCATTTGCATCATATTCACATTTGCATTTCATGCATTTATTACGTAACAAGCAAAAAAGCAAAAAAAAAAAAAAAAAGAGAAAAAATCATTCCACCAGATACCAATCATTGCACGTACGCGTGCACCATTAATTGCATTGCCAAAGGAAGAAAGCTTTTCCCTCCTCGGGAAGATGCATTTGTTAGGTGTGCCCGGATAAACACGATAAGTGTCGTTCTCTATGTTTTGTTCCTCTAATATCAGCGCTTTAAGCGTTAATCTCATATCATATCACGGATCACCAAGTTGATCCTCGGACTCGAGTGGTCCTTCGAGAGCACTACGCCCCTTCGCGCCTAAGTGGCCCAGTGCGCAACGTCGAGTCGAGCGCCGGCGACCTTCAAGACCCCGCGTGGTCCTTCGGACTAGTTGTGTCGGCCTAAGACACGGTGGGCGCCCTTCATGGTCAACATATCGCTTCTAGACCGATCTTGACCCATCATGGCCGCTTCGAATATAAAGGCCCCCTCGCATCGCTTTAACTAGTACCGTAGCTAGTTGCGCTCCTTCAGACCACGATGGTCCTTCAAATAAGGCCTAGGCAGCCTTCCAGACACAGAGTGGTCCTTCAGAGCCTTAGTGCTTCTTCAGACCCCGAGTGAGCTTTCAGAGCCTTAGTGCTCCTTCAGATCCCGAGCGATCCTTCATTTTGTTCGCGGTTAATACGCCAAGTGTTAGTCGCTCCCTGATTATTCTCAAACCCTCTATTTCCCCTCTAAACGGACAAAATTGACGTCTATTCTATCTTTATTTCTATTTCTACTAAAAAAATTTTGTAAAATATAAATAAAGAGGGGCAGCTGTTATACCCCAATTTTGTCCGAGTTCTTATATCATTGTAATATTTTTTTTATTTTATTAAGTAGTGTATGTGCAACAAACGTTTCTATGTACTTAAGTAAAAGATAAGTAGCTTGTGCATATCAACCACAATTAATATAAAGATGCATGATTTGATTCTTGGTCAATCATCCCACATGTTATTTTCTTTTGACCCTCTTTGAGTAATTGAAAAAGCAAGTGAAGCAAAGCATAAGAGCTTACAAAATAAGAACAAAAAGATGAAATACCCAAATCTGCAGCTTGCGAAGGCAATTTCTCTCTCATCTGACCTCTTTTCGACGATCCGAACGGTGAAAGTGGAGATATATGTCTCACGAACCTACTGTCAAAAAATGAAGACGATCCGACGGTTAACGAATCCGGAATCGCACTTTTACGATGAGAGGTTTGAGAAAAACGGACCAAAAACTGCAGCTATTGCGAAGGCAATTTCTCTCTCATTAGACCTCGTTTCAACGATCCGAATAGTGAAAGCGTAGATATATGTCTCACGAACCTCATCAAAAAAAAAAGACGATCCAACAGCTTAACGAATCCGGAATCGCAATTTTACGGTGATGAGTTTGAGAAAAACGAATTGTGTTTTAAAGGGGAATTGCTTTCTACCTTGTTTTAGTCCATATTGCTCACAAGAAACAAGAGCTCCTAGCAATTGGATATAAAAGGGGTTGAGAGGTGAAGATTAGAGGAGGGGATCATTCGCGGGTTAAGTGATCTTTTTTTTTTCAAAGCGTTAAGTGGTTCATTTCACTAAAAAAACGTCTTTGATCATTTGGACGTTTTTGAGTCGGCTTTTCGATTCTCAAAGCGGTTCCTGCATCTTGGGGTCAAAATGGACCGGATAGAGTCCGGTTAAGTGATTGACCCAGTCGATTCCTCGATCCGGTTCGGACTTCGTCGAGTCCAGGTTAGTTTTGTATTTATTTTGTTTATTTTTATGTACATATTTATTTATCATTTATTTATAATATAATCTATTTATTTATTTATTTATTTGTTTATTGTTTATTTATATATCTATTCATATTTATTTATGTATATAGTTATTTTTTTTTTTTAGTCTAGTCTTTATTAATTATCATGTTTTTGTCTTTCTTTTTATGCACAAATTAGTTTATTTCTTCAAAAATCAAATAAAAGACTAAGTCGGTTGTACAACCGGGTTAGTCATCATCCTAGGACCAATGAGCTGTACAGTTCAGTAATCCTAAAAACTTATAAGTAAATAAATAAATCACTTTTCCTAAAAATAGGGACTAAGTTGGTTGTACAACCAAGGTTAGTCAATGTTCTAGAACTAATGAGTTTATGCAGATTCGGGAGTTCTAGAATACCTATTCTAAAACCAACTCACCTCACATCAAACAAACTTCTTTCAAAAATCTCAAAAATACTTTCAAAAAGTAGGGGACTAAGTCTACTGTGTATAATCGAGGTTAGTCGTCCCTAGGAATCGATGAGTCAGATAGTTCAAGGAGTCCTAGGACCCTACACTAAAAAAACACCAACCAACAAACCTTTTTCGGGAAGAACTACGTAGCTTTGATTCCTCCATTGCATCCGAGGTGCGTAGGAGCAAGAGTCCACTCTTGTCAAGCACTAAAAATTAAAAATTTAATTAAGTTTTTCACTATAAATAAAAGGGTAAATATTAATAAACCATAAATAATTAGACGAAGGATGTCGTAGGGTGCTAATACCTTCCCCACGCATAACGACTCCCTAACCTTTAAACTTGCCTTATCCTAAAACTAAAAGGGATTTTCCGAATTTGCCTTAAACTAAAATTTGGTGGCGGCTTCCTTTCGAACTTCAAGAATCCATTCCCGGATTTTTCGGTCGCTACAGGAGGTATGATTGTTTGATTAGTTAGTTAGAAAAGGGGTTTAAGTGAAGATTAGGGACTAAGGGGTAATTTAGTCATTTCCACCCATTTAAATATTTAGCTCATTAAACAGAGTCTAGTTTATGTCACTAAACAATATGTTTAGTGACAATAACTAAAGGTTAACATGGTAAAATGTCAATTGATAAAACATAAAATAGGAAAATCAAAAGAAAAGCTACTAATTAAAAAAAATAAAAACGGCTCATCCAATCCCTAAATTGAAGGAAAATTAAAACGGCTAATTAATACAAAATGACTTCATATTGTTTTGCATATTCCCTTTTTTTTCTTTGAGGTCTTACACCCTCAAGATGTTTGAGTAAATGCCCCAGAGAAATACCAAGTTCACGTAACCGATATCGTTCACAAGATCACCTTACCAATGTTGTTCAACCGTGTGGTTAGTTTATACCTAACCAGAGAACCTTATTTCCATGGTTAGACACTACTAAGCTATAGTATAGCACATATCACAGGGTTGTTTACTGATTGTTTACATCAAAACATTGTATTTTGGCTTTTCGAAATTTGTAGTTTTATGTATTTTTCTGCTTTTCGAATTTATAGGCAACGGAAGCTAACCATTGTTGTTCAATACTATGGTTAGTGCATCAATACCCACAGTACCGTATTCCTGTGGTTAGAATGAACTAACATTCTCATTATAGAAAATTCAACGTTAAAAAAATGGAATAAAGGAAGAAAGGAAGAGTGTTGCATGAAAGGAAGAAGAAAGGAAGAATAAAGAAGACGAAGAAGAAAGAAAGAACGTTCAGCGTGAATGAAGTTGAAATTCTGAGAAAAAAAAGGAAGGGAGAATTAATAGGAAAATTAAACGTGATATAAATGTGGTCCCTTAAAAATAGAAACATGATTCATTGGTATTTATTACTAATTACTAATTATTATATAATTAATAGGCCGAATATTGAAGAGTACTAAAATACCCTCCTTAACTAATAACCATTGGATTCATTTTAATTAAAATAGTGAGCATCCAATGGCTCACTTTAATTTAGTAACCATCACTAAACAAAATGTTTAGTGATGTAATCCTTAGCCCATTAAACAATAACACCATTCACCTCACTTTCCACAAAAGTTCAGAAAGGAAGAAAGAAAGAAAAGAAAGAGAGTGGAGGGAGAAGAGAGAAGTGTGAGAGAAGGAGAGGAGAAGGAGGGCTTCAAGCTTCTATACTTGGTGCATGTAAGTGATTTTGGTCTTATTCTCTTCCTTTTTTCTTTTTCCAAACAATAATATAAGTTTCACTGGCTCAAGCTCAACCTAACCCATTTCACCATTTGTGAAGCTCAGGCTCCATTTTGGTCAAACTTGAGTTGTATTTGCTTGTAAGTGGTTTTAGTAGGTCCAAGGTTCAATTAGAAGCTGAATAATGAAGTTACGTTGTTGATTGAGAGCAAGTTTGAGGTGATTCAGTTGCTGGTTTCGAGTTAGAAGAGGTTGGGTTCGATTGGGAGGCATTTGAGCGAGTTCGTAGCAACTTCAGATATTTTCGGGTCGTTCGAGCTTCGTAGAGTTTCGGTGTTTCGTGATTTTTATCACGATAGGTGAGTTTTACTCACGTTTAGGAACCTTGAATTTTGTTTGTTGCTCTATTTAATTGGTTTGGCTTCGTGTGGCTCGTTTTGAAATTTTCTCTAGTCGAAAACTGTTTTTCGGAAATATTACGTTTTATGAGTAATGGTAAATTTATAGATTGATAAGTGGATTGAATTGGTGATTGATGGACTGGTTGATGTTCTGGTTATGTCTTTTTTTATGTTGGAAATTGACCGGAATATGGTTTGGAATCGAACCGAGTAGCGAAAATGGTGAAAACAGAACAAAATGTGAATGCTGGTTGGGTTCCAAATCTATTCTAATCATTTTTCCAAATGTGTTCTATGCTACTCCGTTGGGTCTCAAATCTATTCTAATCCTTTTTCCAACCTTATGTATTGATAGTATTACCGTAATTGGATACTAACGCTTATGTTTGAGCCATGAAAAATGAATTATTGCCTAACTTAACTGAATTGCTATAAATTGTTAGTAATCACGTGTGAGGAAACCGTAATACATGATAAAAGATGGACTCTAAGTTCACTAAGTATTAATTTGATATAATTTATTAAAGACTGATTGAGGTTTACGATATATAAATTATATCGAGTATGAGTGACGACTCATAGAGGTTAGCATACTAGGCGGGAAAGTCATGAGCCCCTAAACCTAGGCCCCATTTGTACACAAGGGATAGTACTAGTGGGAGGGGGTTCATCGGAAGTTTTGCCTTCGTGCAGTCAGTGTTATGCTAAATATAGTTGCACAGTTCACCGGGAGTTTAGCATTCGTGCAGTCGGTGTTGTGCTAAAGAAAAGGCACGTGCATGGTTATAAACTAAATCACGAAGTTAAAAGGATTCATAATTGAGTCGAGAGTGTGGTTTAGGGGTCACGGTAAAACTCATTGAGATTGTACCTCACCCTTTATATGTTGATTGTTTTATAGAGAAACAGGGAAAAGAAGAAAGCTAAGCGGCACGAGTAGGTAATATGCCTGAGGTGTTGATGGGGACATAGTGCCTTTGATTTCTTTTTGTAGTTCCTTGTTGATTCTGTATCTCGGTTTTGTAACACGCTTTTATCTGGAGTTGTAGAAACTGTTTTCGCTATTTCTTTGGTTTTGGATATTGAACATTAGGTTATGTTATGTTTAAGTTAAATTTGGATCTGAGTACTTGAGATGTTGTTTATTTGAAAGTACTTATGATATGGGTGTGACTCTTGATTTGGTATTCAGGAGTTTTTTGTTTGTTCAATATATCTGAAACAGGAAATATAGACTTTGATGTATGCTGACATATGTGCACCTTAGCATTTATATTGATTAGAGATACTAGGGTGTTACAACCGCCAAGGACCAAACCGTGTTGATCCAATTAAAATTCTTAAAAATTTGTTGCAAAAAATAAATTTATATTCTTAAAAATATTGGATTATCAAATAAAGTTATTTTTAATGGTAATTGAATTCCTGTATTTGGTCCAAAAATGATTATTCTTGTAATATTTTTTTATCTTTTATACTTTAATAATTAATATATTCATTTATATAGTATGTCATTAAATATATTTACTTTTGTGTTATTATCACTTTCATGAATGTTTTTTCAACTGAATTTGACAAACTACAGAAGATTGAAAAGACAAAACATTAGTTAAATAAAAAATGTATTAATTAACTACTCATTATAGTATTTTTTGTTTTGAGTCTTCATTATTGTATAATTTCTTGAAATTTAACTTTTAAAATAAAGGGGTTTTTTAGTGTTTTATTTAGTGTAAAAATATATGGTAAAACTATTTTTTTTCAATTTTACTTTTAAATTTTAGATTTATTTATTAAGCTAAATTTCAAATATGTTATTCTTACTTTTTCCTAAAAAGTGTTTGTATGAGAATGTATTAATGAGACTCCATTGTGTTTTGCTTTCCTAAAAAAATTGTTCTTAGATTTGGAAAAATGCAGGACCAAATGTATAAAAATCCCAAGTGTTTAAGGACTTAAAGGGAAACTACAAATATAGAGAAACAAATTGTATATTTGAGATTTTATTATGCATAAGTTTCCTAAAAAAGAAAGTTGCGAGACCATTTTCGCCAAACAAAAAAAATATGGGACGAAAAGCGCGAATTGGTGTAGATAACAATCTTGATATTATACTATAATCAAATAATGTAATTTTTATTTGTAAAAATATAATGTCACTTTTATCATGATTTTTGTATTTTATACTTTAATGAACGATCAGTATGTTTATTTATATAACATTTTATTAAATGTGTTTAATTTATATTTATATTTAATTAACACTTTCATGAATGCTTATTCAAATGCATTTGACTAACATACAAGAGATTGAAAATGCTCCATAAAATCTCACCAAAAAAAAAATCAATTAAATGTTCTATAAAAGAAGGTTGAAAAGACAAAGAATACATTAATAATTTTTTATTTATTCATTATTTCATATTAATACCTTTTTATTTCGTTTTTGATATAATACCTTTATATATTACTAAATTTTTTGTATTTATCATTTTTTTTTGGTCAAAATTTTTGTATTTATCTATCCACTATTAGCTATCGTTATTAACTCATATGTAAACTTTTTGTTGAGAAAAATTAAGGTTTTCGAAACTTTGGTGAGCTCGATTGAGGACTCAACTTTCCTAAATTTTTTGTAACAAAAAAACTAATTTAACACCTCAATTTATTTTTTGATAAATACTCCCTCAAATTTTTAATATAAGTAGAAAATTACATATATTTTGGTCAAAATTTAGGCCATATATATTTACCTTTTTTGTTTACTATATTAAAATTCAGAGGGAGCATCTATTATCCACTACACTATATTAAATTTAATATTGGCTAATAGTTATAAAGAAACACCTCCTTACGTTCCATTAAAAATAAAATTATTTAAAGTTTTTTCTCCGAATATGTGATGAGTGGCGTGGTGATGTTGTTGGTTCACTACATACTCCTCTATTGTGTTCTCTCGCGTTAGTTAGTCACACAACATATTACCAATCGTCATAGTCATCAAACATTATAATAAATAATATAAATATATCACGCAACATGTTATAGACATGCATCAAATGTAAATAAAACTTTCACTATACTTAAAAGGAATGGTTAGGATAAGGCAATAATATTTCTGGGAATGAGTTTAAAATCACATTACTTTGTTTATTCATAGTTGTAGAACTTTTCATTAGCTTTCCAATTAATGTATTCAAGAACACTCGAATCGGAGTTCCAGATCAAAGGATACGAACAAAACAGTCAGAAGGCTATTGAAAAGTCTTTCAACCAGAGACTTACATGACCAGTGCGTGTAGTGCAGATTCCAAAACTCATGTTTTTGCATTTTTAATTAACATACAAACAATTTAGCTGTAAAAAAAACATATAATAAATTTAATCATAACAAATTAGCCAATTAAAATTAATTTAATCATAGCAAATCACCCAATGGCTTCAAACCAATCCTAACTACCATACAATCAATTTAATCATTACAGATCACTCAATTACAAGTAAATCAAAGATCAATACATTAAAATCATCAATTTGGACAAACATTCAACATTTTAGTTTCAAGACATCACAAGCATATCAACAACAAATCATTATATTCCCCCAACTTTCATATATAGCATTATCAATAAGCTAATAATGAACCTTAAAACTCTCATTTCAGCCAAACATCACAACTCAATCTTCAAGACCACATGATATAAGAAGCCCTAAAGATATTGAAAAATAGTGTAAGAGGAACTATCACCTTTCGAAGAATCTTCTTCAAGTAAGAAGATTGTAGGTGAAATGTATACCCTCCTTTGATGCTTCTAACGCAAATATCACATTTATTATTTATTAATTTTAACAAAATTAACTTTAAGATATTATTTTTGCACTTTAATACATATACACGTTAATATATAAATTGTTTGGTTAAGCTAAATTTATAATATCCTTTCCCTAAAAATAATGAATTTTAGAAATTTAGAAGACCGAAGATGCTAACATATCTCTTCCCTAAATGTCTTTGAAAATTAGTGTGCTTGAGGACAAATAAAATTTAGGACCAAAAATACAATTAAAATTGTGGTGACCAAATTTGCAACATGCCATTATATATAGGCTTCAATAGTTTTTAGTTCCTACAAATATACAGTTATTCAGTTTTATTCTTGATTTTTTTTTTAAAAAACTTCATATAAATTTAACATTTTGCAAATAGGTTCTTCTGTTAGTGTTTCGTTACAAAAAAGTTCGAGTTGGATAGCAGACTTCTTACTGCCTTTTGTATTTATTTCTAACTTTTTTTAATCCTATTTTCTTTATCATAAATACTTCATTATTTTTGAAGTTTATAATTTAATGATAAGTATATTCATTTATATAACATGTCATTAAATGTATTTAATGTATATGTATATTTAATTAATACTTCCATGAATGCTTTTTGACTAACATACAAGAGATTTAAAAATGTGTTTAAAAAGAAGGTTGAAAAAACAAAAGAAAATACTCCCTTCGTTCTTAATTTTTGGTATTTTGAGCTTTTTATTTTTGTTCCAAAACAATGGTAGTTTTAGAAAACCAATGTACAATTCACTAGACTTTTTCAAATACACCTTTCATATTTATTGAGTTTTTTAGAGTTTCAAAACATGGATTAATTGTTTCAATACATGTTTATTTTGATTTCAATTATCCCATGACAACTCTAAAAGGGGTATTTTAGTACCTAACCAAAACAAATTAATGATACCTTAGTTTGTGTGTAACAAGTCAAAAGTACCAAAAATTAGGAACAGAGGGAGTATTAATAAAATATTATTACTTATCCATTATTGTTTAATAAATTTTCTTTTGGTCAAAAAATAAGTATAATAACTTTAATTTTGTTTTGACCAAACTATAATAACTTTTAATTAACACACTATATTTATCTAGTAATGTATATTTAATTAATACCTTTAAATTTAACTTTTAATTTTGCTTTTAGTCAAAAGAAAACTTTTAATTTAGCTTGACTGATTGCCTTATTAAACACTTGTACTTATCATTTGTCCTCTATAAATTAGGCATCAAATCAATGATAAGTCTATGTAAACAACTGTGAAACAAAAACATATTGTAGTGTTTTCTCAGACTCTCTCCCTCCTAGTTTTTCTTTGTGTTAGCTTTTTCTTCTTCTATCATCATAGTCATGTGTAAAACTCCACCCTTATTGCCAAGATCATCACTTTTTACCTCGTGGATCGATCTTCTAAATGTATCACTTTGCAAAAGTGACATTTTTTTAGAAGAGATTAAGTTCCCCTCGTCATTCAATTTCTTAAAGTTGAGAAGCATCTTTCAGGTTTTACAAAAGTCGATGACAATAGATACTCAAAGAACATTTTCTTTGTGTATCTTTTGTCATCGACTTTAGTAAAACCAGAGCGGTACTTCTCAACATCATCCCATTCTCCATATAGGACTTTCATTTCAAAATAGTTCATGATGAAGAAGAAACCAGATTCTTGCTCCAACCTAAATTCCATCTATCACAAAACAAAACAAGCACACTTCCTTTTTCATTTTACCAGATCAGTTAATTACAATATACTAACAAATGAATGAAAATAATTAACATTAAAAAAATCATGGCCATTGCTTCAGAACTGTCTCATTGAATTTCTCTTCCTTGAGAAATTGAATAACCAGGGCAATTTTTTTTAACAGAGCAATTTGATCTCTTCACACTTGTCATAATCATCATTATTCCTTTGTTATTTTCTCTATCTTTTTCTTTTGCAGATTTTTTTTAGATGCTGAAAATGACTGATCGTCTTGGGTGGGGAGCGGATCCTCTAACGTAAACGCGGGAACGTGACCCTAACGTTTGCTACTTCCCACCGTCAGATTCATCAAACCGTTTAGAAGGCACCACACGTGTAAACCTTATTTTCTCTCTGAAAAAAGTTCATTTTGAAGAAGTGAAAACGTGAACACGCCAGGTTCCCATCTCCGCCTCTCCGTTCATCCGCTGTCGCCACATGCCCCCATCGCTCCGTCGTTTTGCTGCCACCGCATACCCCCATCTCCGCCTTGCCTCCGCCGACGCTATCCCATCTCCGGTTTGCACTCCGATACTCCTCTCTCTCCACCCTCTGCGCGGCCGCCTCGTAGCTCTGCTCTGTGAAGATTTTTGGTCCGTGAGTGAATTATGGGTTGAGATTCAATGATTTTGTTGTTGGTTACCAATTATGTGAGTGAATTATGGGTTGTGTTAATGATTTGTGGGTTATCAATTATGTGAGGGAATTGTTTAGTGCTCTGTGTGATTTGTGCAAGACTAAACTTTAGTTCTCATTCTGCATGAGTGAATTGTTTAGTGCTCTGTGTGATTTGTGCAAGTACTAAACATTGATTCTTTTATGGGAATAAAATTTCTATCTGAATAAAATAGCAAACTAAATTAGATTTTTAGCATAAACTAACTCTTTAGCGACTAAATCAATTTCATAATTCCCGACAGATGAGATAGCCGCAATTTCTTCATCTTGGGTCTTTGCAGAGAAGGGAAAATCTTCGAGGCACGCAAGTCGCTTTGATGAAATAGCTGAACGGGATATTTGTTTATGGACTACAATGATATGTGGGTATATCAAGTGTGGCATGATTAAGGAAGCTAGGAAGTCGTTTGATAGATCGATGCTTTGAGAAAAGTGTAGTTGTTTGGACTGCTATGGTTAGTGGGTACATTAAGTTCAATCAAATTGATGAAGCCGAGAGGTTGTTTTATAAGATGCCGAGTCTATCTCACTAAGCTAGGTTGTGTTGATGTAATTCAACGCTACGGAAGTTCTTGATCACTGCAGTAAGAAGATGGTATGCTTTGCTTGTGGAACTTTGTCCTATGGAATTGCCAAGTGGAATTTTGTCTGCTAAATTTGTGTCCATTGTAATGTCTTTTTTTTTGTTATCTTTAGTAATGTCTTTTGGTTATCTTTAAACCGAAGTTTGTAAAAGACAACATTCCTACTTGATGAATAAATAGTACTGCAGAACTTGATGTTTCAATCCTTAGTCCATTGTTTCACAAATATCTTAATTTGGTTATTTTTAAACCAAAACTTGCAAGAATGATAAACCGGATGGAAGTGTAAATATTACAAGTAAGTCAATTCCAAAAGTGCATTACGTACCATCTCTCAGAACTATTACAAGTCAATTCCAAAAGTGTAATTCCAAAAGTGTAATTCCCCAAATGAACTAAAGTTAGCACATAGGAGCTGTGTAACTATTACAAGTCAATTCCAAAAGTGTAATTCCAAAAGTGTAACTATTACAAGTCAATTCCAAAAGTGTAATTCCAAAAGTGTATTATATACCACTCAGTAACTATGACATCAAATATATATTAAAATTACAAAAGACCATATTATCTTCTTCCTTGAACATAAGAGCTTCAATTAGTATAAGGTTGAAGTGTTTGAAACATCACCAAGAGGTGCCTACATAATAACACAACCTAATCAACATCATGATAAGTATAGAATTGGAAATAATGCCCTTTTTAAAAAAGATATATAAAGCTACCATTAGAAATTCTGTGTAACTGAATGGGCCCTCTTGTTGATGGAGCTCATAAGTTGGAGGTGCAGAACAAGCTACTCCATTAGGTAAGTGATCAATTGATTCTTTATCCTAAAAAGATTACATAAAGTCAACACACGTGATAGTACACGTAAAATTAAAATAAACGATATACACAATGACATATATACCTGAGCTACTTTACTACGAGGTTTTCTTTTACGTGGATTTCTTTTTCCTTTTTGGGATTGGAGCTCAACCCAACTCTTGTATCGTTTACTATTCCTTAAGCCAGGTCGGTTCTTGAATCCCTTCGGTTGCATATCATCACAAACAACAAACGTTGAGTTATCACCATTAGGATTGTCATTGTTTCCGGCTTGTAATCGAAGCTCCATCATTTGCTTACACATCTCATCCACACTCTCATCCACAATCTTGTGGTGTTCTTCACAAGTCGATACCTCAGCCGCCAATCTAATGAATTTAGAGACAACTTGTCTAAATCTTCTTGTGCTAGATAATTTTGGATCTCCTTCAACCTCTTTTCCCCTCAAGTCTTGCACAACGCCGCAACGGGCTTCTCTTGTCCACCTTTTTAAAATATACTTCTCAGGAATGGATGTAACATCAACTGCTTCAAACACTTTTAATGTGTGGGAACAAAGTATGCCAAATGTCTCAAATTTTCTACAACTACAAGATACAGAGCTTGACACACGATCAAATGATACTTTCCAACATCCTTCACGGTTTACCATAGCGATAACATATTGACATAAAGATTGAGACTCGTTTCTCTCTATTATCCTCAAAGCTAAAAACAACTTAAACTCATCTTGGAACAGCTCAAATAAAGTGTGTGTATACCTTTGACATTTGTACTAGTATTGGTGACAACTCGGCAATTAGCATCGGAAGCTTATGGAGAGACTCGTACTCACGAGTCAACTCATTGCTTCTTTTCTCCTCAACAACTCGTTCAAAGTGCTTGAAAAATTGGATAATATCCACATTCGGTGTCATAGAAGATTTGAAGTGGGAATTCAAGCTTTCACTAAGTTGGGTACTCCGCATGCCAAGTGTGAATGCTTCTTTCATGTAACACGAAACCCATTTATCCTTTTTAGCATAGATTGATTTGATCCAATTATCATCTTGAACATTGTAGTTGGTGACTAAGTCACCCCTGCCGACTCAAAATCGCTTCAATGTCAAACTCATACATGCATTTCTTGAAATCTCTTAAAAAATAACTTCCCCCCTTCATCAAGTTTCCAAGGTGTTTGATTCCATTTTGCAACAAATGCCATGTGCATAAACCATGGCGAGTCTCGGGCATCACTTCAAAGAAGTCTTTGAGGCCATGGCTTGAGCTTGGTCGATAAAGATAGTCCCGGGTTTTTTTGGTTATGTGCTTGTAAGAATGTCTCAAACAACCATTTAAAACATTCAGTTGTCTCATCATACATTAAGGCAGCACCAAAAATGATTGAACCTCTATAGTGGTTGAAACCAGAAAATAGAGCAAGTGGTCTATTAGCTCGGTTGGTACAATACGTAGTATCCAAAGAAATAACATCACCAAAATACCCATAATCCAACACCATATTTGCATCACACCAAAACACATTTGTGATTTGTTCATCTATATCCATCTGGTAAGCATGGAAGAAAGATGGATTCTCTAGTAATTGCCGTTGAAAATATTGCGTAAGACATCCTGCCTCGCCATATACCATATCCCTTTGTCTTCGTGCCTTAAGATAATTTTTTACATCCACCAGTGTATATCCAAGATTGGCTCTATGTCCTGCATGTGTGCTCATAAGTTGAAATGTCGACTTCTGCCTTAATCCAGAGTCCCCGGCCAGATCAATCTCATGTGCTTGAACTCCTGTTATCTTTCTGTGGGAAGCAAGCATATGTGTTGTCTCTGGAAGTTGTAGAGGGTGGTTATGTTCCTCTACGAATTCATGGATGACAAACTTTCCATTTTTTAAAACGAGTGAAATCCTTGCATTACAATCAGTTCTAGTCTCAGCTCTGTGCTTTATAACCAAAGGATCTCTTTTGTCCGCCTTTCATAACCCTTCCTTAGTATAAACAAACCTACAAGATGATACAACACCACTTTTTTTATTCTTGTTTGTGTAACGTTTTCTAACTCCAAAGCCAGCAACCGCACCATATGCAAGCCAAAATTGATAAGCTGCTCCTAAATCGTCAAACTCCATACCAATCTTTGGCTTCCAATCAACATTTGAAGATGTCATGGTTGATCTTCTCAATTAAAGAACCTGAAATACACCTAAAATAAATAAATACAAGTTTCAATTACTAGTTTTGTTAAATAAAAAAAGGAATTTTAATAAAAGGCAATTTCAACTTATAGTTCAGAGCTGAGACAAAACAAACAAATGGCTTCAAAGACAAAATAATAAACGCAACAGACAAAACAAATGGCTTCAACAAATTATAAAGAAATAAATGGCTTTAACAATAAGAAAACAAAATCAACATGAAAATAAATGGCTTCATATGAAGCTTTGCTTTAGCAGTAACAACAAAACAACAACAAAATCAGATATATTTTTTAAGGAAAAACTAACTCTGTATAGTTGCAGCGGTGGAGTAGAGCGGCAGCGGCGGAGGAAATCAGATATGGTAATCTGGACTTCTACATTTTCATTGTTCCTGGTTATAATTTCTGGTTAGCTCAGTACCATCCACTCAAAACAGCATAATAGCCATCAGAAAGGAAATCAGAGATGGCAAAAAGCGGCGGAGGCGAAGCGTCGTGCGGCGACGGCAGGAAACGGCGTCGTGCGGCGACGGCAGGAAACGGCGGCGTGCGACGGTGGCAGGCAACGGCGACTTCCGACGGTGGCTGAACGACGGGTGGGATGTGCGATGGTAGCAGAACGATGGAAATGTGAAGAAGAGTTTTGAGTTCTGTTACATTTTGTATTTTGAATGAAAGAGAGAAAGTCATGCCACGTAGTTGTATCTGGGAGGTTTTAATGATCTAACGGACAAAATTTGCGGACGTTTCTCTCACGTTCCCGCGTAAACTTCAGGGGATCCGTTCCCTCTTGGGTGTGTCGATCTCGTTGGGAATCCCTTGTATCTTTTCTTTTTTTGAGATGCTGAAAATGACTGATAGTTTTTGTTACTATAGTGATGCCTTTGCACCTCAATTTGGCTTAAAAGATTACTTCTTGTATCTTTTTTTTTGTGACCGATTGTATTTTAAACAATAGATTTCTAGTTATACATTTTATGCTTTTATTTAAATAATTGAAAATGTAATTGTATTATTTCATGGTGCTGCTTATTATTTTTAGTCCTCTCATCATCTCATGTTTAAATGTACTCGTTTGTCCTCAGAAATAATAAAGGGGAGGCTGTGGAAATTCTTTCAAAAGAACTAAAGGAATTTTCAAAATTCAATCCAGATTTATACAATGAACTAACAATTATCTTAGGTAAATGCGTCCTTTATTTTGGTAAGATGTTGCTAACTATATATATGGACTTAATAAGAATATTTTTTAAAATTTGGTTGCATTTTTCGATATGAATTTGATTAACTGAAGAGAGAAGAATTATCCAACTACAGAGATACCAAATCTATTCGAAACCATGTGATGATAGAGTTGAAGAGGGTAATTGATGTGAATCTCCCTTTTCGAGATAAGCAAAATTTCTCGTCATTCAAGGCATTCCGATTGCTAACCCTTATTAATCAAAGGTGACATAATTTTTTGATTGTCTTGACTTTTACACATCCATTCACAATGCTTTTATCTCTATATTAATGCGGTGGATATTTTAATTTGGTGTGTGTGAAGTGACAAATTTTGATTTTTAGTGAAAATGAGTTGAATGTAAAATATTTTATGTATAAATTCATGTAGACAAATAAATTTGAAAATAAAAAACACTTTAAATATAAAAATCTACAAATCCTACCTTCAAGTTAGAATTCATTCTAGATGCGAAGTCAATTTTAATCAAGAACACCCAAACTTAACAAACGCAATTTTATTTATGACTTCAAAATCACTTTTAGCAAAGTTAGCTCAAAAACGCAATTCATATGGTAATGTCATCTCTTACCATTTGTAGCTTCATTAATCATATCCTTCTTCGTTACTTATCAAAAAAAATATATCCTTCTTGTTAAGTCACTACAACAGGAAAACCCAACAGGGGCGTTTTTTTTTTATCCATTGGGGGCGCTTTCGGGCGCTTCTAAATCTGGCGCTTCTGTTTCCAACCATTCTAAGGGAGCGCACAACAAGCGCCTCTATTTATTAGGAAACAAGAGCGCTCGAAAAAAAAAGCGCCCCTCTTGGGCTTAGCGCCTCTAACAAATAGGGGCGCTCGCAGTAAAAAGCGCCCCTGTTGGTCTTAGCACACTTGACAATTAGAGGCGCTTGGAGTTAGAAGCGCCTCTCTTGATTTGACCAACATAAGCGCTTTCTACTGGGAGCGCCCCTGATTCTATTTTTTTAAAGTTTTTTTTTCTGTTTCTAGTATATCTAATATTTTGCAGCGCATCCCTACTCTCATTTTCATCAACCAACAACAACCAATATCAACTCAACTACCAATATGTACTAAATTTCAAATCAACAAAACAATTCCAAAACAAATTCGAACCATAAACTTATAAATCTTTAATAAAGTACGTACCAACAAAAATTACATAAATCATTAACAAAATTCTGAAAGTCAACATAGACAACAAAAACGGCATGACATCCAATGTGAGGAACAAAAAACAAGCTAACCAAAATTACCTGAATTTCGGTTTTCATTAATCAAACTGGCAACATGATGACACCACTCTCCCTTGATCTCAGTAAGTGCGCGTTTATAGAAAATCAAAACTTTATTCACCTTCAATTGGATCTAGCACACCTACTTCTATTATCCTTTCTCCTGCATCTTTTGCAAGGCCTTCATCTCATGTTCCACAAGTAATACATGCTGAAGTATGTGACCTTAGTTTGTTACTAAACATAATTAACCATGTATTTGAACTACATTGTCGATTTTGATGTCAAAATTTTGGGTACAATAATAGGACTGAGTTTTTGATTAATGGTTTGTGTTTTTGTTGGAAGAGATGATTTATTTGTTTTGTTATATTTTGTGTAGATAAATTTTTTTCACTTAATGACCTTCCTACAATTTTTTTTGGTACCTTATATATCAAACATCAACCGTGACAAGCATGGATTTTCACACTTCCCTTCATTCTTTACTCACTGCTAGATTGATATATATACATAGCATATCTTATATTATACAAATTCAGTTTTGGGTTAAATATGCTTTTGGACCCTATAAAATTTAGGTTTTTGATTTTTGTCCCTCAAAAAATTTCATCTACGTTTAGTCTTCCAAGTTTTTTATACTCAATTTCAGCCTCTGATGAATTTTAATAGTTAGTTGTTCAAATGGTGAAATTTCGCTTTGGGAAGTAGGGATAAGAGAGGGGCTGGTATTCAAGCCTTTCAAGATATGGAATATTTCTGGTCGTTGTGACCTATTTTAAATGTACATATTGCACATAGATTTTGAGTGTAACATAATTTCCTTTTATCTTATGCAATAGTATAGTAAATGGGACTTTTGTACAGGCTAGAATTGGGAAAGATCTCGCCAAAAGTGAGAGAGAGAGAGAGTGATATCTTGCACCTCAAAGTGAGAGAGGGCAAGATACTCCCTAAAAATGAGAGGAGGGCGAGATATTTCCCCTCAAAGTGAGAGAGGGTGAGATACTCCCCGAAAATGAAAGAGAGGGCGAGATCTTGTGTAACATCCCTAATTTCGTTAATTTAAAATTAAGAAATTAACGAGTGGATTGTTATATGAGTAAATAATAAGATACAATTTGATATGAGTTTGTCTCGAAATCAATGAGTCATCGTTAAATTATAGGATTGAATTGCTATATTGATTTAATTGTGTGAATTGAATGTGAGAGTTTTGGGGTAAAAATGGGATTAGTGAGATTTGTGAGCCAAGGGCATTTAGGTCCTTTCCACCCAATTAAACCCTTGACTCACCACACTACTTTATGGTCAAAGTAGAAAGAGAAAGAAGAAAGAAAAGAAATTGAGAGAGAGAGAAAGAAAGGGAACCAAGAGAGAGAAAGAAAGGGAAACCGAGAGAGAGGAAGAAGGAGGCGAAGGGGAGAAGAAGAAGGGGGGTAGATCTCCTCCAATCCAACACAAGGTAAGAGGATTTTTGTCTCATTTCCTCTCATTTACCTTCCTCTTTCCAATGGTGTCAATTTCATTACCTAATTCCTACCCATTTTTGGATTCACCATTGTTGAAGCTTTGGAGCTCAAATGGAGAGAAAGGGAGGTTTTGGTGACTTTGAAGTCTTGTATTGAAGGTGGGAAGCTCAACAAATAGTTTGGGACTGTTGGTGCTGGTTTTATTGTTGATTGGAGTCGATTGAAGTCATAGAAGAAGGGTAGGGCACTGGTTTCGGTTTGGAGGAGCTGGGATTTCATGAGTTTTGGGGTTGAGTTCACGGTTTTGGAACGGTTGAACTCCGCAAAGTTTCGGTGTCTCGTGATTTTCATCACGCTAGGTGAGTTTTACTCACGTTTAGGGAATTTAAATGTTGTTTATGTGTTTTTTTGATTAGTTTTCAAAATTTCGAGTTTCGTGAATTTTTGAGTCGAAAACGGTATTTCACGAAAATTACGTGTGTTTGAAATTTAGAACGAAACCATAATGATATGTTTGTTGAATTGTTATGCCTGGACTGGAATATGTTTGATATGATTGTTGAATTGTTATGACTGGACTGGAATATGTGTATATTTGTCTGTTATGGTTGAATTTGGATTGGAACACGGTTTGGGATCGATCGGAGAACGAAACGGTACGAAAATGGACAAAATCGTCCCCAGTCTCAGATGTATTGTTTTGATGCTCCGTTCGACTTCAAACTCTTTCAAATCCTTTTCCTAACCATTTATGATTACATAAGGATGATATTGTTATGATTGGAATGTGGTTTTAAGTTGTTTGTTTGAACTTATAAAACTCTTGAAAAACCGTAAACTTAGATCACGTGTGGAAACCATTGTTTTATGAACAAAAATTGTGTTTGAACTGATTATGCAGGTTCATAGGGGTAACCACATGATATAAATAGATATCATGGAGTAGATTATATTTCGGTATATGAATTATGTCGAGTATGTGGGTGACGACCCAAAGAGTTTAGCATACTAGGCGGGGAAGTCATGAGCCCTAAACCTAGGCCCTATAAAATTTTACCATTAGGCAAAGTCCTATTGGGAAGGGGGTTCACCGGGATTAGTCGGAGGGCAGTCGGTGTTATGCTATGAAGTTATGATTGTACTGTTTACCGGGATTAGTCGGAGGGCAGTCGGTATTGTGCACTTGATAGTGTGCGTGGTTTATTAATTGAATCATGAAGTTAATGAGTTTTCATTAATGGACCGAGTGATAGGTAAGGGGTCACGGTAAGACTCACTGAGATTTGTTATCTCACCCTATCAAATGTTGTTGTTTTACAGATATGCAGGGGAAGCGCAAGGCGAATAGGCATGATTAGACTTTGTGGCTTGGAGATTTGTCAACATAGTAGCTTAGACTATGTTGTTTGGTTTCCCTTTTTGTTTATTTTGGACTTAGATTATTACTTGCTTGTTGAGTTGTAAAACCTAATCTACTTACCTTTGTCTTCGGATATTGAGTATCTTGTTGTATTACTTAAGTGACACTTAAGTACTTATGTCATTGTACTCTAAAGTACTCTAAGTTGTGAACAATTCTTTGATTGGAATTCGAGAGTTTTGTATTATTCAATACCTGAAACAGGGGGCATGTTTACTCTGATGTATGCTAATAGTGCATTTTGGTATTTCTATCATTGAGAAATATTAGGGTGTTACATTTTGGTATCAGAGCTGCTTGTGTGGGACGGTTGGGACTAGCATTAACTCCGCTGTCCGAACCAATAACTTTCTTAACTGTTGCCAGGGGTCGAGTCCAGACCTGTCAGAATTGTTTACTCGCCATATGAGGTAGGAATTTAGTTGTTGATTTCGTTTACTTGCCTATGAGAGGAATGGATATTATTCTAGGAATGGACTGGATGACCGCCAACCATGTCACTATTGATTGCTTCAATAGAACTATTGGGTTTTCTTCGGAATCAGTGGAATTGCCTCAGACCACTGCAGAACCAGTTGTTTCTTTCACTTCAGCCAGTTAGTCTCTATTTCAAGGTGCGGAAGCTTTTGTTATTATGTAATCCACATCAACTGAAACTGGTTTAGATTTATCTTCTGTACAAGTTGTTCAGGATTTCTTGGATGTCTTTCCTGATGAAGTGTCCTCTTTACCTCCGGATCGTGAAGTAGAATTCTTTATAGAATTGGTGCCAGGCACTGGACCAATATCTATAGCTCCTTATAGAATGTCTCCTTTGGAGTTGAATGAATTAAAATCCCAACTAGAAGAGTTGATTTCTAAGAAGTTTATCCGACCTAGTGTGTCTCCATGGGGTGCTCCTGTGTTACTTGTGAAGAAAAAAGATGGGAGCATGAGGTTGTGCATTGATTACCGTCAGCTAAACAAGCTTACTATTAAGAACAAGTATCCTTTGCCGAGAATCGATGATTTACTGGATCAACTTCGAGGTGCATTAGTGTTTTCAAAAATTGATTTAAGGTCGGGGTATCATCAGATAAGGGTTAGGGCTTTAGATATTCCGAAGACTGCTTTCCGTACTAGATATGGACATTACGAGTTTGTAGTGATGCCTTTCGGTCTAACTAATGCTCCTGCGGTATTCATGGATTATGTAACACCCCAAAATTAATTAGATGAGTATTTAACTAACTTAATTAGGTGATTATTTAATTTACTTAATTAAGTGATTATTTGACCAATTTAATTAAGTAATATTTTGGTTGTCAATATTAAAATAAATATAGGGTAAGTAATTTAATTAAGGAGTAGTTGTAGTGAAGTTGAGTTTTAAAAATGATTTAAAATGAACTTTAGGTTATTTTACTTGCATACAACCCCTGTCTTTGATAAACGCACCCCTAGCACACACATTTAACTTCAACCAAGATATTGCATGTCACACCCAAACCGCCATTGGGATTGGACCGAACCGACCCACCTCGCCCCAGCTTCTCCTTCTTCCTCGCGTTAGCTGCTACGAAAACGGCAGCAAAACCCTCGCCATTTCCTTTCCTCCATTTCGTTCTCCTCCTCCAAGCCACCGCCAAGTCCCAAAATTCACATTCCAACTCGAAATACCTCCCTGAAGTCGATTCCAGCACTGATTTGACCATTAGAAGCCCCCACATCGTGTTGTAGCCTTCGCCTCCTTGCGTGAAACTCCATGGCCGAACCACCACAACACTGCACCTTTCTCCCTCATTCTACTCGCACCAGCCCAGGACCCGACCCGGCGCGCTCCTTCTTCTTCTTCGCGTGAGCTGCTGCGTGAACAACAACCTCACGCCGTTCCATCTCCCTCTCAGTCGCGTTCTTCCTCCTCAAGCCACGGCTAGACCTGAAATTTCACTCTCCCACTCGAAAATGGCCGCTGAGCATGAATATGGAGTTGGTTTCTTCAATCGTGGCCTCGTTTCTAGCCTCTCATCACTCACGCACGCGTAGCAATGGAGAGCTCGCGGTATTGCTGCGGTTCTCTTCGTTTTCTCTCTCCTAGACCCGAAACGCTCAACCTGGGGAGATGCATGTCTCGTTCAGAATCTCACGGTCTTGTTCCATTGGAAGCTTGTTCAAATCTAGATTTGAGTCTTTCTTCGGAGACTTGAATCTCGTTCGGTACTTTTCGATAGGTACTCCTTTTCAAAACACAATTGATTAATTAAACGAGCGATTAATTATATTTGATATATTTAGTGTATGACTTTGGACTGTCGCTGTGGTTATTCTTGCATAATTGTTCGTGTTGGAGTATTTGAGTAGCTGGGTTTTCGTTTGAAGCGGTTGGACGAGTTAGGAGCGAGTTCGTGAAGTTCGGGTCGTGAGTTTCGGAACGTCTCGGTAGCTCCTAAGGTTAGGGGATTCTCATTTATGTCTATAATAATTAGTATGATATGTATTGTGTGTGGAATAGCATTAGGTTGATTGATTTTGTGCACTTGGTGCTAATTATATGTTGGTTGTTGTATTTGATAATTGATTTGGTGATATCATGTTGCTTGTTGTTGGAAAGATAAGAGTTGTTAAATATGCATGCTAGGTGTTTGTTTAAATGTTCAATGTGATGATTGATGAAGATATGTGAATTAAAAGATGTTGGTTAAATTGTTTAGATGAGTGTTAGTAAATGGAGAATTGATTGTTGGATTAAAATGTGGATGAGTTGTTTGGTTTAGGTGAGTGGAAGGAGAGGCGCCAAATAGCCAAGAAAATGGCGCCTAGGAAGGGTATAGGTGGCTGTGCAGTTGTTGGTGTGTGGGTGTGAGGGGAGGGGCGCCAATTCCCTAAAGAAATGGCGCCTGCGTGCGTGACTTAGTGTTAGTGTGTGCTGCAAGAGTGAGTGGCACGGTAAGGGGCGCCAGCCTCCTAGAAACTTGGCGCTGTGGTGTGTGTGTTGTCTTTGTGTGTGCGTGTGTTGCGCTAAGTGGGCGCCAAAGTGGCTGCCCCTTGGCGCCTAGGGTGCTTAAATGGGACCTAAGTGACATATTTAGTCCCTAAGAATTAATGTAATCCTTGGTGTGGCAAAATAGTCCCTAAGAATTAAATTAATCCTTGGAGTGATAAAATAGTCCCTTAGTATCCAATTAAGCCTAATGAGTCAAAATAATATCTAAGTGCCAAAATTAACCATAACGTGTCAACATAGTCCTTAGATGCTAGATTAGTCATTGGTGTGTCAAAATGGCCCTTAGAGGTGGAAAAGGTCCTTATGGAGTGTTTTGGTCCTTAGGTGGGATTTAATTTTAATAAATAAGTTGTGGTGGTGAGGTGGTATCAAGAGGTGAGGTGGGCTTCGCCAAAGCGGTGGGTCAATACTTGATGTGATGAATTTATGAATGATGTGGGCTTCGCCAAAAAGCGGTGGGGGCTTCGCCAAATAGGTGAGTTGATAATTGATGTGCTTGTTGTGTTGTGATGCATTTGTCATAGTGTCACATAAATCATATGCATTACGCGGTGGGTGGCTTCGCCAAATTGTGGTGGGTGGCTTCGCCAACATGTGGTGGTTACCCGACGGGGTTTTGAGGTGGTTATGGATCCACATGCATATTGCACACATGCATATAACCATGCATTCTTTGAACTCGTTGATGCTTAATTAATCTTTTGTTGTGACTTGTTGGTATTTTAATTGAATGGTGAATGCCTTAATTACTATGGATTGTTGTTGCTAGATGCTTCCGAATATAATGCTTATCTTACTTGTTATTATTTATGTAAAGAGACTCACCCTAGCAATTTTTATGTTGCTCGCTCTCGTGGCGACGCCAGTGATCTTGAGTGAAGGTGTTCAAGCCTTTTGGGTCGCCCTCGTGTGTATCATTTCGATTAGTAACACCGGGGGCGGGGATTGTAGTATTGCCATCTTATTTTATGTATTAGACCGATTTGGATTATGTACTGAATATGTAAACTAAGTTTCATTCCGCTTTGCTGTTTATGTTTGAATTTGTTTTATTTCATTGTCTTTGAAAACCATCACTAGTGCAAAATCGCATTAAAAGCACCATTTAGTATCGGTTGTTTAAATAACCGATACTAAATGTAAGCGCGATGGCAATTTTGCAATTAAATGGAAGTTTTGCATTTTACACTTCTACGTTTAGTATCGGTTATTTAAACAACCGATACTAAATGTGTCTTACGTAAGACATTTAGTATCGGTTGTTTAAAAAACCGATGGTAAAAGTCCACTTTTATTTTTTCACTCGCTTCTCATCTCACGTTCTGAAATCTCACGTTCTCTTTCTCACGCTTCTCTTTCTCAACTCTCCCGTTCTCGATGCCCTCTTCCTCTCAAAATCCGTAAATACCAAAACCCTAAGTTTCAATCAAACAACTTCCTCTCAACTCTCTCTTTCTCAACTCTCTCGCTCTCAACCTCACAACGTTGCCTCTTCCTCTTGAAATCCGAAAATACCAAAACCCTAAGTTTCAATCAAAAAAGCGGAGAGAAAGAAAGGAGAAGAACACCGAAAATCCACACGGTCGCCGTCAACGTTCTTTGGTCGCCGCCGTCACCTCCTTGCTCGTCGTCGCTGGCTCCTTGCTCACCGCCGCCGTCGCATATGAGGCTACAAAGGTGGTTTTGAGTGGATCTCAAATTCGTTGCATATGAGGCTATTCTCTCGCGACACAAACGGTGATTTCGTTTCCTCGTGTTCCAATTGGAGATGAGTTTTATCATGTTTTAATTTTAGGGCTTAGGTTTAGATTGGGTTTTTATTAGTAGTTAATATACCCGGCACGCTTTATTCCCTAATAGGTATCTGATTGATCGATCTTGATCTTTTTTTTTGACGAGGTGATCTTGTTTTTTTTGACCCAAAGATTGCAAGAAGGACTCGCTGCGAGGTGATGCCGTTAAAATTCTATGTTTATTCCTTTTTATGACTTCGCTATGCAATGTTTCTTCAACATCATAACATTAATATATAGTTCACCATTACTCATCACATTTTGTTCTTGTATATTTATGACTATTTTTATATTAATTTGCTAGTTTTGGTTGTTTAAATAACAAAGAGCATGAGAATATTGAAGGCGAGTATAGACAACGATTTGTTGAGTTTTTGTTTGATGCATTTTATTTAGTTTCTCCGATCATTATATTCTTCAAAGTAATTTATACATTAATTGTGTTTATGCATTGTCTCCGTAAATTTAGATTGGCTTATCTTTTGATGTCTATTACTGAGTACTAAATAGATACTTCTTGATGCTATTTTGCTAGTTATTTACTATACATGAATGTAAGTCTACTTTGTTATTCAGGTTTATGGATAAAGTGAATTGCAATTTCCTTTATAGTAGTGATGTTTTTCTTTTATGATGTGATGCATAACTTGCGGGAGGTCAAGCGCGATGATGAAGAAACCAAAAGAGTAACCATGTGCGAGAAAGTTGGAGAAACGCCAGCCGAACGTAAACTAGATGCACACATTGAAGAAGCGCTTTGGTGGTGGGCGTTTGCTTGCTGCATTTCTTCTCGACTGGTCAATCAATGGGCGGGGCTGATGGGTAATGATTAAATTGTGATAATGTTGTTGAATTGCTTGTATTCAAATCTTTATTTGTTCTTAATCTGCTTTGTTTTTCCTCAATTATGCAAACTACATTCGGAAGGTAAGGAGCTTGAATTTTACATGAAGAAACTCCAGAGGAAGAAGGAAAGGAAAGTGTCTTTGCTTAATTTTAGTGTTTCCCAAATTTTTATATGTTTTCTGTTTGGGTTGATACTGTTGGTCAACAACCTTTAGGATGATGCCTTGTGCGAACACTTGTTTTATTCTCATTGCCAATTGTCTCCGACTTTGCTTTTTAGCTGATTTTGTTATCCAAGTTACATTTGTTATCAATGAATATGTTTTGAAATCATAATTTACTATTAATTTGGGTGAGTGTCATCACTCGATTACCTAGCTCCATGGGTGATGAATTATTTTTACGATGTCGACCACCTAGAAGATAGTTTACGAGTCCTTCACTTATTCGCCATTCCTGTTGATCAACACTGCAGTACTTAAGATTATTGCCTTTTCCCAGGACATTGAGAAGGCAAAACTCCTAGGCCGCTTTGTTGCGGGATTTGTATTGCTTTCTTTTATACTTGGACTACTCATCAATCAATCGAAATTCCACTTTCGATGAATGGGATACTAATAAAGTTGAGTGGGAGAGTGCATTTATGCTAATGAGTCTTCTAGGAGCAACTCTTATGCCTCACAATTTTTACCTTCATTCTTCTATTGTACAGTATTATTTCCTCCCATTCTCAATTTTTCTTTACGAATATGTAGTAATATGTCCGTATCTCTCGCCCATGCTTTGCGAAGGCAATATCTTTTATGTGCTTGTGGATGTATTTGTACCTCATGTGTTGCTTGTACTTATGGATGAAATGTCCGCTTCTTGCAATAAATTAGCGAGCTTGCACGACAATTTTCGTCTTTGTTGGAATTTATTTGTAGTGAGCCCCGTGATCAAGTTGAGAAGGATTCGAACACTCACCGCCATTAATTTCCTCTTTTTCTATAAAGCTAAACTTTGTAGTCACTTATTATTCTAAGTTGGTTGTGTAATTGGTGTCGGAGAAATTTTGTATTGTGAGTGGTTCTCTCGACTTTGTGTCTCTTACTCGCTACATTGTCGGATCATTGCTTTATCTAATTAAATCGTTTATTTGAAGACTTGCATATATGAGTGGTCAAACCAAAACATGGTTAGGGTTCAAGTTATAGTTATGCTTGCAATTTCCCTTGTACATTAAGGGAAATTATACTAGCACTTTATATTGGTAAGTGCTTTGAAGTTGGCTCATTGACATGGAGCAGGAATTGTTTTAATACAGAAGACAATAGTTTCTCTTTGATAATATAAGCTTCATCTAAACTATGTGGCTTGTACGGGGGAGCCTTGAACATTTATAAAGGGTCTTCGTTAAATGTTCTTATGGAAAATTTAGATCCATATATGCTTATGATTTTCCTTACTATAAGGATGTTCCTCAGTAGTATCTTACATGAGGAAGGTATAAGATGAACCTGGTACATGGTAATGGTATATTTTAAATGGGAAGAAAAAGATGTTTTGAAATTTGCATACAATTTAGTGTTAGTTCCCCAGTAGGTTTCTTATAAGTAAATACGCCTATGTCTTGATCAAAGTGGAGCTTTCTTATAAGATATATTGTCTATGATCCGATCATTTCTCATATGCACTATTCATCTTCTATGCACCTAGAAGGAAAAAATTGCACATCATGTTCTGTCATATATGGTTGCAGTTTTGAGTTCTGTCAATCTGAAAATTTCATCTTCCTTTTACAGTGGCATCAGGGAGCAACAAACATTTCTAAGGAAGCATTGTGTCATCACCATTTTTGGCCATCTTATGCGTTTTCAGTGGTCTTTATTTGGTAAATAGTATGCTGATGACCACATCAGCAAATGAGTTCTACAGTACAGGTCCTGTTTTGCTTACTTTTCAGGATGCACTGTCACCAATGGAACAGGTATCTTCTATAGTACATAACTGATTTACATCAGAAAGTTTGTTCACTGTTTTGAGCAAATATAATTTTGAGTTTCTTATTGCAGGTGTTGCGTAGCCCAATAGCTGTGGTTGGTTTTTTACTCATTTTGTTTCTTGCAAATCAAACTACAGCATTAGCTTGGAGTTTAGGCGGAGAAGTATTAGTGAATGGTTTCTTAAAACTGGAGATTCCAGGTTCTCTTCTTGTTCTAACTAACTAACTAACTACTCTGTTCTGTAGCTACGCGAGGACACCGCAATTCCATTCCCAGACGACTAGCGGCAGCTACACAACTATAACTACAACTTCTTCTTCCTCTGGAAGTGGAAACAGCTCCTCCATAAATAGCAAATTCTCCTCGGTCTCATCATCAACTGGAAGCCAATTACCAGGAGGTTATTCCAATGGACAGATCTTACCTACCTCTAATTTGAGGATCTTCACTTTTGCTGAGTTGAAGGTTGCAACCAAGAATTTCAGATCTCCATAAATAAAGAATGGAAGTGGAACTGTCGTTGCTGTTAAAAATTGAACTCCGAAAGCTTACAAGGACTTGAGGAGTGGCAGGTACGTAATGGTACCATCCTTTAACTCATTATTATTATTATTATTATCAGATGCGTGCTTAGTTAGCAGCATGTTACCAATTGATGTCTGCAGAAATTAAGAAAACTGAGAGTATCAACATATTTCAACAAAATAAACTAAATTGATACAAAATTTCATATCATGATCACATATATCATAAATAAACTACTAACAAGCCCCCCAATATAATTGTTTTTACAAGTTTTGGCAGCAGCAACACCACTTGATGGTTCCTTTCTTTTCCTCATTTTCTACTTAGTATATGTTCTAGCCTCTGAAGCCTCATAAGCAGTTGCCTAATCCTCACCTCATTTGCAACTTTTCAAGTTATTAATGACCGTCTCCTTATCATAGTGTATTTCTTTTTGCTATATCTTGGATTATTATTCCTAAGATTGTTATGAAGAACTATCCGATCTAGGATGGAGGTAATTAATGATGAGATGACTGCTATGCCTATGGAGTCTAAATTAAGCATGGACTAATACATGAAATATTTTTCTAATTACTTTCTACTTGGTATCAACTGCCATAGGCTTACCTATCTAGGAATCCACCTTTCCTTATTGCACCGTAATGCATGGAAACAGACCCTTACAGGCCACACCCACGCCCAATAGATTTAGGTTTACTAGTGGCAATAAAAGCATGGATTTGATTTAGTTTTGGGGTGCAGACTCCGCTCCTAGTTCATCAAACTATAGGTATTGCATATATAAATTGATTTGCTGATATTGTTTATGTGGCACCCTGCAGTCAGAGATTAATTTTCTAGGACGACTTTCTCATTGCTGTTTCAGCTGAGCAGATACTTCTTGATAGATATAAAGGGAGATATACTAGAGGAGCAGAGAGGAATTATCAGATCAAACTGCATTGATTCTCTTGATAGAACAAATGGCATCTGTACTCTGTGCTGGAATAACTGCTGGGGTTATGGCCATTGTTAAAGCTAATGGGAGGCAATTCTGTTCAAGGCCTCGTTTGGGTGGTCTCTTGTGATATAAGTAACAATGTATTTTCACTATCCTTTTGAACAAAACTTAAAAGAAAATTGTTGTCTCATTCAAAAGATTGTAAATATGATCAAGTGTGATGCTTCTGCTGATAAATATTGTTATTGGATTGTAGCTTTCCATAAACTGTTGATATTAGTTGGTGCATGATGAGTAGTATTTGTCATTGGTGAAATTTTATTTTTCAACTTTATTTATGTTGCCATAGTAATGATCAAATTAGCCAATTAATTTTTTTTTAAAAAATAGACATTTAGTATCGGTTATTTAAATAACCGATGCTAAAAGTGACATTTAGTATCGGTTATTTAAATAACCGATGCTAAAAGTGACATTTAGTATCGGTTATTTAAATAACCGATACTAAATGTCATTTTTAGACAAAGAAACACAATGTCTTAGTGACATTTACTATCGGTTATTTAAATAACCGATACTAAATGTCATTTTTTAGACAAAGAAACACAATGCTTTAGTGACATTTAGTATCGGTTATTTAAATAACCGATGCTAAAAAAAATGATTTATTTAGTATCGGTTATTTAAATAACCGATACTAAATGTACGTTTTCAAGTCATAAAATCACCAAAACGTCATTTAGTATCGGTTTTTTGAAAATCAGATACTAAAAGTGACATTTAATATCGGTCGAATTAGTATCGACAGATAACCGATACTAAAAGTGCAAAACAACCGATACAAAAGGTCTTTTCTGCACTAGTGCATTTCTGGATTATTGTAAACTCTAAACAGGTTTTGAGGGTTTTAACCCACGTGACTATGATATGTATTTCGCGCACTTGATGCGTTTGAATTTTAAATATGTTTTGATAATGTTTTTATTAAATGTAGCACTCTCTTTGAGGTGCGTGGAAAAGTTTTTGAAAAACTCTGATTATATTAATTGAATTAGTATTAAATAGAAGGGGGTGTTACATTAGTGGTATCAGAGCAGTTCGGTCCGTCCGGCCAAGTTGTCGAGTCTGTTAACCCTCGAGTCTTGGTACTCGTTCTAAAATCATAATTATATTGCTGCTTATTACGGTTAACTTTGTTGGTTTGTTAATTCATTGACGTGCCTTGTGACTGAACTGTGTAACTGGTGGTTGTAGCATTGATTTTGTCTGTTCGCAACTGTTGTTTGTATCATTAAGATGTGTGATTAAAAGAGTTCTAACGACGTCAAAGGAGTGAAAGTCGTGACGACGCCTTCGCACCCCGGACTGCGTTAAAAGTCTTTTAATGCGGTAGTTACAAATTGAAGGAAAGTGGTTTTGTGACCTTAATTAGTTGGTTGTATGAGTAGGAGGGACTGATCACCCCAATCACTCATCCCGATGAAAGAGGCGACAATAACTCATAGTTATTATCAACTTTGGATGCATGCACTAATTTTAATTTGATTGATTCTTGGGTAGCTTGTGAGAATATAGAGGGTACTTTTATGTGAACTAATCTTGGTAAATTATACACTAGACAATATTTGCAGGATTATTCGTTGAATATTGTTGTGCTTGTTTGACATTTTTGTTATAGGTTGATTGTTGTTGCGATGTGTAGGAATTTGAGTTGACTTGTGCTTAATTGTTTCTAAGATTGAATGCCAAAATGAAATGATATGTAATGCTACATTTTCGTTATCACAATTAAAGTGCATAACTTGAAGTTTTGACCTTTTTAATGTTTTAATTTGACTTGTTTCGTGAGCATAATGCGATTTGTCAAGGACTAAATGATTAACTTCTCTTACCTTCTGGGTTTATGTTGGAGATCAAATTTTGAAATAAGTAATGTTTATGTGGTTGCATGCTTGAGTGATAGTAAAGTTGAGGTTTGCATATAGTTTCCCTTTTTGACAAAACGATGAGTTTTATGATTTTCAAAAGGAAACAGTACTTGGAAAATTTTATGCTATTGGAAAATTTTATGTTATTAGAAAATGAATGTGAGACCGATAATAATTGTCAAGGTTTTAGAAACAAATCTAAACAATTTTAAGTACTTCTTGACTGCGAACTATAATTGTGAAAATTTTGTTCGATTATGACTTAACTTTGACATTGTGGCTGCTATCGCTAGTGTTGACTGTCACTTCTTAAAAATTGTTTTACGTGGGATATAAATTTAATGATGAAAAACCGTGCAACTAGATTTTTGTGCACTTGTCTTACTTGATTGGTTTTCTTTGCTAAATGTTGACAGGAGTATGTAATTTCATTTGGTTAAACTAATATCAAGTCTTGAATCAAATCAATTGTTTTAAGAAGCATGAGTTGGTTATATTATTTTTGTGATATGAAATCAATTGAATTTGGTAGAATTATATGTCCATGGTATTTTCTAGGGAAGTTGTAAAAATTCCATGTTAACCAATCCCTAGGAATAGAGAAAATCGAAGGAGATGTCTAAATGTTTAATCCTTTCGGAATTGGGTGTTTAAATTACTTGCATGATTGGCTATGCTTATTTGGTGTTTGATGAAATGAAAAAATTATGTGACTGAGTGTTTTCGAAAATAGACTTAAAGCCGGTCGTTTTGGCACTAGTTTCGTTAAATTCGGAGTTGTGTAGCTCCAGTTATGAGTCTCCAAAGTCGAGTCAAATTTCTAGAGTCAATCTGTGAGTAGGTTCGATTTTTGGCAAGTTTTATGCCTTCAAATGAACTCCGTTTGAACGATTCTTTTCCATTAGAACTATACTCAAAATGCTTTTATTCGGGCTGGAGTTTTATCCCAATTGGTCAAGTTTAAGTCAGTTTAGTGTGAAATGAAGTAGGAGGACAGAATCTGTCAAGTCTCAAACCGTTTGGGCTGCTTCAAAAAATCAGTACTAATTGGCTCACTGCTTTGAAACTTTAATGATATATTCAGAAACTACACATCGTGGCTTTCCAACAAGTATTTATTTTCGAGATCCGGTCGTTTACTATTTTAATTAATTCGCCAAAGTAGGCGCAAAGTTGCGAAAATTTTACGCACTGAGTTTAGAAAGAATAATTTGAACGTTGAATAAAATGATTAATTGTGGGATAGGTTGAACTTGAATTTTGTTGTTATGATTGTGTAATTATTGATGTGAATAATATTTGATATATGATAATTGTTGAGACTGGTATTGTTGTGTTAATTACGGTTGTTAGGTTGTTGGGCCTCTGGCCATAATTGTTGTTGGTCCTTGTGTTGGGTAGTCGGGTAGGAGTTTGACAACCTACAGATTAGAATACCAAATTGGGGAGTAAGAATATAGGGAAGAGTGTGTGATCTGTTGTGTATACAATAGGACTTGGAGGAGGATGGTTAGAGGGATAAGAAGACGGGATGTTGATTCATGAGTTTAGCGTAGATCTTCGAGGAGGATAGCAATCGTTCGTACAAGATAGTGAAGGAGAAGCGGAGTTCTCGATTTAGTGGGAAGCCTATGATGTGTCAGGTGGTGAGGGCAAGAGAGAGGGGAGTTCGGGCAAAAAGCTAAGTGGGGGAGACGCTACTGCGGGGATTGTGTGTCACTAGTGTGGTAAGCCGAGGCAAAAGAGTCCAGATTGTATGGTCGATAAGCGTTTCAAGTGTGATAAGGAAGGTCATGTAGCTGCTAAGTGAGAGAAGGAGGATGTGGTCTGTTACAACTGTGGGGAAATGGGATACATTAGTACCAAGTGTCCAAAGCCGAAGGAGGAGGAGTATAGCGGGAGAGTGTTTGTCCTGGCGTGTTCGGAGCCTACGGATGAGTGATGGTTACACTTAGAGGTACGAGTTCCATTAAGGTGTTTCGCTAGAGTTTAATACTTGTTGTAGTGAGTGTTTAAGTTTGCATGTCCATGATGGTTAGATTTTCGAGGACGAAAATATTCTAAGTGGGGGAGAGTTGTAACACCCCAAAATTAATTAGATGAGTATTTAACTAACTTAATTAGGTGATTATTTAATTTACTTAATTAAGTGATTATTTGACCAATTTAATTAAGTAATATTTTGGTTGTCAATATTAAAATAAATATAGGGTAAGTAATTTAATTAAGGAGTAGTTGTAGTGAAGTTGAGTTTTAAAAATGATTTAAAATGAACTTTAGGTTATTTTACTTGCATACAGCCCCTGTCTTTGATAAACGCACCCCTAGCACACATTTAACTTCAGCCAGTATTGTTGTACAGCCCAAACCGCCATTGGGCTTGGACCGAACCGACCCACCTCGCCCCAGCTTCTCCTTCTTCCTCGCGTTAGCTGCTACGAAAACGGCAGCAAAACCCTCGCCATTTCCTTTCCTCCATTTCGTTCTCCTCCTCCAAGCCACCGCCAAGTCCCAAAATTCACATTCCAACTCGAAATACCTCCCTGAAGTCGATTCCAGCACTGATTTGACCATTAGAAGCCCCCACATCGTGTTGTAGCCTTCGCCTCCTTGCGTGATACTCCATGGCCGAACCACCACAACACTGCACCTTTCTCCCTCATTCTACTCGCACCAGCCCAGGACCCAACCCGGCGCGCTCCTTCTTCTTCTTCGCGTGAGCTGCTGCGTGAACAGCAACCTCACGCCGTTCCATCTCCCTCTCAGTCGCGTTCTTCCTCCTCAAGCCACGGCTAGACCTGAAATTTCACTCACCCACTCGAAAATGGCCGCTGAGCATGAATATGGAGTCGGTTTCTTCAATCGTGGCCTCGTTTCTAGCCTCTCATCACTCACGCACGCGTAGCAATGGAGAGCTCGCAGTATTGCTGTGGTTCTCTTCGTTTTCTCTCTCCTAGACCCGAAACGCTCAACCTGGGGAGATGCATGTCTCGTTCAGAATCTCACGGTCTTGTTCCATTGGAAGCTTGTTCAAATCTAGATTTGAGTCTTTCGGTTCCGACTTCGAATCTCGTTCGGGTACTTTTCGATAGGTACTCCTTTTCAAAACACAATTGATTAATTAAACGAGCGATTAATTATATTTGATATATTTAGTGTATGACTTTGGACTGTCGCTGTGGTTATTCTTGCATAATTGTTCGTGTTGGAGTATTTGAGTAGCTGGGTTTTCGTTTGAAGCGGTTGGACGAGTTAGGAGCGAGTTCGTGAAGTTCGGGTCGTGAGTTTCGGAACGTCTCGGTAGCTCCTAAGGTTAGGGGATTCTCATTTATGTCTATAATAATTAGTATGATATGTATTGTGTGTGGAATAGCATTAGGTTGATTGATTGTGTGCACTTTGTGCTAATTATATGTTGGTTGTTGTATTTGATAATTGATTTGGTGATATCATGTTGCTTGTTGTTGGAAAGATAAGAGTTGTTAAATATGCATGCTAGGTGTTTGTTTAAATGTTCAATGTGATGATTGATGAAGATATGTGAAATAAAAGATGTTGGTTAAATTGTTTAGATGAGTGTTAGTAAATGGAGAATTGATTGTTGGATTAAAATGTGGATGAGTTGTTTGGTTTAGGTGAGTGGAAGGAGAGGGCGCCAAATAGCCAAGAAAATGGCGCCTAGGAAGGGTATAGGTGGTCGTGCGATTGTTGGTGTGTGGGTGTGAGGAGGCGCCAATTCCCTAAAGAAATGGCGCCTGCGTGCGTGACTTAGTGTTAGTGTGTGCTGCAAGAGTGAGTGGCACGGTAAGGGGGCGCCAGTTTCCTAGAAACTTGGCGCCTGTGGGTGTGTGTTATGCTGTGTGTGCGTGTGTTGCGCTAAGTGGGGCGCCAAAGTGGCTGCCCCTTGGCGCCTAGGGTGCTTAAATGGGACCTAAGTGACATATTTAGTCCCTAAGAATTAATGTAATCCTTGGTGTGGCAAAATAGTCCCTAAGAATTAAATTAATCCTTGGAGTGATAAAATAGTCCCTTAGTATCCAATTAAGCCTAATGAGTCAAAATAATATCTAAGTGCCAAAATTAACCATAACGTGTCAACATAGTCCTTAGATGCTAGATTAGTCATTGGTGTGTCAAAATGGCCCTTAGAGGTGGAAAAGGTCCTTATGGAGTGTTTTGGTCCTTAGGTGGGACTTAATTTTAATAAATAAGTTGTGGTGGTGAGGTGGTATCAAGAGGTGAGGTGGGCTTCGGCCAAAGCGGTGGGTCAATACTTGATGTGATGAATTTATGAATGATGTGGGCTTCGGCCAAAAGCGGTGGGGGCTTCGGCCAAAGAGGTGAGTTGATAATTGATGTGCTTGTTGTGTTGTGATGCATTTGTCATAGTGTCACATAAATCATATGCATTACGCGGTGGGTGGCTTCGGCCAAATTGTGGTGGGTGGCTTCGGCCAACATGTGGTGGTTACCCGACGGGGTTTTTGAGGTGGTTATGGATCCACATGCATATTGCACACATGCATATAACCATGCATTCTTTGAATTCTCGTTGATGCTTAATTAATCTTTTGTTGTGACTTGTTGGTATTTTAATTGAATGGTGAATGCCTTAATTACTATGGATTGTTGTTGCTAGATGCTTCCGAATATAATGCTTATCTTACTTGTTATTATTTATGTAAAGAGACTCACCCTAGCAATTTTTATGTTGCCTGCTCTCGTGGCGACGCCAGTGATACTTGAGTGAAGGTGTTCAAGCCTTTTGGGTCGTCTGTGTGTCACTCGATTAGTAACACCAGGGACGGGGATTGTAGTATTGCCATCTTATTTTATGTATTAGACTGATTTGGATTATGTACTGAATATGTAAACTAAGTTTCATTCCGCTTTGCTGTTTATGTTTGAATTTGTTTTATTTCCGCTGTGCTGAGAAAACCATTTCTGGATTATTGTAAACTCTAAACAGGTTTTGAGGGTTTTAACCCACGTGACTATGATATGTATTTCGCGCACTTGATGCGTTTGAATTTTAAATATGTTTTGATAATGTTTTTATTAAATGTAGCACTCTCTTTGAGGTGCGTGGAAAAGTTTTTGAAAAACTCTGATTATATTAATTGAATTAGTATTAAATAAATAGAAGGGGGTGTTACAGATTACATGAACCGGGTGTTCCAGCCGTACCTAGACAAGTTTGTGGTGGTTTTCATTGATGATATCTTGGTGTACTCTAAGACCATTGAGGATCATGTTTGTAACGCCCCAAATAATTCAAGTATTTATTTAATTAATTTATTTAGGTATTATATTGGTTGGTTATATTAAAATAATAATAGGGTATTTGATTTAAACAAGGAGTGGTGTTTAGTAAACAAGTGAGTGGTAATTTAATTATGTGAGGGAGTAGTGTTAGAAATTAATTAAGTGGTAAAGAGGGCCAGAGACACTAGAGTCCATAATACTTAAGCTCTAGGGTTTGTGTCTTAGACACTTGGAGGAAAAGAAAAGAAAAGAAGGGAAGAGAAAAAGGAGGGGAGCGCGCGGCCAATAGGGAGAGAAGAGGAAGAGGACCGCGCTAAAAGAGAAGAAGGGAGAATGAACGGTTGCTGTGGTTTCTTTGTTGGTTTCGTGGATAACATCTCATCTTCGGCAATTACTAAGGTAAGGGTGGGTTCTAGTGGTATAACGAGTTATATGATGAGTTGTATGTAGGGAGTTAGTGACTATAATGCCTACGACGTGTTTAATAAAATGTTTGAACGAATTGTGATTGGATATGTTTCTATTTGAATTCGATTTAATGATTGGTTGAACACTAGGTGCTTGATAAATGCCTATGGTTATGTTGAATAGGATGCATGCTAGATGTTTGACAAAATGTTAATATGATGATTGAATGCCCAATAGGTGTTTGATGAAATGTGTTTGATGAAATGTGTCAAGAAAACGTGTTTAGGCGCCACTAGGCGCCATATGTCATTGCTTTTGCGCGCCCTAGGCGCAAATTCTTCTTTGGGTGCCATGTTATCTCTTGTCTGCATCGATCTTGCGCCCATGTGGCGCAGTTTGCCTGCATGTGGCACAAAGTTGCCACAGGGCGCCATTTTTAGTGCTGTTTGTGGCGCCGGTGTGCAAGCGTATTCTTCTGCTGCGGCGCCAAGTTGTATTGTTTGTAGGCGCCGCGTGTGCAAGCGTATTCTTCTTACGCCAGCGCCAGTTGTATTGTTTGTAGGCGCCGGTGTGCAATCGTATTCTTTGCCAGCGCCAAGTGGTGTTGTTTGTGGCGCCGTGTGTGCAATCGTATTCTTTACCGGCGCCAAGTTATCTTGCTTGAGGCGCCGTGTACAATTGTATTCGCTGCGCCAAGTTGTATTGTTTGTGGCGCCGGCAGTGCAGCGTGTTGCTACTTGGCGCCAAGTTATCTTTGTTTGTGGCACCGGTGTAAACCGTGTTTCTTACCGTGTGTACAGCAATATTCTTCTTGCGCGCCAGTTGTGCTTGGTGTAGGCGCCGTGTGCAGTAATTGTTGTTGCGCCGTGTGCAAATCGTGTTCTTGGCTGATAGGCGCCAAGTTGTATTGTTTGTGGCACCGTGTGCAAATCGTATGTTGCTTCGGCGCCAAGTGGTGGTAGTGTTTGTGGCGCCGTGTGCAATCGTAATGTTCTTTGCCGGGCGCCAAGTTATCTTGTTTGTGGCGCCGGTGTGCAATCGTGTTGCCTTTGCCGCGGCGCCAAGTTGTATTGTAGTAGGCACCGTGTGCAAGCGCTTTTTCTTTGCGTGGCGCCAAGTAGTGGTGCTGTTGTAGCGCCGCCGTGCAAATCGTGTTCTTTACGCACCAAGTTGTATTGTTTGTGGCGCCGGTGTGCAACTGTGTTGCTGCCGAGCGCCAAGTTGTATTGTTTGTGGCGCAGGTGTGCAACTTTGTTGCTGCCGGGGGCCAAGTTGTATTGTTGTGGCAGGGCGCAGTGTAATCGTGGCCGATCGCGCGCCAAGTGTGTAGTTTGTGGCGCCGGTGTGCAAATCGTGTTCTTTGCCGTGCCAAGTTATCTTGTTGTGGGGCGCCGGGTGTGCAAATGTGTTGCTGCCGCTGCGCGCCAAGTTCTATTGCTCAGGGCGCCGGTGTGCAAGCGTGTGTTGCTACTGGCGCCAAGTGGTGTTGTTTATGGCGCCGTGTGCAATCGTGTTGCCGCCGCGCAAGTAGTGTTGTTTGTAGGGCGCCGTGTGCAAATCGTGTTGCTGCCCGCGCTAAGTTTTATTGTTTGTGGCGCCGGTGTGCAATCGTGTTTCTTTACTGGCGCCAAGTTGTGTTTGTAGGCGGCGCCGGCAGCAATCGTGTTGCTTTACTGGCGCCAAATGTCTTGTTGCCAGCGCGTGTGCAATCGTATGTTGTTGTCGTCAGCGCCAAGTTGTGTTGTTTGTGGCGCCGGTGTAAAGCGTGTTCTTTACTGAGTGCCAAGTTGTGTTAATATTGCGCCGGTGGGACGCAGGTTGTGGCCAAGCTCCATTGGATGCGATTTGGCGCCTGTGCGTGTGTTGTGTTGCTGTCTGGCGCCAAATGTGTGCTGCCAGTTTCTGTGTTGCCTGTTGTGTTGCTGCCTGGCGCCAAATGTGTGCTGCCAGTGTCCGTGTTGCCTGTTGCGTTGCTGCAGGGCGCCAATGCTTTGTGCCCCTGTTGCTGGCGTTGCCCTAAGGCGCCACATAATGCCGTCTTGGTGCCGTGATGTTTCGTTGTGTCAAATATGAATGATTAATTGATGATGATGTTGTTGGGTCGAATATGACCACATGTTGATGATGTTGGTGTTGGGTCTAATATGACCAAAAAGTTGATGTAGATGATGTGGTGTCATGATGTATGACCATTGTCGTTGTTGCTTGTTTGATGTTGCTGTTCACGATGGGTCCATGACCAAATAACGATGTTTACTGTTTAATGTTGCCGTTTGATGTTGACTGTGATTGTTGTTTGGTTCGGTGAGTTGTTCATGGTGTCTCATGCATGGCATAATACATATTACGTTGTTGTAGGCTTCGGCCATAGAGCTTTGCTCAACGTTGATGATGAAGCCACAAAGGCTTACGATGATTGGTACCAAATGCATATACCCGTCGGTGTGGGTTGCATTCATACACACCTTCATAGTCATGTTGTCGATGCTTGTTGTTGGTGCTTGTTGTTGATGCTCGTTGTTGATGCTTGTTGTTGATGCGTGTTGTTGTTGTCCGTTGGTGTTGCCCATTTACATTGTTCCTTGATAGATGTTTATTGGAGTCATTGTGTTAAGGTAAATTATAGTTGCCAGATTCTCAGTATACTGCTTATCATATATGCTTCTTATACCGTTAGAGACTCACCCCTTCTGTTTGAATGTTACCCCTATGTGGTAACGTGCAGGTAACTGTGTGTAAAGGACTTTTCTTCCTTCGTCTTGTGGGTCGTGTCTTTTGCTCGATCGTAGCACTGGGGAAAGCGAACACCGATCATAGTTGTTTCTATTATTGTTTGGTTGGATTTTAATATATAGGTGATGTTATCGATTCTACTGCGTAGTGATGTTATGATTTGGTTAAGGAACCGATGTTTTGAGGGTTCGCATCATTTAAGTCGTGCTATGTATCACGCGATTATCTTTAATGGCGAAAATTATTGTTGACTAGATTAAAGTGTTGTTTTGGTGTGAATGTAGCATTCCCTTGAGGATGTATTTTAAAAAAAAAAACGATTTTTGAACTCTGATTTTAAATTAAATTACCGTTTAGAAAAGGGGGTGTTACAATGTTCAACATCTCCGCATTGTTCTTAATGTACTTCGAGAAAAGAAATTGTATGCGAAACCTTCTAAGTGTGATTTCTGGATGCCTGAAATAAAATTTCTAGGACATGTGATATCCCAGTCAGGGGTGGCAGTAGATCCCAGTAAGGTGGAAGCGGTGTTGAATTGGGAGCGGCCAACAACCGTCACTGATGTACGAAGTTTTCTGGGGTTAGCTGGTTATTATCGAAGATTTATCAGAGGTTTTTCGCAGTTGGTTCTTCCACTCACCCGGTTGACTGGTAAAGGTCAGTCGTTTGAATGGGATGCTGATTGTGAAGAATGTTTTCTCGAGTTGAAGAAGAGATTGACTTCTGCTCCGATCCTAATTCTTCTAGATCCGTCTCTGGGATTCCAAATTTACAGTGACGCATCGGGGAAGGGTTTAGGATGTGTTCTTATGCAGAATCAACAAGTGGTAGCTTATGCCTCCAGGCAGTTGAAGCCTGATGAGGAGAACTATCCGACTCATGATTTGGAGTTGGCAGCTATTGTGTATGCACTGAAAATTTGGAGACATTACCTTTATGGCTCTCGTTTTGAAGTCTTCAGTGATCACAAAAGTTTGAAGTATTTATTTGATCAGAAGGAATGAGGAGATGGATAGAATTTCTCAAGTGTTATACCCCAATTTTGTCCGTATTCTTTTCTTGTTCTAGTCGTTTATTTCTAGTAAGGGCCTTATTCTTTTTCTTGTTCTAGTCGCTTATTTCTAGTCGTTTATTTTTAACGCGCCCATTTCTTTTATTTTTGGTCTAGTCTCAGCGCAGTCGTCAAGTCCGGTTCGTTTTCGTCTTTATATTTAGTCTTTTGTTTTCCTATTATTATTTTTTCGTACTTTGTTCAATTAATTTATTTAAGCACTTAATATGTCTAAATATGTCAAAAAATCCAATTTAATTTAGTTTACAATTTAGAAATACCGTAACAGTCCAAAAAAATGTCAAGAAAATAGTATTTAGTTTAACTTAGAAATTAAAAGTACTTAATAGTCCAAAGAGTCCAAAAATACAAAAAATCATAATACTAAAAATACAAAAAAAGGGGAATCCGAAAATAATAGGAAAGATACAAAAAAATACAGAGGTGCAAATAGAATTTTCTCAGCTACTCTCCAACTGCTAGTTGGGCTGCAGATCTGAAAAAACCAAAGAAGGTCAAAATTCGTCAAAGCCCAAGGAAACAAAATTAAATGCTAAACCTAGAATTTTTAGTATAAAAATGTGGTTAGACCTCAGTCAAAAGCACAGATTTCGAGTACAGAAAATCAGTAAAAAAGGATTAGGGTTTTACATTGAAACCCTAATCACCTAAAAAGATTTATTCTAGATCCGAAGCGGTAAGAAAGGAGAAACGATGTAATCAAGAGAGAATCACACACAACAACAGATTGCGATGGTTACCATTGTTCAAACAGACACAAAGAAGCCAAAATGCAGTGGTGGGTCTAGGTTGGTATCCCAAAACTTGAGTTTTTTTGTACATACGCTTTTTATGAAATAAGACTATTTCGTTGATAAACCGAGAATAAGCATCGATGAGGGTAACAACCATAAGAAAAGTTTTAGACTACATATTTTTGTTGTTTGTCCCGAAATAATGCCAAGAAAAATAGTGTGCTTCTTTGTAAATTCGTATCAAAGTGTCCTTTTTTGTAAAGAAAAAAAACTATACTCGAGAGACTAGAAAGCCTAAGAACAGACCACAAACAATCAAGTAGAGAAAACGGGGTAGAAAAGAATCGGACCAAATAGCGCGTAAAAAAATAATAATAAATAAATAAGACAGAACGCTGACCTTGAGCTCGCCGGAGCTCCGGTCATCTTCTCCGGCGAGAGCTCCGGCGAGAATTCGCAGAAACCGACCCAAAAACAGAAAAACCACCACTCCCCTCACGCTGAAGCTTCCCTCAAACGGACCACCATCCAAACCGAACCCTTCAGCCAAAGCTCCCTCCCAAAACCAACCCAGAAACCGATCCAAAAACAGAAAAACAACCGTTCCACCACCGCTGAAACTTTCCTTCAAACGCATCACCACCAAAACCGAACCTATGAGCAAAAAACACGTTAGATCCAAATCAGTGAAGCACAAAAACGAAAAATAGAAAAAAACAAAGGAACTGAAACCGAAAGAAGGAACAGGGATAGAGAAAGACGAAGCTTACCTTCGTTAACACCAACACCACCGTCCGCAACCACCCTCACCGTCAACGCCACACCATCACCACCCACCTCCGATGGATTCGTTCTCTTCATCGTCGCTTCTCTCTCAACCCAAAACCGATCGTCACTCCCTCCCCTAAAACCGGCGAACCCTTCGCCTGAAGCCTCGCTCTCCCCCCCTGGATTTTGGCCGAAGATCTCGCTTCTCTCTGGGTGGGTCTTTGCTTGCAGCGCCGAGAATTGTGGGAGAGAGGTGAATTGTTTTTAGGTTTAGGGTTTTTGTTAAATGGGCCTTATGTCTTGTCTCGTTAATTCATTTCATTTTTAATTTATTTTTAATTTTTCGAATGTTAATAACACCCCTGTATTCACGCGTATACTCCCAATTTAAGCCCGGTTTAGCGTTACAGGCTTCGGATCTGAACCGGGCTTTCCTTTTCACACCACTTATATTTCATACAGCCCCTTGCGAATAATAAAACCCCACTTTAATAGGTTCACCCCCTATTTCGTTTTTTTTTCTTTTTCAACCAAAATATAAATAATTTTTATCGCAAAATTAAATAAACGGCTAAATCGGTTGTACAACCGGGTTAGTCATCATTTTTGGGCCAATGAGCTGTACAGTTCAGTAACCCTACAAACCTAACGAATAAATTATTTCTCTAAAAATAAAACGGCTAAGTCGGTTGTACGACCGGGTTAGTCATTATTTTAGGGCCAATGAGCTGTACAGTTCAGTAACCCTACAAGCTTAAACAAATACGAATAAACCATTTTTCCAAAAAATAGGGGATTAAGTCGGCTGTACAGTCGGGTTAGTCAGCGTTCTAGGACTAATGAGCTGTACAGTTCAGGAGTTCTAGAATACCTATTCTAAAACGAACCCACCTCATACCAAACCACTTTCTTTCGAAAACCCTAAAACTATTTTCAAAAGTAGGGGGCTAAGTCGGTTGTACAATCGGGTTAGCCAGCGTCCTAGGAATCAGTGAGCTGTACAGTTCAAGGAATCCTAGGATCCCTACACTAAAAAACACCAACCCACAAACTTTTTCAGGAAGAACTACGTGGCTTTGATTCCTCCATTGCATCTGGAGGTACGTAGGAGCAAGACTCAACCCTTGTCAAGCACTAAAAAACAAAAACCTAAATAAGTCATTTTCTTTACAAATAAAAGGGCAACTATTAAATAAATCCTAAATTAATTAGACAATAGGATGTTGTGGGGTGCTAATACCTTCCCCACACATAACGACTCCCGAACCCTAACAACGCCTTATCTTAAAACTTAAAGGGATTTTCCAAATTTGCCCTTAAACTAAAATTTGGTGGCGGCTTCCTAAAGAACCATTTCGAAGAATCCTTTCCCGGATTTTTCGGTCGCTACAGCTGGCGACTTCACTGGGGACTTTTCCTTTTTAGAGAGTCAAAACCTAGTTTAATTAATTTAGGATTAAATTCAATTTTACCCTTTTATTTATATATTTATTTATTTACTTTTGCAATAATTATGTTATTTGTTTGTGTAAACCCTAGGGTAGACGACGATATTTTGTATGTATGTTTGTTTTGTTTTGCAGCTTTGGGTTTATTTTGCTCCTACACACACTGCACTTCTACACTTCACACACGTGAGGAAAGTCCTCTACCCGGACTCGAGCATAAACCTAAGTTAGAACGAGATTGCGTAGTGATGGCCTGCGGGACGTACGTCTCGTTGGGTGGTCACGAAAATCTCACCTAGAGTTTGATTCCTTTTGAGGATGCTATCCCTTCTAATAGCTTGCCTATTGTCGGGGTCAGTGTTCTTGACTGGGGTCCTTGGCTCTAGGAACCATGTGTAGGATCCTTTAGAACCATCCTTGTGAGGTTCACTGTAAAGAAAGCCTTAGACCCATTTCCATAAGATACCTCCTAGGTTCACAAAGGAGCTTAACACCCTTGCATTCAAAACAAACATTAGTGCATGTCGTCTTTTCACAAACAAGAAAACAAAAAAAATCAAAAAAACAAGAACAATCAAATTTGTTATTTTTTCCACAAAACACATGCACTTTTTTTTTCTTTTACATCATATGAAAAATACAGAAAATATATATCACATGCATACAAAAAATATACCACATTACATGCATTTTTTTTCCTTACATGCATTGTTTTTAATTTGCTGTCAAGGAATTGTAAGCCTTTTTGACAAAAAAAAATGGATCAAAGCATCAAGAAAACTGTGAAATTGAAAATCGCATAACCGGCATATAAAAGCTTGCTTGACCTAAGCGACAAGATGCCATCGGGACGACGTGATTCCTTCTCCAACAAATATGGGAATATTCGAGTCTCCTAAAAATCAATGTGCAAGCAGAGGCCTCATCGCTCTAGCCCGGTTCTATGATCTCCACTGGTGCTTCACTTTCCAAGACTATCGATTGGCTCCAACCTTGGAAGAGTTCGAACAGATTCTGCAATTCCTGCACGAGAACAATAAGCCCTACCGGTATGTCAAAAAACAACTCTTGGGTTAAAAGTTTGGCCAGGTATCCTCAAAATCAATGCATCAAGTTTAGCTAAAGAAGTGGTGGTAAAAGAGAAAATGGAAGGTCCGCTTTAGAGAATACTTGGAAGAAGTGGCTTCGGTTTTAGCCGGTACAAATGATTGGGTTGCCTTCGGTGATGTCCTAGCACTCCTTATCTATGGGATAGTTTTGTTCCCTTATGTTCCCGACTTTGTTGACTACACAGCCATTGACGTCTTTCTAGCATTCAAAACTAGAGGACGTAATCCTACTTGATTATCCTTGCCGACATATATTACGCTCTCCATGATCGCCATGACAAGAAAGCGGGTGTGCTCATATGTTGCTTACATGTGTTTAGATCGTTGGTTTGTCTCCCACATCTTCAAGAGTAACTATCACATTGAAGCTAAAAGCAACTGACCGAAGCAATACATCACCAACCTCGGGAAACGACATAACATGGTGTTCCCTTGCTCGAGACACAAATGAGTTTATTTACCAATGTGAGGGTTTCCCAAATGTCCTCTCATAGGAACTAAAGGTTGCATCAATTACAATCCCGCACTTGCCTTAAGACAACTTGGTTATCCGATCTTTGCATCCGCCTCCAAATGCAATCTTTGACCGCCTTTGTACCGGGATGTAAGAGGTTCTCAAGATCTTAGTATCTTTGAGAAGAATTAGTCGTGCATGGGACAGTACTCAAGAAAGGTCGCCTTGAATTAGGTCGCAAGTGGAACTAATGTAGGGAAAGTTACCTTCAATGGGTTCAACTCGAGTCCAAGAGGTCAAACTACCCTTCCGTCCCGCACTTCCACCGAGCCAGTTCCCGAACCTACTCCTATCCTTAATGAAGAAGTTGAGAAACTCAAGAGCTCCTTGGCAAAATCAACAAGAGAAAGTCAAGTACAAGCTCGGTTAGAAAGAGCTCTTCAAGAAAAGAGGAACATGCGGCAAGAGAATGCTCTCAAAGATAAGCGCATCGCGACTATGTCAAGGAGAGTGAGCGCGGCAATAAAAACTCTTCGATGTGCAAAAATGTCTCAAAGGCGCTAATGATGAACTCAAGGCACGTAACCAAGATAGAGATAGAGCTATTGACAAAGCTCAGCATTTGAAACACAACTAAATAGATCCAGAGCAGCTGAGAAAAGACTTGCGAGGTCAACTAGAAAGAATGAAAGCTCACTTGGAGGAGTTAGTTGCGGAGTACGAGAGTAAACTTGGGGTTGAAAGGAAGGCTAAAGGAGTAGTGCTAGGAAGGCTTGAAGAATGTCAAGCAGCCCTACAACAACAGTTCAGAGATACCACCGAGGCAAAGAGTTTCGCCGAATACTGTGAGTTGCTTTGCAAACAGACTGAAGATGCCCTTGCTCACCTTAAGTCTGAATACCTGAAGTTGGACAATCATTGCACATACTGGAAAGAAAGGTTCTCATGCTTGGTCGGACTGGGTAATGAAGCTATCAGAGAAGTTCCAGAGCGTCTGAAAGCAGCTGAACTCGTTATGACTAGAGAAAACACTCCCACTAAAGTTGTTAGATTTGTTAAGTTCTGTAGGAATCTTATCGAAGTGCTCCAAATTAAGGCGCGTGTGCCCGATGAAAAGAAAAGGAAAAGAGCTTGAATGTCGTTGTCTGATTATCAAACATTATGTTTTCACGTTTTATTAATGAATGAACTCCTTTTATTTTTGATCTAAGTTTGCGTTTTATTTGTCGAAACAATGGCTTACAATTCCCCGACACGATACATTCCGCCATACATTCGCAATTCATGCATACTCATACTCACGTCATACATTTTGAAAAAAAAACAGAAAAAGGCAAACTGGTTCATCAACATCGTTATTGGACCCGTTCTCGAAGCAAGACAGATGGTCAAAATTCAAGACAACCGAGCACTAAAGGATGAGATTGAGAAGTCAAGGAGCGAGATGGATCAAAATGCTGGGCCTCGAAGGACCGGATGGCCAAAATGATGGAGCTTCTCGCCAAGAAGAACGACGAAGAAGGGGTTTCACTGAAACACCGGGAACCAGGGCCACAAACGTATCCCGTCCTCCTAACCCCAACGCTCGGGTGGTGTGCAATGGCCTCAATGGGGTTTACCACGAGGGTTACACGCCTCCAACAAAGCAGATCTTTGTCTATGGAGGAGATACTTCGAGTTTGTTGCACAATGATCAAGATGAAATAGCAGAAACAATGTGGACTGATGAGGCGGAACAGGCAGTTCAACACAAGCCCGGTGGCGCCGCCATGGATCTTCTCAAATCCCGAACGACTTCAAGAATCATACTCGCCTCGTCGTAGTTCCAGCCCTCATCCCTACCACAATGCGGGTGGCCTTTCTCATGGCTACCAAACCAAGATCCTCAAGCAAAAGATAAGCCGCAAATACTAGAAGAGCGTCTAAGAGCCGTGGAAGGATCCAATGTGGGAGTAGGGGATGCATATGACTTATGCCTCGTTCCCAATGTGATCATCCTCATAAATTCAAAGTGCTGGGACTTCGACAAATATCGAGGGCAACTTTGTCCTCGTAGTCACCGATCATGTATCGCAGAAGATGGCTCGGTTGCACGCAACGATAAACTTCGATCCACTACTTCCGGACGACTTAGTTTGAGCAAAGATCAAGTCGGTATATGCAACCTGAGCGCACTCACATTCGGTGCTGGAAAGACCTAGCTGACGCTTTTTTAAAGCAGTATAAGTATAACATTGATATGGCTCCTGATCGGACACAACTCCAGAACATGACCAAAAGAGACAATGAGTCGTTCAAGGAATATGCCCAATACCGAGAGAGGGTTAGTAGTCGCATGCAGTAGCACCACCCCATTAGAGAAAGAAATGGTTGCCATGTTCATGGAGACTCTTCCATCACCCTACTTTGACAAGTTGATCGGAGGAGTGTCTTCTAATTTCTCAGACATGGTTACCATAGGGGAGAGGATAGAAAGTGCAATGAAGAATGGAAAGATTGCCCATAGCTCCACAGGAACCTACAACCAGAAAAAGCCTTTCTCTGGATATCCCAAAAAGAAAGAAGGAGAAACAAATGCCATCACAAAAGCCCCCTATAATACCCCTTCACCAACCTTTCAACTTCCCCGCCCAAACACAACAAGCTCCACCTCCCTACCAAAATTACAGAACCCAAAATTACCTGAAAAGAAAACACATCAACTTTGACCCCATACCCATGTCTCACACAGCACTTCTTCAACCACCTCATTAACAACAACCTAATCACTCCCCGACCAATGAGACCACTCCACCTCCTTTCCCCAAGAGGTTATGATTCTAACGCTGCTCATGGATTCCACGCCTGGGGCAATAGGCCATTCAACCGAAAACTGCAAGGCGTTTAAATATGTGGTACAAGAGCTAATCGACTCCAAGATGCTGAACTTCAAAGAAGATGGTCCGAATGTGGCCACAAATCCTCTACCGGGGCATGCAAGTCCATCTGTCAACGCTGTTGGAGGAGAATTCTTGATCAAAAAGGTGGAAGACATCAGGACACCTTTGGATACCATACATGCTCAATTGTGTCATTTCGGAATCATCATGAAGGGATGCACCAACAAAAGTGTGTGTACTGACCCTCACTGTACTGGATCTTGTGAATCATTCAAACAGGTTCTTCAAGACCTACTAGACCAGAACATAGTGCAGATGGGTCCCGAAGAAGGAGAAGGTGTGTATACTCTCCAGTCAAGCAATATCCGGCAGCCACTAGAGATCCGCTACAAAACTGACACAAAATCGGCACTGGCTATGCCAAGGCCCATCACTATTCAAGTGCCAGCTCCTTTTCCTTTCAAAAGTACCAAGGCGGTCCCCTGGAATTACGACGTTCAAGTTCAAGTGAAAGGGCTCCCAAGCAACCCTGATGTCACTAATATCTCAGGGACTAGCGGTATAACCCCAAGTGGGCGCATCTATACTCCTGAGGAGCTCGGTAGGGAAAAGTCAAGGGAAGAAGAAGAAAGAGTCCGCAAAGGCAAAAGCAAAGAGCCCGGGTTTACTGAAGGAAGCACAAGCAAGAAGGTATTGCCCGAACAAGAAGCCAGTGAATTCTTGAAACTCATGAGACAGAGCGAGTACCAAGTGGTGGACCAACTGAACCACACTCCTGCCAAGATATCTTTGCTATCCCTGCTACTCAATTCTGAAGCTCACCGTGTTGCGCTAGTGAAAGTACTCAACGAAGCACACGTCGCTCAAGACATCACTGTTTGCCAGCTGGACGGGATAGTGGGGAATATTGTTGCAAGCAACTACCTCACTTTTACGGACGACGAGATCCCGGTAGAAGGAAGAGGGCACAACAAGGCCTTACATATTTCTCAGAAAATGTGGGAGTATGCTCTCGCCGAGTGCTTATCGACAATGGCTCGTCCCTGAATGTCCTGCCTAAATCTACTATGGAAAGGCTAGACGTGGATGGTTCCTATATGAAGCCCAGTTCTACACTAGTTAGAGCCTTTGATGGGTCAAAGAGAGAAGTCATTGGAGAGATGGAGCTGCTGCACTGCATGTGTAGGTCCGAAACTCTTAATAGTGGTCTTCCAAGTCATGGACATCCTCCTCCTATAGCCGCCTCCCGGGAGGCCGTGGATCCATTCTCACTGGAGCCGCTCCCTCATCTTTACATCAGAAGCTCAAGTTTGTTGTGAATGGCAAGTTAGTAGTGGTTTTTGGGGAAGAGGAGCTGCTGGTCAATAAGTCATCCTCCGCCCGCTACATCGAGGCAGCTGAAGAATCATTCGAAACCGCTTTCCAAGCCCTGGAGATTGCCAACACCACCTTTGTTGGAGAAGGAACCCCGATGCCTAAACCAAGATTGTCCAAGGCCGCCATGATGGTTGCCAAGGTCATGCTGACCAATGGGTTCAAGGCTGGAAGCGGCCTAGGGAAGACTGAGCAAGGGATTCAGACGCTGATCCAATTGTCTGACAACAAGAACGGATATGGGATAGGATACTGGCCTGGTCGCAAGGATAAAGATAGGGTCTACAAAGAAAAGAAAGAGAAGAGGATGGCAAGGCTCGAAGGCAGAGAGCCAAGGGTGAAGAAGTTGCTCATTTATGATATCAACCAAAGCTTTGAAGCGCGAGAATTCTAAATCCTAACCGATCACTGCGGTTGAAGATGATCCAAGTGCGGAGGGCGGTGTCGCTCAACCTTATGCGCTGCGCCCCGCAGATGAAAGGTCAAGAACCGGGAGATTGTCGATTTTCCCCGTAGTTTTCAATTCAGTAATTTTTCGTAATGCAAATCCTCCGGCTCTGCCCGAGGCCTTAGGATAACTCAATAAGGGCACACATGTTTTATTCAAGATTATCAAGTATCAATAAAATAACGTTTTGAATTCTTCAATAATTTTCTTCGTTTCTTATTTATTCGCCGCTCTTTCTTCCACTGTTTTCATTCCGTCAATTTTCGCTAATGCAGATCCAAAATTTTGTCTTTGAAAATAACAATGTCAGTAATCCATATCATAACTTTGATCATCCCATTAATCAAACCGAAGAAGATGTTGAAAATGATCGGAAGCCCTCCAGAGTTAATGAGAATGATGGAACAAGAGGACAAAATGATCCAAATTTCACGAGGAATCAATTGAAACGATCAACTTGGGTACGCATTTAGGACGAAAGGGAGATTAAGATCGGAACTACAATGCCAGATGCCGAGCGTGAGAAACTGGTTAAGCTCTTATTTGACTATGCCGATATTTTTGCATGGACCTACAAAGACATGCCTGGACTAGACACCAACATAGTCGAACATAAACTGCCAGTGAAGCCTGAATGCCCACCAGTGAAACAGAAACTGAGAAGGATGAAGCCGGAAATGTCATTGAAAATCAGAGATGAGGTTAAGAAGCAATTTGATGCCGGATTTCTAGCAGTATCCAAATATCCTCAATGGGTAGCCAATATTGTCCCAGTCCCGAAGAAGGATGGGAAGGTCCGAATGTGTGTCGACTACCGAGATTTGAACAGAGCCAGCCCTAAAGATGACTTCCCCTTGCCTCACATTGATGTACTGGTAGATAGCACAGCGCAACACTCTCTCTTCTCCTTTATGGATGGATACTCCGGATATAATCAGATCAAGATGGCCCCTGAAGATATGGAGAAAACCACCTTCATCACTCTATGGGGAACCTTCTGTTACAAAGTCATGCCATTTGGGTTGAAGAACGCTGGTGCCACATACCAGAGAGCAATGGTAGCACTATTCCACGATATGATGCATAAAGAAATAGAAGTCTATGTGGATGATATGATCGCAAAATCCAAAACTGATGAAGAGCATATTGTTAATCTGCACAAACTCTTTGAACGTCTAAGGAAGTTCAAGCTCAGACTAAATCCAGCCAAGTGCACTTTCGGAGTAAGATCAGGGAAGTTGTTAGGATTCATAGTCAGTCAGAGAGGAATAGAGGTGGACCCGGCCAAAGTACGAGCAATTCTTGAAATGCCGCTAAAAGCGAGAGAGAGGTTCGTGGTTTCCTCGGAAGATTGAATTACATTTCCAGGTTCATATCCCAGCTAACATTCACCTGTGAGCCAATCTTCAAGCTATTGTGCAAGAATCAAGAGACAAAGTGGAATGACAACTGTCAAGAAGCCTTTGAGAAAATCAAGAAGTATCTCCAGAACCCGCCAATCTTAATGCCACCTGTGCCAGGCAGACCTCTCATCATGTATTTAACAGTTCTAGACAATTCGATGGGTTGTGTGCTGGGGCAACAGGATGAGTCCGGGAAGAAGGAATATGCTATCTACTATCTAAGTAAAAAGTTCACAGAGTGCGAGACTAGATACTCATTGTTGGAGAAAACGTGTTGTGCTTTAGCCTGGGCTGCACGTCGACTAAGGCAGTACATGCTAAGCCACACGACTTGGTTGGTGTCTAAAATGGACCCGATCAAGTATATCTTTGAAAAGCCCGCACTCACAGGGAGAATTGCTCGCTGGCAAATGCTACTATCCGAGTATGATCTTTTGTATGTCACTCAGAAAGCAATCAAAGGCGATACATTGGCGAATACTTGCACATCACCTATTGAAGACTACCAATCAATGCGCAGCAGGATTTCCCAGATGAGGATATAATGGCCCTGTTGGAAGAAGGAAAGTCTCCAGACGATGAAAGGTGGACCATGTCATTTGATGGTGCTTCAAATATGTGGGGGCACGGGGTAGGTGCTGTGTTAATCTCTCCAGACAATCGCTTCATACCATTCACAGCCAGACTGAGTTTCTATTGCACCAACAATATCGCTGAGTATGAAGCATGTACTTTAGGCATTCAGGCAGCCCTCGAGTGGAAAGTTAAAAGACTCGATATATACGGAGACTCGGCTTTGGTCATCCATCAGCTAAGGGGCGATTGGGAAACAAGAGATTCCAAACTAATCCCCTATCGCGATCATATTCTAGAAATGGCTGAGCAATTTGAGGAGATCTCTTTTCACTATTTCCCTCGAGAAGAAAATCAATTGGCCGACGCCTTAGCAACTTTGTCGTCGATGTTCAATATCATGGACAACAAAAGTCTCACATTCCTGAAGATACAAAATCGTGAGCTACCAGCACATCATTGCCGTGCAATCGAAGAAGAACCCGACAGTAAACCTTGGTATTATGACATCAAACATTATATCACGAACAGAGAATATCCTCCTGGTGCCTCTGAAAATGATAAGAGAACACTAAGAAGGTTATCAATGGGTTTCTTTTTGAATGGTGAAGTGCTCTACAAAAGGAATCATGATATGGTCCTCCTCAGATGTGTAGCAAAAGAAGAAGCAGAAAGAATTATGAAAGACATCCATGAGGGATCCTTCGGAACTCATTCTAACGGGCATACTATGGCAAGAAAGATCTTGAGGGCTGGCTATTACTGGTCGACAATGGAAACAGACCGCTTCAGTTACGTAAGGAAATGCCACAAGTGTCAAGTTTACGCTGACAACATCCATGTACCACCAGCATCTCTGAATGTTCTGTCAGCTCCCTGGCCGTTCTCAATGTGGGGAATGGATGTCATCGGCCCCATTGAGCCTAAAGCATCAAACGGACACCGCTTCATACTGGTTGCTATCGATTACTTCACCAAATGGGTGGAAGCCGCTTCTTATACAAGTGTGACAAGGTCTGTGGTTGTCAAGTTCATAAAAAGAGATCTGATCTGTCGTTACGGTCTCCCAAATAGAATCATCACAGATAATGGGACCAACTTGAACAACAAAATGATGAAAGGATTGTGCGACGACTTCAAGATACAACACCATAACTCCTCCCCGTACCGGCCAAAGATGAATGGGGCAGTCGAGGCGGCAAATAAGAACATCAAGAAGATTGTGCAAAAGATGGTAGTGACTTTCAAAGACTGGCATGAAATGCTCCCTTTTGCTCTACATGGGTACCGAACCTCGATCGGCAAGACTTCCACAGGGGCAACACCGCTTCACCGGTGTATGGAATGGAAGCGAGATTACCCATCGGTTGAAATACCTCACTATCGCATCGGGTTGAACCTCATCGATGAGAAGAGGCTGGTTGCGTTGTGTCATGGGCAGTTGTATCAACAAAGGATGAAGAGGGCCTACGAGAAAAAAGTTCGTCCCAGACAATTCCAAGAGGGGGACCTGGTGCTCAAGAAGATCTTACCTATCCAAAAGGATTCACGTGGGAAATGGACCCCGAACTACGAAGGGCCTTATGTGGTAAAGAAGTCATTCTCTGGAGGATCCCTAATTCTCACAAATATGGACGGCGAAGACCTCCATCTCCCCATCAATTCTGATGCAGTCAAGAAATACTATGCCTAAAGAAATTATACAGAAAAAAGAGAAAAAAGGAGCCAAGCAAGAATAAGCTCGCTAGGTCGAAAACCCGAAAGGGCGGCCTAGGCAAAAGTTAGAGCGACCCGGTGGATTGAAAACCCAAAAGGGCAATCCAGGCAAAAATTAGGGTCAAGAAGTTGGACCAAAATACTGAGGCAGACAACATTTCTGAAAGTTGAATGATGATTGGTCAAAAGCGTGAATACGGACATCCGACAAAGTTATTTCAAAGGACATTAGCCACCAATAAATCTGCTTAGTATTCTAGTTTTTCAGTTTCTTTCAATTCGGTTGCTGATGTAATCTTTCAGTCAGTGTGCTTTCTGCATACTTGGCTTCCAATATTAATATCAAACACTTTCCATTCTCTTTCATTCTCCCTCATTTTGAAATGATGTTTTTTTGGTAAATGATACTAAATTGCAAAACATGTGCCATAATCATAAGCATTACGATCATTACGAAATTCTTGAAAATCACAGAAAAGATATGATCTCTCATAAAAGCAGTCCCAAAAAATGAACAAATGCACCCACAGTCACTTCAAATGAATCACAACGCGCCCCAGCATGTCAATCTCGCGATACAAATATACGGATGATTTCATATCTCACGCCCGAAATCCCGCGAGTTGATAGAACCACCAAAAAAAAAAAAAGACCGCCCAAAAAAAAAAAAAAAAAAAAAAAGAAAAGAAGAAGACGAGAAAAGCATCATTCCACATCTCATGCATCATCCCGCCAAATACCATTCATCAAACACCTTACAATACACTCATGTGCCATGCACCGCATCATTAAAGGTTTCACTCAGCGCACACCCTCACTAGGGCATCCAAACATAATCCCACACTATATAACAGATCACCGAGATCCTCGGACTCCCGAGTGGTCCTTCGAGCACTACGCTCCTTCGATGCCCTAAGGGCCCGGTCGCAACGTCGGTCGAGCAGCCGGACGGACCTTCGCGACCCCCGAGTGGTCCTTCGGACTAGTCGTGTCGGCCTAAGACACGGTGTACGCCCTTCATGGTCAACATATCGATTCCGGATCCGATCTTGACCCATCATGGCCGCCGAGTATAAAGGCCCCCTCGCATCGCTTTAATTAGTACCGTAGCTAGTTGCGCTCCTTGCACCACGACGGTCCTTCAATTAAGGCCTAGCAGCCTTCCGGACCTTAAGTGGTCCTTCAGGGCCTTATCGCCTCCTTCAGACTCGAGTGGTCCTTCGAGTCTTAAGCGCTCCTTCGTGTCCTTGATGACCCTTCATTTAAATTCTCGTTAATACACCGAGTGTTAACCCTTCCTTGCTCCTCTCAAACCTCCGCTTCCCCCTTAAACGGACAAAATTAGCGTCTATCTTACCTTTATTTCTATTTCTACTACGAAAGTTCTAGAGCTAAGCACTTTCTAGTAAAATATTAATAAAGAGGGGCAGCTGTTATACCCCAATTTTGTCCGTATTCTTTTCTTGTTCTAGTCGTTTATTTCTAGTAAGGGCCTTATTCTTTTTCTTGTTCTAGTCGCTTATTTCTAGTCGTTTATTTTTAACGCGCCCATTTCTTTTATTTTTGGTCTAGTCTCAAATGATGATCGTCAAGTCCTAGTTCGTTTTCGTCTTTATATTTAGTCTTTTGTTTTCCTATTATTATTTTTTCGTACTTTGTTCAATTAATTTATTTAAGCACTTAATATGTCTAAATATGTCAAAAAATCCAATTTAATTTAGTTTACAATTTAGAAATACCGTAACAGTCCAAAAAAATGTCAAGAAAATAGTATTTAGTTTAACTTAGAAATTAAAAGTACTTAATAGTCCAAAGAGTCCAAAAATACAAAAAATCATAATACTAAAAATACAAAAAAAGGGGAATCCGAAAATAATAGGAAAGATACAAAAAAATACAGAGGTGCAAATAGAATTTTCTCAGCTACTCTCCAACTGCTAGTTGGGCTGCAGATCTGAAAAAACCAAAGAAGGTCAAAATTAGTCAAAGCCCAAGGAAACAAAATTAAATGCTAAACCTAGAATTTTTAGTATAAAAACAGGGTTAGACCTCAGTCAAAAGCACAGATTTCGAGTACAGAAAATCAGTAAAAAAGGATTAGGGTTTTACATTGAAACCCTAATCACCTAAACAGATTTATTCTAGATCTGAGCAGTAAGAAAGGAGAACAGTAGCAGTCAAGAGAGAATCACACACAACAACAGTTGCAGTGGTTACCATTGTTCAAACAGACACAAAGAAGCCAAAACAGAAGCTGGTGGGTCTAGGTTGGTATCCCAAAACTTGAGTTTTTTTTTGTACATACAGTTTTTATGAAATAAGACTATTTCGTTGATAAAACTGAGAATAAGCATCAGTAGGGTAACAACCATAAGAAAAGTTTTTAGACTACATATTTTTTGTTGTTTGTCCTGAAATAATGCCAAGAAAAATAGTGTGCTTGCTGTAAATTCCAGATCAAAGTGTCCTTTTTTTGTAAAGAAAAAAAAACTATACTCAGAGACTAGAAAGCCTAAGAACAGACCACAAACAATCAAGTAGAGAAAACGGGGTAGAAAAGAATCAGACCAGCGAAAGCGTAAAAAAAAAATAATAATAAATAAATAAGACAGAACGCTGACCTTGAGCTCGCCGGAGCTCCGGTCGTCTTCTCCGGCGAGAGCTCCGGCGAGAATTCGCAGAAACCGACCCAAAAACAGAAAAACCACCACTCCCCTCACGCTGAAGCTTCCCTCAAACGGACCACCGTCCAAACCGAACCCTTCAGCCAAAGCTCCCTCCCAAAACCAACCTAGAAACCGATCCAAAAACAGAAAAACAACCGTTCCACCACCGCTGAAACTTTCCTTCAAACGCATCACCACCAAAACCGAACCTATGAGCAAAAAACACGTTAGATCCAAATCAGTGAAGCACAAAAACGAAAAATAGAAAAAAACAAAGGAACTGAAACCGAAAGAAGGAACAGGGATAGTGAAAGACGAAGCTTACCTTCGTTAACACCAACACCACCGTCGCAACCACCCCCTCACCGTCAACGCCGTCACCATCACCACCCACCTCCGATGGATTCGTTCTCTTCATCGTCGCTTCTCTCTCAACCCAAAACCGATCGTCACTCCCTCCCCTAAAACCGGCGAACCCTTCGCCTGAAGCCTCGCTCTCCCCCCCTGGATTTTGGCCGAAGATCTCGCTTCTCTCTCTATGGGTGCTGCGCGGCGCCGAGAATTGTGGGAGAGAGGTGAATTGTTTTTTAGGTTTAGGGTTTTTGTTAAATGGGCCTTATGTACTGTCTCGTTAATTCATTTCATTTTTAATTTATTTTTAATTTTTCAGAATGTTAATAACACCCCCTGTATTCACGCGTATACCTCCCCCAATTTAAGCCCAGTTTCGCGTTCTGGGCTTCCAGATGCGAACTGGGCTTTCCTTTTCACACCACTTATATTTCATACAGCCCCTTGCGAATAATAAAACCCCACTTTAATAGGTTCACCCCCTATTTCGTTTTTTTTTCTTTTTCAACCAAAATATAAATAATTTTTATCGCAAAATTAAATAAACGGCTAAATCGGTTGTACAACCGGGTTAGTCATCATTTTTGGGCCAATGAGCTGTACAGTTCAGTAACCCTACAAACCTAACGAATAAATTATTTCTCTAAAAATAAAACGGCTAAGTCGGTTGTACGACCGGGTTAGTCATTATTTTAGGGCCAATGAGTCACATAGATTCAAGAACCCTACAAGCTTAAACAAATACGAATAAACCATTTTTCCAAAAAATAGGGGATTAAGTCATTTTACTGCATATCGGGTTAGTCACGTTCTAGGACTAATGAGTCAGATGCAGTTCAGAGTTCTAGAATACCTATTCTAAAACGAACCCACCTCATACCAAACCACTTTCTTTCAAAAACCCTAAAACTATTTTCAAAAGTAGGGGCTAAGCTCGGTTGTACAATCCAAGTTAGCCAACGTCCTAGGAATCGATGAGTCAGACAGTTCAAGGAATCCTAGGATCCCTACACTAAAAACACCAACCCACAAACTTTTTCAGAAGAACTACGTGGCTTTGATTCCTCCATTGCATCCGAGTGCGTAGGAGCAAGACTCAACCCTTGTCAAGCACTAAAAAACAAAAACCTAAATAAGTCATTTTCTTTACAAATAAAAGGGCAACTATTAAATAAATCCTAAATTAATTAGACAATAGGATGTTGTGGGGTGCTAATACCTTCCCCACACATAACGACTCCCGAACCCTAACAACGCCTTATCTTAAAACTTAAAGGGATTTTCCGAATTTGCCCTTAAACTAAAATTTGGTGGCGGCTTCCTAAAGAACCATTTCGAAGAATCCTTTCCCGGATTTTTCGGTCGCTACATCAAGGATTATGATTTTGAATTGAAATATCACCCTGGGAAAGCTAATGTGGTAGCTGATGCATTGAGTAGGAAATCTCTTCGCACAGCCGAGTTGATGATGCATGAAATGGCATTGTGGGAGTCTTTTAGAGACTTAAACTTGAATGTTGTTATACCCCAATTTTGTCCGAGTTCTTTTTAATAGTTTTTATTTTGGACTTTTTTCAATCATTTTATTTTGGACTTTTTTTGAAAATTACAAAAAATAGTAGTTTTTTGCGTATTTTCGGGTGTTAGTTTTTAGCTACTATTCGAAGGAAATTTCTCTCTCTTGGACCTCGTTTTTGATCTGAACGGTGAAAGTGAAGACATATTTCCCACGAACCCGCTGTAAAAAAATGAAGACGATCCGACGGTTAACGATTCCGGAATCGCACTTTTACGATGAGAGGTTTGAGAAAAACGGACAAAAAACTGCAGTTATTGCGAAGACAATTTCTCTCTACTCAGACCTCGTTTCGACGATCCGAACGGTGAAAGCGGAGATATATGTGTCACGAACCTGCTGTCAAAAAAGAAAGACGATCCAACGGTTAACGAATCCGAATCGCAAATTTACGGTGACAGTTTGAGAAAACGAAAATTGTGTTTTAAAGGGGAATTGCTTTCTCTACTTTGTTTTAGTCCCACATTGCTCACAAGAAACAAGAGCTCCCTAGCAATTGGATATAAAAGGGGTTGAGAGGTGAAGATTAGAGAAGAGATCATTGGCGGGTTAAGTGATCTATTGGGTCAAAGCGATAGCGGCCCATTTCACTAAAAACCTGTCTTTGATCATTCGGACGTTTTGAGTCGGCTTTCCGATTCTCAAAGCGGTTCTTGCGATCTTGAGTCAAAATGGACCAGATTGGAGTCCGGTTGGTCGCTCATCCGGTTCGGCACTCGTCGAGTCCAGGTTAGTTTTGTATTTATTTTGTTTATTTTTATATACATATTTATTTATCATTTATTTGTAATATAATTTATTTATTTATTGTTTATGTATATATTTATTCATATTTGTTTACATATATAGTTATTTATTCATTTATTTTTTTGCCTAGTCTTTATTTAATTATCGCTTTTATCTTCTTTTTTTTTATTTATGCACAAATTAGTTTATTTCTTCAAAATTAAATAAAAGACTAAGTCGGTTGTACAACCGGTTAGTCATCATCCTAGGACCAATGAGTCACATGCGATTCAAGAATCCTAAAAACGTATAAGTAAATAAATAAATCACTTTTTCCTAAAAATAGGAGACTAAGTCGGTTGTACAACCGGGTTAGTCAATCGTTCTAGAACTAATGAGTCAGATAGATTCAGGGAGTTCTAGAATACCTATTCTAAAACGGACCCACCTCATATCAAACAATCTTCTCTCAAAAATTCAAAAATCATTTTCAAAAAGTAGGGACTAAGCCTGGTTGTACAATCGGGTTAGTCGGCGTCTAGGAATCGATGAGTCATGCATACCAAGGAATCCTAGGACCCCTACACTAAAAAAACACCAACCCACAAACCTTTTTCAGAAGAACTACGTAGCTTTGATTCCTCCATTGCATCCGAGGTACGTAGGAGCAAGAGTCCACTCTTGTCAAGCACTAAAACCAAAAACTTAAATAAGTCTTTTCTTTACAAATAAAAGGGTAATAATTAAATAAATCTTAATTAATTAGACCATGGATGTCGTAAGGTGCTAATACCTTCCCACACAGTAATCGACTCCTAACCCTAACAATGCCTTATCCTAAACATAAAGGGATTTTCCGAATTTGCCCTTAAACTAAAATTTGGTGGCGGCTTCCTTTCGAACTTCAAGAATCCTTTCCCGGATTTTTCTTCGCTCTACAAAGTGCGACTTCACTGGGGACTTAATTTTCTTTAGAGAGTCAAAACCTAGTCTAATTATTTAGGATTAATTTAATTTTTACCCTTCCTTATTTATTTATTTATTTTTGCATGTTATACTTTTATGTGATATATAAACCCTAGGGTAGAAGACGATATTTGTATGCATGTTTGTTTTGTTTGCGCTTTGGGTTATTTTAAACCGCTGCTCCTACACACACTACACCTCTACACATCACACACATGTGAGAAAAGTCCTCTACCCGACTCGAGTGGAAACCTAAGTTAGAACGAGATTGCGTAGTGATGGCTGCATGGACGTGCGTCTCGTTGGGTGGTCATGAAAATCTCACCTAGAGTTTGATTCCTTTTAAGGATGCTATCCCTTCTAATAGCTTGCCTATTGTTGGGGTCGATATTCTTGACTGGGTCCTTGGCTCTAGGGACCAAGTGTAGGATTCTTTAAAACTACCCTTGTGAGGCTCACTATAAAAGAAACCTTAGACTCACTCCATAGGGTACCCTTCTAGGGTCACAAAGGAGCTTTATACCCTTGCATTCAAACGAACATTAATGCATACCGTCTTTTATCCAAAAAAATTAAAAATCAAAAATTCAAAAATTCAAAAATCAAAATCATTATTTACTACATTTTTAGAAAATATACCACATGCATTTTTCTTTTTCTTTGCATAACAAAAACAACAAGATAAACATCTTATGTTGCGTACATTTTATGATCACTTTGAGAATTAAAAGCTTTATTTTGGAGAGAAGCCATGCATGCTAAAGTCAAAGTTAAACTTTGTACTTTACTCTCCAAATGTAAACTTATAATTCCCGACGCGACAAATAAAATCATACATTATCATTTCATACACATACATTACATTCGCATTTCACATACATTCATTCATTTGTTCGCATTCTCATTTCATGCGCATTCATTCATTTGCATACTTACATCATGCATTATAAAAACAAAACAAAAACAAAACATAATTTTAGAGAAAGATTGTGATGAGAGGTGAGACATTCTTGTGAGGTAAATCATTCTTTTTGAAAAAGTTTAGCCATACTTAGTTGCAAGCTCAAGGCGTTTCAAGGCACTCAATTTTACAAATTAGCAAAATGTTCACATTTTTTCAACAAAGTGTTGCATCTCATCCACCCCATGATGAATGACCAAAATAGTCCATCAAAATTTCATTCATGTTAAAACTGATGTTAACTCTCTATGAAGCATTCGTGTAGTGATTTATGTGTCACATGTGTCTTCATTCTTGTTTGAGTCAGTTAATGTCCCTACATTGTCATCATCCCCCGTCCAAGTCTAATCCCACCCTGACCACCCTAAAGTACATACTCCCTTACCTAGTCGACTTTTTGGTTTGTTCTCACTAATGAAATAACGCTTTAGGCCTTCCATACAGGGGCAAATTTGTGATCTCTAAAATACCTTGTCAACGTTGTATTCCTTTGGTGCAAGTCCTTTACAAAAAAATAAAAAAATTCAAAAGGCCCAGTTAGGTTGAAAACTCGTAAGAAGCGACCTAAGCAAAAATTAGGGCATAAAAAATAATAAAGAAAAAAAGAGCAAATATATAAAAATAAGTAAATTATTGTCCTTAAGTTAATTTTTGAGAAACCGAGCAATCACGATTTGAAATGAAGTTTGGACCATCATTCCATATCCTCAAAAATCCTTCGCTACCCACCTTAAGCCAAAAATCCCAAACCCTAGACAAGGATCGATTCCGCATCAAAAATGGTGCATCATTTTTATCACTCACTCACTCAAAAGAAAGAGAAAGAAAATTCACAAAAAAAGTGAAAAAGAGAGGATTGAAAAGAAAAATTCTGGAAAAAAAAGTAAAAGTAGTAAGAATCGTGGAGTGATATTTCGTACAATTAAACGCATAAGAGATCCTTGTCCTAAAATAAACCCTCAAACACTTCCCAATCCATCTAAATAGATCCATTCTACCACGAGACATGTAGGAGATTCTTGTCTCAATAGACCTCAAACACTCCTTTGAGCCTAATAAACCCTTCTTTCATAAGCCATTAACCATTAGCCAAACTACACTTGTTGAATAAAATCATTTGTCTCATCAATCCTCAAACCATTCCTTTGGCCTCAACATCCTATCCTCCATAAACCCTTGGCTACATTACAATTCTAAACAAGTTCATCCAACCATGAGGCACATCAATTACTCAATAAAATCTCAAACACTCCTTTGAGCCTAAAAACCATTCCTTCATAAATCATCACCCATTAGCCAAGTTACATCACCAAATCATTTGTCCCATCATCATCAAACACCTCTTTGAGCCCAATTATCCCTTCCTTCATAAATCATTAACCACCGCCACATTACAACCCTCTTGAGTTCGTTACGATCATTGACTCGATTGCTTTTGTTTTCTCAAAGTTTTAATTTTAGGACAAGTAAGTTTATTTATTTATAATATGTTTGCTCAAAAAAATATATCTAAAAAAACAAAAGAAAAGAAAAATCAAAAGGCTTGTACCACAAGATTCATTCAAGTTACAGATTATACTAAGACAAGGTCTAGTGATCACCAAGTGTAGTTTTCATCATAGCAAACTCAAGACTATTGTAGTCCGAGAGTCATTCTAAATAACCAAAAGTTTATACTAGGATCATCACCTAGATCCTAAAGTGGGGCATCCCTTTCACCATCTATTCCATTTGAACTTGGGGAAATTTGTACAGTGTCCATCCCATACCACACCCAAATTATAGCCATACCAGCATAAAACTCCAAAACCCATAACCCTAACTCCGTCACCTTTCCCAATCTCACTAAAGGCAACCATTCAAACACCATTCCAAGTGGGCAATCCCGCATCATTCTTCACTCCACCTACAATTGGGGAAATTCACCTACACCCATCTCATCTCTCATTATATTCACGCCCATGCAAAACCATATCGGGGCAATTTCTCAACCCAAAGATCCCAAATATACCCTTCGTAATGCTACTGCGTTGGGTCAATTTTGTCCTTACCATAAATGGGAAACACCATCCTCTATGGGTCGAGATAAAATCTCTTGCTTTCCGCCTCTCATTCCAAAGCCAATGCATTCCCAATTCAAAGATCTTCTACACCCCTAGCTTGTCACCACTAGACAGGGGGCAAATCTAAATCAGGCGATCCCGCATTTCTTGGCTTGGGAAAACCTACTTTTCATGACCTTGACAAAGACCAATCCACTCATTCACCCCTTCATGTGCCACAAATGTCCACACCCTAGGTCTTTAGAACCCCAAGTTAACTGACTCATTCATCTATATTCGCACTACTATACATCTTCACAAAACAATGCTTTAGAGAGAGAAAACACAAGTTGATCATATGATGCTAAAGATCCACTTAGGTAACTTTGTGGACATAAACTTCTGGTCATCATGGGGCATCATAATGGAAGAGAAAAATGAACGAGCTTGCAAATACAGTCAAGTACCTTTTCAGGTCAGTGTCTGTAGATAACGACCTTGAGATTGCCGAAGTTTGAATCAAAACTAACTTTTCCAAAGAATGATCAATATTCATCTCCGCCTCTCGTATCCAAAGCCTCACATCTCATCATCACAAAAAAATGTTTCTACACCCAATCAATCATTTCATATCATCGCACCATGAACCATAGCATTTGCATTCAATCATTTCATTTGCATCATATTCACATTTGCATTTCATGCATTTAGTACGTAACAAGCAAAAAGCAAAAAAAAAAAAAGGAAAAAATCATTCCACCGATATACGATCATCGCACGACGCACGCTGCACCATTAATTGCATTGCCAAATGAAGAAAGCTTTTCCTCCTCGGGAAGATGCATTGTTAGGTATGCTCGGATAAACACGATAAGTGTCATTCCCTACGCTTTTGTTCCTCTAATATCAGCGCTTTAAGCGTTAATCTCATATCATAGCACGGATCACCAAGTTGATCCCTCAGACCCCGAGTGGTCCTTCAGAGCACTACGCTCCTTCGATGCCCTAAGTGGCCCAGTCGCAACGTCGAGTCGAGCCCGCGGACCTTCGCGACTCGAGTGGTCCTTCGCACTAGTTGTGTCACCTAAGGCACGATGGGCGCCCTTCATGGTCAACATATCGCTTCTAGACCTGATCTTGACCCATCATGGCCGCTTTCGAATATAAAGGCCCCCTCGCATCGCTTAACTAGTACCGTAGCTATTTGCGCTCCTTCGCACCACGATGGTCCTTCAATTAAGGCCTAGGCGGCCTTCCGCACCACGAGTGGTCCTTCAGAGCCTTAGTGCTTCTTTCGTGTCCTTGTTGACCCTTCATTCAACTCTCGATTAATGCGCCAAGTATTAACCACTCCTCTTATATCTCAAACCCTTCGCTTCTCTTAAATGGACAAAATTGACGTTTATTCTATCTTTATTTCTATTTTCACTACGAAAATTTGAATACACTTCACATTTTCTAGTAAAATATAAATAAAGAGGGGCAAATTGTTATACCCCAATTTTGTCCGAGTTCTTTTTAATAGTTTTTATTTTGGACTTTTTCAATCATTTTATTTTGGACTTTTTTGAAAATTACAAAAATAGTAGTTTTTTGCGTATTTTCGGTGTTAGTTTTTAGCTACTATTCGAAGGAAATTTCTCTCTCTTGGACCTCGTTTTACGATCTGAACGGTGAAAGTGAAGACATATTTCCCACGAACCCGCTGTAAAAAAATGAAGACGATCCGACGGTTAACGATTCCGGAATCGCACTTTTACGATGAGAGGTTTGAGAAAAACGGACAAAAATCGCAGTTATTGCGAAGACAATTTCTCTCTACTCAGACCTCGTTTCGACGATCCGAACGGTGAAAGCGGAGATATATGTGTCACGAACCTGCTGTCAAAAAGAAAGACGATCCAACGGTTAACGAATCCGAATCGCAAATTTACGGTGACAGTTTGAGAAAAAACGAAAATTGTGTTTTAAAGGGGAATTGCTTTCTCTACTTTGTTTTAGTCCCACATTGCTCACAAGAAACAAGAGCTCCCTAGCAATTGGATATAAAAGGGGTTGAGAGGTGAAGATTAGAGAAGAGATCATTGGCGGGTTAAGTGATCTATTGGGTCAAAGCGATAGCGCCCATTTCACTAAAAACCTGTCTTTGATCATTCGGACGTTTTGAGTCGGCTTTCGATTCTCAAAGCGGTTCTTGCGATCTTGGAGTCAAAATGGACCAGATTGGAGTCCTTGGTTGGCTTTCGATCCGGTTCGGCATTAAATCGAGTCCAGTTAGTTTTGTATTTATTTTGTTTATTTTTATATACATATTTATTTATCATTTATTTGTAATATAATTTATTTATTTATTGTTTATGTATATATTTATTCATATTTGTTTACATATATAGTTATTTATTCATTTATTTTTTTGCCTAGTCTTTATTTAATTATCGCTTTTATCTTCTTTTTTTTTATTTATGCACAAATTAGTTTATTTCTTCAAAATTAAATAAAAGACTAAGTCGGTTACAACCAAGGGTTAGTCATCATCCTAGGACCAATGAGTCATGCAGATTCAAGAATCCTAAAAACGTATAAGTAAATAAATAAATCACTTTTTCCTAAAAATAGGAGACTAAGTCGGTTGTACAAACCAAGTTAGTCGTGTTCTAGAACTAATGAGTCAGACAGTTCAGAGTTCTAGAATACCTATTCTAAAACGGACCCACCTCATATCAAACAATCTTCTCTCAAAAATTCAAAAATCATTTTCAAAAAGTAGGGGACTAAGCCGGTTGTACAATCGGGTTAGTCGGCGTCTAGGAATCAAATGAGTCATGCAGTTCAAGGAATCCTAGGACCCCTACACTAAAAACACCAACCCACAAACCTTTTTCGGGAAGAACTACGTAGCTTTGATTCCTCCATTGCATCCGGAGGTACGTAGGAGCAAGAGTCCACTCTTGTCAAGCACTAAAACCAAAAACTTAAATAAGTCTTTTCTTTACAAATAAAAGGGTAATAATTAAATAAATCTTAATTAATTAGACCATGGATGTCGTGGGGTGCTAATACCTTCCCCACACGTAATCGACTCCCTAACCCTAACAATGCCTTATCCTAAACATAAAGGGATTTTCCGAATTTGCCCTTAAACTAAAATTTGGTGGCGGCTTCCTTTCGAACTTCGAAGAATCCTTTCCCGGATTTTTCGGTCGCTACAAATGTGAAGCCAAGAAGAAATCGATTGGTGTTGAGTCATATTCAAATTTCTAGTGCATTAAGAAATTTGATCCGCTCAGCTCAAGAGATTGATGTTGAGTTACAATCTCAAAAAGGGCAACCGAACTTTATTGAAGATAGTGATGGAGTTATCCGTTTCAACGGTAGGGTTTGTGTGCCTGATGATGATGAAATCAAAAGGCAAGTATTAGAAGAAGCTCATAGAAGTCAATACTCCATACATCCTGGATCTACCAAGATGTATCGGAATTTGAAACAGTTATATTAGTGGCCTGGAATGAAAGTTGATATTGTAGAGTTTGTGTCTCGATGCTTGACCTGCCAAAGGGTCAAGGCAGAGCATCAGAAGCCTGCTGGTCTTTTGCAACCACTAGAAATACCTGTGTGGAAATGGGAAGATATTTCAATGGACTTTGTAGCGACCGAAAAATCCGGGAAAGGATTCTTCGAAGTTCGAAAGGAAGCCGCCACCAAATTTTAGTTTAAGGGCAAATTCGGAAAATCCCTTTAAGTTTAGGACAAGGCAAGTTTAAGGTTCGGGAGTCGTTATGCATGGGGAAGATATTAGCACTCCACGACATCCTTTGGTCTAATTAACTGTAGTTTAATTTAATATTTACCCTTTTATTGGAATGTGAGGGAAAGAAGACTTAATTAAAATTTTTAGTTTTTAGTGCTTGACAAGAGTGGACTCTTGCTCCTACGTACCTCCGGATGCAATGGAGGAATCAAAGCTACGTAGTTCTTCCTGAAAAACGTTTGTTGGTTGGTGTTTTTTTAGTGTAGGGGTCCTAGGATTCCTTGAACTGCATGTACTCATCGATTCTAGGGCGTTGACTAACCCGATTGTACAACCGACTTAGTCCCTACTTTTGAAAGTATTTTTGAGGTTTTTTGAAAGAATTTTGTTTGATGTGAGGTGAGTTGGTTTTAGAATAGGTATTCTAGAACTCCTGAACTGTACAACTCATTAGTTCTAGAACGCTGACTAACCCGGTTGTACAACCGACTTAGTCCCCTATTTTTAGGAAAAGTTATTTATTTATTTACTTATAAGTTTTTAGGATTACTGAACTGTACAGCTCATTGGTCCTAAGATGATGACTAACCCGGTTGTACAACCGACTTAGTCTTTTATTTGATTTTTGAAGAAATAAACTAATTTGTGCATAAAAATAAAATAAAAGACAAAAATTGATAATTAATAAAGACTAGTCTAAAAAAATAAAAAAATAAATAACTATATACATAAATAAATATGAAAATATATATACATAAACAATAAATAAATAAATAAATAAATAGATTATATTATAAATAAATAATAAATAAATATGTACATAAAAATAAACAAAATAAATACAAAACTAACCTGGACTCGACGAGTGCCGAACCGAACCGAGCAGTCTGACCAGGTCAACCGCGAATCGGACTCCTATCTAGTCCATTTTGACCCCAAGACCGCCAGAACTGCTTTGAGAATCGGAAAGCCGACTCAAAACGTCCAAATGATCAAAGACAGACTTTTAGTGAAATGGGCCGCTCTCGCTTTGACCCAAAAGATCACTTAACCTGCCAATGATCTCCTCTCTCTAATCTTCACCTCTCAACCCCTTTTATATCCAATTGTTAGGGAGCTCTTGTTTCTTGTGAGCAATGTGGGACTAAAACAAGGTAGAGAAAGCAATTCCCCTTTAAAACACAATTCTCGTTTTTCTCAAACTCACACCGTAAAATTGCGATTCCGGATTCGTTAACCGTTGGATCGTCTTTCTTTTTTTAGGCAGAGTTCGTGAGACATATATCTCCGCTTTCACTGTTCGGATCGTCAAAACAGGTCCGAGGAGAGAAGCGCCTTACGCAATAGCTGTAGTTTTTGGTCCGTTTTTCTCAAACCCCTCACCGTAAAAGTGCGATTCCGGATTCGTTAACCGTTGGATCGTCTTTTTTTTTGACAGTAGATTCGTGAGACATATATCTACGCTTTCACCATTCGGATCATTGAAATGGGGTCTGATGTGAGAGAAATCGCCTTCGCAATAGCTGCAGTTTTTGGTCTGTTTTTCTCAAACCTCTCATCGTAAAAGTGCGATTCCGGATTCGTTAACCGTCGGATCGTCTTCATTTTTTAACAGAGGGTTCGTGGGAAATATGTCTTCACTTTCACTGTTCAGATCGTAAAAACGAGGTCCAAGGAGAGAGAAATTCCCTTCGAATAGTAGCTATAAACTAACACCCGAAAATACGCAAAAAAACTACTATTTTTTTGTAATTTTCAGAAAAAGTCCAAAATAAAATGGTTGAAAAAGTCCAAATTAAAAACTATTAAAAAGAACTCGGACAAAATTGGGGTATAACAGACTTTGTGATGGGATTACCAAGATCTCAAGCCTGTAACGATTCCATATGGGTAGTTGTAGACCGATAGTAAGGTGTCTAAACTAGCAAAGGAGTATCTGAAGAATATAGTGAGATTGCATGGTATTCCAACTAGTATTGTGTCGGATCGTGATCCAAAGTTCACTTCTCATTTTTGGACGGAGATGAATAAGGCTCTGGGAACTAAGGTGTTTGTAAGTACTGCTTATCACCCGCACACGGATGGTCAGACTGAGAGAACTATTCAGACCTTAGAGGATATGCTTCGAGCCTGTGTTCTTGACAATAGTGGACAATGGGAGGACCATCTTCCATTGGTGGAGTTCGCCTACAACAATAGTTACCATTCTAGCATTGGAATGGCACCATATGAAGCATTGTATGGTAGGAAATGTAGAACCCCGTTGTGTTGGTTGGAAGTTGGTGAACAACGAATGTTGGGACCCGATTTGGTCCATAAAACTACTGAAAAGATCCGACAAATCAGAGAAAGATTGAAAGTAGCTCAGAGTCGACAAAAGAGTTATGCCGATAAAAGGAGAAGACCGTTGGAGTTTGAACCCGGTGATCATGTTTTTCTGAGAGTCTCACCGACTATTGGTACCGGTAGAGCATTGTGGGCAAAGAAACTCAGTCCTCGGTATATTGGACCTTTCCAAATTATCGAGCGTATTGGGCTAGTGGCCTACCGTATAGCTTTACCTCCAGCATTGTCTAATCTGCATGACGTGTTTCATGTATCCCAGCTGAGAAAGTACATTCCCGATCCAAGTCAACCGTTGAGTTTTGAAGCGATTGATATTCGACCGGATTTATCCTTTCAACCTCATCCAAGTCGTATCATAGAATATGGAGAAAAAGCGCTTCGGACCAGAACAATTCCCATTGTTAAAGTGGTTTGGGATGGTTTTTTGACTGAGGAAGCACCGTGGAAGTTAGAGGATGACATGCGGACAAGATATCCATACTTATTTTCTTGAGGTACGTTCGTTCAATTTTGAAGACAAAATTTCCAAGTTGGGGTGAAGGGATTGAGAGAGAGAGAAAGAAAGGGAACCGAGAGAGAGAAAGAAAGGGAAACCGAGAGAGAGGAAGAAGGAGGCGAAGGGGAGAAGAAGAAGGGGGGTAGATCTCCTCCAATCCAACACAAGGTAAGGGGCTTTTTGTCTCATTTCCTCTCATTTACCTTCCTGTTTCCAATGGTGTCAATTTCATTACCTAATTCCTACCCATTTTTGGATTCACCATTGTTGAAGCTTTGGAGCTCAAATGGAGAGAAATGGAGGTTTTGGTGACTTTGAAGTCTTGTATTGAAGGTGGGAAGCTCAACAAATAGTTTGGGACTGTTGGTGCTGGTTTTATTGTTGATTGGAGTCGATTGAAGTCATAGAAGAAGGGTAGGGCACTGGTTTCGGTTTGGAGGAGCTGGGATTTCATGAGTTTTGGGGTTGAGTTCACGGTATTGTGCAATTGATAGTGTGCGTGGTTTATTAATTGAATCATGAAGTTAATGAGTTTTCATAAATGGACCGAGTGTTAGGTAAGGGGTCACAGTAAGACTCACTGAGATTTGTTATCTCACCCTATCAAATGTTGTTGTTTTACAGATATGCAGGGGAAGCGCAAGGCGAATAGGCATGATTAAACTTTGTGGCTTGGAGATTTGTCAACAGAGTAGCTTAGACAATGTTGTTTGGTTTCCCTTTTTAATATGACTTGCTTGTTGAGTTGTAAAACCTAATCTACTTACCTTTTTCGGATATTGAGTATCTTGTTGTATTACTTAAGCGACACTTAAGTACTTATGTCATTGTACTCTAAAGTACTCTAAGTTTTGAACAACTCTTTGATTGGAATTCGAGAGTTTTGTATTATTCAAGATCTGAAACAGGGTGCTTGTTTACTCTGATGTATGCTAATAGTGCATTTTGGTATTTCTATCATTGAGAAATATTAGGGTGTTACATCTTGCACCTCAAAGTGAGAGAGGGCGGGATACTCCCCAAAAATGAGAGAAAGGGCGAGATCTTGCATCTCAAAGTGAGAGAGGACGTGAAACTCTCCAAAAGTGAGAAGAAGGGCGAGATCTTGCACCTCAATGTGAGAGAGGTGAAATACTCCCCAAATATGAGAGAGAGGCGAGATCCTCCTAAATTTTAGGGATAGGCGAGATCCTTTGTTTCTTGAGGAAGGAAGACGAGATCTCCCATAATTTGGAGAAGGAAGGGGAGATCTCTCATATTTTGATGAAGGAGGGGGAGATCCTTGTCCATCCAGGGATTGAGGGTGAGATCTATTGAGTTCGTTCAATGATATTGTCCAAGCGATATCTAACGTCATCATCCCGCCCAAGCTGTAGCTCTTATCCTAGACCTTCAAGATATCTCGAATTGGGTTTCGAGCTCAACGTAAGAATTGTAGCTCTTCTCCTTAGCTTTCCAATGTATGCTCGTGCGCCTCAATCGATAACTACAAGAAAAACTATCGCTCTGAGAATAGACAAGGGTCAATATGCAATCAAACCGGTGATCGTGGCCTTATGCGACCAACAGACCGATTTCAACGTCATTGCTCATGCTTTTGCTTTGTCTCATGCTCGAGCTCGGGGAGGTTGGTGGAGTACGGGATCCTCAGCCTCGTCCTCCACGTCGGGGTGGAGATCAGTGGACATGATGTTTGTGAACAAGTAGGCACCGAGGTGGGGAACAATGGTGCTTTGACACGACAGTCTGCTGTGCTGGAGACTTGGGTTGAGTTCCTCCCGACACTACGATAGTGTTGCCTCAAACGGCTGCGAATTCTTCTTCCATCTGAGTCAAGCGCACATCCTGATGTTAAATGTCCCGACACTGCGACATCTGTGAATTCTTCTAACTAGTGCAAAAAATACATTTAGCATCGGTTATTTTGGACATCTTGCATCGGTTATTTACCGATGTTATATGTCCCAATGCTGAAAGTGAGGCATTTAGCATCGAGTGTTTAAATAGTTGATGCTAAATGTTGTTCCATGACTCTTTTTGCTTTCTGAAAAATCGACATATAGAATCGGCTGTTTAAAAACCCAATGCTAAATGGCCTGAAATATTACATTTGAAGAAATGATATTTAGCATCGATTGTTAAACAACTGATGCTAAATGTCCTGAAAAATAACATTTAAAATCGGATGTGTAAACACCCGATGCTAAATGTCTATTTTTCTTAAATAAAAAAAATTAGATTCCCAATTCACATCTTACCACACACTACTATCCTTCCCCCTATAATTTCATTTCTCCCCAACCATAATCAAGTAATCAAAATGAATTATCGTTTATATAGTAACAGTAATTATACAAGAAAAAAGAGAAACTGAAGAAATGAGTCATTCACAAATGAAGCATACACTAATCCTAACAACGAAATTAACTTTAAGATATTATGTTTGCACTTTAATACATATACATGTTAATAAATTGTTTGGTTAAGCTAAATTTATAATATCCTGTCCCTAAAAATAACGAATTTTAGAAATTTAGAGGACCGAAGATGCTAATATATTTCTTCCCTAAATGTCTTTGAAAATTAGTGTGCTTGAGGACAAATGAAATTTAGGACCAAAAATACAATTAAAATTGTGGTGACCAAATATAGGCTTCAATAGTTTTTAGTTCCTACAAATTTACGGTTATTCAGTTTTATTCATGCAATATTTTTTTTTAAAAAAAAAACGTCATGTAAATTCAACGTTTTGCAAATAGGTTCTTCTGTTAGTGTTTTGATCGTACCTTGACCAATGAGTGCTGAAAAGCTTCGAGTGATTTGGCCCGGTCTTTGCTGGTAGGCGAGGACCGGGGTCTTAGACTACACGCGGGTGGTACCTTCAATAAAACGCTGACGCTCAAGTAAGTAGTGTGTGGTCGAGCAGGGTCAAAGGTGTAGATTACGTACCTGATACTGTGGCTATGCAGTGTATCTATACTGCCTTTGAAAGTGGCATCCTAGCCGTTGCAAGATTTGCGGCCAGGCATGATCTTTGCGCATCAAGTCAGTGTATTGGGACGTGTAACACCCCATTTCTACCCGGCAATTTAAATCAAAAATCAGAGTATAAAGATTTATTTTTCAAATGGGTTGCTACACTTATCACTTAAAAATACTCAAACAACCGGTTCAGCTCATAGATATAAATCAATACGTAACACCATAAAAACATGTGGAACATAATCTCATATCATGCAGCGGAAATAAAACTACGTCTCAAAAGAGTAATCAGCAATCTCAACAATACATAGTATATCAAATGTAAAAGCTCAACAGTGAGCAAAATAAAACAACTAAGGTCTAAATCCCATCCCCTAGGTGCTACGTATCAGAGCAGACCGACTCAGGGAATAGTGAAGGTAGCAAGCCCTCACTCATGACTACCTGTGGTAAACAACAACAGAAAGGGTGAGTCTCGAACTATATAATAAAAATGATAATAAGCAATATATACAATCACAACATCAACAGGCACAGTTACACAGCACAACTAGTCATACCAGTCATCAATCAATAACACTTATGCAATTATGAGGATGTATGCAATGTAGTCATGCATGTGGTACCATTTGCCCCCATGGCAGTATCATCAACAAATTGAGCCCCCATGACTCTGGCCCCCATGGCCTCATCATCAATATATAAACGTCGTGACCGCAGCCGAATGTATGCATGTGACTCCATGAACATATCACAAACACATTTACAATATCATAATTTACTCATTATTTTCTCACCTCATTATCAATCTCATTTATAGCCCCCATGGCTCATGCCCCCATGGCATCATCAGTCACTTCATTCACTAACTCATCACGGTTATGTCCCAAGGACTAATCACAACTAGAGGACTAAACCTCACTCAGGGACCTAAAACACTCTTTAGGACCAAATCAGCACTCAGGGACCAAATTAACACCTTTTGGACCAAATTGGCACCTAGGGACCAAAACCACACTCTTAGGACCAAACTATCACTTAGGGACCAAACTGTCACCTAGGGACCAAAACAGCACACACTTAGACACAAGGCAAACTAGCGCCATTTTCCCCCAAATCAGCGCCGCCAGGCAACACAAAGACTAGCGCCAAAAACTCAAAGAACTTGGCGCCCCCTGTGGCAACACAGCCACTGGGCGCCACTTTTCTAGCAATCTGGCGCCCCCCTGGGCAGCACAATCTTAGACTCATACTAAGACACAATCTGAGACAAAGTCTCAGACACAGGCGCATGCCTAGGCGCCTGGCAAGATTTTTTGCGCCTGTCTAGACACGATAAAGAACACAAAGCGCAACAAGGCAGCCATTTGGCGCCCTGTGCTGCGCCACATGCACCCACACACACGCAACACATATTTTGGCGCCACCCTAGGCGCCATGGGCAGCCAAAATGGCGCCCAGCACATAGACACCCACACACACACTCACCTAGGCGCCACAACAGCGCCACAGGCAACCATTTGGCGCCACTTAGCACAACAACACCACCAGCGCATTGGCAAGGCAACTTTTGGCGCCACGCACTGAGACACAAAGACACACACAAGACATGAACAAGTGACACCGCGCCATTCTGGCGCCTGGGCAAGCATTTGGCGCGCCACATCGCACACCCACTCACAGACACCACACAACGAGTGCACTGGGCGCCATTTTCCCAAAGAACTTGGCGCCAGTGCGGTGACACTCACACACACACACACACCAAAATGTAATCCCAAAGATATGAACGGTGGCCTGTGGCACCATGTTCCCAAAGAAATTGGCGCCAGCGAAGACAACACACACACCTGTGCACTCACAGCATACCACAGGCGCCATATTCCTAGCAATTTGGCGTCCCATACCCCTAGGGTCCCCAAAATCCCAAATTCTCAAATCCTCTCCAATCCAATCAACATATATCATTCAAATACATTCTATAATCATTTTAATACGCTTCAATTTCACGTTTCAAACATCAATTTACACAACAACACGAAATCAAGAACATAAACCCTAACATTAAGCCCTAAATCAATTTTATCCTACAATTCATCAAATTCAATGATTCAAACCATCATACAATCATCAATTAACATCAAATAAGAGCCTATGATCTACATACAACCCATTATCCTCTCTATTATAGAGTGAGACTCCCCTTACCTTAAATTAAACCGTAGAAAGTCTCTTCCTCCGAGTCACGTGCAAAAACCACAAAGAACTAGAGCCTTCTTCTCCTTTCCTTGCTTGGTGCGAAGCTCTTCTCTCTCTCCTCTGGGGTTCTTGCGCGCCATTCTCTTCTCTCTTCTCTCCTTTCTTTCGTTTCTTTCTTTCTTTGAGTGAATGGTGCGAATTGCACACTCCCTAGGAGCCTAAGTCATTGGGCTTAGGCTCTGAATAATACTTGCAGATCCATATTTCCAATACCACTCCCTTCAATTAAATAAAATACTATATTATAAAAATACTATATTATAACTTAATATAATTAAAATAGTGCAACACGTTAAATAATTTAATCAATTACTTAATTAAATCATTTAGGTGTTACAGACGCTACTGGCCAATCAGTAGCCAAGCTGCGGTGAATTCGCCTTTGGCCCACCGCAACGATTTCACCCCAAGCCTGGATCGCCTATGTGCGGGCCAAGGCTTGATTCGTTGCCCCCTGTATGGCCGCGCAGGACCTTCCTGAAGTGAGCGATCATTTGTGCCCAACTCGAGGATTGTGACCGTTGTCACCTTTATGCATGTCTTCAATGAAGCGACGTTTGGCATGACTTGTCATTAATGATACGGTTGAAATGATGGTTGCGCTTCTCGAGGCAACGCTTGGGGTTCCCCAAGTGTGACTGTCCATTGCTTCGTTTGGTGAAGTTATGCTGGAAGCGAAGGGTTATGTCGTTTCCCCTTCGGCCCAATACGCTGGTTGGGCCTTCTATAAATAGCTTCGCACTCTTCTTCATTTTTCACATTTGCTCCGAAATCTCCGCAAAATCAGCGACCTAATTGCCCGCTTCAGAGTTTCTAGATCGCTCGCGTGTAGCTGCAACTTCTTCTTTTAGGTCGGTCGTCCAATACTCTTCCAGGTATTTGCCGACCTTCCTTTTATTATTTATGCGTTATTTTCTTAGTATTCCTCGCCTTGTGGAGGGGGTGTCAGGTCTGGGGATGACCACGTCGTCCCCTTATCTTGAGTGTATCTGCTCGGTCCTGACATTTCTATTCCTTTCACAGGTGTATCTGGCGCGGACAAAACAGACTGCTCGCATCACCGGAGCCCATCCGCAATCACTTGCCTATCAAATGACTCGCCCAAGCCATTCTACAACAAACCACTCCAAGCAAGAGTTGTAACGCCCCAAAATTAATTAGGTGGTTATTTAATTAATTTGATTAAGTGATTAATTAACTAATTAAATCAAGTGATTATTTGATTAATTTAATTAAGTAATATTTTGGGTTGTCTATATTAAAATAAATATAGGGTGATTAATTAAATTAAGGAGTGAGGTATGGTAAATAAATGATGAGTATTTCAGGTTAAGTGGGGAGTATTTTAATTAAATTAGGAGGAGGTATGTAAGTAGCTAGGGGGTGCAAATAAGGCCCATGGACCATTAGTAGGCCCATACCCAATTAAATAAACTTTGGGGTAGGGTTTCATCCTCATTTACAACCAAGAAGAGAAAATGCAAGAGGAGGACAAAGAATAAGTATGTTGCAAGGCAATTGAGTGCATTTGGAGGAAGGGAAAAATCATCTTCTAGCTTTGGGTGAGTGTTTTTGGTACCAATCTTCACATTTCTCCTCCTCTATCATTTAGTATAAGTTTTAATCACTAATTCCCTCCCATTTCTACCTTGCCATGGAAGAGGATTTGAAGCTCAAAGTTTAGGAGAAGCTAGTTTTAATGGTTCTTGAAGTTGTGAAGGAGGGAACACTAGGATTCTTCAACTTTGAGGTTAGGGATTCTCATTTATGTCTATAATAACTTGTATGATATGTGTTGTGTATGGAATAGCTCTAGGAATGGTTGGGTTGTATGGATTTTGTGATTAATCATATGTTTGTGTTGTATTTGATGTTCTACTTGATGATATTATGGTGTTTGTTGTTGGAATTAAATGTATGTGGAATATGCATGCTAGGTGTTTGAATAAATGTTTCAATGTGAATAAATGTGAGAATGTGTGGACTTAATGATGGTGATTAATTGTCTAGATGATGTGTTGTCAAATTGGGATTTGAATTGATGGGTAAAAATGTGGTAAGGTTGTTGTTGGTGTGTGTGTTTGAAGGGGGCGCCAATTTCCTAAGGAAATGGCGCCTAGTGTGGTGTTGTGTTGGCTGGCGTGAGGGATCGTGCAGCAGGGGCGCGGAATGCCTGGGAAGAAGGCGCCTGCTTGGGCGCCGTGGCTGCTGGGTGGGTGTCATGTGCAGGGAGGGGCGCCAATTCACTAGGAATTTGGCGCCAGGTGCGTGAGTGTGTGCTGCGTGCGTGCAAGGGATGGGGCGGGTGCAGGGGGCGCCAGTTTGCTGGAAACTTGGCGCCCAGTGTCCGTGTGCCTGTGTCTAGTGCGTGTGTGTGTGATTGTTGGTGGCACGGTATGGGGCGCCATTTTGGCTGCCCCTTGGCGCCTAGTTGTGCTTAATGGAGTCTAAGTGATGTTTTTAGTCCCTAAGACTTAATTTAATCCTTTGTGTGACAAAATAGTCCCTAAGAATTAAATTAATCATTGGCGTGACAAAATAATCCCTTAGTGTTTAATTAATCCTAATATGGCAACATAAGATCCTAATTACCAAATTAATCATAAAGTGTCAAAATAATCCTTAGGTACTAAATTAATCTTTGGTGTGTCAAAATGGTCCTTAGGTGTGGAAGAGGTCCTTATGAGGTGGTTTGGTCCTTAGGTGGGATTTAATTTAGTAAATGAGGTGTGGTGGTGAGGTGTTGATAAAGAGGTGATGTGGGCTTCGGCCAAAGAGGTGGGTTAATAATTGATGTGGGCTTCGGCCAAAGAGGTGGGTTAATAATTGATGTGGGCTTCGGCCAAAGAGGTGGGTTAATAATTGATGTGAGGCATTTATTGTGTAGTGGTGCATTTGTCATGGTGTCACATAAATCATATGCATATAAACGTGGTGGTGTGGCTTCGGCCAAACGTGGTGGGTGCCCGACGGGGTTATTGAGGTGGTTATGGATCCACATGCATATTGCATACATGCATATACTCATACATACTTAGAATTCTTGGTGATGCTTAATTAATTCATTATTGTTGTTTCTTGGTATTATAATTGAATGGTAAATGTCTTAATTGTTGTGGATTGATGTTGCTAGATGCCTTCCTAATATAATGCTTATCATACTTGTTATTATTTATGTAAAGAGACTCACCCTAGCATTTTTATGTTGCCTGCTCTCGTGACGACATACAGGTGATTCTGAATGAAGGTGTCCATGCCTTCTTGGGTTTATTGTGTCAGCTCTGATTAGTAACACCAGGGATAGGGGTTGTAGTGTTGTCATCTCATTTTATGTATTAGACTGAATTGGATCATGTATGGCGTATGTTAAACTTATTCTTTTTATTTTTATTTCCGCTGTGCTGAGGAACCATTGCGGGATTATTGTAATACCTAAAACAGGTTTTGAGGGTTCGTCCCATTTGGATATGAATTATATTTCACGCACTAGATGCGTTTGAATTTTAAATATCATTTTGATGAGGTTTTATTAAATGTAGCACTCTCTTCGAGGTGCGTGGAAAAATATTTTTTTTTGAAAACTCTGATTTTTATTTGTTAAATTAGTATTAAGTAGAAGGGGGTGTTACATTAGTGGTATCAGAGCAGTTCGATCCGTCCGGCCATGTTGTCGAGTATGATAACCCTCGAGTTTTGATACTCGTTCTAAAATCATAATTGTGTTGCTGTTACCTTTGTTAATTGTTTTCCATTGATGTGTCTTGTGACTTATTTGTTGGATTATGATTGAAAGTTATGTTAAAATATTGAAGTATATGTGATCGAACTGTGTAATTGGTGGTTGTAGCTTTGACTGTTGTCTGTATTATTCGGATATGTGTGATTAAAAGAGTTCTAACGACGTCAATGTAGTGAAAGTCGTGACGACGCCTTCGCACTCCAGACGGCGTTAAAAGTCTTTTAATGTGATAGTTATAAATTGAAAGTGCAGTAGTTTTTGTGACCTTAATTAGTTGGTTGCATGAGTAGGAGGGATTGATCACCCCAATCACTCATCGCCATCGAAAGAGCGACAATAACTCGTGGTTATTATTAAATTTGGATGCATGCACTAAGCTTAATTTGATTGATTGCTTGATTAGCTTGTTAGAATATAGGAAGTAATTTTTATATGACCTAACAGTGGTAAGTATACACGGGACAATATTTGAGTGATTGCTTGTTGAATATTGTTGCACTTGATTGATGCCTCTATTATGAATTGATTGTTCCTGTGATGTAAATGAATTTTAGTTTGATTTGTGCTTAATTGTCTCGAACTAAGTATGCTAAAATGAACCGTTGTGTAAGGCTATATTTTCATTAACTCAACTAAGATTGCTTAATTTGAAGTTTTGACACTTTCGGTGTTTCAATTTGACTTGTTTCGTGAGCACGATGCAGTTGTTAAAATTAAATGATTAATTTTCCTTACCGTTGGAGTTTATGTCGGAAATTAAATTTTGAACTAATAAGTAGTTGTTTATGTAGTTGCATGTTAAATGCGATAGGAAGATTTGGGGTTTGCATATAATTTCCTTTTTGACAAAACTGTGAATCCTATGATTTTGCAAAAAACAATGACTTGGAAAATTTTGTACTATTGGGGATGAATGAGATGTCAAACTAGCGTTGAATTTTGTTTCCAAGTTGTTCTAAGATTTTATTTTAAAATGAGACATGATTTCGGCTTTTGCACGAATAGGTTGTGGTTTAATGTTGTTTGAAAAATGATAAAGTTTTACACTAATTGCATGGTTAGGGAAGTTAAGATTTTTATGCCATGAGGATGTGAGTCCAATAATAATTGTCAAGGTCTTAGAAAACAAATGTAAACAATTTTAAGTACTTTTGACTGTGAACTACAATGGTATAATTGTATTCGTTTTATGACTTAACTTTGGCATTGTTGTTGCTATCACTAGTGTTAATTGTCACTTCTTGAAATTGTTTTACGTGGCTTTTAAATTTAATGATGAAACTGTGCAACGAGATTTTTGTGCACTCCTAATACTTGACTAGTTTTCCCTGCTAAGTATTGACAAGAGTAATTAACTTCATTGGTTGAACTAATACCGAGTCTTGTATCAAAACAATTGTATCATAAAGCATGTGTTGAATTATATTTCTTCTGTGATATGAAATCAATTCAAATTGATAGGATTATATGTTCCACGATGTGTTCTAGAAGAGTGGTAAAATTGCATGTTAACCAATCCCTAGGAATAAAGGAAATCGAAGAAAATGCCTATACGTTTAATCTTTCGAAATTGCATGTTTAAGTTGTTGCATGATTGGTTATGCTTATTTGATGTTTGATGAAATGCATAAGTATGTGATGATTGTAATTGGTTTGGTGATTGATAATGGTAAGTTATACTTGTGTATGATTTCTGTGCGTTACTGGATGCCGTTTCAGTCTTTTAAAAACTGGTATTGTTTGGTCAATTGAAAAATTATGTGGTTTGTCATTTCGAAAACTTGATTGAATGCTTGTTAATTCGCCACTGATTGGGTTGAATTCGGAGTTGTAGGACTCAAGTTATGAGTGAAACAAGTTAGGTTAAAATTCTGGGAAACAATCTGGACACTGTTTCAGTCTTTTGAAAACTGGTACTGTGTGGTTGAGTCAAAAATTATGTGGCTGAGTGTTTTCGAAAATAGACTTAAGGCCGGTCGTTTTGGCACTGGTTTCGTTAAATTCGGAGTTGTGTAGCTCCAGTTATGAATCTCCAAAGTTGAGTCAAATTGCTAGAACCAATCTGTGGGTAGGTGCAGTTTTTGCAAGTTTTATGTCCTCAAATGAACTCTGTTTTGAACGATTCTTTTTCCATTAGAAACTATACTCGAAATGCTTTATTCGGGCTGAAATTTTGTCCCATTTGGCCAAGTTTAAGTCAGTTTAGCGTGAAGTGAAGTAGGAGGACATAATCTGTCAAGTCTGAAAACTGTTTGGGTTGTTTCTAAAAACTGTACTAATTGGCTCATTGTTTTGAAACTTTAAAGATATTTTCAGAAACTACACATCCGTGGCTTTCCAACAAGTATTTATTTGTCGAAATCCGAGGTCGTTTACTATTTTAATTAATTCGCCAAAGTAGGCACATAGTTGCAGAATTTTCTGCATCTGAGTTTAGAAAGAATAATCTGAACGTTGAATAAAATGATTAATTGTGGAATAGGTTGAACTTGAATTTTGTTGTTATGATCGTGTTAATTGTTGGTGTGAATAATGTTGGATATATGATAAATTGTTATTGATTGTTGGTATTGTTGATTTAATCACGGTTGTTAGTGTTGTTGGGCCTCTGGCCATAATTGTTGTTGTCTCTTGTGTGGGTAGTCGGGTAGGATTTTGACAACCTACAGGTTAGAATACCTCAGTGGGGAGTAAGAGTGTAGGGAGAGGAGAGTTCGGGCAAGAAGCCAAGTGGGGGAGACGCTACTACGGGGATTGTGTGTCACAAGTGGGGTAAGCCGGGGAATAAGAGTTCAGAGTGCATGGTCAACAAGTGTCCCAAGTGTGGTAAGGAAGGTCATGTAGCTACTACGTGTGAGAAGAAGGACGTGGTCTGCTACAACTGTGGGAGATTGGGGCACATTAGTACCAAGTGTCCAAAACGAAGAAGGAGAAGTCTAGCGGAGAAGTGAGGGTTACATTTAGAGGTACGAGTTCTATTTCGGGTGCTCTGCTAGGATTTAATGTCGGTTGTAGTGAGTGTTTAAGTGTGCATGTCCATAATAGTTGGATTTTCGAGGGGCGAAAATATTCTAAGTGGGGAGAGTTGTAACGCCCAAAATTAATTAGGTGGTTATTTAATTAATTTGATTAAGTGATTAATTAACTAATTAAATCAAGTGATTATTTGATTAATTTAATTAAGTAATATTTTGGGTTGTCTATATTAAAATAAATATAGGGTGATTAATTAAATTAAGGAGTGAGGTATGGTAAATAAATGATGAGTATTTGAGCTTAAGTGGGGAGTATTTTAATTAAATTGGGAGGAGGTATGTAAGTAGCTAGGGGTGCAAATAAGGCCCATGGACCATTAGTAGGCCCATACCCAATTAAATAAACTTTGGGGTAGGGTTTCCTCCTCATTTACAACCAAGAAGAGAAATCTGCAAGAGGAGGACAAAGAACAAGTATGTTGCTTGCAAATGAGTGCATTTGGAGGAAGGGGAAAAATCATCTTCTAGCTTTGGGTGAGTGTTTTTGGTACCAATCTTCACATTTCTCCTCCTCTATCATTTAGTATAAGTTTTAATCACTAATTCCCTCCCATTTCTACCTTGCCATGGAAGAGGATTTGAAGCTCAAAGTTTAGGAGAAGCTAGTTTTAATGGTTCTTGAAGTTGTGAAGGAGGGAACACTAGGATTCTTCAACTTTGAGGTTAGGGGATTCTCATTTATGTCTATAATAACTTGTATGATATGTGTTGTGTATGGAATAGCTCTAGGAATGGTTGGGTTGTATGGATTTTGTGATTAATCATATGTTTGTGTTGTATTTGATGTTCTACTTGATGATATTATGGTGTTTGTTGTTGGAATTAAATGTATGTGGAATATGCATGCTAGGTGTTTGAATAAATGTTTCAATGTGAATAAATGTGACAATGTGTGGACTTAATGATGGTGATTAATTGTCTAGATGATGTGTTGTCAAATTGGGATTTGAATTGATGGGTAAAAATGTGGTAAGGTTGTTGTTGGTGTGTGTGTTTGAAGGGGGCGCCAATTTCCTAAGGAAATGGCGCCTAGTGTGGTGTTGTGTTGGCTGGCGTGAGGGATCGTGCAGCAGGGGCGCGGAATGCCTGGGAAGAAGGCGCCTGCTTGGGCGCCGTGGCTGCTGGGTGGGTGTCATGTGCAGGGAGGGGCGCCAATTCACTAGGAATTTGGCGCCAGGTGCGTGAGTGTGTGTCTTTGCGTGCGTGGGATGGGGCGGGTGCGGGCGCCAGGTTCTTTGAAACTTGGCGCCCGTCCGTGTGCCATGTGTGTCTAGTGCGTGTGTGTGTGACTGTTGGTGGCACGGTATGGGGCGCCATTTTGGCTGCCCCTTGGCGCCTAGTTGTGCTTAATGGAGTCTAAGTGATGTTTTTAGTCCCTAAGAATTAATTTAATCCTTTGTGTGACAAAATAGTCCCTAAGAATTAAATTAATCCTTGGCGTGACAAAATAATCCCTTAGTGTTTAATTAATCCTAATATGGCAACATAAGATCCTAATTACCAAATTAATCATAAAGTGTCAAAATAATCCTTAGGTACTAAATTAATCTTTGGTGTGTCAAAATGGTCCTTAGGTGTGGAAGAGGTCCTTATGAGGTGGTTTGGTCCTTAGGTGGGATTTAATTTAGTAAATGAGGTGTGGTGGTGAGGTGTTGATAAAGAGGTGATGTGGGCTTTGGCCAAAGAGGTGGGTTAATAATTGATGTGGGCTTCGGCCAAAGAGGTGGGTTAATAATTGATGTGGGCTTCGGCCAAAGAGGTGGGTTAATAATTGATGTGAGGCATTTATTGTGTAGTGGTGCATTTGTCATGGTGTCACATAAATCATATGCATATAAACGTGGTGGTGTGGCTTCGGCCAAAACGTGGTGGGTGGCTTCGGCCAAACGTGGTGGGTGCCCGACGGGGTTATTGAGGTGGTTATGGATCCACATGCATATTGCATACATGCATATAATCATACATACTTAGAATTCTTTGTGATGCTTAATTAATTCATTATTGTTGTTTCTTGGTATTATAATTGAATGGTAAATGTCTTAATTGTTGTGGATTGATGTTGCTAGATGCCTTCCTAATATAATGCTTATCATACTTGTTATTATTTATGTAAAGAGACTCACCCTAGCATTTTTATGTTGTCTGCTCTCGTGGCGACATACAGGTGATTCTGAATGAAGGTGTCCATGCCTTCTTGGGTTTATTGTGTCAGCTCTGATTTGTAACACCAGGGATAGGGGTTGTAGTGTTGTCATCTCATTTTATGTATTAGACTGAATTGGATCATGTATGGCGTATGTTAAACTTATTCTTTTTATTTTTATTTCCGCTGTGCTGAGGAACCATTGCGGGATTATTGTAATACCTAAAACAGGTTTTGAGGGTTCGTCCCATTTGGATATGAATTATATTTCACGCACTAGATGCGTTTGAATTTTAAATATCATTTTGATGAGGTTTTATTAAATGTAGCACTCTCTTCGAAGTGCGTGGAAAAATATTTTTTTTTTGAAAACTCTGATTTTTATTTGTTAAATTAGTATTAAGTAGAAGGGGGTGTTACAAGAGTCGTCCACGAGCAACTCAGAATCGAGCAGCTCTGGAAGTTCTTCTTCCACTTCGAGTGGAAGTTCAACCCAATCAAACAAGACCCCATCTTCAGCCAAACCTGCCTAGTCGCGAGAGGAAGGCGAGATAGGTAGTCATGTGGACGTAGAAGGGGATTTCCAAATGGAAGACGTCGAAGTTCAAATTGAAGATGTAGAAGATGCCCGTGAGGAGGAGATTGACGGCGACCAAGGCGATCAATAGATTGAAGAAGAGAACCCTGGGTTGCCCGTCATCGAGCGCGACCCTTCTAATATGTCTTGGGTGACTGAGAAACTAAGATCTAACAGGAGTATTATTACGTCGAGCAGTTATATTGGATATCTTCTCAATTTTCACATTAGGAACAAGCCTGGATGGGCGGTCTATGGCATGAAGTCGGGTGAAGATATTGCCACATGGTCGCGCAATCTTAAATTTACCATGTACTAGATCGTCATCGAGAAGATGTCGATCGTTCCCCCTTCACACCATTCCAAAGAGATGTGCTCAGATATATTGGGGTCTCTCTCTCCCAACTGCACCCAAAAGCTTAGGCATGTTTAAAGTGTTTTGAAGTGTTACTGACGATTGATAGCAAGCTATCTCTATTGGAATGTTGGGAATGTCAGATCCATTCCAAGCGAACAAGTCTGCGTAGTCTCTCAAGAAGCTGAAACAAATCTTGCCTTACCTATTCAGGTAGGTCGGTCCCAAGCTTAACCGTCTTATAGGTCATGAAAGTAGATGGAATTTCATTTATTAGAACTAGAAATTTCCCTATAGGTCATGAAAGTAGATGAAGTAAAAGAGGTGCTTCGATCTAATCCAATATCTGCTTGAAACACATCTTCAAACAATGTTGCAGCTCCTAAAAGATATCCTCTTCATTCTTTTGGTATTCCTTATAAATCCATCAATTCTCTATCCCCATAAATTATTTTAGTAACTTTGTGAATAGAAGATAAAAAACAAGAAGACTCAAGAATTGAGGAATAGAATAACTCACATCTTTCTTCCATTGGCCGACTTGAGAAGAGAAAGTAAAGGGACAATATACCTGTTTGTCAAAATCGTAACAAAAGTAGAGAAATTAAACTAACGCTAATAAGCCAGGGATTGCGGAGAACAGAAACACCATTAATTCACTTCGCAAAAATGTACTCACGCACTAATACCGCCACGAACTCCAACCAAATTGTTAAAACAGAAATGCCATCAATTTCAATATTAATGGAAGCACTAGAGGTTGAAACAGAAACATCGTGAAACTCAACCACGTCACAGAGAAATCCTAACCTAAAATCGAAAAGAACAATGCTTAAAATCAGAAAGTAAATACAACTGTAAAACTTCTTCAAATCAAGAAGACATGGTGCAATTAGAGAGGATAGATCAGGGCAAAAACGAATTAGAACTAGAGCTATGGCGTTGAGCGATTTACAGGAGTAGTGAGAATTCAATCGAATGACTTAGGGTTTTCTTGTTGCAAAACGATTTGGTGCGATCAGAGAAGATAGATCAGGGCATGCTTGAGCAGCTGTGCGCCCAAGAAAAATAGCAAAGCGAGAGGAACAAAACCGATGAAAGAGCTTATAAGGGCAACTGGCGAAGGAGTTGCGAGTTTCAGAGAGGAACCAACTGGATGATTGATGTGCGTTGAAGAAGGTTCAGAGAGTTTGCGTTGATGATGGATCTGCATTGAAGAAGGTTCAGAGAGCGAGTTTCAGATCTAGAGCGAGTTCGTGCGGGAGAGTGAGTGTTAGGGTGCGATGGAATAAGGGAAAGAACGATTGGATTCAGACTTTTAGTATCGGGTGTAAAATCAGTCGATGCTAAATGTTCTTGAGATACATTTAGCATCGCTTGTTCCAACAACCGATGCTAAAAGTCTCACGCATATAACTTTTAGCATCGGTTGTTTACACACCGATGCTAAATGTAAGCGCCAAAACTTAAATCTTTCGTATAATTGCAAAATTGCCACCGTGCCTACATTTAGCATCAGGTATCTAAACAACCAATGCTAAATGATGATGTTTAATGTCATATTTGCACTAGTGTTAGTAGGGTCGTCCCCTAACTGAACATCGATCAGCTCCCCATGAGGTTCAGGTCGCTTTAATTTGTTCCTTAGCTCGCGGGTTAAGTCATCATCGCTTTCTTCTTCTTCACTGTCTGGATCATAGTGAGCATCTAGATCGGCCACATTAACTTGGTGGCCTTCGCCTTTGTCTCTTGGTGGGTCGCGAGTGATCGGTTGATAAGTCATAATTTAGAGTGTTTTTAGTATTTGAATTAAATAAAATTTGTGGAATTTTAGTTCTATTTTGGAGCTATTTTACTACACTTTATCTTTAGTCATTTACATTACGTCAATTATTATTCTTGCAATTTACTTTTCAATTATGAGTGAGTAGAAACTTGGTCTTGGGTTATTGGGAGTAATCCAATGATAGGTCCCTAGTAATTCCCAAGACTATTCTCCACTCCAAATTGTTTTATATTTCAATCTAATTTCATTGTCCTTCAAATCTTATTTTAAACATCAAACGAGGTACCGAGAGGTGAAGTTTGATGTTGGAACTATAAAATTAGACAAGGGAATCAAAACATGAGAAAAGTTTTGAAACTCTTGAGACATTATAAAGGTGTTATGCTTAATGGGTTTTGGTCACAATCAACCATGAGAATAGGCTTGATTGTTAGTTCAAAACACACTCTTGTACTCTGAAAGGAGACATTAGTTATATTCGCCGCCTTGTCTTTGAAATACATTACTATATAATTTGGTGAATGGTCTAAAGAATTATTTTTGGTTCCTCATTGTTGTGATGAAACTATAACCCGAGATTATTTTAATTTTTGAATTTTAGATCAAACAATCACTTCTTCTACTAAAATCATTCCTTTTAGCTAATCACCAATGAAAAAAGAAATTGGTAATCACAAAAGTCTCTGTGGGATCGATACTTTTTATTACGCGATAGAACCGTGCACTTGCGGCCTATCATCGGTCCTTCATAAGTTTCTTTCAGATGAAGATAATGTCACCGTCGGGCTGAGTGCATATCGACCTGCAAAGTTACTACTTTATCATCTTTGCTATAAAATTTCATCTTGAGATGAACTGTGGAGGCGACCGCATCCAGCTTCCCAAGTGTAGGTCGGCCCAAGATGCACTGATAGATTGACTTACATGGGAGGACCAAAAATGAAACTTTGATCGTTCTAGGGAGGTTCTTTCCATAAGTATCATCTCCAAAGGTGACCCATAGGTCAAGAGTTCCAAGAGGGTAGATGGCCGCCCCATTGAAACCGATCAGAGGGGTTACCTCCGTTTGAGGTATTATTTCTTTCCTATCAATCTTCAACACATCGATCAGGTCCTTGAACATGATGTCGGCCGAGCTGCCTTGATCGACCAGGATTCTTCTGACCTCAGTCTTGCCCGTTACTACTGTAATCAAGAGGGGAACATATTTGTTTGTTTTGCCGTCCAATAAGTCTTCATTCCCAAATGAGATGGGCAGCCTATTCGAGGCCGACCTTGGGGCTGAGGTGGTGGCTACACTAAGTATCTCATTCCACTTTCGTTCTATCGACCTGTTGGAATCGTTGGATTCGAATGGGTTTCCCCCATGGATAACCATCACCACATTGCGACCTCTAGACTTCCTGGTATCAGGCTCTTCCTCAGACTCACCGTTATCCTTGGGTCCTTAAATCAATTCGGTCGCGGTCGCTTTACCCTTTTTAGGATCTTGGGCGACCGGCCTTTCAACAACTTTCTCCTTAGGTTTGTCGTCCTTTTCTTTTCTAATATACTGCCTCAGCTTTCCCTTACAAATGAGATCTTCAATGTCATCGTTGAGGGCCATGCAATTGTTGGTGTCATGCCCCTAGCTGCGGTAATAGCGGCAGTATTTCTTGGTTGGTCGTGCCCCCTCCTTCAAAACGAGGGGATCAGACCGCTTTACATTCAAGAACTCATTATTCTGGAATTCAACATAGATTTGAGCATTTGAAGTGTTTACCCTAGTACGTTGGTCGTACTTTTTCGGCCTGTATTCTGGCCAATAGTCACGGTAGTTGTCCTGGTTTCTACTAGGCTTGTTCTGCTCTTCTTTAGGTCGCACGCGGGCACCCTTTCCGGACAACAGTGATTTTTCGTATGCCATGTGATCATTGTTTCTTCAGAGGAAAGTAGTCAAGTCCTACGGTCGATTCAATCTGACCTCTTGTGCGAAAAGGCTTCCCGGCCTAAGTTCGCGCTTCAAGAACTTCAATTTGTCTTTGTCCTCTAAGTCTCAGACGGTCTTGGCCTCTTCATTAAATTGATCAATGTAATTCCTTAGGGTTTCATTCTCTCCTTGGATAATACCATCCAACACTTCTTCATGCCGGTCTTGGAATCTGTTGGCCGTGTAATGTGCTAGAAAGACCCTGACTAGGTCGTCCCATGAGGAGATGGTGCACTTCATTATTCTGTTCAAATCTCTGTATCTGCAGAAGTTATTAAAATATCTCAAATGTTTGTACAAATCTCCATGGCCAGTAAACAACTTCATGGGGGGGGGGGGTTCCTCAGCTCCTTAGGAACTCGATACCGATTGATCTCCCTCGTGAATGGACCTTCGTCGATCAGGTTGTAGATAGGCATAACTTGTTGCATCGGTGGAAGTAAGGTATGAGCAAGGAATGCTTCGTTGGCCGGCTAAGACTCATGACACCTGCTAGGAGGTCGTTCTGAAGGATGCCTTCTCGGCCGCTTAGAGTAATGCCTCCTAGGCCACTCAGGATACCTAGGACCGACGTGTGATACATCGGGTATTTCTACAGCTCGCCCATAGTCCACAAATTCGTCGTATGGATCCCAAGAACGACTTCTTGATCAGAGGGATTCAGAAGATTCACATGAAGAATACTTTGTAGGTGAGTAGCCCGTTTCAGGATGATAACTTGGGTCTTCATAGTCGGCCGCGTAGTCATAGGAGGGTGAGCGGTGACGAAGCCTTCCCCTATGAGGGGGAGTACGATGTGAGACGCTCCTTCGAGGGGGCATCCTATGTCTCAGAGGTGGTGGCTTTGCTTCCTGACTGCGTGGATTTCTTGGTGTAGGGGCCGCTCACAGGCGGGCCGAAGTTTCACCTCTGTCGTACTAGGCGATGATAGCATCTCGATCAACTATGATTTGGTCCCTTGCAAGCAGAAATTCAAGGACTGTTTGTGTGACACGTGCTGGCAGATCTTCTGGGATGTCGGCCTCGACCAATTCTTCTGGGAGCGCTCGCTAAGGGACGGGTTGAAGCACGGCTCTGGTACCGGTTGATTGCCCCCTGCACAGTAACAGACTGTCGGGGGTTTTCTTGCGATTCATGAACGGTCACAGGAACACCCTCGGGGGTTTCCTGTTGCTGATCAGCTGGGGCGGACGGGTTGTGCCTAGATGAGGCACGCGTTAGTGGTCGTCCACGCGAAGGCATTTTCGGTGTAGGATTGCGGTAGGGCGCTCCCACTGTGGTCGCCAATTGATAGTACCTTGACCAATGAGTGTTGAAATACTTCGAGTGATTAGCAACATTCTTTGCTGGTAGGCGAGGACCGGGGTCTTGGACTCCACGTGGGTGGTACCTGTAATAACACCTTGACGCTCAAGTCAGTAGTGTGTGGTCGAGCAGGGTCACAAAGTGTAGATTTTGTACCTGATATTGTGGCTGCGCAGTGTATTTATACTGCCTTTGGAAGTGGCGCCCTAGCCATTGCGAGATTGGTAGCCAGGCGCGATGTTTGCACATCAAGTTAGTGTATTGGGCCGCACTGGGCCAACTGCAGTGAATTGGGCCTTTGGCCCACTCCAGAACATGTTTCGTTACAAAAACGTTCGAGTGATCAATAGCAAACTTCTAACTGCCTTTTGTATTTATTGAGCTTTTTAGAGTTTCAAAACATGGATTAATTGTTTCAATACACGTTTATTTTGATTTCAATTATCCAGAGACAACTCTAAAAGGGATATTTTAGTACTTAGCCAACACAAATTAATGATACCTTAATTTGTGTGTAACAAGACAAAAGTACCATAGATTAGGAACAGAGGGAGCATTAATAAAATATTGTTACTTATCCATTATTGTATAATAACTTTTCTTTTGGTAAAAAAAAAGTATAATAACTTTTAATTTTTTTTGACCAAACTATAATAAATTTTAATTAACTCACTATACTCTCTCTGGACCTATTTATAAGCAAAAAAACACTTTTTATATTCATTGGAAAACTAATGTATTTAGACTATAATGTAGTCCAAATACATTAGTTTTCCAATGAACCTATAAAGTGACTTTTTGCTTATAAATAAGTCCGGAGGGAGTACTTATCTAGTAATGTATATTTAATTAATACCTTTAAATTTTACCAAAAGAAAACTTTTAATTTAGCTTGACTTGATAGCTTTATCAAATACTTGTACTTATCATTTGTCTTCAATAAATTAGGCATCAAATCAATGATAAGTCTACGCAAACAACTGTGAAAAAAAACATTGTAGTGTATTCTCTGTCTCTCTCCCTCCATGTTTTTCTTTGTGCTAACTTTTTCTTCTTCCATCATTATAGTCCTCTTTAAAACTCCACCCTTATTGCCAAGATCATCACTTTTTACCTCGGGGATCTTCTAATTGTATCACTGTGAAAAAGTGGCATTTTTTTGAAGAGATCAAATTCCCCTCCTTATTCAATTTCTCAAGGAAGAGAAATTCAATGATACAATTCACAAGCAAAGGTTATGATTTTTTTAATGTTAATTTTTTTTATTAATTTGTTATTATACTGTAAGTAACTGATCTGGTAAAATGAAAATGGAAATGTGCTTGTTTTGTGTTTTGATGAAATTTTGGATGAAGAGCAAGAATTTGGTTTTTTCTTCAATATGAATATTATGAAGAGCAATTTCATGAGGGAGAGTGGGATGAGGTTGAGAAGCATCTATGATGTTGACAAACATCTTTCAGGTTTTACAAAATTCGATGACAATAGATACTCAAAGAACATTTTCTTTGAGTATCTATTTTCATCGACTTTTGTAAAACCAGAGCGGTACTTCTCAACCTCATCCCACTCTCCATATAGAACTTTGTCTTCAAAATACTTCATGTTGAAGAACAAACCAGATTCTTGCTCCAACCTAAATTCCATCGACCACAAAACAAAACAAGCACATTCCCTTTTTCATTTTAGTAGATCGATTAATTACAATATACTAACAAATGAATGAAAAAATTAACATTAAAAAAATCATGTCCATTGCTTCAGTATCTCTCACCGAATTTCTCTTCCTTGAGAAATTGAATAACCAGGGCAATTTGATCTCTTCATGTTGTCATAATCAACATTATAGTGATGCCTTTGCACCTCAATTTGGCTTAAAAGATTATTTCTTGTATCTTTTTTATTTTTGTGACTAACTACTTCTTGTATTTTAAACAATAGGTTTCTAGTTATACATTTTATGCTTTTATTTAAATAATTGTAAATGTAACTGTATTATTTTATGGTGCTGCTTATTATTTTTAGTCCTCTCATCATCTCATGTTTAAATGTCCCCGTTTGTCCCCAGAAATAATAAAGGGGAGGTTGTGGAAATTTTTCAAAAGAGCTAAATGAATTTTCAAAATTCAATCCAGATTTATACAACGAACTAACAATTATTTTAGGTAAATGCTTCCTTCATTTTGGTAAGATGTTGCTAACTATATATGGACTTAATAAGAATATATTTTAAAATTTGGCTGCATTTTTCAATATGAATTTGATTAAATGAAGAGAGAAGAATTATCCAACTACAGAGATACCAAATCTATTCGAAACCATGTGATGATAGAGTTAAGCAAAATTTTCCGTCATTCATGGCATCCCGGTTGCAAACCCTAATTAATCAAAGGGATACCTCCTAGGCCACTCGAGATACCTAGGACCGGCATGTGTTACATTGGGTATTTCTACAGCACACCCATAGTCCACAAATTCTTCGTATGGATCCCAAGAGCGACTTCTTGATCGGAGGGATTCAGAAGATTCACATGAAGAATACTTTGTAGGTGATTAGCCCGTTTCAGGATGATAACTTGGGTCTTAATAGTCGGCCGCGTAGTCATAGGAGGGTGAGCGGTGACGAAGCCCGCCCCTATCAGGGGGAGTACGATGTGAGACTCTCCTTCGAGGGGGCATCCTATGTCTCAGAGGTGGTGGCCTTGCTTCCTGACCGCGTGGATGTCTTGGTGCCAGGGCCGCTCATGGGCGGGCCGAAGTTTCACCTCTTTCGTACTGCGCGATGAGAGCATCTCGATCAGCTATGATTTGGTCCCTTGCTTGCAGAAATTCAAGGACTGTTTGTGTGACATGTGCTGGCAAAGCTTCTGGGATGTCGGCCTTGGCCAATTCTTCTGGGAGCGCTCGCTTGGGGACGGGTTGAAGCACGAGCTCTAGTACCGGTTGATTGCCCCGTGCACAGTAAGAGACTGTCGGCGCTCTCTTGCGATTCATGAACTGTCACAGGAACACCCTCGGGGGTTTCCTGTTGCTGATCAGCTGGGGCGGACGGGTTGTGCCTAGATGAGGCATGCGTTAGTGGTCGTCCGCGCGGAGGCATTTTCGGTGTAGGATTGCGCTAGGGCGCTCCCACTGTGGTCTCCAATTGATAGTACCTTGACCAATGAGTGTTGAAATACTTCGAGTGACTAGCAACATTCTTTGCTGGTAGGCGAGGACCGGGGTCTTGGACTCCACATGGGTGGTACTTGTAATAACACTTTGATGCTCAAGTCAGTAGTGTGTGGTCGAGCAGGGTCACAAAGTGTAGATTTCGTACCTGATATTGTGGTTGCGCAGTGTATTTATAGTGCCTTTGGAAGTGGCGCCCTACCCATTGCGAGATTTGCGGCCAGACGCGATGTTTGCACATCAAGTCAGTGTATTGGGCCGCACTGGGCCAACTGCAGTGAATTGGGCCTTTGGCCCACTCCAGAACATGTTTCGTTACAAAAACGTTTCAGTGAATAGCAGACTTCTAACTGCCTTTTGTATTTATTGAGTTTTTTAGAGTTCCAAAACATGGATTAATTGTTTCAATACACGTTTATTTTGATTTCAATTATCCAGAGACAACTCTAAAAGGGGTATTTTAGTACTAAGCCAACACAAATTAATGATACCTTAATTTGTGTGTAACAAGCCAAAAGTACCAAAGATTAGGAACAGATTGAGCATTAATAAAATATTGTTACTTATCCATTATTGTATAATAACTTTTCTTTTGGTAAAAAAAAAGTATAATAACTTTTAATTTTTTTTGACCAAACTATTAATTAACTCACTATAGTACTTATCTAGTAATGTATATATTTAATTAATACCTTTAAATTTAACTTTTAATTTAGCTTTTACCAAAAGAAAACTTTTAATTTAGCTTGACTTGATAGCTTTATCAAATATTTGTACTTATCATTTGTCTTCAATAAATTAGGCATCAAATCAATGATAAGTCTACGCAAACAACTGTGAAACAAAAACATTATAGTGTATTCTCTGTCCCTCTCCCTCTATGTTTTTCTTTGTGCTAACTTTTTCTTCTTCCATCATCATAGTCCTCTTTAAAACTCCACCCTTATTGCCAAGATCATCACTTTTTACCTCGGGGGTCATCTAATTGTATCACTGTGAAAAAGTGGCATTCTTTTGAAGAGATCAAATTCCCCTCCTTATTCAATTTCTCAAGGAAGATAAATTCAATGATACAATTCACAAGCAAAGGTTATGATTTTTTTAATGTTAATTTTTTTATTAATTTGTTATTATATCTGTAAGTAATCGATCCGTAAAATGAAAATGGAAATGTGCTTGTTTTGTGTTTTGATGAAATTTTGGATGAAGAGCAAGAATTTGGTTTTTTCTTCAATATGAATATATGAAGAGCAATTTCATGATGGAGAGTGGAATGAGGTTGAGAAGCATCTATGAGGTTGACAAACATCTTTCAGGTTTTACAAAATTCGATGACAATAGATACTCAAAGAACATTTTCTTTGAGTATCTATTGTCATCGACTTTTGTAAAACCAGAGCGGTACTTCTCAACCTCATCCCACTCTCCATATAGGACTTTGTCTTCAAAATACTTCATGTTGAAGAACAAACCAGATTCTTGCTCCAACCTAAATTCCTTTGATCACAAAACAAAACAAGCACAATTCCCTTTTTCATTTTAGTAGATCAATAATTACAATATACTAACAAATGAATGAAAAAAATTAACATTAAAAAAAATCATGTCCATTGCTTCAGAACTGTCTCACTGAATTTCTCTTCCTTGAGAAATTGAATAACCAGGGCAATTTGATCTCTTCATGTTGTCATAATCAACATTATAGTGATGTCTTTGCACCTCAATTTGGCTTAAAAGATTACTTCTTGTATCTTTTTTATTTTTGTAACTAACTACTTCTTGTATTTTAAAACAATAGGTTTCTAGTTATACATTTTATGCTTTTATTTAAATAATTGTAAATGTAATCAGATTATTTTATGGTGTCGCTTATTATTTTTAGTCCTCTCATCATCTCATGTTTAAATGTCCCCGCTTGTCCCCGAAATAATAAAGGGAGGTTGTGGAAATTCTTTCAAAAGAGCTAAATGAATTTTCAAAATTCAATCCAGATTTATACAACGAACTAACAATTATTTTAGGTAAATGCTTCCTTCATTTTGGTAAGATGTTGCTAACTATATATGGACTTAATAAGAATATATTTTAAAATTTGGCTGCATTTTTCAATATGAATTTGATTAAATGAAGAGAGAAGAATTATCCAACTACAGAGATACCAAATCTATTCGAAACCATGTGATGATAGAGTTGAAGAGGGTGATTGATGTGAATCTCCCTTTTCGATTTAAGCAAAATTTTCCGTCATTCATGGCATCCCGGTTGCAAACCCTAATTAATCAAAGGTGATATAGTTCCACATAATTTTTTGATTGTCTTGACCTTTACACATCCATTCACAATGCTTTTATCTCTATATTAATGTAGACAAATAAATTTGAAAATAAAAAACACTTTAAATATAATAATCTACAAATCCTACCTTCAAGTTAGAATTCATTCTAGATGGAAAGTCAATTTTAATCAAGAACACCCAAACTTAACAGACGCAATTTTATTTATGACTTCAAAATCACTTTTAGCAAAGTTAGCTTAAAAACGCAATTCATATGGTAATGTCATCTCTTACCATTTGTAGCTTCATTAATCATATCCTTCTTCGTTACTTATCAAAAAAAGATATCCTTCTTGTTAAGTCACTACAACAGGAAAAGTCAATGGGGGCGCTTTTTTTTATCCATTGGGGGCGCTTTCGGGCGCCTCTAAATCTGGTGCTTCTGTTGCCAATCATTCTAAGGGAGCGCACAACAAGCGACTCTATTTATTAGGAAACAGGAGCGCTCGCAAAAAAAGTGCCCCTCTTGGTCTTAGAGCCTCTAACAAACAGGGGCGCTCACAGTAAAAAATGCCCCTGTTGGTCTTAGCGCACTTGACAATTAGAGGTGTTTGAAGTTAGAAGCGCCTCTCTTGGTTTGACCAACATAACCGCTTTCTGTTGGGAGCGCCCCTGATTCTATTTTTTTAATATTTTTTTTTTCTGTTGCTGGTATATCATATATTTTGCAGCACATCCCTACTCTCATTTTTATCAACCAACAACAACCAATATCAACTCAACTACCAATATGTACTAAATTTCAAATCAACGAAACAATTCCAAAACAAATTCGATCCAAAAACTTATAAATCATAAATAAAGTACGTACCAACAAAAATTACATATATCATTAACAAAATTCTGAATGTCAACATAGACAACAAAAATGACATGACATCCCATGTGAGGAACAAAAAACAAGCTAACCAAAATTACATGAATTTTGATTTTCATTAATCAAACTGGCAACTTATTGCTTCGTCCTTCGTGTCAAGGTTTATCTTCATCAATTTATTGTCAAATAATCTAGTTTTCTGTTGATTTGTTGATTGAAGCATGATTTGAAAACCCAGAAATTGTGGTTAACCATATTAAAGTTCGATCGATACCTAATATATCTATTATCCATCTACTAAACATAATTAACCATGTATTTGAACTACCTTAGCCTTTTAGATTATTGTCTATTTTGATATCAAAATTTTGGGTACAATAATAAGACTGATTTTTAATTAATGGGTTGTCTTTTTTATTGGAAGAGATGATTTATTTGTTTTGTTTTGTGTAGATAAATTGTTGCCACTTGATGACCTTCCTACAACTTTTTTTTGTACCTTATATATATCAAACATCAACCGTGACAAGCTTGGATTTTCACATTTCCCTTAATTCTTTACTTACCGGTAGGTTGATATATATACATAACATATCTTGTATTATACAAATTCAGTTTTGCGTTAAATATGCTTTTTGTTCCTTTAAAATTTAGGTTTTTGATTTTTGTCCCTCAAAAAATTTCATCTACTTTTAGTCTTCCAAGTTTTTTATAGTCAATTTCAGCCTCTGTTGAATTTTAATAGCACTTCATAACTTTCAATAGCGCTTTTAACTCTATTTATACAGACATCAATCTTCAAAGGTGACCCATAGGTCAAGAGTTCCAAGAGGGTAGATGGCCGCCCCATTGAAACCGATCAGAGGGGTTACCTGTAACACCCCTTCCTACCCCTTAATTTCCAACGTCATTATCAGAGTATTCTACTGCTTTCAAAAGATTATTTAAGTAGTAGAAAGAAATGTTACGTCTTCATCAAAATAAACTCATCGTATGCACCATTAAGTTCGTGCAACAACGCATACATCATAAAGTTAAAACTTCAAAAATCATCTCATCACAGCGAAAATAAATATTGACTCACTAGTCCACTCAAACACGTCTCATAATCCTCAAATAAACCTCATACAGTTAAGTAATTTAACATCAAATCCCAAAAATACGCCCCCTAGGTGCTACGGTATCAGAGAGCGACACAAACAGACTTCCCGACAGCTAACAAGAAGGCAGCTAGACCTTCACTCGCGATTACCTGCAGCGTTGCCACAATAGAGCAACATTCCAAGCAGAAGGGGTGAGAATTTCAATAAAACATAATCGGATACATAATAGAGAAATGAGAGCGTGCAATCACATAGCATCATCAACATCACCAATTCATGGTCACACAACAACAACTCCAATCACAAACAAAGACAATTCACGCTTATAATTATGTATGAAAGTGCAACCCCACGGGGCATAATGCATGATGGTACCATATTCATCACAATTAAGAGGCGAAGCCTATTCTTCACTTTGGAGGCCAAGCCTATTCTTCGCAAGAGGCCAAGCCTATTCTTCACATTTATGCACATGCCATGAGATTCTATATACACATGTGCATTTCATCAAAATACTCACCGAATACTCACCATCATCATCATAAAACACTCATAGAGTGTATTCTTCGCAATTCATCACAATCACACCACAACATTATTAAAACTATACTCATAGAGTATATTCTTCACAATTCATCATAACTCGTGTTACCTCATCATTATAGTCATACTCTTAGAGTATATTCGTCACAAAACATCACAAGTCATATCACAACATCATAATCACTCATAGAGTGAACTCGTCACATTTCACACAATTCATACTACCACATCATCATTGAGCATATATATATTTTAGTTGTCTTTTAGCTTAGGGTGTTATAAAATAGTGCACTGATTGACTATGGGATTACTCGTAATCGATACTACTTGCAATGAGCATTGGCCACCTTTGCAAGACTCTCAATGATGCCCTTGTAAATACACCAAATAAAGAAATTCGACCTTAGTGGTAAACCACGCGGTCTAGCCATAGTCAATTAGCACACTAGTAGTATAACATTTCACCGAGACTCATTTATATAAACATAGCATCACAAATTTTCTTTTGTCAAGAACCACCACGTTTCCATTCGGAAAACACCTAAGATTTTCAAAAGAGTAATCGATTCATAGCTACTTGTTTTCAAAAGAGGAATTGATTCATAGCTACTTGTTTTCAAAAGAGGAATTGATTCATAGCTACTTGTTTTCAAAAGAGGAATTGATTCATAGCTTTCATTTTTAAAGAGGGAATCGATTCTTTGCTTCATTTCTAAAGGAAGAAATCGATTCTTGTCTTCATTTCTAAAGGAGGGAATCGATTTCTAGCTCTCATTTCAAAGTGGGAAATCGATTTCTAGCTTCTTTTCAAAGTGGGGAAATCGATTCCTAGCTTCTTTTCAAAGTGGGAAATCGATTCCTAGCTTCCTTTCAAAGTGGGAAATCGATTTCTAGCTCTCATTTTGGAGGAAAAACGATCGATTCTTCTATTGGTTTAAAATTCACAAGTACAACATCACTGTTCAGAATCATCCAGATACACTCATCAATCAATCACATACAACGCATAGAAAACATCAATTCATTATACATTTCAATCATACATCAAAACAACAATAAAATCACCAGACCAATATAAATCCTACCACCCACATACATCAATTTCATCAAAATCAACCAAACTCTTCAACAATACGGAATCATCAAACATCATCAATCTCAGCCATAAAAATCAAATCCCACAAACCCCACAAAACCCCACTATATACTCAATCATGTTAAACCGAAACGCTCACCCTTACCTCTTAAACGTAAGCTCAAAGAAGACGATTGAAGGCATCACACGTAACCACAGCAACACACGAACCAAATCTTTGAGGACCTGCGAAATTCTTCTTCTTCTTCCCTCTCCTAGCGCCGCGCAACCCTTCCCCTCCCTTCCTCTCTCTAAATTTCGTTTTTCTTCTCTGAATGAAATGGGAGTGAGGGTTTCGCATAACCCTTGGGGTTAAGCTGTGGGCCTTTCACGCATTGGGCTCACAGCTACACCCCCCACTACTACTCGATCCCACTCCTACACAAAACATGATATTCACCTTTAATTTAATTAACTCACGCTTCAACTAAATTAATAATTCAACTAATCAAATTAATTAAACTAATTAAATTATTTTATTTTATTTTATTTTTCGGGGTGTTACATTACCTCCGTTTGAGGTATTATTTCTTTCCTATCAATCTTCAACACATCGATCAGGTCCTCGAACATGATGTCGGCCGAGCTGCCTTGATCGACTAGGATTCTTCTGACCTCAGTGTTGCCCGTTACTACTGTAATCAAGAGGGGAACATATTTGTTTGTTTTGCCGTCCAATAAGTCTTCATCCCCAAATGAGATGGGCAACCTATTTGAGGTCGACCTTGGGGCTGAGGTGGTGGCTACACTAAGTATCTCATTCCACTTTCGTTCTATCGACCTGTTGGAATAGTTGGATTCGAATGGGTTTCCCCCATGGATAACCATCGCCACATTGCGACCTCTAGACTTCCTAGTATCAGGCTCTTCCTCAGACTCACCGTTATCCTTGGGTCCTTAAATCAATTCCGTCGCGGTCGCTTTACCCTTTTTAGGATCTTGGGCGACCGGCCTTTCAACAGCTTTCTCCTCAGGTTTGTCGTCCTTTTCTTTTCTAACATACTGCCTCAACTTTCCCTTACAAATGAGATATTCAATGTCATCCTTGAGGGCCATGCAATTGTTGGTGTCATGCCCCTAGCTGCGGTAATAGCGGGAGTATTTCATGGTAGGTCGTGCCCCCTCCTTCAAAACGAGGGGATCAGGCCGCTTTACATTCAAGAACTCATTATTCTGGCATTCAGCGTAGATTTGAGCATTTGAAGTGTTTACCCTAGTACGTTGGTCGTACTTTTTCGGCCTGTATTCTGGCCAATAGTCACGGTAGTTGTCCTGGTTTCTACTAGGCTTGTTCTGCTCTTCTTTAAGTCGCACGCGGGCACCCTTTCCGGACAATAGTGATTCTTCGTATGCCATGTGATCATTTTTTCTTCAGAGGAAAGTAGTCAAGTCCTGCGGTCGATTCAATCCGACCTCTTGTGCGAAAAGGCTGCCCGGCCTAAGTCCGCACTTCAAGAACGTCAATTTGTCTTTGTCCTCTAAGTCTTAGACGGTCTTGGCCTTTTCATTAAATCGATCAATGTAATTCCTTAGGGTTTCATTCTCTCCTTGGATAATACCATCCAACACTTCTATGCCGGTCTTGGAATCTGTTGGCCGTGTAATGTGCTAGAAAGACCTTGACTAGGTCTTCCCATGAGGAGATGGTGCACTTCATTATTCTGTTCACATCTCTGTATCTGCAAAAGTTATTAAAATATCTCAAATGTTTGTACGGATCTCCATGTCCGTTAAACAACTTCATGGGGGGAGGTTTCCTCAGCTCCTTAGGAACTCGATACCGATTGATCTCCCTCGTGAATCGACCTTCGTCGTTCAGGTTGTAGACACTACAAGAAATTCAAGGTTTTCCGCGACGTGCGCCGCCAGAAAGCCAAAACCGCCGGTAAGTGTATGTTTCCGGCGGAACTTTCCGGCGGATTTTCCGCCGGTTAAAACGGCGTCGATGCGCTTACACCGTGGAAAAAGCCACGCCAGTAACTACTTGATTTTTCCGCGAAAAAGCTAGCCTGTAACGACAGTGATATTTCCGGGAAAAGCCGTAACAACGAAAAAGCCGCCGGTAATGTTCCTTTTTTTTTTTTTACAAAGCCGCCGGTAACTACATTAAATCCGCCGGTAATATTTAATTTTTTTTTTTAAAAAGCCGCCGGTAATTAATAGAATCAGCCGGTAATATTTTCTGAAATTTTTTTAAATAAGCCGCATGAATTAATACAAGCCACGTAAAAATTTTCTTTTTATTTATTTTTTCAAAAAATACATATTCACGCTAATTATTAATAATCCGCTAGTAATATATATTTTATTTTTTTAAAAAAAACGTTTTTAAAAATTAATTTTAAATTTTTAATATTTAAAATATAAATTAATTTAATAATTTGAAAATAATATTTAAATTTTAAAATCTCTTTTAACAATTTGAAATTTGAAAATTATTTTTAAAAAGTATTTGAAAATCTAATTTTAAATATTTTAAAAGTAAATTATTAAAATTTGAAAATTATTTTTAAAAACTGTTATTACTTTTAAATTATTTAAAAGAGCGTAAAACATTTATTGAATGTCAAATTAAACGAGAAATAAATTATCAATAGATAAATAATCAAACCAACAAAGCAGTAATTAAATTTAAATTATCCATACATATTAAACAACTAATAAAACCAACAAAGTCACAATAAAATTATCCAACAACAAACCACTAAAATAAGGCCTATTTGGGTTCGGTTCTTTGTTGGGATCCAAATATAAAAAGCGTTGTCGCCCAATCATCTTCTTCATCGCCCTTCGTGGGGTTGTGGTTGACGTGGTCGGGTCCGAAATTGCCGGGACGGTTTGTTGGAATTGCCGAGGAGACATGACGTGGGTGGACGTGGTCACGATGGGCCTGAGGCTGGAATGGCTGCGAAGGAGAGTTTAAATCGAGGCTCGGCTGACCATATGAGGGCTGACCATATGGGTATGGCGGACAGTTGAAGGCAGGCTGCTCATAGTTGAAGGGAGGCTGGAAGGCACCAGGGTTTTGCTGGAAAGCACCTCCGTAGGGCTGCATCCCTGGTGGTGGATAAGGTACTGACGATGATGATGATGGCATAGATGGCCTTGCATGAGCCATACTATCCATTACTTGCTTCCCCGAATTCCTCATTGATTCTGCGTTCTTGACCGCCAACCAACTGCGCTCCTCGCCTTGTCAAGATCGCATCTCCCGAATCTCACGCTCATAGTTGCTCAATTTCTCGGTCAATACTGCAACCTCAGCTCGCTCTTCAGGAGTGGGGACATGTGTAACACCCCGATTTTCGTGGGTTGTAACTATTTAGTATGTGCTTGCCTTAGGAACTATTTTGGAGTATTATGATTAAATTATTTTAATTTATTGTGTGTTGGGGTATAAAAATTTGTTGAAATCACTTTAAAATGTATTTTTATATGCTATTGGTGATATACAATTATTATTATACATTTATTTTATTTTTATAAAATATTAGTGTTTGAGATATCATTTCTTTATAGAAATTATTTTAAGCTATTGAGATATTAAAATAAGAGTTGTGGTGAAATTGGGGGTTTTTAAAATGACTTAGAGGTGAATTTGTACTCATTACTCGCATACACCCCCATTTCCTTGCTAAGCGCACCCCTAGTCCACACACTTGACCCATGCGTTCCAACCCTTGTGCTAGACCCGACCCGATTCCTTATTCTCTTCTTTTCCTCTGCGCAGCTTTCATTTGGGGAAAAAGGAACCTAATTTCATCTCTCTTCTTTTCCTAAGTCATTATTCCTTGAGCATTCACACATTTTTCCCCTTCAGCTCAAAAATTCACGCTCACATCTGACCAAGGGAGCTCATAATTCCATTTATAAGTTATCATTGATTGCCATCCCATCTTTCATTATTTTGTACGTTCACAATAATCCTTCATGTATTGGCCATTACGTTTCTGCCTGGAGCTCTTAAATCCTTTATACAACTCATTTCATGTGGCCAAGATCTCAAGAACCATTTCTATTGGAGGTTAGCTAATCCTCACCTTCATTGGATAGTAGCCAATCATATATATATATATATATATATATATATATATATATATATATATATATGTTGAACCTTCTTGTATTTTCGAATATGGATATAAGCTCTAATTAAATTTGACTACAATTCATATAATATTATACTTGGCCTTTTCTTATATTTTAACTACCTGATCAAGTATATGTATTTAATATGACAATGTTTTATAAAGATTTAATGTTTTCTTTCGATACTATTTTATATCTAATATGATTTAAGTTGCCACTTTATTTTAGTATATTCCTTTAAACTATTTTGACAATGAAAAGAGATTTTTTGGTTGATTCATTAGAAGAGCAATTGATTATCTTTAGTATTTCTAGTGGATGACTGTTTGACTATCTTTGCTGTTGTTACATAACTGTATGCGTTCGAGTCAAATATTGTCCCTCTGAAGTTAAACCACGCTAGAGAACTTGCAATTTGTCTTCATTTCTTCACTATTGGGATACTCTTCGTTGACAGGTAAGGAGACTCTCTTTCCATAGCCAATAGTTTATAAAACTTGGAACCATAGGATTGAGTGTTAGAAGTTGTTTGATTGAATTCTTATATGCTAGAGTGATTGATTTGGTGATGAATGTAATGATTATATGATTGGATTGAGCTTTTATGTGATAATTGGATTGATAAGGTTATTTTGAGTGGTGTTAGTATGTTAATAGTATGACTTTGAATGAAAACAATAGGGAGAATTGAGAATGATGGTTAGGTGTTTGTTGTTATGCTTGAGTGAATTTTTGGCAATGTTACTTGTGTATATGAATGGTGTTCTTACTTGGGTGTTGAGGATATTGATGATTGTCGGTATAACTAGGTCGTTGTAGTCAATTTACTCTAGTAAAATAAGTGGGTGATGGTGATAGTGAGTGATAGGTGTTAGAGTGGTGGTTTGAACAAGGAATAATAAATCCATGGCGTTTAGGAGAGTTTTAGGATCGGCGTGTGTGAACCTTGCTAGGGGCGCCAAATTGCAGGGAATTTGGCGCTGGCTGTTGTGATGTGCCCGGTAGGTGGGTTCTTTGGGTGGGAACAGACCAAGGCGCCAATCTGTGAGGAAATTGGCGCTGGGGTGGAGTTTGGCTAGAAAGTGCACTGTGTGTTGCAGATGAGGAGAGGGCGCAAATCCCGGGAAAATGGCGCCTGGTGTGTTCTGGTGTGTGTTCGGTGTGTGTCCTGTGTGTGTGTAGTGATGGGCAGGGAGGGGGCGCCATGTGGCTGGAAATTTGGCGCCTGGCCCTGAGAGTTGCAGCGTGGGAGGGTGTAGTGCAGGGTGGGGGCGCCATTTCCACAGGAAACTGGCGCTGGTGCACTGTTGGTGCAGGGGAATGCTAGTTACGCGTGAACAGTGCAAGGGGCGCCATTTTGGCTGCCCCAGTGCGCCCGGTGGCGCTGTGTCTAGGCCAGAATTGCTGGGTGGGACGTGAACAGTGTATAGGGCGCCACTTGGCCGCCTGCACGCGCGCGGCTTTGGCGCCTAGGTGTCAAAATGGTCAAAATAGTCCCTAGGTGCTAAATTAATTATCATGGTGTTAAAATAGTCCCTATGTGTCAAAATGGTCCGTAGGTGTCAAAAAGGTCCTTGAATGTTGGGAATTGGTCCTCGTGTGTTGAATTGGTCCTTAGGTGGTGTGTTTGGTCCTAGGTATTCTTTCAGTCCTTTTGGTGTTGCATTTAGCCGTTGTGGGCTGTCTTAAATGGTGACGGGATTAATGGTGAGTACATTTTGGGTGATTGAGGGTTTATGACCTATCTTGGTGAATGGTGTGCAAATAAAATTAATGGTGATTATTCCATGTAGGATTTTTGGTGTTGTTTTGGCGTGGTGTTGCATAGTCATGGTGTTGCATAGGCATGTGCATTGTTTTTGGTGAATAGGCCTCGGCCTCATAAAATATTTTGGTGAATGCCTTCGGCCTTTGGTGAATGGTGAATGCCTTCGCCTTTTGGTGAATGGTGAATGCCCTCTGGGCCTTTTTGGTGATGGATCCACATGCATATGCCCTTGGCGTTGGGTTGCATATCATGCACTTGCATACATTTTATGGTGGTTGTCTGGGTGTGTATAATTAACTGGTGAAAGTGATTGGATTGTACTGCCTGGTGTGCTAATGCTTGTCTTATTGTGTTGCTTGTTTTATTTACTATTTTCTATGAAATGAGACTCACCTTTCTCGCTTGGAATGTTGCTCTTATGTGGCAACGTCAGCAGTGATGATGGATCAAGGTGACGTGAGTACCTTCTTCTAGTATGGTCGAGTCAGCTCTGATACGTAGCACCGGGGGGGATATTTAGGATTTGTCGTTTATTTTATGAATTGACTTTTCATTTGGATAACTGTATTTTCCGGATTTGAGTTTTGTTAATTCCGCTGCAATGGTGTTTATTCCCGGATTTCTGTTATGGTGCTATGTATCTTAACTTGGAGTTCATTCTATTTAGTATTTTGAAATTTTTAAATGTGGTTGTTTAAATGTGGCACCCTCAAGTGGTCGCCCTAAAGTTTTTCGTAGACTCTGATTCTCAAATTGATCAAATAATAGACTATGTAGAAGGGGGTGTTACATTAGTGGTATCAGAGCTGTTCGGTCCTAACCGGACCATTTGTATTGTCTATTGTGTCTTCCGATGTGTGAACTCTAAGTAGAGTTGCACGCATTGCTTGTTGATACTTGGTAATTAGGAGGGTGACCAACTTAGTTGGTGAAGTTCTCAAGATAATAGGGTGAGTGGAGATATTCTTAGAAAAGAGTATCACAGTTAGAGCTGGTATAATGTTAGAATCTAACCTAGACCCCGAATGACTCTTTTCCCTTAGAGAGATTTTTCATAGAGCCTGGTCTCTTCCTTAGGCCATGTGTCGTGTTCGTTATGTTTTCTTGGCGTGAAGTTTGTATCGTAGTCATTTGTTTGTTGCTTTCGTATTTTTGAAACTCTAAATCTATATAAGCTGAACTTCTATGATTTGAAGTTTAGTTGTCACCTATACATTATTTGTGATATGTGGTTTTATGACTAAAGAATAAAAATTGTATTGAGACTGTCTGTGAGATTCTATTAAAATAGGTTTAATTGGTTTATGCTCACAAATGTGTTTAATTTATTTTAATTAAGTATAAAGTGGTTGTGTAAGGGTATTTTCTTGCGAATTGATGCTTTAGATGTAGACGCTCTGTTGATTATTTTGAGTTGTCTTATCACTATAAGTTGCTATCACTTGTTGCAATGTTTTGATTAGTCTCATTTTTTGAATGCTACAAGAACTATTGTTTTACTACTTGTGTAATTGCATTTGGACATAATGATCTTAGTTGTTCACGGACATTTCAGGTTATTACCACGTTCACTTGTTTTATTTTAATCGTCAAATTGTTTCTCGAATCTTTGAGAACTGTTTCTTGACTTTCATGCCATTCATCATGAGACTATGAATTCTAAATGTGTAGGGTCTCCAAGTTTTTATGATTTAATTATGATTCTAACATTTTCTAAAGAATGATGTTACATGGTTTTGTGATTTATAATTAAATTGCTTATTTAATATACTTGTAATCTTTGTTAAACCATTTTATTGAATGTTCACAATGTATTTCATTCATTTAAGTAAATGATACTATTCTTATCTTTTATGTTTCCTTCATTAAATTAATAACGCTCTAGACTTAGTGCCTTGGAGAATTGCTTTGTCAATTACTTAATTTAATGCTGCTACTTTATAAGTATCGTGTTGTGATGTTTTGATTATTATAAGTATAATATAATTTCCTCATCTATATGTTACAATTACTGATTTATTTTATTTTTATGAGAGATATATATATTGAAGTTTAAATGTTAGCTATATTTCTATATTATTTACTTCATTGGTTTTCTTATGTGTTTAATCGTCTCGACTTGCACCATTGTGAGTCAGAAAATTGCTTCGTAACTTCCATGTTAGGTGACGGTGATAAGCGATTGGTGACAATATGAGTTTTTTTTTGTTCTGATCTTATGTGTCCCCTTTTATTATTGGTGTTATGTGTTTTGAAATCTAAGAATAACAATATGCACTGTGACTTCTTGCGCACTTCTATCAAAGTGGTTCTTATTGTTAGATGTTGACATGGGTATTTAGTTAAATTAACATTAAGTCTTGTATAACAATCAATTGTTTTTAGCATGCTTTTATTTTGTGTATCGATGCTTTAAACCGAGTGCTTTGTGAAGTTATGTTGATAAGTATTTTAATGTGCTACCCCTTTACTAACGCAATAATATGTTATGTTGTTCGCAAATTATATTTTCCTTCCATGGAATATGGTTGAGTTTCTTTTCTTCCTTGTGACTCTGAAGGTTCTAATTATTTTGGACTCTTGAACTAGTTAGCGTCTGTGCCCGTCCTTGTGGTCATGCAAATTTCGAGGTCGAAATTTCTTTTAAGGGGGGGTGGATTGTAACACCCCGATTTTCGTGGGTTGTAACTATTTAGTATGTGCTTGCCTTAGGAACTATTTTGGAGTATTATGATTAAATTATTTTAATTTATTGTGTGTTGGGGTATAAAAATTTGTTGAAATCACTTTAAAATGTATTTTTATATGCTATTGGTGATATACAATTATTATTATACATTTATTTTATTTTTATAAAATATTAGTGTTTGAGATATCATTTCTTTATAGAAATTATTTTAAGCTATTGAGATATTAAAATAAGAGTTGTGGTGAAATTGGGGGTTTTTAAAATGACTTAGAGGTGAATTTGTACTCATTACTCGCATACACCCCCATTTCCTTGCTAAGCGCACCCCTAGTCCACACACTTGACCCATGCGTTCCAACCCTTGTGCTAGACCCGACCCGATTCCTTATTCTCTTCTTTTCCTCTGCGCAGCTTTCATTTGGGGAAAAAGGAACCTAATTTCATCTCTCTTCTTTTCCTAAGTCATTATTCCTTGAGCATTCACACATTTTTCCCTTCACCTCAAAAATCACGCTCACATCTGACCAAGGGAGCTCATAATTCCATTTATAAGTTATCATTGATTGCCATCCCATCTTTCATTATTTTGTACGTTCACAATAATCCTTCATGTATTGGCCATTACGTTTCTCGCCTGAGCTCTTAAATCCTTTATACAACTCATTTCATGTGGCCAAGATCTCAAGAACCATTTCTATTGGAGGTTAGCTAATCCTCACCTTCATTGGATAGTAGCCAATCATATATATATATATATATATATATATATATATATATATATATATGTTGAACCTTCTTGTATTTTCGAATATGGATATAAGCTCTAATTAAATTTGACTACAATTCATATAATATTATACTTGGCCTTTTCTTATATTTTAACTACCTGATCAAGTATATGTATTTAATATGACAATGTTTTATAAAGATTTAATGTTTTCTTTCGATACTATTTTATATCTAATATGATTTAAGTTGCCACTTTATTTTAGTATATTCCTTTAAACTATTTTGACAATGAAAAGAGATTTTTTGGTTGATTCATTAGAAGAGCAATTGATTATCTTTAGTATTTCTAGTGGATGACTGTTTGACTATCTTTGCTGTTGTTACATAACTGTATGCGTTCGAGTCAAATATTGTCCTCTCCGAAGTTAAACCACGCTAGAGAACTTGCAATTTGTCTTCATTTCTTCACTATTGGGATACTCTTCGTTGACAGGTAAGGAGACTCTCTTTCCATAGCCAATAGTTTATAAAACTTGGAACCATAGGATTGAGTGTTAGAAGTTGTTTGATTGAATTCTTATATGCTAGAGTGATTGATTTGGTGATGAATGTAATGATTATATGATTGGATTGAGCTTTTATGTGATAATTGGATTGATAAGGTTATTTTGAGTGGTGTTAGTATGTTAATAGTATGACTTTGAATGAAAACAATAGGGAGAATTGAGAATGATGGTTAGGTGTTTGTTGTTATGCTTGAGTGAATTTTTGGCAATGTTACTTGTGTATATGAATGGTGTTCTTACTTGGGTGTTGAGGATATTGATGATTGTCGGTATAACTAGGTCGTTGTAGTCAATTTACTCTAGTAAAATAAGTGGGTGATGGTGATAGTGAGTGATAGGTGTTAGAGTGGTGGTTTGAACAAGGAATAATAAATCCATGGCGTTTAGGAGAGTTTTAGGATCGGCGTGTGTGAACCTTGCTAGGGGCGCCAAATTGCAGGGAATTTGGCGCCTGGCTGTTGTGATGTGCCTGGTAGGTGGGTTGCTGGGTGGGAACAGGACCAAGGGCGCCAATCTGTGAGGAAATTGGCGCCTGGGGGTGGAGTTTGGCTAGAAATGCACTGCAGGTGTGTTGCGAGACAGGAGGGCGCCAAATCCCCAGGAAAATGGCGCCTGGTGTGTTCTGGTGTGTGTTCGGGTGTGTGTCCTGTGTGTGTGTAGTGATGGGCAGGGAGGGGGCGCCATGTGGCTGGAAATTTGGCGCCTGGCCCTGAGAGTTGCAGCGTGGGAGGGTGTAGTGCAGGGTGGGGGCGCCATTTCCACAGGAAACTGGCGCCTGGTGCACTGTTGGTGCAGGGGAATGCTAGTTACGCGTGAACAGTGCAAGGGGCGCCATTTTGGCTGCCCCAGTGCGCCCGGTGGCGCCTGTGTCTAGGCCAGAATTGCTGGGTGGGACGTGAACAGTGTATAGGGCGCCACTTGGCTGCCCTGTGCGCCGGTTTTGGCGCCTAGGTGTCAAAATGGTCAAAATAGTCCCTAGGTGCTAAATTAATTATCATGGTGTTAAAATAGTCCCTATGTGTCAAAATGGTCCGTAGGTGTCAAAAAGGTCCTTGAATGTTGGGAATTGGTCCTCAGGTGTTGAATTGGTCCTTAGGTGGTGTGTTTGGTCCTAGGTATTCTTTCAGTCCTTTTGGTGTTGCATTTAGCCGTTGTGGGCTGTCTTAAATGGTGACGGGATTAATGGTGAGTACATTTTGGGTGATTGAGGGTTTATGACCTATCTTGGTGAATGGTGTGCAAATAAAATTAATGGTGATTATTCCATGTAGGATTTTTGGTGTTGTTTTGGCGTGGTGTTGCATAGTCATGGTGTTGCATAGGCATGTGCATTGTTTTTGGTGAATAGGCCTCGGCCTCATAAAATATTTTGGTGAATGCCTTCGGGCCTTTGGTGAATGGTGAATGCCTTCGGGCCTTTTGGTGAATGGTGAATGCCCTCTGGGCCTTTTTGGTGATGGATCCACATGCATATGCCCTTGGCGTTGGGTTGCATATCATGCACTTGCATACATTTTATGGTGGTTGTGCAGGTGTGTATAATTAATCGTGAAAGTGATTGGATTGTACCGCTCGGTGTGCTAATGCTTGTCTTATTGTGTTGCTTGTTTTATTTACTATTTTCTATGAAATGAGACTCACCTTTTTCGCTTGGAATGTTGCTCTTATGTGGCAACGCCGCAGTGTGTGATGGATCAAGGTGACGTGAGTACCTTCTTCTAGTATGGTCGAGTCAGCTCTGATACGTAGCACCGGGGGGGATATTTAGGATTTGTCGTTTATTTTATGAATTGACTTTTCATTTGGATAACTGTATTTTCCGGATTTGAGTTTTGTTAATTCCGCTGCAATGGTGTTTATTCCCGGATTTCTGTTATGGTGCTATGTATCTTAACTTGGAGTTCATTCTATTTAGTATTTTGAAATTTTTAAATGTGGTTGTTTAAATGTGGCACCCTCAAGTGGTCGCCCTAAAGTTTTTCGTAGACTCTGATTCTCAAATTGATCAAATAATAGACTATGTAGAAGGGGGTGTTACAACATGAGAGCGTCCAGTACTTGTTGTTGAAGTGGAATTTGACCTGAAATTCGGAACAATGGAATTTGGAAAAGAACGCGGGCCCATACCACCAGATCCTGGTAACCGACCTTTTCTTTGGCGATGGACCAAAGCAAGTTCTTTCCATTTTTCTAAGGCCAATCGACCCTCCTCAGCGGGATCAACCTCGATCCGCTTACTCTCCTGTGTTTGGCGATACTCCTCCCGCCAATTAGAGAATGCTTCCCGAATCATCCTTGGCCGCTCTTGGGAAAATCACCTGTCCTCGCGCATATGAAGTTGCACGTATATCTCCTAAAAAGTAGGTGGCCACCAAGAACAACCTCTCCTCAGTATATAGTATTAATTTAATATTAGTATTTAATAAAATATAAAATTTGAAGAATTAAAAACAAAGATATATAAAATATTACCAGGCGTTGAGCATGTTCATATGAGCTGATAGAACCGCCCAGATTTACACAACCACCTTTCTCAGAAGCCCGATTCGCAGCAGCTCTCTTACATTTTTTTTATAATCATCATCCGCCCATTTCAGTTGGAGTTCATCCCATATAGGCGGACCAATCCAATCTGACGGCTCTGATCCAGCAGGATTGTCACGCTCTTCCCGCAACATTTCAGAAAAACGGTGAGAAGCTCTTGAATTGAAGACTTTCTTAATTGCGACTTCATCCTCGTGTTTCCATGCGAATGTTGCCTGGTTGCACAAAAATAAAATAAGTTGTTAGAAAAACAACTTAATGAATTCAAGAATTTGGAATAATTAAAAATTAATTAAATAGTAAAAAACTTACCCTAAATTGATTCCACATTTTGGACTCCGGATCTTTTTAACCTCCACCAATCAACCTAAATTGTGTAATTTGCCTTGATTATACTTGTTATCGCGCGGGACACAATCCTCCCGGGATCAAAGCTGTACATAAGAAAGAAAAATTAAAATGATATTAATTTAAAAGACAAATTTCAAATACAAATACAAATATATATAATAAATACTTACAGTGTCCAACAACTTCCACAACGATACGACCGTCTTCCAAAATATCAACCACGCTTGGTTTGCGCATCATACACGCTGCGTGGCGCCTATCTGGATCGGTAGGGGTGCCATACTACCGGGTGGAGGCGGCGCGGGTTCAACGCCTCGAGCTCGCTCGATGAAGGCATACCCACATAGTTGCCATGAACAAGTCGATATACTATCTTACGCTTACGGCCGCGTAAAGAAGTACATATCTTCTTTCCTTTATCCTGAGGCGGCACGGGTGGGTCCTCATCATGTGGTGAGTCACTATTTCCTAACGATGCCATAACTGCAGAGAGCTATAAAATAAAGTTAATAACATATATAAATGATGAATAACATAGGCAAATATATATCAAGTCTGATAAATATAAATATTATTTGACAACAAATAATATTAATGATGAATAACATAGGCAAATATATATATATGAAGTCTGATAAATATAAATATTACAAACCAACAAATTATATATCAAGTCTGATAAATATAAATATTACAAATTAAACCAACAAATTATTTAAATAAGATAACATGACATTAATTAATTAGAATCCCATTCTTTCTCAAAATCACCATCATCATCAGATAAGTCAACTCCCGATACACCGACGTGATCGACTGCGTCCTCATGATCTGTATCTTCGTCTTCATTAACTTCATCAGCAGCGTTGGACTCATCACGTAAACGAGTAATGATCTCAACTTCAATCACTTCATTTACATTGGACATTTCTTCTGACTGATATGGCACATCTTCCATCGTGTCATTTGTCTCGATGTAACCTCTTGGTTTTGTCTTAATTGCGACACACCAACCACGCCGATCATCCGTGTTGATGGATAAGAGACATAGTAGACTTGTCTCACATTTTGTGCAATGACAAAAGGATCGTCTATCGATATCTACCACTCATTTTAATGTCCACTTTGTATTTGACTTTGGGTTAAACTTTGTTCCTCGAGGGGACGGATCAAACCAATTACAAGAAAAAACGATTATTTTTGATGATAATCAAGATAAGGGTATGCAAGTTCATAAATGTGTTCAACAACACCATAGAAATCATCTTCGCCTCTCCCGGTGTCACCCTTCATGCAAACTCCACTATTCATCGCTTTCTACCTTCCTTACATCCATCTATTAGTGTGAAATTTGTAACCATTCACAAAGTATGTGTGCCATTCTTTAACACATCTTCGAGGACCATCGATAAGTTTCTCGGTGTTGGTTGGTAGGAGTTAGGCGGAAGGGAATACATACGCCGCTTAAACCACATTGGAAAATGCGCATGAATATGAGTAGACGATTGTTCTTCACTTACTCCTCTCGATGTCAAAAACTCCTTAATGAGAAATTAACAATTGTTACACACAATGCATTTCTTTAATTTATAAAGAAATTAAGATAACTAGGTTGAGAAAGACATACTCAATGAATGGTTGGACCTGCATGCAGTTTATCAAGACATGAACATGGGCTGAGTTTAACTCTTCTTCTCATTGCTTGATGAATTGACTCTTTTCCGCATGCATTTACCGGGGAGACAAAAGACAGATAAAGCTAAACGATGTCTTGGTGGTTCAATGTTGATTTCATTTCGACTACTTGTAGGAGCCAAATCATTGTTGAAATAATATGAACAAAAATGAGTTGTTTCACGATGCAAGTAAGACGAACATATCGATCCTTCAACTCTAGCTTTATTTTTGACTCGATCTTTTTGAATCACCCATGAACCTATAGAAAATTATATGTTAATAATAATGTGTTGAAATTGTAGTAAACTTCTTTCATATGTATATTAACTGACCTTTCAAACGGATACATCCATGTGTATTGGACAGGTCCACCAAGTTTAGCTTCAGTTGCGAGATGAACAGCAAGATGCTCCATAGAATCAAAGAAACCAGGGGGAAAAATTCTCTCCAACTTGCATAAGATAAGTGGGATGTCTTGTTCCATTTTTGTCAGATCATCCGCTTTAAGCGTTGCATAACACAAATTCTTAAAGTATTGACTTATTTCAATGAGCGGATTCAAAACATGTGTTGGCAACGAACTAAAAGCGATAGGAAGTAAGCACTCCATGAATACATGACAATCATGGCTCTTCATCCCATGCAACCTCCCATTATCCACATCTGCACATCTTGCTAAATTGGAAGAATAACCGTCTGGCATTTTCAACTGTTTTATCCACCGATAAACTTCTTCGCTTGTTCGGTAGATAAAGTATAATTGGCTTTGGGTTTCAACGTCCTAGTACCCTCCTCAACCAACGACAAATCCTTTCTCCTGCAGTAATGATCCACGTCCTTCCTAGCCTTCTCATTGTCTTTTGTTTTACCTTTTACATTCATAACAAAGCAGCAATATGTTATCAAAAAATTCTTTTCAATGTGCATGACATCCAGATTGTGTCTCAGTAGATTATCTTTCCAATATGGAAGTTCCCAAAAAATACTCTTTTTTGTCCAATTATGCCATACTCCATAACCATCTGGACGAGAAACAACACCTGCAACGATCGAGAACATTTCTGGATGAAGGTTGTACGGGGTAACAATAACTGGCCAACAAGAATACGGAGATGCCGATGCTTGAATATACGGTGTGAAACCATCAGAGCATAAACCAAGCCGAACATTGCGTGGATCACTAGCAAAATCTGGATGAACACGATCGAAATGCTTCCAAGCTTCACCATCAGATGGGTGGCGTAATTCACCAGAATTGTTTCTATTTTCATAGTGCCATGACATTTTACCCGTAGTCTCCTTTGAAGTAAACATCCTCTGTAGCCTTGGTATAAGAGGCAGATAGAACATTGCTTTCCGTGGAACCGGTTTGCCTCTACTTGTCCCTTTCCTGCTGGCACGGTAGCGTGGCTCTCCACACAACTTGCATTCCGACAACTCTCCATCATTTATCCCAAACTCATTGCTATAATCTAGCATGCAACCCGACACACAACAATCAATTCTCTTAGATTTTAAGCCAAGCTTCGACACTAGTCTTTTAGCATCATAATAACTCTGCGGCAAAAGTCCTCTAATGGGGGTTGCATCCAACATCATTTTTGTCATATATTCCATGCACAATTCAGCAACATTAAATTGAGACTTGAGACCCAACAACCGAACACACATTGATAATTTAGATTCGTTAGATCCTTCAAATAATGGTTGATTTGTCTCACTCAAAAACATATAAAACCTCCGAGCTTCTTCATTCGAACTTCTTCACAGATCATATTGTGGTTCCTCAAAATCCAAATTTACACCGATAGCATCACGTATCATCCCCGAACAACATCAAACGATCGATTTCCCATAGTCGATGAGCCAACAAATTTCTACGACTAGACTTGAAGTGCCACCTTCTACTTCTTGGACAGAAACAATATCAACCTGAGGAACATTAATTATATTAACACGAGAAACTCCACCACTACCTCCCTTGACGAGTCCATATCCAATAATTTGGTTTAAATCCATTGTTGTACAAATGAAGTCGAATGTCACCTTCATTTTTATGGATCGAAAGATACATTTCGAACAAGGACATCTAATTCCACCTTGTTGCTCAAATTCTTTTGACGCTTAGCTAAAAGAACAAACTCTTCAACTCCTTCAACAAAACGTCGTTTCAACCCCGCTCTTCCGTGATATAATCGATCATACATCCAACTACGATCCATTTTTTGTGGATGTCCTAAATAAATTTATTACAACATATATGTCTATCGAACAATAGACATTTTCATTTTTATATTATAGCTACTATTATCTTTGTAGACTAACAAAAATTTAAATAAACTATCAACTATTATATTTTACTATGACCCTAATTATTTCAATTCATTAAATCAAATAACATTCGTTACTATATAATAATAATATTAATGTGTTACAAATCCATTACCTCTAATTTTATTACGCATACTAAATAATAAACAATAAATGAAACAAATATTAACAAATAACTAATCTAAATATTATACAAAAAATTTTGAATTTAAGAAAATAATAATATTATATATTATGTTTACTTTTTAAACTCAAATATTATAGTAAAATTATAATAATTCCTACTTATTTTTTTTGTAAACATAAAAACATTTGAAATTATATTTTCATCCAAAAATATCTTATAACTAAATAAACCATCAATCATTATTTTTTACTATCATCATAATTATTTCATTTCAATTAAATACATCAAATAACATTTAGTATATTATTTTGTATCACATAATATTTATTATGTCAAATAATATTTACTATCACATAATATTTATTAACTATATTAATGTTCTTCTCAAAAAATAATCCCAATTAACATTGTTCAAAAAAATAATCATATTAATGTATTACTAAATCATAAACTCCTGTTTTATTTTAAATAACATCTAATCTAAATATTATACAAAATATTTAAAACAATAATTTTGGACCAAAAAAAGTAATTAATAATTTATTATATAGTCTTTTAACTTTTTTATTTTAATCTGAAATATAAAATTAAGTATTATATTAAAAATAAACATTTTTCAATTTAAATTTTTAAACAAACAAAATAATATTAGTTATAGCAATAGTAATTTTAAATCTAATTATTTAACTAGTACCAAATCAGCAAATAATAATTATTAGTAACAAATCGAATAGTAAGTACTAACCAGTAATGCCGAGAAGATTCTGACTTTACGTTAATAGCTTTGAACGGACTGAATCAGCAGTGAAAAAAACTCTCCAACTTCAACCACCACACTAGAGAAGAATCCAACTTCAAGCCATTGCTAAATAAATAACATCAAAATCAATAAGGACTAACTCATATTAATACAAATTGTCAAAATTAACTATATTATGTAAATAACATACCTTTAAAATCTGGACTAATTTCGTAGAAAAAAAAAAGAGATTATGATACAAACTTTGAAAAACTAGAGAGAATTTGAGAGAAATTCAGAAGAAGAAGAAGAAGAAGAAGAAGAAGAAGAAGAAGAAGAAGAAGTGAGAAGTGAAGAAAGTGAAGAGAGGAATCGGTTTTGTATAAATAGAGAAATCCCAACGTTCAAATTTTCAAATGCGTTACCGGCGGATTTATTGCTAATTTTCAGTTTACCGAGGCTCCAATTACCGGCGGAATTAATTCCATTACCGGCGGAATTAATTCCATTACCGGCGGCTTTTCAATTACCGCGGCCATTATATTACCGGCGGAATTTACGATTACCGGCGGCTTATATATTACCGGCGCCCATACAATTACCGCGGACATTTACAATTACCGCGGCCCTTTTAAAAATTAAAAATAACAGATATATTTCAAAAAACCACGGAAATAGACAAGAAGCGCGCTGTAAGTTACCGCGAAAACAAATCACGGAAAAACACCTAAAAACCGCCAGTAACTTACAGGCGGATAAAATCCGCCGGAAACTTTCTAAAGCCGCCGATAATTTACCAGCGGATACAATCCGCCGGAAAGTTGGCGCCGGTATTTTACATAATTCTGGTAGTGAGATAGGCATAACTTGTTGCATCGGTGGAAGTAAGGTATGAGCAAGGAATGCTTCGTTGGCCGGCTGAGACTCATGACACCTGCTAGGAGGTCGTTCTGAAGGATGCCTTCTCGGCCGCTCAGAGTAATGCCTCCTAGGCCACTCGAGATACCTAGGACCGGCATGTGTTACATCAGGTATTTCTACAGCACGCCCATAGTCCACAAATTCTTCGTATGGATCCCAAGAGCGACTTCTTGATCGGAGGGATTCAGAAGATTCACATGAAGAATACTTTGTAGGTGATTAGCCCGTTTCAGGATGATAACTTGGGTCTTAATAGTCGGCCGCTTAGTCATAGGAGGGTGAGCGGTGACGAAGCCCGCCCCTATGAGGGGGAGTACGATGTGAGACGCTCCTTCGAGGGGGCATCCTATGTCTCAGAGGTGGTTGCCTTGCTTCCTGACCGCGTGGATGTCTTGGTGCAAGGGCCGCTCATGGGCGGGCCGAAGTTTCACCTCGTTCGTACTGGGCGATGAGAGCATCTCGATCAGCTATATGATTTGGTCCCTTGCTTGCAGAAATTCAAGGACTGTTTGTGTGACATGTGTTGGCAAAGCTTCTGGGATGTCGGCCTCGGCCAATTCTTCTGGGAGTGCTCGCTTGGGGACGGGTTGAAGCACGGGCTCTAGTACCGGTTGATTGCCCCCTGCATAGTAAGAGACTGTCGGCGGTTCTCTTGCGATTCATGAACTGTCACAGGAACACCCTCGGGGGTTTCCTGTTGCTGATCAGCTGGGGCGGACGGGTTGTGCCTAGATTGTGCACGCGTCATTGGTCGTCCGCGCGGAGGCATTTTCGGTGTAGGATTGCGCTAGGGCGCTCCCACTGTGGTTGCCAATTGATAGTACATTGACCAATGAGTGTTGAAATACTTCGAGTGATTAGCAACATTCTTTGCTGGTAGGCGAGGACCGGGGTCTTGGACTCCACGTGGGTGGTACCTATAATAACACTCTGACGCTCAAGTCAGTAGTGTGTGGTCGAGCAGGGTCACAAAGTGTAGATTTCGTACCTGATATTGTGGTTGCGCAGTGTATTTATACTGCCTTTGGAAGTGGCGCCCTAGCCATTGCGAGATTTGCGGCCAGACGCGATGTTTGAACATCAAGTCAGTGTATTGGGCCGCACTGGGCCAACTGCAGTGAATTGGGCCTTTGGCCCACTCCAGAACATGTTTCGTTACAAAAACGTTTAAGTGAATAGCAGACTTCTAACTGCCTTTTGTATTTATTGAGTTTTTTAGAGTTCCAAAACATGGATTAAATGTTTCAATACACGTTTATTTTGATTTCAATTATCCAGAGACAACTCTAAAAGGGGTGTTTTAGTACTTAGCCAACACAAATTAATGATACCTTAATTTGTGTGTAACAAGCCAAAAGTACCAAAGATTAGGAACAGAGGAAGCATTAATAAAATATTGTTACTTATCCATTATTGTATAATAACTTTTCTTTTGGTAAAAAAAAAGTATAATAACTTTTAATTTTTTTTGACCAAACTATAATAAATTTTAATTAACTCACTATACTCCCTCTGGACCTATTTATAAGCAAAAAAACACTTTTTATGTTCATTGGAAAACTAATGTATTTAGACTATAATGTAGTCCAAATACATTAATTTTCCAAGGAACCTAAAAAGTGACTTTTTGCTTATAAATAGGTCTGGAGGGAGTACTTATCTAGTAATGTATATTTCATTAATACCTTTAAATTTAACTTTTAATTTAGCTTTTACTCAAAAGAAAACTTTTAATTTAGCTTGACTTGATAGCTTTATCAAATATTTGTACTTATCATTTGTCTTCTATAAATTAGGATTCAAATCAATGATGTCTCACGAAACAATCGTGAAACAAAAACATTGTAGTGTATTCTCTGTCTCTCTCCCTCCATGTTTTTCTTTGTGCTAACTTTTTCTTCTTCCATCATCATAGTCCTCTTTAAAACTCCACCCTTATTGCCAAGATCATCACTTTTTACCTCGGGGATCTTCTAATTGTATCACTGTGAAAAAGTGGCATTTTTTTGAAGAGATCAAATTCCCCTCCTTATTCAATTTCTCAAGGAATAGAAATTCAATGATACAATTCACAAGCAAAGGTTATGATTTTTTTTAATGTTAATTTTTTTATTAATTTGTTATTATACAGTAAGTAACTGATCTGGTAAAATGAAAATGGAAATGTGCTTGTTTTGTGTTTTGATGAAATTTTGGATGGAGAGCAAGAATTTTGTTTTTTCTTCAATGTGAATATTATGAAGAGCAATTTCATGATGGAAAGTGGGATGAGGTTGAGAAGCATCTATGAGGTTGACAAGCATCTTTCAGGTTTTACAAAATTCGATGACAATAGATACTCAAAGAACATTTTCTTTGAGTATCTATTGTCATCGACTTTTGTAAAACCAGAGCGGTACTTCTCAACCTCATCCCACTCTCCATATAGAACTTTGTCTTCAAAATACTTCATGTTGAAGAACAAACCAGATTCTTGCTCCAACCTAAATTCCATCGACCACAAAACAAAACAAGCACATTCCCTTTTTCATTTTACTAGATCAGTTAATTACAATATACTAAGAAATGAATGAAAAAAATTAACATTAAAAAAAAATCATGTCCATTGCTTCAGAACTGTCTCACTGAATTTCTCTTCCTTGAGAAATTGAATAACCAGGGCAATTTGATCTCTTCATGTTGTCATAATCATCATTATAGTGATGCCTTTGCACCTCAATTTGGCTTAAAAGATTACTTCTTGTATCTTTTTTATTTTTGTGACTAATTACTTCTTGTATTTTAAACAATAGGTTTCTAGTTATACATTTTATGCTTTTATTTAAATAATTGTAAATTTAATTGTATTATTTTATGGTGCTGCTTATTATTTTTAGTCCTCTCATCATCTCATATTTAAATGTTCCCGTTTGTCCCCAGAAATAATAAAGGGGAGGTTGTGGAAATTCTTTCAAAAGAGCTAAATGAATTTTCAAAATTCAATCCAGATTTATACAACGAACTAACAATTATTTTAGGTAAATGCTTCCTTCATTTTGGTAAGATGTTGATAACTATATATGGATTTAATAAGAATATATTTTAAAATTTGGTTGCATTTTTCAATATGAATTTGATTAAATGAAGAGAGAAGAATTATATCCAACTACAGAGATACCAAATCTATTCGAAACCATGTGATGATAGAGTTGAAGAGGGTGATTGATGTGAATCTCCCTTTTCGATTTAAGCAAAATTTTCCGTCATTCATGGCATCCCGGTTGCAAACCCTAATTAATCAAAGGTGATATAGTTCCACATAATTTTTTGATTGTCTTGACCTTTACTAATCCATTCACAATGCTTTTATCTCTATATTAATGCGGTGGATATTTTGGTGTGTGTGAAGTGACAAATTTTGATTTTTAGTGAAAATGAGTTGAATGTAAAATATTTTATGTATAAATTCATGTAGACAAATAAATTTGAAAATAAAAAACACTTTAAAAATAAAAATCTACAAAATCCTACCTTCAAGTTAGAATTCATTCTAGATGGGAAGTCAATTTTAATCAAGAACACCCAAACTTAACAAACGCAATTTTATTTATGACTTCAAAATCACTTTTTGCAAAGTTAGCTCAAAAACGCAATTCATATGGTAATGTCATCTCTTACCATTTGTAGCTTCATTAATCATATCCTTCTTCGTTACTTATCAAAAAAAAAAATCCTTCTTGTTAAGTCACTACAACAGGAAAAGTCAATGGGGGCGCTTTTTTTATCCATTGGGGCGCTTTTCGGTGCCTCTAAATCGCGCTCATTGCCAACCATTCTAAGGAGCGCACAACAAGCGCCTCTATTTATTAGGAAACAGGAGCGCTGCAAAAAAAGTGCCCCTCTTGGTCTTAGAGCCTCTAACAAACAGGGCGCCACAATGCGCCCTGTTGGTCTTAGCGCACTTGACAATTAGAGGTGTTTGCAGTTAGAAGCGCCCCTCTTGGTTTGACCAACATAACCGCTTTCTGTTGGGAGCGCCCCTGATTCTATTTTTTTAATATTTTTTTTTCTGTTTCTGGTATATCATATATTTTGCAGCACATCCCTACTCTCATTTTTATCAACCAACAACAACCAATATCAACTCAACTACCAATATGTACTAAATTTCAAATCAACGAAACAATTCCAAAACAAATTCGATCCAAAAACTTATAAATCATTAATAAAGTACGTATCAACAAAAATTACATATATCATTAACAAAATTCTGAATGTCAACATAGACAACAAAAATGACATGACATCCCATGTGAGGAACAAAAAACAAGCTAACCAAAATTACATGAATTTTGATTTTCATTAATCAAACTGGCAACATGATGACACCACTCTCCCTTGATCTTAGTAAGTTGGTCATCAGAAAATGGAGCTCCAACCGTGTTTCCAGGAAATCAAAACTTTATTGACTGACCATACTTGTTCACCTTCAAATGGATCTAGCACACCTACTTCTATTATCCTTCCTCCTGCAGCTTTTGCAAGGCCTTCATCTCATGTTCCACAAGTAGTACATGCTGAAGTATGTGATCTTAGTTTGTCTAGTTTTTTAATGTTCATTGCTACAGTACATTGTTATTGTCTAATCATTATACATTGGGATGTTTCATTTCCTATTATTACTTAATTTTGGGCAGCCTGTCACACTAGGCCTTGCAGTTGCTTAGTCATCTGTTGCTACAACTTCTCTATTACCCCGTCCTTCGTGTCAAGGTTTATCTTCATCAATTTATTGTCACATAATCTAGTTTTCTGTTGATTTGTTGATTGAAGCATGATTTGAACACCCAGAAATTGTGGTTAACCATATTAAAGTTCGATCGATACCTAATATATCTATTATCCATCTACTAAACATAATTAACCATGTATTTGAACTACCTTAGCCTTTTAGATTATTGTCTATTTTGATATCAAAATTTTGGGTACAATAATAAGACTGATTTTTAATTAATGGGTTGTCTTTTTTATTGGAAGAGATGATTTATTTGTTTTGTTTTGTTTTGTGTAGATAAATTGTTGCCACTTGATGACCTTCCTACAACTTTTTTTTGTACCTTATATATATCAAACATCAACCGTGACAAGCTTGGATTTTCACATTTCCCTCAATTCTTTACTTACCGGTAGGTTGATATATATACATAACATATCTTGTATTATACAAATTCAGTTTTCGGTTAAATATGCTTTTTGTTCCTCTAAAATTTAGGTTTTTGATTTTTGTCCCTCAAAAAATTTCATCTACTTTTAGTCTTCCAAGTTTTTTATAGTCAATTTCAGCCTCTGTTGAATTTTAATAGCACTTCATAACTTTCAATAGCGCTTTTAACTCTACTTATACAGACATCAATCTTCAAAGGTGACCCATAGGTCAAGAGTTCCAAGAGGGTATGTAACACCCCCTTTCTATTTACTACTATTTAGTCAATTTTAAAATCAGAGTTTTCAAAAATATATTTCACGCACCTCAAAGAGAGTGCTACATTTCTTCAAAAACATAAAATGACGAATTGAATTTTCATAAAACAACTAGTGCGTGATACATAGCACGTCAAAATGGGGCGAACCCTCAAAAACACTTATTTAGTTATTTACAACATCCTGAATGTAATTCACCAGCACAGTGGAAACATCAACAAGTCTAAAAGTATTTAATACAACATCCTATATCAGACTAAATACATCCAAATAAATTACTAAGTATCTAAGACTCCCCGCCCCCGGTGCTACACATCAGAGCATGACCAACACTAGACTACTTCTTTTGCTATCACCTACAGGTTGCCAACATACGAAGCAACACGACGCAGTAGGGTGAGTCTCTTTACATAAATAATAGCAAATAGGATAAGCATTATATTAGGGAAGGCAACTAACATAACTCACATGTCAACAAATAGCACATGACATCAAGTTTGGCACATCAACTCATAATCATCATCAAGGCAACACCAAGCGTATGAATGTATGCATGAATGCAAGTATGCATGTGGTACCATTCATCGTCCTTAATTTTGCCAATTGGGCACATCGTCATTAATTGAGCCTTATTCATCGTCAATAGCTCGAGGCCGAAGCCTTACATCGTCCTTAAATATGCACATGTATGCATGTGACTTCATGAACAATCAACAATCATAATTTACACATCATCAACATCATCTATAACATCATCGTCACTTTGGCTTTACGCCCATCATCAATAACATCATCATTTTAATTTGGTCAATAGACCCTTCGTCAATAACATCAACATCATTTTTAGTTTTGGTCAATAGACCCATCGTCAATACCATCATCGTCTATTCATGCATCATCAACTTCGTCATTAAAATATGTCTTAAGGACTAAACGCCTCTAGAGGACCAAAACATCACTCAAGGACCTAAACAGCACTCAGGGACCAAAACAGCACATCCAGGACCAACACCAAAGTCAAGGACCAACTCACATCTAAGGACTAGACCGACACCCCCAAGGACTAAACGGTCACCTAAGGGACTAAACCGTCACATAGGGACCAAAACAACATTTTTGAAGGACCAATAGTGCATAGGGACCAAAATAGTATTTTTAAGGACTAAAAAGGTTCAAAGGATCAAAAATAGCATTTTTGAAGACTAAAAGTGTTCAAAGAACCAAAATCACATTTTTGGGGACTAAAAGTGTTCAAAGAACTAAAATCACATTTTTGAGGACTGAAAGGTGAACAAGGACCAAAACCAAATTTTTCCCACACAACACCACCAAACAATTTCTTTTAAACAATTTATCGACACCCAATAGTCACCATACTCAATTCCAACTAATTTTAATTGGACTCCTTACACAATTATCACATTACACCAATTAATCCAACATTACATAAACCCCCGTTTAACACACAACCACCCATTTTTACCTCAACAACACCTAAACCATCATTTAGTTCAACAACCCATAAACTCCCATTTAACTCAACATCACATATTACTCATTTAATTCAACAACATTTAAACACCCAATTAATTCAACGACTCTTAGACACCATTTAATTCCAACAATACATGAACCTCAATTTAATTCAACCACTTAACAACAATTAATTCAACAACACTTAGGCACCATTTATTCCAACACACATGAACATCAATTTAATTCAACAACACTTAGACATCATTTAATTCAACAACATAGAATCCATCATTTAATTTAACCAATCATAAACCATCATTTACATTCAACAACACATAAACCATCTTTTAATTCACAACACATAAACACCTATTTAAATTCAAACAACACATAAACACCAATTAATTCAATTAACACATAACAATCATTTAATTCAATTAACACATAACAACAACAATTAATTACCCTAAACCTAACCCACACATAACCACTAATCCTATAGACTATTATGGATGAAAGAGAGCCCCCTTACCTCAAAATTGAAAACCCAAGAAGCTTCTCCTTCAAAACACAAGAAACCACCAAAAATGGAAGCTCTCCTACTTTGAGCTTCAAAAACTCATCCATGGAAAAGAGGAAAAGAGAAAGGATTAGTGTATGAAACTTACACTAAATGATAGAGGAAGAAAAATGAAGAAGAATGGTACCCAAAACCAACTTACCCAAGCCAAAATGGAATTTTTCCTTTAATTGCTGCCCATCCTAACAGAGCCCCCCAATTAAAAATTAACCCACGCTATGCTATGCTTGAAGCCAAAATGTGAAGCTTGAGGTGGCAATCAAATGATGAAAGGAGGGATAATATGCTAACGTTTGTGAATGGTCAAAGAAAAGGAATGTAGGCATGCTTGCATTGAGATGATAAAAAAAAACTCCCCCTCCCTTTCTTCCCAGCTGCCGTCGGCCTACTTCCTCCTCTCTCCCTCTCCTTTTCTTTCTTTTCTTCCAAATGGTTAGAAAACCCTACACCCCAAAGTTATTTCCTTTAGTTTGGGTCTACTAATGGGCCATGGGCCCTTTATTTGCACCCCTAGCTATTTTAAACACCTCCTGAAATAAATAAATTACCACTCCCTTATTTACTACCCAACACCTCTTAGTTATATTAAACACCCTATTATTCTTTTAATATAACTAATCACAATAACACCTCCTAAATAAAATAAAACTCCAAATTAATTATTTGACCTAAATAAATGTTGCAAGCCTTAAATAACTTAATTAAACGAGTAATTAAATTATTTTGGGGCGTTACAACTCTCCCCCACTTAGAATATTTTCGTCCTCGAAAATCTACACCAAACTCACGAAAATCAACACCCACTCTTCTTATCACCTCTATCTGTTCTCATCCATGTCCTATCGTACACACAGCAGACCAAACACCCTCCTCTACACTCCTACTCCCCAAATAGGTATTCTACCTGTAGGTTATCAAATCCTTCCCGACTACCCAAACACCATAAAATAGCCAACTCGTGGCATCATCACCAATTAAGTAGGACCGAATCCTCGTCGTCGCTTTGAGACACTAAGTCTACATCATTACTTTTAGATACAAATGCCTATATCGTCACTTTTATTTTCATATTCAACAGAAGCAAACGCATACGACACCAGAGATAACATCAACCATGGCCAGAGGCCCAACAACACCACAATTGCAATTAACACAACAACACCAATCTCAACAATAGACTCAACATCACCAACATCGCCAATTCATCATATACCCAACAATATTCACATCAACAATTAACACGACCACAACAACAAAATTCAACTTCAACCTATGCAACAATTTTATCGTTTTATTCAACGTTCAAATTAATCTACCTAAACTTAGGAGCAGAAAATTTCTGTAACTATGCGCCTACTTTTATTAAAATAGTAAACGACATCGGATTTCGACAAATAAATAATGTGTAGTTTCTGAATATATCTTTGAAATTTCAAAACAATGAGTCAATTAGTACAGTTTTTAGAAACAACCCAACAGTTCCCCGACTGGACAGATTCTGTCCTCCCACTTCATTTCACTTTAAACGGACTTAAACTCGACCAAATGGGACAAAACTTTAGTCCGAATAAAAGCATTTTGAGTATAGTTTCTAATGGAAAAAGAAACGTTCAAAACGGAGTTCATTTGGGGACATAAAACCTGCAAAAACCGAACATACTCACAGTTTGGCTCTAGAAATTTGACCCGACTTTGGAGACTCATAACTGGAGCTACACAACTCCGAATTTAAAGAAACCAGTGCCAAAACGACCGGCTTTAAATCTATTTTCGAAAACAATCAGCCACACAATTTTTGAATCGACCAAACAGTGCCAGTTTTAAAAATACTGAAATGGTGTCAAATGTTTGTACGGATCTCCATGGCCGGTAAACAACTTCATGGGGGGAGGTTTCCTCAGCTCCTTAGGAACTCGATACCGATTGATCTCCCTCGTGAATCGACCTTCGTCGTTCAGGTTGTAGATAGGCATAACTTGTTGCATCGGTGGAAGTAAGGTATGAGCAAGGAATGCTTCGTTGGCCGGCTGAGACTCATGACACCTGCTAGGAGGTCGTTCTGAAGGATGCCTTCTCGGCCGCTCAGAGTAATGCCTCCTAGGCCACTCGAGATACCTAGGACCGGCATGTGTTACATCAGGTATTTCTACAGCATGCCCATAGTCCACAAATTCTTCGTATGGATCCCAAGAGCGACTTCTTGATCGAAGGGATTCAGAAGATTCACATGAAGAATACTTTGTAGGTGATTAGCCCGTTTCAGGATGATAACTTGGGTCTTAATAGTCGGCCGCGTAGTCATAGGAGGGTCAGCGGTGACGAAGCCCGCCCTTATGAAGGGGAGTACGATGTGAGACACTCCTTCAAGGGGGGCATCCTATGTCTCAGAGGTGGTGGCCTTGCTTCTTGACCGCGTGGATGTCTTGGTGCAAGGGCCGCTCATGGGCGGGCCGAAGTTTCACCTCGTTCGTACTGGGCGATGAGAGCATCTCGATCAGCTATGATTTGGTCCCTTGCTTGCAGAAATTCAAGGACTGTTTGTGTGACATGTGCTGGCAAAGCTTCTGGGATGTCGGCCTCGGCCAATTCTTCTGGGAGTGCTCGCTTGGGGACGGGTTGAAGCACGGGCTCTAGTACCGTTTGATTGCCCCCTGCATAGTAAGAGACTGTCGGCGGTTCTCTTGCGATTCATGAACTGTCACACGAACACCCTCGGGGGTTTCCTGTTGCTGATCAGCTGGGGCGGACGGGTTGTGCCTAGATGAGGCACGCGTCAGTGGTCGTCCGCGCGGAGGCATTTTCGGTGTAGGATTGCGCTAGGGCGCTCCCACTGTGGTCGCCAATTGATAGTACCTTGACCAATGAGTGTTGAAATACTTCGAGTGATTAGCAACATTCTTTGCTGGTAGGCGAGGACCGGGGTCTTGGACTCCACGTGGGTAGTACCTGTAATAACACTCTGACGCTCAAGTCAGTAGTGTGTGGTCGAGCAGAGTCACAAAGTGTAGATTTCGTACCTGATATTGTGGCTGCGCAGTGTATTTATACTGCCTTTGGAAGTGGCGCCCTAGCCATTGCGAGATTTGTCGCTGACGCGATGTTTGCACATCAAGTCGGTGTATTGGGCATAGCATCCAATCAGCGATGAATTGGGCCTTTGGCCCACTCTAGAACATGTTTCGTTACAAAAATGTTTCAGTGAATAGCAAACTTCTAACTGCCTTTTGTATTTATTGAGTTTTTTAGAGTTCCAAAACATGGATTAATTGTTTCAATACACGTTTATTTTGATTTCAATTATCCAGAGACAACTCTAAAAGGGGTATTTTAGTACTTAGCCAACACAAATTAATGATACCTTAATTTGTGTGTAACAAGCCAAAAGTACCAAAGATTAGGAACAGAGGGAGCATTAATAAAATATTGTTACTTATCCATTATTGTATAATAACTTTTCTTTTGGTAAAAAAAATGTATAATAACTTTTAATTTTTTTTGACCAAACTATAATAAATTTTAATTAACTCACTATACTCCCTCTAGACCTATTTATAAGCAAAAAAACACTTTTTATGTTCATTGGAAAACTAATGTATTTAGACTATAATGTAGTCCAAATACATTAGTTTTCCAAGGAACCTAAAAAGTGACTTTTTGCTTATAAATAGGTCCGGAGGGAGTACTTATCTAGTAATGTATATTTAATTAATACCTTTAAATTTAACTTTAAATTTAGCTTTTACTCAAAAGAAAACTTTTAATTTAGCTTGACTTGATAGCTTTATCAAATATTTGTACTTATCATTTGTCTTCTATAAATTAGGATTCAAATCAATGATGTCTACGCAAACAACTGTGAAACAAAAACATTGTAGTGTATTCTCTGTCTCTCTCCCTCCATGTTTTTCTTTGTGCTAACTTTTTCTTCTTCCATCATCATAGTCCTCTTTAAAACTCCACCCTTATTGCCAAGATCATCACTTTTTACCTCGGGGATCTTCTAATTGTATCACTGTGAAAAAGTGGCATTTTTTTGAAGAGATCAAATTCCCCTCCTTATTCAATTTCTCAAGGAAGAGAAATTCAATGATACAATTCACAAGCAAAGGTTATGATTTTTTTTAATGTTAATTTTTTTATTAATTTGTTATTATACTGTAAGTAACTGATCTGGTAAAATGAAAATGGAAATGTGCTTGTTTTGTGTTTTGATGAAATTTTGGATGGAGAGCAAGAATTTGGTTTTTTCTTCAATGTGAATATTATGAAGAGCAATTTCATGATGGAGAGTGGGATGAGGTTGAGAAGCATCTATGAGGTTGACAAGCATCTTTCAGGTTTTACAAAATTCGATGACAATAGATACTCCAAGAACATTTTCTTTGAGTATCTATTGTCATCGACTTTTGTAAAACCAGAGCGGTACTTCTCAACCTCATCCCACTCTCCATATAGGACTTTGTCTTCAAAATACTTCATGTTGAAGAAGAAACCATATTCTTGCTCCAACCTAAAATCCATCGATCACAAGTCTAGATGCGAAGTCAATTTTAATCAAGAAAACCCAAACTTAACAAACGCAATTTTATTTATGACTTCAAAATCACTTTTAGCAAAGTTAGCTCAAAAACGCAATTCATATGGTAATGTTATCTCTTACCATTTGTAGCTTTATTAATCATATCCTTCTTCGTTACTTATAAAAAAAAATATCCTTCTTGTTAAGTCACTACAACAGGAAAAGCCAACGGGGGTGCTTTTTTTTTATCCATTGGGGGCGCTTTCGGGCGCCTCTATATCTGGCGCTTTTGTTGCCAACCATTCTAAGGGAGCGCTCGCAAAAAAAACTCCCCTCTTGGTCTTAGAGCCTCTAACAAACAGGGGCGCTCACAGTAAAAAGCGCCCCTGTTGGTTTTAGCGCATTTGACAATTAGAGGTGCTTGCAGTTAGAAGCGCCCCTCTTGGTTTTACCAACATAACCGCTTTCTGTTGGGAGCGCCCCTGATTCTATTTTTTTTAATACTTTTTTTTTTCTGTTTCTGGTATATCATATATTTTGCAGCACATCCCTACTCTCATTTTATCAACCAAGCAATAACCAATATCAACTCAACTACCAATATGTACTAAATTTCAAATCAACGAAACAATTCCAAAACAAATTCGATCCAAAAACTTTTAAATCATTAATAAAGTATGTACCAACAAAAATTACATATATCATTAACAAAATTCTGAATGTCAACATAGACAACAAAAATGACATGACATCCCATGTGAGGAACAAAAAACAAGCTAACCAAAATTACATGAATTTTGATTTTCATTAATCAAACTGGCACCATGATGACACCACTCTCCCTTGATCTTAGTAAGTTGGTCATCAGAAAATGGAGCTCCAACCGTGTTTCCAGGAAATCAAAACTTCATTGACTGACCATACTTGTTCACCTTCAAATGGATCTAGCACACCTACTTCTATTATCCTTCCTCCTGCAGCTTTTGCAAGGCCTTCATCTCACAAGTAGTACATGCTAAAGTATGTGATCTTAGTTTGTCTAGTTTTTTAATGTTCAATGCTACAGTACATTGTTATTGTCTAATCTTTATACATTGGGATGTTTCATTTCCTATTATTACTTAATTTTGGGCAGCCTGTCACACTAGGCCTTGCAGTTGCTTAGTCATCTGTTGCTACAACTTCTCTATTGCCCCGTCCTTCGTGTCAAGGTTTATCTTCATCAATTTATTGTCAAATAATCTAGTTTTCTATTAATTTGTTCATTGAAGCATGATTTGAACACCCAAAAATTGTGGTTAACCATATTAAAATTCGATCGATACCTAATGTATCTATTATCCATCTACTAAACATAATTAACCATGTATTTGAACTACCTTAGCCTTTTAGATTAATGTCTATTTTGATATCAAAATTTTGGGTACAACAATAAGACTGATTTTTTAATTAATGGGTTGTCTTTTTTATTGTAAGAGATGATTTATTTGTTTTGTTTTGTTTTGTGTAGATAAATTGTTGCCACTTGATGACCTTCCTACAACTTTTTTTTGTACCTTATATATATCAAACATCAACCGTGACAAGCTTGGATTTTCACATTTCCCTTCATTCTTTACTTACGGGTAGGTTGATATATATACATAACATATCTTGTATTATACAAATTCAGTTTTGGGTTAAATATGCTTTTGGTCCCTTTAAAATTTAGGTTTTTGATTTTTGTCCCTCAAAAAATTTCATCTACTTTTAGTCTTCCAAGTTTTTTATAGTCAATTTCAGCCTCTGTTGAAATTTAATAGCACTTCATAACTTTCAATAGCGCTTTTAACTCTTGAGACTTATACAGAAATCAATCTTCAAAGGTGACCCATAGGTCAAGAGTTCCAAGAGGGTAGATGGCCACCCCATAGAAACCGATCAGAGGGGTTACCTCCGTTTGAGGTATTATTTCTTTCCAATCAATCTTCAACACATCGATCAGGTCCTCGAACATGATGTCGGCCGAGCTGCCTTGATCGACTAGGATTCTTCTGACCTCAGTGTTGCCCGTTACTACTGTAATCAAGAGGGGAACATATTTGTTTGTTTTTCCGTCCAATAAGTCTTCATCCCCAAATGAGATGGGCAGCCTATACGAGGCCGACCTTGGGGCTGAGGTGGTGGCTACACTAAGTATCTCATTCCACTTTCGTTCTGTCTGTGACACCCGGGGCCGACGAGGGCGGGGAGTGATCGCCGGTGCCCAAAAGGTGGCATGGCAAAGAGCGCTCTCTGGCGCCTTCAAGCGAAGGCGCGTGAATGAACCTTATACACATCAGAATGAGAGAGATCCTGAGGCTGTGCAGGTATGGGACTGTACAGTTGAAGGAAGGCTTAAAAGAATTGATTTGGACTACCTATACCAACAAGATGCATCTTCTTTTCGGGAACCCATCCCATAAGAACTCTATAGTTAAGCGTGCTTGGCTTGGAGTAGTAATGGGATGGGTGACCTTCTGGGAAGTTTCCCAGAAAGCATGCAAGTGAGGACAAAGCATGCTGAAAAGACTCGTGTTGGTTCGTGGGGGCGATCGGCGATTCGTAGCGATGCGGATGTTATAAATGATATCAGAGCAGCAGACCTCTCCAAGTACGGTGTGGTTCGAGGACGAACCAAGCGGAAGCTGATGGGCATGTGACACCCGGGGCCGACGAGGGCGGGGAGTGATCGCCGGTGCCCAAAAAGGTTGCATGGCAAAGAGCGGCTCCTGGAAGCTTCAAAGCGAAGGGGCGCGTGAATGAACCGAATACACATCGGAATGAGAGAGATCCTGAGGCTGTGCAGGTATGGGACTGTACAGCTGAAGGAAGGCTTAAACGAATTTATTTGGACTACCTATACCAACAAGATGCATCTTCTTTTTGGGACCCCATCCCATAAGAACTCTATAGTTAAGCTTGCTTGGCTTGGAGTAGTAATGGGATGGGTGAGCTTCTGGGAAGTTTCCCAGAAAGCATGCAAGTGAAGACAAAGCATGCTGAAAATACTCGTATTTGTGATAACTCATATTTATATGAGTTATTTATACTTATTCAAAGATAAATCATGCAAGTTCTCTAGCAATAGTAGGTTGTTTCTAGTAGTTTTCTGTTAGTTTATTGTTTCTTAGTTAGATTGGGGCTAAATTACAAGTTCTATGCATTTTGGCACCACCTGGTGTCTTTGTGAGCGTTTTGATGCTTCTTGTGTTTGTGCAGTAAAAGCTGAACGTCGCAACGTCCCTCACCACGTCTGAGAAAGGGCAGAAAAGCAAGAATGAAATATCTCAGTTGTGGCGCGCTAGCAATGATGGTCAAAGATTTAGAAGTTCAGAAGATCTTCTCTCTCCTCGTACGACGCTGGCGACGACGCATCAGCGTCTTATGCGTGCAAAGTGATGTCGATTCAGAAATATTTTTTATTTGCAAGCAAGCTTGGTAGGTGAGGAATGACATCAGCAAGCATGTGACTCTTTTGGCTATTTAATGGAAGACTTGTCTCTCTCTCAAAGGGACGCATACACTCACCCACATCAGATCAATCTCTCCATTCATCTACCTTCCTCCATTTCAGAGAAAGTTTTCTTAAAGAAGTTCTGGACACAAACTTCTTCATCTTAACTCTTCTCAAACTCCATTTTCCATTCCCAGTCGCAACCACTACTGTGAAGCTCAGACGTTGTAACGTCTTTACATGTTATGAAGTATTGATGTTATGCGTTTTAAAATCTTTGCATGTTAACATTTCCAAACTTGTTTTGAGACTGGCCACTTAAAATAAGTAGATTCATAGGTACAGACGTGGTCTATGAAAGGAACTCAAAGATTTATATGAACGAAAAGGTGCTAAAGACATTTAGGCATTTTTATCTAAGTCTAGACATAGAATGGATAATAGTTCATAGGACATTGCTGTGGGTACTTAAAATACAGGAGTAGGCCTACTTAGAACCTAGACATAGGATTTCTAGTAATTGAAGCTCTGACGTTTTGTGGCTGAAAAGCACAACTCTTTTGCAACAGCGTTCAAACGTTATAACGTCTATACAGAATAGCATTTGTACGTAATAACGTGTAAACGTTATAACGTCACAAAACCACTTCTTGTTTTTTTGCTTTATTTATGTTCTTAATCTTAATACCAACTTTTAGTGTCGATTTGTTACTTGCTTCACTTGTGTTTTGAAGACTTGAACTTTGAAAGTAAAACCAATCCTCGTGGGAACGATCTCTTACTTTTATTCACTTTATTACTTGCGCGACGTGTATACTTGCACTATTATTGCGGCCAAAACACACGCAACAAGTTTTTGGCGCCGTTGCCGGGGATTGAAGTTAACTTTTATTGTTCAAAAGTATTAAACACTAGGTGAAAGAATTTTACTGCGTTGTTTGTTGTTTCTGTGTGTGAACAGGTAGACGTTACAGCGTATGCTTAGTTCCAACTCAAGCTCTAGTTCAATTGAACCAGGGAGTGAATCTGTGATAACTCATATTTATATGAGTTATTTATACTCACTCACGAATAAATCATGCAAGTTCTCTAGCAATACAAGGTTTAATTAATTAGTTTTATAAATGATTTCTGAGTTTAAGTGAATAAGAGTTTTAAGAGATAAATCTGTGCATTTAGGCACCAAGTGGTGCCCTTGAGAGCGTTTTGATGCTTTTTGTGCTTGTGCAGGAAATTCAGTGCTGAACGTTACCACGTCCCTCACCACGTCTACCAAAGTGCAGCATGACAAGGGTGAAAGATCTTAATTTTGGCGCGCTAAGCAATGATAGTCAAAGATATAAAAGTCAGAAGATCTTCTATTCCCCATAAGTCGACACGCGATATACCTTCGTAGCGGTGAAGCGATTGTCGTGGAAATGATAGGAAAGCAGGCTTGGTAGGTGAGTTAGTGACATCAGCACGCGTAAGCAAGGTGGCTATTTAATGAAGGCTCAGCTCTCTCTCAAGGCATCACCAACCACGACCACGATCATCTTCTCCTGCATACACCTTCAGAAACATTTCATCTCCATCCCCCCATTAAACTCAGAATTAGTTTTGTAAAGAAGATCTGGAAACAGACTTCTGTATTTTACTGGTCTGAACTTAGTTTTATTTTCTCGCTTTGTTGTAAGGCTCGACGTTGTAACGTCTATACAAAGTATACATCTTTGAAGAGCTACTTAGTTGCATCTTGTGCACTTAGTTTCTTTTCTGTAATGTATGGTATTTGGATTCTAAATCCACTTCATTCTGTAAAGATGCTCAACATGAGCTAAGCACTTTGTAGTTGAGTTGTTGTTTGCTTATAATGAATTTCTAGTCAATTGTTATAAAGTATTGACGTACATGTTTTAAATCTTTGTGTGAAAATATTTCCAAACTTGTTTTGAGGTTGGCCTCTTAAAATAGGTAGATTCATAGGTACAGACATGGTCTATGAAAAGAAATCAAAGATTTATATGAACGAACGGTGCACTAAAGACATTTAGGCATTTTTTATCTAAGTCTAGACATAGAACGGATAAATAGTTCATAGAACATTCTTTGTGGGTGTTTAAAATACGAGGAGTGGGCCTATTTAGAACCTAGACATAGGACCTCTTATACTTGAAACTCGGCGTTTTGTCTTTGAAAAGCATAGCTCTTTTAACAATGACGTTCAAACGTGTGCCACGTCTATACAATATAGCATTTGTACGTTATAACGTGTAGACGTTGTAACGTCTGACTAGAAAGGATTTATTTTGCATACAACAACTCAGCTCACCTCTCATTCCATACTCACAACCAACATTTGTTTACTTGCTTTAATCACATCTTTAGCTTTAAAAACAACTCTTATTGCCGATTTGTTACTTAATTCTCTTGTGCTTTGATCTTGAACTTTGGAAACAAACCAATCCTCGTGGGAACGATCTCGTACTTAAATCCACTTTATTACTTGTACGATGTGTATACTTGCACTTTAATTGCGGAAAATCATACTATTACACAAACGCGAACAAGTTTTTGGCGCCGTTGCCGGGGATTGTAGTGATTTTCATTGTTCAAAGTATTAAAACACAAGTTGAAGGAATTTTACTGTGTTGTTTGCTGTTTCTGTGTTTGAACAGGTAGACGTTACAGCGTATGCTTAGTTCCAACTCAAGCTCTAGTTCAACTGAACCAAGTAGTGAATCTGAACCTGAGTTTGATCCAGAACCTGAGAGAACTTTCAGACAACTAAGGAGACAACAAAGGTTAAGAAGAAGGCAGCAACAACAAGAACAACAACCAACCATGTCTGAACATAACACTGGTTCTAGAGGTGGACATACACCAAGAGGAGTCAGAGGACAAGGTCTTGGACCACAAACTCATACAGAGACAATAGTTGTTGATGATGAACACTATCAAAGGCAGCAACTCATCAATGCAGGACCACAAGATATGGTCAATGACAGGGATAGGCCTATGCGTGATTATGCCGTGCTCAATCCTGCTCATTTACAAACAGGCATTGCAAGACCAACCCTTCATACTGGTCACTTTGAGTTCAAGCCCATGATGTTCCAAATGCTGCAAACTGCAGGCCAATTTGGAGGTTTCCCTCAAGAAGATCCATATTCTCACCGAGACAATTTACGGATGTGTGCGAGAACTTTATCATCCCCGAGTCTCGGAGGATGAATTTAGATTGAAACTCTTCCCATACTCACTCAAGGATAAGGCTAAAAATTGGCTGAATTCCTTGGAGCCAAATTCAATTCATACTTGGGATGAGTTAGCGAGAGAAGTTTACGGCCAAATATTTCCCTCCCAACAAGAATGCTAAGCTAAGAAATGATATCACTTCCTTCAAACAAAGGGAAGGGGAATCATTATTTGAAGCTTGGGAGAGGTGGAAGGAATTACTAAGAATGTGCCTCACCATGGCATTCTGTGGTGATCCAAATGGAGACGTTTTATAATGGCCTAGATCAACCTACAAGGTTGATACTTGATGCTTCATCGGTGGTGTCATTCTAAACATGTCCTTTCTCGAGGCATGCAAGCTCATTGATGAAATAGCCACCCATAACTCTCATTGGCCATCGATAGATTTACTCTGGAAAGAAGGCGGTGTGCATGAGATAAGTGAAGTAATGCTTGCTCTTTCGCTCAAGTGGCTACCCCGACCAACATGATCAAAACTTTGAGTACTTCAAACGCGTGGCCACGTCAGCGAGATCGGTATTGCAGCGATTGAACCTACCCGATCTGGGGAGTAGTTTGTGTTTATTGTGAAGAAGGGGATGTGTATGAGGAGTGTCCCTACAACCCTCAATCTGTAAACTTTGTCTCTCAGAACAAAGGAAATGGCCCCTACTCTAACTCCTACAATTCAAATTGGAGAAATCATCCAAATTTCAGTTGGAGAAACAACAATGCACTCGAATACAAGCAACAATGCTCTGCAATACCTCCAGATTCCTCCTCGGCAACAACAGAGGCGGTATGTGCGAGAATAACAACAATAGCGGTTTGGAAGCCATGATGAAGAACTTTATAAGTGATTGCAAGACAACCCTTCAAACTCATGAGTCTTCAATCAAAACTCGGAAAATCAAATTGGTCGAGATAAAGCACCCTCACTCAAAGACAGAATGGATCTCTTCCTTCTACAATGAAACACCATCATCATCAGCCCCTAATGGTAATAATGGGGTAAATGGTCGTAAATGCAATTTCTTTAAGAAGTGGTACTGAATATCCTGAACCAACTATGCACGTGGAAGAAGAATTACAGGAAAAGCAAAAAGAAGTGCGGAGAAAGAGAAAAAGAAAGGGAAAGAAGCAAGCACAAGTGGTGTGAAGGATATTCCGGACGTTACAACGTCTAATTTTGAACCAGAATCAAGATCGTACCTAGGCTTGTACCTGAGTATCCTCCTCCACCATACCCTCAAAGATTGAAGAAGGCCCATGAAGATAAGCGATTCAAAGAAGTTCATGGAAATGTTAAAGCGATTACACATCAACCTTCCTTTGGTTGATGCTTTACAACAGATGCCAAATTATGCCAAGTTCTTGAAGGATATCATCACCAAAAGGAGAAGGCTAGGGAGTTTGAAATCTGTTGCTTTAATCAAGAATGTAGTTTAATTATGCGTAATAAACTTCCTAGAAAACTCAAGGATCTGGCGCACTTTACTATACCATGCTCCATTGGAGATTTTTACATTGGCAAAGCATTATGTGACTTGGGAGCAAGTATCAACTTGATGCCCAAGTCCATTTATGACAAACTTGGTATAGGAACTGCCGTGCCTACCTCTTTAAGCTTAACTTTAGTGATAAAAGTAGAGTTTATCCCGAGGGCATACTAGAAGATGTTTTAATTAAGGTTGACAAGTTTGTGTTTCCAAAGTGGATTTTGTTATTTTAGATTTTGATGCGAGATAAAGAAGTTCCCATCATTCAGGGAGACCTTTCTTAGCTACTTTGGAAGGACAATCATTGATGTGCGAGAAAGGAGAACTAATCATGAGAGTCAATGACCAAGAAGTCAAGTTCAACGTCCTCAATGCACTCAAATATCCGGATCCAAGCACGGAGGAATGTTCGTATGTGGTTGCCATTGATCATATGGTTCGAAACAATTCAACAAGGATAATGATCATTTGGAGAAAATTACGGGCAACAATGAAATACAAGAATTATTGGCGAAGAAGATGTTCCTCTGAGACGTCGTAACGTCATTCCGAGGGCGTGGCCACGTCTGAGCCCCCGCACCAAAATCATGGACAAAGAAGTATGAATCTTTAGGGCAAGAGGAGTCAAATCAAAGAAGAATGTGCCTCCATTAAAGAGCCACCTACTTTGGAATTAAAGGTGTTGCTGATCATTTAAAGTATGTCTTCTTGGGGAAAATGATTCCTGCACTTGTGATCATTTCTTCCAAGCTCACCCAAGAGCGGGAAAATGATCTCATTAATACCACTGAAGAGACATAAAAAGGCAATTGGTTGGCAAATGGCGGACATCAAAGGTATCGGTCCCACAATCTGTATGCATAGAATTGTCACGGAGGAGAATGCCAAGAATAGTATTGAAGGACAGAGGAGATCAACCCATAATGAAGGAGGTGGTAAAGAAAGAAATCATCAAGTGGTTGGATGCAGGAATCATTTACCCTATTAGTGACACTCTCGGGTGAGTCCATTCGGTGTGTACCCAAAAAGGAGGAGTTCTTGTGGTAACAAATGAGAAAAATGAGTGATTCCAACAAGGACGATGAATGAGTTGGAGGATATGCATGGATTACGAGAAAGTTAAACAAAGCAACTAAGAAGGATCATTTCCTCTTCCATTCATTGATCAAATGCTAGACAGTGCTCGCGAGCAAAGATTTCTCTTGTTTCCTTGATGGTTATTCAAAGCTACAACCAGATAGCTATAGCACTGAAGATCAAGAAAAGACAACATTCACTTGTCCCTATGGTACCTTTGCTTTGTAAGGATGCCATTTGGGTCATGCAATGCTCCTGCAACATTTCAAAGGTGCATGATGGCCTTATTTTCTCGATTTTATTGAGAATTCCATGGAGGTTTTTATGGACGATTTCTCGATCTATGGAGATTCGTACAAAGGATGCCCGGATAATTTGGAAGGAGTTCGATAAGGTGTGAAGAAACCAATCTAGTGCTCAATTGGGAAAAATGTCATTTCATGGTACAAGAAGGAATAGTATTGGGGCACGAGAATATCAAAGAAAGGGTTAGAGGTGGGCCAGAGCAAAGATTGATGTTATTGACAAGCTACCTCCACCCACAACTATCAAAGGAGTCGAAGTTTCTTAGGACATGCGAGTTTTACGAAGATTCATCAAGGATTTCTCAAAGATTTCAAAACCATTGTGTCTCATTGTTGCAACGTGACCACGTCTTCAATTTTGATGAGCAATGTCATGAAGGTTTCAACAAATGAAGATCGCCTTGTAATGCTTCTCTCGATAATAGTCACTCCAGTTGGTCCAAACCATTTGAGTTGATGTGTGATGCAAGTGATTATGCAATGAGAAGTCGTATTGGGGCAAAGGTATGGAAAAAATTTTCATTCTATTTATTATGCCAAGAAAACCTTAGATGATGCTCAATTGAATTATCTTTGTGTCAAAAAGAACTCTTGGTCATTGTGTTTGCATTTGATAAGTTTAGATCATACTTAGTGGGTGCAAAAGTTATTGTTTTCACCGATCATTCAGCCATTAAGTACTTAATTTCTAAAAAGATGCAAAGCCAAGACTTATTAGATGGGTTCTCCTCCTCCAAGAATTTGACTTGGAAATTCGTGACAAAAGGGGGTGGAGAACCAAGTTCTTGATCATCTTTCTAGGCTTGAGAATGTTGATGCAGTGCAATTGAAAAGGATATACAAGAAAAATTTCTGATGAGAGACTATTGTTAGTAGCCTCCGTGGTGAAGACGTGGGCCACGTCTATGACACTTTCGTCAAACGTCATAACGTCCGATACTCTTTGCTCCATGGTATCTTGACATAGTTAACTTCCTTGTTAGCAAGATTGTGCTGTAGGATTCAACTATCGCCAGAAGAAGAGGTTCTTCCACACTATAAAGCACTATTTCGGATGAACCATATTTGTACAAATTGTGTCCGGATCGCCACTAAGAAGATGCTGGCCGAGGAAGAGCAACTCCATGTCTTTGCAACAATGTCATTCACAGACCTTATGGTGGACATTTTGGAGGTACTAAAACAGTGCAAAGGTCCTACAATCAAAGCTACTATTGGCCAACATTATTCGAGAGATGCACATGAAATGGTTAGGAGATGTGACAAGTGCCAAAGAACAGAAACATATCAAGCAAGCAAGAGATGCCACTTACAAACATTCGGAAGTTGAATTGTTTGATGTATGGGAATGGACTTCATGGGACCATTTCCTATGTCTCATGGGAATCTCTACATTACGTAGTTTTGTGGATTACGTGTCAAAGTGGGTTGAAGCGGTGGCATTACCAAACAATGAAGCTAAATCGCTTAGCAAGTTCTGAAAAAAAGAATATATTCACAAGGTTTGGTACTCGAGGGCCATAATCGGTGATGAAGGCTCTCATTTCGCAATAAGTTAATTGAGAACCTCACGGCTAAGTATGGAGTGAAACACGCAAATGCTACTGACTTATCACCCCAAACCAAAGGCGGCGAAATATCCAATCGAGAGATCAAAAGAATACTTGAAAAGATGGTTGGTCCCAACAGAAAGGAGTGGTCATTACACTTGGATGATGCACTTTGGGCCTACAGAACTGCATACAAAACACCATTGGGCATGTCTCCTTACAAACTAGTTTATGGTAAGGCTTGTCACTTACCAATTGAGCTCCAGCACAAGGCTTATTGGGCAATAAAACAAATAAATCTAGATCATGCAAAGGCTGGTGAGGCAAGATGGTTACAATTGAATGAGCTAGAAGAGTTTAGACACCATGCCTATGAGAGCTCAGCAATGTATAAAGAAAAGACCAAGAAGTGGCATGATCAAAGAATCCAAAGGAGAAAGCTAGCAGAAGGACAACAGGTGTTGCTATTCAATTCAAGGCTTAAGTTGTTTCCAGGAAAGTTGAAGTCAAGGTGGTCAGGTCCATTCAAATTAATGAAAATTTATCCTCATGGTGCTGTGGATTTATTTGATGAAAAGACAAACACCATATTCAAAGTCAATGGCCAACGTGTGAAGCAATATCATGGAGAGCATGTGGAAAGGGATAAGATCCAAATGTCCTTCAACAATTCTTGAATGAAAGAAACAAAAGTCTGGCTGAAGACTCTTAAAGCAAGCGCTCGTGGGAGGCAACCCAATGATTTTTAATTAACAAATTTTTGTGTCTTTTTAATTTTTGTTTTGCAGGAATAAGTGTTGAAAGAAATGTGGAAGTGAAAGGTGGTAGACGTCGTAACGTCTCGGTATTCACAAGGCGTTAGCACGCGTGCGGGCGATCGAGCGATTTAAATTAAGTCAGAGGTGTAAGTAATGGCATGTCAGAAATGATTTCCCTCTGAGCACGAACGTGGTAACTGACCACGACGTCATCTCCTTTCCTAACTTGTCTAATCAACGATTACTTTTCTCCATTACTCCACTCTTCCATTTCTCAACTCCCATATAACCACTTCACCATAAAATCTAACCATTCACCATAAACCCACCTCCTGCAACCTCTTTCTTCTCCTTATCTCTCTCAAAACCAAAACCTCCCCTTTCTTTCTCGGAAAACCTAAATTTCCGTAAATCCCCATTCCTTCCAAACAATTTTCTGCGCAAATTACCATGACAAAAGTGAAACAATCGGCTACCAAATCCTGCAGGAAAGGCAAGAATCTGAATCGAGTTCATCCTCGCACCCATCCCCGAAACACCTAACCCATCCAAGAAAAAGCCCTACTTCTGAAAGGGGCTTTAGTCAAGAAAGCCCCAATCCCGATTTTCTATGGCCGTCGCGCGGCGTTGGGGTGGCGAAGTTCGTGGTGCACAGAAAAGAATACATCGCTACTCTGGTTCACGATTTCTACAAGGGAATCGTTGAGAGGCCTGAAGGAGAGCCGTCCATTGTGTCCAAGGTGAGAGGTGAGGAAGTAAAATTTGGAGTGAGAGTCATCAATGACTATTTTGGTTTAGGGTACTATGGTAAAGCTGTGGAAACCAAACAAAAGAATTATGGCCTGGCTGAAATGGATGCTATTAAGGAGAGGATATGTATTGAGGGTGCTGTCTGGGAGAGGAGTGGAGAGCACGGTAGTGAATTCAAAATAATGAAGAGGTACCTATGTGATGAAGCCAACACTTGGTTTCATTTCATAAGGCACTGCTTAATCCCTACCTCTCACACATCCTGGGTGGACAAAGAGAGGCTGATTGTGATAGATGCAATCATGTCAGTGGAGGTTGGAAAGCTGATCAACTGTGAACTCAACAAATGGAAGAATAGGAAGGATGGTTATTTGTATTTTCCATGTTTGATTACTGACTTATGTATGGAGGCGGGAGTAGAGATTGAAGCTTGAGCTTAGGAGCGCGACCTCAAGGCCCCTTTTCAACAAAGTTTAAGCCTAGGGTGAAGACTGCAGGTGCTGCAAGTTCTGTTGATACACAGACGTTGCAACGTCTGGAGGAGAGGCAGAACTCCCTGGCCAAGTTTGTCAAGGAACAATTTGAGTGGCAAAAGAAGGTATTTGCTGAAGTGTCCAAGGGTAAGAAAGTGATTGAAGAGCCTGTGTTGCCAAGCTGGATGCAAGAAGAAGATGAGGATGATGTCCCCCTGTCTACAATACAAAGAAGGGCAGTGAAGAAGGAAAGGGCCAAAAGAGCAAGAAGCCCACCAAAGAAGCAAAGCCCAGCAAAGAAACAAAAGAAGGTAAGTAGTGAAGAAGATTTTAATTCTGATGATTTGGATGATATTTCTGATTTTGATGCAGAGGAATCAAAGAAAGCAAGCATGGAAGTAATTAGTGAGGAGGAAGAGGAGGAGAGCCCTGAGGAGAAAGGGAGTTCAAGTGAGAAGACTGTGAGTGAATCCCCACCAAATCAAACAAACAAAGAGCAAGCCCAACCAAAATCCAAAGAAACTAGCCCCAAACCACCATCCCCACAAGCCACACAACCACCACCTTCACCAAAAGAAACTTCCACCCATGACCAAAACACACCAAAGACCCCACAATCCAAAGCTCAGGACCAACCAATCCCACAACCACCCCCACCCCAACCTGAACCTCAAAAACAACCCTCACCCCAGAAACCAGACGTGGTAACGTCTGAGCCAACAACCACAGAAAGCAACCCAGAGTCCCAACCCATTAGCCCACCCAAAAAGACAAGAGTGAAAAGTGCACTCATGTACAACCCCTTTGGAAGGAAGAAAAGGCAAGAGCTAGCAGCTGAGTCAAAACAAGCTCAAAGGAGCGAAGAAAAAGAGGAAGTTGTAGCCCCAACAACAATAAGGCCAAAGCTTCCTGTGAAGAGAAAAGCTCAGGTGTCTTTGGAAACTCACTCACGCTACTAGTGCAGCATTTGTTGCCACTAGTGTTTCTGAACAACCCCTTCCTGCGATTGCTGAAGAACTGCCTACAGACGTCGTAACGTCTGCTGAAAAAGAGGCTGCAGCCAAACTTGCAGAAATGCAAGTCAATAATGAAAGAGAAGCTGCCATGGAGAGAGTAAGACAGCAAGCAATGGAGGAGGCTACTCGAGAACCGCGAGCACTGTTGAAGCAAGCCCGGGGCGATTCTTTGGAATTGGAGGATCATTCACAGACGTGGCAACGTCTAAAGAACCAGAGGTGGAAAAAGCCCAGGTGATCCCCAACGATCCAATGCAATTCAACCCTGCTGATTTGGCAATGAGAATGTGGGAGGAAGCTAAGAAGAGGGTTGCGGCTGCGTCAAGTGTTGCTGATGCAAGTGTGGGAGCCAGTTCAAAAGAAAAAGAGTCTGAGGAGACAACAACAACTACCATAGCTGAGCAAGGAGGAGTGAAGGTCAAGAAAGAGAAGAAGGAAAAGAAGAAAGGTGAAGGTCAGGCAGGAGTATCCACCAGACAAAGCGGAAGGCTTAGGTCTGGTGCAGCAAACAAGTAAGTCCCCCATTTAATTTCAAAAGTAGTTGTAGTTTTTATTTTTTGTTCTTAGTTTTTAATTTTAGTTAAAGTTTCAGTAATTGTGTTTCATGTTCTGAATGAGACCCCCCTTTATAAAAAAAAAAAAAAAAAAAAAAATCATGCTGTTTATCTTTGAGCAGTGGGGACACTGCTCAACTTTAAGTGTGGGGGGGGATCTCAATGTTTTAAGTTTGTTCTGTGTGTACATGTAATCAAATGCAAAAGCAATTTCTGTTCTTACTCTGTCAAGCATGAAAATAACTCTCTTTGGGCTAAAGAACAGTGAAAATGTGTGTGTGAGTAGCCTATGCATGATTAGATGGAAAGAATTGATTGCTGCTCTTACACAAGCTCTGTCTTTAAGAAAGAATCTAGCTAGCTAAGGAATATTTTGTGCTAAAATTAGTTTTGGTGAACTATGGTGAGAGCAAAACTTGATTAAAACCTAGAATAGCGAGAAGCTAAGTTTGGGGTGAATCAAATCGTACTAAGGCTGGGTGCAAAGACTATAGGATGGTTAAGTGCAGGTGTAGTGTGAGTGCAACGTTGTAACGTCTACCCGTAACGTTATAACGTCTGCCGTGTGTGTTGAGTAGTGTGATCAGACGTTGCAACGTCTCACCCATAAACGTGGTAACGTCTATTCCCAAAAATACCAAAAAGAGTGTGTTGTTACAAATAAGTGGAAAATCCACATGTATGCTATGTTCCCTGTAATACCACAAAAACAAATGTTTGAAGCACTCCAATGTTATAAAAAAAAAAAAAAAAACAACTCCAAAATGGAGCTAATAAAGGAGAGCTGCTCAGTAATGAGGGGGTTCTGATCTCTTTTTGCGTGTGTGAGTCAGGAAAACTAGTTGCACTAACCTAGTCCTAGCACCCAATTAAGACCCTTTGTCATGCTCTAAATGAATCCCTATTTCTTATGTGAAAGTGTTAGCCTATTCTCTGTGTTTGAAAGATGTTTCTTGTCACCATTTGGAAACCACTCTCTCAATAGCCGAGGTAGCTTCTGAACTAGCTAGAGGAAGAATTAATACAGAGGTCACACACTCACTTTGAGCTTTAATGAATCTGGAATTTAATTGTGCATTGGTGCGTGAGTGTGTGAAGAAATAGCCCTTGAGAGTGAATTTTGATCTGTTGGTTGAGTAGAAACGAGAACCTCGCTAGTGTAGTTGATTTCATGTAGTTGTTTTGTTATCTTGATTGCTTGAGGACAAGCAATGATTTAAGTTTGGCGGTGTGATAACTCATATTTATATGAGTTATTTATACTCACTCACGAATAAATCATGCAAGTTCTCTAGCAATACAAGGTTTAATTAATTAGTTTTATAAATGATTTCTGAGTTTAAGTGAATAAGAGTTTTAAGAGATAAATCAGTGCATTTAGGCACCAAGTGGTGCCTCGCGAGAAGCGTTTTGATGCTTTTTGTGCTTGTGCGGGAAATTCGATCTTTGAGCGTTACCACGTCCCTCACCACGTCTACCAAAGTGCAGCATGACAAGGGTGAAAGATCTTAATTTTGGCGCGCTAAGCAATGATAGTCAAAGATATAAAAGTCAGAAGATCTTCTATTCCCCATAAGCTGACACGCAGATACACTGTAGCGGTGAACAAATTCGTCGGAAATGATAGGAAAGCGAGCTTGGTAGGTGAGTTAGTGACATCGGCCGCGCTGTAAGCAAGGTGGCTATTTAATGAAGGCTCAGCTCTCTCTCAAGGCATCACCAACCACGACCACGATCATCTTCTCCTTCATACACCTTCAGAAACATTTCATCTCCATCCCCCCATTAAACTTAGAATTAGTTTTGTAAAGAAGATCTGGAAACAGACTTCTGTATTTTACTGGTCTGAACTTAGTTTTATTTTCTGCTTTGTTGTAAGGCTCAGACGTTGTAACGTCTATACAGCGTACATGCTGAAGAGCTACTTAGTTGCATCTTGTGCACTTAGTTTCTTTTACGTAATGTATGGTATTTGGATTCTAAATCCACTTCATTCGTAAAAGATGCTCAACATGAGCTAAGCACTTTGTAGTTGAGTTGTTGTTTGCTTATAATGAATTTCTAGTCAATTGTTATAAAGTATTGACGTACATGTTTTAAATCTTTGTGTGAAAATATTTCCAAACTTGTTTTGAGGTTGGCCTATTAAAATAGGTAGATTCATAGGTACAGACATGGTCTATGAAAAGAAATCAAAGATTTATATGAGCGAACGGTGCACTAAAGACATTTAGGCATTTTTATCTAAGTCTAGACATAGAGCGGATAAATAGTTCATAGAACATTCACGTGGGTGTTTAAAATACGAGAGTGGGCCTATTTAGAACCTAGACATAGGACCTCTTATACTTGAAACTCGGCGTTTTGTCTTTGAAAAGCATAGCTCTTTTGCAACAGCGTTCAAACGTGGCCACGTCTGTACAATATAGCATTTGTACGTTATAACGTGTAGACGTTGTAACGTCTGACTAGAAAGGATTTATTTTGCATACAACAACTCAGCTCACCTCTCATTCCATACTCACAACCAACATTTGTTTACTTGCTTTAATCACATCTTTAGCTTTAAAAACAACTCTTACGATTTGTTACTTAATTCTCTTGTGCTTTGATCTTGAACTTTGGAAACAAACCAATCCTCGTGGGAACGATCTCGTACTTAAATCCACTTTATTACTTGTACGATGTGTATACTTGCACTTTAATTGCGGAAAATCATACTATTACACAAACGCGAACAATCTGCGCCTGAATTTCATCTAGAACCTGAAAGAACCTTCAGGCAACTAAGGAGACAACAAAGGGTAAGAAGGAGGCAACAACAACAGCAACATCAGCCGCCAATCATGTCTGAACATGGTACCGATGGTAGAAGCTCTAGAGGTGGACCTGCCCCAAGAGGAGGTAGAGGACATGGTCGTGGACCACAGACCCATACAGAGACACTTGTTGATGATGAACACTGGCAGAGGCAGCAACTCATCAAAGCAGGGCCACAAGACATGGTCAATGACAGAGACAGGCCTATGCGTGATTATGCCGTGCTCAACCCTGCCCATTTACAAACAGGCATCGCAAGACCACCCATTCATACTGGTCACTTTGAATTCAAGCCGATGATGTTCCAAATGCTGCAAACTACAGGGCAATTTGGGGGTTTTCCTCAAGAAGATCCTTATACACACCTAAGGCAATTTTTGGATGTGTGTAGCAACTTTATCATCCCTGGAGTCTCAGAAGATGCTTTCAGATTGAAGCTATTCCCATATTCTCTTAAGGATAAGGCCAAAAATTGGTTGAACTCCTTGGAACCAAATTCAATTCACACTTGGGATGAGCTAGCTGAAAAATTTCTTGGAAAATACTTCCCTCCCAACAAAAATGTTGTTCCTGGGTGTATCAAGAAATACGAAGCGCCCAGCGACAAATCGGGCTGCGGCCCGGCCCAACTCGATCGGCCCAAACACGCCTGCTTGGAGCGCAATTCTCGCCGGCCGAAAATCTCGCAAAGCAGTCGGACCGCAGGCGCGGTATATATCGCCATTCGCATATGGCATCGTGTGCGTTCTCTAACCTTGTGCTATCTGCGCGGCGACCTCTCACTAGATCGTCGGAGTGTCTTTGCGTACCACCCGAGGTGCTCAACGCGTGAAGCGGGACCGGTCCTTTCACTCATTCAACGGCCGGCCCGTTTGGCGAAACAACAACTACTTCAACACTTCATTGGTCAAGTACGATCAATTGGCGACCACGATGGGAGGCCCGGCGCTATCTACTCCACTCATGGCTCCACGCGACCGGCCCGGGGCGGGCCTCATCTCGGCTCAACCTCCGGCGGCATCCTCGGCGAAGAAACCCGGGAGGGCGTAGCGATGACGATTCATGAATCTCGAGGAATCGCGACAAGAACCCTCGGTGCGGTCGCGGACCGATCTTGGAGCAAATGAAATCGGCCGTGCGCTCCACCCCAACTCTGCCCGAGTTGGTTGAGGCGGACATTGAGGAGCCGCTGCCGAGCATGTCACTCGGGCCGTTCTGCGGATCCTCCAAAGCAAGAATCGGTGATCGCGACGAGCAGACGCCTCATCTCTCGATCACGAAGAGGTCAATTCGGGCCGCTCGCGTGCGGAAGACGGAGAACCTACGCTCGCCGCGGCCGGGGCGAAGACACCGCCCCTCCTCGAAGGAGCATTTCGCCGAGAGAGCACTACTCATCGTTCTCCGGCAGAGAAGAGGCGAGGCGCCTGCAGTCGCCCCTGGCGAGAAACGTCTTGTGACGCCGCGGGTCGTCCTACGATGATTATGAAGACTCGGCTACCGTCGACGACGGCGCTCGCCCACGGTACTCCTCCAATGAGTCGTCCGGTTCACGGCGGTCGCGAAGCAGGTCTTGGTATTCTCGAGAAGAGCTTGAAGATTACAGAGATGGAAGAATCAGGGACGTTTCGCATCGGCCAAGAAGAGGCCAAAGCGAGCGACCCAGAAGGCCTCCTCAACTTCCACCAACTGGCCCATCCGGAGGATTTTATGGAATGCCGGGCAACGAGGCATGCCTCGCAATGCAACCCTTTGGGTCGAACGGCATTCAGAACGAGCACGGCCCGTTCTCCAGGGAGATCAGGCGTTACAAAATTCCGAGAGATCTACGCAAGCCGCCCAATCTCAACAAGTTTGGCCGTAGGGGATCCAGACAAACATCTCCGTTACTTCAATAATTACTGTTGTTATAGGGAATTGGGACCGACCATGAAGTGCAGGCTTTTTCCCCAGTCGTTGGACGGCCGAGCATTGGAATGGTGGGAGTCTCTTCGACCCAATTCCATCTCCTCGTGGGACGATCGATCGTAATCTTTTTATCTCACTACACCAACAACCGCCAATATCGGTATGAAGAATACACGGATTACATTGTTCAGGCGACAATGAGGCGCCGAGAGCGATATATCGACCGGTTTAATCTCGAGGCCGAGTCCGTTCGTGACTTGTCGAGACAAGGACAAGTTAAAATATCTGAGCGTGGTATTCGGCCAGGACCACCGGTTCGTAGAAGAATTCACTCTTAACCATTATCGGGATCTCGATTATTTCCTAACAAGAGGCGAACGCGTCTATATGGCGTATGAAGAAACTCTAGCGGCAAGAAAGGCCGTCCGCGTCACGACCTAAAGAAAAGAAACAGCGATGCGCGGCCAAAGGGCATGAAGGTCGCCGCGACAATCGGCGACTTTCGAGATAAGAAGTTCGATCATCGCACTTTCGGCTAAACACATCTATTGCACGATCTATAGCGAGTGCCAAAATAATGAATTTGTGGGAGTAAAGCGGCGATCCACTCGTGCTCAAGAAGGGGGCACGACCGAGGCTAAAATCTTACCGTCGTTACCACAAGAGCAAGGGTCATGATACTAACGATGTGTATGGCCCTCAAAGATGATATTGAAGAGCTCATTCGAGAAAGGCAAGTTGGGAAAGTATGTGAGGTCGGAGGAAGGTGGCCGACCTCGAGAGCGAAAAAAACGATCCGGACGGAGGAAAGAAGCGCTCTAGTTGTTTCAAGCGCCCAAGACAAAGACCGGTCGAAGATCGAGGCGCTCCACGATCCAAAGGTCGCAATGTTGCAATGGTCATTCACGGGGAAACCCATTGGATCGTAGAGAATCAAATAAAGCCACCAAGAGAAAATGGGGCGAGCTCGATGGTCGGTTCGGCGTCAAGCCAGATCCCACCGGTCTCGAATAGACCCCCATCTCGTTTGGAGATAGCGACCTACGATGGTAGGGCGACGATTATGTCCCATTGGTAATCGTGAGCGATTATGGCCAATCTGAAGTTCAAAGAATTCTAGTCGACTGGGGTAGTTCGGCCGAAATCATGTTTGAAGGCTTGATTGACAAGATCAAGGTTGATCGGAGCGAGATAATTCCCCAGGCCGAGCCTACTCCCCTAACGGGCTTCAATGGAGCGACCACCTACCCGTTGGGAACGATCGAACTCATGGTCACATTTGGTGGCGACAACGAGACACGACACTTTATGCGGGGCGGTCCGTCACGGCGTTCCTCGTACTCCCCCTCAAATCATGCTATTAGTGTATCATTGGTAGGCCGACCCTGGGCAAGCTAGAGGCCGTGGCGTCAACAGTACATCTGAAAATGAAATTCTCTGACAAAAGACGACCGTGGTAGTTACCACGGCGGCCGACCTAGAAAGCGGCGAAGAGCGATGCCACGATCCGTACCCAAATTTGCGATGAGGTAGACCTTGGCCCAAATGTTCGAAATACTGGTGAAGGCCATCAAGTCAACGTCACTGATTTGGATGCTCGGTATGATCCAGACAGCGACCCAGAGGATAACGATGATGACTTAGCCCGAGAGCTGAAAAATAGGTTGAAAAGGCCAGAACCTCATGGAGAATTGGTAGATGTGCAGTTGGGAGACGACCCAACAAAGACAGTTAAGCTCGGTAGCGACTTACCAGAGCAAGTAAAGCAAGACCTTGTGCAATGTTTGAAAGACTATGCTGACCTGTTCGCATGGCAGGCATCAGACATGCTCGGCATTCCTATCGAAGTAGCCTGCCACCAACTTTCAGTCGATGAAGGGGCGAGGCCGGTCGCTCAAAGAAGACGAACTCAGAACGAGGAAAAATATCAAGCCGCTGCAAAGGCCGTTGAGGACCTGTTGCGCCCGAAAAAGTCCCCGAGGGAGAACCTTCTTCGTTTGCAACTTTTCTAAAAAAGAAATCTTTCAATGAAGCCGCCACTAACATTTATTAAGGAAAATATTAGGAAAACCTTTTGGAAAAGCAACTGGTCTTTCGAAAACTCAGAGATGTAGGTTTGGGGTCGGTTAGGTGTGGGGAAGGTATTAGCACCCCACACCTCCTTTCTACCGAAAGGGAACCATTAATTCGATGTGTGGTTTTGAAGTGTTTGATTTGAAATGAATCGTTCTACTTCTTTTCTTTTCCTTTTTATTTGAAAGAGTTTTTTAGAAAACAAGGGAGAAAGAAATCTTTTTGGGATCTTTGAAAAGCAAAACTAAACTTAATTTTTTTTAAAAGAGTGCTTGACGGGATGTGACCCGCTCCTACGTACCCTCAATGCGATGAGGGATCAAAGCTACGTAGTTCTCGGTTCTTTTGTGTCCGAAGACGACTCTGTGATTTTTTGAAAGTGTGTTTGACGGGATGTGACCCGCTCCTACGTACCCTCAATGAGATGAGGGATCAAAGCTACGTAGTTCTTGGTTCTTAATCTTGAGAAAATCTGTGTTTTGTTTTTATCTTATCTTTTGGGTTTTGGAAATATGACTCAAGCGTTCATGAATACCAAACAAGCAATGGCTTCGAGTGGCGTTCATTACTAACTTGAAAGAAAAGTGTTGGAACCGATAATCGATCGAGCAATTACTCAGTGATTACTAGTTGCAACGTTTTATTATCTTTTTTTTGAAATTGTTTTGGAAAAGGATGAGTCTTAGTGATAATTACCACTAATGGCTCATATTATTTTTTACGAAATTTGAATTGGGTTTTTGTTGTTTAATTAATGTGTGGGAGCTTTCATAATAGTCAAACAAGCAAAGGCTTCGAGTGACTACCACTAGTAACTCCATCATTAACGATCAAACAAGCATCGACTTCGAGTGATGGCTAATGATTTTGTTTATGAAAAATGCCTTAGGGTTTTTATTAAAAAACAAGTGATTTTAAGTTTGAAAAAGAAATAGAACATTTCAAATCTTTTCAAGTCCAAACCAAGGCAACAATTAGAACACAAGTAAAACAAACATAAAGAATACTCACAAGTTGCTATGAACAATTGAGTGCATGATTATGAAAGCATGTGCATGAGTATACAATTATGGAATGCAAGGTATAGCATTAATGAATGCATGATTATATAATAATGAATGTAAGACATAGCATTAATGAATGCATGATCATAGAATAATGAATGCAAGACATAATATTAAGGGGTGCATGAACATGTAAGAGAGTATGAGAATGCAAGAGGCATAGGCACATATGGATGCATGAACATGTAAGCACAAGTGATAAAATGCAAAGTGTAAAAATGTTTTGGGTATTTTTGCAAATAGACAAGTAGTAAAACTTTTAGTAAAAAGTTAATGAATGGTAAAGTAAAAATGCATGAGGTGAATGGTAATTACTTAATGAGATGGTAAAGTAAAAATGCATGAGGTGAATGGTAATTATTTAATGAGATGGTAAAGTAAAAATGCATGAGGTGAATGGTAATTATTTAATGAGATGGTAAGGTAAAAACATGCATTAATGGTTGAAAAGGTTAAAAACACCTTAACACATTTATACTCATCTACACAAGATCATGCAACACAATTTTAGCACAAAGATGAGCATCAAAAAGGCCTCTAAGGCCGAACCCTATATGAACATAATAACAAATCATTTCATGCTAAAAAATCATAATCAACACATAGGACAAATTATGCAAATCAAACACTTCAAGCATTTTATTTACATAAATCAAAGAGAAAAGAAAGCAAACATAAACCCTAATTTCTAAAGACCCAAACCAAAACTTCTAGACCCATACATCAAGCCAAAGTTCAAATTGCAAGTCATGATGTGAACAAAAAGATGCATACAATATGTGAAAATTCTTTATTCATGGAAAAGTGAAAATGAGTATGAAAATGCAAAAAACACATGGCTAAAACACAAGAACACTCTCATCAAGGCCAAGGGCTCACTTCAAACACCCAAGGCTCCCAATGTCCTTGACATAGTGTTTGAAATGAGCCCTCTAAGCCTCTTTGAGAGAGGAAAGAGGAGTAGAAGAAGATTTACATGTTAATAATTGAAAATGCAAGGGATAATAGGCTTACCTCAAGAAATAACTAGAAAAGGAATGAAGATGTGAAATAGGAGCAAGAACACTTGAGGGAACACCTCCAACAATCTAGATCCTCACGCAAATCCTCTTCCTTGGGTGGATTTTTATGAAACTTGGATGATTATGGAAGCTTGGAAAGAGAGTTATTGAATAAATGAAAGATTATCAAGCTTTGGTATTTGATGATTGAAAAAATTATGGAGAGAATATGGTGGAGAGGATTTCGGCCAAGAGGGAGGAGAGGAGGAGAGGTTGGTTGCTAGGGTAAAAATGAGAGTGTGTATGTGCCTTTGGTCTTATTTTTAGGTTTTTATATGGGGTGAAAACTTAAGGGTATTTATGACAATGTATCTCTTGTAAATCAATAGGATTTGAGAAAGAAATTGAATCAATGGTCAAGATGCATTATCACATGGATTAAGAGCAATAAAATGAGGAGAGAGAGGGCTGGGTGTGCAGCATAAGGAGAGTGGTGAAGGATAAGCTCATTTACAAAAATGTATTTTTCTACAAAGCTTATTACACAAGTACCATTTTGATTCAAATGAAAGGTAAGGATTGATTTTCACACTTGAATGAATGGCCATGATTTAATACAATTTGCAAACAATAAAAATAAATGGAAATGGGGTGTAATATGGCTGTTTATGCGCAGCTAAGGGAGAGTGAGAGAGTGAGTGGAATTGCAAATTGTACTATTGTTCTTATCCTTAATTCAAAAGAGTGTAGAATATTCCCTTCTAGATCATTCTTCCTAATTCATGCCATTTTGGGCCATATCCTATGATTCAATGATTGGGCTCTGAATTTTATGATCTCACCAATCTCAAAATTGATTTATTTACCCCCACCTCAAAGGAAAAGACCATTTTACCCTTCATCCAAAAACTAGGTTTTTAGGCAAAAAGGTTTAATATTTATGCACAAAAATAAACACAATGGAGCACAAATATCCCTTAAATAAATCATTGATGATTATTCAAGGATTTGGGACAAAAAACCGTTTTTATTGTGAAATGACCAAAATACCCTTTCATTCTAAAAACCCTATTTTTTTGCACAAAACACCTTTTCACTTCAAAAATGATTCTTCACCCCAGGAGTGACCTCTAATACCTTGAAATGCATGTTGGATGACTTGTTTTGAGAAATTGTCCCTTATTTGCAAAATGACCAAAATACCCTTTTGCCTTTGAAAAACTCTAATTTGTCTAAAAATGCATTCTAACTCCAAAAATGATTTTAGAAGCTTTGAAATGACTTTAGAAACCTAAATGCAATGCATGATGCTTTTTTTACTTTTTTAATTTAATTATTTTTGGGGAAAATTAGGGTTTTGACCTAAGCCGGACAAAATTGGGGTATGACAGGACCTCATAAAGGCCAATTTCATAGAAGAGATCAAGTACACGACCTGGCTATCCAATGTCGTGTTGGTCAAAAAGAAGAATGGCAAATGGAGAATGTGTGTAGACTACACCGACCTAAATAAGGCATGCCCGAAGGATGCCTTCCCCGTACCCAACATTGACAAGCTGGTCGATGGGGCCTCGGGCTACAAATTACTGTCCTTTTTGGACGCTTATTCTGGATACAATCAGATCACGATGTATCCGCCCGATCGACACAAGACAACCTTCATGACAGATCGGGGAAATTTTCAGTACAAGGTGATGCCTTTCGGCTGAAGAACGGCTGGAAGCGACTACCAAATGAATGATGAACAAAATCTTCAAGAGGCGGTCGGTCGAATCTCGAGAGGTGTACTTGGGCGACATGATCATCAAAAGTGGGACCGATCCGGATCATGTGAGCGACACGAGAGGAAATCTTTGAAGAAGCTAGGAAGAATTCACTCAGTGAATCCTGAGAAGTGTACCTTTGGGGTGAGGGCGGCGATTTTGGGCTTCCACCTAACGAAAGAGGATAAAGCAAACCACGAGAAATGCGGGCGATCGCCGACATGAGGCCGCCCACAACTAAAAAAGAAATACAACGGTGAATGGCATGGTGGCGCTCTATCGAGTTCATTCCCAAAGCGGCACGCAAGTTCTTTGCCATCGTTTAAACTCCTCAAGAAGGATGTAGATTTTGAATGGACCAACCAATGCCGCGTGCATTGGATGAATTAAACAAGCTTTGACCAATCCACCGATTATGACCAAGCCGCTGCCGGGCGAGACGTTGTATTTGTACTTGGCTATCACTGAAGAAGTTCTGAGTGCTGTGCTAGTCAGAGAGAACGATCTAAAACAGAATCCGGTCTACTTTATTAGTAAAGTCTCGCAAGGGCCAGGTGAGGTACCGAGAAAATAGAAGTTTGCTCTTGCACTCGATTCTTTGCTCGAAGGTTGAGACCCTACTTTGTGGCCCACCAGGTCGTGGTAAGGACCGACCAGCCTATCAGGCAAGTCCTTCATCGGCGAGATCTGGCGGGACGAATGATAAAGTGGGCCATTAGAGCTCAGTGAATTTGGGATCAAATTTGAATCAAGATCGGCCGCAAAAGCGCAGGTGTTGGCCGACTTTATAGCTGAAATGACTCCTATCCCGAAAGACCAAAGCGAAACGACTGGATTCTCCATGTCGATGGGTCGATCCAACAAAGAAAGGAAGTGGAGCGAGCCTAACTAGAAAATTACGAAGGCACAGGTGTGGAGGTGTCTTTGACCTTCGCTTTCCATACATCGAACAATCAGGCCGAGTATGAGGCATGCATAGCTGGCCTACAGCTCGCCAGGGATTTCAATGTCGACCGAGTCGAGCTCAGATCAGATTCCTTACTTGTAGTCTCGCAGATCAAAGAATTATATGATGCTAAGGGCGGCGTCTTTGAAGAATTACCTAGCGAGTAAGAGAGCTTCTCAGCGATTCGGCCAGGGCGAAGTGACTCATGTGCCTCGGACCGAAAATGTTCGAGCGGACATTCTATCGAAACTTGCAAGTACAAAGACCCGGGAATCACGAAGTTTGATTCGGAGACTTTAAATCGGCGGCGTGTCGACCAAGCCAAGCCGATCGTTGGTTGGCTCGACGTGTGTCACGACAGTTGATTGGATCGCCCCTATCCCGAGATACATTGTTGAAGGGGAAGAGCCGAGCGATCCAAAGCAAGCTAAGTTGGTCAGGCTCAGAGCGACCAAGTATTCGGTAATAGAAGGAAAGTTATACAGGAGAGGATTCTCCTCTCCATTGTTGAGATAATGCGGCGTCGGTCGGGCGACCATGTGTTGAGGGACATTCATGAAGGTGTTTGCGGAAGTCACCAAGGTGCACGTTCCATAGCCAAGAAAGCTCTCCGGGCCGGCTATTACTGGCCGACCATGGACGAGGATGCCAAGAAGCTTGTTCAGAAGTGCAAGAAGTGTCAAGTACATGCTGATGTCCACATTGCACCATCCTCAGAATTACAAAGTCTTGTCTCACCTTGGCCGTTCGCATGGTGGGGCATGGATCTGCTAGGCCCGTTTCCACCTGCTCCAGGCCAGTTCAAGTTCTTGATCGTGGCGGTAGATTACTTCACAAAGTGGATCGAGGCCGAGCCTCTTGCAACCATCACCTCGGCAAAAGTAAGCAAATTCTTCGGCCGGTGTGTGTTGGCCCGTTTTGGGATCCTCAGCAACTAATAACTGACAACGGCACCCAGTTCACAGACAAAAGGTTCAGAGAAATGTTGGCCGACTTAGGGGTAAAGCAGCGTTTCACCTCGGTCGAGCACCCTCGCACAAACGGCCAAGTAGGCGGCGGCATAGTTATCTGCGTGGGTTGGGCGAAGACTTCGATGAAGCGAAAAGGGAACTGGGTCGAAGAGTCGCGATGCATTCTATGGGCTTACGGGATTTACCCCTCACTCAACGGCCAGGGAGTCCCCGCTTCGATCGGTATATGGGGCGATCTTTGTGATACCCATAGAAATGGGCGGAACCAATTGAGAACTTTGAATCCCCGCGGTGGTTAACAACGGCCAAGAGCCATACGAGAAGAGTTGGACTGGTAGAAGAGCTGCGTGCCCAAGCGTCACTAAGAGAGCAACTGATCAAACAGAAGGTCGCAGCCAGATACAACGCTCGAGTTCAGAAGAGGGATTTCTCGGTCGGCCAGCTCGTCCTGAGACGCGCAGATGTGGGAAACAAGAATGCTCGACGAGGAAAGCGGCACCAAATTGGGAAGGTCCATACGGGGTCATCAAAAAATGGAAAGGGGGCATACGAGCCGAAACCGTGGATGGGGCGACTATCCCTAGAACATGGAATGCAGAGAAACTCGAAAATATTACGCTTGAATGTAATGACCAATTTGAATGTAATGAACGACCGATCTATGAATGAAAAGCAGGCAGGCGCTCTTTTTCCCACTGGGTTTTTTACAGAGGCCTGACCTTTAGAAATATGTGTTCTTTAAATTCTCGCAAGAATGTATGACCGGTCGCTCAAGGTTGCCCGTGGCAAAGGAGCGATCGAAGATTTGTCAAACTTGATCAGTCGTCGAAACGATCTACATCGAGCCATCGAAATGGCCCGAGGTTAGATAACGCCGAAACTTCGTGTCGTCGAAACGATCGGCGTGTGCCACCGAAGTCGGCACAAACGACGGTCACCGAAGTTGACTCGAGCAGCGCCATCGAAAATGGCCCAAGGTTAAGTAATAACCCATCGTAACAGGCCGTCGAAACGACCTACCTCGAGAGATCATCGAAATGATCCCAACGGGTGCCATCGAAATGGCCCGATCGAGTGCCATCGAAATGGCCCAACCGTAAACGAGCGCTTCGAAATAGCACGAAACGGTCGCCGAGCGGCCTATAAGTTCGAAAAAACTTAGACAAATAAATGTACAAAACAAGCAGACATAACATTGCGAATTCAAGAAGACGTAATTAAAGACAAGTAAAAAATGTCATTACAAAATAGAGACGCCCGGTCGAAGCCGAGCGCCCAAATATTCGACTGCTCGAAGGCAGCATTTAAATTGTCACGCCCGAAGGCAAGCTAAACTTTTACAAAGATAACTTCGCTCGCAGGCGGGCTTCAGAAGAGAACTGTGCCCGGGCGAACAACATTACCCTGTTCATCGACTTGCTCGGGCAGCATTATCTTGTTGTCCGCAACATAATGGGTGGGATTTATCATCTTCTCATCAAAGTTGATCTTGAATCGCATTCGATGTTCCGCGCTGAGCAAGAGCGTTAGTAGAAGCGCTCAATCTGCTGCCTCCCTGCGGCACAGGCTATCAGTTGGACTTTTGCCTCCAGCTCGGCATTCTCGGCCTCCAACCTGGCTTTGTCCTTCTCCAAGGATTCGACGTCAGTCTTCAGATTGGTCACCTGACCGGCGAGCTCCTTGTTCCTCTTTGATAGTTTGGCCCGGTCCTCCTCGCCCCACTGAAGAGCATCTTTCTTGGCTTTGACAAGCTTGTCATACCTTTCTTTGCGCCTCGGCCAAGCCCTCTCTTTCTCGGCCCGAGCCCTCGCAAGCAAAGATCGATGGATTGTTAGTCGGTCGCACAAAGACGAAAGTACAAATGCTAGGGAAATAAAAAGTGAAATACCTTTAGCCGCCCACCACTCTTCCATGACTTTGTCTACTCCCATGCGAGAGAAGCGCGGACCGCCATGGGTTTCTTCCTGAACCAATCCAGGCTCGACTGTCCCCAAACCCTCGAGCGAGAAGAACAGAATCTCCTCCTTACCTGTGTCCACGCTCGGACCATCGAGCTTGGGCGCTTTTGGAGCGATCGTCTTGACGAGGCGGCCGGACACCAAGTCGGCTTTTTTCCCTTGCTCTTGGGAGTGGGGGGAACCTTTGAGGACGATTCAGGAACATCCCCTGGCCGAGGACCTTCATATCTCTTGGCCCCTGGAATTGAAGCAGGTTTCAAAACTGACTCAATCACGGCCCAAGATTTACCGGCCATCCTTTCTGCAAAACAACAAGTCAAAGGTTAGAAAAGAGTATTGACAACAAAATATAAAGGCAAAGTTCAAAAGCAAACCGATTTCGGCCTCGAGATCCTGGCCCTCGAGCAAGACGAAGGGACGGCAAGGTATGTCGCCCTTGGGGTCCGGGCGCATCATGCTCGCTAACGCCTTAATCATCTCCAAGGATTCCAGGTCGGCCTCCCCAAATCTTTGATAGAATAAATGTAATCGCCTCGCCTCCTGCGAAAGTGAGCCTCGTTCCACATGATGGGGAAGTAAGGGGACCAAGCATTCCGTCCGGTTGGACCTCGAGATATGGCCTTGCCGGCCTCCTCATTAGGAGCAATCCAAAAATACCGACCTCTCGGGCCGCTCCCAATGATTCTTGGTATGCTTTGAAGAACCGATGATGAGTTTTACGCATCTTAAAGGAGACCTGCTCCTCTTTTCTTTGTTAGCTTTCTCCCCGAGAGCCATTTCGGCTCAAAGAGAGTAAAAACGACATGATCGACACCGGCCGATTCAACTTAGTCAAGAGGACTTCAAAGGTTTTCAGAAACGCCCATGCGTTAGGATGGAGTTGAGAAGGGGCGACCCAAATGTGACGCAGGACGTCGCGCTGAAATTCAGTGAAAGGAGGGATGATGTTCATTTTCTCGAACACGAGCCGATACATCGTGAACTTAAGGTTGGGAGAGTAAGTTGCAATGTCTTCTCCGTCTTTCATGCCTCTCACCCTCCACCAATGACAATTAAATCGTAGCGGCTCCGCAGATCGGGCAAGGCAACATGGTCGACAGTAATAATACTCCTGTGTGAACGAAGAGTTTCTGATACCCAAGACATGTCAGATGGGTCTCGGGCAACGTCTGCTTGAACTTCGGCCGACCCTCCTTCGATGTTTACCTCTCGACCCGGAGGAGCTAGTCTGCGGGCTGAACTACCGCTTCCGTTGACTTCTTCACTCGGCCACCTTCTACTCCACCATCTCTTCGTCCGCGATCGGGGCGGCACTCACGCACTTCGTCGTCATCAATGATCACCACATCGACATCTTCTTCCTCTCCTTCCGCTCGAGCTTGATGTTCTCCGGTGGTGGAGTGTTACCGCGGCCGCTCTTGTAATGGACGGACCTAGAACGAGCTCTTGAGCTGGCCGATCCTCGACGAGAAGAGTGGGAACTCGAGCTCGTACTGCTCGAAGAACTGCTTGAAGAACCAGAACCTTTGTCGCCCGAAGGCGACTTAGACTCTTCCTCATGGGGATTGGGCTCGCCCGGCCTCGACATATGTGTAGCAAAGGATTGCGGTGGTTTTCCGGGAATACGGGCGGTCGGTTTAAATCCGTGGCATGCGAAACACCTGTGATAAAGGGCTCAAGTCAGGTCGATCGAACAGAATACTCGTGAGAGGGGGCGACTTGGCCATCCCCCGACCTGACACCCCCTATCACGAGGCCTGGAAAAGTACAAAGTGCATCCAAGTAAAAGCTCAAGTTTAAAAAGCAAAAGTATAGATCGACCCATACCTTGAACAGATGTTGTGGATCGGTCGCGAAAACGTAAGCGACTACGGATGCAAGTCCGCGGCGAACAAATCGATCATTGTGAGCAATTCGTGAAAGTGTGAGAAATGATCTCACCGTGAAGGGCTATTTATAAATGCGGACCCATGGCGCGAAGGGGCCGGGAGGCGGCGCGTCGCAACGTTTCATCTTCTCACCATCGTTGTTGTCTCCGGACGACCTCGGAAACACCAAACGTCATATGCGGGATGTCGGTAAAGACCAACCGTCGGCGTCGGCCGCGGCCGATGGTTAGCGGCGGTCGACACCGCCTATCTAGAAAGCAAACGGCCGCGTCCGTTTCGTCAAAATAACTTCACTCCTGGGGGCATCGATTCAAGCCTCAGCCCGCTCTTAAGCGACCTAGGCTTGGGGGGCAACTGTTCCTGGGTGTATCAGCAAATCGAGAACGCCATCGGCAAGAATCGGCTGCGGCCCAGCCCAACTCGATCGGCCCAAACACGCTGCTTGGAGCGCAATTCTCGCCGGCCGAAAATCTCGCAAAACGGTCGGACCTCGCAGTATATATCGCCATTCGCATATGGCATCGTGTGCGTTCTCTAACCTTGTGCTATCTCGCGGCGAGCGACTCTCACTAGATCGTCGGAGTATCTTTGCAGGTACCACCCGAGGTGCTCAACGCGTGAAGCCAGGACCGGTCCTTTCACTCATTCAACGACCGGCCCGTTTGACGAAACAACAACTACTTCAACACTTCATTGGTCAAGGTACGATCAAATGCTAAGTTGAGAAATGATATCACTTCCTTCAAACAAAGGGAAGGGGAATCATTGTTTGATGCTTGGGAAAGGTGGAAGGAATTACTGAGAATGCGTCCACACCATGGCATTCCCGTGGTTATTCAAATGGAGACTTTCTATAATGGTCTAGATCAGCCTACCAGACTTATACTTAATGCTTCATCAGGTGGTGTTATTTTGAACATGTACTTCTCTGAGGCATGCAAGCTTATAGATGACATAGCCACACATAATTCCTATTGGCCATCTGAAAGATTTACTCCTGGAAAGAAGGCTGGTGTCCATGAGATAAGTGAAGTAACTGCTCTTTCTGCTCAGGTTGCTTCCCTGACCAACATGATTAAAAACATGAGTACTCCAAACGTGGCAACGTCTGAGAGACAGACTGCTGCAACTGTTGAATCAACACCATCTGGGGGAGTAGTGTGTGTCTATTGTGAAGAAGGGCATGTTTATGAAGAGTGTCCCTATAACCCTCAGTCTGTAAACTTTGTATCCCAGAATAAAGGTAACAGTCCTTACTCCAACTCTTACAACTCAAATTGGAAAAATCACCCAAACTTTGGTTGGAGAAACAACAATGCTTTAAATGCTAGCAATACTGCTCCTGCAATACCCCCCAGGATTTCCCCATCAACAACAACAGAGGCAATATATGCAAAATAACAACAACAACAATTTGGAAGCCATGATGAAAAGTTTCATAAGTGATTGTAAGACAACCTTGCAAACCCATGAATCTTCAATCAAAACTTTGGAAAACCAAATTGGGCAGATAGCCTCAGCTCTTACTCAAAGACAAAATGGATCTCTCCCATCTACAACTGAAACACCATCATCATCTAATCCAAATGGTAACAATGGGGGGAATGCACAAGTAAATGCTATCTCATTGAGAAGTGGCACTGAGTATCTGAACCGGTATGCACGAGGAAAGCGAGGTGCCAAAGAAAAGAAAAAGAGAGAAAGGAAGGAGAAAAGCAAAGGTGGAGAAAAAGAGAAGGATACTCCAGATATTGTGATGTCTAAGTCAGACGTTACAACGTCTAGTTTCGAACCAGGAATCAAGACTGTACCCAAGCTTGTACCTGAATATCCTCCTCCACCTTACCCTCAAAGACTAAAGAAAGATCATGAAGACAAGCAATTCACCAAGTTCATGGAGATGCTCAAGCAGCTACACATAAACCTTCCTTTGGTTGAAGCTCTACAGCAGATGCCAAACTATACTAAGTTCCTGAAGGACATCATCACCAAAAGAAGAAGGCTAGGGAGTTTGAAAGCTGTTGCTTTAACGTAAGAATGTAGCTTAATTATGCGAATAAACTCCTAGAAAATCGAAGGATCTGGCGGTTTACTATACCATGCTCCATTAGAGATTTTTACATTGGCAAAGCTTTATGTGACTTAGGGGCAAGTATTAACTTAATGCCCAAGTCCATTTATGATAAACTTGGTATAGGAACTGCCAGACCTACTTCTTTAAGTCTTACTCTAGCTGATAAAAGTAGAGTCTATCCTGAGGGCATATTAGAAGATGTTTTGATTAAAGTTGACAAGTTTGTTTTTCCAGTGGATTTTGTTATTTTGGATTTTGATGCAGATAAAGAAGTTCCTATCATCTTGGGGCAACCATTCTTAGCCACTGGAAGAACACTCATTGATGTGCAGAAAGGAGAATTGATAATGAGAGTCAATGACCAAGAAGTCAAGTTCAACGTCCTCAATGCACTCAAGTATCCAGATCCTAACACAGAGGAATGTTCTTATGTGGTTGCCCTTGACCATGTTGTTCAAAAGCAATTCAATAAAGATAATGACCACTTGGAAAAGATTTTGGGCAGTGCTGAGATACAAGAGTTATTAGCAGAAGAAGCTGTTCCTTAAGACGTTATAACGTCAACAGCAGACGTTATCACGTCTGACTCCCCTGTACCCAAGGCGTGGACAAAGAAGTATGAATCTTTGGGGCAAGAGGACTCAAATCTCAAGAAGAATGTCCCTTCTATTAAAGAACCACCCACACTGGAGCTGAAGGTGTTACCTGATCATTTGAAGTATGTCTTTTTTAGGGGAAAATGATTCTCTACCTGTGATCATTTCTTCTAATCTCTCACAAGAGCAGGAAAATGATCTCATTACTACCTTGAAGAGACATAAGAAAGCTATTGGTTGGCAAATGGCAGATATCAAGGGAATCAGTCCCACAATTTGTATGCACAGAATTGTATTGGAAGAAAATGCCAAGAATAGCATTGAAGGGCAGAGGCGATTGAACCCAATAATGAAGGAGGTGGTCAAGAAGGAAATCATCAAATGGTTAGACGCAGGAATCATCTACCCAATCAGTGACAACTCATGGGTAAGCCCAGTTCAATGTGTACCAAAGAAGGGTGGAGTTACTGTGGTGACAAATGATAAAAATGAATTGATTCCAACCAGGACAGTGACGGGATGGAGGATATGTATGGACTACAGGAAGCTGAACAAAGCAACCAAGAAGGACCATTTTCCACACCCATTCATTGACCAGATGTTAGAAAGACTTGCAGGCAAAGAATTCTACTGTTTCCTTGATGGTTACTCAGGCTATAACTAGATAGCTATTGCGCCTGAAGACCAAGAGAAGACCACATTCACTTGTCCTTATGGTACCTTTGCCTTCAGAAGGATGCCATTTGGGCTGTGTAATGCTCCTGCAACATTCCAGAGGTGCATGATGGCTTTATTCTTTGATTTTATTGAAAACTCCATGGAAGTTTTTAAGGATGACTTTTCAGTCTATGGAGACTCATATAAGGCATGCTTGGATAACTTAGAAGGAGTTCTAGTAAGATGTGAAGAGACCAACTTGGTGCTCAACTGGAGAAATGCCATTTTATGGTTCAAGAAGGAATTGTTTTGCGGCATCGGATCTCAAAGAAGGGATTGGAGGTGGACAGAGCAAAAATTGATGTTATTGACAAATTACCTCCACCAACCACTATCAAAGGTGTCAGAAGTTTTTTAGGGCATGCTGGTTTTTACAGAAGATTTATCAAAGACTTCTCAAAAATTTCCAAACCTTTGTGTCTGCTACTGCAACGTGATAACTTCTTCAACTTTGATGAGCAATGTCATTAAGCCTTCCAGAAATTGAAGACTGCTCTTGTAACTGCTATTGTGATAGTCACTCCTGACTGGTCCAAACCATTTGAATTAATGTGTGATGCGAGTGACTACGCTGTAGGAGCTGTATTGGGTCAAAGGTATGGCAAAAATTTTCACTCTATCTATTATGCTAGCAAAACCTTAGATGATGCCCAATTAAATTATCTTTGTGGTGAGAAAAGAGTTCTTGGTTTGTTGTGTTTGCTTTTGACAAATTTAGATCATACTTGGTGGGTGCAAAAGTTATTGTTTTTACTGATCACTCAACCATCAAGTATTTGATTGCTAAAAAAGATGCAAAGCCAAGACTCATTAGATGGGTTCTCCTCCTCCAAGAATTTGACTTGGAAATTCGTGATAAAAAGGGGGTGGAGAACCAAGTTGCTGATCACCTTTCTAAACTTGAGAATGTTAATGTAGGTACAGGTGAAGAAGTGAAGTTCAGTGTAAGAGTCATAAATGACTACTTTGGTCTGGGTTACTATGGAAAGGCAGTGGAAACGAAGTAGAAGACCTACGAGTGGCGGAGATGAATGCAATCAAAGAGAGAATCTGTATTGAAAGAGCTGTTTGGGAAAGAAGTGGTGACCATGGAAACGAATTCAAAATTCTGAAAAGGTACCTTTGTGATGAGGCCAACACTTGGTTTCATTTCATTAGGCACTGCTTGATACCTACATCTCACACTTCCTGGGTTGAGACTGATTGCCATTGATGCAATTATGTCAAAAGACAAGATTGAGGTAGGCAAACTTATTAATAGGGAGATGAACAAGTGGCAGAATAGGAAGGATGGATATTTGTACTTTCCTTAATCACCGATCTGTGTATGGAGGCCAGAGTGGAGATTGAAGCCACTGAGCTAAGGGAAGAACCCCAAGGACCCTTCTCTACAAAGTTCAAAGCTAGGCTGAGAGCTGCAGGGGATACCACATCAGTTGATGCGTAGACGTTACAATGTCTGGTGGAGCAGCAAAACAGCCTAGCCAAATTTGTCAAGGAACAGTTCAAGTGGCAGAAGAAGGTGAATGCGCAGCTAACGAAAGGTAAGATAGTGATTGAAGAACTCAGTACTCCCGCAGTGGATGCAAGAGGAAGATGAAGATGACGTGCCCTTATCAACAATGCACCTCCGAGCAGTGAAGAAGGAAAGAGTGAAGAGAGCAAGAAGCCAAGCCAAGAAAGGAAAAAGCCCAGCAAAGAAAAAGCAAAAGAAGGTAAGTAGTGCGGAAGAACTTAATTCAGCTGATCTAGATGATATTAGTGAAAGTGATGCAGATGAATCAAGGAAGGTGAGCATGGAAATTCAAAGTGAGGAAGAGGAAGAAGCACATTCTGAAGAAAAAGGAAGTTCTAGTGAAAAGACAAATAGCAAGGCCGACCCTCCACCAACCAAAACAACCAAACCACCATCACCAAAAGCCAATCAACCCCAACCCTCACCTAAAGAACCACCCACCCGTGACCAGAATGTTCCCAAAACACCACAATCCAAACCACAGGACCAAACCATTTCACAACTGTAACACCCCAAAATAATTCAATTAATTAACTTAGTTGAGTTATTAAGGGTTTGCAACATTTTACTCTTAAGTCAAGTAATTCATTAAGTAAAAGCTAAGCATATGTTACTATTTTAGGGAAATGTCAAAGTAGGTAAAGGGTGTGGGTAGTAGCAAGCCCACGGCCTAAATAAGGCCAAGGCCCATTTAAGTCCATTGGGACATATTAAATGGTACCTTCAAAGGAGACATCCCATTCAGTTCAAAAATATAGTTAAGTTTCTAAATTGAGGAAGTAGAGAGAGAAGTGAGAACCGAAGAGAGAGGGACGAGAACTTGGCGTGGAGAGTTCAAGCTAGGAGAGAGAGGAGAGCTTGTTGTTGTGGTTTGTTGGAGAGTGAAGGCTTCTCATCTCTTCTCGAATCATTAAGGTTAGGGGTCTTTTAATCCTTGTAATATTCTGTGTTTGATAGTGTTTTGGTGTGAGTGGTTTTGATCACCTTGCATGTGTGTTTTATGTGTTGTTCATGATGTATCTTTCTTTGTGTTTTGCTCCTTGCTTGAGATTTGTGGTGAGATCTGACGGTGATCGGTTGGGAAAGAGAGAGGAGTGTAACTCTCTGCATTGCAGTAATGGTGCAAGTGAGCTTTGCATGGTGAGGCATCAAAGTGTAAATCGGTGTAGTGTGAAGAAATGAGCTTGCATGTAGAGTTAAGGAGAGGATCGGAGCAAATGGAGTGAGTATCCGAGTGAGCATGCGTGAAGTGAGCTGGAAATGAGCTTGCATGAGTTTAAGTGAAGAAGCAGTAAAAGAAGTAAAAGGGGTTAAGCGCCTTATTACGCGTGAACCGAAATACCTTAAGCCTAGAGTGAGAGAAACCGAGCTTGAGGGAAGTCAACGCTTAGAGTGTCTTAGTGTTGAGGGTGCATTGGTGAGTTTGAGGGAGAGTATTGTCTAAACACCATTAGCGAGGGGTAGGGACGCATAAACCGAAGTGTAGGTGTCTCGCCTTAGGTTACCGAGGTGTAGAGGTCCTCGGTAGAGGTGGCGTCATCGAGGTGAGCGCCCAAGTGCCTAAGAGTAGGTGAACCGAACCATGGGATACTTGAGGAGTGAATTTCCCATGACTTAGATGATTTAGGTGTAAGGAGTGCGTGGCGTGAGCGCGTTACATCGAAATGAGGGTTTAGGTGTGGTTAGCCGAGGTACACACATAGTGTCTTAGAGGTGATGTTGCGTGGTTAGCCGAGGTACACATATAGTGTGCCGAGGTGAGGTTAAGCGCCAATGTTATCTAACACATTGTGGGGCGCTCTTCGGGAGTGCTACTTTAGCACCAATGTGCATAAGTAATGGAGCGATTAAGTCCATTTTGGTCCTTAGGTGACATTTTGGTCCCTAAGTGTCGTTGTGGTCCTCGGTGTGACAAGTAGTCCACCATGGATTGCCGAGGTGGTGAGAAGTCGGTTGTAGGTCCTAAGGTGATTCTACGGTGTTGTAGGGTCGACCTTAGCAATGTGATGATGTCAGGTGGTGTAGGCGTCGGTGTGAGCGACGAGTAGAACGAGCGAATAACGACGGTGAGCGGCGGTGTAAACATTCACATACGTTATGATTGATTTGTGTGTGATTGTATTTGTCATGAAGTCACATGTTCATGTGCATATTACGACGGAGGAGGTCTCGGCCTCGGATATGGTAGGACTTCGGTCTCCATATCAAATAACGACGGAGTTAACGACGGAGATGCCGACGGGCTAAATAACGACGGTGGAGGTACCTCATTGCATAATGCCCTGTGGATGGGTTGCATACATCCATACATTACATGAATTGTTGTGTTTGAGCTGGTTGATAATTGTTGTGTTTATGTGGACTATCGGTGAGTGATTGTAATTCTTTGAGCAGAGGTGTTTTTAGTGCTATCTCTATCCTTAAGCTTTCTTCACATTATATTACTTGTGTTAAGAGACTCACCTAGTTTGCTTATTGTTGCTGCTCTCGTGGCAACTTGCGCAGTACTCATGAGTGATAGCCGTGTGCCTAGTTGATGTTGGTGTAGTGCGCTCAGTGCGTGTAACACCGGGTTGGGGCGAGTAGATTATTTTGTACTCTTTATCTTGATCTTGTGTATATTTTGCTAGATAGTCTTTTGGCACTAAAACTATCATATTTGTGTAACTATTACTATGTAATATGACTTGTTGTGTTCTTGTCGGTGCCTTATATGATGGGCTGAGACCCTTTTTGCCGTGGTGATGTGCATGACTGCATGCTTGTATAATGCTGTGAAACTGTTTTGAACTTAATTGATTTTCTGTTTTCCTTTTAATCACCAAATGTAGCACTCCTTTGAGTGGAATTTTGAAACTCTGATTTTAATTTAGTAGACCGAATTGATTAAGATAAGGGGGTGTTACAACAAGCACCCCCACTCAACCTGAACTAGAAAAAGAACCATCACAACAACCATCCGTTCAACAAGTACCTGGAGGAGACGTGGCAACATCTGAAGAAACTAATGTTGGAAGTAATCTAGATCCACAACTCATGTCCCCACCCAAAAAGCCAAGAGTCAAGAGTGTACCAACCCAGAACCCATTTGGAAGGAAGAAAAGACAAGAATTAGTCGCTGCAAGTAAAGAAGCCAAAGCTAGTGAGGAAGAAGAGCAAACTGAGGCTGCCACAGCCAAAAGACAAAAATTGCAGGTAAGGAGGAAAGCTGAAGGTGCTAAAGGTAAGCCAGCAACCGCTACGAGTGCAGCATTTGTCGCTGCGAGTGGTTCTGAGAATGCCCCTGCTGTCATTGCTGAAGAAGGAGCTGCAGACGTTACAACGTCTGCTGAGAAAGAGGCTGCAGCAAAGCTTGCATAATTGCAGGTAATGTGTAACACCCCCTTATCTAATCAATTCGATCTACTAAATTAAAATCAGAGTTTCAAAATTCCACTCAAAGGAGGGCTACATTTGATGATTTAAAAAGGAAAACAGAAATTCAATTAAGTTCAAACAGCTGCACATCATTATACTAAACATGTAATCATGCGCATCACGTCGGCAAAAGGGTCTAAGCCCGTAACATAAGGCACCTCGGCCAGTAAGACATCAAGTCATAATACATAGTAAAAAGTTACAACAAAATGTGATAGTTTTAGTTCAAAAGACTATCTAGCAGAAAGTACACAAGATCGGCATAAGAAGCACTAAAATCTACTCGGCCCCAACCCAAAGTTACCACGACCACCGAGCGCGAACACACAACCGACTTGAGCTAGGCACAACTATCACTCATGTGTACCGCAAGTTGCCGACATGAGAAGCAACATAAAAGCGGCTAGGGTGAGTCTCTTAACACAAGTAATATAATGTGAAGAAGCTTAAGGTTAGAGATAGCACTAAAGCACCTCGGTTAATTAATACACCACTCACCAATAGTTCAAATAACCACAACAATTATCAATCACTCAAAAACACATTAAATTATGAAATGTATGCATGTATGCAACCCAACCACGTGGCATTATGCAATGAGGTACCTCCACCGTCGTTATTTAGCCTATCGGCTCTCAAAGTCGTTTATTTAGCTTTGTCGGATCTCCGTCGTTATTTACTCGTCGTTATTTGATATGGAGACCAAGTCCTACCACATCGAGGCCGAAACCTCCTCCGTCGTAATATGCACATGAACATGTGACTTCATGACAAATGCAATCACACACCAATCAAACATAACGCATGTGAATGCTTACACCGTCGTTCACCGTCGTTACTCCGTCGTTCTACTCCGTCGCTCACACTGACGTCCACACCATCTAGACATCATCACGATTGCTGCGGTCGACCCTACTACACCGGTAGAATCACCCTAGGACCTACAACCGACCTCTCAATCACCTCGGCACTCCATGGTGGACTAATTGTCACACCGAGGACCGCAACGACACTTAGGGACCAAAATGTCACCTAAGGACCAAAATGGACTCTATCGCTCCCTTACTTATGCACATTTGGTGCTAAAATAGCACTCACAGTGGCGTCCCACAATGTGCTAGGCAACATTGGCGCCTAACATCACTTCGGCACACTATGTGTGTACCTCGACTAACTACTCCAACTCGGTATTCTACATCACCTCGGCACCTAGCTCAGCTTTGGCACCTCGGCATGTTACACGCAAACCCTCAATTCGGTGACATACTCACAATTACGCACTCCCTTAGGCTAGAACCTCTCACTCGTGTGGATTCACTCCTCGTACAATCTCGTCTAGTCACTTCCACTTAGGCATTTTGGCGTTTCACCTCGGTGACGCTACCTCGGCTTGAAGACTTCGGTTCACTACCTCTACACCTCGGTAACCTTAAGGCGAAACACCTACACTTCGGTTTATGCGCCCTTACCCTCGCTAATGGTATTTAGACACATACTCTCCTCAAACTCACCAACGGACTCTCAACACTAAGACACTCTGGCGTTGACTTCCTCAACTTCGGTTTCTCTCACTCTAAGTCAAAGGGTACTTAGACATGCTGCAGTAATAAAGGCGCTTAACTCCCATTTTACTTCTTTTACTCTGTTTCTTTACTTAAACCCAACATGCAACCCATTTCAAAGATACCACACTCATGCACACTCGGTTACTCACTCCATCGTCTCGATCCTCTCCCTAACTCTAAATGCAAACTCATTTTCTTCACACTACTGCTGATTCACCCTCGATGCCTCACCATGCAATGCTCCTTCGTACCTCACGTGAGCAGAGAGTGTTACACTCCTCTCTCTTTCCCAACCGATCCACCATCGTACCTCACCACAAATCACAGCAAAGAGCAAAACACAGCAAAACACGTTATGAACAACACATAAAACACACATGCAAGGTGATCAGAACCACTCACACCAAAATACTACCAAACACAAAACATTACAAGGATTAAAAGAGCCCCCTAACCTGATCACAACCGTAGACACACCCTCTTCACTAGCACTTCTAGGAATCCTTCAAGATTCAGCTCACTCTTCCCTTTTTCTCTTGGTTCTCCCTTGGGGTGTTACATAATGAAAGAGCGTGAGGCTACCATAGAAAGAGCAAAGGAGCAAGCAATGGAAGAGGCTACTCAATGTTGCGTCCGAAAAAGTCCCTGAGGGGATCTTTCTTCGTTTACAACTTTTTAAAACAATGAAGTCGCCACCAATATTTTTTTATAAGGAAAATATTGAAGAAAACCTTTTTGGAAAGCGAATGGCCTTTCAGAAACCGGAAAATTTGGGTTCGGGGGTCGATTAGGCATGGGGAAGGTATTAGCACCCCACATCTCCTTTCTACCGAAAGGGACCTTTAATTAAATGTGTGGTTTTAAGTGTTGATTTGGAAGTTATTTAAATTTGCCTCTTTATAGAAAAGGGAATGAGAAGACTTAATGAAAAATTTTACTTTTGGCGCTTGACGAGAGTTAGCCTCTCGCTCCTACGTATCTCCCGGTGCGATGGAGAATTCAAAGCTACGTAGTTCTTATTTGTCTTGAAAAGGGTTTTTGTTTTTTAATCTGTTTTAGAGTTTTTTCGCAAAAGGATTGAGCGTTCGCGGTGACCAAACAGCAACGGTTTAGAGTGGTCATGCTACTAACTCTTTTGAAAATGGGATCATCACTAACAATCAAACGGCAACGGCGCGAGTGACTATTGATGACAACCTGTTTTTATTTTGATTATTGAAAAGGTTTTCGCAATTGAAGGGGAGCGTTTGTGATGACCAAACAACAACGGTTTAGAGTGGTCACACTACTAATTCTTTTGAAAATGAAATTATCATTAACAACCAAACGGCAACGGCGCGAGTGATCATTAATGATAATCGGTTTTGCTTTGGATTCGAGTGTTCGCGACGACCAAACAACAACGGTTTAGAGTGGTCACCCTACTAACTCTTTTGAAAATGAAAATTATCATTAACAACCAAACGACAACGGCGCGAGTGATCATTAATGATAATTGGTTCTTATTTTAGGTAATCCTTAACACTTGGGATATGCTCAAGTGAATTAGTGTCAAATCCTCTTACAAAATCATCAACACAAACATGATTTTCAAAACAAGCAACTAAAACAAGCACAAACCCCAATTGTTTACCAAATCACATTTTATTTCACTAAAACATCAAAATCAAACAAAACCCTAGCCTTACTTCATGGGAGTTCAAATAAACATCACAAATCAAGCCTAAACTCAAGCATTTACAAGATTAGACAACCAAACACATCCAAAAGAAGTTGCTGGAAGAGGCGTAATAGTAAAAATGGGGTGCTATTTAGCTGCTAGGTGTTGTATTTTAAAAAAAGCAATGTACAAATAACAAAGGCCCATGGTCTGACCCATGAGTTGGGCCATTACGGGGGTATGCATGTATTAAACGCGGGGTGTTAGAAGAAGGTGAGTGTAATTTTAGTCATGTGATAGGGGATCTGAATTTAAAAATAAAACATGACATAAATGGGGAATCAAGGACAAGTCACGTGGGGAGGGTGTAAAGGAAACAAATGGTCAGATTTCACTTTTATAAAGGAAACAAATGATTATTTGAAAATAATAATAAAAAGGGATTAAAATAACAAAAAGCAATGAAATAGGAAACCAAAAAATGTGGTGAAGGGACATGAGGGGATGCTGACTGATGCAAGTCTAGCAACTCTATACTGTATTTTACATTGTCAATACTAAAATAGTTATTGTGGTTAATAAAAACAGAAATAAACTAATAACCTAATAATTAAATATATAAGAAAAAAGTTGAGTTATGTGAAGACCCTACCAAGAAAAAATATCATTTCATACCTTGAGTTCTAGAGAGAGGAAACGAAAGTCTCAAGAGAGAAAGAGATTAAGAGAGGTGGAATACGATTCTTCTTCTTCTCTTTGCCTTTTTTTGGGTTTGTTTTCTTGTGAAGGTGGTGTTACAAAAATGGAGGAGGTATGGTGGAGGAGGTTGTTGCGTTGTGTTTGTGGTGGTTGTGGCTGGTTGTGAAGGAAGGAAAGGGATGGTAGTTGTGGGTTACGAAAATGAAGGAGGGTGGAGTTGAGAGGTTGTTGTAGGGGTGTAGTGAGGTGGTTGTTGTTGTTTCTGAAATGGAGGAGAGTAGAGTGGAGGTGATGTGTTGTTTGAAAAGCTTGATTTTTGATGAGTTTTGAGTGTCCACCCTTTCTCCTCCTCCTCTCTGATTTTAGAGACTAGATTTATATTGTAACTTTGCCTTGTGTGTGGTCAATTTTATCTATGTTTCTCTTTTATTTGTTCAATGTCTTTCATGTTTTGATACTAATTTTCCCTGTGCAAACAAATTTCTCCTTCCAAGTCTCTGTTCCTTACATTAATCCTAACTACTGGCCTTTCATGCAGATATTACAGGCTGCAGCTAGTCACTGTGGATGGAAGTTATAGAGGTCTACTTTTGTGTAAAAACATAGAGATAGATAAAAGGGGTGTTGGAATAAAGCTCTAAATGGAGAAGTAGCATTCAACGAGGACCTCTCTCAGGGAGAGAGAGGAAGATTGACTCTTTCCCTTTTTTAATTTCATTTAACTTGTACTGATGTTAGTAACATTTTTGTTTCCTCTATATAAAATAAACAACAATAATAACAAATAACGAGTGCCCAAAATGAACGCGCATAACGATTAGAACTAACACGTGTGCGTGAGAACAAAATGGTGCGAGATCATTAAAAAGAACGTGTGTTTGCGGTTAAAAATAACACGCGCTCACAATGAGAATAGTGCAAGATTATTAAAACTAAACACGCGTACGCGATTAGAAATAATGTGCGAGCACAACGAAACATATTTTTGAGCCTTTTTGAAAATGAGAAAAATACCTCTTAAGATTGGGCATTTACAAAATACATTTTTTTAATTAATTTTCAATTAGCCGGACAAAATTACGGTATAACACTCAAATGTTGGCAGAGCATCTCCTGAAGCAAGCCCAGGACAAAGTTGCTGTTATTGGTGGTGCATCCAAAGACGTTATAACGTCTCAAGAGCCAGAGGTTGAAAAAGCCCAGGTGGACCCCAAAGAAGCACATCAAGTTGATCCTGGAGAACTGGCAATGAAAGCATGGGAAGAAGCAAAGAAAAGAATTGCTGAGAGTAGTGCAAAGATGTCCCAAGAAGCTGAAGTTTCAGTTGCTGCTGCTGCAAGCTCAGGAGTGGTAGGCTCTGATGAAACCACAACCACAACCACTACAGAGGCAGGAGGAGAGAAGAAGAAGAAGGAAAAGAAAAAGACAACCGCTCAAGCAAGCATCCCCACCAGGCAGAGTGGAAGGCTCAGGTCTGGTGCTCTGAACAAGTAGTTTAGCCCTCTTTTCAGCGGTAGTATAGTTGTAGTTTTCATTTGAGTGCGAATAAATAACCGTCCAACGTGATAACGTCTGTTTCAACGTTGGATAGTTAATAGTCAGTAGTTTGTTTGTTTGTGTCCTGTTTAAATGTTCCTCTCCCGATTTTGAAGAAAAAAAACAGTAAGCAGTGAGGACACTGCTCATCTTTAAGTATGGGGGGGAGGATCATCTTTATGTCTTATGTTTTCATGTTTGTGTATGCATAAAGTCAAATGCAAAATCAGTTTACTTTCCTACTCTATGAATCATCAAGAAAATATTTCTCTTTGGGCTAAATCTAGTGATGGCTGTGTGTGAATATGTGTGAGTAGCTGATGCATGCTTAGATGAACAGAATTGATTGCTGCTTCAACACAAACTCTGTTTTGAGGAAAACCTAGTTAGTTAGGGACTATTTGATGCTAAAGCTAGTTTTGGTTGACTATGGTGATTGTAAAACTTGACTAAAAACCTAGAGTAGCAGTAGAAGCTAAGTTTTGGGGTATATCAGGTTGTACTAAGGCTGGGTACAAAGACTGTAGGATGGTTAGTGCATGTGTAGTGTGAGTGCAACGTTGTAACGTCTACCCGTAACGTTATAACGTATGCCGTGTGTGTTGATGTGTTGTGTTCTGTGTTTCATACGTTATAACGTCCCATCTATAAACGTTATAACGTCTACTCCAAAAAGACCAAAAAAGTGTGTGTTGTTTCAAATAAGTGGAAAATCCACATGTTCTTTGTGTTTGCTGCAAATCCGCGAAATAAATACTGGGCACTCCAAATGTTAAAAAAAAGAAAAGAAAAGAAAAAAGAGAGAACTCCAAGTGGAGTGAATCAAAGGAAGTTGCTCAGTAATGAGGGGGTTGCAGTCATTTGCGTGTGTGAGTCAGAATAGTAGATGCACTAATCTAGTCCTAGCGCCCAATTAAGACCCTTTGTCGTGCTTAAAATCACCCTCATGACTTATGTGGAAAATGTTAGTCTACTCTCTGTTTTGAAAGATGTTTTACTCTCACCAAACGGAAACCACTCTTTCATAGGCTAGGGTAGCTTCTGAACCTAGCTAGAAATGGAATTGATACAGAGATCACACACTCACTTCGGGCAGTAATGAATCTAGAATGTAATTGTGCATTGGTGCGTGAGTGTGTAGTGTAAGTCTGAAGAAATTAGCCCCTTAAGAATAATTTTCTTGATCAAATGGTTGAGTAGAGTGTAACCTGCTGGTGTATTTGATTTCATGTATTTTTTATTTGTTTTTTTTATTTTGTTTTGTCTTGATTGCTTGAGGACAAGCAATGATTTAAGTTTGGGGGTGTGATAACTCATATTTATATGAGTTATTTATACTTATTCAAAGATAAAACATGCAAGTTCTCTAGCAATAGTAGGTTGTTTCTAGTAGTTTTCTGTTAGTTTATTGTTTCTTAGTTAGATAGGGGCTAAATTACAAGTTCTATGCATTTTAGCACCACTTGGTGTCTTTGTGAGCGTTTTGATGCTTCTTGTGTTTGTGCAGTAAAAGCTGAACGTCGCAACGTCCCTCACCACGTCTGAGAAAGGTCAGAAAAGCAAGAATGAAATATCTCAGTTGTGGCGCGCTAGCAATGATGGTCAATGATTTAGAAGTTCAGAAGATCTTCTCTCTCCTCGTACCGACGCTACGGTGACGTATTATGTATTGTGCGATGTCGGTTCGAAAATATTTTTATTTGCAAGCAAGCTTGGTAGGTGAGGAATGACATCAGCAAGCATGTGACTCTTTTGGCTATTTAATGGAAGACTTGTATCTCTTTCAAAGGGACGCATACACTCACCCACATCAGATCAATCTCTCCATTCATCTACCTTCCTCCATTTCAGAGAAAGTTTTCTTAAAGAAGTTCTGGACACAGACTTCTTCACTTAACTCTTCTCAAACTCCATTTTCCATTCCCAGTCGCAACCACTATTGTGAAGCTCAAACGTTGTAACGTCTTTACAGCGTGCATGCAGGAAGGCTACTTAGGCGTATCTTTTGCGTTTAGTTTCCTTTTCTCTATGTATGGTATTTGGATTTCACTTCCTTATCTTTCTGTAGAGATGCTCAGCATGAGCTAAACATCTGTAGTTGGGTTGTTGTTTTGCATGTAATGAACCTCTAGTTTAATGTTATGAAGTATTGATGTTATGCGTTTTAAAATCTTTGCATGTTAATATTTCCAAACTTGTTTTGAGACTAGCCACTTAAAATAAGTAGATTCATAGGTACAGACATGATCTATGAAAAGAACTCAAAGATTTATATGAACGAAAAGGTGCACTAAAGACATTTAGGCATCTAAGTCTAGACATAGAATGGATAATAGTTCATAGGACATTGCTGTGGGTACTTAAAATACAAGAGTAGGCCTACTTAGAACCTAGACATAGGATTTCTAGTAATTGAAGCTCGACGTTTTGTGGTGAAAAGCCACGACTCTTTTAACAGCGTTCAAGCGTTATAACGTCTATCAGAATAGCATTTGTACGTAATAACGTGTAAACGTTATAACGTCTGACTAGAGGATATTTACTTGCATGCAGTAATCCAACTCATTCTCATCCATATTCACAACCACTTCTTGTTTATTTGCTTTATTTATGTTCTTAATCTTAATACCAAATTTTAGTTCCGATTTGTTACTTGCTTCACTTGTGTTTTGAAGACTTGAACTTTGAAAGTAAAACCAATCCTCGTGGGAACGATCTCTTACTTTTATCCACTTTATTACTTGCGTGACGTGTATACTTGCACTATTATTGCGACCAGAACACACGCAACAATTTGCTGTGTTGCTGTAATTGTTGTGTTGCGTTTTGGTGCTGCCACTGGGCGCCAGTTTGTGTGTTGTTTGGCGCCTATCTTTCTTTGTGTCGCCCCAGCGCCCGATTTGTGTGTTGTTTGGCGCCACTGTCTTTCTTTGTGTTGCCTTCGAGCGCCATTTCTTGCTGTTTTGCGGCGCCCTATGTGGCTGTCCCATAGTTGTGGTGTGTTTTCAGGTGTCGGTAGTGGTCGGGGTACTGTTGAATGATAGACTAACTCATAGGTGTTGGTGGGTTGGGTGTTTTTGGTGTGTTTTGGTGCTTTTGGTGTGGTGGGAATGCCACAACTGGTGATGTGGCTATTCTGGTAATTAAGGTGATGGGTCTATGACCAATTGATGATGTTAGTGTTGTTGTGTAAGTTGTTGTTGTTGGTGTGGTTGTATAAATCGTGGTTGTTGTTGTTGTTGATTGGTGTTTTGTGCATGGTTCATGGTGTCACATGCATGCATGCCTCCGGTGATGGTGTGGGCTTCGGCCTAGAGATATAGGTGATGATATTGATGCTCAAAATAAAATTGGTGATGAACGTACCGCATGCATATACCCGTTGGTGTGGGTTGCATCTCATTCATTCTCGCATGTCATAGTGATGTCCCCTTGGTGGTTGTATGTTGATGATTCCATGTATTAACGATGTTCCTTGGTAGTTATAGTTTGGTGTTTTCCTTGGCTGTGTATGCTGATGTTGTTATTACGGTAGTTAGTTCTTTGTAACTCTAGCATATTGCCTATCGTCTGAGCTATTATATTGATTGATATCTCACCCTTCGTTTGAATGTTACCCCTATGTTGGTAAGGTGCGGGTGATAGTGAGTGAGGGCTTGTCTACCTTCGCGGTTAGTCGGTGTCGTTGCTCACGATCCGTAGCACTCGGGGGAGCGAACACTACTTTATTTAGTTTGGTTTAATTACTTAATTGTTGGATTTTATTTGTTGAGGTTATGATTTCATTATATTCCATTGCGTGGTGATAGAACTCTTCATTACTTAGACTAGAACATGGTGTTTTGAGGTTCGTCCCATTCATGACGTGCTATGTATTACGCTAAACCTTATTTTGGTGAATTTATTTATTACCGACTCTTGAATTGTTTTATCGGTGTGAATGTAGCATCCGCCGAGGTGTAGTAGAAAAGGTTTTTGAAAACTCGATTTTAAGTCTTTAATTTACTGGGATAGCAAAAAGGGTGTTACATTAGTGGTATCGAGGCGATTCGATGCAATCCGACCAAGTTGTCCAGTCGTAGCGTCCTTTAACAATCAAAGTATTGCTAGATTAGTTCTAATTGTCGTTTATGTTGTGAGAGTTTGGGTCTTGTATTCTCTGCTATGAATGGAGAGATGGTGGTTGACAATCCAGCCAAGGGGTCGGTAACCACTTCTCTGGTGTGTTCTCAGTGTCCCTTGTCGATCTTCAACAGAGACTTTGTGTTGATTTTGTTTGTTTGCCGTTGAGCGGATTGGATGTAATCTTGGGTATGAACTGGTTAGAGCATAACCATGTCCATATTAAATGTCGTAGTAAGTCGGTGAGTTTTGGGAGTGATGAGTCCGGTCTGTTATCCGCTAGTCAGTGTGTAGGTTAGCGGAGATTTATATCCGGGAGGTTGTGAAGCTTCATGGGGTTCCTTTCATTGCCCGCATCAGATTTCGAAGAGAGTTGGAAATGTTGCTTATAGGGTGGCCTTACCGCCTAACCTTTCGAACTTGCATGACGTGGGAACTGGGGAGCAAGATGCGGAAATCCTACCCCGAGCTGTTCGAATCAGGTAAATTTTGAGGACGAAATATTTTAAGTGGGGGAGAGTTGTAACGCCCCAAATAATTTAACTATTTATTTAATTAAATTATTCAGGTATTGTATTGGTATAGTTATATTGAAATAATAATATGGTACTTCATTTAAATCAAGGGGTGGTGTTTAGTAATTAAGTAAGTGGTAGAAAGAGGCCCGTGACCCAAGAACCCATAATATAGGCGCTAGGGTTAGAGCCAATGCACATTTGGAGAGAAAAAGAAAAGGAAAGAAAAAAAAAAGAGGGAGATCGCGAAAGAGAGAGAAGAGGGGCTGGCTCGAGGAGAGAGAGAGAGAGAGGAGCTCTTGTTCTTTGTGGTTTTTGGAGTTTCGTGGAAAGAATCTTGTACTCGGCAAAACTCTAAGGTAAGAGTGGGGTTCTATCTTTATAATGGGGTATATGATGGGTGTTAAGTGGGAGATAGGCTCTATGTTGCCTCCTTGATTGTGTTTGGTGTGTATTTGGTGAATTATGAATGTTGTTTGAATTGGTGGCTGAATTGTGATGGTTATTTGTGTTGTTGAATTCACTGTTTTGAGATGTTCTGATATAGGTTCGGTATTTCAGTGACTGAGAACGTTTTACTTACTGAAAAATTATATGGTCTGTCATTTTGAAAATTAGATTGAATGCTTGTTTATTTGGCACCGGTTTGATCGCAGTCGGAGTTGTGTAGCTTTAGATATAGGCTTCACAAGTTAGGGTAATATTCTAAAAGCATTTTGGACCTAGGTTCTGTATTTTTAAAACTGGGAACTTTCTGTTTGTCCAAAAATTATGGGACTTATTTCGTTAGAAAATAGACTTAATTTTGGTTTCTTTGGCACTGGTTTGGTTAAATTTGGAGTAGTGTAGCTCGAGTTATGAGTGTCCCAAGTCAGGTCAAATTTCTGGAATTAAACTGGGTATAGGTTCAGTGTTTCAGGTTGTGTGTCCTCAATTGAACTTCGTTTTGAACGATTCTTGTCCCATTAGAAACTATACTCAAATTTCTTTGTTAGGGCTAACGTTTTGTTCCATTTGGTCAAGTTTAAGTCAGTTTAGAGTGATTTGAAGTGGAAGGACAGAATCTGTCCAGTCTGGGAACCATTCGGATTGTTTCTAAAAACTGTACTAATTGTCTCATTGTTATGAAACTCTAAAGATATATTCAGAAACTACATATCCGCAGCTTTCCAACGAGTGGTCTTTTGTAACTTTTCGATGTTGTTTGCTATTTTAAATAATTCGCGAAGTAGTTGCCTTTGTTGTAGGAAACCACCGCACCCGTGATGTTGTTGTATATTGATGTTATTTGTAAACTTATTGGTGCTTTCGGTGTTAGTGGTAATGCGATAACAGGTGATGTGTCTATTTTATTGACTAAGGTGATAGGCGATGGGTCTATGACCAGTTGTTGATGTTGGTGTTGTTGTGTCAATTAGATGGTCATGGTTGTTGATTGTCTCGGTGCATTGTTCATGGTGTCGCATACATCTCATAAGCATTATTTTGGTGATTGAAGGCTTCGGCCTTAGAGCTATAGGTGATGATGATGATGCTCAATAAACTTGGTGATGATATAGGTGATGATGCCCTAGTTGGCTATTTTATGGTGATGAACGATGCAGCATGCATATACCCGTTGGTGTGGGTTTGCATCTCATTCATTTACTCATGTCATTGGTGATGTTCCTTGATAGTTGTATATTGATGTTGTTGTAAAGTGGTGGATATAGCTGCTGTAACTCTAGCTTATTGCCTATCATACATGCTATTATATTGTTAGATATCTCACCTCTTCTGTTTGAATGTTACCCCTATGTTGGTAACGTGCAGGTGACTGCGCGTGAAGGCTTGTCTACCTTCGCCAGTCGAGTCGGTGTCGTCGCTCTGATACGTAGCACTCAGGGGGGGATGAACGCTAGTTTTATTAGTTGTTTTTATTATTTGATTGTTGGATTTTATCTTATTGGTGATGTTATGATTATTCCCTGAAAACCCTTATTTTATTCTGCTGTGTGGTGATAGAGTTACTGTTATATGGACTAAACAGGTGTTTCTTGAGGGTTCGTCCCGTTTATGACATGCTATGTATCATGCTATTTTATTTGGTGAATTTTGCTATTGACTCGTTGTTACCTCCAAATTTCGACAGTACTTTAAATGTAGCTTTAAATGGAGTTGACTCCACATTTAATAATGTTTTAGGGGCCACAGGTCAATATTCAAGTCAATACTCCATCAATTCGACAGAAAAGGTATGCAAGTGCAAGAGATGCAAGTGAACTTCGACAAGCTCGGTTTTCAAAGCTATGAAGCAAGCAAGGCAAGAAACCTTCGACAAGAGAGGGCTTAAATCTTCGACAAGAGAGGGCTTAAATCTTCGACAAAGCTGGGTTCAACACTTCGCCAAGCGGTTGACAATGAGTTGGTCGAAACGTGCAGAGCAACAGTTAGTGGGCGGTTACTTCCCCTTATTTTTAGGAGGCAGTTATCGTTTTTCCCACGATTGTTCCCACGAGTATAAATACTCTTTTGTAATAGGAAATCAGGGTCACCACATTTTACAAGAACTCTGAGAAACTCAACTTCCAAGCCAAAGCGAAATACGAGTGAAACAGATACATTGTACGTGTTGGTGAACCATCTCTTCTTTCAATTAATGCAATATTTACTTTCTTTTTACCTTTGTTGCATTTCCTGCTTTCATTTTGTTTTCAATCTGTTTCTTTCTACTTTTTACCGTTTTTACGCACGTCTAAAACACAAAACTTAAAGGCAATCGTCAAAGAGATTTTCTAGTTTGATCTCACAATCTCAACATTGAAAACTAGTGATTGTTTGCTAAAAACACCAGCAAACAAATTGGCACGCCCAGTGGGACCTTTTCCATTAAATTTGTGTTGTTTCTATAAGTGTATGTGTTTGTATGCACTTGAGGAGTGGCAGAATGGTACGCACCAATTCTAACAATGTCTCTAGTTCTAACCCTGTGATATCACAAGGGCAAGGAACAACCATAGATTCTGCAAGTGTCAATGTTGCAGGGACAATGGCCCCAGTAACATCAATAACCGTTCCCACGATGTCGATGACCAATGTTGGGTCGACACAATCTATGTCTTTGCCACAAAAGTATAGGACTTCCTTCTAGTCCTTATATGGCAACGAGGAATAGTTTAGAGACACGTTTCGAATATGAGTCTACCACCATACCCTTTTTGGTGTATATGGCATGCTCTTTGGAATGCCACACGTTTACCTTTTCCTTCACATGTGTCTTCCGAAAGCACACTTGGTGAAATCCTACGCATTTAACCAATGCGTCCTTGTTGGCGTTAAGACAACAAGTGAGCGAAGTAATCATGATATGGTTAATATGCTAACCCAACAAATTGATGCTTGTTTTCAATTCGTTGATTTAGAACACCAATACAAGTTACCAAATGTTAGAAAACCAAATGGGTAGGATTGCGATTTCTTTGGGGCTCCTACGGAAATAATAGGCAAGTACCCAATTGTGGGAATAATCGCCTAATACCCCACAGAGATCGATTCTTCGTCGAAGCCCAAGCGGTTGTAGGCGAAACAACAAGGTATGGGAAACCATGTCCCCAAGTAGTTATGGTAAATCGAAACCAAAACGCTGATGAAGTTGTTCGACAAGTGCAACGAAATAACGTTTGTGCTCAAGATAACATAGCCACTTTGGTAGAAACCATAATGGCACGTAATGGCCTTAACGTGAGTTTACATAGGCCTAATTTCATATCACCACCGTATGAATATGTATTGCGATCGAGAATTGCCAAGAGGTTGGAAAATTCCTAAATTTACTAAGTTTGGGGTGATACCAATGAGTCTACCGTCGAACACATTGCCGTTACATGGTAGAGGCGGGGATATAGCCCAAAATGAGAGTTTGAAAATGAAATATTTTCCAAATTCTCTAACTAAGAATGCCTTTACGTGGTTTACCACTTTACCCCCTGGTTCCATGTACACATGGGGGCAATTAGAAAAGGCTTTTCATGAGTAGTTTTATATGGGCCAGTCGAAGATTAGTCTTAAAGAATTGGCCAGTGTTCGACGTAAAGTGCCTGAAGCTATTGACGACTACTTGAATAGATTTAGGCTATTAAAGGCTAGGTGTTTTACACAAGTGCCTGAACATGAGCTTGTCGAAATGGCTGCAGGTGGCCTTGATTATTCAATTAGAAAGAAATTGGATACTTCTCATTTGAGAGATATGGCCCAATTAGCCGATAGAGTTCGATAAGTTGAAAGGCTTAAAGAGGAAAAGGCTAGAGTGAATAAGTTCAATAAAAAAGAAAACTCAGTGGGGTTTCATAAAAAAGAGAAAATAGCCTATGCTTGTAAATTATTAAGGCCTGCAAATGAGAATAACCCTGTAGAGCCTAAAAATGATAGATTTGTGCCCAAAACATACACTTTTGATGTTACTAAATGTGATGAAATCTTTGATTTGTTAGTAATTGATGGCCAAATAATAGTGCCAAATGGCCTGAAAGTACCTCCTCTCGAACAGAGGAAGAAAAAGGGTTCTTGTAAGTTTCATAATTTTTGGGACATACAACCGACTGCCGTTGTGTACTTTTGGGGACATAGTTCAAAAGGCTATCGAAGAAGGGGAGACTTAAGTTTGGTGATAAAAAGAACAAAGCTCCAATGCAGATTGACGCTGATCCACTTCATCGAGGCAGAAGCCATGTATGCTGAACCGGTTGAAATGAATATAAGCTTGGTTGATGCAAAGGTGGTAGGTTCTCCCAAACTGTCAAACCTTCTCTTGACAAGCTTAAAAGTGTAGTGCAAAGGGGTGATCTTTGTGCAAAAGCTTACTCGGGAGGAGTATGAAGAGAAGTACGATTCGTGTACCCCAAAGTGAAGAAGAATTAATAGACTTCCTTAATAGGTGCAAGTGAAGAACTCGAGGTAATGTTATGCCCCGGATGTAGTCTTTGTGTTCGACAAGGAAGCGCCAAAAGTGTCGAAGGATACGGAGTTCGACAACCTCTTAAAAGAAAATGGGTGGACAAAAAGCCAAACTTTAGCTTCAAAGGGGACCTTCCTTATAAGGTCAAGAGTTGAAACGGACCTTCAACAAGCAAGCCACGGTTCTTTGGTAAGAACACAACCAAGAAAGAATTTGTGTTATCGCCACGCCAAATCGTTTGTTCCAGGGGCTAACCTTCCAAGCGAAAAGTGGATACATCTTTGGTTGTAACCACTATAGGAATCTTTGTGCCACAAGTTGAAGTTGTGAAGCCAAATGCAAATGAGGCTGCGAAAATATAACTACAAAAATAATTACAAAGGAAAAAATCCTATGACCAAGACCCAATGGTGTCGCTTTCAACGCTCGAAGAAGAAGGCAACACTTGCTTCTAACGAGCAAATGCCAGGAACTTCGAAAACGGCTAAGAATCGACTTCTAAAGCCGTGGGAATACAAAAGTGAACATAGGTCTTTGCTGACCAAGTGAAGGTTGGAAATAAGGCCAAGGTAAATCTATTGTAATAGAAGAACCAAGGAGGCCTGCAATGGAGAGAATCTTTCCTCCACTGCCATCGTTGAGGAAGAAAAGTTCTGACTTCGACATGGATGAAGACGTCACTTCAGATTTTGAAGACTCTGAAGCTAGTTTTGATGTCATTTGCAATGTGGTGTCTATTCTACCCGGTGAATATGGCGTCATTCTGATCCCCAAATGATGTCGAAGAAAACTTCACCGAGGATATGGCTAATCACAAGCCGCTTTTGTTACTACGTAATGAACAACGGTGTGTCGAAGAACAAATGGCCACTTTCGAGAGGCGGACGAAGGCATGCGGCATCATTTGAAGCCTCTGTATGTCCAAGCCAAGGTTAATGGCGTGGGTGTCAACAAAATACTGGTGGATGGAGGTGCGACAGTAAACTTGATGCCTCAAGCATTGCTGAAAACCATAGGGATGTTCGACACAGACCTTAAGCCTCATAATATTGTGTTAACCAATTATGAGGCAAATCTGCCTGGTCTTTGGGGGCGTCGAAGTTGAGTTGAGGTAGTAGTAGGCCTTTGTCAAGAGAACCACCATGTTCTTTGTCATAGCCTCCAAGGCAAGCTATAACCTACTCCTTGGCGGAGAGTGGATTCATGGAGTAGGTCTTTGTGCGCTTCAAGCCTACATCAAAAGTTGGTGATGTGGAAGGGCGATGGTCTCGTGGAATATGTCGAAGCAGACGAGCTACTTCCTTGCTGATGTGAACAACGTCACCAAAGAGAATTTTGAAAAACAAATGGCGAATATTGCGCCATGTACGTCTTCGATCGAGCATACATCTCATCCGATAACGTGCTTTCCTCTATTCGATTGTACCCAACACATGGTTTTGTTTGGGAGAGGAAGTGGTGGAAGATGCAAGTGTCTATCACGAGGGTGTTCTACCCCAGCGGGATGGGATCTTGACTCTTAGAAGGTTTTAGATGTCGGTACCCAACGCATGGGATAGAATTACGGCCTATATGGCCGAAAATAAAGTGAAAACGGCTTTGGAAGCGAAATAATTCAACAAACAATGGTACATCGAAGCCATAGCTTCATCTGAAGAAAGTGGTGAAGTCATAGATGACAAACTTGGTTGCATTTATGATGACGAACCATTAGTCTTTGAAAAGGATCCCGAGAGATTCAACAAAGCGCATGCAAGCTCAAGATCCAGTGAGAAAAGTGGATTTGGGAGATGGCCTAGTCAAAAGGCCAACATATATTAGTGCACACCTTGATCTTGCCTTCAAAACCCAAGTTATTTCACTTCGGGAGTTCAAAGATTGCTTTGCTTGGGAGTACAACGAAATGCACAGGTTGAGTCGAAAAGTGGTGGAACTACAAATACCTATTCGACCGGGGAAGAAACCAAGAAAGCAAACACCAAGAAGATTTGCTCCTCAAATATTGGCTAAGATCAAAGAAGAAATCGAAAGAGTTTGTTCAAGAGCAAATTCATCGAAGCGCCGGTATGTCGATTGGTTAGCTAATATTGTCCCAAATGAATGAAGAAAAATGGAAAACTTAGAGTTTGCGTAGACTTTAGGGATCTAAATAATGCAACACCTAAAGATGAATACGCCATGCACATGAGCGAAATGCTAATAGATTCAGACGAGCGAGATTTGATTATCTCGATTATGCTAGAGCGGCTATTCGGGTATAATCAAATTTTTATTCTTTGAAGAGGGCGTGTCAAAACAGACTTTTGATGTCCAGGGGGCATTAGGTGTTTATGAATGGGTAGTAATGCCCTTTGGTTTAAAAAATGCTGGTGCCACCTATCAAAGAGCAATGAATTCTATGTTTCATGATTTTATTGATGATTTTATGCAAATATACATAGATGATGTGGTGGTTAAGTCATCCTCAGAAATTGGTCATTTAGACCATCTTCGACGTTCGTTTGAACGAATGAGGAAATATGGATTGAAAATGAATCCAACCAAATGTGCTTTCTGTGTACGTGCAGGTGAACTCTTAGGTTTTGTAGTACACAAGAAAGGCATAGAGAACAACCAGAATAAGACTAACGCAATTATGGAAACAAAGGCTCCTTCGACCAAGAAAGAACTTCAGTCATTGCTAGGAAAGATCAATTTCCTTCGAAGATTTATCTCAAATCTAAGTGGCAAAACACAAGCTTTTTCGCCATTACGGAGACTGAAGAAAGAAGATGAATTCAAGTGGGAGCAAGTTCATCAAGAAGCTTTTGATGCAATTAAGTCTTATTTAATGAAACCACCAATTTTATTGCCTGTTATTAGAAACAAAATGCTAAAATTGTATATAGCGACTTTTCCGAGCACGATAGGTAGCATGTTAGCACAAGAGGATGATAATGGTGTCGAAAGAGCCATTTATTACCTTAGTAGGGTTTTGATTGATGCTGAAACAAGGTATAGTCCAATAGAGAAGTTATGCCTTTGCTTGTATTTCTCTTGTACGAAATTAAAGCAATATATAAAATCAGTAGATGTTTATGTTTATTCGCATTTTGATGTTATTAAACATATGTTATCAAAGCCAATGTTGCATATTAGAATTGGTAAATGGGCTTTAGCTTTGTTAGAATATAACTTAACTTATCAGCCTCTTAAATCAATCAAAGGGCAAATGGTTGCTGACTTCATAGTCGACCACTCTTTTGTCGAACACGAGATACATTCATTAGACATACATCCTTGGAAGCTATACTTCGATGGCTCAAGCCATAAAAATGGAGTGGGTATTGGAGTCTTAATTATTTCTCCAGAAACATTCCAACGAAGTATAAGTTCAAAATTCGAGACTCTTGCTCCAATAATGAAGCTGAATATGAGGCTTTAATAGTAGGCCTTAAAATTTTACTTGAGTTGGGGGCATGTCGTGTCGAAGTAAAAGGTGATTCTCAATTAGTTGTCAAACAATTGACAAAAGAATACAAATGCATCAACGAGCACCTTATTAAATATTTCGTCGTTGCCAACACTTTGTTAAAAACGTTTACATTTGTTCACCTAGATCATTTACCACGAATAGAAAATCACGTGGCGAATGAGTTGGCACAAATTGCCTCAGGCTACAAAGTGTCAAAGCAAAGCCTAGAAGAGTTAATTGAGATAAAAGATAAGTTAATCTCAGAGGACTCTCTCTACAATGATACTCCTTCGACGTTATTGTCAACACCAAAAATTGGGGGGGCAATAAATACAAATGAAGTATACGTCGAAAAACGCCACATTTTTTATGATATTGACTTGGCATAAATTTTTGCTATTGACAATATGGTTGATGATGATTGGCGTAAACCTATTGTAGAGTATTTGCAAAATCCTACAGGAAACACTAATAAAAAGTGAAATCTGAGCTCTGAGCTATGTGTTAATTGGAAATGAGTTGTTCAAGCAAACTCTGAAGGGGTTCTGTTAAAATGTCTTAGTGAAAATGAGGCATACTTAGCGCTTTTCTAATACGCATGGTGGGGCATGTGGTTCGCATCAAGTAGGCCATAAAATGAAATGGTTGTTATTTCGACAAGGGATGTCTTGGCCAATCATTTTGAAAGATTGTATAGAGTTTGCTAAAGGTTGCCAAGAATGCCAAAAGCACGTTTGGAATACAACATGTGCTGCAAACGAACTACATTCTATAGTGAAACCTTGGCCATTTAGAGGTTGGGCTTTGGATGTGATTGGAGAAATAAAGCCAACTTCGTCAAAAGGTCACGAGATACATTCTTGTAGGAATCGACTATTTCACTAAATGGGTGGAGGCAATACCTTTAGCCAATGTTGATCAAGAAGCGATGATAAGGTTTATTCAAAACCATATCATCTACGAGATATGGAATTCGAGAGACCATTACTACGGACCAAGGTACTATTTTTACCGGGTCGAAAGATGGTAGAGTTTGTTCTTTGAAATTGGTTTCAAGTTCTCGACTTCGACACCATACTACGCACAAGCCAATGGTCAAGTAGAAGGCGCTAATAAGATCATTATTAATTTGATCAAGAAGCACGTGGGACGTGAGCCCAAAAATTGGCATAATTCTCTTGACCAAGTGTTATGGGCTTGTCGAACGTCACCTAAAGAGTCTATAAACACTACTCCTTACAGGTTAACATTTGGACATGATGCAGTGTTACCTGTTGAAATTTGCTTACAATCAACAAGGATTCAGAAACAAGGGGAAATTCCTTTTGATCATTATTGGAATATGATGATTGATGAATTAGTTGATTTAGACGAAGAAAGGCTGTTAGCTTTAGAAATGCTTATTCGACAGAAAGAGAGAGTAGCTATAGCTTACAACAAAAATGTTAAGTTAAAAACCTTTGAAGAAGGAGAGTTAGTGTGGAAAGTCCTATTGCCTATGGATAAAAAAGATAGAGTTTTAGGCAAGTGGTCACCAGGGTGGGAAGGCCCATTTCGCGTATTGCAATGCTTTTCGAACGGCGCTTATGAAGTCGAAGAGCTAGGTGACGAAAATAGAATCTTTAGAATAAATGGCAAGTATCTAAAGCAATACAAGCCAACGTTGACGGAGATAAAAATTGAACAAGCATAAATAAACAAAAAATTGTTCGCAAGGTTTCAACTGAGTAAAAAGGGGATTTGAAAGGGTTTTAACCGTTTATATATGTTTGGAAGCAACAGTTATTGGCACGTTCACCATTACCCACACGTTTGCGACGTTTGAGAGACGTGATGGCCCACCTACCATAAAACGTGTGCCAATGAAACGGTTTACTTTATCTGTGCAAGTCATGATGACTATCTTTTCGACCACTGTTGAAGTGCAAAAGGCGGTAAAAATGACCCTTGCACAGTATTCAAAAAATGCCATTTCTTACCTTCATTTCCTATTCCGTCGAAAAAGTATTTTTTGGGGGGCAATCTGTTACCTCCAAATTTCGACAGTACTTTAAATGTAGCTTTAAATGGAGTTGACTCCACATTTAATAATGTTTTAGGGGCCACAGGTCAATATTCAAGTCAATACTCCATCAATTCGACAGAAAATGTATGCAAGTGCAAGAGATGCAAGTGAACTTCGACAAGCTCGGTTTTCAAAGCTATGTAGCAAGCAAGGCAAGAAATTAACCTTCGACAAGAGAAGGCTTAAATCTTCGACAAGAGAGGGCTTAAATCTTCGACAAGGCTGGGTTCAACACTTCGCCAAGCGGTTGACAATGAGTTGGTCGAAACGTGCAGAGCAACAGTTAGTGGGCGGTTACTTCCCCTTATTTTTAGGAGGCAGTTATCGTTTTTCCCACGATTGTTCCCACGAGTATAAATACTCTTTTGTAATAGGAAATCAGGGTCACCACATTTTACAAGAACTCTGAGAAACTCAACTTCCAAGCCAAAGCGAAATACGAGTGAAACAGATACATTGTACGTGTTGGTGAACCATCTCTTCTTTCAATTAATGCAATATTTACTTTCTTTTTACCTTTGTTTGTATTTCTTGCTTTCATTTTGTTTTCAATCTGTTTCTTTCTACTTTTTACCGTTTTTACGCACGTCTAAAACACAAAACTTAAAGGCAATCGTCAAAGAGATTTTCTAGTTTGATCTCACAATCTCAACATTGAAAACTAGTGATTGTTTGCTAAAAACACCAGCAAACACTCGTGATGTTTTATTGGCGTAAATGTAGCATCCCTTGTGGGTGAAGCGAAAAATGTTTCTGAAACTCTGATTTTTGTTTAAAATGTACCGGTTAGAAAAAGGGGGTGTTACACCTGTTGGAATCGTTGGATTCGAAAGGGTTTCCCCCATGGATAGCCATCGCCACATTGCAACCTCTAGACTTTCTGGTATCAGGCTCTTCCTCAAACTCACTATTATCCTTGGGTCCTTAAACCAATTCGGTCGCGGTCGCTTTACCCTTTTTAGGATCTTGGGCGACCGGCCTTTCAACAGCTTTCTCCTCAGGTTTGTCGTCTTTTTCTTTTCTAACATACTGCCTCAGCTTTCCCCTACAAATGAGATCTTCAATGTCATCCTTGAGAGCCATGCAATTGTTGGTGTCATGCCCCCTAATCTATGGTAATAAGCGCGATTTTCTTGGTAGTCGTGCCCTCCTTCAAAACGCAGGGGATCGGGCGCTTTACATTCAAGAACTCATTATTATGGCATTCAGCGTAGATTTGAGCATTTGAAGTGTTTACCCTAGTACGCTGGTCGTACTTTTTCGGCCTGTATTCTGGCCAATAGTCACGGTAGTTGTCTTGGTTTCTACTAGGCTTGTTCTGCTCTTCTTTAGTTCGCACACGGGGACCCTTTCCGAACAACAATGATTCTTCGTATGCCATGTGATCATTTTTTCTTCAGAGGAAAGTAGTCAAGTCCTGCAGTCGATTCAATCCGACCTTTTGTGCGAAAAGGCTGCCCCGCCTAAGTCCGCGCTTCAAGAACTTCAATTTGTCTTTGTCCTCTAAGTCTCAGAAGGTCTTGGCCTCTTCATTAAATCGATCAATGTAATTCCTTAGGGTTTCATTCTGTCCTTGGATAATACCATCCAACACTTCTTCATGCCGGTTTTGGAATCTGTTGGCCGTGTAATGTGCTAGAAAGACCCTGACTAGGTCGTCCCATGAGGAGATGGTGCACTTCATTATTCTGTTCACATGTCTGTATCTGCAGAAGTTATTAAAATATCTCAAATGTTTGCACGGATCTCCATGGTCGGTAAACAACTTCATGGGGGGAGGTTTCCTCAGCTCCTTAGGAACTCGATACTGATTGATCTCCCTCGTGAATGGACCTTCGTCGTTCAGGTTGTAGATAGGCATAACTTGTTGCATCGGTGGAAGTAAGGTATGAGCAAGGAATGCTTCGTTGGCCGGCTAAGACTCATGACACCTGCTAGGAGGTCGTTTTGTAGGATGCCTTCTCAGCCGCTCAGAGTAATGCCTCCTATGCCACTCAGGATACCTAGGACTGGCGTGTGATACATCGGGTATTTCTACAGCACGCCCATAGTCCATAAATTCGTCGTATGGATCTCAAGAGCGACTTCTTGATCGGAAAGATTCAGAAGATTCACATGAAGAATACTTTGTAGGTGAGTAGCCGTTTCAGGATGATAACTTGGGTCTTCATAGTCGGCCGCGTAGTCATAGGAGGGTGAGCGGTGACGAAGCCCGCCCTTATGAGGGGGAGTACGATGTGAGACGCTCCTTTGAGGGGCCATCCTATGTCTCAGAGGTGGTGGGCTTGCTTCCTGACCGCGTGGATTTCTTGGTGCAGGGGCCGCTCACGGGCGGGCCGAAGTTTCACCTTGTTCGTACTGTGCGATGAGAGCATCTCGATCAGCTATGATTTGGTCCCTTGCTTGCAGAAATTCAAGGACTGTTTGTGTGACATGATCTGGCAGAGCTTCTGGGATGCCGGCCTCGGCCAATTCTTCCGGGAGCGCTTGCTAGGGGACGGGTTGAAGCACGGGCTCTAGTACCAGTTGATTGCCCCCCTGCACAGTAAGAGACTGTCGGCGGTTCTAGCTCTTGCGATTCATGAACGGTCACAGGAACACCCTCAGGGGTTTCCTGTTGCTGATCAGCTGGGGCGGACGGGTTGTGCCTAGATGAGGCACGCGTCAGTGGTCGTCCACGCGGAGGCATTTTCGGTGTAGGATTGCGCTAGGGCGCTCCCACTGTGGTCGCCAATTGATAGTACCTTGACCAATGAGTGTTGAAATACTTCGAGTGATTAGCAACATTCTTTGCTAATCAGTAGTGTGTGGTACCTGCAATAACACTCTGACACTCAAGTCAGTAGTGTGTGGTCGAGCAGGGTCACAAAGTGTAGATTTCGTACCTGATATTGTGGTTGCGCAGTGTATTTATACTGTCTTTGCAAGTGGCGCCCCAGCCATTGCGAGATTTGCGGCCAAGTGCGATGTTTGCACATCAAGTCAGTGTATTGGGCCGCACTGGGCCAACTGCAGTGAATTGGGCCTTTGGCCCACTCCAGAACATGTTTCGTTACAAAAAAGTTCGAGTTGAATAGCAGACTTCTAACTGCCTTTTGTATTTATTTCTAACTTTCTTAAACCTATTTTCTTTAACATAAATACTTCATAATTTTTGAATTTTATAACTTAATGATAAGTATATTCATTTATTTGACATGTCATTAAATGTATTTAATATATATATATATATATATATATATATATATATATATATATTAATTAATACTTTCATGAATGCTTTTGACTAACATACAAGAGATTGAAGAAATGTATCTAAAAAGAAAGTTGAAAAAACAAAAGAAAATACTCCCTCCGTTCTTAATTTTTGGTATTTTTGTCTTTTATTTTTGTTCCAAAACAATGGTACTTTGCGGCCAGACGCGATGTTTGCACATCAAGTCAGTGTATTGGGCATAGCGGGCCAATCATGCGATGGGGCCTTTGGCCCACTCTGAGGTATGTTTAGTTACAAAAACGTTTGAGTGAATAGCAGACTTCTAACTGCCTTTTGTATATATTGAGTTTTTTAGAGTTCCAAAACATGGATTAATTGTTTCAATACACGTTTATTTTGATTTCAATTATCCAGAGACAACTCTAAAAGGGGTATTTTAGTACTTAGCCAACACAAATTAATGATACCTTAATTTGTGTGTAACAAGCCAAAAGTACCAAAGATTAGGAACAGAGGGAGCATTAATAAAATATTGTTACTTATACATTATTGTATAATAACTTTTCTTTTGGTAAAAAAAAAAGTATAATAACTTTTAATTTTTTTGACCAAACTATAATAAATTTTAATTAACTCACTATACTTATCTAGTAATGTATATTTAATTAATACCTTTAAATTTAACTTTTAATTTAGCTTTTACTCAAAAGAAAACTTTTAATTTAGCTTGACTTGATAGCTTTATCAAATATTTGTACTTATCATTTGTCTTCTATAAATTAGGCATCAAATCAATGATAAGTCTACGCAAACAACTGTGAAACAAAAACATTGTAGTGTATTCTCTGTCTCTCTCCCTCCATGTTTTTCTTTGTACTAACTTTATCTTCTTCCATCATCATAGTCCTCTTTAAAACTCCACCCTTATTGCCATCACTTTTTACCTCGAGGATCTTCTAATTGTATCACTGTGAAAAAGTGGCATTTTTTTGAAGAGATCAAATTCCCCTCCTTATTCAATTTCTCAAGGAAGAGAAATTCAATGATACAATTCACAAGCAAAGGTTATGATTTTTTTAATGTTAATTTTTTTATTAATTTGTTATTATACTGTAAGTAACTGATCTGGTAAAATGAAAGTGGAAATGTGCTTGTTTTGTGTTTTGATGAAATTTTGGATTGGAGAGCAAGAATTTGGTTTTTTCTTTAATATGAATATTATGAAGAGCAATTTCATGATGGAGAGTGGGATGAGGTTGAGAAGCATCTATGAGGTTGACAAGCATCTTTCAGGTTTTACAAAATTCGATGACAATAGATACTCAAAGAACATTTTCTTTGAGTATCTATTGTCATCGACTTTTTTAAAACCAGAGCGGTACTACTCAACCTCATCCCACTCTCCATATAGGACTTTTTCTTCAAAATACTTCATGTTGAAGAAGAAACCAGATTCTTGCTCCAACCTAAATTCCATCGACCACAAAACAAAACAAGCACATTCCCTTTTTCATTTTACTAGATCAGTTAATTACAATATACTAACAAATGAATGAAAAAAATTAACATTAAAAAAAAATCATGTCCATTGCTTCAGAACTGTCTCATTGAATTTCTCTTCCTTGAGAAATTGAATAACCAGGGCAATTTGATCTCTTCATGTTGTCATAATCATCATTATAGTGATCCCTTTGCACCTCAATTTGGCTTAAAAGATTACTTCTTGTATCTTTTTTATTTTTGTGACTAATTACTTCTTGTATTTTAAACAATAGGTTTCTAGTTATACATTTTATGCTTTTATTTAAATAATTTTAAATGTAATTGTATTATTTTATGGTGCTGCTTATTATTTTTAGTCCTCTCATCATCTCATGTTTAAATGTCCCCGTTTGTCCCCAGAAATAATAAAGGGGAGGTTGTGAAAATTCTTTCAAAAGAGCTAGATGAATTTTCAATATCAGTCCAGATTTATACAACGAATTAACAATTATTTTAGGTAAATGCTTCCTTTATTTTGGTAAGATGTTGCTAACTATATATGGACTTAATAAGAATATATTTTAAAATTTGGTTGCATTTTTCAATATGAATTTGATTAAATGAAGAGAGAAGAATTATCCAACTATAGAGATACCAAATCTATTCGAAACCATGTGATGATAGAGTTGAAGAGGGTGATTGATGTGAATCTCCCTTTTCGAGTTAAGCACAATTTTCCGTCATTCATGGCATCCCGGTTGCAAACCCTAACTAATCAAAGGTGATATAGTTCCACATAATTTTTTGATTGTCTTGACCTTAACACATCCAAAACAAATTCTATCCAAAAACTTATAAATCATTAATAAAGTACGTACCAACAAAAATTACATATATCATTAACAAAACTGAATGTCAACATAGACAACAAAAATGACATGACATCCCATGTGAGGAACAAAAAACAAGCTAACAAAAATGACATGAATTTTGATTTTCATTAATCAAACTGGCAACATGATGACACCACTCTCCCTTGATCTTAGTAAGTTGGTCATCTGAAAATGGAGCTCCAACCGTGTTTCCAGGAAATCAAAACTTCATTGACTGACCATACTTGTTCACCTTCAAATGGATCTAGCACACCTACTTCTATTATCCTTCCTCCTGCAGCTTTTGCAAGGCCTTCATCTGATGTTCCACAAGTAGTACATGCTGAAGTATGTGATCTTAGTTTTTTCTAGTTTTTTAATGTTCATTAGTACATTGTTATTGTCTAATCTTTATACATTGGGATGTTTCATTTCCTATTATTACTTAATTTTGGGCAGCCTGTCACACTAGGCCTTGCCGTTGCTTAGTCATCTGTTGCTACAACTTCTCTATTGCCCCGTCCTTCGTGTCAAGGTTTATCTTCATCAATTTATTGTCACATAATCCAGTTTTCTATTGATATGTTGATTGAAGCATGATTTGAACACCCAGAAATTGTGGTTAACCATATTAAAATTTGATCGATACCTAATATATCTATTATCCATCTACTAAACATAATTAACCATGTATCAGAACTACCTTAGCCTTTTAGATTGTTGTCTATTTTGATATCAAAATTTTGGGTACAATAATAAGATTGATTTTTTAATTAATGGGTTGTCTTTTTTATTGGAAGAGATGATTTATTTGTTTTGTTTTGTTTTGTGTAGATAAATTGTTGCCACTTGATGACCTTCCTACAACTTTTTTTTGTACCTTATATATATATATATATATATATCAAACATCAACCTTGACAAGCTTGCATTTTCACATTTCCCTTCATTCTTTTCTTACCGGTAGGTTGATATATATACATAACATATCTTGTATTATACAAATTTAGTTTTGGGTTAAATATGCTTTTGGTCCCTTTAAAATTTAGGTTTTTGATTTTTGTCCCTGAAAAAATTTCATCTACTTTTAGTCTTCCAAGTTTTTTCCCTCAAAGTGAGAGAGGGTGAAATACTCCCCAAATATGAGAGAGAGGGTGAGATCCTCCTAAATTTTAGGGATAGAGCGAGATCCTTGGTTTCTTGAGGAAGGAAGGCGAGATCTCCCATATTTTGGGGAAGGAAGGCGAGATCTCCCATATTTTGATGAAGGAGGGTGAGATCCTTAACCATCCAGGGATTGAGGGCGAGATCTATTGAGATCGTTTAATGATCTAGTCCAAGCCATATCTGACGTCATCATCCCGCCCAAGCTGTATCTCTCATTCTAGACCACCACGAGATCCGAATTAGGTTTCGAGCTCAACAGAAGAATTGTAGCTTTTCTCCTTAGCTTTCCAACGCATGCTCGTACGTCTCAATCAAATAACTACAACCAAAGCTATGTTTTGCAGAATAGACAAGGGTCAATATGCAATCAAACTGGTGATCAGGCCTTATGCAGCCAACGAGACCTATTTCAACGTCATTGCTCATGCTTTTGCTTTGTCTCGTGCTCCCACTTGGGGAGGTTGGCGGAGTACGGGATCCTCAGCCTCGGCCTCCAAGTCGTGGTAGAGATCAAGTGACATGAAGTCTGTGAACAAGTAGGAACCGAGGTGGGGAACAATGGTGCTTTGACACCACAGTCTGCTGTGCTGGAGACTTTGGTTGAGTTCCTCCCGACACTGCAATAGTGTTGGCTCAGACGACTGCGCGAATTCTTCTTCCATCTGAGTCAAACGCACATCCTGATGTTAAATGTCCCAACACTGCGACATCTGCGAATTCTTCTAATTATTGCAGAAAAGACATTTAGCATCAGTTATTTGGGAAATTTAGCATCGGTTATTTGCCGGTGTTAAATGCCCCAATGCTAAAAGTGAGACATTTAGCATCGGGTGTTTAAATAGTCGATGTTAAATATTGTTTCATGACTCTTTTTGCTGTCTGAAAAATGACATATAGCATCGGCTGTTTAAAAACCCAATGCTAAATGTCCTGAAATATTACATTTAGCATTGGTTGTTTAAACAAATGATGCTAAATATTCTGAAAAAAAAAACAAATTTAGCATCGGTTGTTTAAACAACTATGCTAAATGTCCTGAAAAATGAAATTTAACATCTTATGTGTAAACATCCGATGCTAAATGTCTATTTTTCTAAAAAAACAAATTAGATTCCCAATTCACATCTTACCACATACAACTATCCTTCACCCTTTAATTTCATTTCTCCCCAACCAAATCAAGTAATCAAAATGAATTATCATTTATATAGTAATAGTAATGATACAAGAAAAAAGAGAAACTGAAGAAATACAATTGACGCATACACTAATCCTAACAACGAAATTAACTTTAAGATATTATTTTTGCACTCACTAGTAAAAAAAGAGGATTTAAAGTCGGATATTTTGGACATTCAAAGTCGGATGTGCATCCGACTTCTATTAAGGCGACTTAGAAAGTTTGAAAATTTTAAAGTCGGATGGGCATCCGACTTTAAAAGACGGTTTTAAAGTCGGATAAATGTATACATCCGACTTTAAAAGTTTGATTATACTGTGTTTTTGCCTCTCTTTAACACTTTTAAAGTCGGATTGAGAGTAATATCCGACTTAAAAAGCAGTGTTTTAAGTCGAATATAATGTTTATAAGAGGAATATCCGACTTTAAAAGTGTTTTTTTTGTTTTGATAACTTTTTGCTTCACTCTTGCCTATACAATCATTCCTCATTCCTACACATACTTTAATTAAAGTACTACAATTTCAAATTAGTCAAGAGGGACACACAGAGTAACTTGTGTATATATATATATATATATATATATATATATATATATATATATATATATATATATATATATATATATATATATATATGTGTATATTCATATATTTAACACACTTGGCAATTTAGATACAATACAAAGTAAATAATAAAATGATATGATTGGATATATATATATATATATATATATGTTACAAAGTGTCATTGCATCATTATTTAACTCAAAAACAGAAACAATTTAAAATTTTCATTCAATACAAAATAAATGAAAAATTCTTAACTCAATGTGATCTTCCAAAGAATCAAGTCTCTTACAAGTTCCATCACACCTCGGTTCTTCACAAGTCGAGCAACCTTCAACAACATAATCAACGTGAGAATATCCCTCAAAGCAACTCTAACAGCCTCAACAAACGGCCATGTGCTCACAACTAATGGGTACTCTCTGCTCCAATTCCACGATTCCATGCCCCACAACCCGATCACAAACATGTAAAACAAGACCCATCACATAAACGACAAATTTCAAATTTTCAATAAAAAGATTCATAATAAGATCATAAGATAACCATTGGAAATAGAAATGGTATATATAAATTTTATGAAAGCAACAAATATAAATTGATATAACTATTTGAGATCATACTTATATAGTATCCAACAAATAACAATACTACAGTTCAAAAGAAACACCTAATCTCAATAGTTTTATCAATTCTTTAATCTTTTCAACCAAGAATAGACACATACTACTATGAAGTGTTCACTTTAAGCTTACATTGGGATTAGCAAGGACATGAAAAGCATGGCTTTAGGTTCTACTGGAAGCCAAGCCTACATATTGCTCTCTTCTCCATCCCCCACCTAAAACAAGGAGGTTAATCTCATTATGTTTTTCTCTATTAATTGCTACTGTGTGATTGGGGTTCCAATCATGATGAACATCACCATATAGCTGATTTTGAATAGTAATAATAGGAATCAAGAGCCTAAAGTAAAGAGCGACGGACTTTCAATTCCTTAGGATCAAATAAATGGGAAATAAGGGGAATCAAACAGTTTGTTATGGGTTGAGAGCTTAATTGCTACTGTGTCATTCGAGTCCAAATCACGACAAAAGGCAATATTTTGCTGATTTGGAATTGTTACAGTAGGAACTAAGAGCCTTAAGTTAAGAGCCTCTGATTTTTCAATTTCTTAGGATCAAATTATAACACCACTGCAATATTTTCCTGATTTCATACACCTCCTCGTACTCATATCATAATTTTTTCAAATATGTTGTATTTACAAATTGTAATGTAACATATTAGATAAAATGTTAGAAACCAATCCATGCAACAAGTAGATCAAAGGCAAAGGCATGCAGAGTGTCCAGCGAACAAACATTAATCATAAGCATAAGAGTTAATAACAATCTTATATTGTATAAAAAAACTTACCAATCGCATCATCCGTCCACTTTCATTGTTTCCTGAATATGATAATAATGATAAAAATTGTTACAAACATAATAGTGATTAGAGACATTGACAGAAAAAAAAATCATATATGGTAGGAGTTAATTTTGAGATTTGGAGAAGATATACACAAGGAATATGAAAGTTCCTAGCATGAAACAAGGGTGGCTAAAGCTAACCCATGATCAAACAATCAGTTACAAACTCAACAGCTAAATCAATTTTTCCAGATAGAGGTAGAATACATGTACAACAGTTCAAGTTAACAGGGACATTCTGCTTTCCCGTTTTGGCATACTGTTTGAGAAGGAAGAAATTTGTGTAAAATATAAGATTTATTAGTTAGGTTTTATATATTATACTAACTTTTCTGTAGTGAAAAAATAACACTGCTTCCAAACCTCTGACTTTTCAATTCCTTAGTCTATGCAGAATACTATCTGATAAAATACTCCCTCCATCCCAAATATAAGTCCCCTTTAACCACTTCACAAGAATTAAGTAGGGGCATTTCAGTCGAAAAATAATTAATGACTAGACAATGTAGAAAGGGGCCTTATATTATGGGACAAATAAAATTCTCAAAGGGGCCTTATATTTTTGGACGGAGGGAGTATAAAGTTAAACATGACTTCTAAAATATCCCCCCACCCAAAAAAGCTACAACTTACATTTAGATAGACAGTAACATCAATGTTGATTATATCACCATCCTGTAAATAAAAGAATGTGTCAACATTTTTCCAAGTGAGATTATGAAATCTGACTATATAAGAACTGGTATAGAAGGACCTCAAGTGTGCAGAATCTGGTATTCCATGGCAAATGCATTCATTCACAGATGTGCAAACACTCTTTGGAAAACCACCATAGCCAAGAGGAGATGGGTATGCACCATTATCAATTATCATTTGGTGAACTGCTTGGTCAATTTCATCTGTTGTTATGCCTGGCTGTCAACAGAAGTTAAAACTAACATAAAAGCAGCCTTTTCTTTTTGAATGAAAAAACATATCGATCTATATCTTAGTTTTAGTCTATTGGCATCCTATAATTTTATATATCTCTCAGTCTCACTCTTCAAAAAAAATTACACCTTGTCCTTCACCAGCCAACAATAAAAACCTGGATTCTTTCTTTAGCTAACTTGGACTTACAATCCTCAGAATATGAGCAGAAAACAAAGCCATGGGACAGGAAGGACACTGAATCATCCTAAAAGTATTAATAACTTGTTTGTTTTACATCTTAATATTTTTTTAACAGCAAAATTGTAATATATATATAATGTGTTCTAAGGAACACAAAAACCTATATCCAGCGATATTATAAATAAAATTTCTTCTATTCAATCACCAACACAGGTTTTTTTGGTGGTGCTCAACATTTACTATGAACAGTGTTAAATCAAATAAATAAGAAAGATTGTAGGGTGCGTATTTCTGAACGCGATTATTGCAAAATTAGAAAGGTAAAACTATCAATTATCAAAACTCAGAATCAAAAAACATCAAACCCTAACAAATTTCAAAACAACAAGGCGTATAGCAAAACCCTAGAATGTAAAAAGAGATATGAAATTCTTTTAATTAAATCAAACATGGAAATTGCTCTCATCTTAATGAAGATTCTCAGCTCATGAAATGAATTAGAATACGAGCGATGGTTTACCTTTCAAAAAAACCAGAAGAAAGCGATTCAAAGAAGGTCATGGTTACATGGAGAGAGACAGGGACGACGACAAAGATGGAGATGGCAGCAGAGAGGAGAGAGCGACGGAGGAAGACAGCGAGTTGGCGGAGAGATGGAGGCGTACGCGAGAGAGAGCAGAGGAAGATGGCTTAGGGTTTCAAACGTGAAAGAGTGAAACGAGAAAGAGCGTCGCGCGAAGAGTGAGACGTCGAGAGAGAGAGAAAAAATTTCAGTATTTCAGTATTTTTTTACTCAAAAAAAACAAACAATGACCCATTTAAAGTCGGATGTAATTTTTCATCCGACTTCGAAGTTGAGCGGCTGAAATTTTTTCCCACGCGTCCGTATTTTAAGTCGGATATTTTGGCATCCGACTTAAATATACCCATTCTTTTCCTGTTTTTTCACTAGTGACTCTAAGACATATACACGTTAATAAAATTGTTTGGTTAAGCTAAATTTATAATATCCTGTCCTTAAAAATAATGAATTTTAGAAATTTAGAGGACCGAAGATGCTAACATATCTCTGCCCTAAATGTCTTTGAAAATAAGTGTGCTTGAGGACAAATGAAATTTAGGACCAAAAATACAACTAAAATTGTGGTGACCAAATTTGCAACATGTCCTTAGATATAGGCTTCAATAGTTTTTAGTTCCTACAAATATACGGTTATTCAGTTTTATTCTTGCAATTTTTTTTTTAAAAAAATTCATGTAAATTCAACGTTTTGCAAATAGGTTATTTTCTTAGTGTTTCGTTACAAAAAAGTTTAAATTGGATAGCAGACTTCTTACTGCCTTTTGTATTTATTTCTAACTTTTTTAATTCTATTTTCTTTATCATAAATTCTTCATAATTTTTGAATTTTATAATTTAATGATAAGTATATTCATTTCTATAACATGTCATTAAATGTATTTAATGTGTGTGTGTATGTATATATATATATATATATATATATATATATATATATATATATATATATATATATATTAATTAATACTTTCATGAATGCTTTTTGACTAACATACAAGAGATTGAAAAATGTATCTAAAAAGAAGGTTGAAAAAACAAAAGAAAATACTCCCTCCATTCTTAATTTTTGGTATTTTTAGTCTTTTTTTTGTTCCAAAACAATGGTACTTTTAGAAAACCAATGTACGATTCACTTGACTTCCAAATACACCTTTCATATTTATTTAGTTTTTTAGAGTTCCAAAACATGGAATAATTGTTTCCATAATTGTTTATTTTGATTTCAATTATCCCAAGACAGCTCTAAAAGGGATATTTTAGTACTTTGTCAACACAAATTAATAGTACATTAATTTGTGTGTAACAAGTCAAAAGTATCAAAGATTAGGCACAGAAGGAGTATTAATAAAATATTACTTATCCATTAGTTATTGTATAATAACTTTTCTTTGGTCAAAAAAAATATATAATAACTTTTAATAAACACACTATACTTATCTAGTAATGCATATTTAATTAATACCATTAAATTTAACTTTTAGTTTAGCTTTTAGTCAAAAGAAAACTTTTAATTTAGCTTGACTGATAGCTTTATTAAACACTTGTACTTATCATTTGTCTTCTATAAATTAGGCATCATATCAATGATAAGTCTACGCAAACAACTGTGAAACAAAAACATTGAAGTGTTTTCTCTGTCTCTCTCCCTCCGTGTTTTTCTTTGTGTTAGCTTTATCTTCTTTCTTCTAATTGTATCACTGTGAAAAAGTGACATTTTTTAGAAGACACTATGCCACAATTGTAAAAAGAGAGCGCCACATTTAGTAGCGTTTATAAAAAACGCTACCCATTTTAATAACACGCTACACCATTAGTAGCGTTTTAAAGTAACACACTACCCATTAGGTAACACGCTACAAAGATACGTAGCGTTTTGTAAAAAACGCTACTTATGTGGTAACACAGTCAAGGTGATCAATAGCTCTTTATCACAAAACGCTACGCATTTGAAAACACACGCAGCTTGATACGTAGCGTTTTCCACAAAACGCTACCCATTTATAGACACTCCCAGGTTGTTTAGTAGCATTTTTTTACAACACGCTACCCATTTGATTCTTTAAAAAAAATATGTGCCATCCTTGTTTTATTTTTTTCGCTTCCCTCCCACTCACTCTCGCTTTTTTATTTTTTATTTTTTTTTAAGTTCACTAAGTCCCTTACTCTCATTTTCAGTACACACTTCCTCTCACTCTCACTCTCACTCCATCACCACAACACTGCATTCACAAAAGCCCATCTCCGCCCCTAGGAGAGAGAAATAAAATAATAATTTACTAGACAATTCCAGTAGGAGAGAGAAATAATAATATTTTATTTGTTGAGTCTTTCTCTTTCCTATTGGAACTGTCCAGTAATCGTTTAGGATCCAAACGCTACTAGATAGATCATTAGCGCTTTAGTTAAGAACGCTACGAAAGAGAAAACACACTAGACAGATCCGTAGCGGTTTTATCCAAAACGCTAGCCAATGAGAAAACACGCTAGACAGATCCCTAGCGTTTTTGTCCAAAACGCTATATATGCCTAAAATAAGTAAGTTAATTACTAGCGCTTTTTAGAAAGCGCTAGATATGGTTAAATAACTTTTTACCTCGTGGATCTTGTAATTGAATCACTGTGAAAAAGTGACATTTTTTTGAAGAGATCAAATTCCCCTCCTTATTCAATTTCTCAAGGAAGAGAAATTCAATGATACAATTCACAGGCAAAGGTCATGATTTTTTTAATGTTAATTTTTTATTAATTTGTTATTATCTTGTAAGTAATCGATCTGCAGTAAAATGAAAATGGAAATGTGCTTGTTTTGTGTTTTGATGAAATTTTGGATGGAGAGCAAGAATTTGGTTTTTTTCTTCAATATGAATATTATGAAGAGCAATTTCAAGATGGAGAGTGGGATGAGGTTGAGAAGCATCTATGAGGTTGACAAGCATCTTTCAGGTTTTACAAATTCGATGACAATAGATACTCAAAGAACATTTTCTTTGAGTATCTATTGTCATCGACTTTTGTAAAACCAGAGCGGTACTTCTCAACCTCATCCCACTCTCCATATAGGACTTTGTCTTCAAAATACTTCATGTTGAAGAAGAAACCAGATTCTTGCTCCAACCTAAATTCCATCGACCACAAAACAAAACAAGCACATTCTCTTTTTCATTTTACTAGATCAGTTAATTACAATATACTAACAAATGAATGAAAAAAATTAACATTAAAAAAAAATCATGTCCATTGCTTCAGAACTGTCTCATTGAATTTCTCTTCCTTGAGAAATTGAATAACCAGGGCAATTTGATCTCTTCATGTTGTCATAATCATCATTATAGTGATGCCTTTGCATCTCAATTTGGCTTAAAAGATTACTTCTTGTATCTTTTTTATTTTTGTGACTAATTACTTCTTGTATTTTAAACAATAGGTTTCTAGTTATACATTTTATGCTTTTATTTTAATAATTGTAAATGTAATTGTATTATTTTATGTTGCTGCTTATTTTATGTAATAAATTTGAAAATAAAAAACACTTTAAATATAAAAATCTACAAATCCTACCTTCAAGTTAGAATTCATTCTAGATGCGAAGTCAATTTCAAGAACACCGAAAACAAACGCAATTTTATTTATGACTTCAAAAATACTTTTAGCAAAGTTAGCTCAAAAACGCAATTCATATGGTAATGGCATCTCTTACCATTTGTAGCTTCATTAATCATATCCTTCTTCGTTACTTATCAAAAAAAAATATATCCTTCTTGTTAAGTCACTACAACAGGAAAAGCCAACAGAGGCGCTTTTTTTTTATCCATTGGGGGCGCTTTCGGGCGCCTATAAATCTGGCGCTTGATAGGCCGCAAGTGCACGGTTCTATCGCGTAATAAAAAGTATCGATCCCACAGAGACTTTTGTGATTACCAATTTCTTTTTTCAGTGGTGATTAGCTAAAAGGAAATGATTTTTAGGAAAAAGGAATATTTGTTTAATTAATATTTAGAATGTAAAAGTGTCTCAGGATTATGGGACAAATCACAACGATGGAAATTTAACAATCCCTTAACTATCCTCTATCTTATATTGAAATTGTTTTTAAGGGCAATGTATTCTTTTGGTGTAATTCAAGTTTCCTCTCGGAATACAAGAATGTGTCTCGAAACAATGATCAAGCCTATTCTCATGGTTGATCATCGCAGAGACCCATTAAGCCCAACCTTATTGTCCCAAGACACTCAAAGATATTCTGATGCTTTGATTGCCTTGTCTAACCTCATAGGTCCAATATCAAACTTCACCTCTCGGTACCTCGTTTGATATTTGATTTATGAAATAAGAATGATGAGGCTAGATTAAAAATCAAGTTCTAATAAGATAGAGTTTAGTATTGGAATTGTTTAGGGATCCATCATTGAATTGTTTCCCACAATCCCAAGACTAAAGAGGTCTACTCACACATGATCATAGTAGACAAAAGCTTAGAAAAAGAAAAAGAAGAAGAAGAAGAAGACATAAAAGATAAATAACAAGAAGATAAATGACAAAATGTAAAGTGCAGAAAATAAAGGTGCTTGAAAATAAGGACAGAAAGTAAAGTTGCAAGAATGTAAAGTGCAAGAATTATAAAGAACAAGAACTTAAAATGGAGAAAGTAAATTGCATAAAATCATAGAAATAAACTTTGAGTAGTGTTTGCAATAGCCTAAGGTGAGATTACAAGTGAAGAGAGAGCCTTTATATAGCCTAGGATCAGTAGACAAACACATAAATTCGAAATCATGGCCATAAAAACCTACTAAGAAGAAGAAGGAATCAGCTTTGTAACTGAGTTCGGAGTAGCAAAAAAGGCGCACGGGTCGTGGTCAACAGGCACACGGGTCGTGCTCTGTGTTCGCAAATGTTATTTTCCTGATTTTTGAAGGCGCACGGGTCGTGCTATCTGGCGCACGGGTCATGCTTGGTTTCTGACTTTTTTTTTCTTGTTCCTCTTTTCATGCTCTTTTGATCTTTGCTATTCTTTCATCCAAAATTTCTCTTTTTCTCCACTTTTAGTACTGAAAACACAAAATAACATTTTGTAGTAAAATAGCTCCAAAATAGAACTAAAATTCCACAAATTTTATTTAATTCAAATACTAAAAACACTCTAAATTATGACTTATCAAACTCCCCCATGCTTAAATCCTTGATTGTCCTCAAGCAAAACGTTACAATTTATTTGGCAAATCTTTGAATGAAAATTATCGGCTTAGCACATGAATTAGAAATGATTTGGCGGTATCCAACAACATTTTTCTTCTCAGCTTAAGAAACTTTTCTGTTGAGCTTTATGTGTAGAAAAGATCAGTTTTGTGGTACTAGAACAACAAGTTAGATGTCAACAGCCAAATTCCCTTGCATCTTTTGCTTGGGTCATCTACTTATATGAAAACAATGCAATTGCCACACTTGGTCTCAAAGGAGTGCCTCTTTTTCCCAGTAGTCAATCGGTCTCAAAAGGGTACTCAAAGTATTTCCCTAGTAACTTATGAAGCCTCAAAAGGGTACTCAAAGTATTTCCCTAAATTATTTTTTTTTCTTTTTTTCATTTTCATTTTTTATCTTTTTCAAGATCTTTCCATTTTCTTGCTCTTTTTAAGCAGCCCAACACAGACATTTCTCCAGTAACCAAAATGCAGTAAGTGTCACCAAGAGAACTAAGTGGTTTTTTTTTCAATCTTTCTTAGACATCCTAGTACCAGAAACTATCTTAGCAGTGTATGTGTGAACCCGACAGTAAGTATCAACAAGCATATCTAATAGTTGAACACCAGCCAGAACATTCAAATTGCTGAAAATTGAAAAATTTATCCCATAAATGCCATAAAAAAATTCTTTAAAGTTTCACAAGGATCTATCACATGGGAGCAGAAGATGACTCAAATACCAAATAAAAAAGAAGAAAATACTAAAGTCACCCCCCCATGCTTGGACTAGACATTGTCCTCAATGTATAAAAATGAAAACACATGAGAAGGGTAAAGAAGCTCACATTGACTAGCATTTGCAGCTTTCCTTCTTATTCCAGCAAAGCAAAACAAAGGTAAACCTGTGGGCTGCCTCCCACGCAACGCTCTTTTATGGTCATTAGCTTGACATTTTCCCTTTATAGACTTATTCCTGGGCCCCATTGCTTGAAGCATAAAGACCAAGTGACACATGAAGAATGAAAACATATTCCAGGATCCCATGACTTGTAAAAAGGAAGTTGCGTAAGCAACAAGATCCTATTTTCAATTCCTCCTAGATCAAATGTTATTTTCACAAAGGAAGGTGAAAAGTTAGATAAAGGGAACAAGATTTTGACATCCACACATTCATTTAAACCCATATATTTATCCAAGGATGAAATTACAGTTTCCTTTATGTTCTCCATCTCATGGTATATCTCTTGTGAATCATCTGACACTACCACTTTAGTATTATTCTGATCTACCTCAACTACAATATTTTTCTCAAATTGTGTTTCGTGTAGTTTTTTGAATAACCCTCTTAAGCAAGGTGGTGGTGGTGGTGGTGGTGGTGGTGGCAAAGATGACTCAAAAGATTTCCATTCCTCCTTGGAGAATGTAAATACATTTTTGTGAAACCCTTTATAGCAACGTGGTGGTGGTGGCAAAGATTCCACAAAATATTCTCATTCCTCATTGGCGAATGTAAATACATGCTTATTCATATTAACAAGAAAAAGAAAACATTAATTAGTCAAACCGATACCAAAAAATCAATCAATATCACAAGAGTCCCCGGCAACGGCGCCAAAAAGTGCATGGTTCTATCGCGTAATAAAAAGTATCGATCCCGCAGAGACTTTTGTGATTACCAATTTCTTTTTTCAGTGGTGATTAGCTAAAAGGAAATGATTTTTAGGAAAAAGGAATATTTGTTTAATTAATATTTAGAATATAAAAGTGTCTCAGGATTATGGGACAAATCACAACGATGGAAATTTAACAATCCCTTAACTATCCTCTATCTTATATTGAAATTGTTTTTAAGGACAATGTATTCTTTTGGTGTAATTCAAGTTTCCTCTCGGAATACAAGAATGTGTCTCGAAACAATGATCAAGCCTATTCTCATGGTTGATCATCGCAGAGACCCATTAAGCCCAACCTTATTGTCCCAAGACACTCAAAGCTATTCTCATGCTTTAATTGCCTTGTCTAACCTCATAGGTCCAATATCAAACTTCACCTCTCGGTACCTCGTTTGATATTTGATTTATGAAATAAGAATGATGAGGCTAGATTAAAAATCAAGTTCTAATAAGATAGAGTTTAGTCTTGGAATTGTTTAGGGATCCATCATTGAATTGTTTCCCACAATCCCAAGACTAAAGAAGTCTACTCACACATGATCATAGTAGACAAAAGCTTAGAAAAAGAAAAAGAAGAAGAAGAAGAAGAAGACATAAAAGATAAATAACAAGAAGATAAATGACATAATGTAAAGTGCAGAAAATAAAGGTGCTGGAAAATAAGGACAGAAAGTAAAGTTGCAAGAATGTAAAGTGCAAGAATTATAAAGAACAAGAACTTAAAATGAAGAAAGTATTGCATAAAATCTTAGAAATAAACTTTGAGTAGTGTTTGCAATAGCCTAAGGTGATATTGCAAGTGAAGAGAGAGCCTTTATATAGCCTAGGATCAGTAGACAAACACCTAAATTCGAAATCATGGCCATAAAAACCCACTAAGAAGAAGAAGGAATCAGCTTTGTAACTGAATTTTGAGTAGTAGAAAAGGCGCACGGGTCGTGCTCAACAGGCGCACGGGTCGTGCTCTGTGTTCGCAAATGTTATTTTCCTGATTTTTGAAGGCGCACGAGTCGTGCTATCTGGCGCACGGGTCGTGCTTGGTTTCTGACTTTTTTTTAATTTTTTTTCTTGTTTCTCCTTTCATGCTCTTTTGATCTTTGCTATTCTTTCAACCAAAATTTCTCTTTTTCTCCACTTTTAGTCCTGAAAACACAAAACTAACATTTTGTAGTAAAATAGCTCCAAAATAGAACTAAAATTCCACAAATTTTATTTTATTCAAATACTAAAAACACTCTAAATTATGACTTATCAGCGCTTCTGTTGCCAACCATTCTAAGGGAGCGCACAACAAGCGCCTCTAATTATTAGGAAACAGGAGAGCTTGCAAAAAAAAGTGCCCTTCTTGGTCTTAGAGCCTCTAACAAACAGGGGCTCTCACAGTAAAAAGATCCCCTGTTGGTCTTAGCGCACTTGACAATTAGAGGCGCTTGCAGTTAGAAGCGCCCCTCTTGGTTTGACCAACATAACCGCTTTCTGCTGGGAGCGCCCCTGATTCTATCTTTTTTTTAATATTTTTTTCTGTTTCTAGTATATCTAATATTTTGCAGCACACATCCCTACTAAATTTCAAATCAACAAAAAAATTTCCAAAACAAATTTGATCCAAAAACTTATAAATCATTATTAAAAGTACGTACCAATTTGATCAAAAAATTACATATATCATTAACAAATTCTGAATGTCAACATAGACAACAAAATGGCATGACATCCAATGTGAGGAACAAAAAACAAGCTAACCAAAATTACAAGAATTTCGATTTTCATTAATCAAACTGGCTACATGATGACACCACTCTCCCTTGATCTCAGTAAGTTAGTTATCAGAAAATGGAGCTCCAACCGCGTTTCTAGGAAATCAAAACTTTATTGACTGACCATACTTGTTCACCTTCAAATGGATCTAGCACACCTACTACTATTATCCTTCCTCCTGCAGCTTTTGCAAGGCCTTCATCTCATGTTCCACAAGTAGTACATGCTGAAGTATGTGATCTTAGTTTGTCTAGTTTTTTAATGTTCATTGCTATAGTACTTTTTATTGTCTAATCTTTATACATTGGGATGTTTCATTTCCTATTATTACTTAATTTTGGGCAGCCTGTCACACTAGGCCTTGCAGTTGCTTAGTCATCTGTTGCTACAACTTCTCTATTGCCCCGTCCTTCGTGTTAAGGTTTATCTTCATCAATTTATTGTCACATAATCTAGTTTTCTATTAATTTGTTGATTGAAGTATGATTTGAACACCCGGAAATTGTGGTTGGCCATATTACAATTCGATCGATACCTAATACATCTATTATCCATCGACTAAACATAATTAACCATGTATTTGAACTACATTGTCGATTTTGATGTCAAAATTTTGGGTACAATAATAGGACTGAGTTTTTGATTAATGGTTTGTCTTTTTTGTTGGAAGAGATGATTTATTTGTTTTGTTAATTAATATTGGATTGTCTTTTTTATTGCTTTTGTTTTGTTTTGTGTAGATAAATTTTTCCCACTTGATGATCTTCCTGCTAGGTTGGTATATATACATAGCATATCTTGTATTATACAAATTCAGTTTTGGGTTAAATATGCTTTTGGTCCCTATAAAATTTAGGTTGATGATTTTTGTCCCTCAAAAAATTTCATCTACTTTTAGTGTTCCTAGTTTTTTATAGTCAATTTCAGCCTCAGTTGAATTTTAATAGCATTTCATAACTTTTAATAGTGCTTTTAACTCTTGAGAATTATACCGACATCAAAAACATCATTTCTGAAATAGTTAGTTGTTCAAATGGAGAAATTTCGCTTTGGGAATTGTAGGGATAAGAGAGAGGCTGGTATTCAAGCCTTTCAAGATATGGAATATTTCTGGTTGTTGTGACTTAGTTTAGATTTACATATTGCACATAGATTTTGAGTGTAACATAATTTCCTTTTATCTTATGCAATAGTATAGTAACTGGGACTTTTGTACAGGCTAGAATTGGAAAAGATCTCGCCAAAAATGAGAGAGAGAGAGAGAGAGAGAGAGAGAGAGGGTGATATCTTGCACCTCAAAGTGAGAGAGGGAAAGATACTCCCTAAAAATGAGAGGAGGGTGATATATTTCCCCTCAAAGTGAGAGAGGGTGAGATACTCCTCAAAAGTGAGAGAGAGGGCGAGATCTTGCACCTCAAAGTGAGAGAGGGCGGGATAGGGCGGGATACTCCCCAAAAATGAGAGAAAGGGCGAGATCTTGCACCTCAAAGTGAGAGAGGACGTGATACTTGTTATGGATGCAAGAAGCACGGAGTTTGAAGACTTGGCACTTGGACCGATGTCTTTTAAATTCTCTTGTAGTTGAAATTTTATAGGAATTTAAAATGATAATAAGCCAAACATTTTTAGGCATGATATTTCCCTTTCTTAGAAGCCAAATTGTGTAACGCATACTTTGGGCTTGAATTTGGGCTTCTAGTTGTTATGTATGGTTTTTAGTGAGCCCACAACCTATTCTCCATAAATAGGTGTGGTTTTGCAAGTTGTAAGAAACCTTTTGATCATAATTTTATGTTTGAGAGGAATTAGCACAAGTGCTCTCTCTAGGGTTCTTTCTTGAACCGTAATTGGATCTTATCAAGAGCTTAGGTTTTTGTGGCGATCCAAACATGATAATTATCATCTTTCCATGAAAGATGTGGCTTCTCTTCACCACATAGTCCATCTCTTGTCTTTTCCATCTTTTCGATTTCCTTCACTTTTCTTGGTCTTTTCTTGTTTATTGTCTTGTTATTTCTTTGATTATGGAACTATCCGTTAATTTGAGTGAATTAGTAACAACAATTCACATCAAGTGGTATCATTGAGCCTTCTCCATAATCAAAATTTATTGTTTCAAATTTTCTAAGAAAAAAAAAAACAATCGGTGTTGATCATTCACAAAACAAACACGCAGATGTTTGCGCCGCCGAGGTTTGTGAGCTTGTGATTCTTTGACCTCACAATTTAGTAGTCCATTTGCTGTGTTTCAATTTTTAACCTTTTATTTCTCTTTTCTCATTCGACCATTCCTGCTTTTCATTCTCAATCACTATTGCCATATTTTGTTTTATTATTATTCCATGTGTTCTAACTTGTGCAATTTGTGGTCAGGTATTATTGGTTATAGTGGGTGTTTGTTTCAACGTGTACTCTCGATGCAATTTGTTTCAACCTTCTGGTCTCTGTCAAGTGTGAGTGTATCAAACCTAGGTAAATTTTCTATGAATTCATCACTTTGCTCTCTATAAACCTAGGTTGATATATGATAGTCATTATTCGTGCGTTTTGAAATCCAATCCATCAATTTATATTGTTCCTCATCTATGTTCATCACCATAATTGTTTGATCTAAACAAAGTTGAGTTGAGAATTGTTTTGACTTTTGATGTTATAAATTTGTTTCAAATTATATTCTGTAAATTCAAAAAGTCAAGTAGCAAAAAAAAAGTTCAAAAAAATAAGAAAAATAAAAAAAAAAGGTGTATTATTAAAAAGGCGCTACTAAGGGAAAAACTGTCCAAAACAATCCAGAAAATTCTGAAAAAAATCCATAAAATTTCTCAACTCATTTGTGATCTTCTGAATTTGTTTTTGGAATTTTTGGATTTCATTTGAGGTGTTTTTCTCTAAACATACAAATATTAGACTTTTAATCTATTTTTCGTCATATAGTGAGTCGGTCTTTGTCTTTTTGGCATTCCTTTGAGTATTCTCTCTTTGTTATTTGTTTCTTCGGTGTCTTTAAACTTCTTTAAGTTTTGTCCTAGAGTTTCAAGTTGTCTTTTTTTTGGCCTCTGTGTATGTTAATTCTTATTGCTTGTTTTGTCACAACTTCTCTAAGTTTACCACAAGCTTGATAAGCGATTTGATTGGTTCTTTTAAGAGCTCAAGAGCGACACTTTTGTAGAGTGGTAAAAGGCAAAAGAGTATTCATTATGAAAAAAGCCAATTGAGTGATATACACGAGTGATACATTTTTTTTGAGCGTAAACACTTAGCGAGTGGTGAGGACTTTTGTTCTTTTTACTTGTTTTATTATTTGGTACTTCTTAGCTTGTTGGAATGATGGATAGAGGTTTGGAATATAAAAAAGAATGTGTTGCAAAAATGCTTAAGACGTATAAGGTTGGTGATTTGATTCGGAAGATGCATGAGAGGTATAAAGAGAAGTTGAGAGAAAATGATAGAATAGCAAAGAAAGGATCTATGAGAGGAGAAATAGAGAAAAAGAGGGAAAGCATAGCAATTATTTGAGAGAAAATAAGTTGAAAGAAAAAGTGAGCATTCCAAACTTTCATGGGAAGAGTGACTCCGAAGCCTATCTTGATTGGGAGCTTAAGGTAGAACAAATTTTCTCTTGTTGTGGTGTAAGTGAAGAACAAATGTTGAAGTTGGTTGTGTTGGAGTTTAGACATTATGCTCTTATTTGGTGGGATAAAGAAAAAAAAAGCTTAGGAGGAATTGTGAACTTTCTCTTATTGAAAAATGGAAAGATTTGAAGACCATGATGAGGAGGAGACATGTTCATTCTTATACCCATAAGGAGTTGCGTGAAAAATTGCATAGGTTTACTCAAGGAAGTAAAAGTGTTAGTTAGTACTTTGAGAAGTTAGAGGTGGCTATGACTAGAGCTAACGTGGAGGAGAATTTGGCGGATACATTGGATAGATTTCATGATGGTCTAAATGAAGATATAAGGGAGCAAGTTGAGCGTAACCATTTTGCAACAATTGAAGATCTTGTCCACCAAGCCATTAAGGTGGAAAGACAATTGCAAATAAAGAAGGCCTATCAGAAATCCCCTTCAAATTACTACTCTCCAAGTTGGAAGAACAATTCCAAGAAGGAGGGGTCTCCACTCAAAAGATATGATGTTGCAACCTCTAAGGGTAAAAGTACAATTTCTAACTCTTCTTCTTTGAACCCTAAGTTAAAGAACATGAAATGTTTTAACTGCTTAGAGTATGGGCACATTGCATTAAATTGCCCAACTAAGAGAATCATGGTCTTAAGACAAAATGGGTGCATTAATTCACAAGAGATTGAATGTAAGAAAAATCCTCAAGAGGGAGATTTGCTCATGGTTAATAATTTTTTGGAGTCTATGAGAAAGATGAGAATGATTCACAAAGAAATAATCTTTTCCAAACTAAGTGTCTCATTCTAGGAAATATATGTTCTTTGATAGTTGATGGAGGTAGTTGTGCAAATGTTGCTAGCACTAGGTTAGTGTCAAAGCTTAATCTTGAAACTACTCCACATCCTAATCCATATAAAGTGCAATGGTTAAGTAATCATGGAGAATTAGAGATAAATAGACAAGTCAAGACATTATTTTCCATTTATAAATATTATGATGAGGTTCTATGTGATGTAGCGCCCATGGAGGCTAGCCACATATTGCTAGGAAGACCTTGGCAATTTGATAGAAGAGTTATTCATGATGGTGAATCCAACAAATATACTTTTCGTCACAATAGAATCAAATTCACTCTTCACCCTCTTAGTCCAAACAAGGCTAAAGAAGACATGTTGGCTTTGAAACTTAAAATAGAAAAAGAGAAAGACGAGTTGAAAGAAAATGAAAATAAGTGTGCTAAAAGAGAGGAAAAAAGAGAAAATAAAAGCAATGAAAAGAAAGAAGTAGGGAATAATAAAAATCTGTTAAAAAGGGAGATTGAGGTCAATAGAGAATTGTTGGTAAGACCTAAGCTTAAACTTGAAGTCCCTTTTAATTGTTTTTCTTCTTATGCTAACAATTTTCCTTGTGTTGTTGATCTATTTTTGAGCATGCATACGGGTGTCTATTCAAGAGAGGTGCCCCATGGTTTGGTACCTTATGGTGTTACTCCTAATTTGCAAGTTTCCAAGGAAAGCAGTATGCTTGCAGACGTTAATTCCAATCAAGTTTCTTTTGGTTTGATTCCTTACAAAAGTGTCAAATCAATTACAATTTCTAAATTCATGTTGGATGACTTTTTTATTACATTGCTTAAGTTTCATGTGCTTGAAACTCTTGTAAATTTGATTGTGGAATGGTTTAACTTGTGTCTATGACCAAAGTTTGAAAATGAGAGTCCTCAGGTGAGGTCAATTATTACTCCAACCTTTACAGGAGAAAGACACAATGTTATTATTTCAATGTTCAAGCAAATAAAAGTAAATTTGTTTATAGGTATCTACTCCAAACGGTACAAATTTCTTCCTATCTTTTACTTTTCATTGTCTACTTTTGCATGGAGTTGAATGTTGCTTATCTTTGTCAAATGTATTGATTTTTCCCAATTTACATTTGATCCTGGAGGTATGTTTGTATTGATTTGAGTATTTCTTTCTTCATGTAGGACCACAACGGAAATCAAATTCGAGGACGAATTTCTTCAAGAAGGAGGGAATGTTATGGACGCAAGAAGCACGGAGTTTGAAGACTTGGCACTTGGACCGATGTCTTTTAAATTCTCTTGTAGTTGAAATTTTATAGGAATTTAAAATTATAATAAGCCAAACATTTTTAGGCATGATATTTCCCTTTCTTAGAAGCCAAAATGTGTAACGCATACTTTGGGCTTGAACTTGGGCTTCTAGTTGTTATGTATGGTTTTTAGTGAGCCCACAACCTATTCTCTATAAATAGGCGTGGTTTTGCAAGTTGTAAGAAACCTTTTGATCATAATTTTAATTTTGAGAGGAATTAGCACAAGTGCTCTCTCTAGGGTTCTTTCTTGAACCGTCATTGGATCTTATCAAGAGCTTAGGTTTTTGTGGCGATCCAAACATGAGAATTATCATCTTTCCATGAAAGATGTGGCTTCTCTTCACCACATAGTCCATCTCTTGTCTTTTCCATCTTTTCGATTTCCTTCACTTTTCTTGGTCTTTTTTTGTTTATTGTCTTGTTATTTCTTTGATTATGGAACGATCCGTTAATTTGAGTGAATTAGTAACAACAATTCACATCAATACTGCCCAAAAGTGAGAAGAAGCGTGAGATCTTGCACCTCAAAGAGAGAGAGGGTAAAAGACTCCCCAAATATGAGAGAGAGGGCGAGATCCTTGGTTTCTTGAGGAAGGAAGGCGACTTATCCACATTTTGGGGAAGGAAGGCGAGATCTCTCATATATTGATGAAGGAGGGGGAGATCATTGGCCATCCAGGGATTGAGGGTGAGATCTATTGAGATCGTTCAATGATCTTGTCCAAGCCATATCTGATGTCATTATCCCACCCAAGCTGTATCTCTCATTCTAGACCTTCAAGAGATCCGAATTGGGTTTCGAGATTAACAGAAGAATTGTAGCTCTTCTCCTTAGCTTTCCAACACATGCTCATACGCCTCAATCTGATAACTACAGCAAAAGCTATTGTCTGAAGAATAGAAATGGTCAATATGCAATCAAACCAGTGATCAGGCCTTATGCAGCCAACGAGACCGATTTCAACGTCATTGCTCATGCTTTTGCTTTGTCTCATGCTCGAGCTCGGGGATGATGGCGGAGTACAGGATCCTCAGCCTCGTCCTCCACGTCAGGGTGGAGATCAGTGGACATGATGTCTGTGAACAAGTAGGCACCGAGGTGGGGAACAATGGTGCTTTGACACAACAGTCAGCTGTGCTGGAGACTTGGGTTGAGTTCCTCCCGACACTGCGATAGTGTTGGCTCAAACGGCTGCAAATTCTTCTTCCATCTGAGTCAAGCGCACATCCTGATGTTAAATGTTCCGACACTGCGACATCTGTGAATTCTTCCAACTAGTGCAGAAAAGACATTTAGCATTGGTTGTTTTGGACATTTAGCATCGGTTATTTGCCGATGTTAAATGTCCCAATGCTAAAAGTAAGACATTCAGCATCGGGTGTTTAAATAGTTGATGCTAAATGTTGTTCCATGACTCTATTTGCTGTCTAAAAATGACATATAGAATCAGCTGTTTAAAAACCCAATGTTAATTGTCTTGAAATATTACATTAAGCATCGATTGTTTAAACAACCTATGTTAAGTATTCTGAAAAAATGACATTTAGCATCGGTTGTTTAAACAATTGCTGCTAAATGCGCAAAAAAATGACATTTAAAATCGGATGTGTAAACACTCGATGCTAAATGTCTATTTTTCTAAAAAAAAAAAAATTAGATTCCCAATTCACATCTTACCACACACTACTATCCTCCCCCGTGTAATTTCATTTCTCCCTTATCTAAACTTTCCTTCTCATTTGATTCATGAGATCCTTACCACTTCTCAATGAAATAGCCTTAACATGTTTCTTTCGTTGTCTTTGGGAAGGAGTAGCTTCTGTATTTGAAGGCAAAACACCTTGTGGCCTTTGATATAGAGCTATGGCTAATTGACCTACCTAATACTCTAAATTTTTAATGGAAGAACTTGAGCTTGTCTAGCTGTTCTTGCTTCACCTATGAATGCTTTAAGCATGGTTTCTAAAGAATTTTCATTGGTAGGATTGAGAATGTATCTGGTTATTCTGAGGTGGGAATCCTGGTGGCGTGGTTGGTGCAGCATTAGATGCAGGTGCACTATTGCTGCTCCATCTAAAATTTGGGTGATTTTTCCAACCAGGATTATAAGCGTTAGAATAAGGGTTATTATTACTATTATAACCTACATAATTTACAGAAATAGGGTTGCTAGGACATTCCTCATACAAGTGACCTCCTCCACAGTACACACAACTAGTGGTACCTGGAGGTGCTTGTTCTACTACTACTACTACTACTACTACTACTACTACTGCAGTGTTGTCTGTTGATGCAGCTGCATTAGATGCAGTTGCATTACTTGAAGTGAAGTTTTTTATCAAATTAGCTAAAGAGGCTACTTGAGAAGATAGGGCTGATACATCACTAATTTCATGTACCCCTAATGGTTTCTTTTGGGCACATACCCTCTTAGTAGGCCAACTAGAGCTATTAGCTGCTATTCTTTCAATCAATTCACATGCCTCATTGTATGACAGATTTAATAACACTCCACCAGAATATGCATCAAGCATTATTCTAGTTTGAGGTTTGTTGTGTTCGTGTTGTAGTCGCAATATCAGTGCAAGTATACACGTCGTACAAGTAATAAAGTGGATAAAAGTAAGAGATCGTTCCCACGAGGATTGGTTTACTCTCAAAGTTCAAGTCTCAAAACACAAGTGAAACAAATAACAAATCGGCACTAAAAGTTGATGTTGATACTAAGAACATAAAGAAAACAGGTAAATAAGAAGTTGTTGTGAATATGGATGAGAGAGAGTTGGATTGTTGCATGCAAGTAACTTTTCTCTAGTCAGACGTTATAACATTTACACGCTATTACGTACAAATGTTATTCTGTATAGACGTTATAACGTTTGAACGTTGTTGCAAAAGAGTTGTGTTTTTCAGTCACAAAACGTCAGAGTTTCAAGTGCAAAGAGGTCCTATGTCTAGGTTCTAAGTAGGCCCACTCCTGTATTTTAAGTACCCACAGCAATGTTCTATGAACTATTATCCATTCTATGTCTAGACTTAGATAAAAATGCCTAAATGTCTTTAGTACACCTTTTCGTTCATATAAATCTTTGAGTTCTTTTCATAGACCATGTCTGTACCTATGAATCTACCTATTTTAATATGCCAACCTCAAAACAAGTTTGGAAATATTATCATGCAAAGATTTAAAACATATAAGCGTCAATACTTCATAACATTTAACTAGAAATTCATTACATGCAAAACAACAACCCAACTACAAAATGTTTAGCTCATGCTGAGCATCTTTACAGAATGATAAGGAGTTAAAATCCAAATACCATACATAGGAGAAAAGACACTAAGTGCAAAAGATACACCTAAGTAACTCTTCAGCATGTACGCTGTAGAGACGTTACAACGTTTGAGCCTTACAGTAGTGGTTTGCGAAGAAAATAAAAATGGAGTTTGAGACAAGTAAAATGAAGAAGTTTGTGTCCAGATCTTCTTTAAGATACTTTCTCTGAAATGGAGGAAGATAGATGATGAAGGGATGGGCTGGAGTGATTTCTGAAGTGTGAGCGTGTGTCCCTTGAGAGAGAGATGAGTCTTCCATATATAGTCAGCTGGGTCACGTGTTGCTGATGTCACTTGCCCACCTACCAAGCCTGTTTGCTCCTCTGACTGACACTGTACAGTGCTACAGTGCGTCATCCTCGTCAGCACATAGGGAAGAGAAGATCTTCTGACTTTTTATATCTTTGACCATCATTGCTAGCGCGCCAAAACTGAGATCTTTCACTCTTGCTCTGCTGCCCTTTCTACAGACGTGGTGAGGGACGTGGCCACGTTTAACTCTTTACTGCACAAACACAAAAAGCATCAAAACGCTCTCAAAGGCACCGATTGGTGCCAAAATGCACAGAACTACTAATTCAACCCCTAACTACTAAGAAATAAGAAACTAACAGAAAACTAATTAAAATAGACTTATATTGCTTAGAGAACTTGCATGATTTATCTTTGAGTGAGCATAAATAACTCATATAAATATGAGTTATCAAGGTTCTAAACCATTATAAAATGTTTCCATTGAATAATAACAGGTAAACCATGATGAGAATATTTTCTCGAAAGTTCATTCCATCTTTCCCATGCTTCAAATAATGATTCAAATTCTCTTTGTCTAAAAGATGTAATATCAATTCTCATTCTGGCATTTTTGATAGGTGGTTAGTATTTTCCTAAAAAAATTTCAGCCATTTCATTCCATGAATGGATAGAGTTAGGCACTTGGAAAGTTTACATTAGAAGAAAGAAGGCCACTTTGTAGCTATAAATAAAATAGAATGCAGTAGCTTTTTGATGTTATTATTCAATCAGTGTAAATCTGCTAGAAGATTTAGGCAGAGAATAACTGTGTAACTTCCCTCTGAGTAGTTGTAAGCTCTGGATTGTTGTTTCTAGAGAGATTTCCTCCACTGAATTCATCAATAAAATTGTTCTTGCATTCTTAATTCAGTCTTGTGCTCTATCAGTGATCTTGAAAAGGAAGTTTATATAGAGCAACCACTAGGGTTTGTTGCACAGGGGAGTCCTTGAGCATGGTTTGTCAACTTCACAGGTCAATTTATGGTCTTAAACAATCTCTACGAGGCTGGTTTGGCAGATTTAGCAATGTGGTACAACAGTTTGGCATGACTCGCAGTGAAGTTGACCACTCTGTATTCTATCGACAATCGGCCTAGAGATGCATCTTTCTAATCTTTTATGTGGATGATATTGTTATAACTGGTGCTGATAAGGATGGCATAATCCAATTAAAGCAACATCTCTCTAACCAGTTTTAGACCAAAGACCTTGGCGACTTCGTTACTTCTTGGGTATTGAGGTAGCCCAATATAAAGATGGTCTTGTAATTTCACAAAGGAAATATGCCATGAATATTCTTGAAGAAACAAGTCTATTGAATGCCAAATCAGTTGACATTCCTATGGATCCAAATGTCAAATTTCTACCTAATTAGGGGGAGCCACTTTTAGATCTTGGGAGATACATATGATTGGTTGAGAAGTTAAACTATCTTACTGTCACACGTATGGATTTTTCCTATGCAGTCAGTGTGGTAAGTCAGTTCTTAAATTCTCCTTGTCAAGATCATTGGGATGGCGTGATTTGAATCCTAAAGTATGTTAAAAGCGGTCCAGGAAAAGATCTTAGTTATGAAGATAGACGACACACTCAAATAACTAGTTACTCAGACGCGGGTTGGGCAGACTCACCCATTGATAGGCGATCTACTTCTAGGTATTGTGTTCTAGTTTTCATTCCTTCTATGTAGGATCTAGGAAGCATATGACACGATGACACATGCTTCCTTTTCTAAGAGCTTGCTAAAGTTTTTAGGATACTCAAGCTTTCCATATTAAGTATAGAGATGATATCTATTTTATTTACAATTGAATTTTTGAAATACTTAAGTATTATATATATATATATATTCAGAAACACCCAAACACTGCAGTACTCCTCTTCTCCAAACGGCGCGATTCTTCATTTGGTTCTGCGCGTCCTTCTCCTTCCCAACACATCCGATCTGCAACATTTTTTTTCTCCTGGATTGCGTTTTGATTCTGGATCGCGCCCGTTTGCTCTCCATTCATCGTTCTCGGTTCGCGCCTCCAACAGCGCTCCTCTCCTTCAACGCTCTCTGTTCGGTTAGCCTTCGTTTTCGGATCGTGTGACTGTTGTGCTTTAGAACCGATTCAGGTTCCTTCTTTCCTCTGATCCCTGATCCTGAAATTTCTTGATTTCTGAAACAGTTCGTGTTTCCTCTGATTCCTGAATTTTACTGTTTTCTGAATTTTCGTATACCTTGTATTTCTGATTGTATTTGGGATTTTGGATTTGTATTTCTGTGTTTCTGGTTGTATTTCGAATCTTCCTACAGGACTTATGGCAACTCCCGAAACTTCCGCCACTCAGGATTTCTCTAATCCCTATTTCATACATTCTAATGAAAATCCCTCAAACAAAATTGTTACTGCTGCCCTCGACGGTTCGAACTACCACGGTTGGGCCCAAGCTATGACCATGGTTTTCGAAATGAAGAACAAACTTGGGTTCATAGATGGATCAATCATGCGGTTACTCCTGAAATTGCAACGAGCGTCATATGGCTCACCAAAGCGTCTGATGTTTGGACTGCCATGCGCAACCGCTTCTCTCAAGGTGACAACATGAGGATTTTGCAACTCTATACTGATCTCTATTCTCTTAAGCAGGGTGAACTCTCGGTTACCACTTATTTCACCAAGATCAAGATCTTATGGGATGAATTGTGTAACTTCAGGCCTTTAGTTTCGTGTGACTCCTCAACTACAGGTTCTTGCCGGTCCGTGCTAGCTCTACAAACATATCGTGAAACTGATAGTGTTCTATGCTTCCTTCAAGGACTTAATGAATCTTACCATCATATAAAATCCCAAATCCTCATGGTCGACCCTATGCCCACTTTAGACAAGGCTTTCTCCCTCATCATACAGCAAGAAAGACATGAACTTGTCTATACTTCCTCTCCCTCCTACAGTAATGGCAGTACAAACACACACACCGGCTCCTGCATCTTCACCCCCGCATTATCAGGCCCGTGGCAAAGAGACTCGAGGCCGACCTCCACTGCAATCGCACCAATCACACTGTGGACACTTGCTTCATCAAACATGGTTATCCTCCGGAGTTCAAATCCAAGAAAGCGGTCAATCATGTAGCCATTGAGACTCCAGGCACCTCCGACTCCCCTCTTGGTTTCACCAAAGACCAGATTCAGAGCCTTCTTACCTTGCTCCCTTCCACTTCACCTACTGCAACTGCTACGACTTCTTTTGCCAGTGCTCATCACTTTGCCACCGACTCATCTAATCCAGTACTTCCACTTTCTTTATGGCTTGTAGATTCCTGTGCTCACGATCACATAACATCCTCCCTACATTTTTTTGCAACCTACAAAGCCATTCGACCCGTAAGTGTATCTCTCCCTAATGGTACTAAGACCATTGCTCACTATAGTGGTACTATATTCCTTACCCCCGACCTTGTTTTATATGATGTGTTGTATATACACGGTTTTTCCAAAATATTATCTTTGTTGCTAGACTTCAAGCCTCTAAATATTGTCAGGTACTGTTTGTTGACGATGAATGTTTGATACAGGAACGACCTTCTATGAGGACGATTGGAAACGCAAGGTTGGATGGCATGCTATTCTCGATGGTAATTGACTTCAAGCCTACCTCTAGCTCTGTTTCAGCCATCCACTATCTTGGCCTACCAACCTGCAGCCTAACATTGATCTTTGGCACCATAGACTAGGGCACCCCTCCCCCGCCTATTTTACTCTTGTACACAAACAAAATCCCAACATACCAAGATGTATTCACAATGCATGTGATGCTTGCCATTTTGCTAAACAAAAGAAATCTCCTTTTCCCTTAAGTTCTACTGTTTCTGATAATATTTTTGACATAATACATGTTGATATCTGGGGTCCTTATAGTGTTCCATCCATTCTTGGCAACAGATACTTTCTTACAATTGTTGATGACAAATCTCGTTTTACTTGGGTTAGACTAATGAAAACCAAAGCCGAAGCCCGTACACACCTCATGAATTTCATCATCATGATACACACTCAATTTGGCATTAGTGTTAAAATTGTCAGGTCTGACAATGGTCCTGAATTCCACATACCTGACTACTACCATTCTAAAGGCATCATACACCAACGCTCTTGTACCGAAACTACACAACAAAACGGAGTAGTTGAGCGAAAACACCAACACATCCTAAATGTTGCCAGGTCTCTAATGTTTCAATCCAAATTACCTCTTCCGTTTTGGGAATTTGCCATTTCCCAAGCTGTCCACATCATCAACCTTCTTCCCTCACTCTCCTAAACAACCAAGCTCCTTCCACATATTGCACAACATCACTCCCGACTCTCACACCTTCGGGTGTTTGGTTCCCTATGTTATGCCACTACTCATGTTGCTCACCGACCAAATTTCAACCTAGGGCACAAAATCATCCACATTGGCCACACCATTGGTGTAAAAGGATACCTCCTTTACGACTTAAACAACCATGAAATCTTTTACTCTAGACACATCTCCTTTTATGATAATATCTTCCCTTTTGCCACTCCTCACTCCCCTTCCCCGATTTTCAACCCATTTCCCTCCTCTCCCCCTCAAACACCCTTACCCAACGTTATTGACCTTCTTCTACCTTCAACCTCTACACCACCAAACAACCCTCCACATCCTAACATTACAACAGAACCTGTCTCACCTATACAAACTCTTTCTCCCCCTATTACCACCTCACCTCCTACCTCCTCTCCAGATATACCTCCCCCTCTTAGACGCTCTACTCGACCCCATAACCCCCCAATTACCTTTAAGAATATCATTGTAACTCAATCCATTCAACTAATGCTGCCAACTCGTCTTCAGGTATTGTTTTTCCTATCTCTCATTTTTGTCATATGATCATGTATCACCCTCCCACAAAACATTTGTTTCACCATATCTAGCCGTTGAACCAACCTCATACTCTCAAGCCATTAAGCACATCATTGGAAGGAAGCCATGAACAAAGAAATCCGGGCCTTAGAAGAAAACAACACTGGACCATCACTCAACTACCTCCCTGGTAAGAAACCTATTGGATGCAAATGGGTTTACAAGACCAAACTTAGAGTGATGGCTCCTAGAAAGACATAAGGCACGTCTTGTGGCAAAGGGGTTTACACAACTTGAAGGTGTTGACTACTCTGAAACTTTTTCTCCGGTTGTTAAATTACCACCGTGAGACCGGTATTGGCTCTTGCCGCAGGCTTGCAATTGGCATTTACATCAGTTGGATGTTAATAATGCATTCCTTCATGGTGACTTGCATGAAGAGGTCTATATGCGGGTTCCTCAAGGGTTTGACACTTCTGCACCTAATCAGGTTTGCAAACTTCACAAATCTCTCTATGGGTTGAAACAAGCTAGTAGGCAATGGAACTTCAAATTGGTTTCTCATCTTACTTCTCTTGGATTTGTACAATCCAAATCAGATTACTCTCTCATGGTCAAAACCAATGGTTCACAAGTCACTGTACTCCTCATATATGTTGATGACCTCATTCTCACAGGAAACAATTTAGCTGAAATCCAGTATGTGAAGCTTTCTCTTGATACTGCTTTTAAAATCAAGGATTTGGGCCTTCTCAAATTTTTTCTTAGCTTAGAAGTAGCCCGGTCTACAAAAGGAATCATCCTCTCACAACAGAAATATGCCCTTGAGCTTCTGGCTGATGCCGGCCTTCTTGCTTGCAAACCGGCCTCTACCCCTATGCCCGCTGGCCTCAAGCTATCTACTACCAGTGGGACACCTTTGGATGACCCTTCTAGTTACAGAAGACTCATTGGTCGCCTTACATATCTCACCAACACCAGACCAGACATCTGCTTTGTTGTTCATAAGCTTAGTCAATTCATTTCCGCTCCTCGACAGGCCCTTATGGATGCTGCTCTTCATGTCCTCAAGTACATTAAGGGGCAACCCGGCTCTGGTCTCTTCTTTGCAGCTGACTCCAATCTAAAACTTACAGGCTTCAGTGATTCGGACTGGGCCGCCTGTCCCGATACTCGGCGCTCCGTCACAGGTTTTTGTATATTCCTTGGTAACTCCCTAATTTCATGGAAATCCAAGAAACAGAGCACGATCTCCAAGTCCTCCTCTGAGGCTGAATATCGGGCTCTTGCTTCTACTGCTTGTGAACTCCAGTGGCTACTATACTTATTGACAGATTTACATGTATCTCACACAGATTCGGTTCCGCTCTATTGTGATAACCGGTCTGCTATTCAAATAGCTCAGAATCCCACATTTCACGAGCGAACTAAACATATTGAGCTCGATTGTCATTTGGTTTGTGACAAGGTCCAAGCTGGCATCATACATCTCATGCCCATTCCTACGGCTGCACAACTTGCTGACATCCACACCAAACCCCTTCATCCGGCTTTGTTTCACAACCTATTATCCAAGCTGAACAAGCACAACATTTACAGTCCAGCTTGAGGAGGGGTGTTAGCTATTATTATTACTTTTATTATTAGTTAAATCAATAGTTTATTATTAGCTGTACCTATTCCCATTCCACACCTATTCCCACTCCACCTTTTCCTCTTCTTGTAATTATTATTTTTAAGCCTCTTCTTTGTACTATATATATAGGACCTGTTACCTATCAATAAAATTGTAGAATTATATTTTACCAATTAACAAAAGTATAAAACAATAATAGCATTGGAATTACTAGGATTAACTATATAGCAACTAAAAGTATAAAATAATAATAGCATTGGAATTACTAGGATTAACCATTAAGAAATGTAACCTAGAAGAGAGTGAAACTGTGAAACCCTAAAGGAATTTGTTTTTTGGTCAAATAAATGAACTTTTTTGGGAGTGCGTGGAATGGATAGTGGTCAGTGGACTCACGGGAGTGGGCCGCTGGAAATGGAATGAATTTTGTTGAATTTTTTTGAATAAAAATGATTGATCTGAATGATCAATGAAGGAATTTTTTTTTAAAAACAAAAACGGGCTGGGGGGCCGACCCGGCCCATCCTTGCTTTAGCTCGCGGTTTTTTTTTTGGCGGGGCGGGCTCAGCGGGTCAGCGGTCCCAATATCCCAACCTAGCCCGCCTTTTTTGGGCGGGTCAGTGGGCCGGGCCGGCGGGCCAAACCCGTTTTGCCATCCCTAGTCAAAGGGGGAGGATAGGGGAAGGCTTAGGAGGGGAGAAGAGGGGAAGGAAGGGGAGGAAAACCCACCCTTGTTTGGATGTTATGAATTGTTAAAGGGATGCAAGATAGTGTTCCCTTAGCTCTGCTAGGGTTTGGTCCTCTATGATGAGACGGTGATTTTATAGGAATTCGTACTTAGTCGGTTTTTAATCGGTGGCACTACCCCTAGAAACCCTAATTGTTACTTCCAACAGCTGGCATTTTCTCACGCCTCCCCACTAAACCCTAGCTTGTAACCTCATTGTACCAGCGCCTCCACCCCCCTCCAACCCTCACTCTGCTTGGCCTCAACTAAACATCGGTCCACCGCCCAAAATCACCCCCTGTCACCATGTAAGACACACCCCACACCTGTAACAATACATCCATACACTGACTACTATGTTCTATTTGATTCAACTACCACCCCCACTCATCTTCATCCCAGACACTTTACGAACATCTAAATCAGACAAAAACACCTAACCCAAACAACAGTACAGCTAAAAAAACAGTACAAACGCTTCAAAAACCATATTATAGGCCAGATTACAACAGCAACAACACAAAAACTCCAGAAATAATATTACAAACCATATTATATCAACAACAGAAGAACTACTCGCAAAGGTTAACAAAAGAGTAAAACTGAGAAACAACAGGCCCATTAGTCTCTGTGTAGCCTTATCACCTGCCTTCACCTTCCGCCAGCACCTTGCTCTTCCCTCCTTCAACACCCACATCTATGGAATCATCTTCCATCTCTCTTCCCCCAACCAATGTGCTTGATGAAGAACTAGCAAAGAAAACACTGGTTGGGAGAATCATTACATATAAAAACCTAAACAAAAATGTTGTCACGTATATCGTATACAAAGCGTGGCAGGCATATGAGGGCTTCCTCATCTCTGATAAGGGCCCAAATATGTTCCTGCTAACATTCAAAGAGGAACTTCATGCAAAGGATGTAATGGAAAAAGCACCATGGTATGTGATGAATCACTTGCCGAGTTTGCAATATTGGATTCCAGAAGCTGCTATTGCAGAGCTGGACTTCTTATTGAATTCTTTTTGGATACAAGTCCAGAACCTCCATCTTGAAAACCTAAATATAGAAAGTGCAGCTACTCTCCTACGAAAGGTTGGAAATATAGTTAAGAATACCCCCTAGTTGAAGGCAAGCTAGTTAGGGATTTTGTTTGAGGAAAAGTCATGGCGGATGTTACTAAACCCCTATCCACAAGGTGTTAGATCCCAAGGAAAGACCTACCTAAACTATGGGTGGTCTACAGATATGAAAGGTTACAGGATCTGTGCTTTAACTGTGGTGCCATTGGGCATGATCAAAAGAAGTGCAAGGCCCCAAAAGCTATGGCTAATTTCAATGATACCCTACCAAAGTATACCCAAACTCTATGTGTACCAGTAGCTAGGGAAATGGCCAACATGCTGGAGGAGCATAAAAAGAGGAAGGAAAAACATACAAACCCACACACTAGTGCTTCCAGCAAGGAGCCAATAGTAACAGCAAAAGATAGAGACCTCCAATCATTTTATAATGAGGTAATGGGAAATGTCTATGCTTGGAAAGGGGGGAAAGAAGACTTTAGGAAATTCATCAATGCTTGCTTCTCACGTGAACCCCCTATGATAACTGGTACAAATGAAGCTAACAATTACCAAAGCTCAAATTCACCATGTAACACTACCAATACACCTCACCATGCTACCAAGTCAGTCAAGCAGGTCTCCTCACTATTCTCCACCGTTATGATGGAACAAACTGTCATCTATACAAGTGAGACAACAACCCCAAATCAGCAGCATCCCTACCCAATAAACTTGACAAACGCAAGTGAACCTCAATAACAAGGGGAAGTGTTGGAAGAACTCTCAGCTAGGGATGTAAGGAGAGTGAATAATAGGCCCTATGTTCCATCTCTTAACAAACTACAAGGGTTAAAATCTATTTCTATGGAACAAAGGAAACTACTCACTGACACTTCATAGACTCATGAGGAGGCTTTGATGGCCACAGAAACTGTAAGTGAAGGTAATAAGACTAGAGAGAATATGGAAACCCCCAATACTGAGAAAGAAGTTGAAGTGGTATACTCTGATAATGACATAAGTGAAGAGTTAAGAACTTTCATAAGGACACCATATCCTTACAACAAGGGGTATTGATCAGCAGTCGTACGCGGGTCAAAATAATTAAAAGTATAAAATATAGTAACAAGGTAAGTTAACCTTGGTCGTCTCACAAGGACCTCTAAAACTAAGATTACCCAAATCAAGAATGAGCAAATAACAATAAAAAGGGGGGATTTGTGGAAAACAAATTTAGTTTATAAAGAAAATCAATTCACGAGAACAATCAATTCACCGGTTTAGGGGTGTGCTTCTTGGATTCATCATAGGTTCAAAAGGATAACGTCTCTAAGGATTTCTGAATCTTGATTGATATAAACTAACTAAAACAAGCGTCAATTAGTTTATAAGAATTCACCGTTTTAAAGCAAGCGTCAAAACAGCTTGTTCAATCGATCATGAAAGTGGACAAGCGCCACTTAAAGCATAGCCAATATCATAACAAATTGCATACAAGCAAGCGCGTACACAAACGAATCGTGTTTTGCAAAAATCAAATACGAGTAAATTGCAACAATTAAGAGTGAAAACGATATTGATAGAGATGAATTCAGAAACTAAGACAAAATAATATTAAACATTCAAGCGCCGAACCTCAAAATCCGTAAACAGCAACACCCTTTCACCGATGAATCTATCTAGGGGCTTAGGCTTCCATGGAGGTTAGGGTACAAAGTTCTCAAATTGTATAATAATTCCTAAGATAGAAAAGACGGCTCATAAAAGTGTATTTAACTAGGACAAAACGAAAACCCTAATCCACTAACTAGGTTATTGGATAAAAGCCCGATAAAAGATAGTAATCGGCCCATAAATCCGTAATTGACTAAACTGCTTCGGTAATTCGCGGTTTTGACCTTTAATAAGTCAGAATCGGGTTTTGAGCTCAACAGTAGAATTGTAGCTCTATTCCATAGCTTTCCAACGCATGCTCACACGTCTCAATCGGATAATCACAGCCAAAGTTATGGCCTGCAGAGTAGAAAGAAGTCAATATGCAATAAAAACAAGAATTAATCACGAAAGACTCAAAAATTACGTACAGAGAACAATTAAAATCACCAAGTGTAAAGCTATAAAGAGTGCATTAGAATGCACTGATCAGGTATCAACAAGAAGAAGGAGGGGAAATTAAAGAAACTAGTCAGCTGAACATTGTTAATTCCAAGGACAAGATGATTTGAGGAAAAACAGACAAGTTGATGCCTAAAGTAACCAAGCTCCCCCTCACCACTGAATCCCCTTACTTTGTGTAGTTTTCCCTGAACCATTTACTTAGGGCTCTGATAGCATCACCATTCAAGAGGCAGAGGAGAACCAACTAGCCCTCTCATTAACCACAAGCATGGTGTTGAGGAAAATAAACTCCTTTGAGATGAATAAGGAAGAAGAAGCTACTGTAGAAGTTAAAGAATGCAAAGAGAAAACGATTGAAGCTACTGATCAACAATTGTGGTGCCCAATGTTAGATGATATTGGGAAATTCTGTCTGGGACTATTCTTAAAGGCTGAGGAGGCGGGCCTATCCTTGCCCCACCCCCCAAATGATTTGTATTAGTTGGAACTGTCGTGGTTTGCCAACTGCCACGATCAATAGGGAACTCCCTGACCTATTTCAAGTTCACAAACCTACAATGGTCTTCTTAATGGAGACCAGAGCAAAAAATTCTAGAGTAGAGAGAATAAAAATGAGATTTATGTTCCAACATTCCTATTGTGTTGAAGCCTTAGGAGTCTCTTGGGGGGCTAACCCTACTATGGAATGACTACTATGACATTCAAGTGACTGATGCTTATCTCAACTACATTCATGATTTTCTGACTGAAAGGAGATCTAGCAAACACTTTGCCATAATTGTTTTGTGAAAATAACAAATATATAAGAACTATTAAGTGTTAATGCTTTTTCTGAGTGTGCATAATCTATATCTTTTAACCAAGAACATAATTAGAAGAACCCAATTGAAAACGAAAGGGCACTCTATGATGACATCAAAATCTTGCTACTATCATCTGGTTCTATGGATAGTGTAATTTACATAAGAATGCATAGGGCCTTGATCAAAGTTCGAGATGAAGACTACCTTTGGTCAACAATGCATATGTATTCAATTGTGCATCTAGTTCAAGACTTTGTTTGATGAAGATGCTTCTGGTGCATGATTGGATCTGGCGTACATATCCTTTGTTGTCTTCAACAACTCAGAAGTATAGTAAATTCCCATGGAAGTAAGAGGAAACAAAAGAAATTAAGGAAGATTCGAAATAGTGTCAATGTTAGAATGGATAACTTTGTAAAGGTATTTTAAATTGGCCTCCGCACCATACACACAATGTTACTGTACAAGGTAGCCTTAATGGTTTTTATCTTTTCAGAAGAATCCCAAGATAGGTCTCAACAGATGTTTTCTAGATTACTACAAGGTCAACCGACACTATTCTCAGCTCAGCATATATAGGTTAAATATATTTTTAGTCCCTATAAAATTTGGATTTTTTGTTTTACTTCCTCAAAAAAATTTCACCATCTTTTGGTCTCTAGATCTATAAAATTTGTGATTTTTTCTTTTAGTCTCTCATAACTTTTAATAGTGCTTCAGAAATTTTAATAGCGCTTATAAAATGTCAAAAAATCGATATTAAACGTCAAGAAGCGTAATTAAAAGTCATGACGGACTAAAAAAAAATCCAAATTTCATAGGGACCAAAAGTTGGCGAAATATTTTATATATATGGACTGAAAACAAAAATCCCAAATTTTATAGGGACCAAATATATATATATATATATATATATATATATATATATATATATATATATATATATATATGCACACATATCTATAAAAGGCATCCGCAAAACTACTATTGCACATGTTGTGAAATTTCAAGCAAATCGAAGAGCAAAGCTTAGCCAAGAACATAAGTTCTTTATTCTTCTGAAAACTTTATTTTCTTTGTATATCTTAAGCTTTCTTATTAGAAAAGTTATCGTTAAAACAGTATTTGTAAAATATTTCAAAAATTTTGAAACTATAACTTGCTCAGTAGCTTTCTTATTTTCTATACACCTGATTGTTCTAAGGTTGTTTAAGAGTCAAGGTCGGCAAAAAATACTCTTATATAAGGTGGTAACCTTTTTTAAATTAGTGAAACTTTTTAGTGTGTTGAAGGGACTAGACGTAGCTACCAAGTGGTAGTGAATCATGATCTATCTGAATAATTATTTTTTCAAGTTCTTATTTTGCTTTCTGTTCTGGGTGTATTAGCAATTATGAGGATCGCCAGCGAAGAATTGGACTGCGGCCCAACCCATCACGATCGGCCCAACACGCGCTTGGGCGCAATTCGCCGGCGAAATTCTCGCATAACGCGCTCGGACATCACTTTGTATATATCGCCATTCGCACACATGGCATCGTGTGCGTTCTCTAACCTTGTGCTATCGCCTGAGCGACCTCTCACTAGATCGTCGGAGTGTCTTTGCGGTACCACCCGAGGTGCTCAACGCGCGTGAAGCGGGACCGGTCCTTTCACCTATTCAACGACCGGCCCATAGGCGAATCAATCAACACTTCAACACTTCATTGGGCAAGGTACGATCAATTGGCGACCACGGTGGGAGGCCCGTGCGCTATCCTACCTCTTTCATGGCTCCACGCGGCCAGACCCCGGGCGCGCGCGCTTCCGACTCAATCCTCCGGCGAGAATCGACCAACGACTCGGGCGTGGCGCGTCCACGATCCACGAATCTCAAGGCCTTCCACAACAAGAACCTTGGTGCACAACGGTGCGTGGACCGGTCCTCGATAGATCCATCCGGCGTTCTCGGAGACCTACCGCCCGAGCCGGTTGAAGCGGGCATTCGGGAACCTCTACGGATCATGTCACTCAAGCCGTTTTGCGGCTCCCGCAAAACAAAAATCAAGTGATCGCATGAGGCCAGAGGCGCTCATCTCTCGGTCGAGAGAGAGGTTCGATTCGGGCGCCCACGCAGGCGGAAGACGGAGAACATACGCTCGCCGCCGGCCGCGCGAAGACACCGCTCCCCTCCTCGAAGGTGCATTTCGCCGAGAGAGCACTACTCATCGCTCCCGGCAAGAAGAAGCGGGGCACACAGATCGCCCCAGTAGGAACGGCGTGACGCCGTTCCATGTCCTATGACTATGAAGATTCTAGCTACCGCCCCGACACCGGCCGCTCGCCTACCGTATTCCTCCGATGAGTCGTCCGGGTCACGTCGGTCGAGAAGCGAATCTGGGATTCTCGTGAAGAGCCGGAAGATTACGAAATGGAAGAATCGGGGGCGTTTCGCATCGACCAAGGAGAGCCAAAGCGAAGCGACCCGAAGGCCTCCACCACTTCCACCAACCGCCCGTCCGAGGATTCTATGGAATGCCGCAACGCGGCGTGCCTCGCAATGCAACCCTTTGGGTCGAGCGGCATTCGAATGAGCACGCCCGTTCTCCGGGGAGATCGGCGTTACAAAATTCCGAGACCTCTCATGCAAGCCGCCCGATCTCAACAAGTTTGACGTAGGGGATCGGCACAAGCATCTCCGTTACTTCAATAATTACTGCTTTGCTATAGGGAATTGGGACCGACCATGAAATGCGAGCTCTTTCCCGATCTCTGGGCGGCCGAGCATTGGAATGGTGGGAGTCTCTGCGACCCAATTCCATCTCCTCGTGGGGCGTCCCGATCGAATATTCTGTCTCACTACACCGCAAACCGCGCGCCAATATCGGTATGAAGAATACTTGGACTCTGTTGTTCAAGGAGATAATGAGACAACGAGACGATGATATCGGCCGGTTTAATCACGAGGCCGAGTGCATTCGTGACTTGTCGGACAAGGACAAGTTGAAATATCTCGAGCGTGGTATTCGACCAGGACCACCGGTTCGTCGAAGAATTTACTTTGAATCATTACGGGATCTCGACCATTTCCTCACGAGGCTAACGCGTCCACATGCGATATGAGGAAACTCGGCGGCAAGAAAGGCCGTCGCGCGCCACGACCTAAAGAAAAAAGCGATGAAAAAGCGAGCCACCAAGGGCATGAAGGTCGCCGCGATAATCGGCCCGACTTTCGAGATAAAAAGTTTGATCATCGCGACGACTCGACTCAACACCTCCATTGCGCAGATCTACAAACGAGTGTCGAAATAATGAGTTTGTGGGAGTTAAGCGGCTGAACCACTCGTGCTCAAGAAGGGGGCACGGCCAGGCCAAAAGATCTGCCGTTACCACAAGAGTAAGGGGGCACGATACCAACGATGCATGGCCTCAAAGGCGATATTGAAGAGCTTATCCGAAAAGGCAAGTTGGGAAAGTATGTGAGGTCGGAAGAAGGCGACCGACCTCGAGAGAGGCGAGAAAGAAGCTGATCGGACGGGGAAAGGGGCCTCGGCCATAGAGAATACCCAAAACAAGGACCGTCGAGGATCGTGACACTTTCAGCGATCCAAAGGCCGTAATGTTGCGATGGTTATTCATGGTGGAAACCCCACGGATCGCGAGGAATCGAACAAAGCCACCAAGAGAAAGTGGGGCGAGTTGTTAATGGTCGCTTCCACCTCGGCACCACCACCGGTCTCGGCGGACCCCCATCTCGTTCGGTGTGACGACTATCTGACGACGGCGAAACCTAATAGTTATGTTCCATTGGTAATCGTAGTGTCATGGCAAACACAGAGGTGCGAGAGAATTGCAGTCGATCAAGGTAGCTCGGCCGATATCATGTTTGAAGACTTGATCGACAAAATCAAGGTTGATCGGAGCGAGATAATTCCCGGCCGAGCTACCCCTCTAACGAGTTTCAATGGGCGACCACCTGCCCGTTGGGAACGATCGAGTTCTTGGGTCACATTTGGTGATGACACGGGGATAGTACTGCATGCGGGGCCGGTCAAGACGACGTTCCTTGTACTCCCCCTCAAATCCTGCTATCAATGTATTATTGGTAGGCCGACTTTGGGTAAGGCGGAGGCGTTACATCGACGGTGCATCTAAAAATGAAATTCTCTGACAAAGAGACGACCAAGTGGTCACCACGGCGGCCGACCTTGAATCGGCAAGAAGAAGCCACACTCTATACCAAGAAATATGTGGCCGGAAGTAGATCGTGGCCCGAGCGTGCGAGCACTGAGTGAAGGCCATCAAGTCAATGTGGCTGATTTGGGCGCTCGTCACGATCCGCACGGCGACCCGGGACAACGATGATGATTTGGCTCGAGAACCGAAAAAGCGGTGAAAAGACCCGAGCCTCATGGAGAGTTGGTAGATGTTCAATTGGGTGACGACCCATCCAAAGCGGTGAAGCTTCGGTAGCGACCTACGAGCAAGTGAAGCAAGATCTAGTGCAATGCTTGAGAGACTATCTTTGACTGTTACATGGCGGGCATCGGACATGCCCGGCATCCCTATTGAAGTAGCTTTGCCATCAACTTTCGATCGATGAAGGGGTCAAGCGGTCGCTCAAAGAAGACGTGCTCGAGCGAGGAAAAATCTCAAGCGCATTGCAAAGGCCGTTGAGGACCTCATAAAGGCCAATTTTATAGAAGAGATCAAATACACGACACAGGTGTCCAACGTCGTCTTTGGTTAAGAAGAAGAATGGAAAATGGAGGATGTGTGTGGACTATCTTGATCTAAATAAGGCATGCCCGAAGGATGCCTTCCGTACCAACATCGACAAGGTTGGTCGATGGGGCCTCGGGCTACAAACTCTTGTCTTTTTACGGGCGCTTACTCTGGATACAATCGGATCACGATGTATCGCCCGATCGGCACAAGACGACCTTCATGACCGATCGGAAATTTTCAAGACAAGGTGATGCCTTTCGGCCTCAAGAATGCTGGAGCGACCTACCAGCGAATGATGAACAAAATTTTCAAGAGGCAGATCGGTCGCATCTCAGAGGTGTATTTGGATGACATGATCATTAAAAGCACAACCGACCCAGATCACGCGAACGACCTCAGGGAAATATTTGAAGAAGCTAGGAGGAACTCACTTAGACTAAATCCTGAGAAGTGTACCTTTGGGGTGAGGGCCAGATTCTTGGGTTTCCACCGATTGAAAGAGGATAAAGCAAACCACGAAAAATGTAGAGGCGATCGCCGATATGAGAACCGCCCACATCGAAAAAAGAAATACAACAGCTAAATGGCATGGTGGCCGCTCTATCCAGGTTCATCCCCAAAGCGGCCTGCAAGTCGCTTCCACTGTTCAGACTGCTGAAAAAAGAGGTGGATTTTGAGTGGACCGAGCAATGCCAGCGAGCATTGGATGAGTTAAAGCAAGCTTTGGTTAGCCCGCCGATCATGACCAAGCCGTTACCGGGCGAGACATTATATCTGTACTTGGCCATAATGAGAAGAAGTTCTCGATCTTTGTGCTAGTTAGAAGAACGAGCTAAAGCGAGAATCCGGTCTACTTCATAAGTAAAGTACTCCAAGGGCCCGAGTGAGGTACCAGAAGATAGAAAAGTTCGCCCTTGCACTCCTAATAGCCGCTAGAAGATTGAGACCCTAATTTGTGGGCCATCAGGGTCGTGGTAAGGACCGACCAGCCTATCAGGCAAGTCCTACATCGGCGGACACGGCGGGACGGATGATAAAGTGGGCGGTGGAGCTCGATGAGTTTGGGATCAAGTTTGAATCGGATCGGCGCGAAAGCGCGGTGTTGGCGACTTTATAGCGGAAATGACTCCTACTCCGGAAGATCAAGTGGGGGCGACTGGATCTTGCGTGAGACGCGGGTCGTCCTAATAGTAAAGGAAGTGGAGCGAGCCTAATATTGGAAAATTCGAAGGCACTTGCGGTTGAAGTCTCTTTAACCTTTGCATTCCACACTTCAAACAACCGGGCCGAGTAATGAAGCATGCATAGCCGGCCTTCACTCGCCAGAGATTTCAATGTCGACCGGGTTGAACTCAGGTCAGATTCCTTACTCGTAGTCTCGCAGATCAAAGAATTATATGATGCTAAAGGCAGCGTCTTTGAAAAGTTACCTAGCAAGAGTGAGAGAATTGCTCAAACAGTTCGACCGAAATGAAGTGGTACATGTGCCTCGGACCGAAAATGTTCGGCGAGATATATTATCAAAGCTTGCGATGCAAGACTCAGGAAATCACAGGAGTTTGATTCAGGAGACTTTAAATCGGCCGAGTGTGTCGACCAAGCCAACCCAGTCGCTGGCCGTTCTTTGCGTCAGTTCTGATTCAGATTGGATTGCCCCTATCCTAAGGTACATCGTTGAAGGTGAAGAGCCGAGCGACCAGAAGCAGGCGAAATTGGTTAGGCTCAGGGCGACCAAATACTCTGTGATAGAAGGAAAGTTGTACAGAAGAGGATTCTCCTCTCCATTGTTAAGGTGTCTTACGTCGGTCGGCGCCAGACCATGTGCTAAGGGATATTCATGAAGGCGTTTGTGGGAGTCACCGGGCGCTCGTTCCATAGCAAAGAAAGCCCTCGGTAGGCTATTCTTGGCCGACCATGGATGAAGACGCCAAAAGCTTGTTCAAAAATGCAAGAAATGCCAAGTACATGCTTGATGTCCACATTGCACCTTCCTCGAAATTACAAAGTCTTGCCTCACCTTGGCCGTTCGCACTTTGGTGGGGCATGGATCTTCTAGGCCCGTTTCCACTGCTCCGGGCGGTTCAAGTTCTTGATCGTGGCGATGGATTACTTTACTAAGTGGATCGAGGCCGAGCCACTTTCTGCAACAATCACATCGGCCAAAGTCGGCAAATTCTTGGACGGTGTGTACTAGCCCGTTTTGGGATTCCCACAATTAAAAATGCATACAACGCACCACGGTTCACGGACAAGAGATTCGAGAGAGATGTTGGCGACTTAGGGAATCAAACAGCGTTTCACCTCGGTCGAGCACCCCGGACTAACGGCCAAGTAGGCGGCCAGCGAGTTATCTTCGTGGTTTAAAGCGAAAGGCCCGGATGAAGCGAAAGGGAACTGGGTCGAAGAGCTGCGATCCGTTTACGTGGGCCTACAGGGCGACCCCTCATTCATCGACCGGTCGCCGCCTTCCAGATTGGTGTGCGGGCGATCTTTGTGATACCCATAGAAATGGGCGAGCCGAATTGGAGGACTTGAAACCCCTACGGTGGTTGACAACGGCCAAGGCTATCCGCGAAGAAATTGGACCTAATTGAAGAAGCTGCGCACCCAAGCTTCGCTAAGAGAGCAATTGATCAAACGAAGGTCGCGACCGGTACAACGCTCGAGTTCAAAAGAGAGAATTCTCGGTCGGCCACTTTCGTTCTAAGGCGGGCGGCGTGGGAAACAAGAATGCACGCCAAGGGAAGCTGCACCAAATTGGGAAGGTCCGTGACGAGTCATCAAGAAGGCGGCAAGGGGGCATACGGTGGAAACCATGAATGGGCGACTATCCCCGAAACATGGAATGCGGAAAAACTTAGGAAATATTACGTTTGAATGTAACAAGAGATTTGAATGTAATAACGACCGAAACTTTATCAATGAAAAGCGATGAGCGCTTTTTCCCACTGGGTTTTTTACAGAGGCGACCTTCAAAAACATGATGTATCCTTTACTTTCTTGCAAGAATGTATGACCGGTCGCTCAAGATTGCGAAGTGGCAAAGGAGCGATCGAAGACTTATCAAAGTTGCTTAGATCGTCGAAACGATCTAAATCGAAGCGACCGTCGAAAGCGGTCCCAACCGAGTGCCATCGAAATGGCCCGAGGGTTAAAACCGCAAAACCTTAGATCGTCGAAACGATGCGAATCGAAAGCGACCGTCGAAACGGTCCCAACCGAAAGCGCCATCGAAAATGGCCCAACAACGCTAGGTCGTCGAAGCGATCTACATCGGCGCCATCGAAAATGGCCCAACAACGCTAGGTCGTCGAAACGATCTACATCGGCGCCATCGAAAATGGCCCAAAGGTTAAGTAATAACCCATCGCGGTGGGCGTCGAAAGCGATCTACCTTAAATGCCATCGAAGGGCACGATTGAAGGTCGCCGGCGATCGAGCCCCGTTGGGACATTAACTTATCAAAGAATGGATGCTTTCGAAATAAGCACGAATGACGACCGAACGGCCGTAAAGCTCAAAGACTTAGAGAAAATAAACATACAAGGCGCACAAAAGCGACCAAAAACGCAGCGCTATTGAAGTAGTGCGAAAGCGGCCACCGAGCGGCCCACAAGTCCAAAATGAATAAGGCGAATAAGTGCAAGAAATGCACGCAGACAACGATATAAATTTAAAGGGGCGTAATTAAAAGCAAGATTGTCATTACAAATATGGGGCGCCGGCGAAGGCCGGCGACCACGAATTGAAGAAGCGCACGAAGCGAGAAAAATTGTCGAGCCCGAAGGCAAGTTACAAAGTTACACCGCTCGCGAGCGGGCTTCAAAAGAGAATGGTGGCGGCGAATGGCGTTGCCTTGCTCGTCATATTCTGCGAGCAACATGATCTTATTGTTGTCAACATAATCGTGGGCTTGATCATCTTGTCATCAAAGTTGACTGCGGATCGGTATTCAATACCCGCACTTTTGCGAGAGCATTGTAAAATTGCTCAATTGCGCCTCTGACGACCGGCTGGGCCACCTTTCGGATCGTTCCTCGGCTCGGCCCTATCGGTCGCCCGAGCAGCCTCTCTCTTGGCGTAGCATCAAGGTCGGCCTTCAAAGTAGCGACACGAGAAGCAAGCTCCTTGTTCCTCTTTGCCCGGCTTGACCGGTCTTCCTCCCCGTTTGGGGCCTCCTTCTTCGACTGGAGGAGCTTGTCATACTTTAGTTGCGCCTCAGCTAAAGCCTTGTCCTTTCCTGCAAAATTCAGGTCGAAGGATTGTTAGTCGGTCGAACAAAGGTAAATGAAAAGTACAAGACTAAGAAAATAAAATTACCATCGATTCGGCCACCACTCGGCCATGACTTTATCGACCCCATACAGAGTGAAGCGCTTGAGCGCCATGGGTTTCTTCAGATGCTGCTCGGATCGGCGCACCCAAGCTTTGAGTGAATGATGGGAACCTCCTCCGTTGCGGGGGGACCCGACAAACACGCTTGGCCCGCTTGGGTGAGCGATCGGCACTGGGAGGAGGCGACCGAGGCCTGCCGGCCGGCTTCTTCCCTTGGCTCTTAGGGGTGTGGGGGACCTTCGAGGAAGATTCGGGGTTATCCCCCGGCCGAGGACCGTCATATCTTTTAGCCCCTCCTTCGGCTTCGGGGCGAGCGGCGGTTCCGGCTTTTGCGGCCATTCTTTACGCAAAATAACGAGTCATGAGTTAAAAGAAAAAGAAAAAGGCAACGGCAGAATATAAGGGCGAAAAAGTTCAAAAGCGAACCAATCTCGGCCTCCGGTTCGTAGCCATTACAAGACAAAGAGGCGGCAAGGTATGTCGCCCTTAGGATCTGGGCGCATCATGCCCGCGGCGACTTTATCATCTCCAAAGTCTCGGTCGGCCTCTCCCGGATCTTTCAACATGTGTAGATGTAATCTCCGGCCGCTGCGAAATGAGCCTCATTCCACATGATTGGGAAATAAGGGGGACCTAGCATCCGTCCGGTTGAACCTCACAAACGGTCTTCCGGCCTCCTCGGTGGGAGCGATCCGAAATCCCGACTTTTCGGGCGCTCCCAACGACTCTGGGCGCTTTGAAAAATCGTGGTGAGTCTTACGCATCTTGAAGGAGACTTGTTCCTCTCTCTCCTTGTTGGCTTTCTCTGCGAGCGCATTTCACTCGAAGATAGCAAAGAAAAGCATCATCGATCTGGCCGACCCGGCTTAGTCGTCAAAAAACTTGAAAGTCTTTAAAAACGCCCATGCGTTTGGGTGAAGCTGTGAAGGCGACCCCATATGGCGCGAGGGCGTCGCTGGCGGAATTCGGTAAAAGGAGGGTAATCTTCATCTTCTCGAACACGAGCCGATACATCGTGAACTTGAAGTTGGAAGAGTAAGTCGCGATATCTTCGCCTCCTTCATACCTCTTATCCTCCAAACCAGGTGAGTCTTCAAGGCGGCTCGTAGATCGGGCAAAGCATCGTGACCGACCGTAAGAATGCTCTGTTAGAGCGAAGAGTCTCAGACACCCAAGACATGTCGGACACCTCCCGAGCTACGTCGGCTTGGACTTCGACCTCGGCTTGAACCTCGGCCACCTTCGTTCGACCCTCCGATGTTGGCTTCCAAACCGAAAATATTGACTTGGGGTGAGCCACCTCTTCTCCTTGGACTTCTTGGCTTGCGCGCCCGGCCTCCACCATCTCCTCGTCCCACGATCGGGGCGGCACTCTGCGCCTCGTCATCATCAATGATAATCACGTCGGCGTCTTCTTCTTCTCCTCCACTCGGGATACAACGTCCTCGGGCGGTGAAGAGTTACTCGGCCGCTCGGCGAGAATGGGCGGGCCGGGAACCAGCGCTTTTTAGAGTTGGCCGATCCGTCGGAAGGAAGAACGAGAACTTCGAGCCCGTCTTTGCGAGGAACCGCTTGAAGAGCTGGAACTTTGTCGCCCAAGAAGGCGACTTGGGTTCGCCGGTCTCGACATGTATGTGGCGAAAAGGCCCGGGGCGGTTTCGAGAATACGGCGATTAACTTTGTCCGTGGCATACACAAACACAGTGATAAAGGGATCGAGTCGGTCGATCCGAGCAAAGCACTCATGAGAGAAGCGAGTGGCCATCCTCGACGACACCCCTATCACGAGGCGTGGAAAAGCACGAAAGTACTTTAAAGAAAAAACTCAAGTCTAAAAGAGTGAAGAGAGCGGTCGATTCATACCTTAGCGGATGTTGGAGATCGGTCGCAAATAGACGAAACGACTTGAATGCAAGTCGGCGAGACGAGTCGATCGTTAGCGAGCAAATCTTGGAAGTGTGAGAAATGAACCCAGAGAAGGGCTATTTATAGCGCGGATCTCTCGCGCGAAGGGGGCCGGGATACGAAGAGTCACAACGCCGTCTTCTCACCAATGGTTGTCTCGATACGCCCTCGGAAACACCAAACGTCCACGTCTTAAATGTCGGGAAAGATCAACCGTCGCGGCGGCCGGTCGATGGTTAGCGGCGGTCGACACCGCCCGTAGAAAAAGCAAGCGGCGCGTCCGTTTCATCAAAGTAACTCCACTCACGGGGGCATCGATTCAAGCCTCAGCCCGCTCTCAAGCGACCTAGGCTTGGGGGGCAACTGTTCCTGGGTGTATTAGCAATTATGAGGACTGCCAACAGCAATTGGACCTGCGGCCCAGCCCATCACGATCGGCCCAACACGCTGCTTGGAGCGCAATTCGCCGGCGAAATTCTCGCATAACGGTCGGACATCACTCAGTATATATCGCCATTCGCACATGGCATCGTGTGCGTTCTCTAACCTTGTGCTATATGCGCGGCGACCTCTCACTAGATCGTCGGAGTGTCTTTGCGGTACCACCCGAGGTGCTCAACGCGTGAAGCGGGACCGGTCCTTTCACCTATTCAACGGCCGGCCCGTAGGCGAATCAATCAACACTTCAACACTTCATTGGTCAAGGTACGATCACTTTCCTTGGCAACCTCTTTTATAAAAAAGACTTTAGAAAAATCTATTCACAAATTGGTCCTACATATTTTCTATTTATAATGATCAAATGAAGACATAAAAACAAACATAAAGGTTCATTATGAAACATAAATGGAATCGTGGAGAACAAATTTAAAACATGGAGGACCAAGTTGAAATATAAAGGACTTGAATGTGAAATACAATATTAAAGGAAGAATGCAAAATATTTTATAAACATAAAAGAACCACAAATGTAATTTTTCAAAGGAAATTGTGATGCAAGTGGTGACATGGGCGAGAGATTGCTTAGGTGCTCAAAAGATGGCATGACAAAGAGCAGCTCCTAGAAGCTTCTAGGGGAAGGGGCACGTGAATGAACCGAATACGCACCAGAATAAAAGGGATCCTGAGGCTGTGCAGGTATGACATTGTACAGTTGAAGAGAGACTTAAAAGAATTGATTTGGAATACCTATACCAACAAGATGTATCTTCTTTTCAGGATCCCTTCCCATAAGAACTCAATAGTTATGTGTGCTTGACTTGGAGTAGTTGTAGAATGGGTGACCTTCTGGGAAGTTTCTTGGAAAGCATGCATGTGAGGACAACACATGCTGAAAAGACTCATGTTGGTTTGTGAGGGAAGTCGGCAATCCTAAAAAGCATGCTGGGATGTTACAAATGGTATCAGAGCAGCATACCTCTCCCAATATCATGTGGTTCAGGGACGAACCAAGCGGAAGCTGGTGGGAATGTGATACTTGTGGCTGACAAGGGAGAGAAGTAATCACCGGTGCCAAAAATATACGATCCCTATTTTTCTGGTCTAAAGTCCTATATCTAGTTCTCCTAATCTCCTCGGCAGTTTCCCCAGTAGATCGGTTTCTAGCGATTAGCTCGGCTCCAGGCTATTCGAGTGACGCGTGTCCTCGTCCATGACACTGTCTTTGTCCTCTACTTCTATGCACGATGGTTGTCGAGGTGTCGGGTCTTTGAACTTCGGTTGGGCTGCATTGGGCCGAGCTCGGATTCTATAGCCCAGTCCACAGCCCCCTAAGCTCGAGCTGAGTAAGCTCGGCGAAGAGCTTTGAGCTTTTAGTAGCTGGCATTTACGAATTTACTTTGACGCTTGGAATGATCATCAGTCTGGGGAAGCGTGTAGTCTTCGCATTTTAATACTGAGAGAAGTGATTTCTGAGTTGACATGCCATTGAAACGCCTCATCTACCCCACGCTTAAGTAAGCACGTGTATTGAATGTGACCTTTCAGTATTCTTTTAAAAGCGCAAGTGTAATGTGAGATCTCATTATTTTTCCTTCACTTGATTTATGCTCTCCCCTGCCGAGGTTAACTCATTTGAAGTTCTACATTCCTTCGACGTTTCGTTTGACTTCTCTTCCTAAAATTGTAGAAATTTGGGAAGTAGATGAAAACGGAAATAAGGTGAGTGAGGTTCCTTCGGCGTACAAAGTAATTTTAGACGAGTCTTGGCCTCGCTGGGAAAAAATGAAGGAGAAGTGGAGGCGCCTCAAATCATCCATTTTCGAAACTATTTCAAGTCTTCTTGACGTTAGCTCTTGGTCGATTCTTCGGATGGTGAGGATGTCGACTTTGCTTCTCCTCTTTTCCCAGAACCGAGGTTCATTTTGAATCCACCGTGGCCTGCCCAACCACAGTGTCGTGGAGAGGCGAGGTTCTTGGCTCTTCCTTCTGCTCCTGCTAGTGGAATCAAAGTGTTGATGGCATCGGAGGAGTGTGTTGAGTCCATCCCTAACTTCGAAGCTCGTGATTTGTACACCACGATGACTAAGCTAGAGGAGTTGGTGGATTTTCGGAAGAAGAATGTCGTGTCTTCCACGGGAAATGAAGAGGATGTTATTCTGGAATGTTGTAGGGTCAACGAAGTCGTATGTATGATGCGCCTTAAAGGAGTAGTGGACGAGAGCACTTATATGTACGCTTGTCTTTTTGAAGACTTGAGAGTGAAAATGCCTTTCACTCATTTCGAGAACCATGTGTTGCAGATCCTTAAAGTGGCTCCAACACAGCTTCATCCGAATAGCTGGGGATTTATGCGCGCCTATGAGATAGTTTGTGGCGCCTTGGGTATGACTCCAAATGTAGGAGTATTCTTCTCGTTTTTTCGGACCAAAGGCGAAGACTTGGGAAAATGGGTATCCTTTTATAGCCACTCCCCTCGACCTCTATTCACTCTTTTCACCACTTCTTACAAAAATTTCAAAGTGAAGTTTTTCAGAGTTCGAGCCCCTCCCTCTTTTCCTGAACTCATTGTAAACAAGAAGGGAGCTCCTCATTTTCCGTTGTACTGGCAAGGCGAGGTTTTTGGTGTAACTGGAGTTGTTCAGGACGATTTAAGTCCTGAGTTTAAAGAAGATGCAGCCATGCTGCAGAGGTTACACACTATGAGTTGTAAGGAAGTGATCGGTCTGGAGGGGGATGAAAAGGGTCTTCAAAACCTATTGAGTAAGTTTTTTTTTGCTTTCGTGTCAATATTTTGGTAACTGCTTCTAATAATTTATTTATCTCATTGTGCAGCTAGAATGGGTTTGAAGGAAAAGGACATCAATAGCTACATTAAGAAAGCTCAGGAGAGGTTGGCGAAAGAGAAATTAACTGCTCAAAGTCAAATTGGGGCCTCTGTAGTGAAGGATTCTGATAAAGGTCTAGTGAAAGTTGCTAAGAGCACTGGGCGAACTACAATTGAAGGGCTGCTCCTCGGCTCTACTCCTATTGCTGCTACCACCTTGAAGATGGTTCCTGGAGTTTCTTCCGAGATGTCAAAGGAAACCGAAGTGACTATCGTTGAGAAGGGAATTAAAGAAGATGCTGCTGAAACTTCAAATCCTGCAAAACGGCCCATTGTGTAGGTTGATTCCTCTCTTAAGAAGAAGATGAAGAGTTCTGAAGGCGAGGTTTCCTGGATGGAGTTTCTTCAAGATTTTGAAGGTCAGGGCGAGATCACGTCTTTGTTTGGATAAGCGCTTCCCTCTGAAACACATTGTGAGGGAGCATATCATTACCGTTGACGACGGCGATCAAATTCGGTGCTTGGGTGTTGAGCAAGCTTGCCTGGCGATGCAATCTTATGCTCTGAAGTTTGCTGCCCTTAGTCATGTGTTTTGTGACGAGTTCAACAAATTGAGGAACCGAGAACGCCAGGGGAAGAAAGATGTTGAAGCTGCCAAGAAGGCCATTGTCGCTCATGCCGAGTTGGTAAGTGATAATCAAGTTTTGAAGTCCAAGCTAGCTGAGTAGGCAAAGTTGTTTGAAGAGAAAGAGGAGTTTGTGCGCATAAGCGCACCAGGATCTGGAATCTCAATGGGAAGTTAAGATTGAAGAAGTCCGCGATGCTCAAAAGCACAAGAGAGTAAGGTTTCTTCTCAAGAATCCACTATTGTCGAACTGAAGGCATCTTTGAGAAAGGCTAGGGCTGAGATGGAGGACTTGCGTGCTGACAAAGAAGCCGAAATTAAAGAACTCCACATTGAGAATTTTGTGGCCCTTTTGAAGGGTTTTGAGAAGGCCAAACATCAAGTCTTGGAGCTCTACTCTACTTTGGATGTGTCAGAGCTTGACCGCTTTGAAGGAAATTGTGGATCGCAAGTTGGTGTTAGTCCAATCACCCGAGGAGGAGGACGCCGAGGTGAAGGATCTAAATGAATCTTCCTGATTTCCTTGGTCTTTTTATTTTGCTTTAATGTATTTTGCATCTTTAACTTTGTCGCTCTTATCTTTTGTAACGATACCTTACTTTATGAATGAAATTTGATTTTACGTATTCTTTGCTTACGTCGATTAAATTTGTCTTCGGCGTTTTATCCATCGTCAATCACGCGCACTAAACCCTCGAGTTTCATTTATGATTTAAGTTTATAAAGACTTTAAACTTGGTAATTTGGCCTCTTGTTTATTAAGGCGTAAGGATTAGTAATTTTTGAGTGAACGCCTCGAGTTTATAAGAACTTCGTTTGGAAAACCTTGATTTACAAGGACATCGAGGGGGTGACTATGGAGTAGAACTTTGATCGGTTTGTTCATTCCAAGGGTCCCCTTTTTCTTCCTTTAAACTAGCAAGAGGAGTATCTCTTTTCTTAAGAGTTTTAACCCAGTGTTCTCCCAAATCAATTTGACCTTTATTTTTGCTAGGCCGAGGATCTCCGATCATTGTCGCATGGGATTTTGATCAAATCGCTTGTCTTAAGCCTTGCTGAGGTGTTTTGAATTGACCTTGACTAAGGTTTTGGCAGAGGCGAGTTGCCAATTATTTTATTTTGAGTTGACCAAGGTGTTTTGAACTGACCTTGTGTTTTCTCGTCTGAAACTGGGCTCTCCCAACTCTACTAGAATCATTGCATCTGCCCCATATGTAAGCTTGAAAGGTTTCACCAGTTGAAGAATGTGGGGTAGTGTGGTATGACCAAATCACCTGACATAACTTGTCTACCCAAGCGCCCTTGTACTCATCAAGTTTCTTCTTTAAACCAAACAATATAACTTTATTTGCTAATTCCGCTTGGCCATTTGCCTGAGGGTGCTCCACTGAAGTGAACTTGTTTTTGATTCCAAGTCCGCTGCAAAAGTCTGTAACAATGGAGCTAGCGAATTGTGTACCATTGTCTAACACGATTTCGGTTGGTATACCGAATCTACAGATGATATTCTTCCTGTAACATCTGGGGCCGACGAGGGCGGGGAGTGATCGCCGGTGCCCAAAAAAGGTGGCATGGCAAAGAGCGGCTCTTGGCAGCTTCAAAGCGAAGGGCGCGTGAATGAACCGAATACGCGCCGGAATGAGAGGATTTAGGGCATGCGGTATGGGGCTATCATGATTGAAGGAAGGCTTAAAAGAATTGATTTGGACTACCTATACCAACAAGATGCATCTTCTTTTCGGGAGTCCATCCAATAAGAACTCCATAGTTAAGCGTGCTTGGCTTGGAGTAGTAGTGGGATGGGTGACCTTCTGGGAAGTTTCCTGGAAAACATGCAAGTGAGGACAAAACATCTTTGAAAAGACTCGTGTTGGTTCGTGAGGCGATCAGCGATTCTAAAGCGATGCGGCTTGTTACAAATGGTATCAAAGCGGCGGACCTCTCTCGATGCGGTGTGGTTCGAGGACGCAACCAAGCGGAAGCTGGTGGGCATGTGACATCCGGGGCCGACGAGGGCGGGGAGTGATCGCCGGTGCCCAAAAAGGTGGCATGGCAAAGAGCGGCTCCCAGCAGCTTCAAAGCGAAGGGGCGCGTCAATGAACCGAATACGCATCGGAATGAGAGGATCCCGAGTACATGCGGTATGGGGTATGCACATTGAAGGAAGGCTTAAAAGAATTGATTTGGACTACCTATATCAACAAGATGCATCTTCTTTTCGGGAGTCCATCCCATAAGAACTCCATAGTTAAGCGTGCTTGGCTTGGAGTAGTAGTGGGATGGGTGACCTTCTGGGAAGTTTCCCGGAAAGCATGCAAGTGAGGACAAAACATCTTTGAAAAGACTTGTGTTGGTTCGTGAGGGCGATCAGCGATTCTAAAGCGATGCGGCTTGTTACAAATGGTATCAAAGCAGCAGACCTCTCTCAGTACGGTGTGGTTCGGGGACGAACCAAGCGGAAGCTGGTGGGCATGTGACATCCGGGGCCGACGAGGGCGGGGAGTGACCGCCGATGCCCAAAAGGTGGCATGGCAAAGAGCGGCTCGAGCGACTTCAAAGCGAAGAAGCGCGTGAATGAACCGAATACGCGCATCGGAATGAGAGGATCATGAGGTACATGCGGTATGGGGCGCATGCGATTGAAGGAAGGATTAAAAGAATTGATTTGGACTACCTATACCAACAAGATGCATCTTCTTTTGGAGTCCATCCCATAAGAACTCCATAGTTAAGCGTGCTTGGCTTGGAGTAGTAGTGGGATGGGTGACCTTCAGGAAGTTTCTGGAAAACATGCAAGTGAGGACAAAACATGCCGAAAAGACTCGTGTTGGTTCGTAGAGGCGGATCAGCGATTCTAGAAGCGATGCAGGATGTTACAAATGGTATCAAAGCGGCGAGACCTCTCTCGATGCGGTGTGGTTCGGGGCGAACCAAGCGGAGCCCAGTGGGCATGTGACATCCGGGGCGACGAGGCGGGAGTGATCGCCGGTGCCCAAAAAGGTGGCATGGCAAAGAGCGGCTCGAGCGACTTCAAAGCGAAGAAGTGCGTGAATGAACCGAATACGCATCGGAATGAGAGGATCTGAGGCAGTGCATGTATGGGGTATGCACCATTGAAGGAAGGCTTAAAAGAATTGATTTGGACTACCTATACCAACAAGATGCATCTTCTTTTCGGAGTAAATCCCATAAGAACTCCATAGTTAAGCGTGCTTGGCTTGGAGTAGTAGTGGGATGGGTGACCTTCTCAGGAAGTTTCACGGAAAGCATGCAAGTGAGGACAAAGCATCTTTGAAAAGACTCGTGTTGGTTCGTGAGGCGATCAGCGATTCTAGAAGCGATGCAGGATGTTACACTATGGCCCACGACACCAACCGGTGCAGGGTGTTGAGAGATGACATTGAGGAGATGACCCAAAAGGGGAAACTTACTCAATATGTGAAGAAGGATAAAGAAAGGAAATAGTCTCGCTCAACTTGGAAAGGCAAGGCCATGGTCAACGGGGTCACCATCCCTCCCAAATATGAGACCAGTGATTCGCCTAAAGAGGACAAGCTGAGGCAGCAGCGATCTCGGCCCGTTGCTATGGTGATCATTAGAGGATGTTGAGCGTCGCCTACAATCTGACCTCGGCACCGATCCAATAGGAAACTATTGGCCTTCTCTGACAAAGATTTATTGGATGGGAAGCCCAAAAAGTACATACCTCTGATAGTCTCGACTGTAATGGTCGATTTCAAGGTACAAAGAATTCTCGTAGATCAAGGGAGCTCAGCCGACATCATATTCAAGGACCTCTTTGCGAAATTGAAGATTGCAAAAATTGACCTCGGCCCCTACCGAGTTACCTATTTGTCTGGTTTTCATGAGAAGCAAGAATCAAATGGCCCTTTTCAACTCAACAACATAGTTAAGAAGATGATTTATTCTACAGGCTCTACTCACTATCTTAGTTGAGAAGATCTTTTTCAATCACCCTTATGAACTCACCACTTACACTCACAATGGCTAATCATTATTGTGAAGTTACCTATCTTGCTTCAGGTTAATTTTAAAATAGTCACAATTCCAACCCCATTCCTTTTGACACTTATTGACTTCAATACTTAGGATTGATCACCCTTTGCATGTTAATAATCAGTTAATTCACCAACAATCGTAGTTCAATTAATTGGTGCACAATAGAATAATTTGGCTATAATTAATGCATGAAACTTTAATTTAGTCTTTCAATCATTCAATCTTTGCGTTCTTTAGGCTTTTCTTGAATTTAAATTTTATCGCAAGACCAAACAATGGGTTAATTTAGGAAAAAGAATATTAATTGCGCTTGACCAAAAAGATTAAAAGTTTTTGTAAAGGGATTGGTAAATAATAAAATAAATGAATTCAAGTAGAATTAGACATAGGGGGGTCGAAGCTTGCATGTGAAATTGTGACCCTAGGGCTCTCTCTATTAGTTAAACATTGCATTTTAATTCTTCTTATTTCTTTCTTTTTATTTTGTTCCCATAACAACTCGATTATTCGTTCGTCTATATAATAAAAAATCTTGACTTGTTTAGTGCTCGTTAATTAATCCCAGTGGAGATGAGCACACTTGCACTAAATGTGTTTTTAACACAACAAAGTTTTGGTCTCATTGTCGGGGATTAATTTAGCAATATTAAATGAAAAAGATTTTTATTAATATAGACATTTTCATACTTTAGTATTAATTTTGTTTTTTATTTCTCTTATTAAAAAGTATTTAAAAAAGGTTGCTAATACATTCCCAGAAGACCACAACATTTCATGTTAAAACTCTTGGAGATTAAATTAAAGAGACAGATGCACAAATGAATTTAGAGAAGTCATCTTGGCATATGTCTCAATGCCAGATCCCAATTTCTCCTCCTACTTATGAGCCTTATTCAGACTATCGGGGTGGCTATGAGTCATCTCCTTATTCCTCCAACTGAGATAATTAGGAGACACTACAACTACAGAGGTAAGAGGAGGAAAAGCCGGATACTAATGAGGTCCTTGCCAAGTTTATAGAGAAGACACATGAAAATGTTAGAAGGTTGGATGGCCAAACTGGAGTCTTGGGAGGTCAAATCTCAAGTCTTGTTGCTTTGTTATCTCAAGAGGCCCTAAAAACTACTTATTCACAAACTAAGTCTACCCTAAATGAAGAAGTTGAGCAATATAGAGAAAGTGTTCATATGAGTGATGTGGAAAGAGTGCTAAAGAACAGGGCCGTCCCTGGGCCTGTGTTCAAGCTGTGCTACTGCACAGGGCCCAGGCTCAATAATATTTTGTAGGCCCCAAAAAAAGAAACACCTTATATATAATAGTGTTTCCCGAAATATACTAGATGTGCAACATTGTCTAATGGCGAGGAGGAGATGCACATTGGCTCTGGAACTTGTGTTTTGTGCGTTCAACCCCCAGCTATTACGTTTTTTTCCATTTTTTTTACCATGTTGTTACTTTTTTTTTTGTTAGCTGCCTGTTTTTTTTCTGCTTTTTTTTTAGTTGCATCTCTTTTTTCTTGACTCGAGAATGTATCTCATATTTTTTTTGCCAGCTACATTTTGTTATTTTTTAAAATGATTTGACAAAATAATTAAATATATTATATTATATTGTTTTTGAAATTTATTCGACAATAAAATATATGGCTTTTAGCTGAAAAAATATTTGAAAATTTCCAAAAAATAAGTCTAGGAATTTAAAACTAAAATTATTTATATTTACATTTTTTTTAAATATATTTGTTGATGATTTTGTCCACTACAATATATATGTAAAACTCGGTCGCTCAGGGGTTTAATTTGATAAAAGTAGGGGCCCAATTATTGAAGATTTGCACAGGGTCCCTCAATTGTTTGGGACAACTCTGCTAAAGAACATGAAGTTAATAAAGCTTTAAATACCAATGAAAATTTATCTTCTTTAACTTTTTTTTTGATGATGATGTGGTTGAAACAAATACAGGACCCTTTGGAAAAATTCTTATTTTGCAAGATCCTAGCAAACTGGTGGATGGAGATAAAATCAAAATGTCACTATCATTCGAAGTTCATCCACCACATGGAAAGATAAATAATATAATAATAATAATAATAATAATAATAATATGAACCACCTGATTAGAAAGTTAAGAAGGTACGGTGCACTGCGTTAGATGTTAAATTGCTCTCAGAGAGCCTTACGATTAAGCACTAAATATCGCCGGCTCGGAAGGTTAAACAAGTGCTTCGCTGGAGGCAACTTATGTTTTATTTTGTTATCTTTTGTGTTTTGTATTTGTTTTATTTTTTTTAGGATTAAACTCCAACTACAAATTCTCTCAAGGAATTCACGCATATTCTGTCTCATTTATTTATTTTTGTTCCTATCTGAATATTTAATATTTTTGCATTGAGGACCATTCTTCATGCAAGTGTGGCGAACAAAATTATATTTTGTCACTTGATCTCTATTAATGCACACACCCACTTAATATGTTGCTAGCATTTTTTCTGACTTGTTTTGAATGAGTTATGCTGCAAATAATAAAGAAAAATAGATTATGCTATTTAGGAGGCCACATAAAAACATGTAACATACGTGTGTTTGATTATGATTGTGGGGTTGTCTATAGGAAGTTGATAATTTAGCATATCTATTTGTTAAGACTTTTTGCAAACTTGCTTCAAATGTGAGATTTGAGCCTTTATAAGGGAGCTTATATTAAATTATAGATTTTTACCCCGTATTCTTCGTATAAGATTGTTTCTCAATTTGCCACAATCTAAAAAATTTCTTTTGACCATTTCAAGACTAAAATTGATTTGCATCATGTAAAAAGAATTGAGGAATTTAGGTAACTTTAAGCTTATTTGTTATATAATTTTTTGGTGGTTTGATATAATTTTTTTTTGTTGTAACCATTTGAAATTACATGCGGAGCAACTATTGAAAATTACCTGTTATCCTATACTTTAATTGTCTATCTTGTCTAGACAGAAAAACAAACTAAGAGTGGCTCATATAGTTACAAGTATATTTTCTTCCTAAGAAAAATATAGAAAAATAAATATTTGAAAAAGAAAGAAAGAAAGAAAGAGAGGAGTAAAATGAAATTAAAAAAAATGAGCCTACTACAAAGGAAAGAAATGGAAGTGAAATTATTTTATAGTTTGAACAAAATTTGTAAAAATAGATAGGAGCTTTATCTTTGGTTTCAAATATTACTATTTGTTAATTTCTAGTTTTTTCCCCTTTGATTACCCATTTATTCTTATTTCTTACTTTTGCTTAAATTTACCATGATCCCATTAATTTACAACCCATAAGACCCCATATTTTGCACATGCCTATTTGAGGACGAGCAAAGGTTAAGTGTGAGGAGTTTTTTTTTTTGGACAAGTTAAGTGTGTGGGGGTTCCAACTCAGTTTGTTTTTAGAGATACTTTTGTATCTTTTTAGAAAATTATTAGTAATAATATAAATTGTTGGTTTAATTTTTCTAAATATTTTGAATTGAAGTAAAATAAAAAGAGTGAAACAAAGCGCTATTAAAAGACTTCCTAAAATTCAAAATACATTCTAGATTTATATTTTAATATATGAATTCAAAAAAAATTTAAAAAAATGAATGGTAAAAATGGAATAAAATAAAAATGTGGGAGTATATAGTATAAAGGTGAGGGTACAAAATACATGGGCCATGCAATTTTAGTTTGTTAAAAGTAGCAACCCAAGGCCCACGATGGAGAGAAAAGAATCAGCCCATAATTCTAGGTCATTGCTTTTCCCACACTCCTCCCTACTCACTACACACCATCAAACCTCAAATATTCTAAAATTACCCTCACGTGAAACACGCATGGAAACCTTCCCACGCGGTGTTTTTGGAACGCGACGGAGAGAGAGCCCCGAGTTTGGCTCACAAGGACCGAACCAGTTCGGCTAATAATCACCGACGATGTTATGCTTTGATAGGAAGGCTTTGAATCGGGGCCTTATTCAAAAAGACAACAAACACAAGATCATGATTTCGTTGTTAATAATGATGATGATGATCATCATATTGTTGATCACCCTATCTGGTATATTTGAACTCCTGGTCTTCAACAATCAATTATTAATCAATTACTGCCGATAAATATAAGAAAGGTTAAGGCTTGATTGATGGAATTGATTGTTCTGTTTGTTTAAGTGAATTTGAATAAGATGAAAGTCTTAGACTTTTACCAAAGTGTACTCATGCTTTAATTTTGGGGTTGGTGCCCGAACGTGTTAAAGTGGGTGTATCACAAGGCGATCGACCACGACACCTCTATACCGAACAAGTTTGGTTGGGGGTCCAACCCGTGAAAAATCTAGAAAAAAAGGGCGTGATTAGAAGTTTTTATTTATTAATGGTCATTTCGTAGGATTATGGGGTGTGCCTTTGAGTAGGGACTAGGGAGGGTGTGGGAAAAACGATGGCCTAATTCTATTTCATTTCATAGCATGATAGCATGCACAAAAACCTAGCAAATTCAGGAGCTGCATGAAATAAATCAAGGAGCAACTAAAATTGGAAAAGCGCACGAAATGATGCACAATCCGTTAGCTATGAATTATAAAATTGAAGGCAACACAACAAACAAAGCAAGTCGTAAATAACAAAAATATTATACAAGAAAAAGGCGCACCGTGACAGTGATGAGATCAAACATGACCTCCTATTCTCCTAAGATTTGGATAATATAAAAGTGGCAAATAAGTTATTTCCCACAAATCTTCAAGAAGACATGTTCATAAAATTCAAGAAAATGAGGAAGATAAGCAAAAACACAACACAACTGAAACAACACTTACATTATTAAGAACCAACAAGGATTGGTCCGTGTAATAATTGGACTCAGATCCCACCTCAAGGTCTTGGGTTTGAATGTTGGGTTTGGCAAAAACTCTGGGGAGAACCACACGGGACGCAAAGCCAAGTTCCCTATAGCGTAGATTATTCATTGACAAGCCGGTGGAAACTGCGCACCAATGACATGGTAACCAAAAAAAAAACTTACATTGTTTGGAAGAAATTACAAATATTGAAGAGACATAAATGAAAGGGGAGAATGAAGTCCACCACTTCTTCCTTGGGAAGATGATAAGGACAAAACTATCCTCGAGTTCTCTAACCTCAAGGTTGTATGCTCAAGGTTCTCATTTCAAGAAGCCTTGGAGAATCGATGATGAACCTTCACGTGAAACTTCACTTGTCCACATCATACCATTCCTCTTGAAACTTCACTTGTCCACAAGTGATCTTCATCTTGAAACCTACATCAAAGAGGAATTTGAAGAGGAGTTTTGCTTGAAGTTTGAGGAAGGCCTTGAGGTGCCCTTTCTCTTCAATTGTGCCTCCACCTTGTAAGAATGATGCAAGAGTTCTTGAATGTGCAAGTATGAGTACATCTCAACTTGGTGGCAAGTATGAGCTCTTGTTTCCACTCTTGAATGTGCAAGCATGAGCTCTTGTTTCCACCAAAGTAAGGCATAATCCACAAATTCTAGGGTGGCAAGATTATCCTTCCTTTCTTCTCTAACTTCATGGCAAGTAAAGATTTGCTCAACTTTGAGCTCCTAATCCAAGTACAAGTCTGGATTGTCACTCTTAACTTGAAAACTAGGGATTTTGATTTTCTTCTTTTTCCAATGTTCTTCCTCCTATCTCTTTTGAATTCAATGAGTGTCACAAGGAAGGGGTTAGAAGCTGTTAAACAAGATAATAACTTTACACGAATGATTAGACGTTATGAGTGTAGGCACTGAGTTGAGAAGGGTGATTAAAAACAATGTTCTCAACCTGTGATAGTAAATAGAAAAGGGTAGGATGAAACTGTCTTCTCAACTATGTTTCTGAGTTGAGAAGGGTCGTAAAACAGATATCAACTTAAGTGAGTGAGGTGATTTTGAAAATAGTTTTTCTTAAGGTAAGAGATAGTGTTTGAAAATATTATCTTACGTGTGAAGTACTTAAGAATGGTTCTTTATGCCTATTACATAGAAAAACCCTTGAGAAAAGTTGTAAGAACATTACATTAAGAAAACCGTGTATAGCAGAGAAGGGTCAGCAGAAGTTGTCTTCTTAGTTTTTCTAAAATCTTATCCAAATAGAGAGTTTTAAGCGCAGTGGTAAATCAACTTAGAAAAGCAGTAACTAACACAATGATGTATAATGGTTCATCCAAAACCTCGCGCGGGCTACATCCACTCCTCACACCCAGTGAATATTTCCACTATTTTCCAAATAGTTACAACTCTACAACCAACCTAGGCTTAATGTTTTTCTGATCTATTAGATGGCTTCTAACTCACTTCTCAAGCCTTACAGCAACACAGACTTCTTAAGAAGGTTTCTAACAAGTTATACAAGTCAATTTGTGGGTTTTGACGGATTAATAGAGTTTGGTGGATACAAATAGTTTTTCAACAAAAACTTAACAAATTAGAATAATATGGGCTTTTTGGTTTTTATGTTTTAAACTTTAATTTATTGTTTATTTGTTAAAAAGACAAATCAATTAGAAAATAGAAAGCCAACAATAGATTTATCTTTATGGACACTTTTATATCAAAAATTACAAAATCAAAAGGATTTTTACATAATAATAAAATTAATTAAAGAAAATTACAAATAAACAAAATGATACATGTGTGCAAAAGTAAAAAAGGAGAGCTCACATCAGCCTCTTCAGCCCAACACATTCTCCTTGCTGAGAAAGTCTTCAACCTTAAGCCCAACACCCCTACTTGCTGAGGAAGTCACCAAAGCCAACAAGTGGTTTTTGTCATAAATCTCTGATTTCAATTTTACCTATAAAAGCAGAGAAATTTGCACACAAATGACAACAACAATGATTCAACAAGAACACTAAAAATATACACAAAAATGGGGAGAACCTAGTGAATCCTCGGATTTAGAATTATAGAGAAAAAGAAAATCGAGGAGAGAATGATTTGTAAACAAAAACTGAAAAAGGCAACAAGTCGAGATTTTACGAAAAAACAACACCCAGAAAAGTGAAAAGACAAAACCTACCTTAAACCACCACCACCTTCGTTCATAACTACTGCGGTCGTCCATTGGCCGCAGATCGTCGTAACAACACCCTCTACTTGCGTTCTTCCATGCAAACCTATGTTTCATTCTTGCAGAGACGACACCATCTACTACCTCCCTCAACTATCCTCGTCTCTCTCAAGTCCCACCCATGTGTAATGCGGCTTCCCCCTCGCCTCTCTAAAGTCCCACCCATGTGTATTGCGGCTGTGTCTTTTAGGTTTGACATTGTAATACCCCAATTTTGTCCGCCTTCTTTTTGTCACTTGCTTTATTCAACTTGTTTTTGAGATCACTTTCGGTTACAAGTAGTTAGAATAGTGTTATTTTTAATTTTAAGCCAAATTCAATTATCATGTTCAATTACAACTTTGAAATCTGAGTACTTAAGCGGGCATGCGCGTGAATGATCGATCTTTTAGCGCATTCTTGATTTAATCTCGATATTTGGGCCTAATCGAACCTAAGTGGGCTTATTTAAGTCGCTTTTCTCACTATTGGGCTTATCATTTTAGCTTGGGCCCACAAATGTGGTTCCAAGTTAATTTTTAGCGTTTATTGTTTAACGGGCCTATTTTTTCTATTCGGGTCTCGTTCTAGCATGTTCATTTAGTTGGGCCCGATTCACTTTTGTATTTGGTCCAATTTCTTCTCTTCATTATTTTTATTTTTTTCATTTAGTTTATTTTCAGTAATATATATAGTCAAAATGCCAAAAAAATCTATTTAATTTTATTTACAATTTAAGAATGTCCAAGAGTCCAATATGTCCAAAAACACAAAAATAATAATACTAAAAAATATATAATAAAATCAGGAATAAAGTTAATATTACAATTGCTTGTCCAAAAGTCCAAAATACAATAAACATAGAAAAAGGGAAATAAAAAATAATAAGTAAACATTAGGAGCAATTAGTAATCTTTGGAGTGTCATTGCTCTCCAAAACTTCTCAAAGAAGCCCAATCTGCGAAAGCCAGGTCAAGCCGGGTCAAACGCAATTAATGCCTAGACCTAAATTTTCAATATAAATAAGCGGTACAATCACGGTCAAAGAGGAGCGATTAGAAATCACGAGAAAAAAAGATTAGGGTTTCACATGAAACCACAATCACCTAAACACCTTTAAGATCGAGAAGCACAAGAGAGTTGGCCGGAAGAATCATAAGCGGCAAATCGTAGCGATCGATTAACTAGAAAGCATAAACATAAAAAGCGGTGAAACCGAGGTTGGTCAAGTCTTTTGGTATTTTCATTTTTAACTTCTGCGTCGGATATGTAAATATTATAAAGCGCTTTCAAAAAAATGTATATATGGATCGAGATTGGAAGGCATCGAGTTTCTAGAAGCGATTAGTTTTTTTTCTTCAAAGCTATTTGTATTTACATTTTGATTTGATCTTGTAAATAAAATTAAGGACTTAGAATCAAATTAATGGAGCCAAAAATGAAAACTCTTAAGAGCAGAACCAGAACAAAAACAAGCTGTAAAACAAGCCCAGATTCTTGATTAAATTTTAAGTTCTCTAATGGTGGAGCAGATCGAGAAAAATTAATATTAGAAATAGGAGGAAGATCGGGCAAAACAAATCACGGGAGGAGGAAGCGCCACCATTGCGGCAACTTGACCACCGTCCTCTCTCCCTCATTTCGTTTCCTCTCTCTCAAAACCACCCCAAACCGAGCTTTCTCCCCCCCAAAACCGAACCGGCAACCATCCAAAAGCGAGCCACACCCACCTCCGGTCCCTTCTCCCACCGTCGCAACCATCGAAGCCGAGCGAACCCCGGCCGTCGTCCTCTCTCTCTCCGATCCCTGCTGCACTCCTCTTTCATTTTATTTTTAATTTATCTTTAATATTGAATACTATTAACACCCCACGATTCCACGCGTGCCCTCCCCCCCTCACTTAAGCCCGGTTTAGCATCTTGGGCCTCTATCTGGCCCGGGCTTACGTTTTACACCCCAGTTTAACTATACCACGCCTGCGACTAATGACACCCCGTTTTGCAATTTTTCACCTTTTTCTCGTTTTAATTCTTTTAACCTGAGATAATTTTTTTTTCAATAAATCAAACTTTGTTAATGGTCATGCGAAGCCTTTGCTTGCATGATCATTAACGATGAATTCTAGTGATGATCACTTGGAGCCTTTGCTCAATTGATCATCACGAATGCCTAATTTTTCGAAAGACTTTCAATAAATTAAAAAAACCTTGTTAGTGGTCATGCGAAGCCTTTGCTTGCATGATCATTAACAATAAGGACCTAGTGATGATCACTTGGAGCCTTTGCTCAATTGATCATCACAAATGCTAATTTGTCTAAAAGATTTTCAATAAATCAAAAAAACTTTGTTAGTAGTCTGCGAAGCCTTTGCTTGCGATTATTAACAATGGAGTACTAATGGTGGTCACTTGGAGCCTGCGCTCAATTGATCATCATGAAAGCTCAGTTTTCACAATTAAACAAGATACAAAATAAAACCAAAAACCTAGAACTACGTAGCTTTGAATTCTCCATCGCACCGGGAGATACGTAGGAGCGGATCCCCTCCGTCAAGCATAACGAACCAAAAACATTTTCCCTTCCAAAAAAACCAAAGCGGCTAACCCTCGTCAAAGCGCATAAATAAAAATTTTCAATAAGTCTTTTTCAATCAAGAGGCAAATTTAAGTATTTTCCGAATCAACACTTAGAACCACACATTAATTAAAGGTTCCCTTTCAGTAGAAAGGAGGTGTGGGGTGCTAATACATTCCCCATGCCTAACCGACCCCCGAACCCAAATCTTCCGGTTTTTCAAAAGACCACCTGCCTTCCAAAAAGGTTTTTCTTCAATATTTTCCTTATAAAAAATATTGGTGGCGACTTCATTGTTTTGAAAAGTTGTGAACGAAGAAAAACCTCTCGGGGACTTTTTCGGGCGCAACAGCTGGCGACTCCACTGGGGACTTTTCCTTTTTTAGTGGGTCAAGCCTAATTAATTAAATGTGTGGTTTGTGTTATTGATTTGATTTGGATACCTTGTTTGCTTCTATCCCTTTCGGTTTCCTTTACTTTCTTATCATGTCGTATGCATTTGTTTTCTTTTATTCCATGTTTGTTTTCCTTCCTCCTCCTTGCTTATGTGCTTAGTGCCTTCATGCATATTCCCCAATTCTATCATGTTCCCTTCTTCTCTGCTCCCCTTCTTCAAGGTAAGCTCATGCATCATTCCCCCCATCTTGTTATGTTCCCTTCTTCTCGGGTCCCTTTCTTGAGGTAAGCAATGCACTTGGTTGTTGTTGAAACCCTAGGCTGGCTTATTTTAAACCCTAGGGTAGGCAACATGTTATTGTTCGCTTTATGCGGGTGTTGCAGGTTTTCATTTGCGGGTGGGAAGGGTAGTTATTTCTAGGTGTCGTGCCCTCGGCCACACACTTCACACCTATGCTTGTGAGCATTGAGTGGGGCCTAAAACTCAAGTGCGAGCAGCGTGGGAGAGTGGGAGCGATTAGTGGCGCCATTCGTGGACCTTTGTGCGTATGGCTCTCATGAAAGTTCCACCCAGAGTGCGCTTTGTCATGATGCCTCACACTTTCGGTAGCTTTCTACGATTGTGGGTGTCATCATGAGGAGACTTTAGCTCTTGGTTGCCATTGTGAGGAAGTTATTAGAACCTACATGGGAGGATTACCCTTTTAAATCGACCTTAGACCTAGGATTCCCACCCTTCGTAGGACACAAGGGCATACCAAATTATGTGTTGCATTGTAATCTAGGCATGTTTTCAAAAAGGGAGAAGGAGATTTTTCAAAAAGAAGAAAATAGAGAAAGAGGCTGCCGTTGTAGCCTTTCTTTTCTTGATCTGTCTGGCGACATGTGGTTCACCCTTTTCAAAAAAAGAGATAAGAGCGCCACATTGTAGCCTTTCCCTTACTAGGTCCATATGAAGCCACATCTGGCCCGCATTTTCCAAAAAAAAAAAAAAAAAAACTTGAATCATTGCCAATAAAAGCTCTTTCATTTATCTTGCATGCACATAGAGCATCATCATCATTTGCATACATCCTTGCATTACATAAAGCAAAATTTTCAAAAAAAAAAAAGGGGCAAAAGCATAAAACTTTCAAAAAAATCATCATAGTCTTTTCTTTTCTGAGGCTATATGAGGTGATGTTCCCAAAATTTGATCACCAAACTTCGGAAAAAATGTTTTTCATCTTATTTTTCACATGCATGTCAAGTCGCATTAACGCCGTCATTTTCATATAAAGACATCATTTGCATTGCATAAAACAAAAACTTGATAAGATTCATACATGCATTTTCTCTATCTCATTAAGGTTTGTCGAGTGCATTCTCATTGCGTGTGCGTTTCCATTCACTAAGGCTTTGTCCCCTAATTTTCTCGAAAGATCCAAAAAATCGTGTCTTATTAGGGGCGCGTCTCATGCATTATTGTTTTCCTTTTTCACACATCATGAAAAAATAATACATTAACCTCTCATTTTGCACGCATTTCCACGCATTAAAAATAATTGTGAGTATCATGCATTTCATTTCATTTCATTGCATAAAAACAAAATAAAGCAAGAAGCAATTATCATCCGCATTGCATAAGCATCACATTAAATGCAGGTGCGAGTGCGAAAAATCATCATCAAATAATGCAGACATCGCGTCAATGTGGCACTCATGCATCATTTCATCACTTTGTTCGAATACATCATTTCTCCCTGCATGCATCCTTTCGAAACAAAGAAAAATTCCCTCATGTGATGGCTTAATGGGTAGAAGTGCACCTTTGAACGGCGAAGGGTAATATCTCAAATTTGTTTGTCGACTACAAATTTGAGATGTTACTCTACGATATCAGGGCACTTTAACCAATCACACATGTTTTATTTTCAAGTAGGAAATTAAGTTGAGTCAACTAATTGTCGAAACGTTTCATATATTGTGTGAAGTATTGAGTCCGGGATCCACTCAATGTTTCATGCAGGTTACTCAAGGTAACGACAATCAGTTGCCTCATATCACCATTCTTGCATCTTTCATCATTCAAAAGAAAAGGGAAGGGGCATTGGCATTTCATACTTTGTCTTGCCTCTAAAAATCATCATTTAGGAAAAATCATCATTCATGCATCTTTCAAAAGAAAGGGAGGCATCGGCATTTCATATCTTGTCTTGCCTATATAAAAATCATTTGGAAAAGAAGCATTATCCTTGCATCATTCATCATCCAAAAATGCATTGGCATTTCATATTTCGTCTTGCGTAAAAAGAAAACGTCAAAAAAAAAACTTTTAGAATAATCACACTTTTCAAGTGAACATGCTTTCATGCATTTCATTTTCATCATGTATACATCATAATGTTTTCATCCGTGCATTGCATACAACAAAAATGTTGTGATGAGAGACGAGATTTTCTTGCAAAGTAATCTTTCTTTTTTGGAAAAGTTTACCCTCACTCATTTGCATACTCAAGGTGCTCCAAGGCCCTCAGTTTTTCACATCAATAGCTCATTTGTATATCCTTCAAAAAAAAGCATTGCATCTCATCTATTCCATGATAAAAAGTAAACAGAGTTCATCAAAAGTTTTTGTATCATGTTTTAACTAATGTTAACTCTCTGTGAAGCGTTCTTCTAGTAAGTATGCATGCCACGTGTAGTTTCTCTTGTTTGAGTCAGTCAATTACCTTCATTTATCAGCATTCCCCATCCAAGTCTAACCCCGCCCCGTCCACCCATACAGCGCATATTCTCTCCCATCAGTGCATACTTGACTTTTTGGTTCATTCTCGCTAACACTTTAAGTCCTCCATGTTGGGGCAATTTTGTGATCACTAATTTTCCTTGTTAGTATCATATTCCTTTAGTGCAAGTCTTTCTAAAAAATATATATAATAAATAAAAAGATAAAATAAGCTCGCTAGGGTGAAAACCATAAAGGCGGCCTAGGCAAGGCAAAAAAAGCCGGTGAATTGAAAACTTCATAAGAAGCGGTCCATGCAAAAATTAGGGCACAAAAAAAAAACAGAAAACAAAAAAAAAAGGAAAAAAGAAAAGAGCAAACACATGAAGATAAATAAATTGATGTCCTAAAGTTAAGTCTTGCAGAAATAAGTAATCGGAATTTGAAATGAAATTTGGTCATCTCTCCATACCCTCAAAAACCTAAAATCCCAGAAAGTCCATTTCCTACCCCTCTTAAGCCAAAGATTCAAAATCACAAAAATACCCTCTGTTGCCCATCTTAAGCCGAGAAAAGCCCAAGATATCTCCATCACCCTAGACGAGGGTTAATTCCACATCAAAGATGGTATATCATTTTCGCCCAAGTCAAAAGGAAAGGAAATTCACAAAAGGAGGGGAATAACAAAGTTTCAAAAAGCAGAATCCCAAAACAAAGAAAGGAAGACAAAGGGAGTATAAATTAAGAGTCAATACATTTTGCCATGAAGCATAAGAGCTCCCCTTCAGAAAGTCCCTCAAATTCAATGGGTTCAATCATTTCCCCTTTCAAAAAAGCCCTCAATTCATTGGGTTTAACCATCTTTTCTTTCATGAAACCTTCAAACACCTCATCAAACCTAATAACCATTTCCTTCATAAACCATTGACCATCTGCCAACAAGAATAAGACCCATCCTCCTATCAACCCCAAACACTTCATTAAACTCAACCATCCCCTTCTCCACATCCACAACCCTAAAAAGTCCATTCCGATCAATGACTAATTGCTTTCATTTTCTCAAGTTTTAATCTTAGGACAAATAAGTTTATCTATTTACGACGTGTTTGCTCAAAAAGAAAAAACAAACAAGCAAGAAAAAAGGAAAGTCTGCTCAAAAAGAAAAAACAAACAATCAAAAAGAAAGTTGGTAAAAAAAGGAGAAGGACTTGCACTCCAAGATGCATTCATGTTGCATTAAAACAAGGTCTAGTGGTCACCAAGTGGAGCCTCTCCTCATACTAAAAGGTCAAAACTTTCATTGCATTTGAGTTGTTCTTAAAGAGAACCAAAAGTGTGTGCTTGGGGGCATTCTCTTCACCTCTCACTCCACTCAACTTTGGGGAGGCTTTTTCATTTCCCATCCCATTCATATATCACCCTCAGTTCATAACCATCACCATAACTTTGTCGCCTTTCATAACCTCACTCAAAGAAACCATTTGAAATGTCATTCGAAAGTGGGGCAAGTGCGTTCCCATTCCTTCACCTCATTCATTCCTATAAAACCTCACCGGGGCAATCTCTCAACTCACTTTATCCTAAACAAGGCCTTGTCATTCTAATTAGAGGCGACTTTGTCCTTGTTATGGTAGGGGCAACATCAAACTTTATGGGTTGAGACAAAATCTCTTTTGCTCCACCCTTCATTTCAAAAGCCGAAGCATTCCCAATTCATCATCTTCTACACCCCTAGTTGTTGTCACCACTAGACATGGGCAAGCTATTCACTCATCAAAGACTTGAATTGCGGCAATCTTGTATCTATTGATCCCTCATGAGCTTCGGCAATAACCATGTCCGTAATTCCTTCACTTACCATAAATTTCCAGGCCCTAAACCAATTCCAAGTTAACTGACTCATTCATTCACATTTGCACTCCTATGCATGCTTACTAGACAATGCTTCAAAAAGAGAGAGCACAAGTTGTTTACGTGATATCTAAAATTCAGTCATCATGGAAAGAAAGAGAAAACAAGTGAGTTTGTTTGTAAATAAAAACCTTGAGGACACTGGAGTTTGAATCAAATTCAATTTTTCAACAGAATGGTCAATAATCATCTCAAGTCTCGCATCTCATCATCACAAGAATGTTTACCTCATGCATCTTGGCATTTCAATCTATTCATTATGGCATATGCATCAAAGCATTACATTTGCTTCTTCACATTTTTTGCATTCATCACATAGCAAAAAGAAAAAGAAACGTTCCACGTCAGTTGCACCATATTCATACCTGCATTTCATAGAGGAAAATAGTAAAGGAGAAAAAGCAGAAATCTTTTCATTGCATTGGCATCATATTAATGCTAGCATTTCCATAAAAGAAAAAGAACAAAAATCATTGCATCAAACATTAGAGCATTGCATCATATTAATGTTTGCATTTCATAGAAGAAGCAAAAAAGAAACAAACACTTTCATAGGAGCATTCCATTCATCAAAGCATCAATCACCGCATACACTTGCATTCAAACATCAAAGCATTATGTTGATATTTGCATTTCATGAACTACAAAGAAGAAGCAAACACAAAAGAACACAACATCTTCATTCATCATTCCCATATCATCCATACCATTCATCACCCCATGGCATCAAACAGTACATTGCGCTTTCAAATTCGCATCTTAGAAGAGCGAAAGAATAACAAAAGAAAAGAAGAGAATGAAAAATCAAAAAGAAGAAGCATCCCACCAAAATCAATCATTGCATTCATATGCACCCAAATACCCAAGTGCATGCATTTCATGCACCATCCAGAAAAAAAGTTACTTGGGCGAGAGAGTCCCAAAAATCTCATTTTTAGAAAATCACCATCGGCCACGAGTTAAGTAAACTCCATCAACCCGAGTTCGTAAACTCCATCAACCCGAGTTAAGTAAACTCCATCAACCCGAGTTAAGTAAACTCCATCAACCCGAGTTAGTGAACTCCCGCGAGTTAGTGAACTCATTCCACGGTCGCAACATGGGTATGCGAGCACGCGATGGATCCATCGGACCGTTAAGTCGCCCGGATTAGTTGTGTCGACCTAAGGCGCAGGCGTAAATCCATTGATCAAATCGATTCGGACACTGATGTTGATCGGCGCTCGAAAAGGCCACCCCGAGAGCTCGGACTCGACAAAGAGTCCGTTAGAAGGTTTCGAGCAACCTCAAATTCCCAATTTACGCTTTTCACAATTTACTGCTTTTCCCAAATTTACCGCTTTTTCCAATTTATTGCTTTCTAGTTAATCGACAAGTGTTAACCCCTCTCTCAAAAGGAAAATAACAAAAAATTTCTGAAGCGGACAAAATTAGTATTATTTCTATATCTTTATTTCCATTTCACCAACAAATATGAAAAGGCCAATTCATATTTTTGGCGAAATGTGAAATAAGAGAACGTATAATACCCCATTTTGTCAGTCTTTCTTTTGTCACTTGCTTTATTCAACTTGTTTTTGAGATCACTTTCGGTTACAAGTAGTTAGAATAGTGTTTTTTTAATTTTAAGCCAAATTCAATTATCTGTTCAAATACAACTTTGAAATCCGTTACTTAAGCCGGGCATGCGCGTGAATGATCGATCTTTTGGCGCATTCTTGATTTAATCTCGATATTTGGGCCTAATCGAACCTAAGTGGGCTTATTTAAGTCGCTTTTCTCACTATTGGGCTTATCATTTTAGCTTGGGCCCACAAATGTGGTTCCAAGTTAATTTTTAGCGTTTATTGTTTAACGGGCCTATTTTTTCTATTCGGGTCTCGTTCTAGCATGTTCATTTAGTTGGGCCCGATTCACTTTTGTATTTGGTCAAATTTCTTCTCTTCATTATTTTTATTTTTTTCATTTAGTTTATTTTCGATAATATATATAGTCAAAATGCCAAAAAATCTATTTAATTTTATTTACAATTTAAGAATGTCCAAGAGTCCAATATGTCCAAAAACACAAAAATAATAATACTAAAAAATATATAATAAAATCAGGAATAAAGTTAATATTACAATTGCTTGTCCAAAAAGTCCAAAATACAATAAACATAGAAAAAAGGGAAATAAAAAATAATAAGTAAACATTAGGAGCAATTAGTAATCTTTGGGTCTGTCATTGCTCTCCAAAACTTCTCAGCAAGCCCAATCTGCGAAGCCAGTCAAGCCGGTCAAAACGCAATTAATGCCTAGACCTAAATTTTCAATATAAATAAGCGATACAATCACGGTCAAAGAGAGCGATTAGAAATCACGAGAAAAAAAAGATTAGGGTTTCACATCGAACCTAATCACTAAACTTACCTTATGATCCGAGAAGCACAAGAGAGTTGACCGGAAGAATCATAAGCGGCAAATCGTAGCAGTCAGTTAACTAGAAAGCATAAACATAAAAGGCAGAAGCTGAAACCAGGTTGGTCAAGTCTTTTGGTATTTTCATTTTTAACTTCTGCGTCGGATATGTAAATATTATAAGCGCTTTCAAAAAAATGTATATATGGATCGAGATTGGAAGGCATCGAGTTTCTAGAAGCGATTAGTTTTTTTTTCTTCAAAGCTAATTGTATTTACATTTTGATTTGATCTTTGTAAATAAAATTAAGGACTTAGAATCAAATTAATGGAGCCAAAAATGAAAACTCTTAAGATGAGAACAGAACCAAAAACAAGCTGTAAAACAAGAGCGATTCTTGATTAAATTTTAAGTTCTCTAATGGTGGAGCAGATCGAGAAAAATTAATATTAGAAATAGGAGGAAGATCGAGGCAAAACAAATCACGGGGTGGAAGCGCCACCATTGCGACAACTTGACCACCGTCCTCTCTCTCCCTCATTTCGTTTCCTCTCTCTCAAACCACCCAAAACCAGAGCTTTCTCCCCCAAACCAAGACGACCGAACCATCCAAAACAGCCACACCCACCTCAGGTCCCTTCTCCCACCGTCGCAACCACCAAACCGAAGCGAACCCCCAGTACGCCGTCCTCTCTCTCTCACCGATCCCACTGCACTCCTCTCTCTCTCACTCTCTCTAAAAAGCTGCGGAAAAAAAGCCTCTCTATCTCTCCTCAGTGAATTCGTGAGAAGCTCGCTAGAAAAATCCTCTCTCGTGAAGAGTGGGCTGCCAGCGCATGTGACGATGGGAATGGGAAGGGAAAGCTGTTTTAGGGTTAGGTTTTTTTGTTAATGGGCCTTATATCTTTGTCTCCTAAAATTCATTTTATTTTTAATTTATCTTTAATATTGAGAATACTATTAACACCCCTGATTCCACGCGTGCCCTCCCCTCACTTAAGCCCGGTTTATCTTTGGGCCTCTCCTATCTGGCCCAGGCTTCGTTTTACACCCCCGTTTAACTATACCACGCCTGCATGACTAATGACACCCCATTTTGCAATTTTTCACCTTTTTCTCGTTTTTAATTCTTTTAACCCGGATAATTTTTTTCAATAAATCAAACTTTGTTAATGGTCATGCGAAGCCTTTGCTTGCATGATCATTAACGATGAGAGACTAGTGATGATCACTTGGAGCCTTTGCTCAATTGATCATCACGAATGCTAATTTTTGAAAGACTTTCAATAAATTAAAAAACCTTGTTAGTGGTCATGCGAAGCCTTTGCTTGCATGATTATTAACAATAAGGACCTAGTGATGATCACTTGAAGCCTTTGCTCAATTGATCATCACGAATACTAATTTGTCTAAAAGATTTTTCAATAAATCAAAAAACTTTGTTAGTAGTCTGCGAAGCCTTTGCTTGCGATTATTAACAATGGAGTACTAATGGTGGTCACTTGGAGCCTTCGCTCAATTGATCATCATGAAAGCTCGATTTTCACAATTAAACAAGATACAAAATAAAACCAAAAACCTAGAACTACGTAGCTTTGAATTCTCCATCGCACGGGAGATCGTAGGAGCGGATCCCCCTCAAATCAAGCATAACGAACCAAAAACATTTTCCCTTCCAAAAAACCAAAGCGGCTAACCCTCGTCAAGCGCCGCAAATAAAAATTTTCAATAAGTCTTTTTCAATCAAGAGGCAAATTTAAGTATTTTCCGAATCAACACTTAGAACCACACATTAATTAAAGGTTCCCTTTCAGTAGAAAGGAGGTGTGGAGTGCTAATACCTTCCCCATGCCTAACAGGCCCCAGAGCCCCAAATCTTAGGTTTTCAAAAGACCACCTGCCTTCCAAAAAGGTTTTTCTTCAATATTTTCCTTATAAAAAATATTGGTGGCGACTTCATTGTTTTGAAAAGTTGTGAACGAAGAAAAACCCCTCGGGGACTTTTTTGGGCGTAACAGACATGTGTCTTTTGTTTTAACTCTTTACATATATTTTATATTATATTTATTTTAAAACCATAGTTTTTTATACCAGAAGGAAAATGGGCAAGAAAAAAAGGGAAAAACAGAATACAAACTAACGACGAATAAATTATACTCCCTAAGTATCATCCTGGAGGAGAGAGAAGATGCCAGAAGGGGGAGCATCAAACACAGTCCACTTATCATTAGGAGCAACTCCAATCTTCTCTAAGCGATCGGTATGAAGCATTTCCTTCTCAAAGCGTATGAACTAGCTGAACTTGCCAACTCCATTGGAGCGGATCTTGTTTTTCTAGATAATAGGAGCAAATCTATTCCACCTAGTAGCATTAGCGACTACCAAATGTAGCACATTGCAGGGAGTCGAATAGGAGATTAAGAGCGATAGCCTCTATTCCAAGAAAAGAGTAGACCATGATACCACGACACCTCCATGTGAAGGTTGTTAGAAATGCCAATGCTACCTACAAAACCTTCAAGCCACTCCCCATTCTATCTCATGACAAGGCTCCAAAACCAGACCTCCCTTGACGCCAATCTTTGCTTCCATATACATTAAAAATAATCTCATTATCCTTTGTCGGATGCGCGCATGACTAACGAGGCGTGCAAAGAGCCTAGAAGCGACTTTTGTAAAACAACTACGAAGAAGAAAGCAAAATTATGAATGGCGAGCTTTAACTATAGCTGGGAATGGGATCGTTAGCTATGATACTAGGATTACGGGCTCGCCACAACCACCACACAGTGGCCAAGTGTAGATGACGATTGTCACCAAAAATGTCATTTGAACCAATCCATAGGAGTTATGTCGATAGAATGCGTTAGAATTGAATCGAAGGGAATTCTAGATGTTTCGAGAATAGCTACAATCCCTTAGCAGTGTAACACCGTCTCCTCTGCACTTCGACACCGTTGACAAACGGTTGAGTTTAGCATACCGCGGTGATGGAGCAGTAACGGATGTAGGGGTATTATGACAAGCGGTCCAGATCAGGAATTTAATCTTTTCAGGCTCAGGGATTTGCCAAATCCACTTCCAAGAACACACACTAGAAGCAGTAGTAGTGTTCCGGCGCTGAGTAATGAGCCAATCATAGCCAGCCTTAGTAGAATAAGTACCATCAAGTCGTCCTGTCTAAGTGAAAGCATCATCCACATCAAAACTGAGGGTAATAGACAAAACTTGTATGTGCTCCAGGTGTCTTTGAAGCATTCACGTATACAAAATGGGCAAGTTCCAATAACAATCATTGAGGATATCTGAGATGCATAATTGATGTCATGGATGTCTACATAAGGGATTAGCATTGAGAGATTACCCATACTAGTCCAGGGAGCGTACTAAAAAGAGGAGAGACCATTTCCAATTCGAAACTCAAAGCCATCCTTCAGAATATCCCTTGCCTTCATGATAGAGTTCCAAGTGTGTGAATCTGTCTTCTTCCTAACTTGTAAAATAGGCTTCGCCCACATATATTTCTCAGCTAGAAACTCATTTTGGATGGATTGCCTGAAGAATTTAATGCTTTTGTAATGATGATTTATGGAAAATCTGATAGTCCTAGCATTTCTGAAATAGAATCTCTGTTAATGGTGCAAGAAACTCAGTTAGAGAAGTTTAGACATGAATTTAATGCTTTGCTTTTATCACTTTGCTAATGTTGCACACACCGTTAACAATTCACAATCTCATGGAAACAATAGGAATTACAACAATAATGCTGGTTCATATGGTAACAATGGTTTTGGGCGAGGTCGTGGCCGTTTCTCTCGAGGCCATTTGTCGTGGCGTGGTGTGCTCCACCAAGTGTCGGCCTACTTGTCGGTTGTGTAATCGCTATGGTCATCTTTGTCATTGATTCTTGGTTTCACTTTGATGAGAACTATGTTCCTGGCTTGCTCCACAAAAGGCTTCAAATGCGTGAGAGACTTCCATTGCTAAACCTCTGAGAATCCAATGACACGACTCTGAGCAGGCCAAAGCTATGCTAGCCACTACATCGAGTAACAATCATGGCTTCATTGATGACCTTACCTTTCCCAAAGATCTTGATTCTGAAGACTGGTATGGGGATACAGGTTCGTCAAACCACTTTACCCCTAATGATGCTAATCTGCAGCACATTGAACCATACACAGGAACCAAACAGGTTCAAGTTGGAAATGGAACTCGTGTTCCCATTTGAGCTATTGGTTTAGCTTACTTTCAATCACCACTTGCACCTAACTACACACTGGCACTCAAGAACATTCTTCATGTGCCAGGAATTACACGAAATCTTCTATCGGTTTCCAAGTTTGCAAGGCATAACAAAGCTTATTTTAATTTCAATCCATTCACATGTGTTGTTAAATCTCAGGTGTCTAAGAGGCCATTTCTGGCGGCCAAGATTGATGTTGTTGGTTTATACAAGTTTAATCAATTTCCCTTTGCTCATTTGAAGAATAATACTGCAGGCACCTCATATCACAGCATCTCTACCCATGGTAACAGCAGCTGTTTATGTGGTAAAGTTGTTTATGGCTCTGCAGATTTGTCTTTGTGGCATAAGCGTTTAGGCCATGCTAATGAACAAGCTATTCGTACCATTCTTAAGTTGTGTAATATGCATGTGACTAAAACTGTTGGTATTAACTTTTGCAATTCATGTTTCATAGGAAAATCACATCGTTTGTATGCTGCACCTTCGCAAAACACAGCACTCCAACCCGTTTGAGCTTGTGTACACAGACTTGTGGGGACCTTCCCCCGAGCCTTCAAGTCAAGGGTTCTCATACTACATGCTCATACTCGTTTCACGTGGATTTATTTCCTAAAGGCCAAGTTTGATGCACTTAATGCCTTCACATTGTTCAGCAAACTGATCAATACACAATTTTCACACAAGATCAAGCGATTCGATCGATTTTGGTGAAATTCGAACCATTACCAAACTTTTGGCTGATATGGGCATTTTACATCGTCTCACATGCCCTCATACTTCACATCAAAATGGTGTGGTAGAGCGTAAACATCGTCACATTACAGAAATGGGGCTGACTATGATTGCTCAAGCCAATATTCCCATGAAATACTGGGATCACAGTTTTACAAATGTTGTGCATCTCATTAATCATCTCCCCACTGCTGCTCTAGCACATCATTCCTCTCCTTACCATGCCTTGTATGCCAAACTTCCTCAATACTCAATTCTACGCACGTTTGGATGCTTGTGTTATCCTCACATCAGACCTTTTAATCAACACAAGTAGCAACTGAGGAGCACGCCTTGTATTAATCTTGGTATCTCACCTATGCACCGTGGTTATAAATGTCTCAGTAAAGAGGGACGTATTTATATCTCCAAAGATGTGATCTTTGATGAGGCTACGTTTCCATTTTGCACTCTATTCAGTACGGTGCCACTACCTGTTGCAACACATGAAACTGTTGCTGCAACGCTTCCTTTACCCACTGCTAGCCAACCTTCTGCTATAGCACATGAGAGTAATGCCACGATTACTTGTGATCGGTGCTACAACACACGAGACTAATGCTTGATGCACGAGAATAGTGCTACAACACACGAGAAGCGATGCTATAACACACATTATTGCTCAACCACAAGCCACTACTACAATACATGTCACCTCTTAGGATACCAGTGTGCATCACATGATTACAAGCTCTAAAATAGGTAGCTTGAAGCCTCGTTTGTTCCTCACTCATGTGGAACCTGGTAGTGTGAAGCAAGCACTGCAGGTTCCCAAATGGCTAGCAGCAATGCAACTTGAATATAAAGCTTTGATGGCCAATAACACCTGGGAACTCACCACATTACCAGCTCATCGTAAGGCTATTGGTTGTAAGTGGGTCTATCGTGTGAAGGAAAATGCTGATGGCACCATTAATAAATACAAAGCACGCCTTGTTGCTAAGGGATATAATCAACAACCAGGTCAGACTTTGGTGAAACATTTTCCCCAGTCATAAAACCAGTAACTATTCATGTCCTGCTCACCTTAGCCTTAACACACAAGTGGCATATTGAGTAAATTGACGTGAAAAATGCCTTTATAAATGGTCACATTGAGGAAGAAATCTATATGACAGATCCTCCTGGGTTTGTAGCAGCTGACAAAAGCCACGTGTGCCGTATAAAAGATTCTCATGCGGCTGAAAAGCAGCGCCTCGTTCTGGTATGGCGCCTCACACAAGCACTTGCTTCATTTGGCTTCCACAAGAGCAAATGCGATCAATCTCTCTTTGTCTATTCACACAAAGGGACTACTCTCTATTCATTGGTCTAACTCGATGATATCCTTGTCACTGGTTCTAGTGTTGCTCTTGTGAAGGATCTTATCACCAAACTCCATAACACATTTTCTCTAAAGCAACTTGGCAGTCCAAACTATTTTATTGGCATTAAAGTCAATTTTCTTTCTTCGGGTGACTTGCTCCTTACTCAATCAAAGTGTATCAGAGATCTCTTACGCAAGGCCAATATGAGCAACTGTCACAGTATTGCCACACCAATTCATTCTTCAGCTAAGTTGAGTAAAACTGGCTCTGCTGCTACACCAGATCCTAGCACATACAGATCAATTGTTGGGGCACGTCAATATGTGACTCTCACACGTCCTGATATAGCCTTTAGTGTTAACAAGGTTTGCCAATTCTTATCTTCACCATTGGACACTTATTGGCGTGCTATCAAGCGTATCCTCCGTTACTTGGTAGGTACTTCTACACATGGTCTCCTTCTTAGAGCTGTTCCAAGAGACACGACCCTCTCTCTTTGCGCTATAGTGACTGTGATTGGGCTAATGGTGTGGATGACCATAGATCCACATCTGGTTCTTGCATTTGTCTAGGCCCCAACCTTGTGTCCTGGAGCTCCAAAAAGCAGCCATTGGTTGCTTGTTCGAGTGCTGAGGTTGAATACTGTGGGATGGCACATACCACATCTGAACTCTTGTGGCTTCAATCTCTCTTGCGTGATTTGGAGGTTCCTTTTCAAACTCCCACGTTGCTTTGTGATAATCTAAGTGTCGTTATGCTCGATCATAATCCAGTGTTACACGCAAGAACAAAACATCTTGAGCTAGACATTCACTTTGTTTGTGAAAAAGTGGTTGCCAAGACAATGATCATTCGTTATGTTACTGGTTCAGCATAACTAGCTGACGCTCTCACCAAGCCACTCCCGGTTTCATCCTTCAGTGATCTTAGAACCAAGCTCAAGGTTGTTGCTTCTCCGAAGCCCACACTTGAACTTGAGGGGGAAGTAATAGAGGATATACAACACAAGTACACTAGTCAGCCTGATAAGCCAATAAGTAAAGAAGGAAAATAGAAGGACACGTGTCATGTAAGCATTGGCTCTTCTGGATCTAAATGTGTAGTATATAAGTTCAGTTGTAACTAACTTTTCATTCAATGAAACAATACCACTTTCATTTCTGATTCCATTTCTATTACGTAGGAGTGGATTCTAAGAATGGGGGCCTTTAGGATGTTAGAGATACTTGAAGATTTAAGTCCAATCTAGTTGGTTTGAGCATATTTTAAGTGGATAGCAAAGTGGTAGAACTAGAAGGGGTGTTGCTGATTTTTAGGTATATGGTATGTTTTGGAGTACATTAGGAAGGCCATTAATCTCTTATAATGGGTTAGAATCTGAGTTAACGACTTTGGGAATAATTAGAGTAAGTTCAGAACGTGGAGAAAGAGGACTCAAAGTGAGGATGGAGCTACTGATTTGAACACATAGTTTTTGGTTTTCAATAGTTGTTCAACATTTCTCGGTTTTTGAATTCTCAAAAACATAAGTTTGGAAGATTGGATTTCATCTAGAGATAGCTACATTGTAGATTGGAACATCCTAGCAGGGGTTTGTAGCAGCTGATTTTCGATTGGAGCTTGGGGTAACTCATTGGGGTTCATTCACTTCATCACTTGTTTGCTATTGTGTTGAAATCGACAATAAAGATGAGTGTCCTCACCACGTTATATACCATGAATATGTGTTTAATAGCCCTTAGTATGTCTATTTATATATGTTTAATTGATATGAATTGTTATACCTTGAAGTTATACATATTGAATTGAATTGAATTGTCGGTTTTGCCGAATTATTGAGTTTCGAGTGAGAACGCTAACAAAGTCAAGGATAACCATGTAATTGTACCCAAATTTTCATTGGGTTAGTAATTGTACTCAATATCCATTGAGGTCAGTAATGAATCATGTTTAAGTAAATAATGACATACGACACACAAGATGACGATCCTGGTAGTTTCAGTGACACACTTGGTAGAGGAGAGTCATGCAAAGCCAAGGCTCCAGCATTTTTCGACAGGTACAGTCGAATTGGGGTTCTCCGGTGGAACCGATATTGAGGGTTCTCTGGGTTGTGTCAAATCAGTGAGTAACCTGAGATAAACCAACGAAGCGTATGAGAGGAACCGTAAGTGTAACGCCCCAAAGGTTATTGGATATTTATTTAATAAATTATTGGGGATTAGATTGTGGAAAAATATTAGAAATAAAAATATGGTATTTTTATATGCTATTGGTAATATATGATTAATAATATTAAATATTCATTCTATTTCTATTAAATGCTAGTGTTGGAGACAATATTTATCTAGAAAATTATTTTGGTCTATTGAGGTGGTGTTAAAATAATAGTTATAGTGATATTGGGATTTAAAAGTGTTTAAAATGGGTTTTTGGTTATTTTTACTCGCATACACCCCACATTTGCATCTTTGGGCCTTTTAGCTGCGATCCACTTAAGCCCAGCGCACCCTTGCGCAGCCCATGTGAGCGTGTGGCCCAACACGGGACCCGACCAGTGTCGCACAAGCTTCTTCTTCCTCGCAGAGAAGCTGCGTAAAAACGGCAGCCATGTATCCTCACGCCCTTTCCTCTCGTTCTCACTCTTCTCTCCATGGATAACCCTCAAACTTCACACTTCTACTCGAAATTTAGCAAGGAACCCATTTATGTTCTCCGTTTGAGCGATTGTAGCCTCCATCTCGCGATTTTGATTTCCCTCCCTCGTGGGTTTTTGGAGCAAAACGCGAACTCTCTCTCTGTTTTTCGTGAGCCAGCAATTTGACGTGTACTGCAACCAAAATGAAGCGTGGATTCCAGGAAGAGTTTGAAGAGTTGAAGCTTAGGAGAGAATGAAGATTTTGGGCGTGAGCTAGGAAGGAAAAAGGAGAAACGGAGAGCTGCTGTTCTTTGCTGATTCGGTTGGTGACTCTATAGAGAGAGCTTCGTCTTCGGTTAATCAAGGTAAGGGGAGTCTCACTCTATAATAGAGGGGATAATGAGTTATATGTAGATCATAGGTCTTGTTTTATGTTAATTGATGATTGTTTGATGATTTGAACCATTGAATTGGTAAATTGCATGTTGAAATCGATTTGGGGCTTGAATTAGGGTTTATAATATGTGATTTAAGTGAATTGTGATGTGTTTTGATGTTGAGTATGAAATTGATTGTTATAATATGAAATTAGGAGTATTAGAGTGGTTATGGAGTGATTTGATTTGGGAGAATTTGGAAAAATTGGGGTTTTTGAGTTAGGGGCGCCAAAGTGCTAGGATTTAGGCGCCTTGTGTACTGTTCATGAGTTGATTTGAGAGTTTGTGCGAGAATGCCACTTTGCCCGAGGCGCCATAGTCTTTGGGAAAATGGCGTGCAGGCTCTTTGTTCATGGGCTGAGTTGTGTGTTTCGTGCAGGGTGTCACTGCCTGGGCGCCAAGTTGCTGGGGAAATGGCGCCCAGTGCACTGTTTGAGTGCTGGGAGGGTGTGTTTGCTGTCTGGGCGCCAGTTTGCTAGGAATGTGGCGCCACATGTACTGCTGTTCACGTGCACATAGAGGTGTTTGAGTGGAACTTGATGTTACGTGCATATTTCACCGAGCCAAATTTTGTATTCACACCCAAACTTCATTTTAAACACTTTGGCTCGGGTAGTTTTGGTTTTGCACGTGTCATTTGGGAGATGTCCTAGTGAGCAGTGCAGTAGCGCTATACGGGTGCGCTTTATAGGGTGGGTTAAGTGACACTTAGAGTTCCAAACATATTTTCTTGTGCCAAATTTTGTATTCACACCCCAAACACATTTTTAAACGTTTTGGCTCGAGTAGTTTTACATTTGCGTGTGTCCTTTGAGAGATGTCCTAGAGAGCATTCTTTGTGGCGCCAAAAGTGTGCGCTAGGGGGTGGTTTGAGCGAAACTTAGAGTTCTAGGCATATTTTACCGTGCCATCTTTTGCATTTGCTGCCCAAAACAATTTTAAGCATTTTGGCTCGAGTGGTTTTCTGTTTAAACGTGTTGGGTGTCTTTGGGTCAGGTGTAGGGCGCCAAGCAGTCTTTGCCAGTGCACAGGCGGCGCTGTGTGTCTGAGTTTGTGTCGAGAGTTGGTGTGCAGGTTTATGTCTGGGACTGTGTCTTTGCCCGGGGCGCGATTGCTAGAGAAGTGGCGCTAGTGGGCTGTGTTGCCACGGGCGCCAAATTGTTGAGTTTCGCGCTAGTCTTTGTGTTGCACGGGCGCGCAGAATGTGGGGAAATGGCGCTAGTCTTTGCCAAGTGCCTAAGCGTGTGTTGTTTTGGTCCCTAGGTGACAGTTTGGTCCACTAGATGGTATGTCTTAGTCCTAAAAGGTGGTTTAGGTCCTTGAGTGAGGTTGAGTCCTCTAGATGAGATTAATCCTTGGGACTTAATTATGTTGAGTTTGTATCTTGAGATGGCCCGAGGATGCCATGGGGCATGGCGGAGGGCCGAGCCATGGGGGCTATAAATGAGACTAATAATGAGGTAAGAGTTAGTGCGTGGATTGAGATATTGTAAATGTGTTTGTGTTTGTATCCATGGAGTCTCATGCATACATTCGATTTGCTGATCGCGACGTTTATAAAGCGATTGTGAGGCCGGAGGGCCAAGCCGGAGGGCCAAAGTCATGAGGACTCAATTTGAGAATGAGGCTGGGAGGCAAATGGTACCACATGCATAACTACATTGCATACATTCATATGAACACATTAATATTATTGAGTGATGGTTGGTATGATTTGATTGTCTTTGTGAATCTGTGTTGTATATATATTGCCTATTATCACTTTTATTATATAGTTCGAGACTCACCCTTTACATTTGTTGTTTACCACATGTAGTCATGAGTGAGGGCTTGCTACCTTCACTACTCCCAGTCGTCGATGCTTTCGATCACGTAGCACCTAGGGGTTGGGGTTATGAACTCTAGTTGTTTTGTTTTTGCTCATTGTTGAGCTTACAGTATTGTTTTGAGGCTCTTGAGCTAAGCTGTTGAGATTACGATTTATATTCCATTTGCATAATATGAGTTATCCCACGTTTTGTTATGGTGTTATGTATTGATGCCTTATTATGAAAGTGAACCATTGTTTGAGCATTTTAAGAGAGGAGCGTAATACTCCAATTAATGAAAAACGATTTTTATTACTCGATTTTTGAATTAAAGCTATAGGGTAGAATTGGGGTGTTACATTAGTGGTATCGAGCAAAAGTTCGATCTGTCAGTCAAGTCAGTCACATGCATCATAGTGTTTATGACAATTAGGTGTTCTTAAATTAGTTCTAAATTATTGTTCATCTTTGTAGTGCGAGTCGGCCTAACCTAACCATTTGTATTGTCTGTTGTGTCTTCCGATGTGTGAACTCTGAATAGAGTTGTATGTACTGTTTGTTTGATTCTTTAAAGTCGTGAAGCTAACCAGTTTAGTTGGTTGAATCTTCAAGGGAATGTGATGTGTTATATGTATTCTTTGATTTGTAAGGGGATCTCTGAGTTTTAGCTTTCCATGTTGTTTGCTTAATTGTCTTGATTGTTTGATTTGAATTGAATTGTGTAATATGTGTTAGTAGTATTATCTGATTGGTTGAGTTAATGATGTGCATTGATTTATGGGAATGCAATTAATGTGTTTAGTTATTATTGTGTTGATTTGTTAAAGTGTTGAAGGCATAACTATCGTTATGACTGTGAATTATAAATCCCCAGGTTGATTGAACTTAAAGGAAAATTGTAGATCGTCAAGATGTGACCATGATAATGGTAGAAATGGATCACGTGAAATTTTTGAAATGAAAAACGATATTTTGAGAGTTAATAGGATAAAGTAGCGTTAAGAGGAAACGCGAATAAGTTAGACATTATTAAAAGAAAATGATTTACGAGAAAACGTTTAATTTTGTGAAAACCCGAACTTCTCAATGGATATTTGGAGTTGACTATATTTAGAAATTAGGTCTTTCTTTGCTGTTTTCAATTGATATAAATCTTTCTTTGTTTGCTTTTATACATTATGTGTTGTTCTTTGTTTTTAATTGAATATAGTTGCTTTTTTTTCAGAACATAAGGTCTTTGTTTTTGGGCTATTAAATTGTTCTTTGCTGTTAACAAATAGTTCTTTGTTTCTCATGAATATATACGTTCTTTGTTTTGGTAAACAAGGTCTTTCTTTGTTTTCCATCATTTAAATTGTTGTTTCTTTGTTTATGAAATAATGGGCTCTTTGTTTTCATCATTTAAATTCTTTGTTTCTTTGTTTTACAAAATAAAATTTCTGCTTTGTTTAGCGCGAAGAATCTGCCGTTAGCGCAAAAAAAAAAAAAAAAAAATTCTTCTTTGTTGTTCCCCTCTGTTTCTTCTTTGTTTTTCGGTGTCGTATTAATTCTATTTTGCTGCTTTGTCTTGCGCTAAAAATCTGCTTTATTTCCACTCTGCTTTTTCTTTGCTTTTTTTAGTCGCACGCGCCCAAAGAGCTTCAGTTTTTCCGCCGTTTGGCCGCTGTTTTTGAACTGAATTTCTGCGGTCTATGTAAACGAAAAGGGCGTGCTAACGGGGTTGTTTTTGTAAATAAAAAGGATGATTGTTTTATTACTGTTCTTGAAAATTAAATGATGATGTTTTTATAAATTTTAAATGTGTTGATACAAAAAAAAATTGACATGTGATATGTCCCCACTTTGAAAATGTGCGTTTCCTCAATTTAGATGTGATGTTCCCTAAGCATGAAATCTATACCTATGCATTTGAATATATATATTTTTTTTTTTGCGGTACCCTCAGCATAACTAATTTCCATTGCTTGATTGCCATAATGATGAGGATATATATATGATAGCTACAATGAACTGATAATAGCTAGATTTCACGTTGAAATGCCTTGTAATCAAATGTCGGAAATTTAGGGACTTAAAATAAAATTACCCTCTTTTATTGTTGATTAATTTCTATTAAAATAGTTGTATTGTTGGATTAATTAAATAGTATGTTTCATACCAAGTTTTTGTTATCTAGTGTTTTTATTGCATTGACGTCCTAGATTGAGTGATTTGTTGATGTGTTTAGCTAATTATTCTAAGTTGCAACGATGTCTTGATTTCTATAAGCGGTAAATTCTTTATTGAAGGCTGCAATTATTGTGTTCCTTTATCTTAAAATTGCAATCACATAACTTATTCTAATTATAGAGTTGTGTTTCTATATTTTCACTACCTTGACTTACTTTTGTCTTATTTTGTTTTGTTCTATATGCTTCATTGTTTTAGATGTGTAATGTAGTGAACTAGTTTTGTTTTCATTAATTGTGTGGGAGTTATATTAGGAGACAATGTCTTGAGAACTAGGATTAATAGTCTAGATTATAATTTTGCACATGGAACCCAATGGTTGTTCGGTAGTTGACTCACTACTACGGTACTTGGATTGCTACTTTTGTGAGAATAAATAATTAGTAGGTTTGAGGATAATGTACACTTATATAGTCTAGGTATCTGTGCAACTCATTCTTATGATAATGGTGTACGTGTTATGTGTTAGGTGGGAACCATTGTAGGGGCAATGGTGAGGTTGTAAATTGTGGTTTGATGCCCCAATCTGTATTCGTTGTAGGAGCAATGAAATAAGTGTAATGACGAGTCCCTCATGACTAGGTGAGCTTGTGAACTCTGATGTGAATGTTGTTGTCGCCGTCCTTGTGCTGATGTCGTTAAAACCTTGTTCAAAAGATACTAAAGTTGTGATCGATAGGCACTGCGTTCGGTTAGGTTCATTCCTCTCAGTGCCCTTTCGGTTTTTGCTGTACCTCGTGGTTGTTGTTGTTGATGTCGTCAATAAGGTATCCTGTTCGAGCAGGGTATCTGTAACGCCCCAAAATAATTTAATTCATTTATTTAAATTAAGTTATTTAAGGCTTGCAACATTTATTTAAGTAGATTAATTAATTCGAAGTTTATTTCATTTAGGAGGTGTTTAAGTGATTAGGAGTGGTGGGAGTAATTAAAGGGAATTAAGTTGTGAGGAAATATTAGAATTAATTAATTAATTTGGAGTTTAATTGTTTTCAGGAGTTGTTTAAGTATTTAGGGGGGGTGCAAGTAGAGGCCCATGATTTTTGGTTAGGCCCATATCCAATTAAAGGGGTTTGGGCCCATCATCTCATTCATATTAAGTTAAAAATTGAAAAGAAGAGAGGGAGAAGTGAGAGAGAAGGTCGTGGGTTTGATAGAGAAGGAGGGAGCTAGGGTTTCTTCATCTTTGATCTTGGTAAGTTGTTCTTGGAACCCTTTGTCTCTCATTTTTCATGACCTTTCCATTTTTCTAAGTGTAAACCTTTCAATCCTTGTGTTTTGCATTTCACCATGGAAGAAGTTTGGAGCTCCAAGTTTTGAAGAGTTTGGCTTGTTGGTTTTTGAAGAAGGAGGTGTTAGGGTTTCTACTTCTCCTAAGGTTAGGGGGTCTTTTTCATTCATGATAGGTTGTAAGATTTGTATTGCATGAAGGTTTGGGTTTAAAATGATTATTGATTTATTTGGTGAAGATGATGAATAGTGATTAGCGATTATATGTTGATTGAGGTGTATTTGGATTGATTAGTGAACATGATTGCTTGATTTTGTGTTGATTGGGTTATGTGTGGATTGGTTTGATGATATGTTGTTGGAAAAAATGAAGTAGGAGTATGTATGTGCAATAGGTGTATATGACTTAATTGGAATTATTTTGGGTTGTGGAAATGGTCTTTGGAGGCATGATTGAGTAGGTGTTGTGATGGTTGGTTTGGGTGTGGTGTGCCCTGGGTTAGGCGCCAAAATGTGGCGGCCCGTAGCGCTATGTGCGCCTGTGGCGGCGCCAAAATTGGTAGCCCAGCGCGCCTTATGCGCGCTGTGTGCGTGTGTGTCAGGCGGGCGCCATTTGGCGTGCCTTGTTGCGCCTGGGAGTGGCGCGGTGTGCCTGGGCGTGGGGCGCCTGTGTGCGCCTTGCGTGTGCATGTGTGGGGCGCCAAAGTGGCTGCCCCTGGGCGCCTGTGTGCGCCTTGGTGCGTGCTGGGCTCGGTGTGGGGCGCCATTTTGGCTGCCCATGGCGCTGCTGACGCGCCTAGAGTGTGAAGGTGTGAAATTTAGTCCTAGGTGTGTGTTGGTCCAAGGATTTTGATGAGTATAAATGTTTAAGCCCTCAAGGATTATATGACGGTGGAATTATATGACGGTTGAATTATATGACGGTTGAATTATAAGACGGTTGAATTATATGACGGTTGAGTTATAAGACGGTTGAATTAAATGAATATGATGAATCTAGGACGGTTGTGATTCTCATATGAATGGAATTGTTTGTGGTTGATGCATTGTTCATTGAGTCTCATGAATTCATATGCATCAAATGACGGTTGTGTCTTGAAGGCAAAAATATGGGGCGGTTGTGCCTTCACGGCAAAATATAGAGACAGTTGTGCCTTGAAGACGAGAAAAATATAGGGCGGTTGATGGTACCCCATGCATATGCCCTTGGTGTTGGGTTGCATTCATGCATAAATCATACTGTGAGTGGAATTCATTGGAAACTGTAAAATAAATGATTTATGTTGAGATTAGTGTAAAATTGTATTCTTGATTGCCTTCCACGAATATAATGCTTATCTTATTGTCTATTATTTATGTAAAGAGACTCACCTAGTACTTTTATGTTGCTGCTCTCGTGGCAACGTCACGGTGATTTTGAGTGAAGGTGTTCATACCTTCTTGGAGTCTGTTATTAATGTCGGCTCGATTAAGTAACACCGGGGGCGAGAGTCGTAGTATTGTCACTTTCTTTTAATATATTTGGTGATTTGGATAATGTACCAGAGGTGTCAAACTTATTTTTATTCCATTTGTCTTTGTGAGACTATTTTCCGAATTGTTGTAAACTTAAAAGCAGGTTTTGAGGGTTCGCCCCATTCGGATATGCTATGTATCACGCACTAGTTGCGTTTGAGTTTCAAATGTCGTTTTGTGGTATTTTGCTAAAATGTAGCACTCTCTTTGAGGTGCGTGGGAAAGTTTTAAAACTCGATATTTATTTAAGTTAATGAACTGATATAGAAGGGGGTGTTACAGTATCCGGTCCTTTCTGTTGTTGTTGTTTATAGCCTGTTGAGTCCGATGAGGATGGTGTAGTCATCTCTTGAGTTAGGTTTGTATGGATGAGTCAGTTTATTATTTCTTGAGTTACAGGTGAAGAAGTAGGAGGGACGGCCGCCCGATCACTCACCGCATGGTAATCAATGAAATGATAATCAATGATATAGATAGCATTAGTTGCCTGAGGGCTGTAGTTTGTTAGTGGGAGGTTGTTTAGTTTTGGTCGGTAAGTTTCGAGGACGAAACATTCTAAGTGGGGGAGGGTTGTAACGCCCCAAAGGTTATTGGATATTTATTTAATAAATTATTGGGGATTAGATTGTGGAAAAATATTAGAAATAAAAATATGGTATTTTTATATGCTATTGGTAATATATGATTAATAATATTAAATATTCATTCTATTTCTATTAAATGCTAGTGTTGGAGACAATATTTATCTAGAAAATTATTTTGGTCTATTGAGGTGGTGTTAAAATAATAGTTATAGTGATATTGGGATTTAAAAGTGTTTAAAATGGGTTTTTGGTTATTTTTACTCGCATACACCCCCTGTTGCATGCTGGACACACCCCCACTGCGATCCACTTAAGCCCAGCGCACCCTTGTGCAGCCCATGAACGTGTGGCCCAACACGGGACCCAGACCAGTGTCGCACAAGCTTCTTCTTCCTCGCGAGAGAAGGCTGCGTAAAAACGCGACCATGTATCCTCACGCCACTTTCCTCTCGTTCTCACTCTTCTCTCCATGGATAACCCTCAAACTTCACACTTCTACTCGAAATTTAGCAAGGAACCCATTTATGTTCTCCGTTTGAGCGATTGTAGCCTCCATCTCGCGATTTTGATTTCCCTCCCTCGTGGGTTTTTGGAGCAAAACGCGAACTCTCTCTCTATTTTTCGTGAGCCAGCAATTTGACGTGTACTGCAACCAAAATGAAGCGTGGATTCGGGGAAGAGTTTGAAGAGTTGAAGCTTAGGAGAGAATGAAGATTTTGGGCGTGAGCTAGGAAGGAAAAAGGAGAACGGAGTCTTTGTTCTTTGCTTGTTCGGTTGGTGACTCTGTAGAGAGAGCTTCGTCTTAGGTTAATCAAGGTAAGGGAGTCTCACTCTATAATAGAGGGATAATGAGTTATATGTAGATCATAGGTCTTGTTTTATGTTAATTGATGATTGTTTGATGATTTGAACCATTGAATTGGTAAATTGCATGTTGAAATCGATTTGGGAGCTTGAATTAGGGTTTATAATATGTGATTTCGTGAATTGTGATGTGTTTTGATGTTGAGTATGAAATTGATTGTTATAATATGAAATTAGGAGTATTAGAGTGGTTATGGAGTGATTTGATTTGGGAGAATTTGGAAAAATTGGGGTTTTGAGTTAGGGCGCCAAAGTGCTAGGATTTAGGCGCCACAGTATGCTGTTCATGAGTTGATTTGGGAGTTTGTGCGAGAAATGCCATCGCCCGAGCGCCATAGTGCTAGGAAAATGACGTGCAGACTCTTTGTTCATGGGTTGAGTTGTGTGTTTCGTGCGGTGTCCTTTGCTGGCGCCAAGTTCTTTGGGAAATGGCGCCCGATGCTTTGTTTGAGTCTTTGGGAGGGTGTGTTTGCTATCTAGGCGCCAGTTTGCTAGGAATGTGGCGCCACACCGCTGCTTCACGTGCACATAGAGGGTGTTTGAGTGGAACTTGATGTTCTGTGCATATTTCACCGAGCCAAATTTTGTATTCACCTGCCCAAACTTCATTTTAAACACTTTGGCTCGGGTAGTTTTGGTTTTGCACGTGTCATTTGGGAGATGTCCTAGTGAGCAATTCTATAGCGCTATCTGGAGCGCTTTATAGGGTGGGTTAAGTGACACTTAGAGTTCCAAACATATTTTCTTGTGCCACATTTTGTATTCACACCCAAACACATTTTTAAACGTTTTTGGCTCGAGTAGTTTTCTGTTTGCATGTGTCCTTTGAGAGATGTCCTAGAGAGCATTGTTGTGGCGCCAAAAGTGTGCGCCTGAGGGTGGTTTGAGCGAAACTTAAAGTTCTAGGCATATTTTACCGTGCCATCTTTTGCGATTGCTGCCTTGAAAAACAATTTTAAGCATTTTGGCTCAGTGGTTTCTGTTTAAACGTGTTGGGTGTCTTTGGGTCGTGTAGGGCGCTTAAGCAGTCTTTGCCAGTGCACAGGCGGCGCGCTGTGTCTGAGTTTGTGTATCGAGTTGGTGTGCAGGTTTATGTCTAGGATCAGCTTTGCCGGGGCGCGCGATTGCTAGAAAGTGGCGCCCGATGGGCGTGTTGCCACGGGCGCCAAATTGTTGAGTTTACGGCGCTAGTCTTTGTGTTGCACCGCGCGCCATCAATGTGGGGAAATGGCGCCTAGTGCTGCCAAGTGCCTAAGCGTGTGTTGTTTTGGTCCCTAGGTGACAGTTTGGTCCCTAGATGACTGTCTTGTTCCTAAAAGGTGGTTTAGGTCCTTGAGTGAGGTTGAGTCCTCTAGATGAGATTAGTCCTTGGGACTTAATTATGTTGAGTTTGTATCTTGAGATGACTGAGGATGCCATGGGGGCATGAGCCGGAGGGCCAGGCCATGGGGGCTATAAATGAGACTAATAATGAGGTAAGAGTTAGTGCGTGGATTGAGATATTGTAAATGTGTTTGTGTTGTATCCATGGAGTCTCATGCATACATTGGGCTGCGGTCGCGACGTTTATAAACTGATTGTGAGGCCGGAGGGCCAGGCCGGAGGGCCAGAGTCATGAGGACTCAAATTGAGAATGAGACTGCCGGAGGGCAAATGGGAATGAGACTGCCGGAGGGCAAATGGTACCACATGCATAACTACATTGCATACATTCATATGAACACATTAATATTTTTGATTTTGTAATTCTATCACTAGTATTCGCCAAACTACTTCCTTTGATAAGTACATTGGCTTTCCTACGCTGCAAGGCAGAGTCACAAAAGCGGATTTCATGTTTATTGTTGAAAGGGTTCAATCTAGGCTAGCTTCTTGGAAGCACAAATTGCTCAATAAGGCGACAAGGCTCATTAGGAAAATCGGTTCTTAATTCCCTCCTAGTGTACTATATTCAAGTTTCCTGGTTGCCTCAGAGCATATGTGATAATATAGATAAATTAACCGTGAACTTTCTATGGAAAGGCTCTCAAGATCGCGTTATCAATCTAGTTGGTTGGGATAAGATAACTAGGCCGAAAGAAGATGGAGGTTTGGGGATTCGTGTTGCTCGCCACATGAATACAACTATGTTGGGAAAGATCCTTTGGGACTGCACGCATGCTAACAAACTCGGTGAGCCTAGTGTCACCTTGTGGGGAAATTGGCGCCTAGTCTTTGCCTTGTGTCTAAGTGTGTCTTTGTTTTGGTCCCCTGGTGACAGCTTGGTCCCTAGGTGACAATTTAGTCCTAAGGGTGTGGTTTTGGTCCCTAGGTGACAGTTTGGTCCAAAAGGTGTTGTTTTGGTCCCTAAGTGATAGTTCGGTCCTAAAGGGTGTTTTAGGTCCCTGAGTGAGGTTTAGTCCTCTAGTTGTGATTAGTCCTTGGGACATGATTTGTGATGAGCTAGTGAATAATGTAATTAATGATGATGCCATGGGGGCATGGGCCATGAGGCTAAAGCCATGAGGGCTAACATTAAAATTGGCCATGAGATGAGAGTTGAGTCCGAATGATGTATAAAGCGGAGATTGACAATGAGGTGAGAAATAATGTGTAGATTGTGATATCATGAATTGTGCTTGTGGTATGCTCATGGAGTCTCATGCATACATTCACGCTGCTTGATCGCGACGTTTATAAAGTGATTGTGAGGCCATGGGGCCCAGAGTCATGAGGACTCAATTTGATAATGATACTGCCATGAGGGCAAATGGTACCACATGCATGACTACATTGCATACATTCTCATAAACGCATAAGTGCTATTGATTAATGAATGGTTTGATTTGTGTGCTGTAAACTGTGCCTGTGTGATGCTATGATTGTATATATTGCTTATTATCACCTTTATTATATAGTTCGAGACTCACCCTTTCAGTTGTTGTTTACCACAGGTAGCCAAGGGTGAAGGCTTATCTCCTTCACTTTCCCCGAGTCGGTCTCCTCTGATACGTAGCACCTAGGGGATGGGATTAGTTTCTAGCTGTCTGCTTTGTTTATTGTTGAACTGTTATATTATGAGATAATTATATGTATTGATGAGACTATTGTTTGTCTCTTTGGAACTGTTTTTATTTCCGCTGCGTAGTGTATGATGTTATTTCCCAGTGCGTGGAATTATTTAATAAACTTTTGAGAAATTCCATCCTATGTTGGTTCTTTGCGTATTATATTGATGAGATGAAGTAATTGTGTTATAATTGTATTGTTTTGTGCTGAATTAAGTGTAGCACTCCATTTGGAAATAATATTTTTATACTCTGATTTTATTATAAATTGTCGGGTAGAAATGGAGTGTTACATTAGTGGTATCAGAGCAGTTCGGTCTGTCCGACCAAGTTGTCCGGTCGTAGAGTCTTCTATTCCTAACTGTTGTTTATGTTGTAGTGCAGGTCGGCCCTAACCGGACCATTTGTATTATCTGTTGTGTTTTCCGATGTGTGAACTCTGAATAGAGTTAAATGTACTGTTTGTTGATTCTTGAAAGTCGTGAAGCTAACCAGTTTAGTTGGTTAAATCTTCAAGGGAATGTGATGTGTTATATGCATTCTTTGAATTGTAAGGGGGGAGATTATTTTTCTCATGGGTATAACAATGGTTGTGGGTAGAGGGGTTGGCCTTAGACCCCATTTTTGTCTATATTTTGGTTCTAGGTATATTTGGCTATGACACTTTGTGTGCTCCATGATGTTGAATTTGACAATGAAATTATATAGTGTTTGATTTATGTGTAATATCTATTGATTGTAATTTATCTAACTGAGTGTATTGTATTGAATTGATTTGATGTATTTTAATGGATGGCTATATTGTATTTAAGGTTTATGATTTATGATACCTTGAGATTGGAAAATCATGTGAAATAGAGGTTAGGTGCAAATATAATGAGTAGATAATTTATAATTGTAGTTGTCTTATTTTGAGTAGAAATTAGTATTATAAGAGTGATTTATATTTAAGATTATGGGTTTGCCAAAGGAGTAGAATAATTTTTGGTCTGCAAGGAAACAACCCCAATATAGTGATGAGATTGGGAAATAATCCAAAGCAATCTATGGTTAACAAGAAGTACTAGGGGAGGAGTTAGTACCATGTTTCCCCAGTTTTGTAAATCGACGTAAAGGTTGTAGGAGTATATTAATCCTAGTTGGGATATGCTAGTATAGTAACATATAATAACAGGTGTAGTAAGGGTGAGTATAATGATTCTGTCAATACTTGGGCGATACCTAAACAGAGTAGGGTGTAGGGATTAAGGTTGAATAGTAGGAAGATACATTTAGGAAGCCAGTTTGTTTGCGTTTGCAATTAATTGTAGTATTTTGTTATCTAGTGAGACCTTGTACAGTGGAACTTAGTTATTGAAGAGACTGTTTGAGATTGACCTTGGTCATTAGTGTGAATGCGTAAGCTGAATTTTTGTTAGCTACGGAGCTGCAAAGTTTGGTTTTTAAGATAGCGAGATTGGATTAAATAGAGCAAGGTAAATTTTATAGATATGTGAGTATACGGTTGACAAATAATAGGCAATGATTGGGTAGAGTGTAGGATTTTAATTTTAGTTTGAGTGTTTTAGCCTAAGACTTTGATTCGTAATGATTAAGTTCCATTAGGTAGTTTGTATTTTATATGGCTGAAACTGGGCTGTTAGTTATATGAACATAACCATTTAAATTGGTTTCAACATAATTATTGATGATGTATGTATTTTTGTGATTGTGACTGAGTATACGACGGAGATAGGAAATATAGATTAAATATAGTTGTAAGTTTAGTTGAGGCTAATTGGAAAGGCTATGTGTTATTGAATTTTTAATTATATAGAAAGAGCAAAGTTAAGTTAGTAAAAATAGAGCGAGGTGAATTTTATATATGAGAGAAGGAAAATTAAATTGAAGTAGGACAAGATGAATTTTATAAATAGGAGAATGCAAATATCACATGAGTTGATAGATTATATGTTGTTATTCGTTTGTAATTTTGAGAGGTCTAGCGTTTGAGATGTTAATGTTATTTTAAACATATTAGGCCAAGACCTTGACTTCTAGTTGTTTATAGAGTAGATTGATTATTTGATATTTTAGTTATTTTAGAATTCGCGTTGTTAGTTTGAAAATATGGGCATTAGATTCTTTACAGTTGTGGGACTAACCAATTGTGTTGAGGGTGCATGCTGTGCTTTATGCGTGTAAACTTATATTGAACTAGTTTTTATTATTAAGTGTTCACATTGTACCCCATATATTTATTTTAATTAATACCAAGTATTGTAAATAATCCTTTGTTATAACATGTGTATATTTGTATGATGTGCGTTACAACCTGATTTCCAGGCCTGAGATGTGAGATAGTACTAGCATGACATAGTTGAGAAAATTATTGTTTTGTCAAGTATTTACCTTTAGCAAGTTGCCTAGCAGTTTAATAGACTTAAAGACCTGATGCGAATTCACGATTTGAAATTTGTTCAAGGGAATATTTTACAAATTGACCACATAGACAAACCATTCAATTGTTTTCTTTTGTCACATGTAAAACTCTTGTATTTTGTAGCTAGTGTTGTTTGCCTTGATGCTTTCTAACCACAATATTCTTACTTTCGACTGTCTTCAATTTGTTTTTATAAATCTCATCTTCTTTTGCGTATAAAAAAGGAAGAGAAAAGAACTTGTGTTGTGTAAGCCACTTTTCTATGTTGTTTAAGTTGTGTGGGAGTTGTGTTATGTGAATGTGTTATGTGTGGAGTTGGTGTGTGTGTTTTTGGTCCTCAGGTGACGATGTTGGTCCCTAGGTGACGAGTTTAGTCCTAAAGTGTGTGGTTTTGGTCCCCTGGTGTGATTTGGTCCCTAGGTTTGGTCCAAAAGGTGTGGTTTTGGTCCCTAGGTGATAAAAGGTGTTGTTTTGGTCCCTAAATAGTTCGGTCCTAAAGGGTGTTTTAGGTCCCTGAGTGAGGTTTAGTCCTCTAGTTGTGATTAGTCCTTGGGACATGATTTGTGATGAGCTAGTGAATAATGTAATTAATGATGATGCCATGGGGGCATGGGCCATGAGGGCTAAAGCCATGGGGGCTAACATTAAAATTGGCCATGAGATGAGAGTTGGTCTGAATGATGTATAAAACGGAGATTGACAATGAGGTGAGAAATAATGTGTAGATTGTGATATCATGAATTGTGCTTGTGGTATGCTCATGGAGTCTCATGCATATATTCTACCTATGATCGCGACGTTTATAAACTGATTGTGAGGCCATGGGGGCCAGAGTCATGAGGACTCAATTTGATAATGATACTGCCATGAGGGCAAATGGTACCACATGCATGACTACATTGCATACATTCTCATAAACGCATAAGTGCTATTGATTAATGAATGGTTTGATTTGTGTGCTGTAAACTGTGCCTGTGTGATGCTATGATTGTATATATATTGCTTATTATCACCTTTATTATATAGTTCGAGACTCACCCTTTCTGTTGTTGTTTACCACAGGTAGCCATGAGTGAAGGCTTATCTCCTTCACTTTCCCCGAGTCGGTCTGCTCTGATACGTAGCACCTAGGGGATGGGATTAGTTTCTAGCTGTCTGCTTTGTTTATTGTTGAACTGTTATATTATGAGATAATTATATGTATTGATGAGACTATTGTTTGTCTCTTTGGAACTGTTTTTATTTCCGCTGCGTAGTGTATGATGTTATTTCCCAGTGCGTGGGATTATTTAATAAACTTTTGTGAAATTCCATCCTATAATGGTTGCTGTGCGTATTATATTGATGAGATGAAGTAATTGTGTTATAATTGTATTGTTTTGTGCTGAATTAAGTGTAGCACTCCATTTGGAAATAATATTTTTATACTCTGATTTTATTATAAATTGCCGGGTAGAAATGGGGTGTTACACATGTAAAGATGGTTTTGTGTTGATCCTTAGGCTCAATGGCTATTTGATTATAGCCTGAATAGCCATCTAGGAAACAATAAAATTCTTTCCCTGCTAATCTATCTAGCATTTGGTCTATGAATGGTAAAGGAAAGTGATCCTTTTTGGTAGCTTTGTTGAGTCTTCTGTAATCCATACAGATTCTCCACCCTATAACAGTTCTAGTTGGTATCAACTCATTTTTTTTATTGGCTATTACTGTCACCCCCTTTCTTTGGTACACATTGGACATGGCTTACCCAAGCATCATGCGATATAGGGTATATGATTCCAACATCTAGCCATTTTATGATTTCCTTTTTCACAACCTCTTTCATAATAAGATTTAGTCTTCTTTGACTCTCTATGCTGTTTTTGGAATTTTCTTCCAAAATGACTCTATGCATGCATATAGAAGGACTAATTCCTTTGATATCCGCCATTTGCCAACCTATAGCTTTGGTATGCTTCTTTAGAGTACTAATGAGATCACTCTCTGTTTTGATGTTAAATCGTAAGCAATGATAACAGGTAAAGTCTCATTTGTTCCTAAGAAAGCATATTTAAGGTGTTCAGGCAGTATCTTCATTTCTAACTTAGGAGGTTGTTCTATTGAGGGTAAGTTCTTCTTGAGAGTTGGATCCTCAAGATTGAGTGGCTCATAAGTCCTAGCCCATACTTCTTTACAAGAGTTTTCTATTGGCGATTTTCTTTTCTAGTATTTCATTATCTAGCAATGCAATTTGCATCTAATGCATCTGCATTGGCTAAGTGATCATACTGCTTGTAAAACTGTTTTTCTACCAATTGATTTAGAGAGAATAAGGATGAACACTCTTATGTATCCTCTGAAGGATACTTCATAGCATTCATTACATTGAATTTGATCTCTTGATCATTCACTCTCATAGTGAGTTCACCTTTCTGCACATCAATTATGGTTTTACCAGTTGCTAAAAATGGTCTACCTATGATAATAGGCACTTCCTTATCTGCATCAAAGTCAAGGATAACAAAATCTACAGGGAATACAAATTTATCTACCTTGACTAGGATGTCTTCTATGATACCTTCAGGATAGGCTATTGATCTATCAACTAATTGAAGTGTCACGATGGTTGGTTTTGCATTTCCAATTTCTAATCGGTCAAAAATAGATTTAGGCATCAAGTTGATGCTTGCACCTAAATCACATAAAGCTTTACCGATATAGATAGGATTTTCCTATAGAAAATGGAATTGTAAAACTACACTGATCCTTCAATTTCCTAGGAATCTTATTTTGCATAAGCAAACTACAATCTTCTGTCATGGCAAATTGTTTTTCAAACTCTCCTAATCTTCTTCTCTTAGTAAGCACATCCTTCATAAATTTTGCATAGTTTGGCATTTGTTGGAGGCTTCTACTAAGGGAACATTGATGTGTAATTGTTTTAGTACCTCTAAGAATTTACCAAAACCGCTTCTCCTCATGTGCTTTTTTCACTTTGAGGATAAGGAGGAGGAGGGTATTCAGTACTAACTTAGGTAGTGGACTTTGAACTTCTTGTGATGCAGAGCACTAGATGCTTCGCATTGGTTTCTTTTTGATTTTTGGTTTTTCTCCTTTTTCTACACTTTCCTTCTCGATTAACTCTACGGATCCTTACCACTTCTCAATGAAATAGCCTTAACTCTGCTCCTTCCTTTGTTTTGGGAAGGAGTAGCTTCTGATTTGAAGGTAAGGCACCTTGTGGCCTTTGATACAGAGTGTGGCTAATTGACCAACTTGATTCTCTAAGTTTTTAATGGAAGCATCTTGAGTTTGTCTAGCGTTCTAGATTCACCTATGAATGCTTTAAGCATGGATTCTAGAGAATTATCGGTGGTAGGTTGAGAGTTTCTTTGGTTATTTTGAGTGGGAATCTGGTGGGGTAGTTGGTGTAGTTGGTGCGATTCTAGGTGCGGGTGCACTATTATTGCTCCATCTAAAATTTGGGTGATCTTTCCAACCAGGATTATAAGTGTTGGAATAAGGGTTGTTATTCCTATTATAACCTACATAATTTACTGAGAGATAGGGTTGCTAGAACACTCCTCATACAAGTGACCTCCTCCACAAGACACACAACTAGGTGTGCACGAGGTACTTGTTCTCTTTCGCTGCAATAGTGTTGTGCAGTGATGCAAACATGCATTAGATGCAGTAGCATTTCCAGAAGTGAAGTTTTTCATCAAATTAGCTAGAGTAGCTACTTGAGCAGATAGGGCAGATATATCATTAACTTCATGTACCCCTGATGGTTTCTTTTGGGCACTTACCCTTTCAAAGAGGCCAACTAGAGCTATTAGTCATTATTCTATCAATTAATTCACATGCTTCATTGTATGATGCCATTTAATAACACTCCACCGGATGATGCATCAAGCATTATTCTAGTTTGAGGTTCTAAACCATTATAAAATGTTTCCATTTGAATAATAACAGGTAAACCATGATGAGGACATTTTCTCAAAAGTTCCTTCCATCTTTCCCATGCTTCAAATAAAGATTCAAACTCTTTTTGTCTAAAAGATGTAATATCATTTCTTAACTCCGGCATTTTTGATAGGTGGGAAATATTTTCCTAAAATTTTTTCAGCCATTTCATTCCATGAATGGATAGAGTTAGGCTCTAAAGATTTAGCCAAGCCTTAGCTCTATCTTTCAAAGAATAAGGAAATAACCTTAATCTAAATGCATTCTTACTAACACCAAGTATAATAAAATTACTACATACTTCTAGAAATTGCCTTAAATGCAAATGAGGATCTTCATGAGGAGATCCTCCAAATTGACCAATAGTTTGAAGCATTTGAAACATCATAGGCTTAAATTCAAAATGCATGACATCAATATGAGGTCTATTTATACTAGTTTGCATGTTTTGATGATCAAATCGAGCATAATCCTCATAGGTCTATCTCTATCATTAATCATACCTATGTGATCCATGTGGATGAGATTTTCTCTATGAACTTCTTCTTGATAGCATGTTTGTGAACTGGGGCCTCCTCTCACCGAGAGTGTGGCCTTGACTTTGTTCTTCACGAGAAAGACATGTTGCAAGTTTGTTGATTTTGCTTCAGAGTCTTAGCAATCTCCTGAATTTTCTTTCTATTTCTGGATCTAAACTATATTCGAGTTCTGCTTTCAGTTCTGTACATATATTAAAGTACCGTGTACTTTTATTGTGAAAACTTTAAGGACCGGAATTTATATACAACACTAAATTACTATATATCAAAATTTTAAAAGAATTTACTTCAATCCCGACAACGGCGCCAAAAAACTTGGTGTATGGAAAACACATACACTTGTGTGCAAGTATACACATCCAAAAACAAGTAGTAAAAGATCGAACCCACAGAGATTGAAAAACTCACTTTTAAAATCTATATAAAGTAATAAAGTGTAAAGTAACAAAATAATTTTGGAGTTTTGGTGATGATCACAACTATGTTAGAAAGAAAGCAAAGTAAAAATGTTGACAGTGTAAAAGAGAAAAGCTAGTTGGAATGTCTTCATCAAGTAATTTACTTATAAGTGTTTGATGCACTATGTGATGCAAACATTGACTTTGAATCTTTGTTGCATTAGCTATGTGTCTTTCGGTCACTTTCTTCAGAGTATCATTACCAGCTCTTATGATCCTTGTTCTATGCAGTAAAGAAAGGGTTGTCAATGTCTATCTTGCCTCCTAACAATTATCCAATTTGCTTAAATAAATTCACTCTTGTATTTTAAGTACCAACAATTTATCCCATGGACTATACTATCCTATCTCTAGGACTTAGCATTGTTTTCACAAAGTTTTCTTTATTTAAAACACTCACCCATATTAGTTCTTGAGTTCTTAATTGTAAGCCATTTCTGGTCATTTACAAATCTACTTATTCTAAGTGATCAAGTTCAAAATAAGTTTGAAAAGATTATCAAGCAAGAACTAAAGTACAAACATACATACATGCAACATACTTACTTAAAAGCTCATTAAATGATTAGAACATTCCAACTAAGAAAGGTTTAGCTAACAAGAGACATTGCAAGATATATATAAACTGAATAGACCATGTTTATATATATAGAAATCACAAAAGAGAACAACAAGAGAAAAGTTACAAATGTTGAAACACTTTGTATGAAATCTTCTAGCAATGCACTAGCATTACTCCTTAGCACTATACAAACACTATGAAAACGAGTTAAGGAGGATTTGTCACTTCCTTCCTCTTCCTCTAAAAATATAAAAACTAACTATGTATATTGAAATTTTGATCTAACTTATGGATTGTGATATATTTCCAAATGAAGATGTGAGGTCCTTTTATAGCCTTCAAGAGAGGTGCTTCCTTCCTTCATGTTGAAGTAATCTTGAGTGGATCATAGCTGTAGTTGCTTTTCAGAAGTTAATCCCAAGTTGAAATCTTTGACTAATGACATAGGGCGGTTCCATGGTGATAGAACATGTGTCCCTATGTTGGTGACTCTTCAAAGCTATGCCTATAGCTATGTGTGAATGGTAGGCGCCTACTATACAAGGTGGGATGACATCAGAGAACCAGGCATGAGGTCATCAATTGCAAGTGGATGCATATGAAACAGACTGCTCATTCACCAAGTAGTGCGGTTTGATGCGAGGATCGGTCAGAGAGCATTTGATGCGAGATAGCATTGAGATCGCATTTGAACAAAAACATCAAACATACCACAATATATCCAAAATGGCCTAATAATAACTATAACCATTCAAATCACTCAAGTTATCATATATCACACTAAATACTATATAAACTCTTTATTATTACTTGAAAGAGAGCAATTACTAAGTTTAAACATATGAAATACTCTATATAAAATAGAGTTATCACACCTTTAGGCATGGACCGTGCGTCCAAATCTGTCCATCAATTTCATTTTGCTCGCAGGAAGGCCCAGTCCTTGCGCCCGGAGGCCCAGTCCGTGTCGATCCTCCTGCTGTTACCCAATTTTAACACCATCAAATGATGTTCCTCTTGATTCCAATCCTTTCCCACTCTCTTCCTCAATACTTTCCAATTACGCAAATGAACTAGTTTTCAAGCATGTTAAAGTACAATGTATAGTTATTGCTTGAGTTGTATAGAATGTCATCGAGAGTGCAGCATAAAACGCCCAGAGGATGACGATCCTAAGTTAATAGTATACTTGGTGAAGGGAAGTCATGAACTCCAAGCCAGAGGTCATGATGTGGACTCGGCAATCAAGGATTGTCGGGTGGGTTCTCTGTGTTGAAGGGTGAGTCCATACCCGGGGTTATGCTAACACAAGAAAAAAGATGAATAAAAAACCGAGAGTTAAGGTAAGGGGTCTCGGAAGAACTCGTTGAGATTGTATCTCATTGTATATTATGTGGTGTTTTTCAAATGAGCAGGGCAAAACAAGCAAATAAGAGTAGCTGCTAAACTGGGCTACAAGAGTTTAAAGGATCCTTAGTGATTAAGTATATGTTTGCTTAGTCTACCCTAGAATTATGTTATGTATCAGTTTTAAGATTATGACTTATGGTTACAAATTTAAAGTTGTAATATATATATATATATACCTTACTTTCAGACTTGACCATCAGTAAGTATGAATGACTAATGAACAAGTTCATTGGTGCAATTCATTTATTTGTTTGGTAATATTTTTACTTCTTAGAGCAGTTTATGGATTGTTTTATCCGTCAAGTTTGTAGATTCAACTCCTTAAGTAGGTATAGTACTCTGATAATGCTATTTATGGAAGTTCTAACTATTTCTTCCATAGTTGAAGTACTAGAATGTTACACTCAGCCTAAGACCCAATGTTTGATGCTTATTGATCGTACCTGACCAATAGAAGTGAAGTCCTGGTGATGTCTTTAGCTCGTTCACAGTGGACTAGTTGTATTGAAGTGTTGGCTGCCCGCGGGTGGTACCTGCAAAGACACTCTGACGCTCTAGTCAGTGGTGTTCAACGGGCAGGGTCACAAGGTATGATTACATACCTGATTCTCGGGATTTGTGCTGCTTTTATAGTAGTAGTTGTAACATCCCGAAAAATAAAATAAAATAATTTAATTAGTTTAATTAATTTGATCAGTTGAATAATTAATTTTAGTTGAAGTGTGAGAGAATTAAAATTAAAGGGGAATATCATGTTTTGTGTAGGAGTAGGATCGAGTAGTAGTGGGGGTGTAGCTGTGAGCCCAATGCGTGAAAGGTCCACAGCTTAAACCCCAAGGGTTATGCGAAACCCTCATTCCCAACTCATTCAGAGAAGAAAAATGGAATTGAGAGAGAGTGAGAAGGAAGGATAGGGCGGCGCTAAGAGAGGGACGGAGAAGGGGAATTTCGCAAGTTCTCAAGGCTGTGATCGTGTGTTGCTGTAGTTACCTTCGGTGTTTACAATCGTCTTCTACGGAGCATACGTTTAAGAGGTAAGGGTGAGCGTTTCGGTTTAACATGATTGAGTATATAGTGAGGTTTGTGGGGTTTGTGGGATTTGATTTTTATGGCTGAGATTGATGATGTTTGATGTTTTCGTGTTGTTGAAGAGTTTGGTTGATTTTGATGAAATTGATGATGTTTGATTAATTGACATTGTTTATGGAATTGATGACGTTTGATGAATTCATATTGTTGAAGAATTTTGGTGTTGTTTTGATGAATTTGATGCATTGGAAATATTTTATGACTGATTTTGGTGAATCTATCTAATATAGGAAAATAATGTGTTAGCAAAATCTCCAAATTAGACATTTTTAAAAATTGCCATGTGTACAAAACTTTGGGCAACTTTGTAATTTTGTCACAAAAGGACAAATTTTCAACTTTTGTGACATGTCTTTTCATCTTTTTCCTTTTTACTTTTTCACTTTCTTTCTTTTCACAAAAGAACAAAATTATTATTATTATTATTATTATTATTATTATTATTATTTTAACTACTAAAATCGATCCATTTAATCACTAACGATTGACAAAAAAAATTAAAGTGTATTAAAATTTTCAAAACAATATTTGTTAATAATTTCATAATTTAATTAAAATGATTAAATTAATATTAAATGATCTACAATCTATCTAATATAGGAAAATAATGTGTTAGCAAAATCTCCAAATTAGACATTTTTAAAAATTGCCATGTGTACAAAACTTTGGGCAACTTTGTAATTTTGTCACAAAAGGACAAATTTTCAACTTTTGTGACATGTCTTTTCATCTTTTTCCTTTTTACTTTTTCACTTTCTTTCTTTTCACAAAAGAACAAAATTATTATTATTATTATTATTATTATTATTATTTTAACTACTAAAATCGATCCATTTAATCACTAACGATTG